>OX421973.1:74304684-75587809 GCA_949128135.1 Parasteatoda lunata | reverse complement strand
TTAAATGGTTAATATATCGTTAGGCTTAAAATTAGATTGTGTTAGGCATTATTTCCGTATTTAAAGTGCTTATGTGTTTGATATTACTGTAAAAAATGCTTTTTAATCTTTAAAATTTTTCAAATGAAATGAACATTGAAATTGATGGTGAATACAATTTGATGATATTTTTTTGACGTAATAAAACACTTTTTCTAAAAAAAAAAATCTGAGTTTACTCAAATAATAAAATTTTAGAAGAAACAAATTCGGGCATATCTTTAACAATCAGTAAGTCACAAAATCACGTGACTTTTGGACGAAACTGCTACTTCATCATCTCATCCCAGTGCAGGATTTCCAGCCTTACGTATTTTCCTAATATTACATTCATTGTTAATTTTATAATAATTAGCACCAAATGACCGGATGGTCCAGTGGTTTGTGCGCTATATTGGGACTGCACACTTATTCACGCTCGTGAGAACGGGAGTTGAATTCCGGCCGGCCAAAGTCTCTCGGTACAGTAAATAATGACTGATGCACGTTAAATCCGTTGGGTCACAAGGCTCTTCATGTTCCCATAACAAATTATACCTCTGGGTGTACTGTATTAGAAATGTATCATTCTCTGGTTCAGGTCAAAATTACGATCTGTGGTAGAATGAATGGGTTCACCCTATAAATGATTGCGACACATGGGTTTGGCAGAAGTCGAATTCTTGGTCATAGATGGTGACACTGGAAAACAAGATCAATAGCTCCCCATGCCTTAATGATTTACGACAACAACAACGACAACATTATATTTTAGCATTAGTTTTGAATAAATCCATATACTCTAAAAGTTGGAAATAATAATTTCAACTGTTAACTAATAAGATGGCGAAATTTCAACTCGGAGAATTTCAAGGGTTTATCAACGTATCCTTATTGCAACACTTATCTAAACTGCGCTTTGTAATCTATTATGTAGCAACCTATCTTTGAAACGCGTATCAAATGCTATAGGTCCAAATGCTGTAGGTCCATCGTATCAAATGCTATATATATGCTATATATGCAACCCACTATCAATGCTATAGGTCCATTTGCCCCATCCGTTGGCTATTGGTATGCAACAAAAAATTCCATTTCGTATAATAAGTTTATTTCTGCGATTAAACAAAACTTTTGAAAATATTTTTATAAGGCATTTGGAATAAGTTCCCAAAATCTTATTATTACTACTGCAAAGCATTTGAAAATTATTCAATCTAGTTTATTCAACAAATGTTGCCAACATTTTATTGTTATAAATATTTCTTACACTTTACTTGAAATAATGTCATTGGAAATTAAAAACAATCTAAATTATTCTTTACTTTTCAGGCATTTTTGCTGTTCATTGATGCAAATATTGGAAAAATAATTCGCAACATACTGGCCTTTTACGTGAAAAATAGCGTTAACATTAGTGAAAATCCTAAATCCTTAATGATGTTCTCTAGTAGCTACTATTAAATAAGTAGGTCATGAAATATATTGCAGAAACGATCAAATTACTTTCTTTACGATTTATTTACTGTCTTGGACCATAATAAAGCTATATTACCCCTTTAACTAAGAAAACAATTGATATTCTGCCTTTTAGTTTTTTTTTCTTCATCGTTTAACTTTTAATGTGTAACTTTTAATGTGTAAAGTTTACGAATGTTACAAAATACGTATATTACAATTTATTGATGATTCATTTACTCTCACACTTTTGAAACTTTATAAAGCAATATAAACGAGAAACGATTCATTTTAATGTTATTATTATTATAAAGAGTAGGTTTATTTAGGGAAAAGCAATAATATAAATTTGAAAAGGAACAATACCTGATGTTTAATTCAGCTAAAGTATAAAAGTAAAGATTATGATAGTCAGTTTATTACAAAAGATGATATTAAAAGATGATAAAACTTTCTTAAAGTATCTGATGTTTTCATTATTAAAAAAAAACTAGTTTGCTCAATAGCGTCTTTTACACGAAATATTGTAATTTTAAGTTTCAGTAGAGTTTAGCAGCTAACAGAAATATTATTCAAAGAAAAACGTATATTTGGCTATGAAATATATCAGCTATATAATTCAAATAAAACATAAAAGTAAAAATTTTGAAAGTCAGTTTATTACAGTTAGCTGACAGTAAAAGACAACAAAGCTTTGTTTAAGCATTTGATGGTTTCGTTATTAAAAAATGAAACTACGTGGTTTGCTCAATAGCTTCTTCATCACAAAAATCTTGCAGTTATGAGTTTCAGAAGATTTAAACAGTTCATAGAAAATAATATTCGTAAAATTATTTCTGAAAAATAATCAAGTAAAAAGTTTTATTGTGATAAAAAAAAAATTGGAATATTTATTGAGATAATTCTGGGACATTTCAGAAATATATAAAATAGATCAGAAATATTTTAAACATATAAGAAACATTTCTGAAATATTAGCAACTTTGCAGATTTATTTCGAGCATATCGGAAACCTTTCTGAAATATGAGCAACTTTGCAGATTTATTCCGAGCATATCGGAAACATTTCTGCAATATTAGCAACTTTGCAGATTTATTTCGAGCATATCGGAAACATTTCTGAAATATGAGCAACTTTGCAGATTTATTTCGAGCATATCAGAAACATTGCTGAAATATTAGCAACTTTGCAGATTTATTTCGAGCATATCAGAAACATTTCTGAGATATTAGCAACTTTGCAGATTTATTTCGAGCATATCAGAAACATTTCTGAAATATTAGCATTTTTGCAGATTTATTTCGAGCATATCAGAAACATTTCTGAAATATTAGCAACTTTTCAGATTTATTTCGAGCATATCAGAAACATTTCTGAAATATTAGCAACTTTGCAGATTTATTTCGAGCATATCAGAAACATTTCTGACATACTAGCAACTTTGCAGATTTATTTCGAGCACATCAGAAACATTTCAAAATTACTTAATTGCTGGTTGGAACAAAATAAAAAGGAACAAAAGGATTAAGAAAAAATAAAAAAGAAATCGGGACATTTTGAATTGTGCTTGAACCCAATATTTTCAAAACTTTTTGATTATTTAAACGTATTTTTCTCCATTTTGTGGCTTGATGGAATAAAGTTTGTGCATATAAAAGCAAGAACAATTTTCATAACAATAGTACCTTAAATCCATTCTTCGGATTAAATTTTATATGAGAAAAATTAAATTTTTGTAAAATTAAACAAGGAATACTACATCCATACAAATAGGCGTAAAGTTATCGACTCTACAGTATAGCTGTGATAATTATATATAATTTTCTTTTGAGTAAACGAGTGCTTCAATTGCCAAACCGATTAACTCTGTAAAACAAATACATATAATCATACGTGAAAAAATAAAGAAATACTTTTGAATATATGCAGTTTAGAGCTGTTTAAATACGTTGAAAATAAAATTTTTAAAAAATCAGGAAGTGGCATTAATAGATTTGGCAAAAGAAGTGTTCAAATTATTTGGAATGATTTTGGAACATGATTTTTATTTTTGGTGAAGAAAAGAGTAAATAACCCCAATTTTTACAAGACAATAAATCATTTCTTAACTTGTTACAGTCAATTTTTTAAGAATTTTTTAATAGTTGAAAAATAAATTTAATTTTTCGAGAAATGCCAAAGGGAATAAATGTTTTCCAGTTAATTAAAACGCCAGTCAATACTATTCTTCCCAAACTATGAATTATGTCTGACAGAAAACTCATTAACTCAACATAAGCCTGAATTTTGTGACTCAAGATTTTAAGGCATGATTACTTTTTGAAAAGTAATTCGTCTTTGTTTTAATAAATTATTCATCAAAACAACCAAATAAGAAATTTTAGTGATTTCGCAAATTGTGATACTCAAGAATTCAATTTTCATAACATTGACATCAAATAAAACAAAAGACAATAATATTAATTTTAATAACTTTTCTGTTTCATTCATCCCTGAAAACTTATCCATACTTTGAAGGGAAATCTTTAATAACGAAAATCATGATAGCAGAATTTTAATGTCAAGAGCATATGGGTGATTATAATATGGAAATGTTAAATTGTATGATGTTAAGTTAAATTGCAGGATCTAAACAATATCGTTATTTGCATTATTTCCTTTAGAAACAAAGTTAGAAAATTACAGAACTATATCTGAAAACGTTACTTTAACCTATTTTCATAATCGTTTTCCAATTAATTTTAAACTTTCATTGCCGAATAAAATAAGATACATTGCAACGTATTTTGAGTTACAAATCATTTTAAATCAATACATCAAAATTTAATATCTAGCTGTATAGGTATAAATCATCTTACAAGTTCTGCATAACCTACAAACTATTGATCTTGAACAAACTGTAACCCAAACAGTGTTTTTAATGCAATATTTCACTGCAAATGAAAATTTTAAGTGAGAAAAAGTACACAATTACTTCAATAAACAATTTCCATGAATGGCTTATTTTTATATTCGTTCTCCAATAAATTGTAAAGTTTCGTTGCAAAATAAATACATCAGACACGTTTTGTGCAACACATAATTTTATATCAATATAGTTAGTAAAGTGTACAAAATTTAATATCTAGTTGTATGGATATAGATTATGCACAATTCACAAATTATTACTCTTGATTAGTCTGTTTCCAAAAATGGTTCTTTTATATTCATTGTTTCATTTAAGATAAAATATTTAAGTAAGAAAAATCACTCCTATTTCAAACGATTAGATTCTAAGAATGGCCTGTTTCTAAAATCGTTTTCTAATTTTTAAATTAAAGTTTGAGTTATAGAATAAAATAACATGCATTAACGTACATTTTGAAATGCAAATCCTTTTACATAAATAGTTTGTACTAACACGGTGAAAAATTCAAGATTAAATTATGTAAAATGTATTGGCATTTTCCGTACATGATCCACATAAGATTCATTGAACCATAAAATATTATATCTTAATTTTTACAGTAATATTTATCTAATTAGAGTGATTCCGTATTTTTAGGGCAGAATATATATATATATATATATATATATATATATATATATATATATATATATATATATATATATATATATATATATATATATATATATATATATATATATATATATATATATATATATATATATATATAATATATATATATATTGGAACAAAATTGTAAACTTCATATTAGAAAAAACAGTATTTTCTGAATTTAAACGATAGATAGTTTTAGATTCTACAATGAATTGTCTTTAAAACTTGACTCATGTAGTTTCCAGGGTTCCTCAATCAAGCTTGTTCAATTTGATGACAGTTACATGGTGTCAGTTACAGTTGAAAGGCAATCATTGACAGCTACTACAGTTATAATTACAGACTACAACAGCTATAGTCGAAAAAATTTTGTCAAGAACTATGATAAATTTGCTCTAAACTCATTTTGCGGCACTGCATAACGGCCAATGCCGTAAACCGTATGAGGTTCGAAAAAAATTTTAATTACAAGCAAGGTTTGTTCTCACACAGTAAGCTTGGATTAAATAAGAAGAGAACAGCTTTTAAATTAATATGAAAAAAAGGGACGTGTAAGAGGCAGGCGTAGTATTAACCGTTATTTCCTAAATCGTTGAAGTGTGGAATAGTTATAGTTTGTTGTCACAGTTTGACCATTTTGCCAACCTTTCTTAAGATCAGAAAAATTATCTTTTTCCTCCTGGTTTCCAAATTTTCTAACTCGTATCAATAGCACTCAAAACGTGTCTTAAGTATTTATAATTTCGACGTCAATATGCGCATAATATACCAAATCGTGAATTCTGCACTATACGATTGATTTACTTCCTCAGGTATTTACTAGATATAACTTCTAATTCAAAATTTAACCGTTGTGATGACAATCATGACCTTTTAATAAATATGTTTGAAGTATATAATAAATTAAATGCATATTACAACTAAACAATTTATATATTTCAGCAAGTATTACAAAATATATTTCTTAATTATATTATCTTATTATACTTTTATAGCTAAACGATATCACGAATGCTTTATAAAAGAGCTATACACGCCGAAATAATATGATGGAGTAATTTAACAAACTTGACATTCGTAATAAAAAAAACATTACTGAACTTCTATGAATGACAGAAGAAACAAAGATGCAACATCTATTGATTTTCCTGGTAAAAAACTATGAAATTGTTGAACATTAAAAAAACTAATTTCTCTTAAGTTTCTGACGAATTAACTAAAAATTGTTGCAATGGAATACCTGCAAGTGACCGTAGTGTTGGTATTCCATTCCTGATTGGAACGCTGCATTTGTTTACGTTATCAACTATTTCCATTCTATTTCGAGTAAACCGAGCTTCTCAAGTATCAATTCTCTTAAATGACTCATTCTATATTCCTACACAAAGATTTTAGTTCTTTCACTATATATTCTTTACTTAACACAAAGACAGGCACGAAGCCATGTAGAACATAAACAAACTAATTTTTCATCGACGTTTCCAGGTACACAGAACAAAAATATACCACGGTTCAAATAAAAGGCAAAAAAAAATAATAATTCTAAGTTAAGTGAAAGAAGTAAGCGAGAAAGAAATATATTTCAATAAATTCGATGTGCGATACGACTCTGCAGTTAATTGACTTCACGTTAAATAGCATTCTAACTAACGTAGAGAAACTTAACTCAACTTTTACACGCCATTTTGCATATAAACGATCAGCTGGATCTGACGTCATAGGTCACATGTGTGGGCATTTGTGATCTTCTTCTTCTTGAAGGACAAATACCCAATTAAGACAGTGACGTATCGTGAGCAACTCACGAGTTTGTGACAACGATTAATTAGCTTATAGATTTTAGGTAGAAACTTAATAGACTTAAATTTCATGTAAAAGTTTCAAAACTTCCTTTTAAGAGTTATTGAAAAACAAATCATGAAACGTAATAAAAAAATTGGCTTCTTTAAAAAAGATTTATCTCTCTTAAGTGTCTGAATCGACTTTTATTTCTTAAATGATATTAGAATCAGGATTTTGTTTCATTAAATAAAATCTGAAACATAAATATCGTTCTTACCTATGCCTCGATTTGAATATTTTCGAATATATTTTGCAATTTAAACTGTAAAGTGAATTCCGGATCAAAAGTACAAAGTAACGGCACTATTGTGTGCATCCATAAAATCCGTTTAATCGTACGCTGAGAAAATAAGTATGGTCAAAACGACCAGGATATGGGAACATTTACCGTGTTTCTAGTTTTGTAGGAGCGCCAAAATGCTCGGGAGTTTTCACCGAAGCGCTTTGGTGATGATTTTGGTAAAATTAACAGTAAAATATCGTTTTATTACATGCGATAAAATATGATAAATGTGGTAAAAAATTAGTAGTTTTATCATACCTTACATCATCGTATAGATGCTCGGGAGTTTTCACCGAAGCGCTTTGGTGATGATTTTGGTAAAATTAACAGTAAAATATCGTTTTATTACATGCGATAAAATATGATAAATGTGGTAAAAAATTAGTAGTTTTATCATACCTTACATCATCGTATAGATGCTCGGGAGTTTTCACCGAAGCGCTTTGGTGATGATTTTGGTAAAATTAACAGTAAAATATCGTTTTATTACATGCGATAAAATATGGTAAATGTGGTAAAAAATTAGTAGTTTTATCATACCTTACATCATCGTATAGATGCTCGGGAGTTTTCACCGAAGCGCTTTGGTGATGATTTTGGTAAAATTAACAGTAAAATATCGTTTTATTACATGCGATAAAATATGATAAATGTGGTAAAAAATTAGTAGTTTTATCATACCTTACATCATCGTATAGATGCTCGGGAGTTTTCACCGAAGCGCTTTGGTGATGATTTTGGTAAAATTAACAGTAAAATATCGTTTTATTACATGCGATAAAAT
Organism: Parasteatoda lunata; assembly: GCA_949128135.1. Taxonomy (NCBI): domain Eukaryota; kingdom Metazoa; phylum Arthropoda; class Arachnida; order Araneae; family Theridiidae; genus Parasteatoda; species Parasteatoda lunata. The sequence goes on along the minus strand of OX421973.1, from coordinate 75,579,861 downwards.
ATGGTAAATGTGGTAAAAAATTAGTAGTTTTATCATACCTTACATCATCGTATAGATGCTCGGGAGTTTTCACCGAAGCGCTTTGGTGATGATTTTGGTAAAATTAACAGTAAAATATCGTTTTATTACATGCGATAAAATATGATAAATGTGGTAAAAAATTAGTAGTTTTATCATACCTTACATCATCGTATAGATGCTCGGGAGTTTTCACTGAAGCGCTTTGGTGATGATTTTGGTAAAATTAACAGTAAAATATCGTTTTATTACATGCGATAAAATATGATAAATGTGGTAAAAAATTAGTAGTTTTATCATACCTTACATCATCGTATAGATGCTCGGGAGTTTTCACCGAAGCGCTTTGGTGATGATTTTGGTAAAATTAACAGTAAAATATCGTTTTATTACATGCGATAAAATATGGTAAATGTGGTAAAAAATTAGTAGTTTTATCATACCTTAAATCATCGTATAGATGCTCGGGAGTTTTCACCGAAGCGCTTTGGTGATGATTTTGGTAAAATTAACAGTAAAATATCGTTTTATTACAAGCGATAAAATATGATAAATGTGGTAAAAAATTAGTAGTTTTATCATACCTTACATCATCGTATAGATGCTCGGGAGTTTTCACCGAAGCGCTTTGGTGATGATTCTGGTAAAATTAACAGTAAAATATCGTTTTATTACATGCGATAAAATATGATAAATGTGGTAAAAAATTAGTAGTTTTATCATACCTTACATCATCGTATAGATGCTCGGGAGTTTTCACCGAAGCGCTTTGGTGATGATTTTGGTAAAATTAACAGTAAAATATCGTTTTATTACATGCGATAAAATATGATAAATGTGGTAAAAAATTAGTTGTTTTATCATACCTTACATCATCGTATAGATGCTCGGGAGTTTTCACCGAAGCGCTTTGGTGATGATTTTGGTAAAATTAACAGTAAAATATCGTTTTATTACATGCGATAAAATATGGTAAATGTGGTAAAAAATTAGTAGTTTTATCATACCTTACATCATCGTATAGATGCTCGGGAGTTTTCACCGAAGCGCTTTGGTGATGATTTTGGTAAAATTAACAGTAAAATATCGTTTTATTACATGCGATAAAATATGATAAATGTGGTAAAAAATTAGTAGTTTTATCATACCTTACATCATCGTATAGATGCTCGGGAGTTTTCACCGAAGCGCTTTGGTGATGATTTTGGTAAAATTAACAGTAAAATATCGTTTTATTACATGCGATAAAATATGGTAAATGTGGTAAAAAATTAGTAGTTTTATCATACCTTACATCATCGTATAGATGCTCGGGAGTTTTCACCGAAGCGCTTTGGTGATGATTTTGGCAAAATTAACAGTAAAATATCGTTTTATTACATGCGATAAAATATGATAAATGTGGTAAAAAATTAGTAGTTTTATCATACCTTACATCATCGTATAGATGCTCGGGAGTTTTCACCGAAGCGCTTTGGTGATGATTTTGGTAAAATTAACAGTAAAATATCGTTTTATTACATGCGATAAAATATGATAAATGTGGTAAAAAATTAGTAGTTTTATCATACCTTACATCATCGTATAGATGCTCGGGAGTTTTCACCGAAGCGCTTTGGTGATGATTTTGGTAAAATTAACAGTAAAATATCGTTTTATTACATGCGATAAAATATGGTAAATGTGGTAAAAAATTAGTAGTTTTATCATACCTTACATCATCGTATAGATGCTCGGGAGTTTTCACTGAAGCGCTTTGGTGATGATTTTGGTAAAATTAACAGTAAAATATCGTTTTATTACATGCGATAAAATATGATAAATGTGGTAAAAAATTAGTAGTTTTATCATACCTTACATCATCGTATAGATGCTCGGGAGTTTTCACCGAAGCGCTTTGGTGATGATTTTGGTAAAATTAACAGTAAAATATCGTTTTATTACATGCGATAAAATATGATAAATGTGGTAAAAAATTAGTAGTTTTATCATACCTTACATCATCGTATAGATGCTCGGGAGTTTTCACCGAAGCGCTTTGGTGATGATTTTGGTAAAATTAACAGTAAAATATCGTTTTATTACATGCGATAAAATATGGTAAATGTGGTAAAAAATTAGTAGTTTTATCATACCTTACATCATCGTATAGATGCTCGGGAGTTTTCACCGAAGCGCTTTGGTGATGATTTTGGTAAAATTAACAGTAAAATATCGTTTTATTACATGCGATAAAATATGATAAATGTGGTAAAAAATTAGTAGTTTTATCATACCTTACATCATCGTATAGATGCTCGGGAGTTTTCACCGAAGCGCTTTGGTGATGATTTTGGTAAAATTAACAGTAAAATATCGTTTTATTACATGCGATAAAATATGGTAAATGTGGTAAAAAATTAGTAGTTTTATCATACCTTACATCATCGTATAGATGCTCGGGAGTTTTCACCGAAGCGCTTTGGTGATGATTTTGGCAAAATTAACAGTAAAATATCGTTTTATTACATGCGATAAAATATGATAAATGTGGTAAAAAATTAGTAGTTTTATCATACCTTACATCATCGTATAGATGCTCGGGAGTTTTCACCGAAGCGCTTTGGTGATGATTTTGGTAAAATTAACAGTAAAATATCGTTTTATTACATGCGATAAAATATGATAAATGTGGTAAAAAATTAGTAGTTTTATCATACCTTACATCATCGTATAGATGCTCGGGAGTTTTCACCGAAGCGCTTTGGTGATGATTTTGTAAAATTAACAGTAAAATATCGTTTTATTACATGCGATAAAATATGGTAAATGTGGTAAAAAATTAGTAGTTTTATCATACCTTACATCATCGTATAGATGCTCGGGAGTTTTCACCGAAGCGCTTTGGTGATGATTTTGGTAAAATTAACAGTAAAATATCGTTTTATTACATGCGATAAAATATGATAAATGTGGTAAAAAATTAGTAGTTTTATCATACCTTACATCATCGTATAGATGCTCGGGAGTTTTCACTGAAGCGCTTTGGTGATGATTTTGGTAAAATTAACAGTAAAATATCGTTTTATTACATGCGATAAAATATGATAAATGTGGTAAAAAATTAGTAGTTTTATCATACCTTACATCATCGTATAGATGCTCGGGAGTTTTCACCGAAGCGCTTTGGTGATGATTTTGGTAAAATTAACAGTAAAATATCGTTTTATTACATGCGATAAAATATGATAAATGTGGTAAAAAATTAGTAGTTTTATCATACCTTACATCATCGTATAGATGCTCGGGAGTTTTCACCGAAGCGCTTTGGTGATGATTTTGGTAAAATTAACAGTAAAATATCGTTTTATTACATGCGATAAAATATGATAAATGTGGTAAAAAATTAGTAGTTTTATCATACCTTACATCATCGTATAGATGCTCGGGAGTTTTCACCGAAGCGCTTTGGTGATGATTTTGGTAAAATTAACAGTAAAATATCGTTTTATTACATGCGATAAAATATGATAAATGTGGTAAAAAATTAGTAGTTTTATCATACCTTACATCATCGTATAGATGCTCGGGAGTTTTCACTGAAGCGCTTTGGTGATGATTTTGGTAAAATTAACAGTAAAATATCGTTTTATTACATGCGATAAAATATGATAAATGTGGTAAAAAATTAGTAGTTTTATCATACCTTACATCATCGTATAGATGCTCGGGAGTTTTCACCGAAGCGCTTTGGTGATGATTTTGGTAAAATTAACAGTAAAATATCGTTTTATTACATGCGATAAAATATGATAAATGTGGTAAAAAATTAGTAGTTTTATCATACCTTACATCATCGTATAGATGCTCGGGAGTTTTCACCGAAGCGCTTTGGTGATGATTTTGGTAAAATTAACAGTAAAATATCGTTTTATTACATGCGATAAAATATGGTAAATGTGGTAAAAAATTAGTAGTTTTATCATACCTTACATCATCGTATAAAAATTATTTAGTTAAATTTAATTTCACCTACTACTAAATTTACTAAACAAGTGGTAATAAAAACTATGATTTCTAAAACCAGAATTTCTGGTTCTCAGTTACCATTTGAAAAGAAAAACTACCAAATGAATGGTTGAAATTCCGTATTCTTTGGTTCTATTTATTAGAATGATGTTTTTTTAACCAGAAATGTCATTACCATACATACGGTAATTTCACCAGAATTTTTTCTCCGAGAGTTGCACTTGAAATCGAAACTTATAGTGAAATGCAGCCTAAAAACAATTATCCAATGCATGCTATTTCCTATCTAATACATTTGAATGCTTTAAAATTATTTTTTGTAAAGATTCTTGTTCTTTTAGTCTTTAAAAATGGTCTTAACAAAGTCTCAGAGCACAAATTTAAACTTACAAATGCTCCATCTATTACTCCTTGAATTATTCAAGTAATTCGTATTTTCCTGTTATATTCTATTCTTCAATTTTAAATTTTCAATTAACTCCTATGTATTTTTTCTCTTCTTTTTATCTTAGTGAAATCATGAAATGAGGAGCATAAAACTAGTCTATAATTTATGTATCATGTAATTTAATCATGACTGTCTAGAGTACTTTAATTTCAAAAAACCGAGATTAATTTTTAAATACTTAATAAAAATTTACAATCTCATGCTTCAAATGCATAAAAACAAATTTTAATAAATTTGAAACTTCAACATGTAATCATTTTTAAAGTTATGCTCTTGTCTAAAATTCCATTTCATTATTTCTGAATTACAAAGCGAAATCCAATTCCTTTGGGAATTAAAATCCAATTATTTTCAATTAATTGCAAGTATAACTTTCCTATCTTCCTCTTCCAGTCTGACATTTAAGAAAGCATGTCAGAATTATGCATGCAGAACTTTTTAGTTTACCTTAGAGGATTTTTAAATAATCTATAAACTATGAAGCTTCACTAAAGTACGGGGGCGGACAAAATAATGAAGACACTTCAACGCTAATACATTTTTTTTTCATATTTCTGCCGAAATAATTTTGTGAATCATTGCAAAACTTTTAGATCATACGATTTCTCATACTCTCTTATCAATGAAGTTTAAAAAATTTAGAAGGACCGCCAATAAATTACAAACAGAAAATAATCTCTTTGAACCCCCTGTGCCAAAAAAACGTAGCAATAGATTTGTAACTTGTGACAGTTATTTTCGTTATTATATGTAATAATTACACCAAATTTCGTAAGCCTTGCTTAAATATTTATGGTGATGTAGACATTTTTTTGCTATAGCTTTAAAAATATTGAATAAGATTAAAAAAAAAGTTTTAGAGGAACTTGAATTTGATTGCTAAATTTTTCTTTACATTTTAGGAAAAATTCGTTTAAACCATAGAAGAGTAATAATTATGTATTTGGTTTATAGTTCTCCATTGTTGGCGAAATTCGTGTTGTTTGGCACCTTCCTTTGGTATTTTCAGAAATGGTTGAAGTCCGGGATAGCCTGGTCGGTAGGGCGCTGGGCCCATGTCCAAGAGTTCGTGGGTTCGAACCCCGCCGGTCGAAGACTCCCCGTGTAGTAAAGTGACTGATGCACGTTAAATCTGTAGAGTCGCAAAAGTCCTCCATGTTCCCATAACAGATGACTATGATAGACCACTACAGTCCACCGCTCTGCCAACTGAGCTATCGACGGATTCCCATAACAGATCAAACCTCCGGGGGTACTGGATTGGAGATCGATCGTTCTCTGATTCAGGTCAAAATTACGATCTGTGGATGAATGAATGGGTCCGCCCTATAAACGGGTGCGATGTATGTGTGGCTGAAGTCGGATTCTTGGCCATTGGATCGCGCCACTGAAATAATAAGAAACGCACTCTCTGCCTTAATCTGCTCGGTATACCCAAGCAGGCTCACTCGTGTGGCAAGTGGCATAAAGACACACACACAGAAATGGTTGACAGGATTTATATGAGTATCAAAATAAATAATTATTATATATTTTTTGAAACCAATTCTGTATCTCTAAGTAAACGAGTTTCAAAAATAAGTGCAAAGATTTATCTAATTTGCTCAATTAAGGTAGTGATAACAAAATACACTAGAAGTAAAAGGCGTTAAAGTTTTTGACCAGTCGCTTGGTTTTACTATTGATTCCATATACTATCTACATCGATTCCAAAACACATTTGGCGTGGCTATATCAATGTTCTGAATCTGTTAAAAAAAATATTTATTTATTCAGAAATTGTGTACCTTGCATCTAATTTTTTTAACATAATCATCTAACTAAATTCCATAGCTTAACATGCTCCTAAAACCATGAAGATTGCATTTTGGTGCACGAAAATTCCACCATGGCATCAAAAGTTACTGAAAATAGTTTTCTCTTATTGCTACATTTAAACACTTACAGTCTGTTGTTGTTGTTGCATCTCCGTTGTTAAGCAACATCTCCGTTAACATCTCCGTTGTTAAGCAACGCTAAATCTGGTCTATATAAAATCTGTCACTCTAAGAAAGTCTAACCCTGGAATTGGATTTGTGACCCAGACAATCTAGTATATGGTCAAAGGTGGTCTGATAGTCCTCGCAGCAAAATAGCTTGGGCCCTCATCGGGCCAATATTCATGAATCTTGACTCAGTAAGGGTTCAAAGGGCCTTTATTTTTCCGATATTGGCCCTATATAGAATTTTCCGATTCACCCGATATTTTACAGCCACTTCACACCCAATATCGGTCCCATATAGAATTGTAAGATTGACCCGATATTTCATAACCATTATTTAGTCAATATAGGTTCTATACTGTCCAAGATAGACAACTCTAGGACAACTCTAATATTAAAAAATCTAAGAAACTCCAATATTGGTCTCTCGGTGCATTGGTCTCTCGGTGCCTTAATATCTAGCCAATTTTGAACCCCACTGGGGTTAAGGTAAAATTGTTACTTTTGAGTCAACATGCTTCACACAGGTTGAGAAAACACTTTTTTTCATTGCAATAAGACAGAGATCTCGATGTCCGCTGATAGCCGCGATGGCTCAGTGGATAGAGCTTTCGCCTTCCAATGATGTTAACCGGTGTTCGATCCCGGCGATGGTTGGTCGATACGAATTCCGCATCCGGCTTGGCCCGACCACATTGCTGACGTGAAATATCCTCAGTGGTAGACGGATCATGGATTAGAGTCCCCTTGCCGTCAGGCTAACTGTGGGAGGTTCTCGTGGTCTTCCTCTCCATGTAACGCAAATGCGGGTTAGTTCCATGAAAAAGTCCTCCACGAAGGCAAATGTCTCCCAATACTTGATCCAGGAGTTTTCTTGTCTTCTGGATTGGGTTCAAAATTACAAGGGTATGGAGTTGAACATTAGTAGTCGTAAACCCAAAAATTGGGTCGGCTGTTCAACGACGGTTATAAGAAAAACGTCCACTGATTTGCCTGGTGATGGCCGTCTGTTCTCACATACAAAACTAGAGAGATAAAGCATCCCTAGGGCATTTTCCCTGGTACCATAACCATAAAAAAAGATGATATTCCATATGTTAATTGTGAGAACAAAACATTTTTCGATTGTTTCCTAATACGGTTAAACAACCAGGATTCCATCTGCGCCATAGATCCGCTTTATAAAGTCAGTCTTTACAAAGGTGAAAAAGTGTGATGGTCCAAGAATCATTTTCAGCTTTTTTAGCTCTTGAGAACAGCTTCAAATAAGTTAGTGAATCAGGTGTGTCCAATGGCTTACCAAAATATCTGTCGTTTCATTATATCAACGTAGGATCCAATGGAAGTGCTCCTCATGAAAGCTGTTCCAGTTTGTTAATAATTGCCTTTTCTGAACTATCACGCACTATATGCCAGTTATAAAAGTGCTGAATAGAACTTCGGCTGTCAGACAAGAATTTATAGTCTACTTCGGTAATGATTATCATAGAAAATAAATTAAACTTTTCAGATACAATTTTATTTTATATTAAAATGTCGTAATTTTAATTTTTTACTGCAATTAAAAGCTTTCTTATTCCGCATATATAAATATTCTCCCATAATTAGAAATGTTAAACAGAAGTTACTACATTATGCTTTATTTTCCAGGGATAAGCAAAGAAAATGCTTAGAAAAATTAAGAATAAACGAAATCAGAAATTTTGAAACCAATTAAGTCCTTTGTTGCATTCGAGCAGGCCTTTATTCTTAACAATCAGCCAAAAAGTATAAAACAACCTATATTAAACTAATTATAAATAATGGCTATTGTCTATAAATAGCTTCTGAATAGTCTTTGATCGAAAAAATAAACAAATCAGCCAATTAAGTCGTCTAACAAAAGAAGAAAAAAAACTTTTTTAACCGTTCATTTGACTTTCAATTAATTCCTATTTTTTATATATAACTGCACGTGTCCTTTAAATTCATGAAAACTCATTAACGTCTCGAAATTTTTCATTTTCGAACCAACACTTTAACATTTGTTAGAAAAAAAACCTCTCACTTCTCGCCTTAATCGAATTTGGTGTTGATGAAATGCTTTTTGTGAGGGATAATGAAAACTAGTTTTTTTCCGAAACGAACTAGTTTTCATGATTTTACTCTCGAAATACAATGAGTTATGAAACTGATGTTGTTGATGTAGAATGAATTATGCAGGAATCTTTTTGATGAGGTTGTTTATTAATGCACGATAGAAAAGGTAAATCTACTCGGGAAAAACTCATTTCAAAATAGCATTTAGTACTACAATTTATACTGTTTACTCACCTTTTGTGTTAAAAGGTTAAAACCCATCGATTGTTTCAAAAAATAATTACTTTTTTAATTGCATTTAAACTATCTTTATATTTTAACGCTTCATGTTCTCGTGTCACAGGTTCAGGGCTTTCTACAAGCATACAAAGAGTACCAAGCTTACTTGCTCTAGGAAAAAAAGTATGGTAAAAATTACCTGAATATTGTAAAATTTTCCCTGTTTCTGGCTCTTATAAGAGCACCAAAAAGCTCTGTAACTTTTACCGAATCGTTTTGGTAATGGTATTGGTAAAATTAACAATAAAATATGGTCTTACGATGTGTGATAAAATTTGTTAAATGCTGTAAAATTTGGTAATTTTATCATGATACCTTAAAACACAGAGTAAAAACCATTTTTTGGAAAAAAAATTTCTTTTCAATTTTGTATTTTTCTACTAAATGTGCGGTGATAAGAACTATAATTTTAAAACCCTGAATTTCCTGTAAACCGTTACCATATTAACGAAGAATTTTCCAAATACTGGTTTAAATACAGCATATTTTGGTTTTATAAACCAGAATTAGGTTTGTTTTTTTTTACAAGAAATGCCATTAGCATAGTGTACGGTAATTTTATCAGAATTTTTTTCTACGTGTAGGAACCTGACACTGGAAGTTCCAAGTTCGGCAACTCTCCTGGCTCCTGATCAGATCCTGCACTTGAGAATTAAGGTCAAGAAAACTGAGATGGATGCAGAAGGCCTTGATCCTCCATAGACTACAACGCGACTGATTTTATTTTAATTTGATGACATAAAACTTCTCTCTTATATGCGAGCTCTGCAAATTATTCAAATTGTATCTGCTTTATTTAAAAATTTAAAAACTTTAATATTATCAATTCTATTACGTGACATAATTTTATATATTATTACTTCCAACGGAATACATGGCACGAATAAACGGTCATACATACCAGGCGTAAACGGTTCCAAAACCATAAAAATAAATAAATATTCCTTACCATAAACTTTACGGTTAATTGGATGAACAGACTGCAACCAGTTACTGTACCGTAACTTTAGAAAGAAAATTCTAACATTGCACTAAACAGCTCATTTTTCAGGAATAATATATTCGAAATAGTATGCACTCTATAATGTTATGCGCAAAACTATATTTGCTCAAAACAGGCAGCGAATCAGAGCTAAGTCGTTTTCTTGTGTATAATGTTACCAATAAAGAGATAACTCAGTTCTAATCTAATGTGTTTTAAATCTATAGATTTTATATCTAATGTGCAAAATATATAAGTAACTTTAAGTGCCAAAAAATTGTTTCCTTTTTCTATTTTCTTTTCTTCACACTAACTACACTAAGAAAAAAAGTATGGTCAAATCTACCAGAATATGATACAATTTGCCGGTTTTTGGATCTATAGGAGCACCAAAAAGCACGGTAATTTTTACCGAAGCCCTTGGGCAAATATTTTAGCAAAATTAGCACTAAAATATGGTTTTATAATATGTGCGTGAAATTTGGTAAATGTGGAAAAATTCGGTAATTTTATCATGATACCATAAATCATTGCATAAAAACTATTTACTTTTCAGTTTTGTATTTTTTTTACTAAATTTGTGGTTATAATAACTATAATTTTAAAAGCTAGAATTTTCGGGAAACCGTTACTATATGAACGAGAAAATTAGCAAAATAAATGGTTTAAATACCGCATATTTTGGTTTCATAACCATAATTATGGTTTTTTTTATCAGAAATGTCATTACCATTCAGAACGGTAATTTTACCTACATTGTTTTCTCCAAGTTGATAAACCGCAATAGCAGCGTTTCTTATTAGCAGAATATCATTTATTTGTTTTTCACTACAAGAAAAAATCAAGTCAAAAATCAAGACAAACAATCAGCGTTCGCTTACACAATCAAGCAATAAATCGCCAAACGCTTTTAAAACTATAATACAAAGAATCAGGTGTTTAAAATATTGCCATAATTAAAGAAATTAACGTAATGGCATTTACTTATTTTTCTATATCTAAGGGATCAGTCCAATAAATAAACATCAAAGAGTCAGCATATTATTTGATGGAATGGAGAAAAACAAGCTTTTAAACTTTAACAATAGGGAAGCCTTTAATGTGCATAAAATTACCTACATAAATAGTAGAAACCCTTTGATTCTGCCCTTTAACAGATTATGCCATTGTTCAAATAGCCATCAAATTAGCTAGATAAAATGCATATCTACGGCTTTCGAGCTTCTGCTATATCGTATAAAAAAATTCTGGAAAAATGAGAATGTGTCTTACGTTTTTTAACCTAATGAAGATTTTACTTTAAAATTCAGGTTAAATACTTTTTCTTCGTCTAAATAAAATTAAAAATGAAACATTTTTTTAAATTTTTATTCTAAATCAAAAAAGCACATCTAAATGGGAAATACTTTATTCAAACATTATTTTATTTTTCAAAATTCACTTACGACGTATAATAATACTTAGTGCACAGTTATTTTAAATGATGTTATAAGCAATTTAAAAGGAAATTCGTTTTTCTGGTTTTGAAATATAATACAGTTTTTGATTAAAAAAGATAAAATTAATTTTTATGACTTACAAAAAACATAATGCATTTACATAAATATTTCATTGATTTAATCTATTTTATATGCACTATGGATATATCTTACTTTCCATTTTAAAGAAGCATTGAGAAGGAATTAAGAATTTATAAAAAAATTCCCTTCATAACATGATTAAGTATGAAAGAAAGCAAGACGGGTAGAAAAAAATGATAAATTAATAAATGGCATAAAGGTTTTTATAATTAGTTTAAATAAAAGATTTGCTAAAATACTGGGAATAGCTATTATATAACAATAAAAAATCATAAACACAAGCTATTTTAACTATATATATAATTTTTTTTTTAAGAAAAATTATGTTTCTGTATTTAAAGAGAGTAAAATTAAATACTTATTAATTAAAATATTTAATTAATAAGTATTTATTTTTACTCGCAGTATTTAATTTTACTACATTACTTATTTAATTTTACTATTTATTTACTTTAATTTTACAACTTAAAAATATTTTCGAATAATATTTAAGAACTATTCCCCATACCAAATGAAGAACAGTACACTATTAAAATCTCGGATCAAAACACGGTAAAAAGTATCAGTTCTCAAGGTGCCGGCACTTTTACCAAAAAAATCCATTTTTATCGTAACATGTTACAGGAAAAAAATCCGTTATGCCGTAATTACCTTAATGTCAATGAATCACTCAATTAAATAAATATTACTGTGAAAATGACGGCATATTTTACTGTAAAAATGGATTTTACGGATGATGCTCCCAAAGTGAGGATATTTTTATACCGTAATTTTTTACAATGTAATTTTATCTGTCAATTCAGTTCATCTATGTAAATTATTTGTCTGTATGTAAACCCTATTTCCAGTATTAACGATGATTAGTAGCATTGACAATGTAGTGATTACATCATTTGTCGCAATGGGCATCATTTGTCGTTATTTAATACTCAGTACTTCAGAGTTGATCAACAGTTTGAATTGAATAGAAAAGTAAATGACTTTTAAGTTAGTTTTCTATTTTATAATTGTACAAAGAAAGGGGAAATAATTTTTAAAAAGTTCTAATACTTAAAAGTCTGTTTCTAAAATTTAATTATTACATAGTAGTATTCTTAATATTTTTCTTTGTCTTAATCCGTAATTTTGGGGAACATTTTTTTTTCTATTGCATGAAATTTTTTTAACAGTTCTTTTGAAACTTACGTATCCCTAATTTCATATCTGCAATAAGTAGGGGAGAGTGGGGTCAATTGTAACATTTTTTACTTAACTATTTTTAACTAACAAAAAATCCAATATATTATAAGTATTAATTGACAGACGAGTAAAGTAGACTATCCTCTACTAGAAAAAAAATACCTTATTTTAAATGTTATTATATTAGTTATTAACAATTTTTGGCAGTCGTGCACTTGTTACAATTGTCCCCACTTACGGGGTCAATTGTAACAGTTCATAAATTCAGCTAAAACATAGTTAATTATACATATTATCATAGTTGTGATATATTTTTTTATTGATCAAAATAGTAGTGATATTTTAGGAGAAAAAATAATAATGAGCAGAGACTTAAAGGGTTAAACTTTTAACTTTAAAGGGTTAAAAAATTTTTAATTTATGCTGTGAAAGGTGACAAATAAAATAATGCACATGCAACATAATATAAATGATATAGGAAACTATTGGTGGTTCTTAAAGAGTTAAGTAATGGTTTGTAAACATAAGATGTTACAGCTGTTACATTCGTCCTTTTACTTATTGTTACAATCGTCCCCAAGACGCCATTTTAGCTTCATTTGTTAAAAACAATGCTAGTTAATTAACAAAACTAATCTTTCTTTTTTTTTAAATGTTAATTAAGGTGTCCACTTACATATTCGGTTAATAATTTTTATTTCATTAAACAAAATTACTCTGTTACAATATAATATTCTAATACCAAAAAAAGTACTTACGTAGCGTGAAAATATCTTTTGTGATGTAACTCTTTCAAAAGTACATAAAAATGGTTGCCAGCAGGGGCGTACATGTAGATTTATTAAATACACCTTGTGCGCCCCCTAGGAACCAAATCTAGAACCCGACACTCGAAATTTTTGCTCTGTTGCAATCGTACCCTGTGAGCCGCGATGGCTCAGGGGATAGAGCGTTCGCCTTCCAATGAGGCGAACCGGGTTCGAATCCCAGTCGATACGAATTCCACATCCGGCTTGCACTGACCACAGTGCTGAAGTGAAATATCCTCAGTGGTAGACGGATCATGGGTTAGAGTCCCCTTGCCGTCAGGCTAACCGTGGGAGGTTCTCGTGGTCTTCCTCTCCATGTAACGCAAATGCGGGTTAGCTCCATCAAAAAGTCCTCCACGAAGGCAAATTTCTCCCAATACTCGATCCAGGAGTTCCCTTGTCTTCTGGATTGGGTTCAAAATTACAAGGCTACGGAGTTGAACATTAGTAGCCGTAAACCCATTAAGTTGGGTCGGCTGTTCAACGACGGTTATAAAATAAAAAAAAATCGTACCCTGTTACAATTGACCCCACTCTCCCCTACTCTTTAAGATACACATTTTTTAATAATATTTTTAGGCTATTTTTTATCAAAACGTAAAAGTTTAAAAACATTCTATATAACAGGGGGGTCACGTAAATGTGACGACTAATTTTTAGGGTAGTTAGAGCACATCATTAAGATTAAAATTGCATAGGAACCCATACTCGGAAATGTCTTCATAGACGGCTAGGATCTCTTCCCTATTATGATATATTTTTTCGTGCACTTCTTAACAAATCATATTAAGTAAGGCCCCTTAGCCGTGTATGACGACATCTCCGGGCATTGTTTTCTATGAAATATCAATCCTGATAATGTGACCTAAAAGTCAGTAGCTTTAGGAGTAAAACTAATTTCATATTTGAAATTCTCGCACCCAAATTAAAGAATGCCAAATAAATTACAAATATTTGCACAAATGCAGGGGAAAATTTATTCCTCACTATCTACACCTTGAACCATTTTGGTATAATTCATTTTCAATATCACATAAAATGCAATACAAATTTTACGGTTTCGAAGTTGTAAGAAAGGATTCATGGGAAAGTTATCTAAAATCTAGGATTGTGCGGTTAATACGAAGACTATTTAAGTAAGAACTGTTTTGTAATAAGAGTAAGAGAAACTTTATAAATAGGCAAAAATTATATTACAAACTAACATTTGAATTTTTATTCCCTTTTTATTATACTCACCATTAACATTGAAACATTTGTTAAAGTCGAGACACAGATCCATCATCAAAGCGCTCTGCCGTCTGACCGTTAAGCCAGTTAGTAACAGTTTCTTTCCAAATGCCATCGTTTTCCAAGCGCTTTCCAGTAATAAATTCCTAATTAAGTTTTAGAAACAGATGAAAGTCTGATGGTGCTAAATCAGGACTGTATGGTGGATGACCAGTACTTTTCATTCATGACAATAGGCCATCCAGATCTTTCTTCATTGTGAACATTCGTTCTTCCTTCATTAAAAAGCCTACCCCATTTATGCACATTTCCATCATTTATTGCACATCAGCAGGAGGAACTTTTCTTTCATTTAAAATCCGATTAACGAAACGTACTTAAGAATTGGCGGGATGACATGATGACAAACGAATCATTATAATCACACAACCAACACCGGCAGAGACTTGAAACAAAATGGTGGCGTTGAGAGAGACAAGAGTTGCCGACCTTGAACTGACGTCACTTGACAGTATACGTGGACACGATGCACAATCGGTTCTTTCTTTAAAAATGACCCTCGTAATATAGTACGATACAAGACATAAAAATAAGAGCAATAAACAAATAATAATATAGTTAGCAAATATTGAGGAAAAGTGTATAATGGTTGCGAAGCTGCACTCGCAGTTCAGAGTTCCTAGGTTCGATTTTTGTCTGTCGTAAGTGTATAACTACACATTTAATTATAAATTTAGAGCCGTAACAGCTCAGGGTATAGAGCGTTCGCCTTTCTATTAGGTTAACTGGGTTCGACTCCCAGCGATGGCTGGTAGATATGAATTTCACATCCGGCTTGAACCGACCCTAGTGCTGCCGTAAAAATATCCTCAGTGGTAGACGGATCATGGGCTGAAGTCCCCTTGCCGTCAGTCTAACAGTGGGAGATTTTCGTGGTTTTCCTCCCCATGTAACGCAAATGCTGGTTAGTTCCATGAAAAAGGCTTCCACGATGGCAAATTTCTCCTAATACTTGACTTGGTCTTCTGGATTGGGTTCAAAATTACAAGTCTACGGAGTTGAATATTAGTATTTGTGAACCCAAAACATTGGGTCTGCTGTTCAATGACAGTTATAAAACATAAAAATAATTAAATAGTAATAATAAAAACATAGTAATATAAAACATAGTAATAAAAAACAAATAGTAATAATTATAGAGAATAATAATAAAAAAATACGTAATTGACAGTGTGTTGCAGATTTGTATCCTTGCATTGAAAAAAAGCTCTTGTGGAACCTTTTGAAAGAAATACTACTTAAAAAAAATAAAGTAGCATTTTTTTATTTTATAAAATATTATGTACTAAAACTTTAATTTTTATTTTTTGTGAAACTTCAGCAATCCATCTTATAGACTACTGATAATTAAAAAAAAACTGACTTAAAAATTATGTTGGTATACCTTCTGAAGTTTTAAAAGAGTAAATCTTTTAAAATAATAATCTATGGTGGCATGTTTGATTCTTAATCATTCCCGCATCCACTTTCTTTCGAAGAACAGATGACAGAATTTTTTTATCGAAAGAAAAAATTTGGAATAAATTATATAAACAATAATTATCCTTTTTTTTTTTCATTCTTTTAACGTTCTGCGATCTAAATAAAATAGCTTCAAATAGTGGAGTATCGATTTTTCGCCCTAAAGCAAACCATGGCACAAATAACAAGAGTATCCTATTTAATTTAGAAAAATGAATGCTTTTTTTTTATTATTTGACAATTTTTCTCGGCATTTGTCTTTTTTAATAATGATCAGAATAATAAAACAAAGTTTTTCAGCGCAGGATGAAGAAGATACAATGCATCGAAATTTCTTTGACCTTATAAAAAAAAGCACGTAGCAATCACAAACTTTTTTGTTGTTAGTTTTCGTTATAAAGTGGTTTTAAGGAATGGAAAATTGACGAATAATATTTTTCTTTCAACATTAGAAAATGAATATTTTATCAAACAACACAATCTTGGGAATCTAATTTCTTCGAACACGCAGGGGGTTGGGAACATTGCATGGATAAAACAGTTTCAAAAATTATTTCCTTAATGTACTGATTTTCACTTTCTGTGTAATACCAATTTGCCTATAAATATTTCACTTTGTTTTGATTATTAAAGGAAACGGGTTCAAGACAGCTATTTCCAGCAGGAGTTCTGGTGTTTCTTTAGCTCAGAAAAAATGTTCCATCAAAAATTAAAAGTGAATAGTATTCAGAAAGAACACATTTGCTAAATTTTCAGTATATTGGTGTCATTAATGTTTACATGATTCGATAGTATTATCATTGTTAAACATTTTCAAAAAAAAATGCTAGAGGAAAATCATACAACGAAAAACTTGCGGTACATTTTTCACCTGTAAACATATAGGTGTAAAATGTATTCGAAAACTTGGTAAACCGTTACCAGATGATCGGAAAAAATGCCTAATGAATCGTTTAAATACCGTAAAGATTGGTTTTCATAACTAAAATTATGGGGGTTTTTTACCAGAAATATTATTGCCATACAGTTCGGTGATTTTTATCAAAATTTTTTCGTCCCTGAAATACATTGATTTTTTACTTTATATATCTGTTTATCTATTTTAAATATGTTATACAATATTCATACAGATGTTCCGCTTAACTTTGAAACTTCTTCACTAAAATTTTAAAAAATCGTAAGGATTTAATTATTCTAAAAAGGCTGCAAGCCTCTGGTTTAAGAGAACACCTGACATATTTTTTTTGCATCACCTGTTTAACTTTAGGGAAAAACATAAAATATTGTTGGATGGTGCTCAAAAAAAAGCAGACCACGCTTAATAACGTTGAAACTAATGATCGGATATTCACGTTCTAACTCTCATTCTTAATGGTTCGAGGGGGTGACTTTAAATATGCTTCTTAATTAGTGCAAACGATATTTTAAATTACGAAGTCAGACTCAAAAACGTACTTTCTCTGAATAAGCATACCTTTTTTTCGAAGGATTCTGGGCTCTAACCCCTAAAATATAGGGGGTAATCACAAAGGGAGAATTATGGTCCCATAGTTTGGCTAGAAGAGCAATCCAAAGTTTAGACCCCTTAAAGTTAATTTTATTTTTTGAGAATTTCACCATATCTTGAAAAAAATTTAAGCGAATTGAAAAATTTTTGCATACAATTATAAAATTCGCTTGTCTAAAGATAATTCAATACAAAAAATAATTTTTTGTAAAAATTCATTATTTTTTATTATTTTATAAAATAATGATCGAACAGATTTTGAATTGTAAGTCATAAAAATGTTTTACATCATTTCAAAGTTTGTAATTTTACATGGCAAAATACAAGATGTGAACGAAATTGGCTGAATTGTTCCTGAGAAATCAAATTTTTAAGAAGTCGTAAATTTAAAATTCGATTTCTCTATAACTATTCAAACGATTTCGCACAAGTTCTGCATTTTACCATATGAATAATGAAAAATAATGAATATTTACAAAAGAAATTTGCATAGAATTATTAACAAACTTTAAAAACATTTTCATGGTATTTCTTAGAGAATTAACTAATCTATAAAAATAACTAAAAGCCGAAAACTTATCTAAATTTTGAAAAATTGCTCGCTTAAATTGATAGTATAATGTAATATATTTTAGTGAACTACTATTCGATAGTGCACAAAAACATACAATTGATGCTACTTTGCAAATATAACGACATTATTAGCAAATCAAACTAAACAAATTTTCATTGCGCAAAATTTTAAAAATTTATTTTTACTCTGTCTCTCAACCAAAATATATTTCAGAGTAGTACTTCATATTTAAATGGAGTTTAGAAGCAGGGAAGCACCTCATTTTCAAGAGAAAAATGGGAGACGTTTTCAGGCTAGAAAATGGAACGCGTAAATGAGTTAGCTATAAATAAATAAAACGGCTTGACTTTGTAGTCATAAACCGAAAATTCAGTTTGGAAAAGACGCCCTTAGATAAGATAAATATTCCCAAAATCACTAAACAATGTTGTATCGACCTTGAGGTAGTAGTAATTGGTCTCCAACACAAAGAAAAAAAACAAAAACTAATTCATATCTATGCTTCCCAGACATTTTGTTTGCTCATTTATCTTCGAAACTTGTGGCAGCGCCTCGAGGGGTGTGGCAGCACTGGCGCACTTACTTTATTGACATATCTAAAATGAAATGTCTATTTGTAATAGCTGATAGATAGGAAGATTGTTCGATAGAAAAATAACCTCTTTTATTTTTGTAGTATAAAGTTGAGAGAATAAAGCAATGGAATGTATTTCATTGCAAAAATACGTCGCACTGACTAAGAAAATTAACATCGTGAATAACTTCTGATCTAATGATCAGATTTTCACTTGCCTCAATCTTAGTCTTAGCACGACGAGAACCTAACCATGAATATGCTAATTAGTTAGTGCAGACGATATTTTAAGTTTCGAAATCAGACACAAAGACGTATCTTCTCTGAATTATCATACCTTTTCTCGGACAATTCATACATTTGATTCTGAAGTTAATAATAGCTGCAATCTGGAAATAATGGGGGGATTAAACCCTAAATGTTAAATTTTAACAATTATAAAATTCGTATATCCAAAGATAACTCGATGCGAAAAATAATTTTTAATAATTATTTATTAGATTTCGTTATTTTAATTAATTATACGCAAAAGAATTTTTGAATTGTAAGATATGCAATCCATCAAATAGTTTTTAAGTAATAAAATTTTAAAAAAGTCTAATGTTTGAAATTTGATTTCTCAAAAACTATACGACGAATTTCATCGAAATTTTGTATTTCACCATTTAAAATTACCTTTTAAAAATGATGAAAAAACTTTTATATTTGACGATTCAAAATTTGTTTATTATTAAATAAAATAATAAAAAGTATTAAATGATTATTAAAAAATATTTTTCGCAGGGATAAGTGAATTTTATAGTTGTGTCCAAAGATGTGCATTGGATATATATATATATATATATATATATATATATATAGTACGCAATGCCCCTGTGCAATCGAACTCAGTCATTGTGTAGAATGACTTTTAATTTCAAAAAGAAAGATTCCACTCTATAAAATGAAATGAACTGCTAAACCAAATGTTGTGAGAATAAGAGAAACGTGAAATCTTTCATTCTTTCCCAGAAAACAGTTTTGGAGAAACTCTTGTTGAGAAAATAGTGCTGCGAATCTTTTAAGAAGAATATTATTGATTTTATGAATTGTTCAGACAAGAAAGTATCTCTTTTAAGGCATAATAATGTGAATTTTTTATAAAAATAATGAAAGGTTTATAAGATATTACGATGTGGTTTAAATTTGAAATGATATTGAATCCAGTATTTATGGGCCCGTCGCTATTTTCTCTTTATTGTATCATCAAAACAAGCGTTTGAAAACGTGTTGAAATAAAAAAATAAATAAACATTACTTTAAAAAGTTTTTATTTATTGTTAGCATCGCACCCTGACCCACCTAAGAAACCACTGACAATGTGAAAAATTCCGGATTGAATTACGGTAAAAAGTTCTAGCATTCAGTGTTACGGTACATTTTACCGTAGTAAAATCTATTTTCACTAGAACATTTCATGGAACACAAATCTGATATTTTATAATTTTCGCAGTAATAACAACCGTAAAATTACTGAATCTCTCTAATTATATAAATACTACTGTAATAATTACGGTATGATATTTTACGGATGATGCATCTAAAGTGCATCGAAGTCTGGAATTTTTTACAGTGCACACTAAACTCAAATGACTGCTCTACTAGTTTTTTCGCATTATTTAAATGCTGTAAACTTTACGTTTATTTTTCGAAAGGATATTAAAAAATTAAACTTCAATAATTACTTAGATAAAAAAAAAAAACTCCAAGAGGTTTGCATATTATGTAAATGGCGAAAAAATGTGTTTAAATACGTATTATTTATAATGTAAGATAATAACCAAATAAGGAATATAAGGAAAACAAGAAATATTTTATCATGCTTTTAAGTTAAATAAATCTATATATACTTTTTCATGCATAAAATAACATGGTAAAGAAGCTTTGAATTTTATAAAATTATTTTTGTAAATATTGTGTTTTGCGCCAACCTTTTTTACGATCTTTTTTCATAAAATATCTCCTAGTGCGTTCCATCATTCATTTTCTGAATCCCATCGAAAATTTTTATCGAAAACTAATTGAAATTCTTTACCTTTTCCAGAACGATGATTTTAAAAGTTTTCTTTCTTGCATACAAATTCTAAACTTTTTTTTTTATCGTAAAACGAATTTTTAAGTTTTTAACTTAGCTTTTTTTCGTTGACTTACATAGAAAAGAAAAAGCCTTTTTTTCTATCTTAACTTCAGCTTTTTTTTTTTAGCGGGCTCTTTTCTTCTGACTCTGTGTGGTATCCATTATTATTTAATCAAAATTGATTAAAGCCAATTCAGGAGGAAAAACGTTTTTCATAAAAGAGAACAAAAAAAAAAAAAAACATTAAAGAGATACGGATTGCGTTTCTCCCATTTCAAGTTCATTAAAGCCTATTATAGTTTCGACATTTTAAATAGACTCATTAAAATTGTTGTATCAAATGAGGAAATATCAGTGGGTTATTCGATTTATTTTTCCCATTTCATAATGAAAGTTTGTAATTTCATTTGAGCATATTTTTAATTACATCCTGTTTTTATAAATTTTGCTTTTAAAATTGAGTTTAACATAATGCTAATTAACTTAAAAAATAACTTTTCTTATACTCTTATTTTAACTTGTTGCATAATGTAGACTTAAAATAAAATAGACTATTTTACAGTTTTTTTAAATTGATTGTTCAGTGTGTCAGCATATGCTGATAACAACTTATTTTCCCAGTACCACAGTACCAAAATTTACAGAGTCAAGAGCAAATTCTTCATAAATTCCAATGTATCTATAACTCTAAAGCAGTAAGATAGAGACAATTATTTAAGAAAACTATGCTTGATTTAATATGTGTACAGAATAATTGGCAATTTTAATGTAGATAAAAATTAAAAACAAAACATGTCATAAATTTGTTATTTTGTTTAACATTTTTTATACTTTTAATTGAATGGAATAATTGGGATTTAAGAATGGAAAAATTTCTTATACACTCAATGAAAAGCATATAACATTTTTGAATATTAAAAAAAAAAATTTTTTTAATTTTTCCAGTTATTTAAATTTTTTATTTTGCAAAATTCAAATTAATTAAAGTCAATTTTTTGGAAATTTAGTAAGTCATAATTTTTCTTTTCCCTATATATATATATATATATATATATATATATATATATATATATATATATATATATGTATGTATGCGAATTGGCAAACAAATTTGTTAAGAACGTGAAACAAATACACTGAGAAAAAAGAACAAAACTATTAAAATATGGTAAAATTTGCCAAAACAAATTTCACGAATTTACACCAGAGTGCTTTGGTTAATAAGTTTGGTAAAATTAACATTGAAATATAACTTCAGAATTTGTGATAAAATTTGGTGAATGTGGTAAAATTTGGTAATTTTATCATGATACCTTAGAGCAGTTGTCCCCAACCCTTTTGTACCTAAGAGCAAATACCAAAATATCGGTCGAATGGCGGGCACCATTTATTTTTTCAAGATAAATTTATAGTTGGGAGACAGAGGTAATAATACACACTACATATAGTGCACAAAAATTTAATTTTAAAAATTAATTTAACATATGAATATAATTCGTACTAATATTCTTGTGTAAAATAAATGATTACTAAATTGTTTCAAAACATACGAAGTACAAAAATTATTTATAAAATACAGTCAATGTGGTGTTAGGCTTGGTATTTCGCTAGTCAGCGCTACATAATTGGGAGAATATGATGCTCTTTTTAAGAATGGAATTTATTCCTTCAACTATATTCCAGAATTTCTCATGTGACATAATAGTTTTGAGGATAATGTCATTCTTAAGATCCACAATTTCTATCTCCAATTCTTTTCAATTTACTTGAAGAAATTTAGAAATGTATGTTGCTATTACGGTTACGTTTATTTGGTTGTTAAAAGGATTAACAAAAAAGTTATCAAAGGCTCGATGATATTAAATTGTTGAAAGCGCTTTTTAATTTGATCTTTAAGCAATTGGAGGTTGATGATAAATGTTGATAAATTAATTTCCCTGTCACCTATCATTTTTTTCATGATTGGAAAATCCACAAGAGACTTTATTTTCAAATGTGATATCCACAAAACTAGCTTAGCTCTGAATGAGTTTATAGCCTCTATCATCCATGTTATATGTTTGTCCTTTCCCTGCAGCTCCAAGTTTAAATTATTTAGTTTTTCCGTTATGAAAGACAAATCTGCTAGCCAAAGAGGATCTCTTAGTTCTAAAAATGTTTGATTTTTGGCTGCAAGGTAAATTTTTATTTCTCCAATTAAATGTTGAAATCTATCAAGTACTTTCCCTTTACTGAACCAGCGTACCTCAGTATGTATTTGCATAGAATAAAATTTGCATAGCATTTGTTGGGAAAATGAAAAACTGAAATATTGTATCGTTGGGCACAAGCAGCGGGAGCACCTAGATCGATCGATGGGCGCCATGGTGCCCGCGGACATAGGATTGCGGACCCCTGCCTTAGAGCATGTCATAAAAACCATTTATTCGGTTAAGTTCACTTTTCAGTTTTGTATTTTTTACTAGATGTGTGGTAATAAGAACTATAAATTTTGAAAGCCAAAACTTTCAGTAAACCGTTACCATACGAACGGAAAAATTACCAAATGAATATTTTAACTAACGTATATTTTGGTTTTTATTACCGTAATTATGTTTCTTTTTACCAAAACTGTCCTTATCATACAGAACGGTAATTTAACTAGAATTTTCTTCTGTGAATAAGTTTAAGATTTTTCTGTTTCTTTTCACACAAAATTTTTAAGTTTTTTTTTTTCTATCTAAAATATAAAAAAATATTCAGCTGCTGTGACATCTTTTTTTAAATTTTAAGATGAAAAATAATCTGCAAATACACGGATAATCTACAGCACCAACTCAGACAGGCTTAGGCAAAAAAGCAAAGATTCATTTTCTCCGTTTCCTGACAATCCTAATTGTGCTCTCTTAATTCCCAATTTGCTGATAGGTAAATTAGAAATCTAAAATATAGCTCTACCACGACAAGTTGGCGTGTACAAAGTGAGCTTAAAGCAAACCGGTGGAGTTTATTCCAGCGATTTAGGGAAAGAAGGTAAAGAATTTCGAAAAGAAAAAGAAACGGAGAATCAGACGAAAGTGAATATAGACAATTTATTTAGCTTATTGTAGAAAAAAAACTAACTTATTTAAAGAACTTTCCGAAATAGTGAACCAAAGAATAAGAATGACGTGCCAGTCTGGAATTCTTGCCAAAAGAAATACGTTCATATTTTGCGGGCTTTAACTTTCCTCACCTATAAAATGCAAACCCTTCAGCTTGGCTTTCCCGCTACCTGCCAACTTGTCGTGGTTGAATAATACTAAATTTTGCAAAATGTATACTGAGCAAAGATTACCGAAATTAGATGTATAAAAGGTCAAATCAAATTTAAAGATTGTGAAAGTTAAATTCCAACAGATAAACGAAACTACGAAAACAAAAGGGCTTTGAAAGGAAACAAAACTCAGACTGTACTTTGATAGATTGTGACACAAAACGTGAAAAACAAAATTAATTTTCCATGGATATCATTACTTTTAAAAAGTAACAAATACAGCTTAAGAGTCAAAAAGTGAAGCATTAATTTTATAATCTTTAAGTAGACATTAATGCGAGAAGTACCATTTCGTCATGTCCTTGTATTCCTTAGGAACAATTGCGCTCAGTTGCAGCTGTACGGTTGGTTCTGTGTCTTTAAAATGTTCAAGATTTACAAATCACCCGCCTTGTACGAAGTACTGTCGGGGATTTGTTTTTGGTCGGAAAAAAATCTGCAGACGTTTACCGTCAGATTTGTGAGGTTACTAAACTACCTACTGCCTTGCTGATAAGGACAATGACTGTCTCCGCAGCTTAGACCCAGTCTTTATTGAATTCTTTCGGCTGCAAAGTTTTGGACTACCCCTCCCTACAGTCCAGACCTAACGCCGAGCGATTTTCACCTTTTCCGATATTTCAAACATCATTTTGGTGGCAACCATTACAGTGAAGACGAAGAAGTGAAAACGGCCGTGACCTTTCGGTTATCGGAGCAGGCGGCAAATTTCTATAAAGAGGGTATTCTAAATCTACTTGTAAGGTATGATAAGTGTCAAAACAAACTTAGCAACTATGTTGAAAAATAGAAAAACATATATAGAATATAACATATATATATATATATATATATATATATATATATACTGTCGTGTCAGTAGCATGTAACTCACGCAAAACATAGAGGCATCAAGTTTTAGACCAGTTACGCTTATAGCCCCATTAAATGAATAAAATTCTTCCCTGTTTATTCGACATCTTTATAATGCCCTATAAGAATAAAATGAAAGTAACCGAAAGCGTAAAAAAGAGAAGAATAACAACTGTCAGCTACATCCAATTTATTTTGGGGTGCATTTGAGACCCTTACTGTAAGACAATCTATCACAAAAGGTTTTATTGATGCAATGAAGTTGATATCAAAATTATCATTTACAAATGTTACTTAGAAAAATATTGAAATATTGAGATATATATATATCTTAATAATATTGAGATATATATAAAAAATTACTTTTTCTTTTAATTTATTTTACAAATTGTTTTTAAAAAAAAAAATTTTAATATTTTTTTCACAGAGAAAAAAAATTCTATCAGAATCCCCATAGTTGTATGGTAAAAACATTTCTGATGAAAGGAACCATAATTCTAAGAATATAAACCAACATATACGGTATTTAAACCATTTATATGGTAATTTTTCCGTTCCAAGTTGCTATAGCTTGCAGTAAATTTTGCTTTTCAAAATTACAATTCTTATTACAATACTTTTAGTAACAAATACAAATTTCAAAAGTAAATATAACCAAATAAATGTTTTATGCCATGCTCTAAAGTATAACGGTAAAATTATTAGTCTTCATAACTATCAACCATTTTACCATTTATTTGGCAATTTTGACCTTTTGTTGCCTTTGTCTCTTACCAAATCAAAGAGTAATAACCTGTTTACATTTCTATGGTATATTTAAAATGGCAGTAGGGGAGAGTGAGGTCAATTGTAACAGGGTACGATTCTAATAAAGCAAAAATTTCAAGTATCGGGTTCTAGATTTGGTTCCTAGGTGGCGCACAAGGTGTATTTAATAAATCTACATTTACTCCCCTGCTGGCAACCATTTTTATGTACATTTGAAAGAGTTGCATCACAAAAGATATTTTCACGCTACGTAAGTACTTTTTTTGGCATTAGAATATTATATTGTAACAAAGTAATTTTGTTTAAACAAATAAAAATTATTAACCGAATATGTAAGTGGACACCTCAATTAACATTTCAAAAAAAAAAGATGTTATGTTAATTAACTAGCATTGTTTTTAACAAATGAAGCTGAAACGGCGTCTTGGGGACGATTGTAACAATAAGTAGAGGGACGAATGTAACAGCTGAAAATAAATAATCTAATGTTAACAAACCATTACTTAACTCTTTAAGAACCACCTTTCCTATATCATTTATATTATGTTGCATGTGCATTATTTTATTTGTCACCTTTCACAGCATAAATTAAAATTTTTAACCCCTTAAAGTTAAAAGTTCAACCCTTTAGGTCTCTGCTCATTATTATTTTTACTCCTAAAATATCACTACTATTTTGATCAATAAAAAAATATATCACAACTATGATAATATGTCTAATTAACTATGTTTTAGTTGAATTTATGAACTGTTACAATTGACCCCGTAAGTGGGAACAATTGTAACAAGTGCACGACTGTCAAAAATTGTTAATAACTAATATAATAACATTTAAAATAAGGTATTTTTTTTCTAGTAGAGGATAGTCTACTTTACTCGTTTGCCAATTAATACTAATAATATATTGGATTTTTTGTTAGTTAAAAACAGTTAAGTAAAAAATGTTACAATTGACCCCACTCTCCCCTATATATTAATGGTTGACAAGAGATAGATGACTGTTAATTATTTCTTATTCTAATATAATTTCTCAATTATAACAAAGGTTAAAGTAACATGAATGATGGCTTCAAATCTTAAATTAAAGTGTTTTAAAGATAATAAACCCAAACTGTGGTGACTGTTTTATCCATCTTTTATGAGGTAATGGGACTTATTGGTTGCAAGATAAAATGAAGATTAAAATGTGTACAATAAGATAAAAATACTATGTCTTAAGTTAAATTAATCCAAATCGTTGCAAAATTAATTAAAAACTCCTTCTTTTTTACAGGCTTCTACTGTGATATTCCCTCTGCAACTAAATACTTATAACGCTTGGGAACATTACTACTTGTAAGAAATATAAAATAGATAAACATATCTATAGAAAATTATTTAATGCTAGAATTTATTTATTTCGCTATAATTTCTATATCATTTATTTAGTTATAATTTTTATTTCATTTATTTAGTTATAATTTTTGTTTTATTTTTTTAGTTATAATTTTTTGTTTAATTTTTTTTAATCAAATACATTTTAAAAAACAAAAGTACCGTAGTCTAAATAATCATTCTCACAACACAAATAGAAATTTAATCAGTTCGAATAAAAGTATTTTTATTTTTGCCGACTTGCTCATTCCCCAAAATACAGTCACATAATATAAATGTTTGTCCTTTTTCAAAGAATATACCGAAATATCGAAAAAAACTAAATTGAAAATAATTCGACTGAATTGTAAAAAACATTTGACCTAAGATGAATAATATATTTTGTATTCCTCTACGAAAAAAAAATTTGTGGGTTACGTAGTTTTTTTAAAACATTCTTTCTTTCCTTTTTTTTCTTAAAATAAATGGAAGATTTTGTTTTTATTTTTTTTATGCATCGAAAGTATATTAATGTATAAAAAACAATTATAATCAAAAATTTAAATCTTTAATAATTAAACCGTTAATTAGTCTTAAAGCAGTTTTGGAGCTGCATATCGTAAATTACAAATTATCAAATTAAACAAACAGGTGTTTTAATAAACTTTTTCAAGTGTAGGTACACTTTTTAATTCAAGCAACTTATAAAATTTCAAACATAAAATGTTGAAACTTGCATAAAATTTCAAGAATTTTAAATTTTTTCTTTCATTTTTTTTAAAATAACTTTCAGTGTACAGATTTTGAAAAACTTAAAAAAATTTTGATGCATTAACAATATGTTAATGTATTAAACAAAACAATTTTAATCAAAATTTAAAGTCTTTAATAAATTAACCATTAATAAAATTATTATAGTCCAAAACTAGTTTAGGAGTTACATAGCGAAAATTTCAAACTATCAAATTTGACAAACACTTGTTTAAATTAACTTTTTCAAGTGTAAGTTTACTATCTATTAGTTAATTATAAATTTTTAAATGAATAATTGATTTAAAAAAGGAGTCTGGGTTTAAGTTTCTGCGTTCTGAATAAGCGCGATTTTTTTTCAAAATACTTTCACTCGCTAATTTCTCCATAACTATGACATAAAACAAGCATTCTGGCTGTTTTAAAATCAATAAATAAAACGTATATTTAATCAATAAAATAAAAATACTACAGCAAATATTTTGCATACTCCATACGAGCTTTAATAATAATTTAAACTGATTCCACTTTGCGCGTTTGATTCGTTAAGTTTAGCGCATTCCGTGAAATATATTTTATTCTTCAAAAATTCTGAAAGCTTTTTGCGCATTTAAATAAAGGCCATAACATATTCATTACTTGTCAACTACAGCAATTCAGAAAACTCAAGTGGGATAAAAATAACAACAAAAATGATTACGTACTTGTCAGAGATGCTGAGTGATCAGTGTTCCTCATCCTCGTCTCTTGTTTGTTGTGAAGAACGCTACTCTGTGACGTCACTCCAAAGGTTATTCTCCCGGCATCCCTTGCTCCATCATCACAAACCGGAAGATGCGGAGCAAATCTCGCATCTGCAGTTTGAAAGAGCCGCTTTCTTTAAACTAACACTTTTACGTGAAATTAATTAAGAAAGAGTTGTATTTCTATTCCATTTATTTAATTAATTCTCTTTCTGTGGCCCATTTTGAACAATTGAAAAGTTTTGGGAATGTGTTTAATCAAAATTTCGTTTGCTTTGCAGGTATTTATCGTGCTTTGAAGCTCTTTTCACTACCCCACAGAAAATAGCCGTTCTTAAATTAGTTTAGCAAACTCCTTTCAAAAACACGGACGGTGCATTAAATTATCATGCAGCATTTTAGTAACGCGTAAACATTAAATTAATAATAATAATTACAAATTTCTACAGCAATTTTCAGTGAACGCAGGTTAGAAATAATTATTTTTGAAAAGTTGGGAAAATAAGAAGTTGAAGTTATTGATTGAAAAATTTTAAAGCATTCATTTGAAAGAACATGTAAAGTTTCATTTCTAAAACGTCTTCATTACTGAATTTAAAAATTTGTGAATTGCGCTTATGGATAAGTTTTTAAATAAAAATATTTACAAGGAAAACAAATGATTTATAATCAACTTCTTCGAGCTTCTAAGCATTCATGAATCAATTAAGTCAGGGGTCACCAAACTTTTTTGATCATCGACCCCTATATAATTTTTCGAAATCTCCATCGACCCCCATAAAAGTAATTTTCTGTTAATTAAAATAAAACTCTATTAGATACTGTGTTTGTTCATTTATTTCATGATTTTAAACATTTATTAAAGTAATAGTACATTGTGTAACAATAGTTTTATGAAAAATGTATTAATGTTGAAATTTAAATACCTCAATATTTATTAAATAATAAGTAATTATTAATAAGTAGAAATAATAAGTAAAGTAACTAAAGATTTATTGCTTCTTAATCAATGAGATGGGTGTGCCTGGTGTTTTTTTGCAAGGTTCGCTATATTGGGTTCAAAATTGGTCAATTTTAATTTTCGTTAAAATTGGTCAATTTTGTAATTTTCGTAAAAAAATACAAAGAGTACTATAGTTTTGTCGCGGGCTGTACTAATCCATATAATTAATGCTTACCTTCTTTTTTTTACATGCATTGATAATTAAAATTGATATCTAAACTAAACGAATGGTCTTATCAAAACAATAAATCTTCCAAAACTATTCATAAAAGTTATCCATAAAAGTTTTAATAATGACACTGCAAATATTCAGCACTGCTCATAGTTTACAAAGATAGCTGAAACTGCGTATGATATTTGAGTTTGTAACGTCAATGCTCGTCACACGTGACATTTGGACAAGCGCACATATGCATATGACTTATAAACTGTGCTGAGTTCGTGCCACTGCACTCTGGTACGTAAATACTTGTTTCACCCGAATAAATATAATTTATGCTTTATAAAGAAACTGATATTAAGTCAATTATAAAAAAAATTCACTAATTTTACATACTCAATTAGGTATGTGTGATTTGCATATTAAGAAATGTTTTTTTCTTCGATCCCCAATCGACCCTTCCGATTCGGATCGACCTCCATTCGACCCCCTGGCTCAGATCGACCCACGCTTTTGTTAAATAGACCCCTGGGGGTCTATATAGACCACTTTGGCGACCTCTGAATTAAGTATTGATTATTCTCATTTAAATTTCATTTTCTGAATTTTATATTTTAGTATTCCAGTAAACTTATAGTTGCTTATAGTTATTAAAAGCGATAATTTCTTAATGTAATTTAACAATGGAGACAGGCAAAGAAATGACATATTTTAATTGCATTGATTAAAAAAAATTTTAAAAAATAATATCTAATTTTTACTGTATCATTGAAAGACGCTTTCAACCCCAAAAAATGCGCATAGGTAATAAATATTAAGTACACTCAGATTTTGAAAATGTCTGTTTTTGTAAAAATTATCAACTGAAATAGCCAACTGAGTTTTGTGATTCCAGTTTGTTCTAAAGTTATTGCAATTTTAAGTACTTTTTTTCAGTTGTTTCTGCATTAAACAATGACCTTATAAACTCTGTTGTGAAGATAAGTAGGAAAATTCATTAAAGCTCTAGAGAGTTTTATTTAAGCTCTCTTTCCTCTAACTGCAGTTGAAAATAAAAAAGAATCAGTTGCCATAAAATCACAAAGATTTTTAAGTTATATTTTTCTACTTGAATGATATTTAAAAAATAGTCTGGCTAGAAAACTGCATCGCTAAATAACAAAAAAAGAGTAATTTGTTAGCAAAACAATAGTATCAGGATTAAAAATTCAAAAAATAGTTAAATATTTAAAAAAATAAGTAAAAAAAATTTTTTTAATTTATATTATGCGTTTAAAGATCAGTCAACTAATATACTGACAAATTCTGATTGTAATTCTGATTAATTGTGATTGAAAAACCAGCAGGAAAAATTTAATATTTATCAATTTCTATCATAAATTACCGATTCAATTGTGTTGGTAGGATGGTTTGATTGTAAAATGAAGAAATGTTTTATGAAATAAAGTAAGTGAAGAGAAATAAAAACCGGTATTAGGCATTCTAATTGTGTAAATAGCAAATATTAGTGGGACCGGAAAGTAATGTCGTTTCGGCGCATTAAATATTCGTTTGTTTTAGAAACCAATTCATTTTCGATCCGGCATTTAAATGTTGTTGCAAGCGATGGTGAATACATCATTGATTAAAAATAAAATATTGATAACAAATACCAAATGCACCGAACGACATTACTTTCCGGTCCTCCTAATAGTTGCAGTTTAGAGCACATTTTTTTTAATTACAAGAAATTTGGGCTAATATAAATGCAAAAAAAATTTTTTTGCGTAAAACCACGCAATATAAAAACTATTTTCAGTGATTCTTCGAAAATTAGAGTTATGTTGCCATTTAAAAACGATAAGAAGCCTTCTAAGTTTTCGCCATTTTGTAACAATGAGATGCTACTTAACTTCCAGTCACTTGTCACCGAGAATAAGTTTGTCTTAATATTTGCTTTCAGAGTTGCATCAACACTTCCTAGAAGCGCAAACATCTTTTAGCGATGGTTACTATAAGCTAAAAATACGTTCATTCAGTAGTTCGAACGTTGTAACATTTTTCTTATTTTTGCCCCTACCGCATTGTTTAGTCGTCTGAAGGTTGTATCATCTCTCTTAGTTTATTTTACCACACAATTTATATCAGTTTCTTCTGACAACTCCGCGTGAAGGCCTTTGTTTCTTCTAGGAGTTGTTGGTTTGTCTTAAAATTTCACAGAAAATGTGGCAAATATGAAAAATGCATTTAACTTATTGAAGTCTTATTAATTTCACTCATGACCTTCTCTTTGAGAACGAGTTTGTTTCTTTATAAATAATTATTTTAAGTTGGATTTTAAATATCAAAACATAAGGAGGTTACCGTCAATACACTGTTAGAAATTTCTCGGAAAAAATGGTCAAGTAACATTTTATTGAATGGTTATTTTACCATATTTAATCATAACACTCAAATAACCATAAATAAAATAGAAATCAAACTGTTAAGTTTGAGAAAAACTGTTTATTAACTACTTTCACAAAATACGGTTGAACAACCAGAATTTAATCGCATCAACTAGAACCACCTAATGAAGCTACTTAGTTCCTTGCAATTGCGTACATATCATAGCCGAGCGGGCTTATCTGTCAATCTCATGACCTTCAGAACTGGAGTTCGAGTCCTAGTGTTGATACCGCAATATTTCTACCATTCCCTACAGCGCATGAAGAATTTTCAGTATTCGGCTCTCTCCAATGCCTTACGAAAAGACGAGCTCCTTTGTCTAGTTAAATAATTAATTATATTTTTTTACGTTTTTGAAAAATGCTAGTTGTAAATGGTTAAGAAACCGTATAGTTTCGTATTTATGGTTTTAAAACCATACTTTTTGTAAATGATTTCAAAACCATAAAGGAAAAAAATGTTCTTTACCGTAAACGTTACGGTTAATCGGATGGACAGACAGCTGACAGTTATTTTACCATAATTTTAGAATGAAAATTTTAACGTCATCGGAAACTAGAATAAAGTCTGTTTTTCAATGTCTGCTTCATAACGAGAAACAAAGATCCCTGTGAAGCATTTAAATAAGTTGGGGAGCACAGCAGCGAGGAAGGGAATGGCCCATTAGTATTATTAAATATTTTTTTTTTTTTTTTCATTTTAGTTTTACAGATTTTCGATAAAAAATACATTTCAGATACCACCTCTATGTTTATATTAAGAACAAAACAATTTTATCATACCTATTGAACATTCTTCAATAAATTTACGAGCTTTGCTAGTATTCCTCAGAGAAACATTCACCAAATACTGTCTATTTTAAAAATAGGAATTTCAAATTCAATAGTGTAAATTTACAATTCAAAGAAGCGTATTCAAAAGTAGGAAGTAAATCGTGTTTTGCTCAATTTTCAAAAAGCTTTTTTTTCCCTTATATTATTCAAAATGAAATCTAACAACCGAAACAGGTGCAACAAGAATTTTTTTATATAAGTTAATATATTTATATAACGTTTTATTGCATTCATTTTCAATGAAAAACGCGTTATCTGATGTTTTAATGAACATTTAAATAAATAAATTGGTGCTAATTGGCGTTTCAAAAAATTCGATTGCTTAGGTTACAAAAATGTCAAGTGAAACTTTATTGAAAATATAAACTATTGCAACCTTTTAAAATAAGATGCAATTAAATACTTTAAAATAGAATAAGCAATTGGAATTTTAAACCTAGCTAATGGAATTTTTAAACCTCCGTAATAAAAAATATTTTAAGTCTTTGTTAAAAAAAAATTGAAACCAGAATTAGAATTGTCTAAACATATATCTTAAAACGTTTAAAATTAATAACAGTACATAAAATTATGTAATTTTAAATGCAGCTGGATAAATCCTTTTTCCACATTAAATAATAATAATAATAATAGCTAACAGAAGTAAATCATTTTTTTCTTTTTCTTCAGAAAACCTATAAAAATTTGCATATTTCAATTACAAATGAATTCATTACATCAACAAAAAAAAAAAAAAAATATATATATATATATATATATATATATAGGAAAATATATTGCAATATACAGAATAAAAAAAAGAACATTCTAAATAACTTTTGATCAGATGATCGGATAAGACTCAATTTTATAGGTTCGAAGACCTAACCTAAAATATAGTAATTATTTAGCGTTGACGATATTTTAAGCTACAGAATCAACGATATTTTAAGACACAAAAACGTACTTTCGCTTTATAAACATACTTTTTTCCCGGAGAGACATTACTGAACTTCAAAATATAAGGGACGGCCAGAATCTCGAAATTTGGTCCTAATAGTGCAGACAGGGAAGCGATCGAAAATTATGTCCCCTAAATTTTATTTTCTCGTTTCGTAATGATTGCCGTATAGAGTGAACTTTTTAAGCGAATCGAAAATTCTTTGAATGCAGTGATAAAATTTCTTTATCCGCGGGTAATTCCCTGTAAAAATTAATGCAGACATTTTTTGATTCGCTTAAATGTTCCCGGAACAAAGCGAGAAATTAACTTAGAGGAATTCTGACTTTCGATTGCTCTCCTGCCTGAACTATTAGGATCATATCATCAAGATTGAGGCTATTCTTCATATTTTAAGGGTCAACAATTCAGATCCGTCGAAAAAAAGTTATAGTTATTCAGAGAAAGTACGTTTTATGTCTCATTTATAACTTAAATTATCGTTTGCACTAGTTAATTAGCATGCTCAAGGTAAGGCCCTCGAACCACACACACACACATTCAGATTAGGTCTTAGTAAGTTAAAATCCAATCATTAGATCAAATGCTATTCAAGGTGTTCACTTTTTTATTTTTTGCTTCGTACATTGCACGAAAAAACAACGCATGTTGAATTGATCCGTGTACTAAAGTTCAATTTTAATCGTAAAAGAGTAGATCTTAAATATCCTAATACATAGAGCAGAGATATGCTAAGTTTTGAATCAGACACAAAAACGCACTTCAACTATATAATAACTGAAATTTTCGAGAGCTTTCTGGCTAGACTCTTAAGATTATACTTTTAAAATTGCAACTAACCCCCACCTCCATATTCCCATATTTTAACTGTCCGCAAGAACCCCTTTAAAAAAAGGGATTCATTTATTCAGAAAAGTATGTTTTTGTGAGTAATTTCGTATTTTTAGATATTGTCAGCACTAACTAGTTAGCATACTTTCATTTTTTCTATCGTTTAGACCATTAAGGATTGCATTCTAGTATCTGCAAATATGATAATCAAATCAAAAGTTAGTCAAATTATGTCTTTTTTTCTGAAGCACCATGCTTTAGATTTGAAAATTAATTTATAAAAAAAATAACAAAGTTGCAAAATATCGAAAAATACTTTTACTTTCCAAGTCCAAAGCTTCATCACTGCAATTTCCTCACTTTCACAATTCTTGAAATCCATAACTTTATTCATCGAGAAATGGTTAGTTTTAGCTTCACACAATTGGTTGATATTTTTCTTATTTTCAATGTCCATCACATTTGGCAACAATACACTGTCGCGGTACTTCACTGGCTGTACTATTGATGTCTTTTTCATGGGCACCATATAAGTGGAGCGTCATCCCAACTACATAAAAAAACAGATAGAATAAAGAGAGTACGTACATCCATGCCCGAAGTGGAATTCGTACCCAGGGCCTTTCTGACAAGAGGTCAGCTCCCTGACCACCATGCAGCCCAGTCGATTTAATTTTTTGATACATTTAAATAAAAGCAAGTAAAAAAATACTTTTTTTAAATTATAAAAAATCCCCCTGTAAGGTATGCATACGGGTATGGACCATTAGAATGAAGAGATAAAGTTTCCAGACCCTAATCCTTAATCAAATATTGTCTAAAATTCAAGACACTATCTCAAACAAGTTAAGCCTGTTTTTAAATTGCTATGAAGATTTTCAAATAATTGTTTTACATTTTCAGTATCATTAATTGAATGCCATTTGTATATTAAATAATAAATATGTGTTTTTTAATTTAATCAGTTTTGTTAATTCTATTTTTTTTCTGGAGTTTCAAAATAACTAGGAGGCTCCATCCTCAAACCCGTTGTGCTCGCACTAAAGACAACAAGTTCGAAAATTATATGGTTTTATTACGACAGGGCTCACAAACTCGTCGTAGTCAACTGGTAATCAGATTTGAAACCTATGCGAAATTATATCTCTGCTCCTGTCTTTTATCTTCCGCTTTTGAATAAGTAATTATTAGGTATCAAAGAAACGCTTGGTCAAAAATTAACTACTATTTCAAAACTTTTTTTTATGCGAAGGAAAACACTAAAACTGAACACTGTATCTTCCAAAAAGTTTAAAGCATTTGTTGTATCTTCCAAAATGTTTGCTGTTAAGTTTGTTAAAATGCGGAAAAAAGTAATGTAATTTTGCAAGTATAAAAGACATTAAATTCTTTACTCTTTTTATTAATTTAGGAATACTCTGAGTTCCTTAAACAATTAATCAAATAAACATAAACACAAAAATGTTGAAAGAAATGACGCCGTTAAAATGTATGTACATTAAACGAAAAATTAATATTTATAAGAATGTTGATTCAGCCTATTGTGTCCGTGTAAAGCAGAAATCAATTTTGTTTTCGAAGAACGAAATTTTGAATATCAAAAAATAAGTGTCAAAAGTGACGAAACTGGAGAAAGTGAAGCATATGGCAATTTTCTGGCACATATTGAGTTTCAGAGTAAAGCTATTTCTGAAATTTATGTTTTTATAAATAAAAAAGCTTCAATTTTTATCAATATGTTAAAAATAAGTACAGTGTGTTTATAAGAGGATATACTCTAAATAACTTTCAATCCAACTACAGATTTTCTCGTTTTACGGTAAATCTTAATTTCATTCAGGAGCAGACCTTAAATGTTTTAATTAATTATAATTATATACATCAAACGACACCTGGTTCGATCCTCGGACCGGGCAAGGTTGACTCAACCTTTTATTCCTTCAGTGGGTCGAAAACATGAGTACCAAGCATGCTTGGGGAGTAAACACTAGCGGTTCCGCGGTTCCAGGAACAACTGCTCCTGCACCCGCAGAGCCCAAGGTCAAGCAAAATGAGATGAGCACAGTAGGCCTTGGCCCTCTTTGGGCTGTAGCGCCACTGAGTTCAATTTATATATATTAAACACACCAATTAGTTAAACTAACAATCATGAATTAAAGTGTTTTTTAACATTAAGATGTAACAATTTTAAAACTCAGAATGTAGAAAAATCTCAATGATTACTGAAAATTATGTCAAAAGGTTAATAGAAAAATATAATATTTGCTTGAGTGTATTGTAAATAAAGAGTTAATTATTATGTAATAAAAAGTAATTTACCATGGAATTGTTAATAAAGAACATCAGCCGTTACTTGCATTAACAATTCAAAATTAATCATTGTAATGAATCGTGAAAATTGTCATCAAAAGATTAATACATAATATTTGCTTACGTGTATAGTAAATAAAGAGTAAATTAATATGCAACAAAAAAGTAAATTACCATGGAATGTTAATAAGAATATTAGCCATTATTTGCTTTAGTAGTTCAAAATTAATCATTGCAATGAAGAATGAAAATTTCGTCAAAATATTGATTGAGAAACAAAAAATTTGCTTACGTGTATTGTAAATAAAAAAGTATATTGCCATGCAATAAAAAGTAAATTACCATGGGTTCTGAATAAAGAATATTAGTCATTATTTGCGTTAGTAACTCAAAATTAATCATGGTCATTAGAACTTCTAACATTATAAATAAAGTCGAAATCATTAATCAACTAACAACAAAAAAATCAGGTAATCAAAAAGACACAGAGATATTAATAATTTCATGACATAAAATACATTTTCCAAGATTTATGTAATTGCGTTTGCCATTTGAAAGAAAACCAATTATTTCCGACAAATTTTCTTGGTTGGACTAATTTCACAATACTTAATTTGCCTGAAAATTGTCTTGAACAAAAATAAAAAGTAAAGATTTCTTTAGTTCTTCCACTAAAGGGAGCATATATATTCAGCGCTATCAAGTAACAATCGATAATTGTCCATTAGGATCTAACAGACATGGCACTTTGTTTGCTTAGCCTTGGCATAGGCACCGATCCATTAAAGTG
Organism: Parasteatoda lunata; assembly: GCA_949128135.1. Lineage (NCBI taxonomy): Eukaryota > Metazoa > Arthropoda > Arachnida > Araneae > Theridiidae > Parasteatoda > Parasteatoda lunata. The sequence goes on along the minus strand of OX421973.1, from coordinate 75,541,920 downwards.
AACATACAGAAAATACTTTTAATCTAGTCGGACAATCTTAAGATTCTAAAGGATTACATTTCGATTTGAGCATTCAGATAGGATCGGTAATAGTATAGTTATAGAAGAATATGAAGTGATGTGAATAGCGTAGTACTTATAATGCAATATTATTTATTTATTTTTCGCTGAACGTAATTCATGATGTCGTAAAAAAATCAAACGTTCAAGATTGACTCTTTCTTCACGGCTCCTTTTTCTAAATATGCGAAGTCATAAAAAAATAAAGTATTTAAGCTCGACTATTTCTTAATAGTGCTTTTTTAAATGCGTATATCCGTTAAAATATAAAGAAAAGTCATAAAAAGATAAAGTACTTATGCTCTACTCTTTCTTCATAGTGATTCTTTTAATGCGAATAGTCGTAAAAAATAAAGAAAAGCCATAAAAAATAAGGAAGTTATGCTTGACTGTTTTTTGTGGTGCTTCTTTTAATGCGAATAGTCGTAAAAAATAAAGAAAAGTCATAAAAAAATAAAGAAGTTATGCTCGATTGTTTTTTGGGGTACTTCTTTTAATGCGAATAGTCATAAAAAATAAAGAAAAGTCATAAAAAAATAAAGAAGTTATGCTCGACTGTTTTTTGGGGTGCTTCTTTTAATGCGAATAGCCGTAAAAAATAAAGAAATTTTCATAACACTAGATTGCTAGGTCATTTTGACTGCTTTTCAATTTCAATTAGAAAAAAAATGATGTATATAATGACACAATTTCTTAGAATTTTGAGACTTTTTGTACAACATACAATTTTTTTTATTGTTAATATTTATTAATCACTTGTTATATAACTATAAATAATATAAAAATCATTAAAAATTAATTTAAAACAAATTTTTTTACACATTAGTTATTTTTTCACAATGCAGTCATTTTGACTGCTTTTGAGCAATATAGGTATATACTAAGTTTCAGTCTTTCTGGTGTTAATAAAGAAAGTAATAATGTCAGCCTCTTCTACCACAATGCACCTTTAATGTGTATGGTCATAAAAAAAATAAGAAACGTCTTTAATAAAAGTGATTATACTCGAAAAAAAAATTTTAAAAAAACGCGCACACTCACACACTATTTGGATTAATAAAACCAAAATGCACGGTTTTTAAACTGACGATTTAGTAATTTTTCTTTTTATATGGTAATGGTGAACATAAAATTCTGGTTTTTCGAAATTGCTGTTCTTATTATCACACGTTTAGTAAAAATTAAAAACCTTCATAGTAAATTTAACCAAATAAATGTTTTTTTTCTTTTCTTTTTTTTTTTTTTTTTTTTTTTTTTTTTGTCATTTTCTTAGACAACAGTTCCCAATTTTTTACGACTACGGGACCCTAAATGATCGAACATCTTTCGTCGGAGCCCCAAATATACAAATAAAATATATTAGCAGTCATGAACATATTAACCAAAAAAAGAAAAAAAAAGACTGCCAATTATTTTGATAACATTTAAAGTAAAGAATAAAATTTTTTCAACAATCATTTTATCGATAAAACTCTTAAAATAATAGATATTACGTCAAATAGTTCAATTTGCAAGCCTGGAGTGGTATATAGTCTACTTCTGTATTTGTTTTTATAGCTAATGTGTGTTAACATCCTTCACAGGGAAAATATTTATACTTCAATTTTTTTTTAACATTGCTTCTTTAATGGTGTATATTCATAAAAAAATAACGGGACGTTCCTTTATCTATCATTATTGCATAAAAAACCTCTCAAACCCAAGGCAAGACATCTAACTACACTAGACCTAGTCATCACTCTCAATCTACATTTTTAGAACCTTTGTCAAAAATGAAGTTAAAAAAATAAACCCATTGTGGATTTTAAGTGAAAAGAGAATAAAAAGAGCACTGAAGCCTATCGACTATTTATGACGAAGACGTAAATAAAAACATCAAAATTTCTTTGATTGCCGGAGGAAACAGAAAAGTGGGAAAAGTATTATTAGAAATATCTATAAATTTCTTTCAGAAATCGAAATCAAAAGTTTTTTTTTTTTTTTTTTTTTTTTTTTTTGCTTCCATGAATATTTATTGTTAGATTTCATAAGTATTTCCAATTTTCCCTCCCTTAAATATTAATTTACTCCCTTTTCATTATTTCAGTTTTGATAAATATTTTAGAAATATATATTAGAACTGGCGATTATATTACACCCTGAATATACTTTGAAATACAGTGCACTCCCGATTATCCGGATTAATCACCAGGACAGGTTACATGGACAAGCAAAAAACACGGATAATCCGAAAACTTCTTTTTATTAAAGAAAAAATCCATATCAGTACAAAAAATATAAAAATTACTGACATTTGCATCCTGTATAACATCAAACTAGGAATTTTCCTTTTAAAAAAAATTTTTAATGCGCCACATATTGACACATACTTTACGAAACGTAGTAATGTCACCGTAATCAAATCCTCCTATACAATCTTATAAAGTTTCAACAGATTGTAGAGCAGCAGAAATTGTATTTCCCTCATTTATTACATCTTCTGCATCAGTTACTATCATCATTATTTGATTTAACAACATAACGATGTCTTCATCTGTTAAATACTGGAAGCCAGGCTCTCATGCATCTCTTTGAAACCAATCTTCTTAATTTTTCTTCATCAAGAATTTCATAACCTTAGATTTCTTTTGCTTGTTCGAGAATACTTCTGTCATAATTTTCTTGAATATCTGAAGAAGATTATTCATAAAGCGGTATGATCTTTCTCCACGATCGTGATAACATAGACGATTTTACCTTTGACCATGCTGCTGATATTCCATATCTTGCAATCCAATAACGAATATTGCTTTCCAAAAATTTGGAAGTGTTATAACTTCATGAATCAAATATTTTTAATTTTGAAAATGTTTCTCTTTAAATATTTTTTTTTTGCGACTCCGGAATGGGCACAGATAATCCGCAAGCCGGTTAATCCGCGCACGGATAATCGAGAGTGTACTGTATATAAAAGCGAATCTCTAAAAATTTCATTGAAAATAGTAGTAACATATACAACTTATTCTATTGTTCAATAATCTGTAAAATTTCTTTTCGAATAACTAATAAACTTTGCTTAAAATATTAGGGCATGTTGATAGTATTTGTTTCAACTATAATCGGTCAAATTGTTGTAACAATAGCAAAATACCAAAATATACCATGAACTACACTAATCACTGCTTTCTTCTTAGAGAATGGGGTTATTTATACTAAACAAATTCTTACTGAGTTCGTCAACGGAACTTGGAAAACTATAAAATAACATTTTCTGCATGTCAAGCTCATTAACTTAAATTTTTGCAATAGGATCAGTTGAATTTGTTCTTAGACGGTAATCAGTAGTCATTTACAGTAGACAGTAGTTATTTCAAAAACATTATTTTCCAGTTTTACACTGTTAGCTGTGCCATCTCTTAACGAATTTTGTAACTAAATTTTAAATTTGGTTGAAATTAGTTATAACTAAATTTGAAACTTGGTTAAGCCGAATGTGTCAAGCTGAATGTTTTTACATCGATTCATTTTTCTTTGGATTGATTATTTAAATTGTTGGTCATTTTACGAACGTCTTATATATTTCAAACATTGTTCGAAAAATGATAAAAATTGAACAAAAACTTGGTTCAAAATGCAATAATTTTATTAAATGATAATGTTGCATATTAAGATAAATTTTCTTATTAACCATGTTATGATTCTATGTTGTCCCAATGAGGAACCTGCATGCTTTTTTTTTTTTTTTTTTGTGCTTTAAAATGAAACATCATGCCATTTTATAAAGATAGACACCAATTTCAGACCGGTGCGATAACTATTTATTTTGTTATTAATAGTTAAAATCGCTCGATTAGCCCCGCCCCCTAAATCGCTGCTAGGTTTCCCATCCGCTCTGATGACGTCAATATATAGTACAGCCACAACTCCCATCATGTTTTGAAACGGCGAAAGCATATGCTGCGCGGAGTATAAATTCTGAAAAATGGCTCCAAGCAAAAACTACAAGTGCTGCATTGTACCATGTGCAATAGTTTTAAGTTAAATACGCCAAATAAATTATTTTTTAGTGCACCAAAGGAGAAAAAATACAAATTTGGGGCAAAGCCATCAAACGCGATGGAAAAAAAAACTCGCAAATTGTCTGCAACTACTGCATTATACTGTCGCTAAGACCATTTTACAGTAACTAACTTAATTATAATTTAATTCTATAAGATTGTTTTTCTGATTGATAAGCTTCCCTGAATGAATAATTCATTAAACTGAATTAAAGTGTTTATGAAATGCTGTTTAGATCACTTTCTTTCTTTTTTTTTTTTTTTTTCTTTTTTTATTCTTTAAAATGAAAGGATTTTATTCTTAGAGAACAGTAGTGTTCAGGTTTTTTTTCTTAAAGTTAAGAAATAATTTTGTCTAGAAGAAAAAATTATCAAAGTTAAAATAAAAAATAATAGGGGTTTAGCATTATTTACATTACAATTCCAGGTCATATCCCATTCATGCCTTTCCCTCTAATTGGGATCAACTCATTAAATAAAAACTTTCAAAACAGTTCAGACTTTTATATATAGACAAATATAAATAAAAATGAATCAGTATAAAAAAAAAAGAAAAATGAATTTATTTCAAAAGTTATTGAAAAAAAAGCAGTTTCGACATTTATTTTTTCATTCCTCAATTTTATTTCATTATGCTGAATGGTGCCCACAAAAATTTTCTCAAGGGAGAGGATGCAAACTGATATACACTACATGTATATTTAAACTATATATATGACATAAACATGAAAGAAAAAAAAAATTTCAAAAATGAAATTCAAATTAAAACGCATTTGTAACACATTTCTCGATAGGAAGCTTTGGTTTAACTCCTCCCGTTCGCTGAGTTACTATACTTTGACGTCATAGCAAACCCCGCCTCATTTTGTGTCACGTGTTGTTAGCTTCGTTTTGGGCTAATTTTAAGTTAAGTTTTTTTAAAATTCGGGCCAGTTTTTTAAATTCTGAATTGATTTTAGAGAGTTTTAAGATATAGACTATTTTATTTTTTTTATTTTATAACCGTCGTTGAACAGCCGACCCAACTTAATGGGTTTACGGCTACTAATGTTCAACTCCGTAGCCTTGTAATTTTGAACCCAATCCAGAAGACAAGGGAACTCCTGGATCGAGTATTGGGGGAAATTTGCCTTCGTGGAGGACTTTTTGATGGAGCTAACCCGCATTTGCGTTACATGGAGAGGAAGACCACGAGAACCTCCCACGGTTAGCCTGACGGCAAGGGGACTCTAACCCATGATCCGTCTACCACTGAGGATATTTCACGTCAGCACTGTGGTCAGTGTAAGCCGGATGCGGAATTCGTATCGACTGGGATTCGAACCCGGTTCGCCTCATTGGAAGGCGAACGCTCTATCCCCTGAGCCATCGCGGCTCAAGATATAGACTATTGAAAATAAACAACATTCTGAACATTACCCGAACATGCAGGTTCCTCATTCACCTATTAGTGTAAAAAATAAACTAAATAGGTACGCGTGATAATTTTAAATTCCCAAATACCAAAATAAAATGCACCAAGTAAATAAATTATAATATCATGCCAAATAATCGAAAATGAAAAATTCTTCGAGTCATTAGACTTAAAGTAATAAAAATCATCAATCTTACTTAAACAAAATTGAGATGTAAAACATGCACCAACCATTCAAACAAAAGATTGAATTTAAAAGTCCTCTCTTTTAAACTAGAGCGTCAATTGAATTCAATGTTGTAAGGGGCGTAACCCAATGAACTGGAATGTCCAATTCTCTCTATTTTATGAGTTGAATTTAAACGAACCTTTCAAATAATGTACGGAACTTTTGGATAATGTTTAAAGATTTTAGTGCATTATTTAGAGCATTTAATTTATTAGAGTATCCTGTGAAGAAGGGAGAAAAATATTAAACGTCGTTCACATTTGCAATAAAGTTTGAACACTTTCTTCTCTAAATTTTAAAAGAAATCGGTTTATTATTTTGCACAGGGTCGTGCTTAGGGGTGGGCCCAGAGCCGCTAAAAGTTAGGGCTAATAAAATTTCAAAATTTGTTGATATAATTATGTTGCAAATTTTTTCCCCACTTCACTTTCGTTCCACGTTGAAAAAATTTATTTAACTCTTTATATAGGGCCGGGATAGCCTGGTTGGGAGGACACTGGGCCCATGTTCAACAGGTCGTGGGTTCGATCCCCGCCTGTGACTGATGCCCGTTAAAACTGCCAAGTCTCAAAGTTCTCCATAACAAATCATACCTCTGGGAGTACTGATCCAGGAGTTTCCTTGTCTTCTGGATTGGTTCAAAATTACAAGGCTACGGAGTTGACTATTAGTAGTAATAAACCCGAAATTGGATCGCTGCTCAACGACGGTTATGAAATTAAATGAAATAACTCTTTGTAAATTGCACTCCTAGTTCTTTCTCTTTCCCAGAAGAAAAGGTTATTTTTCTTATAGCCAATTTTTGTGGCATGTGTTTTGTGTAAGCATGTTAGTAGATCTTTCCACTTAGAGTTGTGAAGAAAACATAGCCATTGTTTTCGTCACTCATCTTGCTATTTAGTAACTGTCAATGAATCAAGGTTTCTAATTTTAAAAACAACAGTGGATAAACAATTTTACTCATGCTACGCCAACATTTGTGACTGCTTTAAGAATCTTTCTTACTGTTCTTGTAATTGTTTCATATATATTTATTTTAATGCAAGTAATTTTAAATCTAATTAAATATATAGTTAATGTATCTACTTGTAATTAAGGAACAACGACTTGTTCTACCAGGAATAATTAAATTTAAAAATGCTTTTTGATCTAAGTTAATTTACTTTTCATTTGGCAAATGTATTCTCCGTCTTTACAATTCACCAAGGGTTTTAGTTTGATAGAAAAAAAAAACTGATTTGATTTATTCAGTAATTAGTTTTTCATAATTAAATAATTATTAGTGGCGTAAAAATTTTAGATACAGTATTATTGTTAAATTATATTAAATATTATATTAAATATTATTTATACATTTTCTCAGTGTTTTGATCGTTAAACGAGAAAAGAATTTAAAAAAGAATATTTTTTAAATATTGATTGATTTTAAAAGAAAATTCAATTCTTAATACATACATTTTTAAATAAAACATGATTTTGATAAACTCTGATAAAATGTCTTAATATTACGCCCAGGGATGCTAAAATATAATATGTTAAAATTATGTAAAGCTCTTAAACATGTAAGAGTGTGCAAAAATGTTTAAAGGAAGAACATCTACAAATATACGCAACAAATATCCAGATAAAGATAAGCCATTACCTGGTATTCCTACACTTATGTTTTTTAAGGTTAAGGGTCATTGCCTGCTGGACACTTTCCCGAGATTCCTACTCTTTTTATTCCGTGCATGTGCCGTTTGTATTCATGATTCAGTGCTATTTGATAGTTACCTGAAAAAAATATTTTTCTTGAAAATATAAGAAACTTAAAATAATTTTTTTAACTACACGATCATAAGTAAACACTTTATAATGATTAAATAATGTTTTTGTTTTAAATGTTTGATCACTAAATGTCTGTATTGCGATAATTTTGAATTTAAATTCATTTTTTTTTTTCTAATTTCTACTGAAATTGTCGAGTTAAAAAAAATATTTTTCATTTGACTTTTTTTAAAATATGCTCTATTTCTGGGGAAGGATATCTGTATACTTTTTCCGTATACTTACCAATTTATCCATTGGTAATTATTCTCAACAGGATTTGCAAGCATCAAATAATAAATGTGACTATTCTCTTCTGTAAAAGTTTTGAAACTGTATTTTATTTTTATTTTATAACCGTCGTGAAACAGCCGATCCAATTTTCAGTTTACGACAGTAAACTACAGGAAATATTATAAAATTTTCCTGGGAGTGATTACGTCCGAAAAAGTAGGAAAAAGGTGGATGAAAGTTTTAGCTTATAATTGCATAATACCACATTGCAATAATAATTATTCAATAATGAATAAGTGGAGATAAGACAGAGAGATTTATATTTATGACCGTCGTTGAACAGCCGGCCCAATTTTTCGGGTCCACGACTACTGATGTACAACTCCGTAGCCTTGTAATATTGAACCTAATCCAGAAAACAAGAAAACTCCTGGATTAAGTATTAAGAGAAATTCGCCTTCATGGAGGACTTTTTGATGAAACTAATCCACATTTGCGTTAAATGGCGAGGAAAACCATGAAATTCTCCCACGGTTAGACAAGGGGATTCCAACCCATGATCCGTCTACCATTGAGAATATTTTGCGTCAGCACTTTGGTTGGTGAGAGCCAAGTGTGGAATTCATATCGATCATCCATTGCTGGGATTCGAATGAATTTAAACGCCATTTTTTTTTCTACCTGATTTTCAATGAAATTGTTGAGTCCAAAAGTGTTTTTAACTTAACTTGAAGAATGTGTTCCATTTCTGGAGGAGAATATCCGTATTTTTTCTTGTTTGCATTGACTCATCGATTCATCTTACCATTGATGTTCTTCCTCGATGCCAATAGCATTTACAAGTATTCAATAATAAATGTTTTTGTTTTCTTCTGCAAAAGTTCTGAAAATGTATTGAGGCGATTTTGAAATTAAAAGCAATTTTTTTCGTTCAGTTCTTCCACAAATTGTCGAGTTAAAAGTTATTTTTGATCTTACTTGAAAAATGTGTTCTATTTCTAGAAGCAGAAATTCGTACTTTTGTTCCAGCCATTGACCTACCGATTTGCCGCCCCCATTTCTGCTTCTCCTCTATGCCAATATTACTATCATTAACAACGTCCCGATCCAATTTTTTGGGTTTAATGTTCAACTTTGTAGCCTTGTAATTTTGAACCGAATCCAGAAGACAAAAGAACTCCTGGATCAAGTATTGGGATGAATTCGCCTTCGAAGAAGACTTTTCATGAAACTACCCTGCTTTTGCATTACAGGGAGAGGAAAACCGCGAAAACTTTCCACGGTTAGCCTGACAGCAAGGGGACTCTAACCCAAAATTCATCTGCCACTGAGGATATTTTGCGTCATCACTCTGATCGGTGCGAGCCGGATTCGGAATCCGTATAGACCAGCTATCGCTGGGATTCGAATCCGGATCACCTTGTTGGAAGACGAACACTCTATCCCCTGAGCCATCACGACTCCCTCCATGCCAAAAGTATTTGCTAGCATTCAATGACAGATTATTTTGGTTTTCTTCTGTAAAAGTTCTGAAAATTCATTAGGTTGCTTAGAAATTGCGCCCAATCTCTACTCAAATGGCTGTGTTAAAAAATATGTTTGTTTCGAGTACAAAATTTGCTTCAAATCTGGAGGCCGGAATAGGTTCTCTTTCCTCGCGAAAAATGGCAAAGTATCTAAACTTATCTTATTAAATTCAAAGATTTCAGTAAAATATTTTGCTTTGTGATACTATACATAACGTCATGCCCATTTTATTTTACCGATCCCTATTACATGAAATAATAGTTTAAAAATAGTTATTCTTATAAACCGTTGAAATATTAAAAGTTTATGAATAGTAGTCTGTTTTAAAACTAATTTCGTAGATGAATAGATAAAAACTAATAAGTTAAAAGCAGCACGTTAAACACTTTTGTTTAATAAATCATATCACAAGTTTCTAAAAAAACTGTCACCAAACGCCTCATAGCTGTAATATAATTAATTATTACTAATAATTTTGTTTTATTTTGCTTTATTTTTCAATGTTTAAAAGAAAATTTCTGATTTTAAATTAATTCATAAAATTATCAACGAATGTAAGTCTCATAAATATTTAACTTTTTCTATGCCAGTTTAAATTATATTGAAAAATTATAAAATTATTTCAAGTTAAGTTTGAAAAAGTTTTATTAAACATCAAAAGAATTTCTTTCCATATAAAATATACTGCCTCATATTAAAATAATGTTAAATAAGTGAAATTTTGAAAGAAAACTTTCCTTACTATAAATTTGATTTAGGCTGTTTAAATTTTTAAATATTGCTTTCGTTTGAAACTGAAAGCTAAAAAATTAAAACTTGATGATGTAGACTATTTATTGTATGCGTTTTCCATAAGGATTCAAATTAGCACACTCTAGAATGATAAACAAAAGTCTTATGATAAAAACTTTTATACATTAGTAGTTTTAATACTTTTTGATTTATGGGCATTAAAGTAAATGTCACATTTCGTCTTCGAAATTGCAGGAAAAAATTTAACATCGAATTCCTTAATTGTATTAATCAAAAAATTTTCTTTAAATAAAATAAATTTTTACATTTTGAATCATTTCAACTAGAATCGAAGCATTAATTTTGCACTATAGGTGCATGTTTTGTTAATCAAAAAAATTCCTTGAAAATTTTTAAAAATATATAAATTTCTTTTTTTTTTTTTTTTTAAATTAAATTTAGCAAGATTTTTCACCTAGATGAAAATAGTGAATGGAATACCTGCAAATTACGTAGAGTGGGTATTTCGATCCTGATTGATTGTTAAAATGCAGCATGTGTTTACGTTAGCCACTGTTCTTTTCATTCTATTTCGAGTAAGTCAAGCCCGTCAAGTGTTAATTATCTTAAGTGATACATTCTATATTCATACACAAGGATTCCTTCAAAAAGATTTCAATGCTTTCACTATACATTTCTTATTTAACACAAAGACAGGAATTAAGTCGAGTAGAACATAAGCAAACTGATTGTGCATCGAAGTTGCCAGGTACACAAAACAAAAATATATCACGGTTACAATAAAATACATAAACAAATAATAAATCTGACTTAATTAAGTAAGTAGACGAGAAAGAATTATATTTCATTAAATTCGCTGTGCTATAGAGCTCATTATTTAATTAACTTAAAGTTAATTAACATTTTAATGCTCAATTTTAATACCCCATTTTGCTGATAAAGATTAAATGGCGCTGACGTTTTTGGTCACCTGGGTGGAAAAGGTTATCTTCTTCTTGAAGTGCAAGTACCCAATTATATTTTAATAAATTCGATGTGCGGTACGGCGTTGTATTTAATTTTACGTTTATTAACATTCAAATTTACGTGAAGAAATTTAGCTTAACTTTAACATTTTGCTTATAAACGATCAGCTGACGGTGACGTCATAATTCACATGCGTTGATATTCGTGATTTTTATCTTCTTGAAGTACAGTCTCTAATTCAAAGAATGAGTCTCATTTTTTGGCTCAGGGGATAGAGCGTTCGCCTTCCAATGAGGCGAACCGGGTTCGAATCCCAGTCGATACGAATTCCGCATCTGGCTTGCACTGACCACAGTGCTGACGTGAAATATCCTCAGTGGTAGACGGATCATGGGTTAGAGTCCCCTTGCCGTCAGGCTAACCGTGGGAGGTTCTCGTGGTCTTCCTCTCCATGTAACGCAAATGCGGGTTAGCTCCATCAAAAAGTCCTCCACGAAGGCAAATTTCTCCCAATACTCGATCCAGGAGTTCCCTTGTCTTCTGGATTGGGTTCAAAATTACAAGGCTACGGAGTTGAACATTAGTAGCCGTAAACCCATTAAGTTGGGTCGGCTGTTCAACGACGGTTATAAAATCAAGGCACGCAGTTGGAGAACGCTTGTTAAGTATTGCATCAAAAAACTATCGTTTGCACATTTTAAACATAATTATTATTTAGTATTTTTTATATTAATAAATGTTTGCGTTATTTTTTATCTTTTATAGAATTCTAGTTATTATTATTATTCTTGCTTGAGCTTGTCAGATATATGGTACCTCTGAATTCTAGAATTCTAGTTAAAAATTGATTTAGTTCAGTCTTTGTTTTGTTTTACCACTCACAAGGTAAGCTACTGCTTTGTTTTCTATATCTTGAAACGTGAGATTTTCCTTAGAAACGTAATAAATATTTCTTTTTTATAATAAATATCTGTTAATTGTTTAGATAAAACAGCTAAGCTAAAGTTTTAACGTACTTTTTAACAACACTATCTGATTCATTATAAGGTCTTGAGAGACCTCGGCCTAGACCTCCCCATATTTCTAGGATCCTAGAAACAGAAATAAAGGGTTCATTAAGGATCAATAATTATTTTTTATTAGGTTTTAATTAATTCATTTTCATGTCTGTAAGGGTGAAATCTTCAAATGAAAATTTTCACCGCTTTCCTATTAGCTAGAGTTCTCAGAACTCTGTTGGATCTCTCTGTTTGATGATAATAGAAATTTGAATCATTTCTCGCTCAAACTAAACATTTTATCGCCAAATAACAATCAAAATACTGATCACTTTCCAACTAAACAGAGTACTCAAATCTCCTCTATAACTCTGTGTCTGGTATTAATACTCATTTTAATAGCCCCGTGATCATTATAAATAAAACTTATGACTAGATTATTGTCAAAAAAAGTTTATTTTCTATCAGAATTTCGAGCCCTTTCCAATTAGTAATTAATGTGTTCAAATTTCAACTGGAGTTATATGCTGAATGACGGTAAAAGTTTTAATCATATCCTGACCAGAATTCATATCGTCATTTTATCGCTAAATAGAATTTATCGAGAACTGAAATTTATACCGATTCCTGCCGATTAATTAGAGTGCATAAATTACAGCAGAAGGTCTGTGTTTGATGACAATTTCAAGTTGCAACTTTTTGCTAAATATAAAAAGAAAATGTATTTGTATTCTGTACTTAACCGAAATTTCGATAACTTTCTGACATAAACAAACAGACAGGCACAAAAGCAAAAGATAAATTATAATAATAGAATAAAACAAAAACAAAAATTAAATAATGTTTTTCAAAAACATTTAAAAAGAAAAAAATAGCTCTTTATTTTGTCACAACCTAAACTAAAAAAAGCATAGCACATAACTTTTGTAATAAACTTTTATCAAAAAAAAAATTTCTGACACATCTTTTGCCATGCGTCATTCGTTCTTCGGTTTAGGTGTCACAAAAAAAAGAATTGTTTTTCTTTAAACATGGTCTTTTTTTTTTCCTGGAAAAACAGTGTTTTTAAAAATTTTATTTTATTTTTCATCTTACCATTTAATTTTTTGTCATTCATTATTTAGTAGACAGTTCTAACAAGTGTTCTATTATGAATAAATATTAAAGATTAGAGAGTGAAAATAAATTTTGTTACAGTTCGTTTTTTTTTTAATATTAAACTGCAAAAGTAACATTTCAAAAACGATAAAAAAAAAATTTTTTAAATACTCTCTTGCGTACTTAAATTAACCTTCCTCGTTGCTTCTGTAATTTAGCTAATTGGCAGTTTGTTTGCATCTTTTGGTAGGATAATTTGTAGACATCCATTACTGCCACATTATTCATTCTAATAATTACAAAATGCTAATTAAATTGTTATTTTTGCTGTTTTCCCGTTTCGAGAATTAAAAGAGGGTTTTTTCCTCAAAATTTCATAAAATTATGAAGATAACCTATTAATAGTCGTATTTGATCTATATATAACTTCTATTCCACGTTTTACTAATTATTTTCAAAACAAATAACAGTCTCTCAGAGTTATTTTAATTCTGTCAGTGATAAAAAAATTTTATGCATTTAAAAATAACAAGTGAACGGAAAGCTACAGGAAGTCAAGTTTTATTGATTCATTAATTAAATTCTTTTTTTTTTATTTGCTTTAATGACGTTTAAAATTGTGATGCCCGGAAGTATTTTAAAATAAATCTTTTCTTTTAATTGGGCATTACCGTATTGGACATGAATTTTTTTACTGAATATTGATTTTAACCAAACATCTTTTTACTCAGACATCCGAAAGAGAGCTCAGCTCATCTCTAATCTATATCCGAATTCCGTGATTTTTGCATATTTTATGCTTAACCAAACCTTTTTTTTATTTTTTTATCTGTCACGTTTTAAAATAGAAAAAATTGATGCGAATTTAAAAAATAAATAACAAAAAAAGACAAACTTTCCCGAGTTTAAAAAACTGTTTTAGCTAACGAGTCCGAAGCCGTGTCCATGTCGGTTTCGAGTCCGAGCTGCAGCTGAGCCCATATTATCTATAGAACTGAGATCTGAACTGATCTATAGAACTGAGATCTGAATCTATAGAACTGATATCTATAGAGTCCATCTTATCATAATATCCGGTATACATACCCCACATTTTTTTGCTTTTGGCACCCTTTTTCAGGAAATAAGTTAAACACTTTTAAGCATTCTGTAAATAATCAAATTACGGGTGCATCAACCGTATGAAATGCACTTGTATCAACTGCATCATCCAATTTGGGTGCATCATCCATAAAATCCATTTTTACCGTACTATTTTATATCATATTTTTCACAGTAATATTTATTTAATAACAATCATACAGTGATTTTACTGTAAATATTGCTGAAAAAAATTACAGTATAACAAATTTTTTGATTCGTAAAATTGTATGGTAAAAAGAGATCTTACGGTAAGAAATGTCGATACCCTAAATGTCGGTACTTTATACCGTATTTTTTTACAGTGCATTAAACATGTTTAGCCAAATACATTAAAAGTATGTATACTTTTTTTGTGTTTGAAGAGTTGTTTTAATGGGTTTAAAATTTTTACTTGTTTTTTGAAGTAGAAACTCTCACGTACAGATGTTTGATTTACAAATGGATCAATACATAATTATAAGATTTTGATTAGCAACAATTTTTTTAAAGGTTTTTTTTTCGTTTTTATTCTTTATAATTGGTTGAAAATTAGCAATTACTGGATCCCACCCATAACTTTATTTGAGGCCAAATACCTAAGAACCTTAAAAATAGCGAGTTATACAGAGTACCAAAAGGAAACGAAACATTTTCAAATACCATCAATTTAAAAGAAAAAATTTATTTGTTTAACTTAAAACAAACGGCCACAAACATTTGTTCAACTTTTACTTAAAACAAACGTACATTTTTAACTAAAATTAAATATAAGTGTTAGTTTTAAAAACAATGATTTTATTAACCGGAATTGAACAGCCGACTCTATTCTGAGTTTAAGAATATCAGTGTTCAACTCTGTAGCCTTGTAAGTTTGAACCCAAACTAGAAGAGAAGGAAATTCTTGAATCGTGCACTTGGACAAATTAGCCTTTGAGGAGGACTTTTTGGTGGATCTAACTCACAATTGCGTGACATGGAGAGGAAAACCACGAATCCTTCTTACGGTTAGCTAAACAGCAAGGTAATACAAACCCATAATCCGTATGCCACAGAGGGTATTTCACGTCAGCATTGTAGTCAATGCTGGTATAATTCATATCGAGCAGCGGGAGCACGGCCTGATTATAGCCTAGGCCCAATAGGCATGGGCCTAGGGCCCACAATTTCTGAGGGGCCTCAAAAATTAGTAAAAAGTCTAATGGAAGGTGGGATAGCTTTGTGTTGACTTAAGTACTAAATAAAAAAATAATTACAACTTACAATAAAAAAATAATTCAGCTAATCAGTGACTTTTAGCAAAAATCACTGATTTAAATTGTTGGTGGTCATTAAACTATTTTTATTTTGACATAACATTGTTTAGTTATTTTATATTTTGCTTTAATTTATAGATACGTAAACTTCTTCTTAGAAAAATAATCTTCAATTGCCTGCTTTCAAAATTTCTTAGAATGTTTATCTTAAATCACACAATTCAATGGATTCTTTTCTATTGTTAGGACTAATTACTCAAAATATTATGTAAACTTCAGTAATTTAATTTCAAAATATTTTGTAAGGGGCCCGGAGAATTTGGTGGGCCTTGGGTCTGAATTTGTCTTGATCGGTCCCTGAGCGGGAGTGGAATTCGTATCAACAGTCACCGCTGGGGTTCGAATCTGCGTTCCCCTGAACCACCACGGTTTCAATAATAATAATAGACAGCACATTAATTGCCTCATCATACTTTAAACGTAACATCATTACATAAAAAAACACATGGATTAAAAAATGAGAAAAATTAACAATCAAAGCAACTCCATTAAAATATCCAACTAAACCACAAAAAATGGCAGAATTGTTATCCTAAATAATTGATGATTTTAAAAAAAAAACTTTAAAAAATTAAAAAAAGATCGGTGTAAAATGTGAGAAATAATCTAGATAATCTTCGTGTATAAATAAATCAGAAAATTGAATTGAAAACATCCCTTGATATTGAGTATTTTTAACAACGTGTGAATGAATGTTTGATTTACAAATCCTCTCCATTAATTCCAGCTATAATTAATTCAATTGAAATGCCTTTTAATTAGCATCTAAATTAGTTTGCTATTCAAGTCTGAGTAATTTATTAGTTAAAAAGATTTCCAATTTAATTTGAATACTTGAATACACAATTTATAGTGTTGCCTTTATTTCATTATTTATGTTACCTAAATATCGAGAGTTATACAGATACTAAAAGAATTGGAACAAAATTTCCATCTGTTATAGAGCTGATTCATACTTTATTATGCATTACTTAGATATATTTTAAATATGCAAAACTCATGGTAATTACAATAGCAGATACAAATGTTAGATATTTTTACAAATGTGTTATTATGTTACATTATTTCACTGTATTGTGTTGTAACATAAATAAATTTAATATCAATTAATAAATTAGGTATAAATGATTTCATACATTGCTGTGCCACTTAGCATTATGTGTCTTATATCATCGTTCACCATAATAAAAAAGAACAGCTGTATAACTTTCGATCTAATGATCTGATTTTCTGGTAATAAGATGCAATCATGGTAATAAGTTTGAAAAACTAATCATTTGTCCTATTGACAACTCCAAAGAACAATTCAAAAATAATACTTTTAAAAAAAAACTTTCCCTTTTTGAACTCTTAGTCTTCAAAACTCTTGTTTGGGTCTTATTTGATTCAGGGTAAAAAAAAAAAAAATGCCGAATAATACTTTACTCGTCTAGATAGCAATAGTAAGTGTGTAAACTGGTTTATGATTGTTAAAGAATAGTGAAATAAATATTGCACAAAAAGTACAAAAATTGTTCATAAAAGCCTTTTTTTCAAAACTATTTGCCTTATCTTCTTTTGTTTAATCTCATTTGATTCAGCGTTAAAAACTTTATCTAATTTGTCTAAATAATATTTTTAAATTACCCCCCATACAACTAAAAGCCATCATGAGATTTTGTGGAAGAATGAAAATTTGCTTTTATTATTAAGACACTAGCTCTAATGGGATTACGTTTTTGTACATACATACAGAATCCTCTTCACTCCTAATTGGAGGATAGGGCTTCTATCATAGCTTTCCATCTCACTCTATTTGTCGCCAGATATTTTGCTTCTTTCAATGTTTTTCTTATTGTTTTAAATTCGTTTGCAATCTTCCTTCGCCAAGTATTTTTAGGTCTTCCTCTTTTACTATTGCCCCGAGGATTCCAATCAAAAACTTGTTTTATTTTAAATTTTTCTGGTTTACGTAGAACATGACAAATCCATTTACGATTTTTTATTTCCAGTTCAAACGGTTTCTGTTTTGCTTTTCTAAGGATTTCTTCATTACGAATTTTATAGAACCACTTGAAACGTAAGATTCTTCCTAAACAGTTGTTAATAAATGCTTGAAGTTTTTTTTTATCTTATTACGTTTTTGTAATTGCACTGTAAAAAATAGATCCTCAAATTCATAAAACTTTCTTCATTTTGACGAAACCGTTTCTTGATATATGCTCCAAATAAACATTTCGCCGAAAGGACGGAAAAACTATCGTCACTTCTTCGAAACATCAAATTTCGTTTATAGTTAAAAAATGTTCTATCATTTTATTTTTTTTTTCAACAAAAAAAAAGATTCATAGTGCCTAAGGTATCTAACTTTTCAGATAATCACTTTACCGTGGGCACTATATAACTGAATCAGTATTACTTAAACAGCACAAGAAAGAGAGAGAGATAAATTACACCCATACCCTTAGCTGAATTTGAGCCCTATGTCTTCCTGGTACGAGGCCTATCCTTAACCATCATACAAACTGGAGCAGCTCATTTCGTCACTTTATTTTTGACCGTCTAGTCTCATTCTAGTTAATAATCTCTCATAATGCTTTACGATGAGGTTTCGAGTTGAGGAAACATTTTCGTCATATATTTTAAAGTTCCCGTTTCGTCAGATATCGCGTGATTTCGTGACGAAATGTTTCTCAAAACTCAAGGATTGCTGAATCGTCAAAAAAGATATCTTTATTTCTAAAAATGCGAAAGCTTCGTTCTGAAATTAAATATTACCGATATAATAAATTAATGTTTTTAGTTTGCATTTCCTCTATTAGCTTTGATTATAAATATGATTGCTACATTTTTTTTAACTAAGTATTTAAACTCTAGCTTATTCCAACCATAATAAACTAAATTCAACATTTTAAAAACGATGAAATGCTTTGCTTGAATTATTATTTTTTCCTACTACAGTTCCGTATATAACTACTAAAACTGGCACTTATAGCAAAAATTTTTATTCGTTGGTATATCCACAAACCACAGAAAAACAAAATCTTCAAACATAAATTATTTTCTCTCCCAGTTAGTAAAGTAAGTATTGTCGCTAAGATAAAATCCCTGTACAAAGAAACAAAACAGAAAAAAATTTAATAGTTTAATAAAAAATAGTTGTTCTTTCTTTTTGTTTACTTATAACTATATTTTCGTTTATTTATATTTTGTACTGTTATATTTTAGTGCAAATTAAAGGGAATATCAAATTCAAAAATAAATAAATAATGATAAAAAAGGAAATAGAAAAGAAATGGCAAGGAAAGAAGAAAGAAAGTAAAGATTTCACTTCTTTCGCAAACAATTATTGCACACAAACTTTTTCTAATTTATGTCTCTTACCTATTTATTTTTTATCAACTACTTTTAATCTCTTAACTATATATATATAAATAAAAAGAAAAGAGAGAATAAAATAATATTAAGAAAAATAATAATAAGCTTTATTTACTGCTCATAAGCCGCTAGTAACTAGAACTCATAAAATAAGTTAAAAATATAAAGAAAACATGGAAAAATATAATTAAGATTAATGAAAAGGGAAGAAAAATATTATTAAAATAAAATAAGTTTAAAATATTTAAACAAAATTAATTAAAGAAATAAATAAAGAGCTGAAAAAATAAAATAATGAAAAGATGTTATCTCGTCATCAGCTCACGCGATCATATCTGCAGAAAAGAGTGCTTTCTAATATTGTATTATTATAGTCAAAGCAAAACATATCAATACTATAGTGATAGGAGCACCCAAAATATTGAAACGAAACTAAAACAAATTAAGTAAAAAATATACGAAATGAAGAAAACAAAAATAGAAAGAAAAAAAATGCAAGAAAAATACAGAATAAAATACAAAATATAATCTATAAAGCGACTAGTGAAATCAAATGAACTTACATTTTCCGAGATATGCTTCAAAGATGATTTAAAATATTTTCGTAACAAGTTTGCCAGATTACAAAATATGAAAATAGTAATGTAAATAGAGGGTTCTTTTTATAACGTTCTAACTGCATTACTGAAGCGCGTTTGATTTGTTAGTTACTTTGGATTAGCCCGAAAATAGATGTGCGCAAAGTAATAATATTATTTCAAGTTTATAATTAATAAAGTTGATTTTTAATAATTATACAATTTTAATGGTTTTGGAAAGTTGATTAGCATTTATTTGGAAGAAAAAATTTGATTTTCCCGATTTTTACAAATGTTTAGTCACGGATTTGCCCGAGTAAAATTTGTACATGCTAAAAATATAAATTCAGTTAACAAAGAAGTCTTTAATTAATTTATTTATAATAATTACATACAATTAACTCAATGATTTTACAGGTATATAGAGCTTAATTACATTATTTGGGTATCCATTGTTTTTTGCTTATCAAATTTTCAAAGAGTTTGTCTATTTGTTTTTTTTCTTTTTTTATATTTTTTGAGATAAATAAACATTACTAAATTTTCGTTTAGTTCTATTCATTTGTTTAAAATTCCTATTTAAATAAATGCTTTTAGAAACATTAGAATTCGAAGTTTATTTACATTAAAATTAAAATTTCTTTTATCGTATAAATCCAACAATGCGGATATATTCCTAAATCCAAAAAATTAAAGTCAATATTATCATTTTGTTTACGAGAAAAGATTCATTCCTCGGAGTAAATATTATTTCATAAAATTGTATAATCTTGAAAATTAAAAATAATTAAATCATCGATAAATCTAAATACAAATTTAATATTAAGAGTATAATTCTTTTCATAGTTGGTAAGAATAAGTTAGCTAAGAGAGATGAAAAATTAGATCCCTGTGGTATTCCATCAATTTGAATAAAAATAAAAAAAGCTTTTTTAATAAAATTGTGAATAATTTTATTTAAGTTGTTAGAGAAAATAATGCCAGATTAAGTTAGGTAAGTGTAAAACCCACAAGTGATTGTTTTAAATTTAGCAGGAATTTTATGAAATTATGGACTGTTAATTAACGAGATTACATCTTTTCATTATTTTATTTTCTGCTTTTCAATTTTTTTTAATAAAAATTATATATATATATATATATATATATATATATATATATATATATATATATATATAAGTAAATATAATATAAGTAAATATAATAAGTAAATATAATATATATATATATATATATAAGTAAATATATATATAAGTAAATATAATAAGTAAATATAATATATATATATATATATATAAGTAAATATATATATAAGTAAATAAACCTGTAAAATACCGGTTAAAGTGAATAATTTAAGCGAATTTATCACATTGACCGGTTATTTTTAATAATAACCAATGAAATTTGGTCAATGTCATTCTTTCGCATTTTTATCGAGAGTTGCAACGCCAACTACAATCACCACGGCGCCAAATTGATTTTAAACTGGAAGAATAAAAAAATAAAAAATATATAAAAAATGCCAAACTTTGCCTGGGGGTTGTTACGCGTTATACCCTTTGAGTTGGTCCCTTTCTGTGAGGTTTTTTTTTTTTTTTTTTTTTTTTTTTTTTTTTTTTTTTTTTAAGTTTCCCGCAGGTCGCTGGCCGGAAGCTGCCAAGACTTGGCGATAAATCTCCCATTTTTATTTCTCACTTAGATCAAAAGAAGCGGTTATTATTTATTTTGACCGGTTATTATTAATAATAACCGAATGTATTATTTTAACCGTAACATACAGGGTGGTCCCGAATTCATGCTACAAACTTAAAGGGTAGATGCAGAAGATTGTAACAATCATTTTATTGTATACGCGATGAGGCGCAAACAGGGGAAATAAAATAAAAGAGAAATGGAGTTATCGATGTTTGCGTTACCGGTAGAGGGCAGTAGATGTCTAGCCGCCGTTCAACAAAATGCATCTCAGTAAGGGAAAGCGCCGTTCGCAATTGTACTGACGTCTATGATGAGAGACTATGTATGCCGAAAAAGCAGGCATGCGATACTTGTACGGCAGTGCAAGTGGTAACGGCAGAGCTGCGCTGCGAATGTATCACGCGCTGTTTCCTGATTGACGAATGCCAGATTACAGAATTTTTCAGTGGTAACCTCGTCAACTTCGTGAAACAGGCTCGTTCCACGTCACCAGACATGAAGCTGGTCGACGAAGAGAGCCGTACGCAGTTCAAGCCTGGAAAAAAGCATCTTGAATGTTGTTGCTGATAAACCCGAGTCAAGTACAAGAGCTGTTGCTCATCGCGTAGGTGTGAGTCATCAGAGTGTTAAACGAAAGTTGTTAGTTAACGAAAGTTAAACGAGTTGCAGAGTGTTAAACGAAAATCGCTTACACTCCTTCTATTTTCATCGAGTACAAGCTTTGAATCTGGTCGGCTATCCTCTTCGCCTGAACTTCTGCCAGTGGGTAATATAGCAATGGGCGTTGCAGCTGGGCTTCATAGCTCATGTACTATTTACAGATGAGGCGACGTTTATTCACGAGGGTGTCTTTAATGCACTCAATCTTCATTCTCATGTGGGAACAACCGAGAATCCTCATGCAACATGGCGACATGTGTATCAACAATGATTATGTGTGGGGTAGTATTGTCAATGACTTTTTGATTGGCCCATACTTACTACCGACTTGATTTAATGGCGAATGTTATCTTATTTTTCTGGAACAGGTGTTAACAGAACTATTGCAGAATGCCCCGATCGCCATTCGTAACCGCATGTGGTTTCACCACGATGAGGCTCCTGCCCACTTCAGCACTGATGTGTGCACTTACCTGAATGTCACGTTGGGGCTCGCTGATGAAAATCTATGATTAAAAAAATAATCTACATTTATTTAATGATAGAATTTCAATTAATCAACTACATTTTTCCTTTATTCCTTGTAACAAAAACCAAAATTCTTTATGAAACTTGCAACGATTCCAAACACTATTTCATGAAACAATTCATTAATTTTTCTTGAAAACCAATTCTAATGTTTTTATCTAACTTTTCAGAATTAATATTGATCCTAACCAACAATTATCTGTGAATGAAATTAAAATAAAAATATTGAAAACTTTTGTTACTCATTTGTTCTTAAGAATTCTAATTTTTCCCAGTCTTAATCCCTGAAGCCGAAAACAATTCAAATTAAACAAAAAAAAACTTATCCTTCACTTTTAATCACTATTCATTTCAGTAATTTAAATTTAATTCAATTTTTAAACATTTTAAAGAAATCTGCCTAAATGTTTTACATTTATCTCATCAATTCTCAAATTAATACTTAAATGCATCAAAAGCAAAACTTACATTTCCGTTTTTTTTTTGTGCATACACATAAAATATTCTTATAATCTTTTTATTTATTTTCCTTTGATTTTTTTTCTTCTATTACATAGAGTACTCGGTAAGTTGTTGTTGTTGTTGTTGTTGTTGTTAGATGTTTAATTAAATTAACAAACGAAGAAAAAATTTCACTTCTTTCGCAAATAATTATTGCAAACTAACTTTTCTTAATTTATATATATTTTCTATGTATTTATTTATTTTCTATTTTTTTATCCACTACTTTTAATTTTTTTAGAGCAGCCTGACTGTCAGAACAGATGCGGATAGTCTTATTTTGATATCCCTTGTCTAAGCCTATCTTGCAGCACAAGATAATGGCTTAGACCTCAGCCTGAAAAACAGTGGTATAATTTCCTAAAGGGAAGTGAAGTTTGGTACCATCATTGGAGCAGTAAATTCCTGCTCCTGATTTGGCACCAATCTTTGAACCATCAGTGTACCATATTAGACATTTGACTTTAAGCCACCGAAATTAAACCATTCATCTCTACTAGGAAAATGGATCTTGAAAGGCTTATGAAAAGCATATCTTAGTGACATATAGTCACTAGGCATAATAAAAGAGGGTATATCTATCACTTGTGAGACAAGATGACCCCATGACAAGTGTTTGGAATACTCTTTCCATAGGCCAAGGTACATAAGACGCTTTATGTCTGTCTGAGCTTCAACCTCAATACGTAAGTTCAATGGAAGAAGCCCAAGTAAGCTCTCTAGAGCAGCAGTAGGAGTGGTCCTAAGACAGCCTGACAGGGCTACACAGACCATTCTTTGTAGTCTACTAAGATTAGACTTTGCGGAGCTCAATCTAGTCCTCGACCATCAGACGATTGCGCCATATGTGAAAATAGGACTAATAATCATTGAGTAAATCCAGTAAAAAATTTTGAGGGATAATCCCCAGTTTCTACCAATAGCATTTCTGCAAGACCCGAAACTCTTTCAGGCCCTGTTGGTACAGTATTCAAGATGATAACCCCAATTAAGTTTGGAGTCAAAATAAACCCCGAGAAACTTGACTTTCTCCATGAGTTCTAATTTATAATCCAAGTAGTATACATTACCTAGATCAAGATGACTTTTTTGTGTGAAGGCTACATAACTTATCTTGGACGGATTGACAGATAAGCCAGAGTCAGAGCACCATCTATCTACTTCTAGAAGTGCATTATTCATGACATCAGAGATTGTTTTACCATGCCTTCCTCTGACCACAATAACACCGTCATCAGCGTACCCAATACAGGGTATGCCAATATCAGTTAACCGAACTAACAAAGAGTTCATTAACATACACCATAGGGTAGGGGACAAAACCCCTCCCTGAGGGCACCCTGCAGTTGCATGCACTTTCATGCTTGCACCTAATAAAGAGGAACAAACATACCTAGAGGATAGCAAACTGGTCATCCACCTGGTAATTATTGAATTTATACCTCTGTTTCTAAGTGCATTGATGATAGTTTCAACAGGGACTTTACCAAACGCACCTTTATTATCAATAAATACCGCAAGAGCCATCTCCTTATCTGTGATGTGTAGGAGAGCTCATATAGGGCAGTGTCCGTTGACTTGCCAGGTTGATGAGCATGCTGTGTCGAGGACAGTGGCTTATCTATGAGCACAGTATCTCTGAAGTATCTGTCATTTAGCTTTTCGATAGCTTTCAGCAGACATGAAGTGAGGCTAATTGGTCTGAATGATTTAGCCTCAAAGTAATTATCCTTACCAGGTTTTGGTATGAAAATTACCCTGGTATTCCTCCAAGAGTAAGGTATATACCCAAATGCTATACAGGACCGGAAAATCCTACATAGAATAGAGGCTAGTATAATCACCCCCTGAATAAGCATCATTGGTATATATATATATATATATATATATATATATATATATATATATATATATATATATATATATATATATATATATATAATAATCCTGTTAAACTTGTAATAAAAGGGTTAAAATCCCTTTTATTTTGTATATAGATAGCTTAAATAATGCAGTCGTAAGCCATGTTATACACAAGAAATCTTTATTAATGGTAGTAGGCTGGTATCGATAACAGTCCACATCCACACTCCGCAAGGGAGGGGGTGGACAAGACTTTGGACAATTCCGGAACAACTTATTAGGCTCAGAACATGATGAAAAAGCCATGCGAAAAGCATTGCTCTCGCTTTTATACTAACACAGATTTGAGTAAACAGGCACAGTCGTTGACATTCTTGTAACCTTACGCATTAAGGAAAATCATTTCATGCTTCCTTATATGGAAGTGAAAGGGGGAGAGATTCTATAAATAACTCAATCGTATGTTTATCAGCCTTGACTTCCCAAAATAGAATCTCTCTACGCTTATTCTTTAACAAAGACATTTTATGAAATCGAAAGAGATTTAATTATTTTATTAATACAAAAGTATTAATTTTTGTATTACATCCCCCCCCAAAAAAAGATTTTTGGCAAGCCAAAAAGAAATCATAATAAAATTTAGAATTCTCTGAACTTTTAAAATTTATGTTGGTACGACTGTTCCTTTTCACTACTACAAATAACATTTTTTCAATTATCTGTAAAAAAAAAAAACAACTATATGCAATGACAATAACAAAAACATGATAATACACTTTATCTGTTTAGGCAACTAAACAGAAAGAAAAATGTAACATATTTTTATAACTAATCTACTAAAATTTTCAAAAAAGATTTTTTTTTTTTTCACGCAAAAATATACAAAATTTTATGGAAACGAACTGGACAACAAGTATCTTAAATCAGAATTTAAGATTCTGTATGGTTAAAGGGGTTATTTACTTTATGAAAATTTGTATTCCCCGTTAAAATGGAGGAAAACAGAATTTCATGAAGCACAGTGATATTGAGAGATCCAGACGGGTCAATCCAAAAATATTTTATACTACTTTTCTCAACTTGTTGAGAAAAAAATAAAAGTTCAACTTTCATCGCCCTCACATCCAATTGATGTTGAGGTAAATCTCCACACGCGATTCGGATCTCCCAAAAAAATATAGGGTGTACTTCTTCCATTGAAGAAAGTAACATTTTTTGTTTTGTTTTGTACACTATTCATGATTTAATTTCAACATTTGTGGGTTGTTATATTTCCTAAGATTTGATACATGTACTATTTCAAAATTTTGTTTACTTAAACAATTCTTTTTATTTCCTATTTTTTCGTCGATGTTAACCTGATAATGTATGCACCCATTACCTAGTTCTATCTTCGAATCATTTGAAATGTTTGGCCTTTCTTTCTTTTTCCTATTTTTCCTGTACTTTTTGTTATTAACTTCTTGGTCATTCTTTCTTTTTCCTATTTTCCCTGTTCTTTTTATTTTTGTTACCCCTCAATTTTTTTTCAAAATGTTTACTTTTACTGAAACATCTTAAACTTTTTTCAAAATGTTTACTTTTATTGAAACATCTTAAACTACTATTTTTTCAAAATGTTTACTTTTGTTGAAATATCTTAAACTTCTATTTTTCCAAAATGTTTACTTTTGTTGAAACATCTTAAACTTCTATTTTTCCAAAATGTTTACTTTTGTTGAAACATCTTAAACTTCTATTTTTCCAAAATGTTTACTTTTGTTGAAACATCTTAAACTTCTATTTTTCCAAAATGTTTACTTTTGTTGAAACATCTTAAACTTCTATTTTTCCAAAATGTTTACTTTTGTTGAAACATCTTAAACTTCTATTTTTCCAAAATGTTTACTTTTGTTGAAACATCTTAAACTTCTATTTTTCCAAAATGTTTACTTTTGTTGAAACATCTTAAACTTCTATTATTTTTTTTTTCACAATTTTTGACCTTAACATTATGAGAATTCTGTTGTCTAATGTGCAAGGATAAGTTGTCATTGTCAGATTTAGCAGAGATGATCAGTCTCTTACCAACTTGAGTAACAACTGGCCCGACACAATTAATAAACAAACAAAAATCTTTGCAAGTTTGCAACCCTACTAAAGCATACAGTATCTCAGTATCAAGTATAAAAAACTTAACTGAGTTAACATTTTCGCCTATCGTAATAAGAGGAAACTCACAAATTTTGTTAAGTGTGAAATGTCTTTTTGTTTGGGTAACATTTAATTTTTCACATTTTTAATAGGAATATTTAGTTTTGACCAAGTCCGAAAAAGAAAAAGCATTACAAATTTCTTTTAGTTTTGTTTTTGTTTGAAAAGCTGAAAAATTTTGAGTTTTGTTTGCCGTCACAAATTTAATTGACGTTTGAAACACATTTATTTCCCTCAAAAACATTTTAAATGCATAAAAATACACTAAAAAGAACAATATTATGTAATAATTCAAAAAAAGTAAGATAAACATGCGAAATGCAATCAATTCTTAAATATTTTTCTGTATTAAATTATTCATAATAAGAAATTTAAAACACTACTCATCTCTAATTTCACTAAAGTAAGTTATCATAACAGTATCACAAACTATGAGAAAGAAGAAAAAAATTTATATCTACAGTAAATCCCTTCCTTTTTTGCTACACTTTTCTTTGAAGAGAAACAAAAAAAATATATAATCATTTTTTTGTTTTTAACGCGCACATTCACTTTTGTTTCCACATAAATCTTCGGGAATTTACACGCGTGCACATATCACTGGTGTTCACAGCAGCTTTTTAATGAAAGGAACTTTTAATAAAGAAGCAAAAAGCTTCTCTCTAAATTAAATATAAATCGCGCACATTCACTTTTGTTTTCACAATTTGAGCACTACGGAATTGTAGGGTCATCTCGATCAACACTGTGGGTTTCAGAGAGGCATGTGACGAGCTCGAGCCAACGTCAGCATTCTCACAGCGATGAAGGTACGGGTAGTTAAATCAATCCTTCCTTCCTTCATTCTTTTTTTCACTGCAGAATAGGCAACTTTCTTCTTTCGTCCCCTGGGATGAGGTTTTATCAACGTTGTAGTCAGCCGGAAAATAGATAACAATGGTTTCCTCAGCAAGTAACCATCCTGCCGGCTTGTAATAATCCTGTTAAACTTGTAATAAAAGGGTTAAAATCCCTTTTATTTTGTATATAGATAGCTTAAATAATGCAGTCGTAAGCCATGTTACACACAAGAAATCTTTATTAATGGTAGTAGGCTGGTATCGATAACAGTCCACATCCACACTCCGCAAGGGAGGGGGTGGACAAGACTTTGGACAATTCCGGAACAACTTATTAGGCTCAAAACATGATGAAAAAGCCATGCGAAAAGCATTGCTCTCGCTTTTATACTAACACAGATTTGAGTAAACAGGCACAGTCGTTGACATTCTTGTATCCTTACGCATTAAGGAAAATCATTTCATGCTTCCTTATATAGAAGTGAAATGGGGAGAGATTCTATAAATAACTCAATCGTATGTTTATCAGCCTTGACTTCCCAAAATAGAATCTCTCTACGCTTATTCTTTAACAAAGACATTTTATGAAATCGAAAGAGATTTAATTATTTTATTAATACAAAAGTATTAATTTTTGTATTACATATATATATATATATATATATATATATATATATATATATATATATATATATATATATATATATATAATATCTAAATATTTTCTTTGGGTTTAGGAATCTTTCAGTCCAGATTATATCCACCAATTGAACAAAAATTTTTTCAGAAGATATTTCCACGATAAAAAAAATGTGTTTGGGAAAATAAAGACGATTGGAATGAAAAAGTATTTTTACCAAAGCAAAAAACATATTCATTATAAAAAAACGTACTACTAATTAATTGTATTTTTATAAAAAGATTGCTTTTATGTCTAAATGAAGAATATTCGCTTAGGCGGAAAGTATTTGCGTGTCTATAAGAAGTTTAATTCGTGTGTGTATACGAAATTCATTTTTGAGTCTACATAAAAAATTTTTGCACGTCGTTTTGGAAATTGAATCTGTCTTTATGAATGTTATTAGTATGTTTACGTGAAATTTATTTGGTAATTAAGATAAAGACTGTTAGTGTGCTTTTTTTTTTGTGTGTGTGTGTGGGCATGTGTATACATAAAAATTAATTTGTGAATAAAATAGGAAAAATTAAACAAAAAATCATTTAAAAATCTGTATAAAGATTACCTGTGAATGTAAAGAATTCCTGGTCAAATTACGAGAAAATTACTGACACTCAGTATGCTGGCACTTTGTACCTTAAAATCACTTTTACTATAAAAGTTAGTGGGACAAAAATCTAATATACAGTGAATATAATTGCAAAAATTACGGTATATATGATTTTTCTACTCTAATATTTACTGTAAAATCACTGTATTCAAATAAATATTACTGTAAAAATTATGGCAAAAATTTATTTTTCGGAAAAATATATCCTTTTTACTGTAATTTGATCTGGGATTTTTCACAGCTTGCGTCTATTTGGAAGATCCACATGACGATCATTTGTTGTGTGCCTGCATGAAAATTTGTTGTATATCAATAGGAAATATTGATGTAACATTTTTTTTTACTAGTTCCTCATAAAATGGCAAAGTATCAAATTTATGTTTGTAAGAAACAGTATGAAAAACACTGAAATAATTCTGATAAGGAAAGTCTTTCATGTTTCTCTAATAACTTTACTATACTACTATGATGTACCTGCAAACACTCAATGTAACGTTTAATTTTAAACAATAATGCGAAAGAATTTAATTGTGTTAAGAAAATAATGATTGTTGTTTTCTTTGGAAAATATGGCATTGTAAAAGCATTTAACATTGTTTTTTTCACTTTCTGTTCTAAAGCAAGTTTAAAAACAAAAAAGCATAAATTGAATACTAATTGTCAAATTGATTTGAAGCAAAAATAAATTGTGCCCAAAATATATATAAAATATTAATTTTACTTCCTCATGACAGTAAATATGCCAAAAATCTATTTGAACGGCTGTGAAATATTTATCGTTGCTCTAAAAAAAGAATTCTCATCAATTAAGCAACATTATTGCTTTATTGCAAATTGTTTATACTACAAAATTGAACCTTAACTATGTATTTCTCTGTTTTTACTTCAACGTTATAAACTAAAGCTTTTTTTAATATAAATAAAAAGATTTATTAATAATGTATATGATAATAATAGTGTATGATAACTTAATATTTATTATATATATATACATATAAATTAAGCAAAGTACGGAATTTTTGTGCTAATTTGTTGGAGAGATAATAAAAGGCAATAGGGTAAACTAACCAGTGAAGGAACACTTAAGCTTCGCTTGCCTTTTAAAAAATCATATTAATTTCAAAATTCGTAATTTTAGTTAAATAGACAGTGTCAACATATTTGTTACTAATTGCAAATTATGTAAAAAAATTGTAGAGAACTTACATAATATTGTTTTAAAGTTTTGGAGCTTCAAATAACAAGTAGTAAGAAGACCGAGTGAAGGAACAGCTCTTACCAGTGAATGAACACCCAGTAAAGGAAGACTTAATTTTGGTTATTTTTTAATGCTCTTTATGAATTAATAAGCCATACGCATATTTAAAAACAAGCCTATTCTTGAAATTATAACATATAAATACTTGGAAAATGTTAACTTTTTTTTATAATCTTGAATTGAAAATGAAAGTGTCAACATATTAACACATACTGTTCATTCACTGGGAAATCTATGTCCAGTAAAGGAACATGCCTGTTCCCTCTCTGTTTAGAAGTTGTTTTTCGTATTTTTAACATACTTTTGATGCGGAACATCACTATAGGTACAAAAAAGATCTTTTATTTTCATTAACTTAGAAAAAAAAAACAGTAAATGAACACTTGTTCCTTCACTAGTTTTTCATCGTTTGGTGATCCAGTGAATAAACACCCCCTTATCTCAGTACTTTATTATGCTATGATGCTTTTAAAAAAAATAAAACGTAACTTCAATAACTACATTTTGAATTCTCTTTTTCACAGTAAGAAAAATAAAACTATTACATGCAATTAATTCCACTTCAAACATATAAATACAAACACTAACCTTATAATTTTTCAAAGAAACAAGGTGTTGCAGAGATAATAACAAATTTAAAAAATTTTTCAGAGAAGTCTATTTAACCAGGTAATCAAAAACATTGCTAGATGACTTCCTATTGTTTGGCAGTAAGTTATTGTTACCAATCAATCTAAAGAAAAACTTTCAAATTCTTATTTTTAATCAATATATATGAAATGATCCTTCACTGGGTAGTGTTCCTTCACTGGTTGGTTTACCCTACCATGTGTTAAATGGTCAAAATGATTAGAAAAAATATTTGTACCCTTACTGATATTTTTTTAATCCTTTCCGATGAGTTCGAGAATTACAGAGATGGTTGAGGCAAATCTTACATACTACAAATTTGCATTGTGAAATCGTTGTGTAAAAACAAATGTGAATTTCTTTTTATGATAATTGAGGATCGTGTTTTGTTAAATCTAAAATGTGCTTTTTTAAATCTAAAAATGAAATAATCTACCATTTTAAATATTGTTTATTACAAAAAGTTGCGTAATAAGTTACTATCATTAGATTATTTAATAATAAAGAATCCTCATTTTTACTTCTAAAACTTTAAATTTTAATAATAATCAAAATCAAAAACGTACTAATAGCAGAGAATAACGCTAAGAAATTTTATTTTGATATATATACAGACTTGTGTGGTCAATTCATATTAATAAATAAGTTTAATTAACAACTAATATAGATAAACTCCGTTAAATAAGGAATAAAGAAGTATTTTGTTAGCCAAAAGCATCTCTATAACTTTGATTAATTTCATGCTGTTTATAGCTAAATAATAAGCTGGATCTTTGTTAATAAAGGAGCCATACCACGCGATTTTCTGTGAGATAAGAATACACTGGCAGCAATGAGAGACTGTTTTATACCATCACGTTAGATATAATACATAAACACCTAGTAACTTAAAATGGAAATTTAGTCATATGAACTGCTTTCTTTTAGTTAGTATTGTTACAAAAATCACAATTTTCAATACTATTTTCATTTAAGTAAAATTCCAACACATCTATTTTTGAAGCCTAATTGTTTTTACACAATTTTAGGTAAATACTTCTAAAGATACCCTTTTTTTTTCGGATTAAATCCGTATATATGACGGTTTAAAGCTTTTTTGTTGACAAAATGGTTTTTCACTAATATTTATCCTAATTATAAACGGAATAAAACCGTCACTTTAAATTTTAATTTTTGTCAAACAGTTTCGCTTACCGTGCGGTAACTTTTTCTCAAGTCATTTTGCGATTATTTTCCGTATTCGCTCTTACTTATCAGAAGTTGCATTATTGTTTTGAACATCGTATGAATAATCATCGATTCGACTTATTTGTCAAACTGATACTCTATCGAATTATTATCGTTCCTTAAATATAACATTTTAGTAAGTTAAGTTGCGAATGCTAACCAGGTGAGCCACTATAGTTTTTAACGTTTTTATTTTTAAGTATGATTTCAATGAATAAAAATTTTAAGATGAAAACAGTTCAAATTTAAATTCACAATGAAATATTTTTCCTCATAATAATAATCCACAATGGCGCAGAGGACCGAACAAACCAACGGCGCTAATTTACAATCCAACGGCCTTTAACGACATGATCTCTTTTTTGGAGATTTTAATCTTGACTGTAGTTCATCCCAATTATAGCACATGCTTTTATTTTTTTTTTAAATGTGTCACCCTGACGAAGACAATGACAAGAATCATGTTTGTTTGTTTTTTATTTAAAAAATACCAAACAGGGAACCTGTCACTAAACGCCGCAGGATTGGAAAATCACGTACAGAGCGCTCGCCTCCCAATAAGATAACGCAGGTTCGAACTATAACAATGACTAGTCGACTCAAATTCTGCTCCCGGCTTTCTCCGATCACAGTGCTGGCATAAAAAATAGTCAGTACTGACGCAAATACAGATTTACTTCGTTACTTTGGAGGAGAAAACTTGTTGTTCCCATTTGATCAAAATCTGCTGCGACTACAGATTTAATTTGTAACTCTTACAACGAAAATTAATTTAGGTATGGTAAAAGATCATTTTGACTACGGATATGTTTACAGACTTACTGTGCAATTTTTACGAAGAAAACTGACTTGTCAACGAGCCGACGAAAAAAACTTTCGAAGTAATTCCGTAGCCTCAATGGTAAAAAACTGTTAAAAAATACCATAAAACATCGTTTGTTTTATAGTTTTGCACAACTAACACAATTTAAAATCGTAACTTTATTGTTATTTTTTTAACAGTGTAGGCATAAAATATCCATAAGATTAGTAAAAAATCACCCATAGATTAGTTTCCTACAACTTCTTTTAAATAAAACTAATAACAGTATTATTTATAATTATAAAACATCTGCAACAACATGAAATCAGAATACTTAATGCTTACTTTGTAATTTATCTGAGAGGAAAAAAGTAATCCAAAATAGCAGTTCTCTCTTCTGACTGTAACTACACATAAATGTTTGAGTGACTCTGTTAATCTATGAAAGAAATTTCCCATTTTTTTCCCTCAATGTATATTTTTTAATAAATTTTTAACAAAAAAATAAATTTAAGTGTTGTTTAAATGTTTTCATGAATTGTGTTATCCAATATCTTCCATTAAACAAAACCAGAAATTTAGATCCGATAAAAAAAAAGTTTTTTACTCAAAAAAGAAAAACAACAATCTTAATAAAAACACGATGAAGCAATAAATAAAAAGTTAAGGAAAGTAAGAAGTTATAGTACTTTACCTACATAGACATAAACTCTTTCATTGTCTTATAACTCATCGATTCTTAGAAAATTTTACGGCGAATATTTCGAATCCCAATTATTAAATCGAATTATTAAATCTTTCCTTTTCAATAAAATTTCTCAGAGGCATAATCACTGCCTTTCCTGGATCGATTTAGAAAGGGGCTTATGCTGCGCACCTATAGTTACATCAATAAACATGGTGTAAAAACAATACGTTTAATGCTAATAAGATATTTTTCTACTTTGAAACACAAAGCAGAAGATAAGGGAACTCCTGGATCAAGCATTTGGACTAACTAGCTTTCGTGGAAGACTTTTTGATGGAACTAGTCCTCATTTGCATCACAAAGAGAGAGAAAAACCAAAAATACCCCACGGTTATCCCGACAACAAAGGAATTCGAACCCATGATCCGTCACTCTATGATCCGTCAGTGGTAACTGAGGATATTTTTACGTCATCACTGTGAACGGTGCGAGTTGGAAGCAGAATTCGTATCAACCAGGCATTGTTGAGATTCGAATCTGATTCATTTTATTGAGAGGCAAACGCTCTATCCCCTCAACCACCGTGACTCAAATACTACTGTTTATAATTTTTTTTTTTTTTTTTTTTTTTTTTTTTTTTTTGCAGACCAGACAAAATAGCACAGTATTACATCTGTCTCCTTTTTAGCTACGCTATAAGGTATTCCCCTGAATTGAAGCTTAGTACAAAGCTTTTTTTTTTTACTTTCACAATACTAATTCATGAAAATCAATTTTTCCTCAAGAGAAACATCTTCTTTCTTTTTACATAGTCAAGAATATGATTTAGATATGGATTAGATAAATTTTTAAGAGATTTAAAACAATCATTATTATCATTCTCGCAAATAATTACTTATGACACAAATATTTTTAAAATTATTTTTGGGGAATTAATAACAGCACTACAATTTTTTTAACTCTATTAATATATAGCTTTAAAATATCTTCACTCTTAGAATATTCATTGTCTAGAATTAAAATTTAACTACATCATTATTGTAATTCGAGTAAAAAAATTAGGAAAAGTATTGCCCTGTGGATAATTAGTACATCGGAGCAGTATAAATATTTACGCTACATAGTAGAGGAATTTTACATTAAGCATATGTAGTTGATATCTGTAACAACAGGTACTATCGCCAATGTTGGTAATTAATTCGGGTTTTCAAGAGGCTTAATGTATTCAAGAGTCTTAATATATTAAGGCTTAATATATAATTGAAAAGTGAACGGACACCATATTCCAACCCTGTAAAAAAATACTAGTTAGGAGCGAAACTATATTAAAATTCTATTTTTTAAATTTATTAACTAAAAAAAATTTTTTTATTATGAATAAAGTCGAATTCGGTTTTTATTTCATAAAGTTGTTTGTTAAAGTCAGCATATGTGTCACCGAAGAGACAGAGGCATTAATAAATAGAATTTGGTGGAAGAGTTCATATTAAAAATTAAATAAAATTCAATAGGAAATCAATACTTTGAATTAAAAAATCTTAAAAATGTTTTAAAGCATTAAGATTTTTTTTTAATTTCCTACTGTGAAATTGTAAATCGAATTTAATGAATCAAAGTCTCAAGTGATCAATTTGTAAATCAATTAATTACTTAAACTAATTTAGTAAATTATTAGTCTAACAAGTGATGTGTTAGTAATTATTTTACATTTCTATCCCACTAAGCCTTATCTTGACCTACCCCCACAGTAATCACACAACCCTATCTCCGTCCCCATCCCTATTCATCAAAATGCATTATCGGTTAATTTAAAAAAAGGCAAATCAAAAGTGAATATTATAATGTGTACTGAGGGTATTATTCATTTAGAGCATAATATGACTAGTATGACCATGAATAAAATATACCATAAACGGAAATTAAAAAAATAAATTAAGAATACACCTTGTTTTTAATTTTTTATTTAGCAAACAAGTCGCGCAAGTGAGCATTAACATTAAAAAGACATAGTATATACCTAATTTACCCAAAAGCAGTCAAAATGACTGGATTGGGAAAGAATAACAAATGTGTAAAGAAATTTGTTTTAAATTTTTTTTTAATATTTTTTAATATTATTTCCAGTTATATAACAAGTTATTAGTAAATATTAACAATAAAAAAATTGCAGGTTGTACAAAAAGTCACAAAATTCAAAGAAATTGTGTCATTATATACATCATTGTTTTTCTAATTGAAATTAAAAAGCAGTCAAAATGCCTTCCTTGGGCAATCTAGTGTTAAATAAGAGTAATATATTGCCCATCCCCTAAAATTCGCGGAGAATTTTCAAGTGTAAATAACAATAATATTCCAGCTGCCCACAGTAGCTCCATCTCCCTTACATTTAAAAATAAATCTCCTTTACAACTACATATTTTAAAAGTATTCACTTATGCATAATTAGGTAAATTCATCTCTAAAAACAATACAAAACAAGCAATTACTATTCAACAGATTCACTTTTTCAAAGATTGTAAATAAAGTAATCAAAACAGTTTAGCTAAATCAAAAATTTCCATATTTATTCCATGAATTTTTATATTTAAAGTAAAACACAACAGGCAAAAAATTATCCATGTTTGTGAATAAAAATTACTCGTCATATCTATGATATGTATAAGAAAAAAATATATTCCGTTCACTTGCTTATGATTAAAACTAAACACATCTATTGAGCAGACAGAGGAGTTCGAATAAAACGTGCATCTTGAATTACAATGTAAAGATTATCATCCCCTAAAGAAAGAGAAGATAGAACATTTAAATGATACAACATGCGCAAATGAAAAGAATAATAAAGAATGAAATAGTAACTATTTTGTAGATTATATATTTGCAGAATGAGGTTGTTAAACAGAATGTTTTCAAATTTGAGTTCTTTCGATATAAATTCTTCAAATTTGTAAAAGACTGATTGCCATCAAAAATATTAAATATTTAAAAATTGATGTTCTTATTTGTTTTGAATGCATAATGGGGTGTATTTTATCTCTCAGTTTTGCCTTTTCTAACTAAATCTTAACAATCAAACAAATTTGTAAAATGGTCGACGAACGTGTTTAAATCTCTTTCGTGTCAGGAATAATTCCTTAAACAAATTTTTGCGTTTATATTCAATTATAGATTTTTTTATAAAATATCAAAATTTGATTATATATCGCTAGAGGATGTACATTTAACTTCATCTGAAATTACTTTACAATTTTCAAATATTTGTTCAGTTTCATATGCAAATAATGAACATCGAACATTTTATTTTAATTCAATCAAATAATTTTCCAAACAGATTCGTAGATTAGAAATGCTGATGAAATTAAGGTAGCACTTTGGTAAAAACTAAAAAAAATTACTGAATGATTAAAGCATACGAGACCTATGATACCATGAAAAATAAAGAAACTCGAACAAAACCCTACAAATTATATGATACATAACTTGGTCCAATACTTTTACACAACATTGCATGTGATATCAAAAATGATAATAAAAAAAAAAAAAGAGTCAAAATGTTGCATTTGTGAAAACTTGTTCTTACCAACACCAATCATCATTTCATTCTTCATGGTTCGAATTCTGAAAAATACCAAATCATTCTCAGGATCCAGATCTTGAACAGTCTTCCTGGCTAATTCATTCAAAGGCACGAGAGAATTGGCGATCTCAGCTGTAGTAGCATTATCCATGGATGTCCGCATGCCTGCCAATCACAGGCAGAAGAGATTAAACCAAAATAATAATAACGAAATATGCATATATCTAGCCGAACAGGGGCTTATTTGCCAATCGTGGTGCACTGAATGATTACAAGGGGCGGTTCAATTAGTTCTACTTAGGAACTTTTCCGATTGAGAACACGTGTTCGCCCGGAGAGACTCTTGTTCGACCTTAATTAAAATCAATTCATAATGGAACAAGTTATTAATTATTAATCCTTCTGAACCGTTAAACTTCTTTTTTTATTTTTTATGATAGGGGTGGATAGTTAAATTTAGTGGTTAATGGAATTAGCATCATTGTAGTATTAAGCATATTATGGCCGTTTCAGACACATTTTAATTTGCTTATGAAAGAGAGATATTTATCGCAGAAAAATAAATAAAATCGTTCAGGAAAAATTTATTAATTATATAAATCTTATTATAATGAACATCGCTGCATTCCAAAATTATAAAATAAAGGAAGAAAGTCCCTTAAAGGGATTGCTTAGCGCTCGGGTTGAGGGTCTAAGCCCGCAATCCTTACGCTAAGAATTAAAAATTTAAAGTAAGTGAATTGTTCCCAACGGACAGTTAGGAGAATGGGAAGAGATTCAAGGGTGGAAATCTATTGAAAGATAAAAT
Organism: Parasteatoda lunata; assembly: GCA_949128135.1. Classification (NCBI taxonomy): domain Eukaryota; kingdom Metazoa; phylum Arthropoda; class Arachnida; order Araneae; family Theridiidae; genus Parasteatoda; species Parasteatoda lunata. The sequence continues at coordinate 75,503,873 of OX421973.1, read as the reverse complement.
AATCACACAAACGAAGCCCCGTATTCAATATTAAATTTTGAAGTAATTTGGCTATGACTATTCGCCGAAAGACTGAGAATTAGCATAACCATGTAATTGAAACATTTTTGTGGTAAGAAATTAAGGCGTAACTACCACTACAAATATTAAATACCAATTTACTAACATATAAGACATGTTATTTAGATAGGTGAAAGTTGTCACAGTCGATAATTACATCCCCTTGTCGGTGACCCACGGATATGATATGAACTCGCCAACATCCAATGGATAGTCCGCATTTTCTCACAATGTAGCGCTCTAATATACGGTGAAATAAATACAATTCTCCCGGCCAATAAATAAATAAGGAGGAAAAAATGACAGAGAAAAAAAAATAATCAGCATTAGACAACTAGTGGTAATCGTTCATCGAATTCTATCACAGATAAAATTCTGGAAGGGGAGTAATGTGGTGTAACTACCACTACAAATATTAAATACCAATTTATTAGTATATATTTAACCGTGATAGTGAACCAAGGAATTTTACATTTGTATTGAAATAAATAGTAAGTAAGCCGTTATTTTGATGGCTAAGAAAAGAATAAAATATTTACATTAGTTTTTTTTATAAAATATAATAAAAGTTAAATAATTGGTTTGATTTATATTAAAATTCGAGTAAGAATGATTAAAGTAATGAATTTAGGAATTTAAAAGGGAGAAAATATGTAATGCCTAATTATGGTATTACATTTCTGAAATTCGAATTTAAAAGATACCTGCCACCAATAACATTAGAGAAATTATTTCCATGCTGGAAGAAAATCATTCTTGACCATTTTAAATTAATACTTCATTAAATTGACGTAAATTAATATATTTAACTGTTTACTAATTTATCAATTTTTTAATTAATCTTTTTCTTCATCTAGGCGAAGCTTTATCTCAATTTGCCAAGCCCTAACCATGAACGAAAAATAGCATGCTCGTGTTATATAGCTCCCGCACCACCAAGCCATGATCCAGCATCTAGCTCCGTTTTTCAGTGCTCTATCTTATAACGACCATAGTAGAAATGCCACGATATTTTGACCTCTGTCAGACAGCGAGGAAAGCACTTGACCTGGTAACCCTCTCTTTCAAAACTAGAGGACTTTCAGCCACGACAGATATGACGTGCACTTTGCTGCGTATACATGCCGGTTGTTTTGTCGGTGGCCAGGATCGAACTCACTAACCCCAGCTCTCCATCAGCCATTTGAACAACACCTTAATTAACTGCGCCACCAGAATGCCAGTTAAATATTTCATCTAAACCTTACTGTAAAAAAATAATAAATAAAATACAATTGCAGAAGTATAGTAATTTCTGATACATACGCCACCAGCACATAACACCGCAGCTATGTACCCGATCCATGCAATGCATACACCATCAAAGGTGATAAAAATTAAACAAAATCTCCGTGAATAACAATGTCCAAAATAATGTTAAGTCCAAAATAAATCAAATGTCATCCATGGATATTACAAAAAAATTTTAATTATCACGTGCAAAAATAAATATGGAAGCTCAGATAAAATGAAGTATTAATTTTCCTGAACTAGCCTTAGCTTCAACGGCACAGTGGTTAAAGCATTGAGCTTATATGTAATGTAGTGGTTAAAGCATTGAGATTTAATGTGTAGAACTGGAGCTCTATCTTCAGCAGCAACTTGAGAATCCACATTAAAGTGGATGGGTACATAATGTCTCAAAATTATTGAGTGGTAACCTTCAATACCTCATTAGCCAACACCCGGGTGTTTGTGAGAGTACTTTACTTAATTAGTCAACCATTTGACATTATGAAACTTTATTTTTTTTTCTTCTTAATACTCTTAAAATGCTAAAGCATTTGTGACTTTTAATTAAATCAGTAAGGTCATAAAATAAACATTTAAGCTGTATTTTTACAAACTTTTCCCGTCGCTGAAAAAAATTGCTATAAAAGCACAAGATGTTCCAAAAATAATACTAATAATCTCAGGAACATCTTGTAATACTTTTTTTTTAATCCATACCAAAAATGTTTATTTTCTAATAACCTATCTTTATGAACTATCAGGGGGAAATTTCGTGGGTATTAATATCTCATTAAGATTATCTCTTATGATTTTAAAATATTATTTATCTGGTATGAGTTTTCCTCAACTCCTACTAAGTAATACAGTTAAAAAATAACAAAGAAAACTCTTTTTAACCAACCACTATAAGTCTTAAAAACACATTCACTTCTACTTCATGCTTCAAGATCTCGTAAAGCACCTAACACAACCTGGGGCACCACTTTAGCTAGTCGTAAAAAAAGAAAGAAACTCGAAAAATATGCTAAAGAAATAGTCAGGAAGGCAATAAATTTAAAAGCTCACCCATAAAGTGAAATGTAGATGCCTCTTTTTTCAACAACAAAAAAAAAAAAAGCAGTGTCACTTTTCATTGTTATATTAAGATCAGGATCAGTTGTAATTCAAAACATTAACACACTCGACTTGATACTTAAAAGTAACAAACAAGAGCACAGATGAAAAAGTAAACGTATACATTTGCTTATATATTAAGTGGAATTTTTTTCTGTTAACTACTTTGGCTTAATGAAACGACAATAGAATGATTTCAAATCCATAAGATTTTTATGTGAATGCTTCACCTGCCAAATCGATTAACTTCATAAAACAAGAAGTTGAGAAAAATGATAAAATAGTATATATTGTTTTTTTTTTTTACCACGTTTATATGTATCAACTTGCCTTCGTGTAAGTCTGTTTGAATGGAATTTTGTAATCGATTTTAAACTAACTTCCCGACTAGCTACAGACTTCAAATTTGGCACATAGTTCAGAATTGGATGACAATGCATGAAAAAGACATACAAATAAATTAAAATTAAAGAAAAATTAATATTTTCGCGATTGTCTTTTGTTGTCGATTCGATTATTTCAAATTAGTGTCACATGTCAGTTGAAAAGTTTTGTGTACAGTGAGTGAAAAAATTGAGATTTTGGAAGTGAGTACAAAAAAAAAAATTAAAAACAAAAATAATATTTTAAAAACCACGTTTTTGTAGTGGAGAATAATAATAAAAATAAAAGAAAAATTTAAAAAACGAAAAACGTGGGGCGCATGAAATACATAACAGTACATATACACATTTTCTTGCTCATACACATGCATATACACAAACATATTCCACATACACATTCAGATACAATTACAGATATACATAGACATATTCTCATGAGCACACATACTGTTACAGTTATGTATTTCATGCGCCCCACGTTTTTCGTTTTTCAAATTTTGGTTTTTTAATTATTATTCTCCACTACAAAAACGTGGTTTTTAAAAATAATATTTTGATTTTTTCAAATTCTTCTAAAATAAAAAATACGATGTAGACTCTATCACCGCACATGAGTCTTTTATCTAACAACATATGGAAAGTATAAGATCGAATATCCTTAGAGTAATTGTTACTAAAATTTTCTCGCGATTAAAGGAGTTAATCACTTTGGTAATCACTTGTTTCATCAAAGATTTTAGGAAAAGGAATAGTAACTGTTTTGCTCTCTGATTCAGGTCAAAATTATGATCTGTGGACGAATGAATGGATGTATGAATGGGTCCGTTCTGTAAACAGGTGTTCCAGAAGTCGAATTCTTGCCCATAGATGGCGCCACCTCTGCCTTAATGGCCGACGACGTTTTGTTATTGATACATAATATTTCGAGTACTACTTTAAATTGATTCATCATCAATATAAATGATGTCTTCTTCATCATCTGTATTTCAGCTCCAGTCATGTCGATTCGTCCATGTAGTTTTATAATACTCGTGTTTAATAGGAGAAATGAATTTCAACTAGTTCGTCATATCTTCCTTCTTGTCCCCAATTGGATGCAATAAAGCCTGGTCAAAACTTTTCGGACCTAGTGGTTTACCAAATACATATTTTCTTACATTAACGGCATTAAATTCTGTATCTTTGTCAAAGGTGACTTTGACAAAGTCGCCATTGCATAAGGTGAAAATTCGACTTTTCTAATTTCACCCAATGCTTTTTCAACCAATTTACTCTAACTGTTAGCTTTCTGATGATGATAGTATTTTCTAAAGTACTTGTACAAATAAAGTCCTAATGAGTCATTTGAACTGTATGAAACAGTGCTCTTTTGCAGGACTCTTTTCTATATTATACCAATCATATGGGGGTCCTGCAGTGAACTGATCCTAAAGACACGGTTCCCCGTAGAACACCGAAATCAAGCATCACTGACTGCGTCATTAAGCACTTTGATCAGCCTGCGTAGAGAGGGTGCGCCGTATAGGTAGGTCATCGTTAAACTTTTGGCAAGTTACTGATTAGGGATCATGCTAAAGAGAAAAAACAGTTAAAAGTAACATGCCAATAAAAAATAATTAGAATCCTAAAAAGGAACAAGATTAATAAGAGCTAAGAGATTGACGTAGACGAGAATTATAAACAAATAATAATATTTAATTTAAGGAAGATGAAAAAAGTTACAAGCCAGACATACGACGTCCTACCCTAGCCTACACCGAGCTTCAACTGCCTGAGTAGATTACTCGTGCACGTGAAGGATAAAGTTCTTATGCAGGCGCTTTGGGCACGCTTCGGCCTTAGTCTCTTTGTTCGTTTTTCGAACTGGGAAAGTTCAGTTTGCGAATGGGGAGTTCACCACAATTTACGAATGGAGAGTTCACCACAAACTGTTTTACTGTAAAGTGCTCGACTTTGCACGCAGATCGTCGGGCTACCAAAGCAGAGGAACCAACCATTCCCTGTGCATCAAATTTGCGATGGCATGTCTTCGGATCATCCTCAGAGGAATGTTTCCCAAACCATCGCCAATAGCTCTAGTGCGACGTAAATAAAGTACCTACCTACCAATCACCTGGCGGAAAAAAAATTCTGTTTTTTTTCCGCTAAAGATCCTGTAATAGCAAATTGTGAATCATTTTACAAGTAAATATATACTTATTAGAAATTTAATTTCAATTGACTCAACTTGTATTTCTTTACTAAGAAGCAATTTTAATAAAAATAGTTTTAATGTTTCTGTTTTGTCCTGAACATGAGTTTTAGAAGATTATTATTTTTATTTGTAGTTATTTTGTTTTCGTATTTAGCAATACACACTAAATTAAAATTGATAAGTACTTGTGTCTGTGGCGGTTAGAATACAACTGGATTAATATAATTTATATTTCTCGTACTTGGTTCATGTGAGCGATTACAGCTCTGGTCTAACGCTGGAAATTAAGGGAACAACTTTCAGACACGCAGGTAGATCAAATATAAATGAAACTTTCAATATGATTTTTTAATAGCGACACACGATTTTCATTCTCGTTGTCATGGCAACAATAGAACTTTACCTCTGTAGCAGAAGAAAAAGAATACATCTTTATTATGACATTATAGGATGAAGTTAATCATATTGGCTTCTGAAATTAATTATTTATTATTCAATGGCTTAAACAATTTGTCATTTAGTGAAGTTAATATTAGAGAAATTTGTTTTGAATCTATACAGTTAGGTGCCAATTGAGTGGTATAATATTAAAATTTAATAAAATTCAGAAAATGGAGTTAATCGATTTCGCAAGTGAAGTATTCATATAATTAATTTATTTTGATTGGTTCCGAATGTTCACTTTATACGAATGCTAATAATGAAATAATAATGCTACCACCATTTTGAAGAAAAAATAAGTAAAGATTTAAAACAATGCTAATAAATTACAACCCACGATATTTAGGTTTTGATACTCATTTGTATTTGAAAATTTAGGGTTTAACCCTTTGACGCAGGTCTCTTTCGAATATTTTTTTTCTAACGCTCTATTTACAAGCAAAAATATATTTCGGTATTTTTTAATTACAAAAAAAAAAAAAAAACAGTCTAATAGTTACTCAAGAAATTTGTACTAAAATATAAAATCCGAAAAAAGTAGTTTAAAAAAAAAAAATTTCTTTCATGTTCAAAAATGTATCAATAATTGATTTTGTAAATTAAAAAAATTTCAATGATAAATAGTTGTTTCTATTAGATCTAAATAACCGCAAATAAGTAAAAATTTGAAAATTTATTGTTCCGTAGATTTTAACTTTAACGCAGAGAAAGATACCGATGTTCCATGCTGTATCTTATAATCATAAGTTATTAAAATGCTAAATATAATATTTTTTACTTTTTGTAACTTAAATTAACACAAAATGATGAAAAAAATCTGAAAAATATGTTTAACAAAAATTCTGCGCCAATGGGTAAAGTCTCTATTAAGAATACAACCAAACCTGAAGAGAATCCTTCATCAAGAGCTTCATTCCAAATTAGCGGATCAAAAATAGGTAGATACTTTTTTTATGTTGCACTAAAGCTACACAATGGGCTTTTGGTGATGGTTTGAGAAACATCCCTGAGGATGATCCGCAGACGCGACATCGTAATGTTGATCCTCTGCAAAGGGGATGGCTCCCCTTCTTTTGTAACCCGACGACCTGCGCGAAGTCGAGCACTTTATGGTAGAACAGTTTAACGAGGACCGATACCGCACACCTTCGGTCCCTACGCAGGCTGAACAAAGTGGTCACCCACCCGCTTACTGACAGCAACCAGTGATGCTTGACATCGATGTTCTACTGGGAACCGTCTACTGTCTTTACGATCAGTCCACTACGGGACGAATCAAAGATAGAAAAGGGTCAAATGTAGGTGGAACTTAATCATTGCAATTAAGAGAAGGGAGCTATAAGCGCCAGCAGGTTAAAAATTCCTAACTAAATTCAATAAAAAGCAATCTAAATAAATTTCTAAAATATAACTAAAATATAAATTTTAAGTTCTTGTATATTTTCTTCCCACACAAGAACGCCAAGAAACATAATGCAAAGTCCAATGCGTTGCAATAGTTGTGAAAACGATTCACGTTGACTAAGGAAATAACGTGTAGTATTTTAAACAAATGATGTAACTGGACATTACCGTAAGCAATTGCATTCAAATTTTTCTCCTCTTGAATTCAGTCACACACCTTTTCACATGAAATTAAAAATTGAAGCATCTCCAATTATATTAGATTTCGCAGTTTTATACTTATCTCACGCGTATGCGCATGCTCACCTAAAATATGCATGCTCCATTATCGATGAAGTAAGCACTTTTAAAAAGTAATAAAATGGTAAAAAAGCATGCGCATTTACATCATAACATATATACAAGAGGATAAGGGTTGATACGTAAAACTACGACTATTCACTGTTGTAGATTTTCTACCTTTTTTTACCCATTTTTAATTAATATTAATCTTTTAAATTTCAGTTTTCAACATCTAACCCCAAATTCAGCTATTAGTTGAAAGCTTGATGTGAAGCCTTGTAAAAGTATTATGGGCTTTTTAAGAAGTTAAAATAGCATTCGATGAAAATAAGTGCATCACAGTTAGGCTGACAGCTTTTCATCAAAACACGCATATGAGCTCAGCATCATAAGTTGTTCTAGCTAGCGGATACTCTATTGACTCCACTTGGCTTTGACTTAAATATGTCTTACGTGGTCTTATGGTATAATGGCCTAAAACTAGAAACTTGGTGATAATATTCATTTATTATCACCATCACTAACTCATATCGTATAATTGAAATTCATTAAAAAATTTTGTATTCACTGTTTTTGTCGAATAAACACCAAATTAAAATTAGATTTTACAATTTAAAAACGGTTATTAATATATTAGTTTCATTTATTTTTAATAGTTCAAAATACGACCATTTGAAATGGCACTATAGATTGATAACATCTTCAGCAAGCAAACCACTATGCCCTCTCTTTATTTTTAACACAATTCTTGAACAACTTGCATACATTGCATTGATACATTCTAGATTTTAAATTTACTTAAGCATGCATATCAACAAAAATAAGTAATTTTAAAACATTTTTGCATAAATAATTAACATAAATTGCAATAAATATTTTTTTATTTTCAAATTTTAAAGGAATTCTGGCTGCCGGCATTTCCTTGAAATGCGTATTTATGCATAATATTTACCGCTTCTGCATTTTGAAAGTTGCAGTACCAAAGTTTTAAAAAAAAAACAACTAATAATTGGTTCAATATATATATATATATATATATATATACACCTATAAAAGCACCTATAAAAGTACCTATAAAAATAATTTTGAAAAAAGAAGTTTTTCATAAAATCTTCTTTCAAAAGAATTAAGAAAAACTTACTTTTATTATTTCAAACATAAACAATAGAAATATTTTTATAAATACATTTAAATTACATAAATTGTCACATTATTAAAATGTCTGTTCACTCTAAAAAATAAATAAAACTTACAACTTTTATTGTAAAATAAGTTATTTAACTTTAAATAAATGCAGTTTCATATTATAGCTATCAATTGTTAACCTAAACTAAAATATTATCAAACTACCGTTACAAAATTTTTTTAAAAAAAACATTCGTAACAAATATTACATCTTTCCAACAACAGTTTCAATTATTTATAAACTATATTTCAAATAAATATAAAATAAAAGTTTCACCATTTTCATTAAAAACCATAACACCAACAACACTTTTCTTTCTTATCAATCTCTGATAAATTTCTTCGGCTTCATTCTAAAATAAACATTTGAAATTCCAGAAAAAATCGTAAATTAATTGTTTTCACGAATAAGAAATAAAATAAAAACACTATTACCGCAACAGAGTCCATGAAGCTCAATTAAATTTAGTTTGAATTTCAAAGTAACATAGAATCTGTGCCAAAATGTAAGCTCTTAGTATATCTTTAACATTCTTTTGTGTCACTAGAGACGATGGAAATAATGTTTCGTTGCTTAGCAACACGAAACGCAGAAAAGCATTTTCGACAGTGAAAATTCGAAAATTGTTTTATCTAGAAATTTGCATTGTGTGTGTAAGTATGAATAAAAATTTTAATCCGTTTTGCTAAATTGGTTGGAAACAGCAAATTAAAATAACACGCTATGACATAAAATATTAAACAAATCGTAGCGTAATGAAGAAATTTTCAAAGAAAAATAAATTTATGCATAACCCGGAAATATGCGGTTTCAAATGCGTTAGGAATAAAAAAAAAAAAATTTTTTTTTTTACTTTGTGATTCATAATTAATTTTAAAAAGAAGCTTTTTTAAATATATATGAATATAACGTGCAGCGGAACTTCATGCAAGATTACATGTCAAATTTTTGAGATGAAAAATTGAAGGAATTTTCAAAGGTCTTATAAAAATGCTTTCGTTATTTAACTATTGTAAATTTAATTCGAAATATGGGGAATACAGTAAAAAAATATGCAATTGAACTCGTTTATAACGAAACCTGATTTAACTATATCCTGAATTTAACAATTAATGATTGCTTTAAAGTATATCAAGACTTGCGTCATAAAAACCTTTTGATTTCGAGAATAACAAGGGGTTTTTCCCAAATTTCTTGCATTTTATTTTTATAGAAGCTGTCAGGAAAAAGGATTAGACTGTTCGAGGGGATGTCATTCGCTTCCGTAAGGTTTAAAAACATCCACAAGTTCAATTTGTCCAACGATTGTAAGGAGGTAAACAGGGAGATAGAATGAAAAGTTTCTCATATGTCTCGCAGTGCCACCAACTTCAAGAACTATCTGAAGAAGTTTGCTGAGCAAACCAATGAATCAATTCTATACCAGCTATATAAATTCTATAACATATAAATTCTATATCTGTGCTCCTGTTCCTAGCGTTTGTAAAGCGAAGAATTTTACAGTGATGGAGAAGAAACGTTTAACCCATCTGCATCTTAATTTTTTTTAGAAGTTACTTTTCTGGAATTAAAAGGTATAAAAAATGTATCTCATGCGGATTCGTGTAACTTAGTCAAACAATTGTCAATGTTCAATCCTTCGAAAAAAAAAAAATATATACCACAAAAAAAATCTTAAATATTATACTAATCTGTATACAGAAAAAATTATAAATAAATAAGTATTAAACATTAATAGCTTATTTCTTCACATTATAGTTTTTATTTGGATTAATTTCGGCCGACTAGAACTTAATGAACACCCTAATTTCAAGGGCCATGTTCGCGTTATAAACGAAGTCGATCGAATCTATATTTACTAGTCGGTCCATAATTCTTCAAATAAAAAATAAAATACATTTTTTTTTTTTATTAAACATGCAATAGAATCTACATCAATGTAATGTAAGTTGTTATATTTTTATGCAATTATTTGGACAAAAATTTAAGCAATTAAAGTGTTGTGCCTTTTTTTAAGTTTAGATAGATTGCAATTTTTAAGCTTTTTAATCTAACTTGCGAAAGAAATTTTAATAGAAGTTGAAGGAATTATCAAGCCAGCCATTTTCAGGTCTTTAACAACAACAAAAAATCTTTCATCATTGAAAAAGTATACATATAGTTCAAAAGATGTAAAATAAAGTAAATATATTTAATTTATACTTTATTTTTCATAAAATTAACTTTTATCGAAACTGAACAAATGTCGCAAATAGTAGAATATACAAACAGTTAATACAAAGTATTAATACAAATTCTTCTTCCTGAAAAAGAATCATGGCTAGTCAAATATATGTCTTCACCACTAATGATCAATGTAACCCAAGATTATATGGTGCATTCCAGTTTTCGAACAAATTACCGTAGTGCATATACGATTTTGAAATCCAAATGAAGAGAGGATATACTGTGAGCTATGAATTTTGGGCAAGTTTCTTTTTTCTTCCCAAGTTTATGTTGTTTAGCTTTATTCAGATAATTAAATGTTATACAAAATAACACTGGGTATTGGATAATTTTTCTGAGTAAATCTCTCTCTCTGGAGAAAAACTATGGTTAGAATATTCTATACGCGGTAATAATTTTAAAAAATTGCAGTAGACTTTTGAGACTGTTTTCATTGCCAATTAAACTTTCAATCAACTTAATTAAAAATATTAAAAAAAATTTTAATTTTTAAAAAAACATGTGAAAAAAACAAATAAAATGTTTACATTTATGGCGGAAAATTTTGAAGCATTTGAGTTGAGCAAAAATAAAATTGCACAAAAAAATTACTAAATGTTTAAAAAAAAATTTCAAAAATCACGATCAAATCTTCTTTAAAAAATGTAAAATATTGTCCAACATGCACAGATTCTAACTATATAGAAATACATCTTTCTTTTTCTTTTTGTAGCTTTACAAAGCATAGCATTTCAGTTTCTTGAAAAACTAAATAAAAAAAATTTCTTTTGTTTATACAATAGCTTTCATGTAAATACTGTAAATTTCGTTAATTGTAAAAACTGACTTTCGATCACACCATTTATATTAGCTAATTATTCTAAAAACTTAATACCTGCAATTTTTAGGGAAACAAAATAAAACGACAGAACTAAATTGTGCTTTGGTCAAATCTGCTAATCCCACCATAATCCCAGCGAAAAAAATTTTAGAAGGATTTTGAAAAATGAAAATAACTAATAAATAGTATGAATAACTAATAAATGGTATGATATGCCTTAGCTGAGAGAAAGGATTTTAATAGAACTGTATTTTTAATTAAAAGAATTGACAAAATATATTAAAATAAATTGCTTTATTGAGAAGTTTAAGTGAAATATATTACATACATAGTAGAAAATTTAAAAACATCTTAAAAGTGTAAAAGAGAAATAATATGATATGCACAAAACAGATTTATTCTGATTAAAAAATAAAATGTCTTCACCACAAGAAAATTTAGATTTATTAATAAACAATGAAAACATGTTAAATAGAACATACATTATATGAAGTGAAAAACACGGTATTTGATGAAGAAATACTAAATATTTTATTTAGGACATAAAACCTGAAAAAAGTGGTAAATGGCCGAAATGGAATCATATTAAAACGTACTTCGAACGTTTAAGAAGTCACTTTGGTAAAAGCTAAGTTTTATTGGTAAAACCTATGATTAACCGGACATATGGTTTTCAGAGTTACAACTGTTAAAGCCCAGTCTGATAAATCATAAGTTTTAACAGTAAAATTTCGGTTCTACTAAAGTGGCTTGGTAACCCCTAGGTTTTACCACAAAGACTTGATAAAATGCAGAAATGGAATCATATTAAAACATACTTCAGACTTTCAGAAAACCAGTGTGATAAAACCTAGAATTTACCAAACTTCAGGTTTTCACCATAACATATATGCCTACAGAATTTCTTTCGGCACTCTTAATGAACTCCTTAACATTCAACATGTTTACATACGAAAAAAAAATTTTAAAGAAAAAATATTTTGGGAGTAGAACCCAGATTTTCTTTGGCAGCTGAAAGTATTTACAAAGCATGCATTGCAATGCAATTATCATCATTTAATTATCATGTGACGCATTTTGACATGCCTTCTAACCACCCCAAACTAGTTTACGTGGGCAACAAGTGAGTTAACATGGAACACACACAAAATATGACATTCACAGTTGCACAAGCCTAGATAACTGTTTTGCATAAAAATTTATGTATTTTATTTATTTATCTATCCATTTAATTTATTTAATTATTTAGTTTTTGAGAATTTTGGCAGTTTGCTCAATGATAGATTCCTATAGAGTAGCACAAGTTCAATTTCAGACATCCAATTTCTTTGTGCAGAAGGCATTTTTATAAAACGCTGACATTTCTTATACTCATAGAATCATATATATTGAATTATTGAAAAATGAAAGCCAAAAAAGTTAAACATAATGGTTGGAAATCAAAAAAATTTTTAAAAAATAAATTTTTTTAAAAATCTGAAGCAGTTTTTTTTTTGTTTTTTTTTTTTTTGTTTTTTGCCACAAACTAAAGCTTGAAGTTCTGAGGGTAATTTTACAGTAAGAATCACGTTATAAATATAATAATGTTTTTAAGCTAATATTCTACAATTACTCCAACAGTTATACTGAATTGTCGAAGAATGAAATATTCAACAACTTTCATCGAGAAGAATGAAACATTCAACATCACTAAACAACATAAACACTTGATAACATAAAATCCATAGAAGAAACTAAACATTTGGATTTATACAATTTTAATCTGATTTATAAAAAAAAATATTTGAATTTAATTTTCACGATTTTTGCCTGAATTTGTTTATTTTTAATTTTTTTTTTTTTTCTGAACAAACAATTACATACTTTGATCATTGCAAACCATTTGTAAAATTAAATTGGTATGTTTTTTGTTTTTGTTTCTTTTAATGAATAATAATAATCCAAGATAATCTCCTATCATTCATAAATATTTCATGTTCAACTAAATAACAAAAAACAACTGTTCTTAGACTATTAAAAACAATTTATAAATTCTAGAAATATAACCCAGATAATTTATTCTATTAATTCTTATTAACTATTCATAAACTTTAAACATCGTTTTTGGAATTAACTCAATGATTTGCTAGCACAATGTATAAATTCAGGCAGAAGCACTCCTTACTTAACAAATGAATTAATGATTATTGAGAATAGATAACCTGATTTAATATAAAGAGTTCTTTAAAGCAAATGCCACTGTGAAAGAAAAAAAGAATTACATCAAATTATTTAGATTCTGTTTCTTGATCTGAAACATTTTAATATAAATAGTAAACTTTAAAGGGAAATATTTTTAGTTTAATCCTAAACTAAACATTTGTTAAATATACTCCCAATTTGTACCAGATTTGCAAAGAGGGGGTGTTACCATAACACTTCTTTTAGGATTGCAAACATTTAATTTTGTCATTAATCTATATTATAATAAAAATTTAAGGGCAGTTTCTTTCACACCAGTTTGTTCAACTTAAAAAAAGGAAATAATTAATTTTTAACTTGTAGTCTATGAGTTTAGTTACAGAATAACACTGGTTAAACTTTCTAGTAACCAAAGGTTAAAAATTAGCATTAAGATAACTATTGATAAGAAAACCTAATACAAAATAATCTTAAAAGCAAACTTTACTGTTTAAAAGAATTACAATGGTTTTTGTTTACAATGAAATTCGTGAAAATGTAATAGAAACAAATTATTTGGGTTTTGTTTCTTGGTCTGTTACAGTTCTAATATAAATAGCATCTGGAGGTGGATCTTTAATATTGTCATTTTCAAAAATGAAAGATGATGCGATAGCTATTGTAGTACCATCAGGACTAAATGATAGAGAAGAAATATGGGTTGGATAGTGATGAAATTGGCAAAGTCGCTTTTTGTTAAATCCATCCCAAATATTCACAAATCCATCAGATCCACCAGTAGCAAATGTATTATAGTTTTCATGAAAAGCTATTGTGTTCACAGGATATATTAATTCTACTCCACTGCTTTCTTTAAACCGATGGCATTTAAAAGCATACTTTTTCTTTTGAACTTCTGGACTAGGATCAAAATATTCAACAGCAACACGACCTAAAACAACACAAAATTATACAAAAACGTTACAAAAAAATGCAAGGGAAATTACCAAATTTAGAATAAACAGAAGTATTTTTAATTTAAACATTTGTTGTTCTTCTTTCTAATGCGACTCGCCAATAACAGCAAGCCTGCTTGATGAACCCAAGCGAATTTAGGGCAGAAGGTGTGTTTTTTGTTTTTCAGTGGTGCCATCTATGGCCAAGAATACAACTTCACACACGTCACAGGGAGAACTCATTCGTACACCCATTCATTCATCTCCAGATCATAATTCTGACCTGAACCAGAGAACAATCTCCAATTCAATTCAGCACCCCCAGAGGTATGATTTGTACTAGGATCAAGAACTTTGTGACCCGACTTATTTAATGTGCACCAGTCACCATTCATTACAAGGAAGAGTCTTCGGCCGGCGGGGATCAAACTCACAACCTCTTGGAGGGTGCCCAATACCCTACCAACCAGGCTATCCTGGCCTGCTTAAAACATTTTAAAAAATAAATAAATAAAATAAATACAAATATAAAAAAAATTTAGACATTTTCTTCCAATGAAGTAAATATGAGTAAATTTCATTAACATTGTTCCACACACACAGTCCAATAGATCAAAAAATTTCATTACAATATGAAAATTTTATTTTTTACAATATATAAAAAATTATTAAAAGCATTTTATTGTAGAAAAAATACAAAATCATATAACAATTTACTTAGAAGAATGAATGCCCTTCAAAGTAATAGTAATTGCTTCTGAAGACCATTATTTCTAAAGAAAATTAAATGGCCAAAAATAATTAACAAAAAGCAAATTGGTGTCAAGGAAAATTATTATAAACATGACTGTCAACTTTTTGCGCTTTTGGGAGAAATTTCCTCTAGTTTTAGCTTAATTAATTCTTTAATGTATTGTTCTTTGCTTTTTAAATTTGTTTTAAAGTTGTTTTCTCCACCACTAAATGCAAATGATTTGAAAGTTTATATAAAATGCCACTTTAAAAGAAAAATTACTAACACTTTGACAGCAAAATTACCAAAAATTCTGAAAACTTCAGTATTTAAATGTCTACCACTTCATAAAATATTTCTCAAAAAGTGTTAACGTAGTAGTTGGCACCCTTGGATAAATGAAGCTTGCGTTATTTATAAACACAAGATGTTTTAGCAATAAAGATAAACATTTTAATTAATTTTTAAAAAAAAACATTAGTAAATAACCGTTAATAAAATAATTTATAAAAAAATTAATAAAAAATTCATGTCATCCAAAAATTTTAAAAGAAAACTGTTTATAAGAAAAGTATATATATTTAATATATGAAATGCTAGGGGCAGCATAGCGATAAGCCACACTATTTCAAGCAGTGAAATTTTTAGCTAGCAGTTCTTTTACATTGTCCCCAGAAAGGAACTTAACAAATTTTGGTATTTTCATTAGACAATACACTGAGAAATTTTAAAGATTACATTGAAATACATAGGCGTAAAAAAAATCTTAATGCATAAATTGAATTTGTGGTGTACTAGACCAGAAAGTCTCTCCTGAATATTTTGAAAATGTTAGTTAATATCGCACTGCCTAAAGCACTTCATATAACAACAAAAATGCTTTTTCTTTTTTAGGGCGGGTGCAGCAACTTGGATTGATTGAATAAGACACAATTGGAACTACAAATACATAATTGGAAACATTGAGGGAAAGAAATATAACTCATTTTTTGTGATATTCACAAAATTTAAATTATCTACATTTTGAAGAATAATATTACATGTCTTTATAAACATGTTGAAAAACTTTGTATGTTTATCCTGACTGAACATCTATGATATTCTCTGCATAAAGTCAGTTATAATGTTACCTAAACAAACATCAAGGCTAAAGGGTATTTGAATAACTGTTAAACTTTTAAATTGTAGTAAGTGAAAATATGACTATTCCAAATCAAAAATTTCTAACAATTATTTTTGAACAAAACAGGAGTCACACAGAATGGGATCCCTGAACGAAGATGATGTACTTATATATGTGAATTTAAAACAAGTAAAGAGGTTAATTAGTAAAATTATGAATTTTTTCATACCTTCTATAGAACTTAATACAAAGCCTTGCTGGTTAGGAAAGCACCTAATACATCTTGTTTGGTACTTTAAACTGGATTCTCTCCGCTGCTGTACGTAAGACATATTCCTCAGTTCATATATTAATACCCTTCTCCCTGCTGTTCCAACAATGAGTTTGTCTCCACAAACTGCCATGGTGTATACCTAAAATAAATAATGTATAATATAGAGAAGCTCACAACATAAATTATATAATCACAGATACTGTTTAAATGTTTATCTGCCCTACTATACTACATTGGTGAAATTAATCAGTATTTTAAATCAGTAAATCAATCATTAAATCAATCAAATTAATCAGTATCAGTATTATTCAGAATTTATTTAATCAGTACGATTAAAAAAATTTTAGTCACTTTTCTGCCTTTAAACTAACAAAAAGTGATAAATTAAATATGCCTTCAATTATGCTAGAGTATGAATCATTAATTACAAATTCATATCATACAACTTACAACTTTTTTATCAATAATAAAATAATAATTACTCCATAATTAGTCACTTTATATATTTTACAATTAAAATAAAATCTTTGGTACAAATAATCAAGAACAAACGCTCATTCATTTTATGAACTGTCTTGATGTAGACATACAAATTTCTCTGATACAACAAATATTCCTAATGCATTATATAATTTTTTGTTATTGTTTATTGTAGTTAATCTGAAACATGGGTGGCACTCTAAAAGTATTTCAAGACTGAACTTTTTTTCCTTCTTTCTTTTTTTGATTAATTAACACAATTTAAAGTTGTTAAATAGAATTTTATGAAATTTATAGCTCAGACTCCAAAATGTACCTTTCTATGGATAAGGGCTATATATTAAATCAATTATCTAATTTTTTTTTCTCATTCTATTAATATATTTTTTACAGCAAACAAGATAAAAAATAACAGCTAACCTTGTACATCTTTTCACAGAATAACAAACCACTAATTTTTTCATGAAGCTATACATATCTACTTAATTTTCACTTCACTATTATATAATTTTTGTCCTATCTCCATAAATATCTTTTTTTTTTAAAAAAAACTATAATCTCAATTTAATTTTGACCAGCATTTCAAAACGTTAGGGAGAAAAAACAAGAAAATTTAGATACAATAGTACAAATTCTGTTTAAGCTAGCAGGCATTGAAGTTCAATCAATCTCATTATTTCATTGCTGAGCTACTATAGAATTTTCATAATTCAATAATTATGAAATAATTCAATAAATACATGGGAACATTGTTTTCAATTGTGTCTTGCAGTCATACGTGAATTTTTAGTTATTGGATTTTTGTTATTCCAAGTAAGTTTCTTTCTTACTTTCCTTCTGTATTTGTCTTGTTTTTGTATATGCTTCTGTATTTTAAATTGTACTTTATATTGTATTCTACTAGCAAGTTTTCTTTCTTACTTTCCTTCTTTATTTGTTTTGCTTTTTATTCTACTGTTTATGCTTCTGTAATTTAAACTGTATTTTATATTGTATTCTATGTTTTCTTGTATTTTATGCATTCTTTTTCTAGACAGGGCCAAAACTTTTGGGGTACAGAGAAAACCTTTTTTTACTTTTGTCTTGGCTTACTTGATAGAAAAAGTTTCGCATTAATGACATTCGAAGCTGGTACCCCCTGACGACGGTAGCTTTGGTTGTTATATTTTTTCAATTTTTTTCAAATTTTCTTCATTGTCTCATTCGATCATTTAAGGTTTCATAGCCGAAAACATTGGAAACTGCTAGTTTAGACCACAAAAGGAATATAAATTTTATTTGCATTTAATCTATAAATTCTAAAAAGTGAAATTAATTCAGTCAAATTGAGAACAAAATATGAACTGGGGTGCAGTGACTTTCCATGAGTATGATTTTGTGATTTGCTTATTTTTGCCGACATCGAGAATTCAATGCTGCCAAAGAAACAGCTTTTCTTATAGTTGAATGGCCCTAAACATTAAAATATTACTTGATATAGCAATTAGATTTGATAATTTAGCCTCTAAAAAAATTTTTAAAAATGTATGGTCTGTAGTTTTATTATCCATAGCATTTCAAATATGAGATTAAAGATCATTTTAAAATAAAGTAACTTGTAAAAATTTTACATAAAAATAAAATTACTTTGTCGGGCAAAGGATATGTTCCTGCACAATCGGGAAATCTAGTATCCCATAATCTTACAGTTCTATCCCAACTACCACTGATAACAACATTCACATCAGGGCAATGTTCAATGCATTTAACAGGAGCTTCATGAGTTCCTCGAAAAACATCTATAAAGATATTAAGAAAATACATTAGAAAGACACAAAAAATTTAAAACAAAACAGACAAGAGACAAAATATGTGAATATTAACACTTAATGTTATGTCAGCAGTACTATTAAAAGACCATTCTCACTGCATGTGAAAAATTTGCAAAGAAATTACAACTTGACTGGTACATTTTTTTACAGATGACTATATTTCACCAATCTGGTTTTTACTCATGCATTTGAAAGTTTGGAGAAAGGTAGAACAATCACTAAGTTGTTATTGTTTGTTTTTGTTCATACAATATGCACTGTTATGTCTAATTAACAGAAAATGACTTAGCTAAGGAGAACATCCTTTAGATACTTTTAAAATAAACAGGTATATTATCTGTAAATTAAACAGGTAAATAATTATATAAAATTGAACACTCACAAGAAATTTCTTTTAGAAATAAGTTTTTCTTTATAGTATATATATATATATATTTAAATAAACTCGCTTATTGGAAAAAACATGAAGGAAACAATTAGAAGTAAATGTTGCAGCAGAGCATACTTAATTGGAGTTAAACACTAAAAAAGATTTTTAAACAAAATACGTAAATTCAAACTTTTGTTTTCTAGTAATCAATTAGAATTCGCTTAACACTCATACTTTATGACTGTATTATACACTGAAGCAGTTTATATTTAACAAGGCTCAGTCTCTTCTTGGTTTTTCTATAATATTAATTCATTAAATAAGTTTTTACAATGTTATTATTATGACATTATGCTGTTCTTTGAACACATTTTAATGCAACACTGCACCAAAATAGCATTTAAATATTTGATGGCTGTAATGCTTTGTTTTAGGTAAATTCAAGTATTTCATAACAGTCTTAGAAACTGCAGATAATTTTTGGTCTAATCTGGTATTATTTATATCTGGTCTGGTTTGAGCAACAAACTACTATAATCAAACTATAAGAAAGCTGAAAGAAGCAATATGTGATTACAACACAAATTAAAGTACAGAAATGGACTATAGTATTTATAGTGAAAAAAAAATAAACTGACCACCCTAAATAACGTAAATTCAAACTTTTGTTTTCTAGTAATCAATTAGAATTCGCTTAACACTCATACTTTATGACTGTATTATACACTGAAGCAGTTTATATTTAACAAGGCTCAGTCTCTTCTTGGTTTTTCTATAATATTAATTCATTAAATAAGTTTTTACAATGTTATTATTATGACATTATGCTGTTCTTTGAACACTTTTTAATGCAACACTGCACCAAAATAGCATTTAAATATTTGATGGCTGTAATGCTTTGTTTTAGGTAAATTCAAGTATTTAATAACAGTCTTAGAAACTGCAGATAATTTTTTGTCTAATCTGGTATTATTTATATCTGGTCTGGTTTGAGCAACAAACTACTATAATCAAACTATAAGAAAGCTGAAAGAAGCAATATGTGATTACAACACAAATTAAAGTAAAGAAATGGACTATAGTATGTATAGTGAAAAAAGATAAACTGACCACCCTAAATAACTTTTGATCTACTGATCCAATTTTCATGTACTAAGACTCAATTGTAATGGTTTGAGGGGTGATTTCAAATATGATAATTAATGCAGACGATATTTTAGTTCACACAAAAACAGACACCAGGCACAAAAATGTACTTTCCCTAAATAAAAATACCTTTTTTACGACTGATTCGTATTTCTGACACCCAAAATATAAGGGTTAATGTTAATTTTACCTTTTGCATATTTTCCTATATCTCGAGAGCTTTTTAAGCAAATTGAAAAATTTCTGCACAGAATTTATAAAATTTGTTTATCTGAAGATAAATGCCATCCAAAAAAAAAAAACTTTTAATAAATATTTATCATTTTTCATTATTTTATTTAATAGTAGTTTAAAAATTTTTGAATTGTTATGTATATAATTTTTTACACCATTTTAAAGAAAATAATTCTTTATGACAAAATACAAAATCTGAGCAAATTCGGTGGAATAGTTCCTAAGAAATTGAATTTTAAAGAATTCAAATATTTAAAATTAATTTTCTCAGGAAATATTGTTCAACCAATTTCGCTTAAATTTTCTTATGTAAACTTATATATACTTTAAAATGACGTAAAAAATTTTATACCTTGCAATTCAGAATTTTTTTGACTATTAAATAAAATAATAAAAATTTACTAAAATTTATTTTTGTATTTTTGGATAAACGAATGATATAATTGTGTGCAAAAATGTTTAAATTCTCTTCAAAAATTCTAGAGATACGCAATAAGTAAAATTAATACTAGATTAATCTAAACTTTGCACCACTTTCTTGACAAAACTATTGGGACCATATTTCGATAATAAATAGTTCGAAAATATAGTTCATAGTTCGAATTTTAATTATACAACTGTTTTAAAATTTGATTTCTCAGAAACTGTTCGACCGATTACGCTCAAATTCAGTATTTTGTCATGTAACTTTACATACTTTAAAATGTAAAAAAAGCGCATGCATTACAATTCAAAAATTCGTCGAAAATTATTTTAAAAAAATAATAAAAATAATAATTTTAAGTTTGTGTTTTACATTAAAATAAAAAATGTGTTTTACACAGCTTTTTATAACATAATAATTATTTTTTATTGTTATGTTCATTTTTATTGTTATGTTCATAGCTGTTTTATTGTTATGTTCACAGCTGTTTTATTTTTTACATCTTTTTTACGTAGCTTTTTCTATCAATTTCATTAAATATTTAATAAAATTTATTTTTTACATGCTTTGGATAAAGGAATTTTATAATTTTGCAATTGAAAAAATTTTTTCAATTTGCTTAAAAAGTTCTCGAGATACAGCGAAATATGCAAAAAGTAAAATTAACATCAAGGGGTCCAAACTTTGGACCGCTCGCCTGACCAAACTATGGGGTGCATATTTCTCAGATCAGGACTACTCATTATATTTTGGATGTCAGAAAACCAAATCCATTGGGAAAAAGGTGTGTTTATTCAAAGAAAATACGTTTTTGTGTCTGATTTTGTAACTTACCATATCATATCCTGTTGAGAAAAGTAGATGTAAATTTGATTAATTCGAAATTCCCCACTAGAGGGCTGACAGTCTTCATTGAACCACCAAGCAGTAAGCATTATTGACTAAATTTTGTCTTCTAATGTAACACTTATATAATCTGAAGGGTTCCACCCTAATAATATGGATCTCCTTTTTGTTATATTAAATATTTGTTGTTTTCAATAATGATTGCCCTTTCCTTTTTGCACATGGTGCATTTGGCCACGAAGTATTTTACGAACTAGAATTTAAAGCAAGAGAAAATAAAGTATTATTTTTAAGTTCAAGGGCAAAATCGAAAATGACAGTGAAAGATACATGATCACTTCAAGGAGACAGCTAGTCTAATTCTTTGTATGTGCAAAGTAAGCGTTTTTATATCTTTCTTTGTTGCAGAATTCGTTTTCGTTTTGAGGTTTTGATTATTGAAAATTTATTGTTTTTATTTTGCTAAGGGTGTGACTTTGTATTAAACGTTCATTATGGCTGAAAAAGATTATTTAGAGAGAATTAAAAGAAAAAGGTCTAGTGAACGAAGTAGTTTTACTAAATTAATAAATAAAATTGATAAATTATTAACTGAGCAAAATGTTGAAATAAATGTATTAGATGAGAATCTTACTGTGTTAATTGAAAGGAATCAAAATTTAATAGCTTTGAATAAGGAAATTGAAAATATAATTGATATTAATTTGTTGGATGAAGATTTAGCTTATAGTGAAGAATATCAGGATAAATATTTGACGTATGTAGCTAAATTAAAGCAATTGATAAAATGTAAAGGAATAAAGGTTTCGGTTAATGAACAAACAGTTGAAACTGTAAAAAATGATTCGGTTATAACTGAGCAGAAAAGAGTTAATAACAATTCCAGTATTAAATTACCGAAAATTCGAATTGTTCCCTTTTCGGGAGATCCGAAATATTTTAATTCCTTTTGGGATTCTTTTGAAAATACAATCCATAAAAATGAATCACTTTCTAAAATTGAAAAATTCATTTATTTGAAATCTTATCTTACTGGCCAGGCAGGTAATGTTGCATCAGGTTTTGATTTAACGAATGATAATTATGATAATTGTATTAAATTATTACATGAGAAATATGGTCGTAGAGATTTAATTTTGAATTCATTTGTTAATAAAATACTTAGTTTTCCGAGTGTTAAACATACTTCTAATATTACAGCATTACGGAAATTGTACGATGATTTAGATATCGCAGTTAGAAATTTAGATTCAATGAAAGTTCAGTCTGAATCTTATGGTATACTTTTGATACCAATAATTTTACAATTATTGCCTGAAGATTTGGTTTTAGATTTTCAACGAAAACGGAAATCTAAAGATGAAACTGATGTTAATGAATTATTGCTGTTTTTAAAGAATGAGATAGAATGTCGTGAATCGGTTGCGTTTTTAAATGATAAAAAGACTAACTATAACCATCGAGGTAGCTATAATTTCCGTAACGAGCAAAATAGGTATATAAACAAAAATTTTAATAAAGGCACACCCTCAGCTACTGCGCTTAATGCACAGATGACTCAGTCGATATGCATTTTTTGCTCTGAACCCCATGACAGTTTCAAATGTAATATGTCTTCCCAAAACAAGGTAAAATTATTGAAAAATTCTAATCGTTGTTTCAAGTGTTTCAAATTGTTTCATGTAAGCAAGAATTGTCGTGTAAATAAATTACCTTGTTATAAATGTAAGGGATTAAGTCATCATGGGTCTATTTGTTTAGGAGGTAATAAGGGGATAAATAATGCTAAAATTAGTAAAATTCAAAACGCTGAGGAAAAGTTAAATGAATCTTCTGATTTGGTTGCAATTTCTAATGAAACTCCACCATCGATTATTTCCAATGAAGAAGTTATTAGTTCTGTTTCCCAATGTAATAATAAAAAAGTTGAATGTTCTAAAAGGGTTTATTTGCAGACTTGTACTGCTGAAGTTAAATCAGATTCTTCGTCGCAATTGACAAGAATTCTTTTAGATAATGGCAGCCAGCGTTCGTTTTTGTCTGAACGAGTTGCAAATAATTTAAATTTAAAACCGGTTGCTTACGAAGTTTTATCAGTTTATTCATTTGGAATGCAAAGAGCAACAGAAAAGGCTTACCCTGTTGTTGAATTCGAAATTTTCAAAAGAAATACGAACTTTAGAACTAAAATTAGAACTCTTGTCATACCATGCATTACTGGAGTTAAAGTGGAACCTCCCGACCCCAAAGTAATTGAATTTATGAATAAAAATAAAATTGATATGGCTGATTCTTATTTGGAAGATAATGATAATTTGCTGAGTATAGAACTCTTAATTGGTTCAGATTTATTCTGGGAATTTCTTTTATATGAAAAGTTAACTATAAATAATCGCCTGTGTGCTATAAAAACTGTTCTTGGATGGGTGATTAGTGGAAGTAGTTATAAACGGGAGCATACATTGTCGCAAAACATAGCGGTTATGAAAAGTGTAATTGAATCAGGTGATATGTTTGATTTAAGAAAATTCTGGTCACTCGATTCCTTAGGTATCACCAAGGAGTGTGAAATTTTATCTCTAAAAGATAAAGAAACAATTGATAATTTTGAAAACAATTTAAAATATGAAAACAATCGTTACAAAACCGGATTACTTTGGAATTCAAACCCCGATGATCTCGATAGTAATTTCCCTACTGCCAAAAAGCGCTTTGATAATTTAATGATAAGATTAAGTAAAAATGAAAATATTTTTGACATGTATGCAAAAATTATTGAGGATCAGATAAAAGATGGAATCGTTGAGGAATGTAAGGATAAATCCATTAATTCTGGTTATTTCATGCCGCATACAGCTGTTTTAAGACCCGATAAAGAAACATCTCGTGTTCGGATCGTTTTCGATGCTAGTTCGAAGGATATTGGTTTAAAATCCCTTAATGATATGTTATTGTCAGGTCCAAATTTGAACCCGAATATTTTGGATGTCATACTTAATTTTCGAAGGCATGAAATAGCATTTTCTGGTGATATTGAGAAGGCGTTTCTAATGATAGAGATAGATGAAAATGAGCGCAAATATTTAAAATTTCTTTGGATTGATTATGATAATTGCGAAGGTTTTAAAATTATGAATATGAAAAGGTTACCGTTCGGAGTTACCACTTCCCCTTTCATTTTGAAGGCAATAATTAAGTACCACATTAAAAAATATGCTAATGACAAACCCGATTGTGTTAAAATGTTAAGTTCTTCGTTATACGTGGACGATCTGTACTGGGGAACTGATACAGTTAATGATGCATATCGACTGTCATCTGATGCTGTAAATATTTTACAATCCGCGAGTATGAATTTACGGAAATTTAATTCTAATTCAAACGAATTAAAGAAATTATGGATTCAAAATGGTATTGCCATTAATGAATCAATTGCACATGCAAAGGTATTAGGTCTTCGATGGGATACAGAAAGTGATGTACTATTGATTGAATATAAAAATTTAGAGCAGTCGTCATCTAGGTCAAGTCAGTGCACAAAGCGTACTGTTTTAAAGTTTGCAGCTCAAATCTATGATCCTATTGGTTTAATTTCTCCCTTTGTTATTAAGATGAAAATTTTGCTGCAAAAAATTTGGAAGGCTGGACTCGATTGGGATGACCCTCTGCCTTTAGATATTGAAACAGACTTTAACAATTGGATTTCTGAAGTTTCCTATTTAAGTAACTTTTTTACAGAACGGAAATATTTTGATAACTGTGATTATAAGAAAGAAATTGCCATTCATATTTTCACTGATGCTAGCACAAAGGCCTATGGTGCTGTAGCGTATTTCAGATATGCAAATATTTCGAACGAAGTTAAGACCTCATTCATTATGTCCAAAAGTAGGGTAGCACCAATAAAGACTTTAACATTGCCCCGCTTAGAGCTTATGTCAGCGGTAATTGGTGCTAGAATCTATGATTATTTACACAAATTGTTTAGTGACATTTGCCAACAATTTTATTTGTGGACGGATTCACAAATTACATATTTTTGGATAAAGAATAACAACTCTTTGAAACCTTTCGTGCAAAACAGAGTGTCTGAAATTCAAACTCTGACAGATCCTAAACTTTGGCAACATTGTCCTGGAAGTTCAAATCCTGCCGATAAATTAACTCGAGGAGAGTCACTAAAAAGCCTTGTTGATGATAACTTATGGAAATTCGGACCATCTTGGCTCATGGAGGATGAAAGTAAGTGGCCTCAAGAAAATACTGAAATTAATCATCAGCAACATTCAGTTGATTTAGAACTTAGAAACAGCGTTATTTCTCAACACAGTTGCCTCGCAAATTCTAAAGAGACTTTACTGATTTTAGAAAATTACAGTTCTTTATTAAAGGTGAAAAGAATTGTGGCTTGGTCAAAGCGGTTTATCCAAAACTGTCGAAGTTATGACAAACTGCAAGGTCCATTAACAACTGAAGAATTAAAAGAAGCTGAAATTATTTTAATAAAGGAGGCGCAAAATGACTATTATCAAGAAGAAATTAAAATTTTGATGAAGAAGGAAGGTATAAAAAATAACTCCAGCATATTTTGTCTTCGTCCATACCTAGATGAAAAACAGATATTAAGAATTTGCAGTAGACTGTTTCAATCTGAAGTGGATCCTGAAGCAATTAATCCTATACTGCTACCCAAGAATTCGAAATTTTCCGAGCTTTTGATCACTGAAAAACATAAAAAGTTGCTTCATAGCGGAGTTAATGTCACTCTTTCGCAGATTAGGAAAAGTTATTGGATTCCACAAGCCAGACAACTTGTGAAAAGAATTATTGGAAGATGCGTGGTTTGCAAAAAACACTTTGCCAAACCAGCCAATCAGCGTACTGGAGAGCTGCCTAAAGATAGAATTTCAGAATCTCCGCCTTTCTCAGTGGTTGGAATTGATTTTACTGGGCCTATTTACGTAAAACATAAAGATGAACTTTTGAAATCTTATATTACTGTGTTTACTTGTGCAGTCACACGTGCTGTACATTTAGAACTAATTTCCGATTTGTCTACGAATAAATTTATCTTAGCCTTACGACGTTTCATGTCAAGAAGAAATAACTGTAAAACTATTTATTCTGATAACGCAGCAACTTTTAAGGCTGCTTCAAGAGATATAACGTACTTCTTTTCTATTATTAGAGGAGAAGAATTTCAAAATTTCATTTCCTCTGAAGGCATTGTGTGGAAGTTTATTGTTGAGCTTGCCCCATGGTGGGGAGGGTTTTATGAAAGGTTGATGAGAAGCATTAAAGAACCTCTCAAAAAGATACTTGGAAAAGCTCAACTTTCCTTCGAAGAAGTCATGACTATCTTAGTTGAAATTGAAAACGTCCTTAATCGTCGACCACTCACATATGTGAGTGATGATAAGTCAGAACTACAGCCCCTGACACCTGCTCATTTTTTGTTTTCTGGACTGGTCAACGAATATCCATATAATTTCTCTGAGCTTATCAATGTGACTGCAACTCGAGAAAGTCTGATAAAAAGAAGGCAATATCAAACTTGTCTTCTGAAGCAAGTGTGGTTGCGTTGGGAAAATGAATACTTGTTGACTTTGAGGCAACATCACTTTTCCAACAAACCTAACTGTGAGGAAAACATAAAAACAGGTAATGTAGTGCTTGTTCAAGGCAAAGGTAAATCCAAATTTTTATGGAACTTAGGCCGTGTCCTTGAAGCCTATAAGGGTCGTGACGGACTAGTTAGATCCTGTCTTATAAAAACTAAAACTGGGGTGTATAGGAGACCAGTACAACTGCTCTATCCCTTAGAGCTGAACTAAAAACTGATAATTAACACTCTGATGATATTTTAATAATTTAATATTCCTTTAATTTTGATGCTTCAAATTATATTTACTGTCTTAAAAATAATTGATTAGTGTTTATTTTTATATTTTAGTTTTAATATGTAATGTGCTTGAAAAAATGTGAAATGTAGAAACTTGCTATTGTTTTATGATAATTTCTTTAATTTAAAATTATCAGGTGGGGAGTGTTGAGAAAAGTAGATGTAAATTTGATTAATTCGAAATTCCCCACTAGAGGGCTGACAGTCTTCATTGAACCACCAAGCAGTAAGCATTATTGACTAAATTTTGTCTTCTAATGTAACACTTATATAATCTGAAGGGTTCCACCCTAATAATATGGATCTCCTTTTTGTTATATTAAATATTTGTTGTTTTCAATAATGATTGCCCTTTCCTTTTTGCACAATATCCACTAATTATTCAGCAAATTTGAGGTCACCTCCTCGAACCATTAGGATTGAGTGCTAGAATGTGAATATCCCAACATTAGATCAAAAGTTATTAAGTGTGGTTCAGTTATTTTTTTGCACATTGTACATTTCTGTATTTATATTTGTGCCTCATTCATGTTGTTTTGCTTTATTCATGAGTAGCACAAAATAAATTCACTGTCCTTATTTGGACACATAGCTGTTATTACCAGTATTTGTATTCAAGTCATAAGATCTAACATGCCAGTCTAATCCACCACTCCAGGCATGAACAGAATCCTAAAAATATAATAATAAAATCTTACTAGTAAAATTTGTATAAAAGAATAACAAAAATTTTATAGTGAAATGTGGGAAAAGTATTAAAAAATCACCAAAAATAACAGAAGAATTAAAAATATTGAGATTTATTTTTTCATTCTTTTCATTAAAATCTAGAGATTGTCAGTTAATGATTAATAATCAATAAAAAAATAAATAATCCTAATTTACAGTACTGAAAAATGCCAAAGAATACTGAGAAAGAAACTAGCCATCCTTGACAATTACATTATTAGACCTCATGTCCAGCTCATTGTCCTTATTATACCTCAGATATATACTCAGAATTCTCAGATTGCTTTGCTGGCTCACTGAATATGAGTAGCATATATCTTTCGATATATGCTACCTTTTTTTATAATCAAGTTCTAATATAATATCAATAGAATACATCCTATGGAATATTTGATTTATAAAAATTTCATTTACCTATGCAAGTTTTACATTCACACATTTATATAAAACCATAACAGTTCATTATTATTGATTTTAAAGGAAAATGAAAGTCACATGTAACAAAATGTAAGAAGAGAAAAACAATTTTCAATAGTCTTCATTTAGACCTATATTTATAATAGTCTCCTTAACATTATAAATAAAATATTTCAAATATCTATTAATTTTTAAACCGAATGATGCAAGTTACTGACCAAATAGTTACAAGCTGCATAGAAAGTACAAAATAGTTAGAAAAGAATTTCAACTACACAAATTGGTGAATATTTACTAACATTAAGTAAACTAAATAATTTAAATAAATTAGTAAAAAAAAATCTAAAACATCATTCAAATGCTCTTTTACATTGTAATATACGTCACAACATATTTGAACATATCAAGGAACCAGTGAACAACTTAATATTATCCACAATTGGAAAGTATTAGTTTATATTTAGAATTTTTTTTAAAAACTCAGTTGAATTATTCTCTAATAATTTAAAAAATACCTTTTTATTTCAAATGATATGCTATTTTACATAGCATTATGACACATTCAATAATCTAAATTAACTTAAAATACTAACAGTTTCAAAAAATTCATTAAAAAAGAAAACTAACAGAAATTGAAATTTGGTAAAAAAAATTTTAGTTAATTTGTTCTCTTTTAATTAGTGTAATAGACCAACAAACAACAAAAACTTAGTGAAACTATAAGCTTGAGGGAACACTAAACAATATTTTCCCAAAATGAGATTAAAATATTTCATATTAACCAAGGAAAAAATTACAATATTTAGAGCAATTTTAACAGAAGCTAAATTTGATTTTGAAGAAGGGGTTGGTTGCAATCAGCAATTACATAATACATTATTGAAGCAGGTTGGTCACAATAAACTTAATTTTTTTTCAAAAATTAGAAATAAGTCTTAATTGGAAATGTATTTTTAGATTCAGTTAAAAATAAACAGTTAGCTAATATTTTTTTTAACTGATATTTATAAAATTATTACACTTTTAATTAAATGCATAAATTTAATAACTGTTAAAAATTAATTGATTACTATCAGAAATGAGATATTTTGATACCTGGAAGCAACAATCCAGAAGAGGTCTACCGCTATTCGTCTTCATTCTAAGTGTATTACTTGTAACGTCATATAATCGTAAATGAGCATCCCACGATGATGTGAGTAAAAATTGGTTCGAATTGGGACCAAACCTAACCGAAGATATAAGATCTGTTGGTGGATTTATCAGCTGAAACTCATTGGGATTATCAGGAGAAGAAGCCTCTTTATCTATAACAAGAAAATCAGTATCACTTATTAAAAAACAAACATATATAATTTTTAATTCAATTAATCAAACATTTAAGTGAAATTAATTTAAAGACTCTAAGTTGTAATGTACTATAGATCAACAACATTAAATGTGCCAATCCACATTTGTTGCTTGCTTTACGAATTGCACTTTATTTACATTGACGTTACTATTTATGTTGAATCACAAGAGCACCGCATGTCCTTAGATGGCAGTCATTGGCTGTAATATGAAACTCCTTAAACATACTGGAAACTCATGAATGTCAATTTCCAGTCATTGTCGCCTTTTTGTTACTGCTTCTTTGTCCCTTTTCATCAGAGTTGGCAAGTTTTTGACAATTGACGGTTTAAC
Organism: Parasteatoda lunata; assembly: GCA_949128135.1. Lineage (NCBI taxonomy): Eukaryota > Metazoa > Arthropoda > Arachnida > Araneae > Theridiidae > Parasteatoda > Parasteatoda lunata. Next base: position 75,473,204 of record OX421973.1, on the reverse strand, counting down.
TTTCATGTCAAAAAAAACCCTTTCTGACGATTGTCAAAAACACTAAATTTTAGTGTAAGGATAATTATTAGCTATTATAAATATGAAGTATTTATAAATGAACATACATATTAAATTACTAGAGATAATCAATTATATTCTTCATTTATTTTGACATTAAGCTTTTGTTTTTGTTTGAAAATTGTTGCCAAAAATCCAAATTTTGGTGCAGGAAATATTAAATATAAATAAAAAAAAGGAAAATTGCATATTATTTTTGAAAATAAAGATAGAAAAACAATCATCCTATATAAAAAAAAAACATTTAATCATCTTATTTATTATATGTAAAATCAATTTTTATTTACTCTCATTTTAACTCCTCCTTTCTCTGAAACATGCAATTACAAAGAAATAGTATTGAAGCCCTTTGTACTCCAAGTTCATTTTTAAGTTTTGTATGAATAAAATCGAACTTCAAAATTATTCTTTTGATTGATTGACTAGAAAGTAGACCTACTAAAACTATTGTATCATAATAAAATAACACGTAAATAGGAAATTTATTTTAAGAGCTAACTGGACCTGGAAATTTTAATTTTTCGGAGAGTAGTCGGCAGCAGGTAGACTTTAATAACTTATTGGCCACTTTTTTCTACAAACCTAATGAGTCGGTGACTGATATTGATAGATCTTTTTCATCTAATTGTCACTTTTTTTGCTTGGATTATATTATATATATATATATTTTTTTTTTATAAAACATTCGTTTTAGAAATAATCTCTGGCTTACAAAAAGTTAATTCAAGAATAAAAATAATATAAATGTGGGAAAAAATTCAGTTAAACGTACTGACTTTTTTGAAATATATTTGGGGAGGCAAAATACCTTTCAATGATATATGTGAATAGTTTAAAAACTCTCCTTTCACATGAATTTTGCCACCACATATTTATGAATTCTGAAGGATCAAAATTTTGAAGAAAGACATTGGACATTTTAATGAAAATTCTATTTTCCAGAGGCTCTTTCTGATTTTATGTACTTTTTTCATAAAAAAAGCGATTAATTATTTATGTAATTTAAGCCGACACTTTTTTTGTTGACTCACAACGTGGTGTGTGGTTCACAACAGGTCTACTAAAAACTATACTAAATTGTGAAAGAAACTTAATTAAACCCTTGAATTGATGGATTGAAAAAATTATTAACTCACTTAAACTTTTTTATTTTATATAAATTATATTAGTTTATTTACCAGGGAATACATTAGGTAGAGTTAAGATTTATGTAAATATTCATTTGTACATGAGCAAGAATGCAAAAAATTCTCAAAGCCTAATATTTCCTTAAAACTTTTTTTTTTTAATATAATAATTTTTTAAATATCTTTTGGAAGTTGATATATTGTTAGGTACAATTTTTTGATAATAAAAACAAAGAAAAAATTCCTTAGATTTTACACTATTTTGACAAAATCTTGATTTTACACAATTTAGATTCTACACAATATGTGTTAAAAATAATAAAAATCAAAATATATTGAAATAGTAATAATTTATTAAACTAAATTTAAGGTTCCACTCATAAGCTTAAGGAATTATAACTAATAAATACATAAATTGACAAATGTTTTTTATAAGAAAACATTTCATTTTGCAAAGCAACACATTTTTTAACAGTAAAAAACTTTGTAGGAATCTTTTTAGATCAAAAAGTTTTTCCAAAACATCATTCCAACAAACAATGTTCCCCTGCTTTAAGTAATAAAAACAAATATTGAGAGTTGAGTAAAACAAAAATTTCATAAGTCAGATAACTAATTATTAGCAGCTACGTTAGTTTAACATAATCTAAAAAGTTTTATTAGAATTTTATTTATGAGATAAAGCAATTAATGCGTATTTTATAATTATCTCACTGTGAGAAAATGAATATTTTATGTGGGATTGATTCTAATATTTTTAAGACTGGTTGGGAAAATATTTATTACATAAGTCAGATAACTAATTATTAGCAGCTACGTTAGTTTAACATAATCTAAAAAGTTTTATTAGAATTTTATTTATGAGATAAAGCAATTAATGCGTATATTTTATAATTATCTCACTGTGAGAAAATGAATATTTTATGTGGGATCGATTCTAATATTTTTAAGACTGGTTGGGAAAATATTTATTACATTTATTAAGTTGTTAAAGGGATTAAAAGTAATATATACTTATATACATAATATTATTACATTCATAAATATTATTTTAAGCATATTTACAACTAAAAATATAATTCCTTCATCTTAATAAACACTTATAATAATTTTAGTATAAAGTGTGACTGTATGATCCCCATAATATCTTATTACAAAAAGATTAGAAATATCTAACAAAAATTTTTTTTTTCTTGTTGTTACTACTCAAAAATAGCCTATTTGTAAAGTATAACTCTTTTACATTCTAATGAAAATTATGCGAACTTTCAATGTAAGATATGACTAGTGCATTCTTTATCAGATTTAGTGTTTATGAGTCCTGGCTAGCCTAATCTTTACCTTCGATTTGCACATTAAGCTATAATTAAACAAAGATTAAATAGGACAACTTAAAATCCTTTGTTGTAAATTTTCTTTCATACCTTATTATTTCAATACCACAATTTCTCTCATTACAATAAAATAGGTTGATCACAAATACTCAACATTTTACTGTATATTCATTTCAAAATAATCTTACTTGTTAATTACTTAATATAAACAAAATTGTTTACCACACAAACCAAGCAAATCGTTAAGTTAAAATCAGTTTTATTGGTAAGAATATTCCAAAAATTTAACTAAATAAACCAGTAGCACTTAACACTAGTAAATATGAGAAGAAAAGTACATCTAACCAATGAATTTTAAAGAATTAAAAATTTACACAAAATCATCCATCTTAGTTAAAACTATAGGTGACATTTCTGCAAAAAACAAGTACTCACTATCCATTTTTAAATTCAGGGGCAGGCTACAAAAGACCTTTTGAATGCGTAATCGAAATCCAAATTATTTGCTTTAATATTAATAAAAAAATAGTAACAATAAATCGCGTTAAAAGTCGAAAGTTGACAAGATTTAAACAATCGTTCAGTACGTGCCGGTTGCTCGCCACTTTAAATAATATCCTCAATATCCGTAAAACTCGCTTTCAGATTCCGTTGCAACTTTTTAAACTTTTTGCGTTGTATAATTTTTGTCTCGACAACACTTCTATAAAAGTTTAAAAACAACAACTGAAAGCTCATTATCACAGATTTAAACGTTTCAACTTGTTGAAATTTTTAAAACCTGCCATCCGTGATAAAATACTTCAAAATTTAAAAAGTTTTTTTTTTTTTTTTCAAAATGACAAACTAAATTGTCCTTAGAAAGAAAAATCTCAGAGAAAAAAAAAACTATTTAAAAAATTTTTATAAGTGTTGTGATAATGATTACTGACGAGCATTTTTGAAGCTCTTTGTTTTTAGACGCTTACAGCTCGCTTATTAAATATGTTAGGGTTAGGTAAATGGTTGATACAGTAGAAGATTTGAACAAAAGATTTGTGTTCATCTGAAGTGACCATGAATTATGAGAAAGACAGAGCCCCAAATCCATGTTGTATTCGAACTAGGATACACTGTTTTTCCAAAAGTGGGCTTACGAGGACTAGCGATCGCAACGCTCGAATACGCCATCCAGGGGAGAGACCGGTTTCATGCCTTTGGCCCTTTTCCCTTCCCTCTCCTTCTCTTTTAAGTTGTATAGGAACGTACTACGATATTTTCCCTTTTCTTAATATTTTTCTTTTTTATTTAATAAAAATATTTTTTTAAATTTCCGTGATGCTTTTCTTTAGAACTATGTTTAATATAGTTTTTAGTTCCATATAGTTTTCCAACTTAAAAGATTTCAATCTATATGAAAATCAAGAAAGAAACTACAAACTTCCAACCTCTATGACTCTCCACACGCGAATGAGGAAAATGCAAAGTGTTGCCATAGATAGAGAGTTCTGCTCCACGCCATCTGCGGCCCATTTCGATTGCCAATGATATGATCATTATCGGCAGGAGCGTTATCTGATACGAGACCGAATCGAAATTACTAAGCTTTCGTCGGATTTACTAAGTTTTCGTAGAAATTCGAGAAAATAGGACGTCTTGATGTTTGCAAAAGAGAGATAGTCGATGTTCTATAGGACATATGTGAAAAGTCTGCATAATATTTGCGATCCGCAATGCAGATTGTCTGGTAGAGTCTGGTCTGTTGATGGAGTTGTTTGATCGTACGGTTGGTATTTTCAGTATCTTCTGGAGTAAATTTGCAGTATATCCCCGGGAATGCTTTCAAAGAAGATATAACGGAATGAATGATTCCTTGTGAGGAAGCAGTGCCAAATTCGAGTGCTGTCAGGACTGGGAGAGAGTCAAATAAAATTAACCTGTAAGATAGCAGACCTGTATACCCTCAGTTGAGAAGACGGCTCAAATAGAAGGGACGGACACAGACAGAGCTGAACCAGTGCCGGAATAATAAATTGCCACACCAGCGCTTGATACCCGAAAAGTGTATGTGTATATTATGGTGTAGTATGGCAGTTAATGCAGATAAAGTTCCCAAAAAATGAGAAAATTAAGTTTTATGGAATTTTTTCATGTAGAGCCAGTAGCGGAAGAGCTCACTTGCTGAAGGTAATGGAAATGTGAAGATTACTGTAATTTATTAATTAGTTGACTCGTAGAACGTAAAATCGCCTCGAGAGCATGTTATAGTGTTCTTGAAGACTCAAACAGACCGCTTCCTGTTTCAGAAGTGGTAGTGGAGTCCACTTCGGAAGGCCCATAGCAATAAGTAATGCTGTATGGTATACCGTGTCTAAGATTTTTCGTTCACTGTTACTAGCAAGGGAGAGAAGGTGGCAACCAAAGTCGATAGTGTGCGTTATGTATGACTGAAGTAATTCCTTGAATACGGATGTCCATGTAATTGCTTCTCCTTGAAGAGCGGGCTGAGGTTCGATCTGACGATAAGAGAAGTCAATTGTCCGACATTTGCTATGTTGGAGGTTAAATGCCATTCCGCTAGCCACTGCTGGAGACGTGGTAGAATTAACTGTAATTTCTGAAGTAGAGACTGTAGAAATTAATAAGAAGACAACGAGGAATTAATAAGAAATGTAGGTAGATTTTTTATTTACGTCGCACAAGAGCTGTACAATGGGCTATTGGAGACGGCCTGGGAAACATCACTGAGGAAGATCCGAAGACATACCATCGCATCTTTAATCCTCTGCAAAGGGGGTGACAGGAGTTAACAAGAAGAAAAATGTCGTCTGCTTACACAAAACAGATGACAGTGTCGGGAAGAATATCGAAATATCATACATGTAAATTATGAAAAGAAGAACGATAGCACTGATCCTTGTGGGCACTAAATGTCCTGCAGGGCGTATGCCTTCAGTGCACTCTGAAAGATCAATCTGTTACAAAGTCACAAATCCACTTATTAACGGATCTTGAAATATGTTGAGTTGTTGGAATTTGTAGGCTAATCCATCTGACGAGACCTGGTCATAAGCTTGAGCGATATCCAAGGAAGAAATTCATGGAAGTATGGGTGAAGAGAGTTTTGCCATACAAGATGAACTACTAGGCGCTGCATTGAAAATGGAAAAGTAGGAAATAGAAGAGTTTCAGAGAGAGTTGAACGAGCATCAGATTCACTGGCATCATAAGGACTGCTCATTTTAATTGGCTCTCTTGGTTAAAAGAGAGCAAAAAGTTCGGCCTGTTGGTGGGCGTTGAAGATATGCTGAGTTCCCCTTAAAGTGATAGAGCGAGAAACTGAGCCAGGATACGGCACACGTTGTCTGTTTTTCAGAAGTCTAAAGGCCTCGGTGGCCGAGCAGTTTTCACCCGGCAAACGCTGTGTGAAGCGTGGAGGTGGCGGATTCGAATCCCGCCGTAACCCTGGATGTATTTATTCCATGTGATGTCCTTCTCTGAATTGTTCGATGTGTCCTTCTACTTGATAAGGGTTTGTAAGCCAAAATTGAGCGCATAAGCCTGTAAATGTATGTAAATTCAATAAAGCATAAAGCAGAAGCCTAAATATATTGGGGGAGGAACCTGCATGCGCACAGTTTAGACCAGAGCTCTTTGAATTCTTTTTGAACGTGAACTGAAGAACAAAAGCAGTTCGTTTAGGATTGATCCACGGTGCTGGATTGCTTAAACGTTTAGACAACCTCCACATATACCTTTTCTTGCGTAGGAGATAGAATGGACATAAGAACCACCAAAAGGGAAATTCGTCTTAGGAAATCTTTGCCAGCTGCTGTTCACGTGCATTGCACTAATGCAAGTAGATGTAAATTCTGCCATTATTTTGCTAACACTATTTTTCAAAGTGGCGTTGACTTTGGTATGAAAAGAAACTCTAATGCACACACGCGTTCGCGAGCAGATCTGGTTTTGTTGAGACACCAGTCTGATCGAAGTCTTTTATAGAAACATGATCGCTATCAAAGCAATACGAATGAACCTCATGGGAGCATAGCAGATATATATCTGGAGATATCAGAGCGACGTCCAGCAACGATGGTAGATGATTTTGTCCGAAATGTGTAGGAGTCGATGAATTGAGAAGGCAAAGGTCTGCCGATGTTATGAAATCCAGGTGATAATGATGACGAATCGGAGAAACTCCCTAGAGCGCCGATGATTTCAATCACCGACGATAAGAAAAGGAGTTGAGAGATTATTTACAATATTTTGTAAACAATTCATGCTCAGTCTACCAGAAGGAGAGTATTATTGCAAGATTGGTGCCTTGAATGTTGATATAGACAATTAGACACTCGTGATTGGGTCTAGTAGCATATGGTGGATTTGATTTTTTGGATGGATAGCGGTTGTCAATCGCAGTGAGCAATCCACCGCCACATCGTCATCTCGGTCATTCATCGTATATAGATCTTGACATTTGTCGATTCAGAAGCCAATCAGGTTTGACACACACTCTAGTGTGTGTCACGATCGTGACGTCGCTTACAAGTATCCAAATAAATCGCATGATTATAAATTTCGATTTGAATGTCTTGAAAATTTAATAAGTTTCGGGCAATTTTTGAAAACATTAATGGTAAGAGGTTTTTCACAGATTGAATTGTTTACTATTAAACAAGATTTATATGGGACCACGCCAGATTAAATTATATTTATTTTCTAATACCATCACAATTTGTTGTCCGGACCTTTATTTTAGGGTATCATTTGTTGTGAAATTTTGTTTTATGATGCAAAATGAAATTTTTGGAAAAAAACCCTTATTATTTAGAGCTTTCTATAAGAAAGTACAATAGCTACCTCGAAATTTACTTAAAACTTTTTCATTTTCAAGATATTCAAATCGGATTTTTTTTCAAAAGTTACCAAATACAAACAAAATTATGAAAAAAAATTTTGAAAATGTTTTCTGAGCATGCGCACTATGAAAGGATTACTGTAAAGACTTACGCAATTTTTAACAAATTTTGTTCAAATTTTAAAATTGTAGCTTAATCATTAATTAAAAATTACTCTAATTTTTTTTAATTGTATTGAATATTTCTGCAGTTATAGTAAGAAATCGCAACATAAAAAAATTATTTTCTGTATATATATATATATATATATATATATATATATATATATATATATATATATATATATTTATATATATATATATATATATATATATATATATATATATATATATATATATATATATATATAAATGAATGTCTGTGGATGTGTGTGTGTTGTTTATAGACTAAACCATCCGAAAACTATGAAACTTGGCATACAGATTGTTCGAAGTACGAGGAAGGTCACTGTCCACATTAGAATATTCTAGGAACCGCTCGAGCAGATTAGCGAAAAACGAAATGGAATTTCCTGATTGGTTAAGCGTTAGCCATTGTTTTAAATTTAAAATTCCATTGTTCACATATTTAAAGATAACATCAGTGATAATGTCCAGCTTATAGCTCTATTTTATCAAAAAATAGCTTACTGCACACATTTAAATATTTAATTATTTTAACTTCGCTATGTCATATAAATTCAATGAACATTGCCTTGTAGCACGCGTGGTCTACGTCACCAAATTTATACTTTGTCTGATACCACACGCTATTATTTTATTCATATTAATTCTTTTCAACGTTTTTCTAAAAATTTACTTATTTAAAACCAAAGGTAATGGAATAGAAAAATAATATTTATGTATTAAAAAGCAAAATTAATGGGAAAGTGGTACTAATTCGTTTAGGAAAAACATAAAAAAAAATCGACGCCAATGAGACTTAATTACGCCAATGATGCTTAATTAAGATAATATATGCATATTGAAATAAAAGAAATAAGCTATGTACTAGAAAGAAGAAAAAGTAATGGAGTAAAGGTATTTATTTGAATAGAAGAACAGTAAGAAATCATCATACTATCATCGACGGCAATGACGCTTAATTAATGTTGTTTATATGTATTAGTTGAAGAAAAAAAATTAATTTCTGAACTGAAAAGAAAAATAAACAGAAAAGATAATTATTCGAATTTTGGGTAGCCGTAAAAAATCTACATATTATTATTGACACTAATGCTCACTTAATATTGATAATGTGTATTAATTGAAATAAAATAAAATAAGCTATGTGCGAAAAAGCCTTGCTCATGAAGGAAAGATTAATGGCAAATTCGTTTTAGAAAACCGCAAAAAATCGCCATTCACAGATGATGCTTAATTCATATGTATTACTGACGGTAATATGTACTACTGGTAAAATGGTACGTGAAGAATTGGTTTTGATCAGAATTAACGCGTTTTCCATAGTTTCAGAAAATATTTTTTTCAGTGGTAGCTGACTTATGTATTAATATTTTAGAATTAAAAGAACTTTTTTCCACCACTTCTTATAAATATTTTAATAGTAAATTAAAGGTCAGTTAGTGAAATGGTCAAGCTCCAAAATCCTTATGAAGTTCAAATATTTAAGAAAAAAAAAAAAAAAAAATTGGGCTTTAGTTTGCTGCCACTGACATTTGAGCAATTCTACAAATAAACGCTAATTAGGCAGCCAAAAAAAAATTTTTTTTTGGGTGGGGGTGGCAAGCTATTTCTACATGAATTTTCTTCTTTTTTACACCCTAAAAAAGCAAGAAAAAAATGGGAACATGAAATTTTTTCTTTGTGTCATACTTTAAATGACAGAATACCAATTTTAAATTTTTCCCGATTTTTTCAATTTACGAACTTTGATTAAATTTTTTTAATTTTGTTTTTTTTATACTAAAATATAATCTTATAGCATGAAATCTCGATAAATATATTTTAGAGAGACATTATAATAATATTATATTTATGTAAAAATCGTTTCATCTGAATATATGGCTCAGATTTATTATAATATTATATCATGCAAGCATACTAGAAAATAATATGAATTAGTTATGCCGGGATAAAAATGAAAGCAAAAACAGTTCTGCTATATTAAAGGCAACCAATTTATGGATGCCTTTGTACAGATTGTACAGTTGTGTTTCTCAGTACAGATTTAGTAATTTTTTTTTTTTTATAATTTTTTGTTCACGCCGTGCAAAGAACGGGTATTCAGCTAGTTTTTTTTCTTCTTTTTTTTTTATTTATATGAATGTCCATATTTCTATAAATATTCCATTATTTTTCCCAACCAAGAAAGAAATGAAAGCAATATAGACACAGTAAAAAAGTAAAAACACATTTTTCTCTCAAATTGTGAAGTGAGATCCAATGAGCTGAGTTAAAATAGAGTTTTAAATTTTAAAATTGTTTTTTTTAATATAAATTACGCCCCCTTTTCAGATATAGGTGGTGGACAAAATAATGGAAACATTTCTATTCTAATACATTTTTTCTTATTTCCCCAAGAAATACTTAAAGAATTATTTTATAACCTAAATTTTTAGATCATGTTATTTCTCAAACTTATCAATGAAGTTTAAAGCTTTTAGAGGTTTGAGGTACAGACAAAAAATTGCAAACTGAAAATAGTGTTTGAACACTTTAAACCGAAAAATGGAACAATAAATGTATAACTTTTAAAAATTATTTTGGTTATTATATGAGATAATTGCACAAAATTTCATAATATGTCAATATTTTTATTTTAAAAAATTGTTTTACGTTTTTTTTTTTTTTTTTTTTTTTTTTTTTTTGTGGCTGAAACTTAAAAATTATTCAATAAAATTCAACGAAATTTCGGTGCAATTTAAAATTAATTACAAAATCTTTCTTCAAAATTTAATTGTCTAAAAGCTTTAAACTTCAATGATAAATATGAGAAATAGCATAACCTAAACACTTCAAAATTTGCAAAATGGTTCTTTATTCATTAGCGATTTGCGCTAATGTTTTTTTAAAACCTGGTGGACTGCGCTGCCAACAACATATCCCTCCCCCTTGAGTAGGTGTACTGCGCTTGAAACAACCCTTGTGACCATTCTAATACTTTAATCACGCAGTAAAACATTTGTTGATGAAATCCTAATTTTGGCAATAATGCCAGCTAGAAGAAAGTGTGCAGTGGGGGGTTCAATTAGTGTTCCTCCATTTATCAGTAAATTATGCAGTTTTCATTTAATAGTATTTTTTTATATGTGGTACATTTTTTTACTTCTGTTGTTTTAAAATGTAAACTATATTTAAACTATGAAAAAAAAATTTTTTTTTTTTGTTTATTTTAAGGCAACAAGAGGCTTTCAAAGTTTTGAAAATTGGTCTAAATTTTAATTAGACTGATACGATTTTTTCAAGAATATTGTCAAAAAAATTAAATTGTTGAAAATTAAAAATTAAGTTCTGGGTGCAGTAAAATTTTTAATTAAATTGGAAAACCCTTACTTTAAAGTAGTTACATTTTCGTGAATTTTAAACCAATTTTAACCATTATTATCGATATCAACTGAACTTATGCATTTCATTAAAAAAAATATGTACATAAAATGTTTGAGTTTTTACCGTTCATCTAAAGAAAAGTTAATAAATACAACACTGGCCAGAATAAATACAGTTAATAAATACAATACAGAAGACGCTGTTGGCAAAGATCATGATTTTTCACAAAATCGTATATATTTGATTTATATCGGAATTTTTTAAATTTAAATCATATTTTTGGATTTTTTTTAAATTTGTAAAAATAATATAACTAAAAAAGTTCAGATTTCTTACTAAAATAGATAAAATTATTATTATATTATTACGTACTAATCACTGAGTTAAAAAAAAAATTATAGTTATATTTTTAAGCTCAACTTGTTGATGATTTTTAAAAATTGGGAGACAATTTGTGAACTTAAGATAGTGAAGAGTAAATTAGTTTAGATAAGGAAACATTACTGAAAAAAAAAGTTATGTCACTCTGGATTGAGCAGGTCTTGATTTAATTACATATTAAATAAGATTAATTACATATTTAATACATATTTAATTACATATTTAATTACAGATTTAATTACATATTTAATAAGATATAAAAAACACTGCATTTTAATTAGAAAAAAACGAAATGAGTATAATTGAAATATGTTTTTAGACAGAAAATTATTTTAAATATATAATGGAAAATTACAATTCAAAAGTTTCATATCCCTCTTATTTACGTTTAATCTGTTTTGAAGCATAATAATTTACATGTATATCCCTTTTCTTAATAAAAAAATCCGCATTATCAATAAAATCAGACTTAAAAAAATCACTCCCGAAAGAATGTATTTATTAATTCTATTGTGTAAAATAATTTTATGTTTAAATTTTATATATATTTTTTTAATGAATAATTTTTTTAATCAGTTTGTTTAAATTAATGATTTTTGAAACAAAAATCACAATTGATTTAAATTAATAATTTTTTTAATTATTAGTAAAAAAAATCGCTCTCTTAAAAAACATTCATTGTTTATAAAATCCGACTTTTTTAAAAAAATCGCACCTTTAAAAATGTATTTATTAATTATATTACATGAAAATATTTTAAACTTAAATTAATAATTTTTTTTTTTTACTCAGTTTGTTCATATTAAATGTTATGAAAATTATGTTTGTTTAAGTGAAAGTTTTTTTTTCTTCATTTTTTTTAAAGAAAAATCAGAGCTTATATAAATCAGTAGTTTCTTTAAAAAAATCAAATGATTTAAGTCACATCAAGATTATATTCTAAATGCATTATATTCTAGTTGTAAATCTAATCCTGAATGCAATATCTCAAATTTAAACCCGGCATAACTTGGCATAATATATTTCTTGTCCAGGTAGCAGCTTATAGCCAAAATGGTGCTTAAATTTTCATAAATTGCGCCCCTCACATGTCAATGAGAAGAGAGACTTACCTAGAAGTGCAACCAACTAGAAGCAGAATCCCCACACTGTTAGGAGTGGGGGTTATAATTGAGGTAATAACTGAGAGCAGTCCACCACTGCCCGATTCTCTAAGTATTTTTTGAGGAAGATCAAAAATTGTGTCAGTAAAGAAATGTTTCCATTATTTTGTACAACACCTGGATTTTTTTTTTATTTTTATTGAAATCGATTCGAATTAATTTCTTGTAATAATAATAATAAAAAAAATACACGGTAAAAAACACGTGTTTGGAAGGAACTAATGAAATTTTATTTTTAAGGAATTATGAATAGAAAATTGAAGTGAAGGTGATACATTTTGTTTCTGAATATTAATTTGTTCCCCTCTCCATAAATTTTAAAATACATTTTTATAATTTTGTTTAATTTGAAATAGATGTGAAATAGTATGAAATTTCTCTGAATAATAAAAAAAGCCCGATTGCAAATGCATATTAAGAACTAACTTATAAAAACATATTTTAAGGAATAATGAAAAGAAAATTGAAGAGAACCACACTTCACCTTCCGAATGTTGATTTTTCTCCTGTCCATAAATTTTAAAAATAGATTTTTATAATTTTTTCACTTAAAATATTTTTGAAATATAATAAAACTTCTCGGATTAATAATAATAAAAATAAACTAAAAAAAAAACGGTTGCAGCCACGTATTAGGTAGGAGCTAATGAAAACTTTTTTTTAATGAATTATGAACAGAAAATTGAAGAATGGACCCTACTCCACCTTGCGGGGGTAAATTTTCCCCTCTCCTTGAATTCAATGATTAAAATTTTTTAAATAACTGAAATATAAATAATTTTAAATAAGTTATAATTTTTTTTTTAAATTAGTTTCTTTTGAGCAACTGTAATGAAGTTGTAGATTTGTGAGAAGAATCTTATAATGAGAAGAAAAAAGAAAAAAAAAACACCTGCGCAGTTAGAGGCCGTGACTCAGTAAAAATTCATCTTCTGAAAGTGTAAATCATGATTGTACCAACTTAAAAAGTTCCAGGTATGTTTTTCTGAGATGAGGTTAAAAAGCAGGTGCTAAAGGTCACGATTTTTAAGAGATGCTGATAGTTGTTAACAAAATTAATAGCATGCAATAGCTCATCTTACAATGATTCATATAATGTGTTTTGAAATTAACTCATAGTTTTTTAAAAAAAATACAATTTGGATTCAAAACATTCGATCCTCTACACTTCAAAAATGGTCGCCAAGATGAAAATGAAACGTTATCACAATAGTTCAAAAATTAATGTTACAATTTTAAAAACATATACTATCAAACGAATATACACAAAATTATTAAAAAACTGAATTCCTGCGATCAATAGTTTTCAAGAAAAATCTGATGTAATTTATATGTAATAACGATAACAAATTTTAGTGATATATTTAATTTTAAAAAAAAAATGTACGTTTCTTTTTAACATTTCTAGTAGGTACCAGTTTTAAAAACAATTTAAAGTGTATATTTGAGAGTTTAAATGCAAAATACTGTAAGCATTTTTTTTTAAAAAAAAAAGAACTGATTTTAAACTCAACTCTAAAATTCCTATGGTGTAATTTAAAGCTATATTAAAACTAAAAAAAGCATCTTGAAAGATAGTAACTATTATTTTTTTAAAATTATTTATTATTATTTTTTTAAAATTATTTATTATTATTTTTTTAAAATTATTTATTATTATTATTATTATTATTATTATTAGGAAAAAGTTAGAAAACTATCAAAATATTTTTCACAATTAACTTTTAATTTGAATATAGTATTTACTAGAAGAATTTAGTAAATGAGAAAATATATATATAAACACAAATAAGGAAAAGTTTGCTTTATCAAAGACAATTTATCAATTGCTCTAAAACCCCTTTTTTTATTCATTCAGTACATAAAATAAAATCTCGATGCATTCGCATGAAAATACTTTTCAACTTAATTAGAAATACTTATTCAAGTTTAATTTTTATAGTTTGAAGAATATAAATCTGGTTGAGTAAGAATATTTGATCTATAGCAAAAATAAGAGGAACCAGGAAAAAGCCTTCTCATTTTGTGTATGAAGGGCTAACACATTTAGACAACTCATGCCATACCTTCAAAATTATAATCTGATTAAACGAAAATAAGTGCAATGCAAAATAAAAAAAAAAGTAAAATGTAAAACTTAAAATACGCTCAAATAAATAAACTAAAAAAAAAAAACTTTAAAAGACCTATTTCGTCCAGAAAAGATGTAAATGAAGCAGGTATAATCATGAAATAACTGTGAGAGTTTTGACATATTTACAGTAATTTTTTTACAATGTTTTCAGTATTGATATATTGATTGTTTACTTTATTTTTTCAATCCGAACTGAAAACGGGAATTCAGTTAGTATATTTATAATTTTAAATATGTATGAACGTTTAAGATTTTTTCCACGAACTCTTCTTTTACGAACGCGGGCAAATATTGCGCCACTTTACGTTATGAGCGAGTTCGACTACATTAAGGTCCGGCATTATGGCACACCATGTAAAGTTCTTAATCATGATAGAATAGATTTTATTCGAATTCGTTTTGATGGCTTAGTCAGTGAGTCTACTATATTATATTTATATGAAGTGGTTCATGGATGGCTTTAAGATGTGTATCTATCCTTTCGAATTATTTGGCAATTTTCCCCCTCCTCTTCTCTATAACCATATGGAGGAGTTCTCTCAATCAATGTACATAATCCTAACAGATGAGTAATTGCGGAGTTCTAGACCAATGAAAACACCATATATCATTCAATGTCATGGAAAAAAAGTTCATGAGTTGACTCTGACCTCGCCAAGTATTAAAAATAAGAAGGCTTGCTAAAATTCCAGCTGCTGTGACTGCAATGTCGGTCACGCGCGATTTAAGAAAAAAGCCATTTTAATCGTTTTCACGTGACTGGGTATCGTTCTTTAATATGGTGTTTGTTTGGATGGGGAACTTCATAGATGAAGGAAGGTGAGAATGTATTTATTTACCTTTTTTTTTCTTTTCTTTTCTGCTTTGTGACTTTTGACTCCTGGTTAATGAAAAATCGTTTGATGGAGGAGAATTTTTCACACTCTGGATTATTCTTTTATTAACCTCAGGGAGACAATATTTCAATCTGTCAAATTTAACCCTTTTAACACCGGTTATTATTTTTTAATGCCACCCATAAGACACTTTTTCTTTCGAAGATCTTTTTTGATGAAGAAGTTTCGTATTCCTTTTGTATCGTACGCATTGAAAGGGAAACACATTTCGCTTTAATTTAAACATTTAATTTACCACCATCTCCATAGATCTAATAGTTAAAACTTAAAGGGAGAGAGAATTACAGAATTATGATGTTTTAAAACACAATTAGTCTGTTTATAAACAAACGATATGATTCAATTGAAAACATAAGTATTTTACATTTTCAGAATTTATAATAGTAATAGAGGAAGATTCGTATTTTTATTTTGAATATTGTAAAGGAAGCACATTTCTTTTAGTTATAATCAGAAAGTGTTTTTTATTAATCCAATGTCATAAACACGGAAGTTATTATTAATTCTTATAATCTCGTATATTTGAATTATTCAGTTTCTTTTCTTTTTAAATTAAACCTACTAAAGTTACCATAACGCAAACAATATATTGAACTAATTTTAATAAATATCTACTTACATTATATCATTTAAAGGGAGTGTATTTTTAATTAAAGCGTTCTCAGCAATATATTGAATTTTATTTCGGAATTTTATCTGAGAAACAATATTTGATTTGGATTGTCTCTTGCGTGGTACTCGAATTGCACTGTATTTCAGAGTCTCCGTTAGCGACAATTACTATTTTGTGATAATCACAAAGTACACACTATGCTTTTAATGGTGGACATTCTGTTTTTGAAATGAATTTATGAAAGAAATAAAACGGTTGTGATAATATCGTATTCGGGCAATCTTTAACAAACTAAGGGGGAAAAAACGTGAATAAAGCACAAAAGAAAGTACAGAAATGGACATACTATAGTTTTGGTGCCATAAATAAGAACCTTCCTCCAAAGGAAACTAACTGTAGAACCAAAACTATAGTATATCCATTTCTGTACTTTCATATGTGCCTTATTTACGTTTTTTTCCGACATAGCGCAATCTATCCTTTTTTGAATCTATAACATAATTTACACTAATTATATCATAATGCTTCTGAGTAAAATGGCACAAATATTTAGATTCACTAAGAGTTGTAAGAATACATAATTCGGCATTTTAGTGGCGATAAAATTAATAAAATTATAAGATTAATTTGATATCGTTTGCTCATAAAATTTTAACTCGATTTTGTGTGTTAGCGAGCAGCAGCGTACAAGAGACGGAGCCCTCTCGTGATAAAAAGAATCTCTAATTGTAGCAATCAATAATTAGGACAGAAAAAAAAAATATTTCATTCATCTATCGACAAATCTAGCGGGAAGATTATGGTGTTATTTTTAAGATACATGGAACGCATACCTGATTGTTCAAATCCCGACTTCTGAATTATCACGATTTTTGACTGCTCAACTCAACACGATAACACTTATCTCATTTTTTTAAATCATGGTTTAGAAAACGTTTCATATTTTTCATTAGTACAAATGGAAGAATCATGAAGTTATCGGAAATGAAATCTTAATTGTGTAAACGCATCCACATGATATATCATGACGATGAAAGGTGAACTTATTTTGTTAGAAAAGAAGACTTTCAGGATTATCAAACTCTGTAATTGGGCACATTTTTCATAAAATGCCTTTAATGATAACACCTTTAAGATGTTAGCAATGGTTTAGAAGAAAGCCCGTTGAGTGTACCTCTAACTTTAAGCGATTTGCTTGTGGCTCTTATATATAATAATTAGTGATTGTATGTGACTGCAGTTGGACAAAAATGTAATCGATTACATTTTTTGATTACAGTAATCAATTACTTGTAATCATGATTACAGTTTTCAAAAATTTTGATTACAGCTGTAATCATGATTACAATTTTCAAAAATTTTGATTACAGCTGTAATCATAAATACAATATTAATTACAGTAATCAATTACTTGTAATCTACAGTCACAGTGACTGTTACTTCTCTATTGATGAAAAATTAAATACAATCTAAAATATATCGGTTTCTCATAAGATCTGTTATCCCATAAGTTAATGCTGTTAATAATTATGAATTATCCGTCCTATTGTCCAATAAAATTATACAGTCGACAACCATCTTTTTCGTATTCCTCACACATCATAACGTTTCAGCGATTTGCTATGATAAAACATCGTTTGCTTTGCAAAAGATTTTTATGTAAGATTCAAAATCATTTAACGTTTTTAAGAAATTACTTCCTTTAAGTGGTATTTTTATAAACTATAAAACAATTAGAATAATTAAATGAAAAACTATATTTTTTATAAATAAAAAATTAAGTTTCAATTTTTTTTAAAGAATTAATATAGAATAAAAATTAAAAAGAAATCCGAAATTTTTTTGAACTATGTTGGAAGGTTGTTACCTATCAGCAACAATCTTCCTACGTCTTGATACAATATGAGCCTGATTTCCTTCCTCAAAGTTTTGACTTCGTTGTCGTTTTAATAAAAGTTAACACCGTTTAAAACTAATATAATAATATTTTTTTTTAATTTGTAGTTTACAATTTCTTATAATTAATTTATTATCATAAAATCAAATTCTGTTTCCTTTTTCCATTCATACCAATTTGTTCGTTAAGTTTATTATTTGTTCCTTGTTTTTAGCAATTGTAACTTTAATTTCACTTTCACTTGTATTGTGAAAGAAGACTCAATTGTTTTTTAAGCTTCAGCTTTATTGACGTTATTTAAGACAATATGTTACGAAAGTTAAAAACAAACATGCGTTTAAAGTTTTATTTTAATGTACGTATTATCAATTGATATTTAATGAAATAGATAATTAAATAATAGTATAATTGGAATTGACGAATGGCTATCTAACTAAATACGTAGTATATATATTGATAATAAGGTAACTAATAAGTAACTACATTTTTAAAATAAAAAAAGTAGTTGTTTATTTGTGTGTTTCAATTTATTATTTCTTTATTTTTATTCATTTACCTATGTTTTTAAGAAAATTTTATTAGAAAATTGTCGAATAATGACAATGTAACTTTATGGTTTAATACCATAAGGTTACCGTGAGAATTTTTTTTAAAAATTGACATTGATAAATTAAAGATGTGATATAACCTAACATGAGCAAGAAATGATTAGTAAATATGCAACATTAATTTTCTTTTAAAATTTTTATTTATTTATTTTTTTAGTTATATTCCATTATTTCTTTATTATTACACAACAATGTTTTTCAGCTTTTAATTATTTGAAAATGATATAAATTGAATGATAAAATTAAATGATGAAAGCAATATAAATTTGGTACCTGAAAAGTGATGTGATTAAATTTTAGGAAAATTAGACAGTTTAAATTCGACATATGAAATAGTCGAAAATGAGTCCGAAATAAATCGTAAATGTAAAACATTAACATTCTTTTATATTTTTTTTTCATTTATTTTTTAAAATTTATTTCGTTTCCTTTTTTTTTATTTATTATATTTTTAAACCTTTATTTACCGGAAAATGGCCCATTGATATATGTTTGGTGCAAGACCGGGAGAAAATTTTAGATAAATTGACGCTTATATTTAAGAAATCTGGGATTTTTTATACATAAAAATTAGTCAAAAATGAATTGTAAACATGCAACACAAAATTTTTTTAACCTTATGTTTCATTAATTTTCCTTTATTAAATTATATTTCTACGCTTATATTTTTTTAAAAAATTCTCGAAAACATATGTTAGATAACTAAAAGGGAAAATGAAGAAGTTCTGGAAACGTCTACATGAGAGATGTGAGATGCTTGAAGGGAGCAAGAAAAACATCATATTGCATATTACTTACAAACGTTTAACGATAAACATTTTATGTTCATGAAATAAGAATATTATTATGTTGTTTCTTAACACTTAGTAAAAATAAAAAATAAAAACTTAAGTGGAAGTCGTAAATTTTTGAGTCCTGAATGACGAGATACCCTGCAGAGAAAATTTCGTTACCCAATTAGCAAATGTTGCGTGACAATCATTCCATACGAATCATCATTTCATAAACTCCTCTGAATGTGTTATATGATTCTTTTTGATGCGTGCGCAGAAACCTAAAATACAATTTTAGAGGAGCACAGCAATATTTTTATTTTTACCTGTTTCGGAATGACTTCCCTGCACACGTAGTTGACGCAACATAATCGTGTTCAGCCATACAAATTGACTGATTAGCATAACTTGTCTAGATTTTCGAAATGTATTTTTACTTTTTTTCTGATTAGACGGCTGTTTTTCAAATACTTTGCAAACAAATCTATCACAGCTGTTTTTTTTTTTCTATATCGATGTATGTATACTTAAAATTAGAATATATATAAAACAAAAACTTTTAGAATAATTAATTGTTGAATTTGATTCCCCATATGTTCTTTTTAATGGCACACTTTAATATTAAATTAATTTGTGGAACAACGCTTCAATTTAGGTATAAAAAGTTAATTGAAATTACTATAAAACAGCATGCTGTAATAAATTTAAAATAATAAGAATATATATAAAGTTAGAATGTAAAGAAATATATTATAATTTTTCTTATATTTTCATTATTTTTTTGCCGAATTCTAATATTAGATATCTCAAAATTTGATTATAAGAAAAACTTTAAGTATTATTAATTGCTGAATTTGGTTCCCCATCTGTTCTTCTAAATAGCACATTTTAATATAAAATTAATTTTCTATGGTACGACGTTTCAATTTAGGTATAAAAAGTTAATTAAAATTACAATGAAGCACCGTGTTCTAATAAATTTAAAATTATAAGAATATACGTAAAATTAGAATGTAAGGAAATATATTCTAATTTTTCTTATATTCGTATCATTTTTCGTATTCTAACTTTAGATTTCTTAAAATTGGAATATATGAAAATTTTTTAGTATCATTAATTGTTGAATATGATTCCCAATATGTTCTTTATAATGACACACTTTAATATCAAATTAATTTTCAGAGACACACCTCAATTTAGAATAAAAAGTTTTTAAAAATTGTAATAAAATAGCACGCTTCATTATTAATATTATAATCAAGCATGATAAATATTATTTATCATGTTATAACGTAATAAAATAAATACGCTGGAGCGTTTTATGTTTTTATGAAGTAATTTTGTTCGTATTTCTGAGCAGAAAATAATTTAGTTTGAAAAATTTTTACTATCACTATTTTAACTAACGATTCATCAATCAAAACATTTTCAATATCAAAAGAATTATATCAAATTAAATGAGTTTAATTATATATTAGAAAATAAGAAATGGTACATTTGAATGAGGAAACAATCCTGAACCTAAGAAAAATATGTCATATTTTGTAAGAAAGGAGACACGAAAATATAATTTTATTGACACATTTATAAAATTACTGTTTCAAAATAAGTTCTCATAAATTATTTCGAAAACTTGTGATAATATAAAGTGAAACCAAGTATATTTATTTATTCTTAAGATTGAAAAATATCAAAATTTCTTCTCTTTCTTTAAAAGTCGAAAGGGAGCAGCTGTTTTGGAATTTAACTTAATATTACATTTTGTTTTGCTGACCAAGTTTTATGAGACATGCATGGTTGAAATTGTATTAGTATGTAAAAAAAAAAAATGTACCGGAAAAATTATAGAATAACAAAATAAAAAAATTAACATTCGATGATTTCGAGAATTATTCACCGTTACTAAGTTGAAAATGGCTGAAAGGGCCATTTTCAATTATTAATCTAACGCAAGTTCTTTTCAAAATTCCAATTTGTTCGAAAGTTAATTTTTTATTTTATAAGCTGGCGTTTAAAAAAATGTCAATCAAAAGTAGCGAAAGAAGTAATACAGATTACATGCTGCCAGATATAAATCTTAACATTTATAATGAAATTATTAAAAATAAAAGAAACTTAATAATGAATGATAAAAATCGTTCCATATTTCAATTGTTTTAAGTCTCATCTACAAGTAAAATTACTTCTCATTTATTTCTTCTTTTTGAAACACAAAATCTGTATTTATGTTAATTTTTTTTTCAAGACCTGATTATTATTTTTCAAATCGCGGTAATTGTTTTTCAAATTCGTTACGATTAATGTATTAATAGAATGTTTTTTCATAAAGCTACAAAAATTGTATATATTGAAAACATTTCTGTGGAAAATGTTGACATTTAAGAAGGAAAAAAAAAAAAAACAGTTATGAACTAGCGGAGCCTCCTGAAAGTTTTAAAAAATACTTAGTTTCAGTATCAGTTATTAAAATAAAGTATAGGGTAATACAAATAAAAAAATTTAGATAAAATGAAATAGGGCAATTTTAGGTTCTACTAAATATATAGTGGTATTTCAATATTTTTTCTCAAATTTGTGCGATTTGCCATTTTAAAAATGAAGAGCGAAAAAAAGTATATACATTTTGAGCCGATAATTGGTATTTAAAAGAGGAAAAAACAACTATGTTATCGATGTCCGCAAATCACAATAAAACCTGTTTAATTGCAGTTTGAAATTTGAAGATGTTTCATATGAATCATAATTGTTTTAATATAACCTGGTTAATTATTAAAGCTTATTACCAATGTTTTATTTAAAAAAAAGAACATTTTTTTAGGTACGTCAAGATTGGCAAACATAGGTATATTATAGATGCTGAATCCCTTTATTTTTGAGTCACTATCAGTCTCTAACTAATTTCTTTAGTACGAAGCAGTTAAATTTTTCAGACAGAAGTGGAAAAGAACATTACAAATCTTATTATCCTCCCATTTAGATATTTATGATGTTATCTATTAGATCACATAATCGTATCAAGAAATAGCTCAATCACATAAAATGCATTAAAATCATCTCAATAATTACAAAAGTTGTACTATATATTGTTTACATTCAATTTAATCAATAAATGAAATGGCAGACGATCATACACACACATAAAAATATTCGCAAGAAAAATTTGTCGCAAGTTTGGACTAGTTATATAAATTTTATTATTATAAGTAGTTGTAGTTATAGTGATTTAGTTAAAATTACTGTCAATTTTATTATTGATGATAAAAAATTGTTGCGTATTTATAAGTATACAAAAAGAATAAGATCTTATTAGCTTGAACTTTTCATTCCACGTTAAAATTTCAAATTAAGTAGTTGTCTCTAATCTGTTTTTTTACCTTGGTCTAATTTATCTTCTCTAAAAATAACTTTTAATCGTAAACGAAATGAAAAGAGAAAGAAAGAGTGAATTTTGTTTTGTTCTCCAGATTGAAAAAAAGGACTTTTTTTTTCTTTTTTCTTTTTTACAAGAATTTGTTTACAGTTTTTAGTGTTCCACGTGTTCGTTTTTCTAGTCAAGCTGTAGATAAATCCGTGTAACATTTTAAATTTTAAATCTGAATTATTATTATTTTTAATTATTAGAAAGACGGACAATTTTCTAAGAAGCAAAATTTTATTTTTCTAACTTCGGAAAAAGTAATTACTTTTACTCAATATCTTCATTACCCTTTGCTAGAGATTTAAGCCCACATACTGATAATATTTATGAAAAATTACTAAATTTATAATTTAAGTTTTTTAATAAAAAATTCGAATGTTGGAAATGGAATAATTTTGTCCCCATTTTTCTTGAACTATTATGAAAATCCTCCTCGATCCAAGAAGAATTAATTTAAAGAATAAAACTTATATTAGTTTGATTACGCAGAGATAGATAAATTAAAGTCAGGTGATAAGCGAATTAATGAATTTATCGTAGGATGTGCTAGTGCATATAAAAGGACACATTTTGTTACACAATATTTTTGTTTTTTATTGGATGGCACTATGTGCAAAACAAAAAACGGACCACCCTGATTAACGATCTAATGATCGGATCTTCACATTCTAGGACTCACTCTTAATTGTTCGAGAGGGTGGCTTCAAATATGTTAATTAGCGCAGACGATATTTTAAATTACAAAACCACACATAAAAACGTACTTTTTCTGAATAAACATATCTTTTTTCGATAGATTCGGATTTCCGACCCCCAAAATATAGAGCGTAGCCGCAATCTAGGAAATATGGACCCAAAATAGTTTAGTCATTTGAACGATCCTAAGCTTGGACCCCTCAATGTTTTAATTTTACTTTTTGCGTATTTTACCTTATCTCAAAAAACTTTTTAAGCGAACTGAAAAATTTTTGCACGCATCTGTCAAATTCGTTTATCCAAAGATAATTCCATGCAAAATATAACTTGTACTAAATATTTATTATTTTATTTAATAATAGTAAAAAAGAAAATTAAATTGTAAGATTTAGATATTTTTTACATGATCTTAAAGAACGCAATTTTCATTGGTATAATACAATAAAACGAAATCGGTAGAATAGTTCCTGAGAAATCTAATTTTTAAAAATAAGACTTCTTCGAAATTAGATTTCTCAGAAAGGTATGCTTATTTCGAAAAAAAAAAAAAAAGACATGTTTAATCAGAGAAAGTAGATTTTTGTGTCTGATTTCGTAATTTAATATCATCTGTATTAATTAATTAGCATATTTGAGGTCACCTTCTTGAACCATTAAGATTGATTACTAGAACTTGAAGATCCGATCATTAGATCAAAAGTTATTTAGGATGGTCCGCTTATGTCTCTGGTTCAAAGATCCATCCGTTGTTCAAAGATGAGAAAACCATGGTAAAATTAGAGAAATACCCTTCCCTAATATCATGCAGACCCATTTCATGTAACCAATTTGCTGTCACAAACTGATCTTTGTGAAAATAATAGTAATATATAAATAAAAAGTAAAAGTTACATAAAAATTGGAACTAGGTTAAGCTAGTTAAATGAAACAGCCGCGATGGCTTAGTGGTTAGGGCACTAAACTGTCATGGTGAAGGACTGGGGTTCAATCATCTCCAGTGGTGAATTGAAGTCTGCCCAGCTTCAGATCGATGGTTACCAGATGTGGGAAGTAAAGGCGGCATGTGCGCATTGTTGACCACATTGCCATGGTCATGCCGTTGGTTATGAAATTTTGGAGCTGGTAGACGGATCATGGGTTAGAATCCTCTTGCCATCGGGCTAATCATGGGAGGTTTTCGTGGCTTTTCTCCCCATGTAACGCAAATGTAGGCTAGTTCCGTCAAAAAATCCTCAACGAAGGCTAGTTTGTCCCAATGTTTTATCTAGGAGTTCTCTTGTTTTCTGGGTTGGGTTCAAAATTACATGACTGCGGAGGAACACTGATAGTCGAATTTGGTCGGCTGTTCAATTAAGCAAATTGTTTCAATTAAACAAATTGTTTTGAATGAATCAAAATAAAGGTTAATCAGTGATATGTTAAAATTATTTCCTTAAAGTGGGGAGAAATATATTTAGCTTAGCTCCGACCGTCCAAAATTTGTGTTGTTTCATATCAATTCAATTAAATAACTATATTGAAATCATCTATATCTGATGGGCTTTAGTTATTCTTTGAAATATTCACTATCCTTTGAAACTTTTACGCTTAAATTAAATATGCAAAGTAATGTTTTACTTTGTTTCGGTGTCATTAAACACTTTACATTATTTTTCTAAAAGTTTCTTTTTGTTTCGATTAATGTTTGAAACGCTATGAGTTTTTTGTATTTGTTGTTTCTTAAGTAGCCATAATGTAGCAGATGCAAACATACGGAAAGCAAAAGAAAAAAAAAAAAGACTAGAGGTAAAAATAAACTAAATAATGTTTCAAAAAAGCAATATTTAAATTTGCTTCAAAATGGAATTAAACAAAAAAGAATTTTAATATTATTTGTTATTTAATTAGTTTTTTTCAAATATTTTTTGGGCAGAAAAAATTCGTTTTAATTCCCAACCATTAAAATATTTGTAATAAAAAACAGTCAATCATAAGAGCAATCTCATAGTATTGTTAAATTTGCAAAGAGCCCAATCTTAGTATTATGTTATGAAAATCATAGTTTAACTTTGAATTCAGAAACTTCGACTGTTTATATATCATCTATCAACTAAAGAAATAAAAAGAAGAAGAAGAAGAGGTTCTTAGGGCAAAAGAAAAAGAATTTATGAAAATAAGCGTTTATCATATCACTCACTCAAATTGATAAGGACATTATATCGAATAATTTTACTATCTAGGAATTCAGGGCAATTTCGATATGTCAAAATGAATTACAAAAGACCATCGGTGGTTCACAAAGATTTTAACTTCTAATCGTCTGCCAAACTGACTCTTTGCCAAAAATTGACAAAAGGGAGAACGCTGCGTAAACGATAACAGCTGTAAAAAGTGTCTTAGCGAAGAATACGATGGCATCTGTACCCTTTCTTCTGTAATTAGACAATGAGCCAAGGGATTTGCAGCGAATACGAAATCCAGGGAAATTTATACGCGTTTGATATTATCATCGATAATTCACAGAAACAATTCGAATGCAGTCAATACAGGATATACTGGGACTAAGTTTGATTGTTCTCAGCTGATTATGGTATATAGAGTGTATTGAATGAAATAAAGGTAAGATTGTAATCGTATAAAACTATTTAATTTTCGAAAGAATAATAAAAAACATTTAGGCAATAATATATGAACGATTTTGTCAATTCGTTTAACGTCAGCGCATTATTTATTTTACTTTTATTTATAATCAAAAAATTCATAATTTTGATTTTTAATTAGAGTTTAGTAAACCCGCCAAATTATAATCGCAAATTATTTTTATCAGACAAGATTTTAATGACATGGTAAAAATGTTTTTTTTTTTTTTCTCTTCAAAATATATTCTGTTTTTTACGCAAAATTTGCAATGAAGAAATAAAACAAAAGTTAATGATTAGTACATAATAAATATTTAAAACCAGTAAATAAAAATACTTAGGAGAGAATTTAATAATGAGATTGACTATTATTTATATTTTTTAATGCTGGTAAAATTTTATTATTTTACTTGATACAGTTGAAAACAAATTTATTTCTTGAATAACAAGCCAAGTGATTTTAATTTTTTAAAATAAAAATATTGTGTAGCCTGCGTAAGGTGACCACTGGTGAAGGATTAGTGGTCAACTTTGACAGGTGGTCAACATTTAGAGGGGATGTATCGATTTTATTCCTATTTCTTTTAGGATATTATCTTTATGTATACCATGTAACATACATTATTCATATTTTGATATATTTCCTGTATATTACACGACAATAGAAATAAATATAATAAAGTTTTTTTTAAACAAATTTTATTTATCAAGCACCCCTTATAATTTCAGAAATAAGATTATTTACATAGTAAATTCAAATTTGTTTTATAAATTTAATACTAAATTGATTAGTTTACAAAATTCGATGAGCATATTTTTTTAGTAACGCAATTTGGTATAAATAGTTTTTCAAATATCAGTGTACTAGAGCATGTACGCAATTAAAAAACTTAACAGTATATTTATTTCACCATTTTGAAATTTATTTCGTTAATCTTCCAAACATATTAGTTACATAAGCTCTCATAAGTTTCTCTAACGGAAAATTCATAAAGAGGTTTGGGTTAGCTTTTCTTATTATTTTACTAATTTAGAGAAATTTTAATCTGTGACATAATAATAGTATTTATAATCATCTGAAATACTTCGTATTTCCGGTCAACTTAAGAAGGATTTAGAATAGCATTCAATAACTCACCTATATAAATTTCACATATTTCAGGTGTCAATATACAAAAAAGACAGGTGGTTAGGTTATAATGGTTTTCCTCTCTTCAATTACTATTTTCAAATTCGATTCTCAACAATAGAGATCAAGTTAGAGAGGTTGTCAACTTACGGAGGTGCCTAATTTGAAAGTTTTTCAGTGTGTTCAAAACTTGGTTCACGAAAAATTAAGGAAATTATGTAAACGGACAGATTATCTAGTGTCATAACACTTTCATTTAACATGTATAGAAAAAAAAATATTTAGCTGATGTATAAAATATTATACTATAAAAATATTACTGATTAATCACTTCTAATTTAACTACATTTCTTGCTTTAAGAGGGAATGATTCGTTTTTAACAAACGTATGAAAATGCTGCTTTTCGATTAACTACCTTTTTCATTAGGGTTTTTCGCACTTATTTACTATTAAACTATTTAATTTTGACAAATTGCTGTCTGTCCTTTCAAAAGGGCCTTTTGCAGTTTTTCCTTTTTTTCCATACAAAGAGAAATTCGTTGTATTTTTAAGATATTTTATAGGATTTGTTTATTAAAAATGGAATTTAAATTCAAAGAATTTAAAACATGAAGTCCGTATTTTTGACCCAAACAAAGCAGAAAAGAACATTTCTATTTGAAGTATATAATTCAGGTAGAAAAGGGTTAAACGAAAAAGCTTTAAGTATTTTATTTCAGCGTTTTTGTCTGACAGATTGACTAATAAATTTTCTCGATCAGTTTATGATAAATTTATGGACGGGAGAATAACTTTTCAATATATATTTATTGCAATTTTAGACTTCTTTTGACAGCTTCATTCATTCTTCGACGTTTGAGATTCAACTACATCTAGAAAAAAAGAACTTGTTGTAACAAGTGGAGAAAAATATAAGTTTATTCATCTACACCTGTAGACAAGAATCCTTAGAGTATGCTTTGGCTTGTAATGTTTTGAAGTAACATCTGCCTTATCTTTTTAAGTGTTTATTTTCATTTAAAAATGCAAGCTTTTTTTTCATTCTTTTAAATGAATATACTTTTAACTTTCAGAATTAGTGTCAAGACGCAATTTGAAATCAAAATTACATGGTGGCGCTGAATTTTTAACAATCAATCGAATTTATATGTTTTAAAATTCTGTGATTATTCATATTTTCCGTAACTGAACTTGTTTTCAAAAATCAATAAAAAAAAAAAGCATTATAAGCAATGTTTTAAAAATAGGAATAAAAAAAAACTCTGCCCTTTCTTTCCGTTTATTCCATTAAAATACTCTTAAATTCAGAAAGAATAAATAACCCAGAGATAAAGTAATAAAATAAATTTATTTAAAACAATTTGATGATCATTTTCCTATGCTCCTTTTTGCTTTTAACTTTTCCCGCGTTTTATTTTATTTATTTATTTATTTTTTTGAGTTCTATAATTTTTGCAGCTTGTAGAGTTCTGTAATTTTTCCAGCTAAAAAATAGTTAGTAATAAATAGTTTTTATTTTATTTTCAGAATCAGCTTTCATGAACATAAACCGTTCTTTCCCTTTGATCTTCTTAGAAACATTATTTTAAAGTTGATTAAAAAAAGTATTTTGTTTATAAAATCTAAAAATTATTGAAATTTTATATAAGCCCATATAGTTAATATGTTGATCGTAACGCAATGAAAAAATTGCTGGATGTGAAAAATAACCAGCTCAACTGGAGCAAAATTTTTTTAACTTAGGAATACTGAATGTGCGATAGAATAAGAAGTTATAATGAAAGTTATTTTTCTTGTTAACAATAACGATAACCTTATCATATAACAGTTCGCATTGAAAACAGTCTTTATCTTTCTCCAGTATATTTTTAAAAAAATTTCGATATATATCTCCTATCAAATCTCTTTCTTAATTTTTTTTTTTTTTTACTCATGTTTTTTTTTTTTTTTTTTTTTTTTTGTTACTTTTGAGATCAAGTGAAGCGCGAGCTTATGAAAAGAAAATCACGAAAGAGATGAACTTTCCTACAGTAATGGATAAATAATTATTATTTGAAGAAAAAAAAATTGCAAAAAACCCCCATTTAAAATTGCAGTAATTTTCAAACTAACAGGAGTTCGAAAAAAAAAAAAAAACTCTTGTTAAGTTTATAATTCAAAAAGTTCTCTCAAATTCTAATCAAATTTCAACTCTGTAGCTCCCTTTCGCCGGAAACACAATTCTTAAATTTCTAAGTTATAGACAGTAAAGAAATGTAACGTAAACCAAAAAAAAAAAAAAAAAAAAAAAAAAAAAAAAAAAACAGTGAGAAAAAATACCCCAAAAAAAGCACTTAATATTACAATAACTTGCCAACAAATTGGAATTTAGAAATATATATATATATTATACATTAAACAAAAATATATATATTATACATTAAACTAATATGGCCCTATCTGAACGCCAAATATTAATTCTGCAGTTGCATTATGCAGAGCGGCCCATATGGTAATTTTTCCAACAATATTTAACAGTTATTTATTCTCGAACTAATAATAGAATGTTAGTTATTTTTATTTATCTGCCTGTACACTTTTTTACACAGATTTGTAATTTCAAGTTTCTAAGTCCTATACTTAGATACCGCGCAGCAAAATAAAATTTAACCTTAAGGTAAACACTTAAAACATTGGCGTTGTTTAATGTAGAGAGATACATTTAACAAATTTAACATATCAGTATTCAAATAAACATATTTGTTAATAGAGATTCCATTTGGAATTCCTAGTCAACAATTTTTTATGTGTAGCTTGCAGTTAAATAAATGTGATATGTTACCTGGACGAGGCTAAACTGTCACAGTACGAATTTATGGGAATCTCGTTCATATGCAACTATTTCCGAATCTGAAGCTTGAATTCCAGACAGAAAAAAAAAAAAAAAATGTTTGACTAAAATTCAATCAACTTTACAGTTTAAAGCAGCCATTGCTCTCGTTTAGAAATAAAATAATGAAAATTAATAAAACAATAGTTTACCTTTTTAGAAGGACTTCCATTTTTCATTTAAAAAAAATTATATCACTATTTTTTTTAAAGAAATAGTTCATTGAACTTATTATTATTATTATTTTAGTTCGGCTTCTCTGTTTGAGGTCCGAACCCGAAGGCTTTAAATCCCAGCCCGCGAAGCCTGAGTAGAAATTTATTGTGTCCAATACAGGCATTTTAAATAGCAGATAAAAGCCGGAAGTCTGTGAAAGTGTAAAACCAAAACTTGAGAAGAGAAATGCCAAATAAAATATATAATGGACACGAATATTATGATTTTTTAATTTGTGCTTTTAGTTTTGTAACAGTTAGTTTTATAATTTGTATTTTTAGGGTTTACTGAACCAAACGGACTTAGGTATATGTTTGTTTAGTTTGAAAAAGTAGTAAGAATGTGAATAAAAACTTATCCGAGAGCCCGGAAACTTCTTTCAGATAAATTTCGAGTTCATATGTACTGAAGCTGAGACCATTTAATATCCAATAAACAAGAGTTGTCAAATATGCAAGATAGTCTGTTATCAGCCAGTAAAGCTTCTCTGTCTTTAATAACTCAAACTTTGAAAGCGTATATGCAATTAAGCATACGTGTAAAATATGAAGAAATGATATTTATTTGCGAGAAAATTATAAATAAATATAAATTACGGAATAACTCTATAACAATTAACAGAACTTAGCTGCGTTGCATAGTTTAAATATTAAAGTATATCTGCTAAGCTAGGAAATGTGTTTATCTTTGAGTTCATAGTAAAATAACATTGAATAACGGAATAAGCTTAAATAAGCAAATTCTTAAAAAAGACAGCCTCTTCGGTACTATAAGCATACTGTACACCCGGTATACTAATTTAATAACAATACCGGGATATGTAATTCGGCACCGTTGATAGTGTTCATGGTATAGCTCCATTATGGCGCACTGTATGATAAACCTATTTATCACGACTTGTTACGCTGTTTATATTATTCTATTTTATTTATTAAGAGATACTGTTTTATCATACAATAAGCTTATTTGCTAATAAGATAATCTGAACATTTTTTTAATGAAAAGCAATAGCATCTAAATAAATTTTTTAAAAGATAATAAGGTATCCGAAAGAAAAAAAAAATGCTTTTGGAGATATTTAAATTTTTTAAATTTCATCGTGTAAAGCAGCGTTTCCCAAACTTATGACTTTTGTGTACCCTTTCTAAATTTTTCGTAACACTGTGTACCACTTATAAAAAAATGAATGTATTTTTTAAAAAAATATTTATTTAGAATGGATAATAAAGTTAAAAATTACAACTAATTATTAACTGTTAACTCAGCAAAAAATAGTCAATAGAAAAATACGTAATCGAAATTTTCATGGCTAGCTTTGTTTTTAAATAAAATTTTTTGAAAATTTCGTTTGTTGCAAGATATTTCGCATAAGAACGCGTACCGCCGCTAAACTGTTCCCGTACACCTGGGGATACGCGTACCACACTTTGGGAAACACTGGTGTAAAGTAATAGGGAATGTTTTTTTTTTTTTTTTTCTTTAAATCTCAACTACAAACCACTAACAACTTAAGTAAAAAAAAATAAAGGATCATTAAGGAAAAAATTAGTACCACAATTAAAAATGTTGTTCAATAAAGCATAAAATAAGTTAAAAACTTTTAAAAACATTTATTTACGATCCTATTATTATCCAGTATTTTTTTACTTGGATTTAAATTATTATTATTATTTATTTATTTATTTTTTTGGAAAAAAGTAAATCACAAATATCTAATACGACACTTCTGAAATAGAGGATGTCAATGATGACGAAAGACAATTTGTTGCAAAATATTTGTCACATCAGAAATGACACATAGCTTTCTTTAATAAGGTGAGCTAGCAGATAATTTTTCTGTATAAATCATTAAAAGAAACCGGGCCATGAACACATATTAAAGTCTTTCAAGGTGTAAAGTTATGCAACTCTGACAACAAACATAATCATTGATATACGTACTTTTAGCAGTTTTGTTGTGTCCTTTCTGAAGTTTATAGAGTTAACAACATAAAGTTGACATCCTGGGGAGAATACTATAATAGTTTGAAATGTACATAATTTGTTTCAGAAGGAAACGCAATAACAATAAATTGATGACGTGGCTCAGAGGATCGAGGTTTGACCTCTGAATGCGGTAACCCAAGTTCGAACCCCAGAGTGTCTGGTTGATACGAATTCTGCTCCCGGCTCGCACTGACTATAGTGCTAATGTAAAATGTTCTCAATGGTAGACGGATCATGGGTTAGAATCACCTTGCCATCGAGCTAACCGTTGGATGTTTTCGTGATTTTCCTCTCCATGTAACGAAAACGTAGGTTAGATCCATCAAAAAATCCTCCACGAAGGCTAGGAGCCACGAAGCATTAGACTAGCCACGAAGGCTAGTGTAATGCTTGATCCGGGAGTTTCCTTGTCTTCTGGGTTGGTATCAAAATTCTGAAGCTATTGATAGTCGCTAACTCAAAATTGATTGGCTGTAATCAAATAAATTGATGATGAGTGAACAAATAATTTAATGAGGTGTGTAATACCCAAATCTTAACTAAAAATTGCCTAAAAAATTGGACTATTTCGTTTTTTCCCCCTTTATGAAATAATGATAATTAAAACAGTTTGGAATGTTTAGACTTTTTGAATAATGTAGGTATTAATTCTGTTTAATAATGCAAAATAATTACGTTACAAATTGCGTTATAAATGTAAAATAATTATAAATTAGTACATGAATTCTTGAAAAGGAAAACGTAAAATCAGTAAAACACACGAATTAAATAAATATTACTGTAAAAATTACGATATAATATTTTACGCAAGCATATCTTTGTCTTCTAAGTTTAATTCAATATCACAAGACTAAAAAGTTGAATCTCATGTGTCACACATCCGCTATATGTTTTAGCTAAATAATAATAATAAAGTAAATAATTTAATATTTATCTAACACATCTTTAATTACTTTGTTTAAAATTGGTTTCAATTAGTTTTTTTTTATATATATATTCCTTGTATCTTCCAAGATTTTGTGTCAAAATGGAAAAAATATGTATATAAAGCACAAATTCTTTAGTATTATAGTTTTTGGACTCCTTTTTTGAAGACTTAAATGAACTCATCCTTTTTTTAAAAGTTATTTTTTATTGATTTTGACGGTTACTGTGTATTGAATAGCATATTTTACCAATTAATATATTAAAAACTATTAGAGAAAATTGAGCCTAAATCTGTCAGATTATTACGACGAAAAAAGAATTTTCAAGATTCTTCCGTTAGTTTTTTTTTTTTTTTTACCTGAATTATTCTTTAGACAGAAAAATATTTTTGGTTTACTTTAGATCGAAAATACGAGAAACGTTTTAAAATTTTATATTTAATATTCATTTTATTTTTCTTAATGACAAATTCTATTCCATTCGTAATTTTTAAAAATTTTTTTAAATAATAAAAAAATACGAAGCTTTATAATTAAAAAGTACTAATATACTTTCTGCTTGAGTTTTACCAATATACTTAAGTACCTAAAATTTTCTTTAAACAGATTTATGAACAAGTTGCAATAAAAGGATGATGTTCTTTTCTATTTTCTTTACATTTCCTTCAATCTAGTAACTTTTGTTCTTGCCCTTTTTTTTTTTTATCTAACTTCCTAATAATAAAATAAATAAAGCATGCCCACCCACACATTTTGTTCTGTTCGGTGCAGCAAATCGAGCATTTTACTGTTTTACTCTTTACTGCTCGCTGGTTTAATGAATTCTATTCATGCGAAGCCACGATTTCTAAATATACCTATATCCCCTTGAATGAGCCCGAGAAAGCATTTAACAGCTATAATAGATTCGCCCGACCTTCAACAGGTGAAAGTAGGGCTGGCTGCACTGCCGGCATTTCTGTTTCCGATGCTCGTAACGGGTAGAACTTCATCATCATCGACGGGAATATATTTTATTTTTATATCGTTCTTATAGTGGCTAGCTCTCCGTGGTTGATTCGATTCTTCCAAACTAGAATAACGAAGAAGTAAGACTTGTTTTTATTGGAAGCGTTTTTTATGTGCTTGTTTACCTAATCAGAGATCGTGTGTAAATTAATTTCGTTATAATAAGTAGGTGAGTAAATATTTTGTAAATCTCATTAACTGAGCTTGAATATCGTGGAGTAAAATTTTGTTATCAACTGCAAAATTCATAAATTTATAGCATCTGCAAATTTTTTAGCGAATAATTTTGCTTTACATTTCTTTTTTAATACGCATTTCAATTTAGGTCTGAGCTTAATGAGAGTGTATATTGTATTCTCTTAATAATTGTAATTTATAATGTTTTTTTTATTTTTTTATGGTTTTATATTTTGAATCTGGAACCAGTAAAATAATTTTTAAATTCACTTTTAAAATTTATAATTTTCCTAGCAAATTTTTATTTATTTTTGCTGGCTCATAGCAGTAGAAACAATGTAAATACAATATTTCACCTTAATCAAAATACACTGGTTATCATAAATTAAGGAAAATTCACAAAAATCGCGATAACTCAAGAAATTACACATGGAATTTTATGAAACTTACCCACAATATACAACACATAGTAAGGTATTAAACAACATAAAAAGAAATTATCAGACATTAATAGTAGTATAGAAATTAGCACATGTATAAAATAAACAAATTGGAAGTATCGGTTTGCAATAGAAAAAGTACCTTTAATATGGAATATGATTGCCTCTAGAAGCAATACAGCACAAACAGCGATGTGTGATGCTTTCAATTATGCGGTCTATCAGTTCAATAGGAAGTGAGAGCCATTGCTCTTGTAAAGCAGTTGCAAGCGTGGCAAGGGTCTGAGGGGGCGGATTGATGGCAGATACACGCCTCCCTAGAGCATCCCAAACGTGCTCGATAGGATTCAAGTCCGGGGATCGAGCTGGCCACTCCATGCGAGTAATTGTTTCCTGTTGAAGATAATCATCAACAATGCGAGCTCTGTGTGGTCTTGCATTATCGTCCTGTAACAGGAAGCAATCACCAATTGCCCCGGCATATGGGCGCACATAAGCATCAAGGATGTTGTCTCGATAAACCTGAGCATTCACGGTTCCCCTTGGAAAGACATGGAGGTATGTGCGCCCTCCTAAGGATATGCCTCCCCAAACACAGACACTGCCTCTTCCGTATGCATCTCTTTCACGGATGTTTGATGGATGATAACGGGTCCCAGGTTCTCTCCATATCAAATAACGTCTACTGTCACTTTCTAGACTAAACCTGGACTCATCCGTAAAGAGAACAGGCCTCCATTGATCTGACTTTTGAAAGAGTTATCGCTATTTTTGTGATTTTTCCTTAATTTATGATAACCAGTGTATATAAAGGTTAACTCTGGACATCTGGTATGTAGGAAAAAAAAAAAAAAAAAGAAAGCTTAATTTAATTTTTATTCGATTTTAAAAACTAAAAAATTAATTATGAATAACTCCATTTTTACGTAAAGAATGAGTGTAATTGTGCCGTGTAAAAGGGAGAAGCGCAAGGGGCATTAACTCGGTGGTTATAATCCATCCTAAGGTAATTAAAAAAATTTTAAGTCTATTCCGATTATTTTTTAATCTATTCCGTCCATAAATGAAATATTTATCCAATAAATATTGGGTTCAAGCAAAATATATTATATTAATAATATATTTTGCTAATACTGATTTTCAAACAAATTTAATATCGAAGTTTTCGGTCATTCAAATTTAAATAATCTTTACATATTAGAAGAACATTAGTTGGAAAGATAATTTTTTTACCAATTTTCCTTTTCACCAAATGAATTTAAAATCAGTGTTTAGACTTTTATAAATACGACTAATATTTTCCAGGTTTTTCTTTTTCTTTAAGTTTTAATTAACCTCTCCTGCTGCGATTAAACACATTTTTCCGGGCATCTGATCAAGCAGTTTGTTCCTCGTATGTCTGCACGCCACTGAATGAGGAGCGAACGGAAATCTCCAAAATTTATTATGGTCCTGAAATATTTGTCCCACGGTGGACTGATTGTAAGATACAGTTCCCAGTAAATCACCGACGTCAATCATCATTGGCTGCGGTCAGTGAGCGGGTGGGGTGACCGTTTTGATCAGATTGTGAACTGACCTAGAGTGCGCAGTATCGGTCCTCGTTAAATTGTTCTACCGTTAAATGCTCGACTTCTCGTGCAGGACATCGAACTCCCTAAGTGGGGAAGCAATCCCCTTTGCACAGGATCAAAATTGTGATGATTGTCTTCGGATCATCCTCTCTTACGTTTTCCAAATCATCACACTAGAGCTGCCCATTGTGCAGCTCTAGTGTGACGCACATACATACGACTACTAAAATATTTAGATCAAATTTTTTTCAGCTGTTAAAATTTGTTTTATCTTTCTTGTTTTTAATTCCATAAGTATATTATTATCTCTTTGCCTTAAAAAATCGTAAGAGCCGCCTGCGCCGTTCCTGTATTGGGTGTTCAACTTAACGTTACATTATATTTTTTTTTTGCGCAAAAACTATTTGACTTAAAAATTTGAAATTACTACGGTGTGTAAAAAAATGTACAAGAATTACAATGAAATAAAAAAATTAACATGTGATAATTAGTTCTAGAATTATTAACTGTTTAACTCAAAATAGAAAAAAATGCCATACGGAACGCTCTACAGACCACAGGAGTTAAAAATTTGGCATGTTGAAAGGGACCATACTTGTTTGTAAGCAGAACACAGAGCTTTTTTTTTTTTTTCTTTTTTTTCGAAATCTCAATCTGTTCGAAAGTTATTGCAATTTGGAGTACTTTTATTGCAATTTTTTTTTAATACTTATTTCTTCTTTAAGTAACATTTTGCTTATCTGCTCAAAATCTATAAAACATAGAATATGAAAAATACGAAGGTGTGTATGACTTCGATGGAAGGAAAAAAAACAACAAAAAAAAAAACAAAAAAACAATCCGATTCGAGAATTTATTAACAGTAAAACTTATAGGGAAGAAAAAAACATGTTAGTTCTTTCTACTGTATCTACGTAGTTGAAATTTGTGATGTTGCTAGAACCATTTTGAATTAAAATATTAAAGAGAGTTTACGGAAGTTTAAGTGTGCAGTGTTTTGAACGTTGTTTTGCAATTTTTTCTTAAGCAATAATTATTTATCCATTGTTGCATAGAAATATCTCTCTCGAGCGAAAAATGAATAAATAAAAATGAAATTAGATGTCGAAGAATCTTAATGTAATCTTAATATAATCTTAATATATATCTTAATATAATCTTAATATTAATATCGAAATTTTTAAAAAATATAAAAACTCAAGAGAGATGAAAACTGTTTCCAATGAGAACTGTTATATGATTGAAGGTATATATATTGTTAGCAAATAAAATTACTTTATTCTGTTAACAAGTAAATTACTTCTCATATATCACTTTTTATTGTGACGCATATTCTATGTTCCTAAGTTTATATCTTGTTTTCAAGTACAGTTGATTATTTTTCAAATCTATCCGTCCTGTCATTTCATTATGATTAACATATTAATAAAATGTGCTTACATAAAATAATTTTAATAATTAGATATTTTATAAACAAAACTATCTTTTTTTTTTTATATACTTTTAAGAAAAAATTCTTTTAAGAATATCAATTAGAAAGAACGATTTATGTCCATGAACTCTGATTCTGATAAAAAAATGATGCGCACTGGCAGGAACCGTTTTTTCACTGGCAGGAACTCTCGGGGGGAACCGATTTGCCATGTTATTGATTTTCCCAAACTTAGAAATCTTTTATTTGCAATGGCAATCCAATCGTAATTTATAAATATATATATATATATATATATATATATATATAAAGCAAAATAAATAAATACAAAAAAAACAGAAAACATTAGGAAAAACAATAAGTATCATTTATTGCGCATAAGCTGCAAGTAAATAGAACTCATAAAATAAGTTTAAAATGAAGACAAAACAAAGGTAAATTACAGACAAATGAAAAAAGGAGGGGGGAAATAATAAAAATGACAAACAACTGGGGAAAGAAAAAGAATTAATTAATTTAGAAAAAAAAAAGGATAAAGTTTTTTTAAAAAACCGGAAAATAAAAGATATAATATTTTCATCAGCCCACACGATTATATCCGAAAAAGAGTGCTTTCTAATATTGTATCAATATAGCCAAAGCAAAATATATCAATACAATAGTGTGAGGAGCACTCAAAAAAAATTTTTACAAAAATTACGACAAAAAAAAATTAAACACAATAAGTAAAAATGACACGTAAAAACACAAAATAAAATATAAAGGAAGAGCAGAGTAAAACAAAATCTATAAAGCGAGCAGTGAAATAAAGCGAACTTACATGAACGGGAAATTTTTCAAGAATGATTTAAAATGTTTACATAACAAGATTGCCAGATTGCAAAATATGAAAACAAAAGCGCAAATTGAGTGAAACTAGAGGAGTTTAAAGTACGTTCTTGCTGCATTACTGAAGTCCGTTTGATTTATTAGTTACCAAGGGTAGGTCAGAAAACGGATTATAGATTTTATAGATTTATAGATTTGTTTTATTCTGCTCTTCCTTTATATTTTATTTTGTGTTTTTACGTGTCATTTTTACTTATTGTGTTAAATTTTTTTTTTGTCGTAATTTTTGTAAAAAAAATTTTTGAGTCCTCCTCACACTATTGTATTGATATATTTTGCTTTGGCTATATTGATACAATATTAGAAAGCACTCTTTTTCGGATATAATCATGTGGGCGGATGAAAAGATTATATCTTTTATTTTCCGGTTTTTTAAAAAAAACTTTATCCTTTTTTTTTTTTTTTTTTTTTTTTTTTTTAATTAATTTAATTCTTTTTCTTTCCCCAGTTGTTTGTCATTTTTATTATTCCCCTCCTCCTTTTTTCATTTGTCTGTAATTTACCTTTGTTTTGTCTTCATTTTAAACTTTAAACTTATATATATATATATATATATATATATATATATATATATACAATAAGGAAAAGCATGGCGAAAGATGGTAATAAGTAAAAGAGAGTTCAAAATCATCTGAAATATATTTACGTAATATCTGCACGACCCCTATGTAAATAAAATAACCGAAGCTCAATTTTCTGCTAATAATATTTCAGCGTAAAAGTAAAAGGATCATAGTGTTAAAAATGAAAGAAGTTTGTGAAATGCAGCTTATCAATCATTTAAGATCCTATAATCCCGATCGACAGCACATCTGCGAAAAGTAGATAAAAAGTGTTGTAAACAAATGTGATAAGGTCAATTAACGGGTGCATTTGATATATGAGTTATTTAT
The DNA here is from genome assembly GCA_949128135.1 of Parasteatoda lunata. Taxonomy (NCBI): domain Eukaryota; kingdom Metazoa; phylum Arthropoda; class Arachnida; order Araneae; family Theridiidae; genus Parasteatoda; species Parasteatoda lunata. The sequence goes on along the minus strand of OX421973.1, from coordinate 75,433,558 downwards.
TATTATAAATGAAAAAATTTAAAAAAAAAATGGGAAGTGTAAAACTTGATAACATGCTTTTCGTACTTATCCCGCCGCGAAATTGTTCATCAGGGGTCTGTCTAGGTTTTTCTGAGAGGTACCTATTTTGTGAAAATTTAGACATAATTTGTGAAAAATTAAAAATTCTATTAAAAAATCTACACAGAAATATGGTAAAAGTATGGATTTATCGTTTCTTAAGGGATACAAAAATAAAATTTGAAGAAAAAGTATTTCGTGAAACTACAGTTTTTCCTAAACTTGAATTTGTGAAACTACCGTTTTCCTTAAAGTTGAATTTGCGAAGGTACCGCTAAACGGTAGTAAATTCGGCCTGGACCCCTGGTTCTATAACTAATATAGTCAGTCATAGTCAAAATTGTAGTATATCTCGAAATGATCATTGGTGTCTTATAATACTTAATCTCCATTACCTGTTATATTAATACCTTAATCATTTTGAATCAGACCAGCCTTTTTAGTAAAATTTTATCATGTCGTAATTTAATCATCGTAGCGGTCGTTTTCACCAACGTAATTTCATGGGATACCCAAAGCTGGACTAATCGTAATGAAGCTTTTTTAGGTGATGAGACACTCTATTGGAAATATTTCCAATACTTTTTTGAAGCTTTATTACAGAAAAATAGTTCAAAGGGATAATTTTGATTGTTTAGAAGAGGAGATGTACTTTTTTTTTATACATATTTAGATGAGGATTTTTTATGCATTCTCAAATTTGTGATTTTTTCATTTCTTTTTGTGTTAGACATATTTTAGTCAAACTAATTCACTACCTTACAAGCAGAAAATAAGAAAAGCACATTCATAACCAGTGGTTTCAGTTTTTGCGTGAACTGGATTTTTTAAAAAAACTTTCTTTGGGGGAGGGGGGCAGAGGGAAGAGATGATTTTTATTTAATTTTTAATAGATACAACTTCATAAACTCAAGTTAAAATTAATAGGTGAAACACATTTTATAAAACGTGATTAATTTGATGGGAAATAAAACAGAGTAAGGCCTTTAATAAATGAGTTAAGCCCATAAAGAAGCTGCTAAAAATAATAAATTGAGCTCCGTTAAATGTGTTTTTTTTTTTTTTTTTCATTTAAACCATGGTTTATAATAAAATAATCCTATTGACATAACACCCCACATGTTACGAAGCCCAAAACTTACCACTCGAAACGATTCTTTTTCCACATCAGTTACATTTGAAAATGATGTTTCATAAGTAGATAGATTTGAAATGTGTGTATAAGTAACTAAAAAAAATGCTTACTTTAAATGTACAAAAGTATATTTTTTATGAAGTTTTATTGTATTCTGAAATCAGATGAATTTAATTAAATGTTTTTTTTTTGGAGGTGTGGAGGAAAAGTCTCCATAATCCTCGAGGAGGGATGAGCACTCTTGCTCAACAGCCAAATTTATAGGTAAAGGAATTAATTTAGCTTTTAGCCATTCTTTAACTTTTTTTTTTAAAAGTCCTATTGACATTATCTGTTTTGCACCATTACAATACCATAACAACTTTCTTGCTATAATTTTAGTGGTTCCCATAACTTTTATTTTATTTAAGCTATACTTTTTTGCCTCATTAGTAAATATCGTGGAAACTTTATTTTTCAAGTTACTTTTTCTTGTAAATAATAATTATATCAGAAAAAAAAAAATTTCTCCCAGAAATCGTTAAAGTAAAGAATTAATAGAGAAAAATTAGCTTTTCCGAAACCGTTAAATCATTTATATGGTCATTACTTGCAAAACGCGCCAATTTTCTCTTCTTTATAGCATATCTAATGATTACAGCGATTCTAAGAAATATTCTTATTCTTAGAAACACAAATCTTAGAAATATATAGAATAATGATTAATAACAAAAGGAATTATATTCCAATTTTTTGCAGACTTTAAAACATTAATAAAACGAATTTGTTTATTATTTTCCAAATACGACATTCTATTAATCAAAAATTAAAATTCACGTGAACTTTATCTTATGGACTATCTTCGTGGTAAAACTGAAATTAAAACTTTATCTAGGAAACTAAAGATTTTACTCATGTATGTTTTATTAATATATTTAGTTATTTTAAACGGTGATTGGAAATTTTCAGCCGTAGAAGTAAGTGAGAAAAAGAGGAAAAAAATTTTGATTATTTTTTTTTAATAAATAGTATTAATAATTATGATTAGTAATTATGCTAGTTATGGAAATATCTTACTTATAACTTATCCTCGTTATATATTTAATCTTGCTCAATATACTCATCATGCAGATATAGTAAAAATCATTGCATTTTAATATTCATTCGCAATTTTTAAACTTTTCCACTAGTTTGAGTTAGTAAGAGATTTTTGGGTTTGCCTGCACAAAATATAGATCAGGAATTTCCAACTTACATGAGGCCGGGGGCCGTAATTAAAAACACCAGTCAAATGGCGGGCCGCAACTTTATCAAAAATTTATATAGGACCCTTTAAAGTTTGAAGGAATATTAAATATTACTGGCAGCTCTTTAACAAGTTGTACAAAACAAAAGTGTTGAATCACAAATAATAATAAATATTTTCTTGAATAAATATTTTCTTGGATTCAAAACCTGAGAAATAAGTTTTTTTTTGTTGCACCGTTGATATGCTAAATTTCACAAAAACGAAGAAATTAGTTTTTTTAAATGAAAGAAAAGTATTTTAAACCCATACGAACATTTTATTTTATAACCGTCGTTGAACAGCCGACCCAATTTCATGGGTTTACGACTGCTAATGTTCAACTCCGTAGCCTTGTAATTTTGAGCCCAATTCAGAAGACAAGGGAACTCCTGGATCGAGTATTGGGCGAAATTTGCCTTCGTGGACGACTTTTTGATGGAGCTCACCCGCATTTGCGTTACATGGAGAGGCAGACCACGAGAACCTCACACGGTTAGCCTGACGGCAAGGGGACTCTAACCCATGATCCGTCTACCTTTGAGGATATTACACGTCAGCACTGTGGTCGGTGCAAGCCGAATGCGGAATTTGTATCGACTGGGATTCGAACCCGGTTCGCCTCATTGAATCCCCTGAGCCATCGCGGCTCCCATGCGAACATTATCCGTAAGAAAATTACAACTAATATATTTTAGTTCGTGGGCCACAAAAAAAGGCTTCGTGGGCCGGATGCGACCCGCGGGCCGCCGGTTGGTAACCGCTGATATAGATACTAAAACACTGTCTGAACATAAACATTGAAAGTTCATGTAATGACATAAATATTGAAGTTAAAAAAACATGTGCTCTCTGTCTTCAATTATTCTTTTTACAGTTAAATATAATTTGGATTAAATTTTATTTTCATGCGTAACATGTAAAAATGGAGCAAGTTTTTCTGCTTTTCTATATATTTTTTTTACAAAACTGAAGAATGTAGATAAGTAGCTCTTAAAACAGTCCCGAATGATTAAATGCATGTTACTATTCTCTGAATTTTAGTATAATCAGGATATTGCCATAGGTTTCTTCTAACGATCAACAATAGTTGTAAGCCAACAGAATGTTGGGATATTCTATTCTTATTTAAAAAGCTTCGGGTCTTCAGATTTTCGATCAGTACAAAACACCTACAAAAGTACCCTTCATATAAAAATCTTCAACCCTTAGATTGATCTAAAAACTCACAAAGGAAAAAGAATCGCCGAAAACACTCAGTTTCGAGAAAAACAATTTCCAAGTTCTCTGTAATAGAAAAACTTCCAATTCCTTCGCTAGACAGAAAATCTTATGAAGGAAAGGGTTTCACCAAAAAATCTCTGGAAAATGTGTATAATTTTATGTTTTCATTTTTTATAAGGATTCTTAAAATACACAGGGCATCAGTCTTTACGGATTATCCAGTATACTTTAAATTTTTTGACAATCTTAAAGCTTTAGGAAAATTATATACCCGCGAGTACAGATACTCTTTTCTGCGAATGTTTTTATCCTCACCTCAGGTTTGTGTACTTAGTATGTGACATTTCTGATAAGATGGCTTTTAACGGTCCTTTCTGCGAGATAACACTCACCTAGTAAAGGTAGGATAAGAAAGTAAACTTGTGATCCACTTCCTGTCGTTGTGTCTGGACTTCGAACAATTTACAGTGGGTTTTTGAATCTTAAAACACGTATCTTTACTCTTTATATTGCATTCTAATTTTTATGTTGATTACGATCTTGATGTTATGGTAATTAAAAGTTTCCATGAAGAGTAAGTAATGTATACGTCTTTTTAAAGATCTGGTTAAACTATCATGGTAATCGCTGATTAGTCTGCAGAATCAAAAGTGGTGTGTTGACGAAACTATTAATTAATCTCGTGCCCAAAAATTAACTTGTTAAAGATGAGTGTTTTGTTCGAATTTGTAATTTAACGCTTACATTTAAGTAAACATACTTGGAAATAATGAGTGAAAATTATTTCCTTTATTTGTGGCTAGTTTCACTTTCCTTTTCATTGTATGCGAAAGTAATTGTTAGTTCATTTTCTTAACCGTTGTTGATGAATTTTTCTTATAGTTTTCCTCATGTGATCTGAAATGCGTTGCGATGTAACAGTTTATCTTTGTCTCGGTCATTTTGTGTAAATAAAATGTTTACTCGTTTGTTAAAGTAAATCTAATTTTTATTCGATTTGTCGCGACGAGTCCGTAATTCCACTCAGCTTTAAATCGATGATCTAACAACTTGTCTGTTCTAAACTTGTCTGAGTAATCAAAGCAGCCGGAGCCCACGAAAAGCTGTTGAGTGGTTCTTTACTTTCTTTTAATACTTATAAAATATCTACGATAAATAAATTCATCTCAATTAATTAACTGTTATTCTACGGAAGAGTATATTTTTACTTTTTTCTTTGTACTTTACTTGAAAAGGAAATAGCATGTAACCGTTTTCCATAATTGCCAGCGTATTCTTGCTGGCCAGAAAATCACATGTGATCCAGTTTACTCACATAACAATCGAGGTTTCTACGATTATGAATGTTATTATCATCAACTTAAAATTATTAAATGTTGTAAAATTAATTCTTAGAGATAGAAGCGCATTTATGAAGCATAGAGCTCCAAAACTTATCCTCATACGTATTATTATCACCACTACGGTAATTTTATTTATCATACTTTTTAGTATCAAAGCTCTAATCTATGTTATTATTATGATTTTGATATATATATTCTACATCAGAGGCTAAAATTTAACAGCTGTATTTCTGTTACAAAACATTTCTATGATATTACTTAATTACGCAACATTTTATGGTAAACAATGTTTAAATCGGTATCTAAACTTATTAACAGTTCCACAATTATAAAACAGTAAATAAGTATTATATTTTTTTTCCCCCTTCTAATATTAGTTTTGTGTAGAGCTGTGTCCAGTTAACATATGCAATTAAAATAATGAATGCAAAGTTGTAAAATACTATTTAAAATTAACTTTTCCCTCTCTATCATGAAATAATCTCTTTGTCGAAAAACGAGAGATGACGAATTGTTGAGTAATCAAAATTAAATAGGAATTTAAAAAATAAAATTGTAAATGAAGTTGCTATGTAACCGAACAAAATGATCGAATCGGAAATTAATGAATCTGCGTTAGTTCAATAAAATGTTTTGGGATTTTTCAATTGTAAATTTTTTATTTTAGATGTAGCAGTTTGTTTATATTATTAGCATATTTGTTTATTATGTAGCAATTTGTTTATTATTAAGAAACAAAAGATAATGGGATACACCTGCAAGTGTCGTAGTGTGTATCTCTATCCTAATTGATTGTTGAAACGTAGCATTTGTTTACATTAGCTACTGTTCTTTCCATTCTATTTCGAGCAAGCCAATCTCGTCAAGTATCAATTCTCTTAAATGATACATTCTTTAGAAAAGGTTTTATACATTCTATATTCTTTCACTAAGATTCTTTAGAAAAGGTTTCAATTCTTTCACTATATATTTCTTACTCATCACAAAGACTGGCACAAAGTCATGTAGAACATTAACAAACTAATTATGCATCGAAGTTGCCAGGTACACAAAGCAAAAATATATCACGTTTACAATAAAATACATAAACAAATAATAAATCGGAGTTAAGTAAAGAGGAGAAAGAATTATATTTCAGCAAATTCAATGTGCGATACCGCTGTGTACTTACTAACTTCAGGTCAATTAACATTTTAATTTCTGTGAAGAAACTTAGCTCAATTTTAACACGCCATTCTGCTTATTAATAACGCGCTGACGTCATAGGTCACATGTGTGAGTGTCCGTGATCTTCTTGGACTGCTAGTACCTAATCCTAGAAATAATGAAGACTGGGATGGGAAGCGAGCAGAGGCTCTAATAGTGAAGTACAATATTTTAGTTAAATTTCATTATAATTTCCTTTTTCATTTTCCGATGATTTTTTTTGTTTTTTGAAAATAATATCTAAAGCTCGCAAAGAAAGAAAAACTAAATTTTCACATCTAAAATTACATCTATAGCAGGGGCTGAGTCCTCTAGTTTACTTTTGACTTTTATATAACTTTTCTTCTTTTTTTTTCGTTATTTTTTATTTTCCAGTAAAATGTTCTTAATAAAATATATAAATTTATTAAAAACAAAATTTTTACATCTGAAATTCTATCTATAGAGTGCAGTTTTCCAGAAATTAAATAACTTTGTACATAAATAAAATAAAATATTTACTTGTGGTTTGTTTGAGAAAATTTAATATTTATAAAATATGCGACAGACAAATATTTCATCTTAATAAAAAAAATACTATATATATTTCATGGAAAAAATATTGTCTTGTTTACTTATTTTTCGTATAATATTTATATTATTTTTTAAACTTTATTTCCAATTCCTTTTTTATTTTTTGCTGAATTTTTTAAAGTTATATCTATAAGTTTACAAAAAAAAAAAAAAAACTAATATATTGCAAACAAATTTTGCAATAGAGAGGAAAAGCTATTTTTTAATATATAATTATTTATCTTAGATATTGTCATTGTGCCATGTTTGATTTAAAAGACTTCGTATACCGATTAGATAATTTGGTTGAAAAATAAATAGCGATTTCTATTTAAATACGCCGACTCTGAAGGATAAGTTTTAAGAATGCACTTTCCTTCATCAATTATTTTTCAATGCTTTTTGAAAATTTTTAGTAATTTTATATTAAAGTTTTTCCTGTTAATAATAATAATAAATAAAAACTTAACACTATCTGTAGATTTATGAACATTAATTTTTGGCTTTTCTAAAAAAATATTGTTTCAAAGAATACTTTAAAAATGTTTTTTTTTTTTTTTATTTCTTTTTTTTTTTTTTTTTTTTTTTTTGAAGTGAAACTTCTTATGCGACTTCCGTTATTGCGTTAATAATAATAATAAATAAAAACTTAACACTATCTGTAGAGTTATGAACATTAATTTTTGGTTTTTCTAAAAAAATATTGTTTCAAAGAATACTTTAAAAATGCTTTTTTTTTTCTTTTTTTTTTTTTTTTTTTTTTTTTTTAAGTGAAACTTCTTATGCGACTTCCAACAAGGTTGTGTTAAACGTTTAACGCTACCGTTGTCATGGAAACTAGATTTCTCTTTACGTTCGTTGAGCGCACGAGGTAAGAGAAAAACATAGTAGGTAATATTGGCGTTAAAGAAAACAAAGCTATATTTTTTTAAAATTCGCCAAGAATACCTTACTGAAATTTAGAACATTTAGAAATAAGCTGATTTCTTATTATAATTTTTTTTAAAAAATATATTTTATTATTAATATTTTTTAACTAAGCGAAATTTTTTTTTAAATGAAACAAAGTATATTGTATTTAAAAAGTTAATAAGTATATTTTTTTATTAAATACAATTAAAAAAATACTTTGATGCACATAGATACCACTACGAATTATAAACATCAATTCACTAGTATATAAAGCATGCTAACTTGAATCCATCTTGAGGTACCTTTTGATAGATGACGGTTGGCATGGTCGATAACTCCGCCCCCCACAATTTTTGCCGGTTATTATTTTATAAGTGAAACTTCTAATGCGACTTCCAACAAGATTGTGTTAAACGTTTAACGCCACCATGGAGAGGCTATGAAAGCACTGTTGCGTTAAACGTTCAACGCTCCTGGGGAGGGGGAATAGAAAGAGACAAAGCGAGAGTGAATGTGTGGCACTCGAACACATGCGCGTAGAAAATGATAATTAAAAGATGCGATCAATTGTGAATTGTAAGCAATGTTAATAAAGTTTGTCTTAAAGAAACAATATGATTTCACTAAAAATCAATTTCTACCCCTTCCTATTTTCATTTCCACATTACGAAGTTTCACTTCTTCCGCGCGGAGGGACTCCACGCACTATTTTTTTTTCAATATCAAAGTTCTTTATATTAATATAGAAACTAACATCTTTAGTATTATGTGAAATAATTTTTGATCTTTGAAGAAAAAATAATGCTATTGGTTTTATTAATTTATACTAAAAAAAAATGTAATAAATACTTATATATCAAATTTTCTTCCTATTATGATAATAACCAACATAGTATTGTGTATAATAATTTTTAGTCATCGAAGAAAAAAAAAATTGGGTCTTGGAAAAAAAATTTATCTACTCGATACATTTAACACTCGCTTTAATTCTATAATAATTGTTTTGATGTCGCAGTGATAAAAAATATTTGTAATTTTATATCAAATTTCTTCATGCAAATAAAAAAAAAAAAAACTAACAACTTTGTATATTACTCTTTGAAGAAAATCTGACGTTATTGGTTCTTTAAAGAAAAGCATCGATGTGCGATTTATATACGTTTTAACACGTGCTTGGATTCTATCCAGATAATTGAGATCCTCGAACGTTACTCCCATTCCTTAATTTAACATAATTCACTCAACTTCACTTGTGTCAGTCTGAAGTTGCGTCTAACTCAAACCATCAGCTGCTTATGCTTTGAAACATTTTTCATCCTTAGCACCGTATTATAATTTTTTTTTTTCGAATATAATTTTTATGTTATTCCGTGGATACGCAAAATTTAGGTTCACGTAATCTTTTTCAAAAAAGTTTCGTATAAAAAAAAAAAAAAAAATGAATATTTGTATCAATGAATATATTTGAATATTTGTATCAATGAATATTTTAATATTTGTATCAATGAATATATATTTGAATATTTGTATTAATTGATTAAGCTGGGGAACACAAGGGGGAAAACTCTTTCCTGAGTGGGTGTCACAGGTGCAAGGCTCATCAAACCTTCCTCGACCATATTCTCAAATGCTTAGGTTTTACTGTTCCCGAGATTTTAAGGTATCCGTATTTGTTTTTGGACTTTTATTGAGATTTTTTGGTTTTATGTGGGATTAACAGCAGCAACAATAACACTGGGGGAACATTTCCCCCCCCCCCCCGCTCTTGCATGAGAATTTTTTAAAAACAGATCTTAGATACTTTTGTATCGCTGATTTCAAATCTGCAATAGCTTTCTCTCTCCCAGCTGCGGATATATTTTTTCAAACTACTTTTTTAGTCTAATTGTATTTATTTTGTTGAAATGTACAAGTTTAAAAACGTTATATAATTATAAGGGGTCGCGTAAATGTTGCGACCAACTTCTAGGGGAGTTAGGGCACATCATCAGGATTAAAAATGCATAGGAAAACGGGGCCTGATTTATCATGAGCTATGGGAGGCCCAGGATTAGGATCTCCCTACATGTCTGGAAGCCCCCTAAATGTTTCAAATATTTTTTGTGTTTTTTTTTTTTCCGTAGAATTGTCTGTAGGAATTAAGAGTTAACCGAAATTGAAATAAATTTTAGCACAAGTTTACAAATATATTACAACTTATCTATGTTTTAAAAAAGTTAAAATAATTTTCTAGATGAATATCATATAAATTTAAAAACCAATATAACCCCCGACAATTTTGTGCCAAGGTCCCCTTATTTCTAAATCAGGAATTATGAGTTAACAATGATTTAATTAGAATTATGAGTTTAAAAAAAAATTAAATAAATTTTAGCACAAGTTTACAAATATTATAGCTTACCTATGTTATAACGGATTTAAAAGCATTTTGTAAATAAACAACATGTAAATCTGAGGACCAATAGGATCTCTAACAGTTTTGTAGGTAGGACTCCCGGATTTCTAAATCAGGTACTGTAGGAACCCATGTTTCATCGCGTGCTTCTGAGCAGCTCATAATAATAGGGGAAGGGCCCCTAGCGGCGTGCGATGACGTTTCCGGGCAGCGCGATTCCACTTCCGGGCATAGGTTACTATGCAATTTTAATCCTGTTGATGTACCCCAACTCCCCTAGAAGTTTGTCGCAACATTTACGCGATTCCTAATAATCTCTGAAGCAATTTAATAAAATTACAAAATGATAAATTTTATAAGCTTTATAAAATTTATAATCAAATAAATAATAAATAAATAAAACTTTTAGCAAGGGTATAATTTTCTGGTACTGCATTTGACGTTTTTTCTGATTGGAATTATTTCTGGTTTTATATATACCGATTTAAATTTAAAATAACTATCAGTAGGGAATTATCAATTTTTGATCTAATTAATTCTTCGAAATTTCGTTTAATTTACATAATTGTCTTAAAGATGACAAAAATTTACTGAGATTATAATTTAATGGAGTTCGTTAAATCACATCAAAATTTTATCTTTTCTCCTTTACGGAACTTTTAGCGTGCTGCCCCATATGTCTGAAAATATTTAGGGTAATCAAAAGTTTTTTGTTCACTAACATAATAATTTTTATATTTATAACTTGTTGGCTCATATAAAAATATTATTTTATGTATTTACTATATATCAGGGTGAATGTTAGTGCGGTATTGTTATTTATTTTATCTTACACCCTTTCACTAAAATAAGTAGGAAGTCGATGATGCGTAATAACATTTTTTTCAACTCTCGGTGTCATAATAGAAATTAATTCAATACCTCATAAAATTACCAATGAAAATGTATTGGTCTATTGTTATCTGTGATTGGTCGCATGTTACTCAGCTGTTATCCGTACTTAAATAACAGTTTAATTTCAAATCACTATTTTGTTTTCGAAATATTCAATGATTGTTGCGTTTGCAAGAACATTTTGCTCGGATGTTAATCATAACGAAGTAGACGATGACCTAGATCTGAAAACTAATCAACTGTACTTGAAAAAAAAAAAAAAAAAATTTACCTAAGGAATACAGATTATGAGATGCAAAAATAAAAATAATAAATGTGAAATAATTTTAGTCATAGACGAAACTTATAACAATTCAAATGGGGAAAAGTTTTTACAGCTATTTTATTAAGCTTATTTTTTCAAATTCAGTTTCAAATTTTATAAAAAATGTCAAGATTTATATCTAGCAACATGTAATCCCTCTTCTATTTTTTGCTACTATTGATTGACATCTACTCGGACGCGAGCTTATAAAATAAAGGTCTAGTATTGGAAAAATAAATGTTTTACAACAATGGATAAATAGTCAATATCTAAAGTAAATAAGCTGAAAAAAAATCTCACAAAAAGCACTCAAATTTGCAATAAATCATGCAATGTTTATTCAAATTTGCAATGTCAGTAGGAACGTGGACAATTGCGCATCGGCCGCATTAACATCGTAGGTAAGCTAGTGCCCATCGATCAAGGATAAGCTGGGCAAGCATCAAGGATATAATTCTGATTATTGTCTGACATTGCCTCTAAAAACACTAGTATTACATAGTAGCGAATTTTAAAAATAATTTTCTAAATTAACAGACAGAGAATAAAGTAAATGTGTATATTTCAGGAAAATTTATTTTCAGTTTCTAGAATTTATTTATAATTTCTGAACTATTTTTCTATAATAAATTTATTTATTTTAACGTAGATTGGTTTGATGAGATATTATCATTCCATATCATTTTTCTTCAGTTACAGTTTAATTCCGTGTGAAATATATTAGTGTATTAATCCTCACTTTTATCGAATTTTATTTAATTTCATTACTTTTAAAAGCATGAAAACAAAATTTTTGCGCAGCGGTCGGAAACGGAGGCAATTTTGAACAGCCAAAAATTTACACGGTAGACAACGGAAAGTAATGTCTTGTTGCGTCATCGGGCAGGATGTGAGCCGTGCAACAGGCTGCCATTTTAAATTATTTATTTATTTTTTCCTGGCGCAAAACGCTCTGTTCGCTCCGAGTATGCTTCATTGATCGCCTTTAATTTTTCATAGATCTGATTTGTTGCTGCTAATTCATGGAGAATGAAGAACGGAAATGATATCTAAAAGAACGTGTTATCTGCTATCTCTATATTTATTAATTCTACTGTTGACAGCGTGTTTGACATGGATGAAGCAGTTCCTTGTTTTTACATTCCATAATAGATATCGCTCACGAATATGATATCTTTCTGTATAAAAAATATTAGTATTTATTTAGTATTTGTTTATATACTGGTGGTAAATTGCATTTAAATTATATACGTTATTTTTTTTAATGCAAATTCCCATTTAAAGTCACCTTGTTTTGAAGTTAGTAACTATAAATCTTAGCTTTCATTCATCTTTGTTTTTATAATATGTATTTGATATTCAATTGTTTTCATATTTTCTAAATTTTCTTTAAAAATTTAATTTCTCATTTTCGAAGTATGCAACAACTATAAATATCAGTTTCTGTCCTTCATCTTTACTAAATAATCTTAATTTTTTTTCTTTTTGATTGATAAATGCAATAGCTTTAAATATTTTATGTTATTTAAGTAACTTTTCGTCTAAATATTTTTGTACAAATCAAAATTTTTTGGTATTATTTTTGTTAATATTTTTATATCTACATTATTTTTTCTACACTATATTAAAAATTCTGTTTATTTTAATTTTCAAGCTTGTAACAACCATAAACAATAGATGTTGCTTTTATTTTGTAATTTGTAACAACTATAAATACATCAGATGTTATTTCACTTATTTTCTTTTTTTCATTTATTTATTTTGTAAAATGGTTATAAATAAATTATAATTATCTTTTTTCATAACATTAATATTTGATTTATGTAAGTAGCAGTTTTATCATTTAAATTTAACTTTCCATTAAAATATTTTTCTATATTAGTTCTATTTTGTTATATTGGTTCTAACAACTAGAAACAAAACATCAAATGTCATTGAATTTTTTTTTTTTGAAATTTCCATTTATTTATTTGGTATAATAGTTATAAATAAAAGATAACTAAATTTTCTCCATTACCTTAGTATTATTTATGTCTGCAATAGTTTTAACATTTTTATGATTTGAAATTCCATTAAAATATTTTTATCTTAGTAAAATTTTGTCCATATTGACTCTATTAAGTCAGTAACAACACTGAATGTTGTTTTATTTCTTTTATTTTTGTTTTATAAACCTTAATATTTGAAAAATGTGCTGCAGTTTTAATATTTTATGATATATATTTAAATTTTCACCAAAATTTTGTTGAAAGAAACGTTTTTCTATTTTGGAATAAATTTTTACAAATGTAAATATAAAATCTGCAGCTTTTTTCACTTCATTTAATTTTGTTTATAACCTTGATAGTTAAATGATATATGCAATTATTTTACCATTGAAACACTGTTACATCTACATTTTTCTGTTAACATTTTTGTTTCTTTTTTAACTAAAGTTTTTCTATAATTTGTGACAACAGTAAACAACAGATAATGCTTTCCATACTTCATCTAATTTTATTAAATATTTAAACTGCCTTGATCAATACAGATAAAATTTTCTATGTATTGTATACATATTTATTATATAGTTATTTATAATTATAAACAACATTATAGTTTTCCTTACTTCATTATACTTTTCATTTAAATTGTGCATACAGCAAATTCCAAATTTTTTTTTTCAGATTAACTTTTTTTTAAAAATCTCTTTTAAATTACCAATCAAATGAATCAATCTTATTCTATTTTGAAGTTAGTAATAATTATTTACAAACTAAGATTTCATTATTTTATATAAATTTATATTTATAACTACAGCATTTCAATATAATATTTATGACCATAATTTTTAATTATAAACATGTTCTTGTTAACTTTATTTTATCAGTAGTAATAAAACTAGTAATTGTAAATTAGTATCAACAGTAGTAGGTAGTAGTAGTAGGTATCAACAGTAGTAGTAGTAGGTATCAACAGTAGTAGGTAGTAGTAGTAGTAGTTGGTATCAACAGTAAACTAAAATATGGAGTCTTAAATATTTGAAGAATTTTTTTGGAAAAACTAAACATGTTTTTGAAATAACTACTTAATTATAAATATTTGTTTTATTTTTAAATAAAAATTGAAGTTTTTAAACTTAACTGCTAATGGCAATATCCCATTTGAATAACATGTGCAAAAATCAGCTCATTATCCAGAAAAATAAAAAGTTAGTTCCCTCAGTGGCAAAACCGCCAGCAGCACAACCGTGGGTCTTGGTTACATTTTGGTTTCTCAGACAAAATTTGTCTAGACTTAAAAAACTTGATTTCTCCAATATGAACAGTTTGCTTAATGATTTAAGTTTTTCTATTCTCTAATTAAGTTTAAATTAATAAATTTTTTGTGCTTTCTTTTATTAGTGCTTTTAATTTATCACACACTCAGACATTCTGAATATTTGAATACAAACATTTCAACACTCGAATAAAAAATATCTTCTTCATGCTCTGCAGATATAATTTTATAATTTTTCTATGGTGCCGCAGATCAATACAAGGTTTCTGCCAATGGGATTGTAGCTGCTTAAAATAAGTTTAAATATAATGGTCAAATAAGGTGATCTTGACAGATTTCTTTCTAATAATATTTCATTAATTAAGTAAGAGGGGAAAAAAAAACTTAAAATAACATTCTTATATTAATATACATTTGTTCCCATAATTTTTGTAATGAAATTTCAATTAAAATATAATTTGTTTGAAACTCATAACATTTTATTATTTTCAGCACAAAAGGAAATCAATATGTTAGAAGTAATGCTCATAGTTTGTTTAATTTCATCTGTATTTTCATCTGAGTCAGAAATATTACTCTCTAGTCAACTTTTTACATTTGCACAGCCGCAATCATTTTTACAAGTTAAACCAGTATGGTCATTGCCATCCATCAGGGAGGTGACATTTCAATTTAGGTAAGACTCATTTGATCAGTGTTTCTTTAAATAGTGTTCAGCGGAACTATAGGGTTCCGTTGGAAGAGTGAAAAGTGTTCAGCGACTTATAATTTTTATAACTAGTGATGAATTTTAAAACCTTTCATTATATTTAGATCCAACTTATGATTTGTAATTTATTTAATCTTTCAGTTGCCTTGTGAAATGACTTGAAGTAAAATGCCAATGAAATAAAAATGGCATTTTTAAATAAAAAAATATAATATTTCTATAACAAATTAAAGGAACAAGCTAATATAAAATATTGCATTAGTATTTCTCATCATGCTTTTCATATCTAAATAAAGCTAATAAATTCTTTAATAAATAAATAAAGTAGAAATAATAAAGTAATATTCATTTGCAATGTTTATAGCAATTCTTTTCATTTGGAAGTTAACCATAATTTGGCTTATTTTATTCATATTCAGCTTATCAATATACACCAAAAACAAATAAATAACTTGACTAGATGTAGCAAATGGGCTGCAAATTCGACTGTTGGACATTATACCTAATTTAAAATTATTAATAATAAAACAATTAAAAATCTTTATTCCTCTAATTAATTGTTTTAAAAATATTCTTCTATAAATTATAACATTCACAATGACCTGATTAAAATTTATAAAGTTGGTGTTCCGCTTAAATAATGTTGCTTATTTAGGGTTCCCTAGCCGAAAAAAATTAGGAAAATCATTCCTAATTCTTGGAACCCCTGGGATCCTTATCCGGAACTCAAGGGTTCTGCGT
Organism: Parasteatoda lunata; assembly: GCA_949128135.1. NCBI lineage: Eukaryota > Metazoa > Arthropoda > Arachnida > Araneae > Theridiidae > Parasteatoda > Parasteatoda lunata. The sequence goes on along the minus strand of OX421973.1, from coordinate 75,417,561 downwards.
AACATCTTTTAGGAACCGCTGTACTAAAGCAGTTGACGAAAATCAGAGCACTCTGTTTAAATTTCTTTTGTAATGCATTTTAATTATACACTTTTCAAGATATTCTAATTGCAATACCCATTTTTGGCAACACATAATGATTTTTCCTTTTTAGAACTACTCGTCCTCATGGTCTCTTACTCTTTCATGGCTCAGTGACAGATTTTAAAATCTTTCCATTATATGAATTATATGTAATGCTTGAAAATGGGCAAATTAAAGTCATTCGTGTTTTCCATGATTATTCAGATGATACTATTTTTATTGGAAAAGGTGAGGCAGTAATTCTTTATTTCAAGGTAGTGTTCTTTCAGAAATCAATTATTTAAAACTTTTTTTATGCATTTCAGGACTAAACAGAGACAAATGGCATTACGTAACATTGAGAATAAACCCTGGAGGTGGTGTTTTTTCAGTCAAAGTTGATACTAGTGAACTTACTGTTACATTACCTTCATTGTTTCAAGGTCCCAACAATGGTTTTAATAAGACACTGCCTCAAACAGTTATGTATTTTGGAGGTATGAACTATTCACTATTACATGAAATTTAATTTGTTTTAATCGTTTTCATTCTTTTGCATTGTCATTTGTTATAATTTTGTTATTCATATAATTTTGGCATTTCTAATTAAATTTATTTTTTTCTTTCAAGGATTGGACCCTAATAATTATGACATGATCCAGAAGTATAATTATGTCCGATTTGTGGGATGCATGGGAAACATAACATTCAGTGAATCAGATAGTCCTTTTTTTCCTGCAGAAGTTATTAAAGATAATCATTTACAACATGGGTGTCTTGATTCCTGTGCAAAAAAGAATCCCTGTTTATATAATGGCCGTTGCATAAATCATTATACTCATGCATCTTGTGATTGCTTTGGAACAAATCATGAGGATCAAATTTGTTTTAGCGCAGGTAGACATTCTCTTATTGTATCTGTTTTTGTACAATTAATCTTGATGTTAATTAAAATTTACATGTTTTATTTTCTAGCTGTTGTAATTGTTATGAACCCATTTTAAATTCATTTCCAATATTTTTTCTTTATATTTGCTTTCGTTATTAATAATCTATATAGTTGTTTACGTAGGATTTTATTATATCTGTTTTTATATCGTAAATCTTGATGTTGATTTAAATTGATCTGTCTTATTTTTTAGTTGTTGCAATTCTAATAAACCCATTTAAAACACATTATTATTATTTTTTTTCATTATATTTGCTTTTATTTGCAATGATTTTGAAGCTTTAAAAATTTAGGTTATGTAAATACTAAACTATCATATTTTAATTCTCTACTTCTTTTAAAACTTGGAATTTCTGATAATATTACATTTCTTATAACCTCTCCTTATCTAATACCATGAAAGAAATAGTTTTAATATTTTGTTTAGAGGTATTTTTTTTTATCTGAAATATCATGGTTAAACTTGCCTAAAGATGCTGTTAAATTTAATATACTGTGCCTCATTTTAAGTTAAAGTTCTTTTAATTATTATTAGTTATAATTTAAAGTATTTGTTATATAGTATTATCTGATAGATTTTTTATGTTTTAATTTTGACTTATAGATCCTGTGACTGTTACTTTTAAAGGTTATTCTTATATTACATATCGTTTATATGACTGGCGAGATAGAGTTCATTCTGAAGCTATGCGTATTAGCTTTCAATTTAAAGTAAGTAAGAATATACTCTGAAACTTTAAACTTAAGAATAAAATCAATATTGTAGAACCCACTTCTAATGAACTTTTATCTAATGCGATTCTCAATTTAGCGAATAAAATGGCATATTTTGTTTGATAGGCACAATGTACTCCTTTTGCCTACAATTTCTGAGTATCTCGAATATAAATAATTTTGGAAGAATGGAGTTGTGTCAGAAATGATAAACTATCTAATGCTTAAAATTATTAAAGATATTTTGGGCAAATTTTTTCATTAAGGTCTACCAACTCACTGATATTTTGTAAGAAATCTTGTGCCAGTATTTTTTGTAGGTGCTTACACCACTGTTTAAGACAAATTCTTGTATCGAAATGTAAATATTCATTTAATTCTTGCGCAATAAGAAAATACAGAGAATGTGAATTTTATCATTATTGCCTTTTGCTCTGCGTGCTTGAGCAGAATCCTATTAGAAAGCTCATTCATAGTTTCTAAAAAACTTATGTAACTAAGGCAGCATAAACACAAAAATACGAATACGATTTACCTTAAAAAATTCTGGTTTTGTAGACATGCTATGTTTTGGTTAAATAATAAATATTGCAGTTTTTTAGTATTTTTTGAAAATTTGCTTAAAATACCTATTTTCTTTTTTAACTACCAAGAGTTTTTACATTTTTAATGTATGCAGCTCATCTAATATAATTTATTTTTCTATTCTTTCTTTTTGAAAAAATAGAGAAGGAAGTTATTTCTGAAAACTATAATTTAAAAAAAAGATTTTTAGAAACAAGAAACTAAAAATAAGGAATAAAATCTTTTTCCTTTCCACCCAGCTGTTTTTAAACTCATCAAAGTGACGGGTAAAAGAGTGCAACAGGTGTTTCCAGTGGAATGTTATAAGGAAATTGCTTAAAGATGCTTAAAAAAAAGTTTTTAAAAAAATCACACAATTTTGTGACATTCTTAGAAAATTAAGCAATCCTTTAAACTATCTTCAGAATCATGTTAGTTAACATGCATTTTGTTCAATTTGCTTTAAAAATTTTGTTCAGTTTGGATTAGGTATATGCATATACGGATTAGGATTTTTCCACATTGTATGGGATAATTGTTGGGGACAAATAACGACTAAGCACAAAAATTAATGCCAAAGTAAAGTTGCCAAATCAAATAACATAATTTTTTCTAAAGCATGCAACAGTGACTGATGCACTCAGGAAAAAATAGAAAAAGATATTTCCTTGTGAAATATCTGATGTCTAAATTTTCAACTATACTGTCTAATAAAGAAAAAGCTGCCCGAGAGATTGAATTCAACATGTGTCATTTTAAACATTTTGATTTAGAAAAAGTAGTACAGTTATACTATGTCACGAAATATCTTTATCTGATGTACGTGTCGATTAAAACATATGTAACACTACCAAAATTAATTTTACTCAAAATAGCTATGATGCATCTAAAAAAGTTTTCAGCTTGGTGAGAAAAAATCAAACTGATTTTTATCCTTCTTTAGAAATTGAAACGTTAAGTTTACACCCTATAGATAAGAAAAAAAGTATTCACTCAAATCTAAAATGCTATTGGCAAAAATTTTTCTCTGATTAAATAAAAGATACTAAAAAGAAAACATGAGCTAGTTTAAATTCAACCAAAAATGGAATATTTGTTCCAATTAAACAACTTAATTTTATCACTTAATAAGGAAGTTTAAAATTTCAGTGTTGTAAGTATTTCAATTTGATACCTTTACCTAAGAGTGGTAATAGTTAAAAAATTTTTATGATTCTTGAGGAATTTTATTAATACTATAATACCTATATAGAATTAAATTGTAAATGCATCTCAAAATTGCTCTAATTTGAATTGCATAAACATTGTATTGTGCTTCATATTTATTGATACATAGTTTGGAAAATTGGCACCTCTGATAATTATTAGTGTGTTTAAATTTTGAATTCAGTTTGATCCATTCCATTATTTTTTTGTGTATAATTATGTAATTAAAATATTTTTAGAAATGGTATCCAAAAATTATTTTGCATAAAAATTAGATTGTTTTTTATTAAAATTAGATTGCATATAAACCTTGATTATTTTTAGACGTTTTTTGAAGATTCTGTTCTTCTATATGCATCTGGTGATCATCCTACCAAAAACTATGTGGCAGTAAGTCTTTTTGGCGGTCAACTTCATTTCGAAATAAATTTTGGAGATGGTCCTTTAAACTCAACTATCGGATATTCTTTAAATGATGAAGCGTGAGTTGATGTTACTTAATATTTCAGTTAATTATTGTTCTATCTAACAAATTTTAATAAATTTAAAAAATGTTTTTAAAATTGTGTCATTGTTATAATACAAATCTAAATTCAAATCTTATTTGTAAATTTACTGAAAGAATTATAAGTTTTATCACTATAGAATCAAAATTAGGATAATTTATTGCTAAAAATGTAAGTGATTTTTTTTTAAATCAAAATTATTTTGTTGTGAGAAAAATAGTTACTTTTTTTTATTTAGCAATTTGTATTGCTACATCCACTTTAATGATTTTATCAATAAATATTCAAATATATTTTTTAAATAGATTTAACATTTTTATTTGCCACTTAAGTTTTTGTAAACACTATTAGGTTTAAAAATCTAAATATATAATATATTAAATATATGTATAATATATTAAATTATATAACATAATAAAAATTGGATGGCTATTTTTAAGATTTTTATGAATACGAAAGGAAAGGTAGGTTTAGTTTATTCAGAGAAAATTGCTTTTAAATAATTTACTAGGGTATGAAGTTTCAAAGATATCATCCAAATTAAAATTTTGCTCATCAATATTTTATATTTATAGGAAATATCAACAAATTTTCGCATGTTAATCAATGTAGTATGAAGTTTTTTGTGTTCTAAGTCATAAAAAAAGAAGAAATTTAATAATTGAAGCAAATTTATTGCAATAATAATATTAAATCAAAATAAAATTGTCTTATAGTTTCAATATTTTCAAAAGTAATGGTTTAGTAAGTAAAAAGAAAGCAACTCAGCATTTTTTGTTATAAATCAAAGAAATTGAGGAAATTTCATGGAGGCATAATGATATAAACATGTAGGCTTTCAATAGTTTCAATATTTTCAAAAGTAATGGTTTAGTAAGTAAAAAGAAAGCAACTCAGCATTTTTTGTTATAAATCAAAGAAATTGAGGAAATTTCATGGAGGCATAATGATATAAACATGTAGGCTTTCATTTCAAACTAAACATTTTAAATGCTAGAATCTACCCACCTGTTTGAAATATTCAATCGCTAGTTGCAAGTGAAATATTTACACCCTGATTTAAACAGATTACTTTCATTTACTAATATGAAAATTTTATTTCATTGGAAAATGTGTTCAGTTATTTTAATCAAAGTAATTCATTATCAAAGGTAGGTTTAGTTTATTCAGAGAAAATTGCTTTTAAATAATTTACTAGGGTATGAAGTTTCAAAGATATCATCCAAATTAAAATTTTGCTCATCAATATTTTATATTTATAGGAAATATCAACAAATTTTCGCATGTTAATCGATGTAGTATGAAGTTTTTTGTGTTCTAAGTCATAAAAAAAGAAAAAATTTAATAATTGAAGCAAATTTATTGCAATAATAAAAATACTAAATCAAAATTAAATTGTCTTATAGTTTCAATATTTTCAAAACTAATGGTTTAGTAAGTAAAAAGAGAGCAACTCAGCATTTTTTGTTATAAATCAAAGAAATTGAGGAAATTTCATGGAGGCATAATGATATAAACAAATAGGATTTCATTTGTAACTAAACATTTTAAATGCTAAAATCTACCCACCTGTTTTAAATATTCAATCGCTAATTGCAAGTGAAAAATTTACATCCTGATTTAAACAGATTATTTTCATTTACTAATATGAACATTTTATTTCATTGAATGAAATCATTGAAAATGTGTTAAGTTATTTTAATAAAAGTAATGCATTATCAATCTTTCATTGATTTTTTTTTTTTCAAATTAAGATATTATTCTGATTAATTTATTTAGTTTATCATGAATAAAAAATCATTTGATATTTTGTAAGATAATAATTTTCATTAAGCAAATTGAAATGTACACCAGTTAATAGATACAAGCTTTCATGTCATAAATTTTCTATCATTGATTAAAAATATTTATTTACATTGCGATTTTTATTCATTTGTTGTGTTTACTGTATCAGATGGCATACTTTGACTATATTGCATCATGGAATGAATGTTAATCTTCAATTGGATTCTCGCTGGAAAACTTCTCTTAAAACGTCTCCTTCTCATCACCATCTCCATCTGGATCCAGAGATTTACATTGGTGCTGCTCCAAAAGATACCAAAGGTGTAAGATTAATTTTAAATAATAATAAATACTTATCATACATCCCAGTGTATTAAGTGAACTTCCTATTTTTGATTATGAGATGGCAGATTTCTGGCGTGTCAAGTGTGTTTATGTTGACTGTTGAAAAAACGGATTATGAAAGTTTCTAAAGTTAAAAAATTATTTATAAATTATTTTATTAAGTCTGTAAAATTGTGTCAAGTTAAAAATTATAAATTTCCCATCTACAACTCTTTATTTTATAACCGTCGTTGAACAGCCTACCCAACTTAATGGGTTTACGGCTACTAATGTTCAACTCCGCAGCCTTGTAATTTTGAACCCAATCCAGAAGACAAGGGAACTCCTGGATCGAGTATTGGGAGAAATTTGCCTTCGTGGAGGACTTTTTGATGGAGCTAACCCGCATTTGCGTTACATGGAGAGGAAGACCACGAGAACCTCCCACGGTTAGCCTGACGGCAAGGGGACTCTAACCCATGATCCGTCTACCACTGAGGATATTTTACGTCAGCACTGTGGTCAGTGCAAGCCGGATGCGGAATTCGTATCGACTGGGATTCGAACCCGGTTCGCCTCATTGGAAGGCGAACGCTCTATACCCTGAGCCATCGCGGCTCATCTACAACTCTTAGAAAAATAGGAAATTTCCACGCTGCTGTTATAGACATTGTATGTTAAATGATACTGATGACTAAATGATGAGAAATCAGGGTTCGCCAAGTGGGCCCACTTTGAAAAAACCCACCCGGGTTTTATTGGGTGAGCCAACCTTGAATGAACCCACCTGGTGGGTTTTTTCACAAATTGTTTTTTTTTTTTTTTAAGTTTGGTTGAAAACGAAGTATCTCCTAATACTATCATTGGACACGTCGTGGAAGTTAACAAATATTTTAGCACATGGATGGGCAAATGAAAAAAACTGCTTGATGCCCCAAATACCAAATTAAATACCAAATTAATAATTTTTTTAAGTTTGGTTGAAAACGAAGTATCTCCTAATACTATCATTGGACACGAGTGGAAGTTAACAAATATTTTAGCACATGGATGGGTAAATGAAAAAAAACTGCTTGATGCCCCAATTACCAAATGATACTAGGTGGAGTTCATATTGTAACCGCGTAAAAGCTTTTGCCTATAATTACCATAAATATCAAGAGATTGCTGTTGAATATCAAAATAAATCTAATAATAATATGTCAAAAATATTAAATAATGTTGGGCTTTACCAATAAACTATCAATTTTGAAAAACAGATATCAATTGTTTCTGAAGCTTTAAAAAAGCTTCAATCAGAAAACATTTCAATTTTCATAGTAAACTTTTAAAGTTTATGAGCACTAAATGAAAAAACCCAATTTTACCCAGGTTTTTTCAAATAAAACCCAATTTCCCCCAGGTTTTTTTCAATAAAACCCAGCCGGGTTGGGTTTTTTCAAACTTTGAGTTTATGACATATTAAAAATAGTTTCTGAAAATTGTAAATTGATGAAGAGTTATTCATATTGTATTTCAATATTTATAATGCATCGATATTTCACCATCAATGAGTGTCCACCTTTATTTCTAGTGTATTAGCACTGGGATTTACTGTATTTTTAATTAAAATTACTGAAAAGAATATGGCTAAGTATTTCAATTATTTAAATCATTTGAGAATTTCTTTCCTTCTTTTGCACATAAGCCATAAGAAATATAACTTTTTGATTCTGTTCCTATTACTTTTATATTAATTTCATAAAATGATTAGATTTATCATATTGATTTCCATTTTCTCTCCTTATTTTTGTTTTGTTATATTATATTTTAAATATACTCTTGTCAAGTATCTCTTAAATTTGGAAGTATGCATTGCTGGCTTGCATATTAATTGAATTAATGATTTTTTAAAATTAAAATAAAGTTTACTTTTGTTGTGCGATTTCCAAGAAAAATGTGACATGAACTTTTTTTCAGTTTAAGTGCAATCCCCCATCTAATTTTTGTGTGCCATTTCTTTTAAATTCAAACAGGTATTAAAATGCTGTTTAAATTAATTATCCCAAAAAACTGAAGCAGCAAGACATATATTCGATAATATAAAAACTTCATTTGCTTCAAAAAATTTTGACGATGGTAAAATAGGACATGTGTTTAGCACTCAGTAGGTGTTCTCCGTCAAGAGTTGCAAAAAGAGAATAAACTTAACAAAAGAGTATTGGTCGAAAAAACTACATTATTTTTCTAGAACTGCAATTACTTTGTTACAAATGTAGTTAACTACAACTACTTTTTTTAAATGTAGTGACTACAAACTACTTTGAAATTGTAGTAACTGCTTCACTCCTTTAAGGAAATAAAGTTTGCTGGAGAACCTAAAGTTACACCTATATTCAAAATGATTTTGAACAAAAAAAAATTGGCTCACATTAAATATAAGGAAATAATTGAAAAATGTTTATTCCTGTTTTCTTGAGCCAGTTTGTTATTTTAAAATTTTTTTTTCAAATTCGTTCATTTAACCTTAAATTTTTTATGCCTTTTTCGACAGTGAATATTTATGAAATGCGAAATTATCAAACACTGGTAATTTTGTTAATTGTTTCATGTTCTTTTATATCCAAGAAATTAGGTACATCGTGCATTTGCATGTGGAAATGTGAGCAAAGTGATTTATTTTTTCGTAAAGGCTAGTTTAAATATTGGTTATTAGTGATTTTAAACGAGTAATTTCTGTTAACGCTCAGCTGCAGCCACAGGGTTATTTTCATTGCATCCATTGACTGACACGAGAAGATATGTACGCATCAAATTTGAAAAATTAGTTACATTAGAACTGTGTTTTTTTTTTCTAAACTAACGTTAAAAGTAGTTGCCAGGAATTGTTTTTTTAAGTCACACTCTTCACTACTCTACTTTTTTAAAAAAGTAGCAAACAATAGTATAAACTACGAAAAAATGTAGCGACTACAGTAGTTTCACTACTTGCAGTGCCCTATTATTGATCACTGCAATAGAGGTTTGAAACAGAAACTATAAAGTTGCAAACGAAAAATAAACAAAGGTTTAAAACAAAAATAGAATAACTGCAAAATCTGAGAGTGAAACAGAAAATGAAGTAGGCAAAGAAAATTTTTTGTTCTTTTTCTTTCTCAGCTACTGCAGTTTTTCTAGTTCTGATTTTCAACTTTAATTATTTTCCATTTTCTTTTGCAACTATCTTTTCTGTTCTCCCTCTGTCTTTTGTTTTCCTCATTCCCCCTCCCCGCAAAAAATGAAAAAACAGATCAACTTGTACCATCTTTGTAATTTTTTGAAGGAAATGAATTTTTTCTATTATCAAGTAGTCTATTGCCAAAAAAAAATTTTTTTTTTCTCTTTCACTCTCAGTTACAGTTTTTCAAGCTTCGGTTTTCTCCTTTATTTATTTTTATTTGTTGGTCCCTTTATGTTTTCTGTTTGATATCTTTTGTTTCCCACATTCACCAAAAAAAGTGAATTTATACCATTTTTATAATTTATTGAATATTATCAAGTATTCTATTGATTGTTTTTACTTATTTAATCCATAATTTTCTATTTAATTTGATAGACATTTGTATTCTTTACACTTCTTTTTTTCTTAATGAATCATTTTATTGCAGGTTTGAAATCAACCGAAAAATTCATCGGATGTCTACGGAGTATCTATTTTAATGATAAGAATGTTCTATATGCTTTGCATAGTGGAGATAGTACCGCACGTTATAACAGTATATTTGCTGTTGAGTATGGTTGTGAATCCACTAATGTGATACCAGTTACATTCCCTCTGCCTGAATCTAAATTAGTGCTCGTTATGCCAAGTAATCAGAAATTGGAACTTTCATTAGAATTCAAAACTTTACAAAGTGACTGTGTCCTGGCTTCAGGTGAAATTAAAACAGAAATTGGCATTGGTGTCTGGGAGGTAAGATGTAAGTTTCTTAGGTGAATTGCTTTTTTGTTTCTTTCATGTATACAACATGCTTTTAGATTTTTATTTGTTGCAAGTAAAAGAAAAGACCATTTAAGATTTAAGTACTTATCCGCAAATGAAGTTAGTTTTATTTTATTTCTTTGTCAAAATATACAAATATTTTTAAAGGCAAATTTGATGTTAGAAAGAGTAATATGCCTAAGACAGACATTCAATTTGAGATATGTAAAACAGAATAAAACAGAAAATATGATATGTAAAACAAGAGAGTTATTATTTTTAAATTTCATGGAATCTGTGTTTTATGCCATATTTCTTTGAAAATAATTTCAGTGTTGCTTGACATTTGATTGGAATTGTAAAAAAAAAGGAAAAAAAATCATTAGTAGGATAAGTTTTTGTTTCTACTCACGATTTCATTGAAAAAAAAAGAAGTCTTCATGGATTTATAATCAGTTTTATTCAAGCAGCTTAAAAGTAGGAATGATTGTTTTAGTTTTTGGAACTTTTTACTTCTAAATGTTAATTGATCATTATCATAAATAACTGATTTTTTCATTACTTTTTAGAATTTTTTTCCTTCATTATTATTTAAAATTGTATTTCAAAGATTTTATTATTTTGTTTGAATACGACAAAAAAATGTATTCTTTTCTTCTTGGTTTTGGAAACCACATAGGATATGTTTTACCGGTTTGCTAATTCTCAGTTGAGAAAAGACTATTAAAAAAATATTTTTCGAAAGATATCAGATAACAAACATATTTACCTTCTAACTTACACAGAATTATTCGTATTACGGCATTTCAAGAATTTTTAATGATGATATACATTTGCTTTGGATGTTTGGCATTGATTTAGTGTACACATTGCTGTTAACAGGTTCTCTCCTTTAGGATAATGGTCTTTTAGCTTGCAACATAGTATATAAATCTCTATAGTATTATATACCTATTTAGAACAGTGGCAGAAAAAATTGTGGACATTTCTGAAAGTTTTTATGTTTCCTATGCTTTGTATGCTTGTATCAAATCATTTTAATGACTTGTTCTAATTGTATATTGTATTTAATTGTATGATGTCAGCTTCTGCTAATAGGTGATTGTTTCCCAGAACAAAAACTGCATTTTCGGAAATGAAACATTTTCTATAAGCAAGTAAAAAAACATAAAAATTTCCAAAAGTGTCCACAATTTTGGTCACCACTATATTACATATCTCCTTATATTTTCCAACTAAATGATTATTTGGAAATAATACAATACAGGACATAAGTTGTTAAAGAAACTAGTTTAAACTACTAGATGGGATTAAAAAATTGCTGTTAAAGCTAATTATAGAACCAGAATTAAAGATCCATCCTACTAAAATTATAGTTTGAGAGAAAAAAGAATAAATAACCATATCTCTATTATTCTGATTGTATTCTTGAATGTACTAATTGTTACGAAATTAATTTATATTTGTTTACAATTAGTCAACTAGTGTGAAGAATTCAATTTACAATGCAATGACAGCAAAATGCTCGATAATAATTACAGCAAGTGTAATCAAGAACAACCATTTTGGTAACAATATTGTTTTTTAAAATAGACTTATAATAATTTCATTATTTATTAAAAAATAAATAAATAAAATCTTTTTTTGCTTTCAAAATCAAAAACTTTTAGATTTAGTTTAACAGATCTATATGCAAATCTTAGTTTTTGTTTAGAGCATTTAATGCAAGTTTACAGCCTAACAAGTCTCTAATAAAGCATGATTGCATAAATTTTTACCAATTTTTTCCATATTTAAAGAAAGGAGAATGTCTTGTTAAGCCTATTTTTCATTGGGCTCATTAATTATTTATTGCCTATTTAAGACGAAACAAATATGCTGAAATTGGTTAACTTATGCAGATGGAATAATTTCATTAACAAAGATGATATAGACTTCTTAGCTAATTGGATTTATTAAATCATTCTAAGAGTAAAACAGAATACATTTTTCCTTCTTTGTTTAATGATTTTGTATCTTTGATAAAACGTGGAACCACTCCATCACTAAGACTACTCCATCACGTGGAACCACTCCTGCACCTATGCCCCAATGAAGATATTTATTAGTAAATGATCAAGGTCCTTGTGAGCATGCAGGGTGAGACATATAAATATGTGCAATGAAAATTTGTGTTAATTTTTTTTAAAAATCTCAATTAAATGCTTCATAAAAAATCATATTTGTGTGCTTTCTATAGAACTCATCGAACTAGTAAAATAAAAAAGAAATGGTTAAAGGAATGATTGAGGCTTTAAAAAAATCTTAAATTCAATATACAACAATTAAAGAAAATAAGAAAGTTGGATTAATTTTTGCTTGTAAAATATGTGTTCTGACTTATGGAAAGTTGTGCAAATGGGATAAAACTGTTTCCTGAATTTAGTATTCTTTCGTACAATTTTTGTTTGGTGCAGCATGTCCTTTTTTCGAGACTTTGTTGCATTAAACTCCATATTCATTCCAATTTTTTTTATATTTTGGCTGCATGCTATTTTTTATAAAAATTATTTGATAAAAACAAAACACTATTAATATTTTATTTTAGTGTTATCAATTCTATTTTCCCCCCAAAGAAACGACTGGAGCAAATTATAAAGGATGTACCTAGAAAAATATTTTAGTTTTAAATAATTGTATTTTACCAAAAATAAGTTGATTTTAATAATTATGTTTGTGTGTGCTTTGCTTGTTAATTTTTATTAATTGACTTTAATCTTTAATTATCAGCTATCATTACACCAAGGAACAGCATTGTTTGTTATCAGTGAATCTCCAAAGGAGGAACCTAATTTGTCTTGGACATTAAATGATAAGATTTCTGGAAAAAATCTTGCTGATGATGACTGGCATCACGTTGGTGTTGTTTATGATGCTGGGTAAGACATTTTATTTTTTTAGAAGATCTCGAATTTTCTTTAAATAAGTTAGTTATTTCTTTGTACTAAATACAACTGTCATTGTGTTAATGCTATTTTATTTTCCATTTCTAGAGAAGTTAAATTGGCAGTAGATTACCACCATAGTTCAAAAGGTGTTTTTACTCATCCATTAGAATTTATGAGTCAAATGATTTTAACCACCAGTGTACAAGATGCCGAGAGAGGTCTGTGTTTTATTTTATTATCATTTAATTTACTTAATATGAAAAGGAAAATATTTTGATTTATAATACTTTGATTTTGTTTTGTTTTTTTGCTTTTTTTATGAAAAATAAACAGGCTTACTCTAAATGGAATATGTAATTTAATTATTCAGTTAGTTTCTTCACTATTGTATAATAGGGATCTATTACTTTTAAAAAAAAATATATTTGTTTGTTGAGATTTTGAAGTTTTCCTATAAATTTGTAAATTAGAACTGCATAATATCTGTATGCAATACTGATAGTATCTTCATGTTTGTAATTCATAACTATTTTTCTATATTCATGCGTATTTCCATGGGTATAGTAAAATGCAGTTGGTAGTTTTAAATTTTGTTCAAGTTTTGATACATTTTAATGATACATTTGAGAGAATTCCAATTCTGACACATTTTATTTTAAGGGAAGATGTTACATTATTTTTAAATAAATAAATCTGATATACCAACTTCGAAGCCTTGTTACTCTTTTCGCCACTAATGCAACTTGTGTTTAGTTTAGTATAGTAACCAAATGACTAGTTTTAAAGGATTAGTTAAATTTTTTATCATGAAGACTTTAGGTAAATTTGTGCAAAATTTATGCGTCGTTAAATCTTACTTTTAAAAAATGAAATGTTTCTGACAAGAATGTATGCATTTAAAGATATACATTTTCATATTAAATCCACTTTAGGCTTCATTGGCTGTATGAGAGATATATACGTTGCTGGTGATTGGATTGATCCGAGGACAGTTGTTGATACAAATCAAGTGTCTGGAAAAGTTTCATTAGATAGTTGCCTTCTAGTTAACTTGTGCAATAATCCATATGCTTGTGAACATGGAGGTCAGTGCTATGTTAAAAAAGGAGAAACATATTGTGAATGTGAAAAAACTGGATATACTGGGCGGACATGCCATTTTTGTGAGTTTTAGACTTTTTTTTAGATTTATTCCCTTTTTGTTGTGCTTATCTTGTATTGATAAATTGCATATGTATTATTAATAATTGATATCTTTATTTTTTGTGTGCTTTCATTGAATATAAATGGCTAGTATAAACAGGTAATCATTCTTTTTTTTAAAAAAAATAATGAAAACAATTTTATTTTTTTATTTGGTAAATTCCTTTTATGCTAAATGAGTGTTTTTCTGAGTGATATTTTTTCAGAAAAAAAAATAGTTTGAAAAAAAAAAAAGGTTTTAGTTCATTTCAAAATTGGCATAATTTATAACATTTATATATGTGTATTAATTGACTAAACGGAAAGGGGACAGTTGTAATGGCTTTAGAAATATAGTAATAATTGCTGCTCTCATGGGTGCCACTCTTCAGTCCTGTGGACTGGAATGAGTATTGGGAAAAAAATCAGTAGGCTAAGTTTTATTAATTAATATCTCTTTTTTGTTTGTTTTTTTAATTAACATGTCCTCTTTTCCTTAAAAATCTAAAAAATATTTTCTGTTAATAAGAATGGAATATTAAATTTTTATAAAAACATTGTTTCCCCCCCCCCCCTTCTTAATTGTTGCAAAACGAGCAAGTAGAAAGATCTCACCTGCTATAAAAGAATGTGATTGATTGAACTTTGGTGGCTGCTTGCTTAACACTAAACTTACAATGACCGGTCAAAAGACCAGATATTGTTTGTTGTATTGCATTTATTGTAAAGTGTTGGTATGTTTAGTGTTAAACAAAATTTATACTGTTGCTGTTTCTCAACTTGCTTGATTTTTCCACTTTCCCAACATTTTGAAATGCTGGCCAAAGTTAAATTAAGATTATTTTTAAAAAACAAGAAATTTAATAGAGTTAGGACAAACAATAAATAATGAAGCAAAAAAAAAAAAAAAAAAATTACAGATATTAATAGCTTCATGAGAAAATTAAGTGATTTTTCATGAGTACTAATATTATTTACTGATTGGTACTCATTAAATCATTTCTTGCTAGTATTATTCTGTGATTGGTGTAAAAAGATGTACAATGTTAGCTGCTATTTTTTATCTTGTTTACTGTAGAAAATAAATGAATAAAATGAAAAAAGTATTTGAAAGAATAATCAAATCATTGTTTAAATGTATGTGCCATCATCATGGAAAGGTACCTTTTGGAGTCAGTGAGCTAAAAATTTCTGAAAATTCTAGATTCTCAGCTTTTTGTCCTATGTTCATGATAAGCAAAATCCATTTGATGATTAATATCTGTACTTTTGTTCACTTTCTGCCATTAAAAATCGTAATCATACTACTGCACTTTGATTGGTTCTGGTTGCGTCTATGTTTACATAACTTGACATTCACTTTAAATGTTCTCTTATGAATTGGTTAATTAGTTATATGCAATCTGAAGAATGCTTCTCTTAACTTAATTTATAAATCTGTAGGGTTGGGATGATATCGTTACTGTATTATTGATGGTATCGTGGGCACCACCCTTGTTTTATATACACACTAAAATAAATGTTTTGAAGATTTTATATTCTTAAAGTTGTTTTTCACTTGAAATAAAATGTTATTTAAAATTATTCATAGCTTTAAGTTTTCTGAGAAAAGTTTTTTTTATGATCATATCTTTCAAGTAAAATGGTTTTTCCAAAAAAATGGTATTAGAATCTTCTTTATACAAAGTAATTAAAACTGAGATCAATTAAGATTGTTAAAATATTTGGGTTACAAAGGTTATACATCATTTACTTTCAATCTTCCAAAAATAGAATTTATTAGTATTAAATGATTATTGAAATGATTGAATTTATTTTAATTCTGTACCAAGTTACTATTCTGAAAAAAAAGTTAATATATTTTTATTTTAATAACGTTTAATTTCTAAGTGCCAGATTTTTCTAAACAGAGTAAGCATTAGCAGTAATGTAGTATTTTTATAATAGTTAAAAAGATATACTTTATAAAATAATTTTTTTTTTTATATGATTTGATTTTTGGAACATTTACTGAAAAGAGCAAAAACTTATTATTGTAGCCTTACTTTCCCTAGTTCATAATCATTTTTAAGGTGCAGATTCCTACTTAGTTAATGATTTGTATTTTTGAACGAATTTTTCTTTTCAGCATTGTATAAACGCACTTGTGAGGAATTATATCTTGTGGGATATCGGAAAAAAGGAGTGTACACCATCGACATTGATCGAAATGGTCCGCTTCCTTCAGCTCATGTTTACTGTGATATGGGTAGTGATAGTGGAGGTCAAATTATTACAAGGGTGGAAAACAATATGCCTCCAGAAATGGTAAACATCTATTATTTAACATTTCAATTATGTAACCTACTCTTCTATATTTGTATTCATTTCATAAGTTCACTTATTAAAGTTAGAATAAGCTCCCCAAACAATCACCCTTATAAAAATCACAATAAGCATAATTTACTTTATACTGTGTAACTCTTGTTTTTTTATTTTTATTATTGATTGTGTTCGCTCACTGAGGTAACCACTACAAAATGTTTTAACATTCTGGATAACATTCCTTCAGTCAACATTTTCAAGATGAATATATTGCTGATGCCTCGATTTTTTGCAAAATGATGACAGCAACTTTCATTGTGCTGAAAGAATATGTAATTGATTTTATGAATACTCACACATCCTACAACACCTGGATTGACCTGCAAAATCTGTCTTGAATCCTATAGAAAAAGCGGTAAGACATGTTGGAATAGCAGGTGGAATGCAGAAATGATAGCATCTCTGCAGTTTTGGAGGATTTGGGTGATTTGATAGATCATACAAATTGGTGGTTTTGCACAATTTCAACATTGGCTTAAACTGGATGTGATGTGCCTACTAAACCTTGTGGGCTCTCTTCCTAACTAAATTTTGAATCTGTGTTTTGAGACCAGAGATTAAATTAGACAATATTAAATGATTTTTTTCATGATTTCTCTAGGGGTGACTAATTTTTTTATCTGGTGAGCTTATTTAATAATGAAATAACATTAATTAAAAATTTTTATCTGTTATCAAATTGGAATAAAGTACAATATAATATAAAGTTTTATGATTTTTTTAAAAAAAAAAGGACTATGCTATTAAATTATCAGAATGTAGAATACAAAATATCAATTATTAAATTGCAATTCCTTATAAATACAATAATTTTGCTTTTTTATTAAAAAATAAATTGTGTATAATAGGCATTTGGACTTTTAATAGTTCGTAGTATTTTATCCTTCTTAAAAAATTTTATTACTACAGTAGAAAACCGATTATCCGGAACGATCGGGACCATCGCGATTCTGGATAACTGATTTTTCCGGTTTTCTGAATCGCTACAAAATGCCGTTTTTTTAATGTTTATAAAACGAAACTAAAAAATTATTTTGAAATAGTTTTACAAATAATAAAAAATGATAAATAATAATACACTTAAGTTTAAATAAGGAAAGAAATTATGAAATAAAAATTATATACAGGCTTATATATGTTATTATTAACATTAATAACATATATAAGCTATTTGTGCTTATGTGAGATTCGTCTACAAACGACTTTTGATCCGTCCTCTAAATCAGTTCTTTCATCAACTCGATACGCCGTACGCTCTAAATAACAAAATGGGCTCAAAATCTTGCAGGAAAAGAACTTTTTTTTAATGGAAGAAAATTAAATTTCCGGTTCCGAATTTCATTCCGGTTATCTGGTTTTCCGGTTTTCTGATTTCCTGATAAGAGGTTCTGCACTGTATTTTATTTTAACCTTCTTAAATTTTTTTTATTATTCATCCTAAAGGTAAAACTGCAAATATAATTTATTTTACTTTTTTAAGGTTATTAGAAAGAAAGGAATGAAATCGTTTACAATAGAAGTTGCATATAGAGAGTTCACACCTGAAATGCTTCAGTCACTCGTTAAACATTCAAAAGTTTGCTCTCAGTATATGAAATACGAATGTTTCAAGACTCCTCTTGGGTAAATAGTTATTTCTGCACTTTCTGTATTAAGTTTTTTTTTTTTTGTATGCCAAATGCTTCTTTAATCAATATTTTAAAATACAATTTATTTATTTTCTTAAATCTAATCTAATATATTGCATGAATATTATAAACCTGTCTTAAAGCTGGAATGCATAGAAATTAAGTAATTTATTTTTAATTATTTTTTATTACTCCTAACTGAGTTTCTGTGTCAAAAATTTAAAAAA
Source organism: Parasteatoda lunata (assembly GCA_949128135.1). Taxonomy (NCBI): domain Eukaryota; kingdom Metazoa; phylum Arthropoda; class Arachnida; order Araneae; family Theridiidae; genus Parasteatoda; species Parasteatoda lunata. The sequence goes on along the minus strand of OX421973.1, from coordinate 75,399,182 downwards.
TAATAGTTAGAAGAATGTTATAAATTTAGAATACAGTCAAACTCGTTTATAACGAGCTCGGATTTAACGAGAACTCGGATTTACCGAGGGAAACGAGAATATTTGGTTGGATCAATGTTAAGTCTATGGAACAGAAGTCGCTTTTAACGAGCAAGACCCGGTTTTAGCGAGCAATATTTTTCTGTCTTGCAATCTTTTTTCTCATCTTTCTAATCTTTCTGTCTCATCTTTTTTTCAAAATGATAAGAAATGCGTGCGAAATAAAAAAAAACGCGAACTGAAACTTAATTGCCCTTATCGCTCTAATCTAAAGCATAAGAAAAGTCACATAAGAGTAGGCGGTGACGTATCAATTTCACGCCTTTTCGACTGGTTGGGGGGGATGGTTAGTTGTCATTAAATTAAGAAAAGTAATTAATTAAATTAATTAATGTAATTAAAGTAAGTAAGTATTAATTAAATTTTAAGTAAACTCAATCATTTGACCTCCCAAGCCCCCCCCTTCTTCTGGTTGCACGCCTGCCTTAAGGACCCGTTTATTACGAGCACTCGGATTTAACGAGCACATGTTACGGTCCCTGTGTGCTCGTTATAAACGAGTTCCACTGTAGTTATGGAACTGGTGGAAATAACTCATTTTTTCTGATTGTTGTTTCTCTCATCAAATTATTCTTTTTCTTCTGCAAGATTTTTTAATGCTTCTGTAAATAATGCTTCTCTGTAAAATACATAACACATTTGATATTAAGTATATTTAATATTGCATCACTTTTACAATGGGTTAAATTGAACTCCGCTAGTGTTATGCCAACTTTTCTTTGGCTGGGAGGAGAGGGGCAGCTGAGCAATACAAAGTGCAAGACTCATAAACTTAGTCCGTTTTATTATTTTAAAATTAGTTTTATTATTTTAATTTTATTATAAATAGTTATTATATTAAATCTCAAACATTTTATCAAAATTATATCTGTTATAGTTGCATAAATTATTTCAGGTGATTATGATGACTATGAATTAGCTATTACTTTAACATCATCAAAATAGTGAACAAAAATTATTTATCAATCGGAGAGAGATTAAAAAGTAAATATAAGAATTAAATTTAAAAATATTTATTTACTGAATTTTGAAATTTTATCCTTTAAGTTTGTTAATGCTGAGAAATACATTTCAATTATTCAACAATAACTTCCTGATCATAAACGACGTAAAATGGTTTATCGCTCTTTAAGAGCATTTTAATTTAGATATAATTTAGGATCTATATTGTGATTCAGGCATAAATTTTAATTTACTCATAAATATCCAGTAAAACAAGGAAGTAGTTAACTTTAATCTTTAAATATTTTTATTAATTTAACTTTAATGATAAATAAAAACGAGGGAAAATTTTTTAAAAAAAAGTATTGTAAAGATATTATTAATTTCTTGAAACTACGTTTGTGAAAGTACAATTTTATGGATGATTTTGTGAAGGTACCGCCAAACAGTGATAAATTTGTGCTGCACAGACTAACTATTTTATTAATGTCTGTTATTAATGATTCTGAAAAGTTTTCATTTCTCTTAAAATAGGCTTCGGACATATACGTGGATGGAGTCATCTGGCAGTAAGCGATATATTACTAGTATAGGCAGTCAGTCTGAGGGCTGCAAATGTGCAGAAAATCATAGTTGTGCTAATTCTTCTTTTTTGTGTAATTGTGATATTGCTGATGCTCGCTGGAGAGTTGATGATGGGGATTATACTAGTCCAACACATTTAGGCATCACTAAAATCTATATATTACAGCCAGATAATTTGGATGCATCAGCTGAAGGCCGCCTTACTCTGGGTCCACTGGAATGTGTGGAAACAGGTGTGTAAATTAAAGAAAAAAAGCATAATTACAGAATATATTTTTCATTGAAACTTTATACGTAATTAAAAATATGCTATTGTTCAAGGAATTCATTACTAATTTGTAAATGGGATTTTTTTTAATTACTGTTAAAAGTCAATTAAAGAATATAGACACAATAAAAAAGATTTTTTCATTCTTCTCTAAGTATAAAAATGTAAGTTTTTCTTTCATCTCTTTAACAAGATTCGTACTGAAATTTGAAAACAAACATTATTAGTATTTTTTTTTCTAATTTATATGTTTCTTATATTAATTTTCAACTATATGCTATGCTGAGTTCTGTTACTTTTATGAATGCACTTTTGTGTTTTTTTTCCTTTTTGTTGCAATGCCTATTGCAGTGGTACAGTTAGGGTGAAAGCTATATCTTATAAAAAATGTATAGACTGGAAAAATTTGTGAGCATTTGAGCTTTCCTTTTTGCTACAGTAGTTCACATGTAGCACATTTTTCACCTTTTTTCTAATTCCGTGTTTGATATAGGGGGTTCCATTTCACCTCAAATTCTTAAAATTATGTGCAATCCCTAAAAATCTGCTGAAATTTTGCTGTTCTTAAAAAAATTGAAGTTATACGGAAAACACTGATAAAATCACCTGGAATCAGGAATCACCCTACACCCTCATTTTTAAACCAAATCTGCACGAGTTGTCACTTCTCTACAAGGAGAGGCACATGACGTCTTCAAAGGGAAAAAAAGTTTTGCAAAGTTAACTGCGTCATTTGGCAACGTTCAGGCACATGATTGACTTTTTTTTCATGACATGATTATTTTCCTCCTGAGATGTCACACGCTTCTCTCTTTGTCCATCCCTGAGTTCTCGAACAAGATCTCTTTGGCTACTGACATCAAAATATTGCTTTTAGAAGCCTTTTTTGTTAGTTTCAGTCTTCGGAACAGTTGATTTGTTCCGATTGTTTTGGAATCGCTCAATGGATTTTTATATTTCTCCCAGTTCTAGTAACATAAATATTTTCAATAATTTTCCTGCTGTCTTACAGTATTTGTCTGTGTTTAAATTGATACCAGATACCACTGGAAAAGAACAAATAGAATTCCAGAGTGATTGGTTTGAAAAATAACTAGATTGTATCTTTCAAAAAGAATGGTTTGAATCTGTTGCTGGTGATCTATATTTCGCGAAGTGTGGTTTATGTTGCAAAACATTTAATTATGCTCGTGTTCTCATCCTAAAGGAAAAAAAGACTTTTGCTAGTTTGATGAGAGATTTAAAAGCAATGGGGAAGCAAAAATATTTAATTGGGTGCCAAATAAAAATAGTGGTGATACTGCTGTTCTTAGCCAGCAAAATCAAATTTTGAATGCTGAAACTCTACGGTGTTAACATGTAGCTGAGAAAAATATTTCTTTGAAATTTTGTAGGGATACAGTTGATTTATTTAAAGTAATGTTTCCAGATTTCCCAATAGTGTTTGGCAATACAACTTAAATATAAGAAAACTGCTTATACTGGTCAAGTAAGTTTAATTTGGATATCTGAAAAGTATATTTTTAGGTCATGCTGCAGCTGACATTATTTTAAATGAACTTTTGGATGTTCTATCTATTCAATAACTGTAAGATGTTCTATCATTAAGATTCCATTGAATAAAGTAAAATGTCTTTCAATGGATAATCCTAATCTTAACAAAAGTGTGATGAAAAAGTTTTCGGACAATAATAGATCAAAGCAAAACACGTTATAGCCATTAGCAATTTGCATGTGGCAAATAATGCATTTAAAGTTTTTCTTAATGCATTAGCAATAAACTTTGATGAGTTTGCCAGTGATGTGTATTTTTTCCTAAAGAACAGTGGTGTGCGTAGGAAAGGTTTTAAATAGGAAAATAACAGAAAAAGAGGAAATAACAAGAGACTGCATAGATTTTATTGAAACATTTTAATAGTTGATAGCTTACAGCAGCTAGTTGAGCAGTGGACAAAAATTTCAGAAAATTTTTATGCTTTCTGCCTTAACAAAAATTGTTGGATAAGTAGCTAAGTACTTCAAGCAGATATAAACGTATCTGTGAGAATTTAAGAAAGCTAACAACTTTGTTTTTTATCTTTAATTGCTTATACACATAAGTACTTTGAAACCTTTTCTTTATTTTTCCAAAGCAAATCTCTGAAGACACACCTGCTGTTCAGCTGAATGAAGGAACTAATCAGACAAGTTATGATTCAATTTATAAAAGATCGTAATTCATAATGTTATTGATCATTTATCGTAAATTTTTGATGCCATGTTTATATGTATCCATTTTATTCCTCTTTTCTTCTTTAAAAATAAAATTTGGTTTGTTTTCAGATACTCAAGAGTATGTTATTACCTTCAAAACGTGGAATTCATTCATTGAGGTACCTGGATGGCGTAGAGGAGATATTGCTTTCAGTTTTAGGACATCCAATAATCAAGCTGTCTTAATATATCAATCTTCTATTCATCATAGTCATGGTTATTTAAGAGTACTTTTGATAAATGGTAATTATTAATTTCCTGCAATAGTTCCACTTATCAGAACAATCCTGGAATAGTCTTGGAAGTCAGGGAATATTGCATTTATTTTGCCAAAATTTTGAAAATTCGTGCTATAAACTTGGAAACATTCTGAAAGTCAAAATTTAAATTTATATGATTTTCATATTAAGTTCATATTTGATAACTTAGTTCATATTTAATAACTTAAGAACCATTTGATCAATTGCACTCAAATTTTGTATTTTGCCATTTAAAAATACATTATTTAAAATCATGTCAAAATTCATATACCTTACAATTCACCTTTTTTTCAAATATTATTTAATAAAATAATAAATTATTTTAAAAAATTATTTTTTTAATGGAATTATCTTAGGATGAACTAATTTTATAACCCTGAAAATGTTTTGGCTCCTTTTAAAAGTTTTCGTAATATTGCGAAATATGCAAAAAGTAAAATCAACCTTAAGAGGTATAGGGAAAAATTAGGAAATTTTGCTAGTGGCTAATTGTAGAATATATGGCAGTGGTCACTTTTTCTAATTTTGTTTTCAAAATTGTTTAAATGATTAAATAAACTTAATGTATGGCATTTATTTTGAAGAATTTTCAAAATAAGGTAAACATTACAAGGTTTATTTTTAAAAAGAAAATTTTTAAAGAAATAAAAATATTTTTCAGAATATTATAAAACTATTCATAAAGTTTCATACATATTAAAAAAAATAATAAAATGCACAGGGTGTAAATGCCAAAAAAATGTTTAATCATATTGTGTCTAGTTATGTAACAATAATGTGTTTTTTAATTGTTTATTGAAAAACTACATTTATTTCTTTCATCTTTAACATTGTTTAAAAGGTGCAAATTATACAATTAAATACGTTATTGATTTTTTCTGACATATTTTTGACTTAATAATATACATAGAAAGCAAAGTAAACTGTTATCCACAAACCAGTTATCAGTATTTTTGGATTTAAAGTTTTTGCACTTATACATGTAAAATATAAAAATTTTAAGCCAATATGTTCTAAAAAAGAATTATATATTTATATTTTAGATTATGAATTATCATTTGAGTTCACACTAAACAATCGTCCTCGCAGTGTGAGAGTTACTTCGAGAAGAAAACTGAATTCTGGGGAATGGCAGCAAGTTTGGGTGGATCACGATACTTATCATATGCGTTTTACTGTCAATTTAGATTCTGTCATGGTTGATTATGGTGAATCACATGGTGTAGGTCCTTTTGAAGGTCCACTCTATGTGGGAGGTGTCTTAGAGTAAGTATTAATATTTTGTGCTTTTATGCATAATATTAAATTTTTAATAATTATTTACTGACTCTTCTGGTTTCAATATTTATCTGGTTGTTGAAATAAAGAAATATGTATTAATATTATTTTCTAGAAATTTTTCAAAGTTAGTCTTTTTAAGTCCTTTATTCAGATATTTGGCCTTAAAGAAGGCTGTAAAGATTACTTTTGTCTTAATTAGGAACGTACAAAAATTTAAAATAAAATCCTGCTAATTGTCAAAAGAAATGAATATTTATATTTAATTGTTTAGAATTAATTTTCATTATTTTAGTTTTATTTTGGTTGATAATAAGCTCCTCTTTCTTAGCCTCTACGCTTAAAATGTTTGTTTTCCTGTCTTAAGAAGTAGATCAGTAAACGTAATTCGTCTACAAAATCAAGATCAGAAAGATATTCAGGCAAAGTTCCCTCTTATACCCCTTTTATCCTCTGATACTCTCTTCATAATCTAGTCAATAGCAGTTAAAAGATTGTCGGAAAAAAGTATATAACCCTGTCTAACACCGGAATCAACCCTGAAGGAGTCTTAATTGTTGGATAAGTCATATATAGTAATGGATAAGTCGTATATTGTAATTTTATTGTGTATTGTAATTTTTATATATATTTCTGAGAATCTTTACAAAACATCCGAGAATTCCATAGTACTTCAACAGCTTCCAGAGTGTTTCTCTGTGTGTAAACTGTCAAAAACCGTTTCAAAATTCTATGAAATTTAAATATATTGTTGTCCATTCAATAGATTGTTTGACTATAATCCCTAATGTCGTAATGTGGTGGACACATGATCTACGCAGGCTTTTGTCAATTGCATTTTTCGTTCTTAAAGCACTATTCTAGGGAAAATTTTGCTACATACATTTAACAAAGTAATTCCTCTCCAGTTGTTGATAATATGGAGGACATTACAATAGACTGAATTCTGAGCTACTAAGACATGATCAGAGAAAGCATTATTGGATCAGAAACCTAGCCTTTAGTACATACTACTACGCAAAGACCTTTCCCACCATATCAACAGGGCTGCGTGAAGTTCTGGGTGTTTGTTGGAAGGTTAATTAATTATAATAGCATTTAATTTTCATGAATTCTGTTAATTTTACATAACTTTTATTGTGTGTTTTTTTTTCTTTTTAAGTCTAATAAAGTTGATACTGTTATTTAATTTTTTAAAAAAAACAAGTTTATGAAAAATGGACTTCAGTATGTATTAGCTTTCGTTAACTTAAAAATTGATATGATTTATTTATTGGCAATTGTAGAAACAAACTGTGATAAATTTTTAAATCTTATTTTAAGAACGAATTCTATTTTGGTATTGAATTTAAAGCTATATATTTATATCTACATACCATATTTACTTTTCGTTTTAGAGCTGTTTCTGGTGATTCTTCAATAAAACAAGGATTTATTGGGTGCTTTAGAGGATTAGTAATTAATGATGTTGTGGTTGATCTGTATAAGCACATGACTAGAAGGTTAGTAAATATATTTCATATTAACAATTTCTTAAGCTATCTATACCAACTAAGTTTTACAAAAAGTATTTTTTATTAGGTATTGTTTTAACTTTTTTAGTAGTACAGCAAATATAGACTAAATGTTTAGTTTATAAATGTTTTAAAATAACCGGAAAAATACTTATTAGAAAAAAAGAAATTACTGTGTTTTGTTTACTCAAAATAATATGTGCACAAAATACACAATATACTGTTTTAAACTCACAAATTTTAATTTAAAACAAATGCATTAGGAAAAAAAAATTTCTTTTTCTTTTCTTTTTTTCAGTAAAAAAAAAAGTTTTTTTGGTCCGTGACTCCTTCTCCTTACATTGAGGTTATAATTAGACTTGAGTGTTTCTTTTTCTTTAGAATGTTAGAAAATAAACATTTGCTACAAACTTTGTATCAGTTGAAGAAAATAGAAACCTACACATATATTTTAAGTTTTTTTTTTTTCCAATACTGAATTGAAGGTTTTATACTAAAAGAAAAAGTTATCTAATCTTCTAACACATAGAAAAAATTTATTCTATGCATACCAAAGAGTTACTTTAAAGGAAATTATTACATTTTAGGTTCTAAGGTAAGGCTGTTTCTTCTATCAATATTTTGTAATTGTATATTTAATTTTGTTTTGGTTATTGTTTACTTTTTTATTTTGTGTTTTTTAAAAAACCTATTTTATCTAGAAAAATTTACTACTTTTAGTGAATCGGCAATCGTTCATGGATGTCAACCATCCTGTGCTTCTAGCCCTTGCCAAAATGGAGCTACTTGTGTTGAATATTGGGGATCTTATATGTGTGATTGTGTTAATCGATTTGCCCATTCAGGAAAAAATTGTGAGACAAGTATGTATATGTTATTTTGATTTGATTACACATGATAAGGTTTTAGATAGTGCTATTTTGTTGTTCTCTCTTCTATTATTACTAAACCTTTCACACATGAAACTTTTATTTGAATTGTCCAACTCCATCGTAGTTCATTTTGAGACACATGATTTCTTAAAATTGAATGAATGTATTTTGTTTGTTCTCTTGTACAGACTTTATTGTTGCCTATTTGGCAACAGAAATAAACTGAAGATGTAAAAAATTGTATTCCTGAAACAGCTCACTGTGGACTAGAGAGTCGTGGAGGCTAACGTCTCACAGTTTCATGAATAACAGGATGTAATGTGATCAGCATTGTTCACAGGCAGTCTATGCTCCCCATACTATTTGGTACCCATCTATCTGAACCTGTGTGAGCTTTAACTGACCACTGGTGATCGAACACCAATTTAACTTATTTGTTTTAATAAACAGAAAGATGGCACACTATTTAAATAAATACTTATGTCTTAAAGTTAAAAAAAATAAATTTTTAATGGCGGGCACTTGGAGCGGAACTATTGACCACAGAAAGTGCCAGAACTGCTAACTCTCTTTTCGTTACCCAGTGGGCACCTGTGGCGATGCTGCTCCAACGGCGGTGGAGCAGCGTCGCCCACGTCACGCTACCACAACCCGTTTATAGTGCAGGTCACATTCACACACAAAGGAGAAAGGACATAGAACACAGATAGAGAGAAAGAAACATCCATGCCTTGCCCGGGATTCGAACCCAGAACCTTTCTGTTGCAAGGACTGTTCCCTGATCCCTACACAGGCCGGTCGGCTTAAAATAAATATAGTTCATCTGTTTATTTATTTATTTAAACGTAATCTTAATTAATAAATAAAGAATTTTCTCAAATTTAAATTATTCTGCTCAGGTGTCAATAGTTGTAAAATGTTAGCAATTAACACGGATAATTTAGTTTCTGCTTAAATATAAACCAGGCGCCATTTTTTTCTGTATATTTTAAAACTTAATTTAATCTCTATTTTTTTTTCTTTAGACATCAATATAAATGCTATGACTGTGGTAACACCTGGCTCATATTATCACCATAAAAATGAGGGAAATGAAACAAATCCTGTTTTGGAAAAAGATATTCTTCTAAACTTCCGGACATTTGAGAAAGAAGGAATTTTACTCTATGCTTTTGACCATTACAATAATTTTGTGCAACTCCATTTTGCTAATAAAAAAGTGTACTTCACTTTCAATTCAGATCAAACTGTGTATCAGTTGCATGCAGAGGCTCAGGGTTAGTAAAGTTATCTTATTATTTTATTGCTCATTCATTTAAAACAAACAGGTTTATAAAATGGAGTACAGTAAAATTAATAAAAACCTGAACATTTCTCAGTCTCACAGGTACTTCATCAGTAGCAGGGGTGGCAAAATAGAGATGATATAATTCGACAGATGTTATGTAACATTAAAACATTAATGAAAATAAATATGCAAGTTAAAAAAGAGCAATATAAATTGTCAATGAAAACTTAAATTTACTGCATGTCCAAACATTTAAAAAAATGGTACTGCAGAAAGATCATTAACAATAGAATGTTTGTTTTTGATAACGTGGAAACTTTCCCAGAAATCCAGGTATGCATGAAGCATGTTTACGAATGATATTTGGTGAGGTAATATCAGAAGGAATAAAAGTATGCACATTAGAGTCTTGCTGTTATTGCAGCTTCCTTGTGATTTGAAAAAAAGCAAATTGTCTGTATATGATTAATGTTTGGAGGTACAGTATTTTCTAGGGAGGGAGATGAAATATAGTGCATCATTTCAGTTACAGTTTTTTTTTTTCGAGTTTAAAATTTAAAAAAAAAAAAAAAAAACAACAATGAAGAACGAAATTTTTTTAGAAGTTATTGTGTGATAGATATGTTAAACAGGATTACATCTTTTTAAAATGTTAAGTCTTAAGTTCATATGTGAACTTTTTCGTATTAGTAGAAATGTAAAAAAAAGTTAAATATTGTTTAAACATTTGCTTTTAAGGCTTAGTTCGAATTTATGTGGTTAGTTATATACTGATTAATATTTTATGGACTATCACCTTTAAGAAAATACTATTGTGAAAAAAAGTGATTCTGGAAATTTTAACATAAAAATCTATGAAATCCAATAAAGTCAGGGAAATTACAATCTAGAACTTTGACAGATGTCTTAAAAAATAATTTATAGCTCTTGCTATTATTACCCATTGATTTTTCATACTAATTTTTATAAATTTAATTATATAGGACTTTCAAAAGGATTACCAGTACAAATAAAAGTTGAACGACAGTTGCAACGTACTACACTTTTTGTAAATGATAAAAATTCATCAGCTGATGTTGTTATTAAATTTGTGGGAAAATATTTTCGTATGCCCTGGCGGCAAAATCAAGAATTAGGTTTGTATTTTTTGTATTTGATTTGTTTGATTCATAAAGTGATCTAATAATATTTATTGAAGGAACTTTTCATTTTAGAAACCGTTTTTCCGCCAAGAGGAACATATCGAACAATAGATCACAACGAAATGTTTTTAGGTCATGTTGGTAGCGGAACCTCTACTAATTTTACAAAATCTGGTTTTGTCGGTTGCATTCAAGGATTTATGATAGGTGATAAACTCTTTGATTTGGAAGCAGCTGCTCTAACCGAAAATGCTGAAGCTAAAAATGGTATATTTATCTCTGCTCAAAATTTGTTTATTTTTTATTGATGCTTTAATTTCATTTTTTCATTACAATAATATTAATCTATCAATTCAATTATCTCATCAAGTCAATTTTAGAATTTTATTCGAAATTGTTTTTAAATCAATATTTTGTAAGTCTTTTTTACTAGTATGTACTTGTTTGAGAATATTTTAAAGTTTGTCTTTGAGTATGTTTTTTTAAGTCATGATTTGCATATTTTTCCAGCTTTACCATATCGGAACAAATTATTTGATTTATTTGTAGTTGGCCATTCAATAGGTGATCTTATGTGTTTTCGAATGTATTTTACATACATTAAAATTAATTTTGCAGTTGCCAATGTTAGTTTCTTTGAGAGATTTTTAAAAAGAACTTGTATAAGCTAATTTTGAGCCATTGCTTCTATTTTAGCTAAATATGATTTTATGTATGAGTCATTATCAAGAGAACAGGTCTTAATTTTCCTCTCCTCTTATGATTTTTGGCATGTTATGATTTTTGGCACTATAGTAGCAGTTATGAAATGTTATTCCATGGAACTCTAAGATTCCATGGAAGGGTTACAGGATTCCGAGAGTTAGGACTTTTTTTTACCAGTTATGATTTTTGAAACCTGTGATTAAATTTATATCTGGTTAATTATCCATTATTTATTGAATATTTTATGAAATTATTGAATTAAAATGCTTGTGAGGAAAGAAAAGCAAAATTTAAAAAAAAAATCAAATTACAATATATTGAATGAATAATGAAACAGACTCATTTATCATTAATTGCATTAGTATTTTGCATGGAATAAAAATAATAAAATTGAACAATATAGAAATATCTCTCTTCAATAACCATTCTAAATATTACTTTTCGTTCCTTTTCGTTTTTATTTCAATGAAAACCAAGTATTATCTTCTGTATATTCAGTTTATACATGCACTAAAACCAAATTAAAGACTATTTGCTGCTCCACACCTGTAAATTTAACTGTGTGACATAAAAGTGTTGATAAAGTGATTCAATTAAAAAATTTTAAGTTTTTATTCATTTATTAAATATTTTTAAAATAATTTAATAAAATTTCAATCATTAATATTTTTAATTATTTATAAATTTACTTATCAAGTCTCAGGGTTACTCCAAAAGATGATCAAATATTTTGGGTTCCATAGTTGAAAAAAATTATACCACTGCACTATAGCAGGTAAACAAGATAGCTGATTTATTGTGTGAATCTACGTTTTAATCAAAGTAAACAAATAAGAAGTCATAAAATCTGTCATAATGCAAAACAGAGGGATTTGAAGAAAGTTAATTTTTTCCTTTAGCTGATAAGTTGTATTGTTCTCTTTGGCCATTATTTAATATATTTTTAATTTTAAAATATTTTTAATTTTAAAATATTTTTAGGTGTCTTAGCTCCTGGGTGTGCAATGCTATGTGATAGTCAGCCTTGTCACAATCATGGCTTATGTATAGAACACTGGAAGGATAACACAACATCTTGCGACTGTTCTCTTACTTCTTACACTGGAGAAGCATGTCAGAAAGGTTATTTCCTGTTTAAGGTGCTCATCTGTGTTTAAAATAGGATAATAGATATGATATTTACGAGTACTATTTTACTGATTGGAATTAAAATTTTGAAAATGTAACTCTTTTTGCCCTACAATGTATTTGTTCCTTAAAAAGAAAAAAAAACACATTTAAAGTGTTAACATCATTATTGTAAATATACACGCTAGTTATATTTTAAATTTGGATAATTTAATATTTACTCAAAATAAAGGTGCTTATCTTTGTTAAAAATAGGATAATAGATATATTTTTTGAGCGCTATTTTATCGATTATAATAAAAATTTTTAAACTTTAACTCTAATTTTTGTCCTACAATCTGTATTTGTTCTCTTAAAAGAAAAAGAAACATTAAAATTTTTAATATTCTTGTTGTAAATATACACACTAGTTATATTTTTAATTTGTATTATTTAAACTATAGTTACATATTAAAAGGTTTTCGATTTTTATTTGTAGCATTGTGGTTTTTATCGGACTCAGTTACTCACCTTCATTTTTTTAATTCAAAGATAATTTACTGTTGAGTGAAAAAGTCATAAATTTCTATTTTTACTTGTCTTCAATTTTTTAATTACAGTTTTTATACAGTGTTAAGTATGCATTTTTATCAAAATAACTTTATTTGCTCACAATCAGAAAATTATAATTTTTTATTTAAAAAATTATGTATCCATTTTAGAGACTGTTCTAAAAAAGAGCATGGATAGCTCACGAAAATAAGTTAGATATAAATTATTCTCTTTTATATTGTATCAATGTGTGCATGTTTTAAGCAACTAGTTGGTTGATTATGAAATAGTTTTTATTTTTAAGCCCTATTCAGAAGTTGCTTTTAATAATCTCCAAAAATAAATAAATAAAGTAAAAATAAAAATCATTGAATATGTTTTATTTATTAATTAATATTCAAAAAGTATTTTAGTAAATATGCTTGTTAGAAAACTTTTTTCTGAGAATCTTATAAATTTTTTTTTTTTTTAAAACTTTCTAGTTAGTTTTATTTTTCTTTCATTTAGAAAAATCTTAATTATTAATATGTTTTACTTGATAGATAGATTTTTTGTTATTTTTATTTATTTTTACAAACTTTAAAATACATAACTTGATAGCATTTTCATTCTTGGATGTATTTTCGTATTTAGTTAAATTCAAAATGTTAAAAAGATGTGATAATATAACATTTGAAATGGTCAAGTTGAATTACGTTGTTGATTAGAATAGGCCCATAGAATGACTCAATTTCATAAATTTAAATACATTTTCATTCAATATTCATTTGTTAACTTTAAAATGTAATTACATGAGTTTATTTCAAGATAAGTGTTCACTATTATTAAAATAGTCTTGATACAAAATATTTATTAAATATTTTCATTAATTATGAAAAATGTCTTATTTACATGTTTAAGTGTCCTTTCATGCACTAAGAAATCTGTTTTATTGTTTAATGTGACAACACAAGAAGGTATATTTATTACACATCTTTAATTTATTTATTGCTATTCATATTTTTCAGTCTTAATTTCTTATTAAATGTTTTTTAATCTTATTTGTCTTTCTTCCATTTTATTAAATACCAAATGCAGTTGATCTCTCTAATCTTTGAGACCCTGGGTAAAATTGTGCAGAAATTTTCTTGCTACACTCTATATTACTATTCAATAGCATGAAGGAACCAGTTTTTTGATGGTAGAAAACCTGCATCTGAAAGTCTGGAAAAATGAGGACTGGCACTCAAAGGGTTAAAATTATAAAACTTCTTTCTACAGACAGCATGCTTAAAAAAAAAAAAAAAAAAAAAAAATCAAATTGCTGTTATTTTTTTGTCATGCAAAAATATTTTATTTACTTGGAAATAAATTTCTTTAAATAATGCTTGTAAAAAAAAAAAAGAAAAAAAAGAATAAGGCCTAAGTAATATAAACACTACATATAACTAAAGCTAAATTCTCTATTTTATGTAGACTCAGTAATAAAAAAGTTATGCAATGAAAAAAAGGAAATGTTATAAACCCTGTGTTGGAGTTGTTTGGGAAGTATGTAACAGACTATAATTTTTATTTTTTTAATTTTCATTCATTCACCTGATTGAAAATATTTAGGGGTACATCATTTCTCTCAAGCCCCATGAGTGTGTCTGAGAATATATAGTTTATTAATTATTCATTTAAAGAGGCTTAATTTTTTCCTATTATCTCGTTGTTAGTTTAATTATGTATCACTTAATTTCTTTTAATGGTTAAATGTTTAATTAATATATTTTTTTAAAACTCTTTTCTATTGTATACTACACATTTCTGATTTTAAAATGTCTTATTTAGATATAGGAGGCAATTTTGATGGCTACACATTGTTAACATATTCATTCCAAGGAGAGGAAATATCTGATGAAATGCGAGCAGATATGGCTGTGAGGCTTGCTTTTTCAACTGATGCTAAAGCTGCTTTTCAAGTTTTGTTGTTTATTCAACTTCAGGAAAGGTTCGAACTACTTTGAATTAAGTTCTGAACAGAATTCACAAGATTTAAAAAAGTAGAATTTTTTTTTTTTTAATCATCGATTCAAAATGAAAATATTTTTTTGTGTTATTAGGTATATTATCTTAAGATGCGATATTTTTGATATCTCAAATCGTTTATAATGAAAGCTTTGTCTTTATAAATAGACTAAATGTAGTTAATATACTATAACTTATAAATTTTAATTTCATATTACTTGTATGAAAAATTATTTAAAGTTTTACTATCATTAAAAAATGTTTCTATTTTACACATTTGGTGTTATATTTATTTAAAAACGAAACAAAGACTACTTGAGTAATTTAGAATAATTGTTTTTTTTTAATGTTTTCTGATCTAAATTGACTCTTTGTTTGATGTCTAACTTATAAATTGGCTCTCTGGCTATGCAAATATAAGTAAAAATTCTTATATATTCATTTTTTAGTTAAAAATTCCTATTTATTCACTAAATATTTATCCAATATTTAGTTTTTAGTAACTCAATTAATAGTAATAACAAATTATTTTTAGTTAGTATTTTGTTTTAAATATTTTTGTTATTATGATATTAAGTGTTAATAAATTTAATCAGAGTTTTGGATCTTTGTAATTTATGTAATGCAGTAAAAAATAGTTTAAATCATTAAGTTCTGAGGTTAAATATTTTACAAAAATCAATCTTTAATTGTATTTAAGACATTATACATTACATTCTCATCTAACATTAATGACAAAATTTTGTAGGAGGTATATTTTATTTGGACTTGCTGAAGATAACGCCTTATTTGTTGAAGAAAGAATCACCACAAACAGTAAGACTTTATAAATAAATAGCTTTTTCTAAAGCTTATGCATAATAAGTTGCGTGTCTATTTATTTTTCAGTATTAAAGTTGTGGCATATTTTTAACATTTTTCCTTCCCTTGATTTTTTAGAATATATATTGTACCTCTACCTTTACTCCCAAATATATTTTATTGCACACTTCAAACCAGGAAAGTTCGTTATTTACAGAGTTATTGTGTTGTATAGGGAGGAAGAAGAGCATTTGTTCAGAGCTACACATTTCTAGAATTCTTAATTAATTATTTTTTTAATTATTTTTTGTTTTAAAATTACTAAAACATTTTTTTAAAAATTTTAATCATGTAAATAGTTCTAATAAACTAAGTGTTCGGCATGGCACTTGAAGGATTCTTTTATAATTTTAGCAATAAAAATCAAAATCATAAAATAGACCACAATATATATTTAAACATTTTTACATATTTTAAGGAGAAGTTATAAAACCAAAATTACTGTGGCTTGTAAATTAACGATAAAAAGGAAATGATAATTAAAAATATGAAAATAAAATTAAAAACAATAACAATAATATAAATTTAAAAAAATGTTTATATTGTTATTTCTTAAAAAAACAATCATATTCTTCATTTAAGTAAATTAGACAAAATTCTAACAGGATTCTAAGTGGTACATTTTACTAGGGTCTTCACAAAATGTTTTGCATCGGTCACCACAAAAAGCTCTGATTTGTATATTAATAGCTTCAAAAGCATTGTATGCATATCCCTTTAATATTTGGTGTTAACAATCAATCAAGACGTACAAGTTAAGCAAAAAAAAAAAAAAAGTTTTGAACTATTATTATTTTTGTTGTCTTAAATACATAAAATTTATGAAAGATTTATGTCTGATATATAAATCAGTCTATCTGATATATATGTCTGATTTAAAATAGATTTATAAAACTGTTGCTTATTGCAATTGTGATAGCAAATGTAAAATCAGATGAAAGTTAAACATTTTTTTATTATTTTTTTTAACTTCAAATATTTTTGTTCACAATTAAAAATAATAATGTATGCTTATTGCAAGTAACTCATCAAATTAAGTCTAGATTGGTATGTTTTTCATGATTTTTTCAAAACTATTTATAATAAACCTGGTCACGTCTAAATCATAACGTTTTAAGCCTTATTAAGTGTCTGAAACTTTAAAAAAAAAAAAAATTCCTTGAATATTGCTTCATTTTATAATTATAAATTTTTTTTTTAGCAAAATAATATTTATTTTAGTTTTTTCTTAGCTTGCCTGCATTAGTACAAGTATCGTTTATTATATTTTTAATTTTTCAGATTAAATAAGAATGCTAATATTTATTAAATATGCCTGTACATATTTTTTATTTTTTTAGTTATTAGAAGAAAAGCAATGACTAGTAACACTTGGTCTGACAACAATAGACATTGGTTTTACTTTTCTTGGAAATCTGGAATAGTAAATTTAATTGTAAGTTTATGTATTATCAGATTTATTCTGTAGTTGCTTAATTTGATCTGTAATTATTATTTGATAAGTATGTGATATAACCTTAATATCTCTTTGCATATAATTTGTTGTGCTTTCTTTTAGATGATTTAATTATTGTCTTTACTAATTATTGTTGAAATGCCATTTGGAGTGAATTTTATGAATGTTATTTTTTAAGACGGAACTTGTGTTCTAGGTAGATGGAAAAACGTATAATCCTTTTATTCAGGTGATCGAAACATCTTCTGAAACTTATGAAGGGATTCCAAATCTCTTATATGTTGCTGGGTTACCTAAAGAAATGAATAAAAGAGAATATGGAAGCTTCAGAGGATGTATTTCTAGTATGAATCCTATTTTTGTTTCTGATATTAAAACATTATAACTTTTATATGTTATATATTGCAAATTATTAATTGATTCAGTTGGTAAATTGCGACTACCTGATTTTCAAGAATTTTATTTATTCTTTTGTAGATATTGATTGAAGTTGAATATTAGGCTAATTGCTATCACTATTTTAAAGTTATTTTATGTCCATACTGTACGGAGTAAAGACTTGTTGCTGAATTTATTAATAATTTCAGTTCTGATAAAGTACATTGGAGATTAAGATATAGGCATTGTCGCTTAGGTTGTACTAAAGCGTATAAAAAGAGAACAGAATACAGGGCAATAACTTGTGATGCCTTGTTGTGTGTTTTTCTGTTTTCCAGATTTTCATTGAAATTTTTTTTTATTTCACTCATAGAAGAATGAAAAGCTTTAAGGTACTATTCTTTTAGCAGTAGGGAATCCTTTAGTTGCATTAGTTGGAATTAGCATATATCTGTCTATAATAATTGTAATAAGTAGGATATTTGCATATAGTTGTTTTCTTTAGTATTTTAATAGTTAATGTTAAGCAATTAGCTATTGACATAAAAGTTTATGTAAATAGGTTTAGTGGATAATGTTATGTATTAGGTAATACAGTCAATTGTTGATAATAATTAAGCTGTAATATGGCAAGAGAATAAATAATTATTCTAATCATGATTGTATTTTATTCATTTTCTCTGTTAGGCACTTTAATTTAACTCCAATTTTATGGCACTTTAATTTTTAGCAAATCTCTTTCAAACTGAGATCGCTTAGCAGAATTGTTTCATTTTATGACAAAAAGCAGCACCACCACCCCTCGACCTGAGATGAATCCACTCTGCTGTCAACAGCTAATAAAGGTAGACCATTAACAGCACAGTCGGAAATGTTGGAGCGACAGAAGTTTTTCCTCTTCATTCATTCTGATTGTGCTGGTCTGCCTTATGATATAGAGCAGAGAACTCTTGCTATGGGATGGCGTTTTGATTTTTTTAAATTTGATTTTTTTGGATTAAATTTTCATAAATGATTTTTTTAATATTTATAGAAAAATTGAATAAATAAATGTGTAAACATTGTGATTTTATTTAAAAGTATTATCTTTTCAGATATTATGATTGAATTTGGCAACTTGAAACTGATGCCACTTGAAACTGCATTTGGTTACAAAAAGGGATCTCTGGATAAAATTAAAGTGGATGGGACAGTGAATGAGCGGAAATGTGCTGCTTTTGCTCAGTTATCCCAATTAATGGCAACATTGCCATCCAATATACCACCTGAGGTACAGAGTTTTTTGAACCCATTAAAGATATTTAGTAATTATATATTTTCTACTCCTAACTTCTGTGTGTTTAGAGTCTAAACATTAATTTTAGATCCCAAAATCATCCCACACAATAGTCTAAAAGGATTTACATCTGCTGAAGAAGATGGCCAATTTTCTTGCTTGATACAACAAGGAACCACACTTGTGTTGTTTTGGCTCAGTGCGATGGTGCTAAATATTGCTTAAATATCCAATCCTTTTTAGGGATACAATCTGTCAATATTTGGCAATAAGTGTATAGCCAATATTTTCTTTTTGTTATATTCAGCATTAATTTTTTTCCCTTTATTGATGAAATGTTTAGGAAATTTTCCGTTATTGGACATTGCACCTCAAATCATTACAGAATTCTTGATCTGAAATCCTTGTTTGGTTTGATCATTTTCAGGTATATCATCGAAGGTTACTGAATATACAACATTATTCTTAGCATTATAAATTTGTTCTTAACACTTTTGCTACTGTGCCGATTCAGTCCTTGAACTTTTTTTTTTTTTTTTTGCACTACCGTAAAAACCCAGGTTTTCATTTATTGTAACTTGACTTACGTTCTATTCTGCAGCCATTGCATTAGCAGAACATTATGGATTCCTTTTTATCGTTCCACAAATTCTTTTAATGTACTCATTTGTACTTATTGTACAAAAGGTAAAATGGTATAAAGAGCTGGATCGATCTTTACAGCTATTAGCGTCCAATAATTGATATGTAGTTCTGTGTATAAATGTTCTATTAAACCCATAAGATTATAATTGCTTAAAGATTCTACCTGTAGGAATTCCACAATCGAAAAACTGTTTAACCATCATCCTTTTCGATTCTATCTTTTAACTGATTCCAAATAATATTCTTTAAACATAAATTGTCAGCATTTATAGAAAATGCCACTAACAGGAATAGAGAGAGAGAGAGAGTAATTGTTTTACCAAACTTATAGAATTGACTCCTACTTTTTGTAGTGTTATAGTATTTAGTAGATACCTGTGAATAGTTAATTTTATTTTTGTAGCAGTGTGTGAATAAATTTACTTTCAATAACTCTTTAGACTCACATCTCACAATGTAGACATAAATTTTATTAGGATTAAATTTTTTGACTTTTAAGTCCATTCTTATTATTTATTTCCTAATATAAGTGAATGGTACTACTAAACTTATGAAATTTTTTATTAGTTTTAATGAAATGCTTCATTTTTTAGATACAAGGTCTTGAATGGTTTCCTGAGCCCCTTGTAACAGCAGATTATAAAAGTGTTTTTGCGGATATGGAAATGACTCCCCTTGAGAGTATTAGTAGAACTAGTAATCGTAAGTACTGAAATTTTTTATTTGAATTGATTGTTTCGACTTCAGATAAAAAGCTATTGAACTAGAAGTTAAAAGCTAAATTATTCAACTTAACAAAAACAAGAAATTACTACTTAATACAGTGAAAGTATTTAGAATTTTGTGCATGTTTAATAAATATTTATAAATTTGTTGTATTCTTTAATATTAAACTTAAAAATTTTTAAATTTTGTTCGCTAGATAAAAGAGAAATTTTTTTTCTGCTTATCTTCAATTAATCATATTAGTAAAAGAAGTGTATTTAATCAAAATGTAAGGTGACTTTAGAATAAATTTTGAAAATACTTCTTCCATTAAAATATTTAATTTAATTTAAATAATGACAACTAATTCAGGAAACTAATAAAGGCAACTAATAACTGAAAAAAGATGAAAGAAAAATTACAGTTTTTGAATAAATAAACTATCTGAACCATATCACGTGTAAAGTAAACTCCCCTATTGAATTATAAGTATAGTTTTAGTTCAATATTTGTTTGCAAATTCTTATAATTTGGTTGGCATTTTTAATAATACTTCTTTAGTTCTACTAAACTGTGTTTGAACTAAAAAAGTATTATTTCATAATAACTAAATTCAATAACAATTATAATTGTGTTATGCTCGTTAATTTTAAGTTATAGGTTAATAATATTTTAATATAACCTTATTAAAGGTATTTTACCCTTTTTTTTCAATTCTGATGTTATCTATAATGAATTGTTTCATCATATTTGATAGGTGTAGCTGCGGTTATGGGTGTAATGCTTCTTATAGTGGTTTTGGCACTTCTCCTATATATTTATCGCATTCATCGTCGTCATAAAAGAGAACGACTCGGAGAAGACATCCAAATGTACAGAAGAGGAAAAAGGAGGCTAACTACTTGTGCTGAGCGAGCTAAAGGTGAGTAAATATAAATTATCTGCTAAGATGAATGAAATGTTTACATTTTATCATTGATGCAGAATAATCTAAACTATCAAAAAAGTTTAGTTAGTAGTTGCGTTATATTATTTAAGACTAACGTAACTGATTCTTTTAAGGTAATGAATGAAAGATATCTTTATCTATAAAGTTAAATTGTGAATTTAATCATATGAATAATTTTTAGCCATTATGGTGTTTGCTGCTTCCTCTTAGGTAAAAGCATGTTCTTCAACTCTAATCTACCTTAATAATTTTTTCTTATTTAGGACATTGTTTACAATGTTAGATCAGCTTGCTTTGAGTACTTTAATGCTGTTTATGTTTAGTGTAGAATAACTGATTTTGACTCTTGTGCTATTAAAATATACATTCATTTAATTAACCTTGCTAATGTTGCTGCTAACTTCTTTAAGGAAACTAGACATCTTTCTTAAAATATGAGTGCATCAACTTTGAAAGAGAAATATATATTCATAAAAATTGTAATGTACTCTTATTGTAACTTTGAAAAAATGCATGATACCCTAGCCTGCTATAAAAGTGATTAACATTTTACTTTAGAAATATCTTTTAAAAGTTATATGAAATAATGATCATTATTCTTTTTAGTGAGCTGTATGATCATAAACTTTTATTTATCTGTAGATTATTTATATAAAATGAATGCAGCTATTACAGTATGTTTCTCCTTTTACCAGCTGTTAGTTTTTCCCAAGAAGACGAAAGAATAGATGATGATTATGATGAAGGTGATCTTCCACTAGTTGGATATCCTAAAACTCCATTACCAAATGTTCTCAACTTTCCCAAACCACCTTTTGGGACAACTGAGCCAAATGGAAAAGGCATTATTTTACAGCCAGGTAAGAATAAATATAGTGTAATAAAAAAAAATCGAATACCTTAATATGTTTTGATATAATGATTGGATTTTCAACTACATGGACTCATACTTCTGATTTGAGGGCCTAACCTTAAATATGCTAATTAATTTCTGCAGTGAATAAAAAAAAATATCAGCAATACCTAATAAGTTACAAAATAAGGCACAAAAATATACTTGCTTATTTTCAATACTAATTTGGATTTGTGACTCTCAAAATATAAAGTATAGTTGCTATCTAGCAAATATAGTCTCAGTAGTTAAAAGCAAGTGAGGGTTTGGACCCCTTAATCATAATCTAATCACCTAATTAGATAAATCTAAAAATAAAAAAATGGAAATTTTTAATCTCTATATAGCCATTCTTTATTTGAATTTCGTTAGCTTTGAATAAAATGAGTTATTGTTTTACTTAGATGGTCAAGTCGACAGTGTTGAAATTATTCCTCTCAGATCGACATCCTCTCAAGAATTGGAATGGGATCCAACTGGAGCACAACTAGTTAGCACTGTAAATAGTATATCGTTACTTTATTTCATGTACAAAACTCTTTTGATTTATTATTTGCTGTTGAACAATTTATAGTACAGTTCATACCATGTTTTCTCAAAAACCAGACACCCAATCTAAATATATTATTATTTTATCATTCCTTTTAGGAGGTGTGCCTTTAAGTCAACATATGCTATAGTCTGTCTATAGTAAGAACTCCCCATGCCATTTGCTTGGAACAGTGGCCATGTTTGCGAGGTTAATTGTTTCAAATAGGGGTGTTAGATCAATATTTAAGATAGGTTTTGACTCTGG
Organism: Parasteatoda lunata; assembly: GCA_949128135.1. Classification (NCBI taxonomy): domain Eukaryota; kingdom Metazoa; phylum Arthropoda; class Arachnida; order Araneae; family Theridiidae; genus Parasteatoda; species Parasteatoda lunata. The sequence goes on along the minus strand of OX421973.1, from coordinate 75,376,370 downwards.
TCAGAGATAAAAGCTCCCCTCTTTGAAATGTGTGTTTCTTGTTTCCATAGCAGCAAACAGATTTAGAGTTTGTGGCGACTAGAGTTCTTTCTGTAGACAAACTATATATATCGGCGTTTCTCCGCATTATAAAAATTTATGTACTTCAGTTTCCACTATATATATAAAAATATAGTGGGAACTGAAGTACATAAAATTTTTTCCATTAAATTGACTGCTCTTTTTCAGGAAATAGTCATTTTTTTAAAATTAAAAACAAATTTTATTGCTTTTAAAATATTTAAATAAAGTTTTTGCTTGTATATTTAATAACAACCTTTTTTTTCCAGGTATTTATTAGATCAAGTGCAAAATTATTTGGGTTAATATATAAGGATTGAAAGATTATATTAGAGTTATTTCATGCAGTGTGTTTGCTGGGCAGAAAGCTGCAATATCCTTAATCTACACAGATTTCCTAATTTCTTTGTTGTGTTAAACTGTATGGCTGATATAATTAGGGCATCAAAATATCCTTGTCAATATTTTTTGTGTGAAAATTATGTTTTAAAATACTAATTTCCTCATTGCACACATTATTGAGTACTGATGACTCAAATTAGATATGGTCTCGCCAATTTTCATAATTCTGGCTTACTAAAAAGATTCTACAAAACGATTATAGGGTTTGTTATCATTATTTGATTAGTTTCTTATTTAGGGCAATTAAGTGGATACATTTTATGTAAGCAATAAATATATTGATATTTTAGTCTGATGGGACAGGATATTTCAATCAGTGTAATCAAAATATTATAAAAAGTTCACTGTTTTTAAACATTTTCTAGTTATTTATTAACATTATAGCTTTAATTTTTGATGATTTCAGCTTACTCCGATTTAACAAATAAATTATCTGAGTACCTTAGTATGATTAAGGAGTTTCACTGTATATTTTAAACCTAAAATTGCATGGTAATTGAACCTCTCTTTTTAGAAAGAATCACATCCAAAACATCCCATTTAATGAGATTGTTATAAATTGAGTGAAATGTGCAACAAAAGATGAAAATAAAAGAATATATATGTATTTTTTTAAAATTTAAGGCACTGGAAGATATGAATCCTGAAGAACCGGAGAAACCTGGAGATAATGAAAGCTATGATGAAGATACTCCCTTACCTCAATTAAAAAACCAGTTTGCACCTTTGGCCTCAGCAAGTGAAGTTACAATCAACAGACTAAGTCAAACTTTTGCCTGAAGATAGTTTTATTTAGGCTTATTATATGACTATTGAAGTTACTATACCGGTTCACTACTGAAAAACTTCATTTGAGGATTGAATTTTTCATTAGACTTTTGCTAGTTTGCTTATTGAATGACTCGTGCATTTTGCTGTCTCTTTATTTCATTCCAAATAATCCTATATAAACCTAATTGTTCAATTTGTAAGTTTTTTTTTTAGTTGCTGTAGCATTTTTTAAAATAGTCAGTATTTTCATGTTTCATCTACAGGGATGTCAACTATAATAGCATTATTTTAGTTTACGATAAATTATTTTCTCCAACTACAATTTCATCTTAAAATTGCTGTTTTATGATTAACTGTGCAACTGCTAAGAATTTTGATATTTTTTAGTTTTATGAAATTACAACCATCATCTGTTTCGTTTCAATTGGAATGTTTGCAGAATCTATAAAAATTGGATTAACTGTAATACAGTTTTGCTGCATTTTTACGATTTCAGTTGGAACAAAATATTTATTCAATTAACTGTGTAGTTCAACAAATATAGATTTTGAATGTTATTATTTAATAATGCATTAAGTTAAAAAATTTGAAATTTTGTTTTATAATTTTTTATGCTATCACTGCAAATTTCTTTTCTTCGTGATAAATCCCCCATAAAATTATGATTTTAATATCAATGGAAATTATGAAATGAATTTTTTTTTTAATTTTTATTTCCTTAGTTAAATTATCTTGGTCTCTAACTATGTTGTTCAAGTTATTGTTTAATGATTTGTTAAGTTATTATAAAAGTTTTGTTTTATATTTTATGAAATATTTAACAGGGTGCGCAGCCAAATCTTTCAACAAAAAATAACCACCTTTTAAGCACTCAAAAAATATTTTTAAGCACTACATACATTAACAAATGCAAAATAATTTTCAGACATTACATGTTCATGATAAAATAACTAGTTTCTGACAAAGAACTTTTATTATTATTATTATATTAGCTATTATAAAATGATCAAGAAATGTTTCAGTTCGATATCAGAGGGTGGAAAATGAAGCTTGAAATTGAGAATATCTTGCAAAATGCAGTCGAGTTGCATATGAGAGAGCAAGAATCTCACCGAACCCAGCTCAGTAGACGCTCATGCGGACTCGTATTTCATCAAATTATATAAAATGATAAGCACTTTCATACGCTACCGACCGTACTCCGAAATGGATTATGGTTGAATGAATTGTGAAAACGTTGAATAGAACAATGTGAAAAGAATGCTTTTGCCTAATACAGGACGCGGAAATGAACATGGTAAAGAAAAAAAATTCCCTTTTCAAAAATGGAAAATTAAGCCCTTTCTAAAAACAAGCAATGGAAAAAGCACCTTTAAGCGCTTTTAAAAAACGAAAAAAAGCATTTAAGCACTTTTTAAAAACGCTACGCACCTTGTTAAAGACCACAGCTTGTTTTTTTTTAATAAAAAAAAAATAAGAAATATCTTTAAACATTTTGCTGTTCTATAGATCTTTGGTCAGAATTCATTTTAAAAGGGGGAAGCTCAACTAATTGGTATGTTCGTTCTTTTAATGAGAATTTGATTTCTTTATGAAAAAATAATCAACATAAAAGGATAAATTATAACTAAATGTTGGCATCCCTGCATTTTTTAGCTGTTGTTATTTTTAGATTGTTCCTGTGATATTAAAACATTCCTTCATTTCATTCAAAGTGACAAATGTATTTATACAACTGTAATCAATCAACAGATTTACTTATTGCTTAATTACCCGATTCAAATATTAATAGTTTATTTATATGTTATGACATTTGTTATTACCTATCCAAATTCCATCAATTTTTAACTACTTAAAACATGTTATTTTTATTTGTTAAAGTGTTCACCTTATTATTCAGCATCTGGTGCTAAACTGTTTTAATTAGAATTTATTTTTACTGCTTGTTTTATTTTATTATAACATATATGTTGAAAGAAAATAGTTTTTTTCGAAATCCGTTTAGTGCGGATTTAAATTAAGAATAAACTATTTTTGAATTAGTTGAAATTATTAGTATGCATATTAAAGCCGTTAATAAAAAATAAAAAAAAATGTATCAGTACTTTGTGCAATATCTCATCTTGCTTATTTTGGTTAACATTTTTTCAATGTATATTGATATATTTTCATAAGTTGTATTAATTCAAAGCATTTTCTGTCACTAGTCAGTGCACACATTCTATCATTCATTTTAATAAATCAGTTTATTATAATATAGTAGTAATGTTTCTCTTTTTATTTATATGTGGTTAAAATTATACATGTGATATTTGCTTTAGGTCTTGGCAGAAGTCAATACTATTTTACAATGCATCAGACTATTTGGAATAGAATTTCTGCTCAACACACCTTATTTTTTTTATTCTTGAGCCTTGTTTCATTTTTATGAATGCCTATTACTTATTATAGCCAATAGAAACGTATATCAGTCTTCTCCGTAGGCTTTTTTAAAAAAGGTGGCCTGCCCTTTGATCACTATAAATGTGCTGCCATCCTTTTAAAATATGTGCCTTTTTTTTTTTCAGGAAAAGGTTGAGTAAGATTTTTTTTCTTGTTGTCCAGTTACATATTTAAAATTCAGACTTCTGAGATATTCACATCTTTTATTTTTATTATGAATTTTTTAGTGATTTTACCATTATTTTTTAAATAAATATCTTTTATTTAAAAATGCACCTTTAAATGATTATTTTCTCATAATTTTTAGTTTGAAATATAAAAAAAGCTTTCAAGTTGTTTATCAATTAATCCTTTTCTTTCTTTTGAAGAAAAATTATATACACAGATTGTCTTTCAGCTTGTCATTTTTCTGTCATTTCGATAATGAGTGAGAATTACACATAAAATAATATGAGGGTAATTTAAAAATTGAGGATCAAATTAAGTTATCACAAAATATTGCACATTTTGATAAATTATAAGGGTAGTAAGCGAGTGCCATTTTTCTCTTTGGGAGAACTCTGCGTATATCGCATATTCATTATATGGAAACGTCGTGTCAACAGAGGTGAAATGGTTCTTTTAATTCATTGAATATGTACACTACCTGGCAATAATGGAAAAGACACAGTGTTTGATTTTTTTAAAAAAAATTTCTCACAAAACACTCGGATGATTATTTTATAACTTAGGAGGTTTTTAGATCATGCGATTTCTCATACTTAATTATCAATTTGAGAGCTTTAAGGGACCAGCAATAAATTACGAGCAAAATTTAGTATTTTTGAATACCCTATGCCAGAAAATTTAGCAATAAGCTAGAAATTTCATAAGCTTAACTTAACTATTTATGCAAATATGGACATATTTTATTAAGATATTAGAAGAAAAAAATCATTTAAAATTGTGCAAGAAATGGGCTTTTAAAGTAGTTCTCATATACTGTGCATGTGCGCAAAATTTTTTCCCTTCATAATTTGTAGCGAATCGTACGAAGTAACAAATAAAAAAAATCTGATTTGAATATCTTGAAAATTTAAAAAAAAAAAAAAAAAAGAAAGCTCTAAATAATGAGTTTTTAAAAATTTTTATTTTGTGCTATTAAACAAGATTTATCAAAGATGCCACCAGCATTAAGGGATTGTCCCCCATGAAAGTTTGTTTTCTTTTCACATTTTGGTGTATGGACAATTACTGTAATTATCATTTGTTATTAAACTCTGTTTTATGATATTAAATGAAATTTTTGGAAAACCCCCTCATCATTTATAGCATCATCTTTTCAAATGTATGAAAATAGCTAGAAACTTTTAAAATTTTCAAGTCAAATTTATTTTAAGTTACCACATAAGATCCGCAACAAAATTATGAATTTTTTTAAATAATATGCAGTGTAAAAACTATTTTAAAAGCCATATCGTGAATAATTTTAAACTGATATTTTGTTTTTAATTAAAACAATTTTCCGTAAATTTTGTTAAATAATTTGTTTCTAATAAGAATATTTATATCTCCATAAATATTTAAATAATTTCATGCAGTGATTGCCAATAAGTAAAGTAATCGATGCAAAGTAACAAATTTATTCTTATACATTCTGGCAATGGGTTTTTAAAAATACTGGTTTTCTCCAAAAATTGAAAGCATCTCTTCCATTATTGTGAGGCAGTGTATATTACCAAGTATTAAGTAGTTAACAAAGTATTTGTATAATTGATTTCTGAAAAAAATCTTGTTTTTTTAACAACAGTAATGAAAAGTAAATCTAATGTATGATAAAAGTAATTTTATTTTGAGATAAAAATTGCAGTCCAATTCCAATGTTACAAAAAAATGAATGCACAAGTAGCAGAAGTTAAAACAAACAAATATGAATGCAATGGGGAAAAGGAAAAGTTTAGGTTTCACTGCACATAACATCACTGTTTCATATTTTGCAATCATTAAGGTACCCCCCAAATCAATACATATATATTTTTTTTTTTTAGAGAGAAACTTTTTTTCCCATTTAATTACATATTAAGAACCATAAAAATATGAGCAACTTTGAAATAAACCTGTTGTAAAATCTAAACTGAAAAAAGTGAGAATAATTTATTTACACAATGAAGCCAAAGATTAAAAACTGTAATGCCATCTTGAATATGATTAATTCGTATGGAATCTCTTAACAAAAGTCATTTTCACATCTCATGAATGCAGTTATGATGAAATATTTACAAACTGTTAACTGATGCAAATATAATCGTATTTCCGAATATACATCACTTTTCCAGTTCCAAGAATGAACTTTAAAAAAAAGTGCCAAATTTCGGACTAACTTCTGATACTCGTGAATGTAGATTAAGACAACTTGAAGTTGAGAATACAAAAATGGATCCTGTAAAAAAAAAATTTTCAATTAATAAAAAGATAAAGTTTATAAAAAATCCACAAACTATTAAAATAATTAAATATTATAACAATTCTTATATCGCTGTTTGAAGACTAAACTGAAATAAAATAATTGAAACTGTATGGTTTAATTAGAACATGGTTACAGTGTATTCCAAGGATCAATTCAGGTTTTTATCTAGTCTATTTTTGTCAAAAAAAATATAAAAATTTCTTAACCATTTAAAACATTCCATTTTGGCAGTAACTATATTTTACAATTAATGTAAGTAATTCAACACAAGTATTCACAGTAGTTTGATAAATTATTATAAAAATTAATATATATTTATGCAATAAAAAATATGCGTTTTTTTTTTAATGAAATGCAAGTAATACACTTTTGTCAGTTTAACGCTATTTTAGCAATTCTTTTGAATTAAATATTTCATGCAAGAAATTTTATTTAGTCTTTAACAAAAAACAACAGCAAGCATCAAATTTAAATTTTAACTTACCACAAAGAAAGATATATGATTCACTTTAATAATCCTCATCAGGCAGAAGTCCTATAAAAGAAATAATATAAAATTTATTGATACAAGACTAAATCAAAGAATAAAACAAAATATAATTCAATACTTAATATAATATTAAATATAATTCAAATATATATTTAAAGCATCTCTATATATAATAATATAATTAAAAATATAATTCAATACTTATATTTTAACAAATATTTACTATAAATTTTTAGGATTTCAAATTATTGGTCAGTAAATTAGCCAGATATCAAAAGTATTTGCCAATTTTTGAAAGTCTTAGCCAAATGCAAATCTTAAAAATTTTTGCTCCTATAGAATTATCTAAGGAGGTTAAATCTGTATTTTACGATAGTTTGTTACGTACATTATTTGGACCCAATTCTAATTGGTCATGTGGCACATTTACTGTAATCGAATAAACAATAATGATTTGTTTAGATGAATATCAAAATCCGTTGACGTAATTTTGAGGATCGAGTTAAATATATATTTTTTTCTTTATAGTGGGAAAAATCATTCACCAAGACACTTCTTTATTTGCCAAATTTATGATTCTATCGCATTTGACGAGGTGGCGAATGTATAGCGTGGGCCCTATAATCAAACATACTTTTCTTTTAAAATAAATAAATAAATAAATCTTACACATCCACAATAAAATCTATTAAGCTAAACATTTGGCGTGCAAAAGTGAAATTTCAGGCAAATGAAAACTACAACAACCATTTTAAAATTAAAATAAGGGTGAATTTTACACTAACATCAGGTGCTACAAAAAACAATAACACAAGAATTTTTAATTTTTTTTCAATATCAAATAACATTAATCAAAACATTTTTAATAAGTTGTTCATTCTTAAATAAAAGTTTTTATCTCTACCTATAATTTATAATGTGGGAACTCCTTTTTTCCTGAAATGAAAAACATATTTAGTATAGTAAAAGATATTGTAGTTAGAATTCTTAATATGTTTAATCTTACAATATGAAAAGTTTTAACTCTTATTTATTTTTTTAATTGAAGTTTGTTTTTAGGGAACAGAGAGGCTCTGCCCTTTGCTTGCTCATCAACCTTTGAAGCTGTTTACACATTTAATATTAATACCCTTTTGCTCTATTCTTGTTTAATATCCCAACTTTTATACAGTATCTTTTATAATGTTGTATTTTAATTATAATCATTTAACCTGTTAAACCTTTAATATAATAATTTACTCGTACTACAGAGGAACAGTTTTCCAACGAAGTGGCTAAAATCAAGATAATGGAATAGGTATTTGATCGAAAAGAAAAGCAACTATACAATTGAATCACTTTAAAACTAATTACAAATTTAAAAAAAAAAATTAGATGACATATTGTTTATGTTCAATCATACGGTTGCAAATGATAATTCAACTTCTAATTGTTTTTGTTAAACTAAAGTACGTCGTAGCAATTATAACTTCTTCCGTGAGTTAAACATTGTGCACGACCATTGTATTGTGACTCCCAAAAAGGATTAAACCTTTCAGACATCCCATAACTTAACAAGGGATGTGGTAGAAGCGTAGATCAGGCTTATCTGGAAAGACTATAGATCATATTTTACACACAAAGCTTTTCTTAACTGACTGGCAGTTGCGTCAAACAGAGCCAAGATTCCACTCCCTCTCTTTTAAGATAATCGTAAAAAAAAAAAAAATATTGAAAGAGCAAACCATCCAATAGCAATCTGTCAATATTTAGGAGAAAACTTATTATTTTGGTCTGAATGGGATTTCAATGGTTCTGGAACATTAATTTTGATCCTTGGTTTGTATTAAATTATAATGCATTTACCATAATACAACATTTTAGAACAAAATTAAGAAGTTTACCCTTTGCCATCAGCACTAGCAGGATCTGGTTTACGGTCTTCTTTTTCAGCTAAAATAAGCATTAAAGTGAACAGATTTAGTTAAATTAATTAATTTAAAACTGTAAAATAATTCAAGATATCTATATTTAAACCTTTTATGTCAGTTTCTTTCTTAGAATCAGTATCTTCATTCTTGTGCTTTTTCTTTGGCCGATGAGAGCGTACATCCCGACGCCCATCCCCTTCATCTTCACTATCGGAAAACTCTTCATCACACGCTATTCTCTTTTCAGACGCACGGATGCTAATGCGTTCATCTGGATTTTCTTTGTCTTCATCCTCACTTTCATTGTCAATGGCATCTTCAGGAATAGCTGATAAAAAAGACAAAATAAATTAAAAAAAAACCTTAACCATCGGTTAATTTTCAAGAAAACAGCCATAAAAGTGCCTTTTTCTTTTTTATACACGTATTTGATTAGGGCTGACATCTAGTTTAGAATAAACTATCTACAATTACCTTAAAAATATGCTGCTTCTGCCATCTGGTGTGTAAAATGAGAAATAAAATGTTTTCCTAACAAAAGAAATGAATTAGTTGTATTTTTATTGGCAAGTTACTACTGAACACTCCAGCCCGGGAATATCATGGGAGCGAGTAATAGAGGGCAAAACCTCACCCCGGCATTTTCACGGGAGTGAGAAGTAAGGGGTTAAACGCATATCTAAACATCATTATTTTATACATTAATTTATGAATACAAAATACTTTTACAAATATTGTTTCATCTTTTTTATGTTTGAATTGTAATTACTTGGATTTTTAATCAAGAGCTTAATATAAAATTTGGTTTTGACATTGTATTTCACTACTGATCATTGCATTACCAGAATTTCATAAGCATAGGCTGAAGACCACCATTTCTATTAATGCCATGCATTATATATTAATTTTTAAAGGATCATTTGTGAAATTTATGATTTAATAATTCATATTTCAGCTTAATTTTACAACTGCAAAAAAAAAAAAAAAAAAATTAAAATAATCTTACAATAGTGCCTGAAAAAATGTGAATATTAGTAAAAATTTACTTTAAGTTCTGACCTATAAATAGTGATATATGAAGAATATAAAAACGAGCTATTAGTTGCTACTTTCAACATAATAAAAAACCATGAGACTCAAAACATATAAAGTAAATAATAGGTTTACAATTTATAAATCAAAAAAAGAGGAACAATATCTATAAACTCACGCTGCATCTGTACTCCTGGTGCATGTGGAAGCATTCTTAAGTTTTCAAACAATCGGGTTCTAGAAATATATATTGTTTCAAAACTGGATATTTTCATAAGGGAGTGCATTAATTTTCTAATTTCAATCACAGTACATGCATAAATTAGTTTTAAATAAAGTTCAGAATTATAACACATTATGTAACTTGCTATTTGGAAGAAAATAGCCTTTTTCTTACTTTCCAAAAATTTTATAAAAAAAAATAGACTACATGGATGATAAGTATTATAATCAGAAATAAATAACTATTCTTGAAGCAGCAAATTAAAATAAGTAGTTACCTTATTTTTTCCAGATATTCCGGAGTGTTCTGATTAGCCATGTTTGAAGGGCTAATGTGTAATTTAAAATCAGGTCCAAAATATTCAAAATAGTCATTGTACGGTAATTCTGAAATAAAAATAGTGTGTGAATAAAAATGTTGCACAAAACAAATTAAGCACTGACTTCAGAAGGAAAGGAATAATATTTTAGTATATGTTAATTTGCTAACTATAATTTTTAAGTAAAAGCAATTAAATTCTTACTAGAGATGTCAGTGTTTTAAGGCAGCAACTAACATCAATGCTCGAATGATGATTAGTAAAATAATTTATTTTGTTTTATAAAAGCTAAGCCATAGAATTCAGATTTGAAGCATTACAATCATATATTTGTTCAATAGATGTATACAATGTATACAGATTGAGAGGAATTTTTGTAAAAGTATTTTAGAATTCATTCTTTTTTTCTTTCTTCTTTTTTTAACAAAAAAAAAAAAAAAAGAATAGAAATAATTCTTAAGTTCTTAGCATGATTAACTATTGATCTGGATTAACATCATTACCTCTGATATAAAAGAAAACTTTACATAATCAAACCTTTGTTATTTATTTTGTAGTTAATTTTAATATCCTGGTAAAAATATGAGAAACATTAAATATTTTTTTATCACTCCACAAACGAATATTTAGTCATTAACATTCATATATCTATCAAAATATTTTAATTTCAGCTCAAAAATAAAATATATTAATGAAACGAATTTTTATAGATTTTAGAGCACAACCTATTATATGTAAACACTGCTCCCAAGTAAAACAGTTGTTGTTAAAACTCAAAATTGCTTAATATTAAAAATAAATAAATAAAAAGAGCAATAATTTTTTTTTTAAATGAAGAAAGCATTATTCATATTCAATTATATTACATGTTATTAATTATATTATATTTATTAATGATATTTTATACCAGATACAGTAGAAGCAAACAGGTTACAAATATAAAAAATACATAGATAGAAACAAATAAAGCAGTGGTAAGAAGTAAGCCAAAATTTACCATTAGCAACATCCGTATTTAAAGCAACAGATGTTTCATGTGTCCAGCACCGAGCAACATTTCTGATTGTGTATCCCCCACCTCCAAGAAGCAGAAGAGGAAGGTTATATTTCTTTACAAATTCAACACATTTGCCGTGTCCCTTCAATGTCAAATTGAAACAACCAAGTCTATCGCCTGACAAAGAGTCAGCACCACATTGTAAGACAATAGCACTCGGTTGATACATCTCCATAACTTTTGATATCAGCTGTAAACAAAGAGTCAGTTCAGTCATCTACTATGTTACATATTCAATATTTGAGTGACTGTGTTTTCCAGTAAAAAAAAAATTCAAGTAATAACTGCATGGTGTAAACTATTTAGACTAACAATAACCGCTTTGATAATAAATAATAATAATTAATAAAACATAAGAATAGAATGTGGAGAATTAGGAAAAGAAAAAACGTTATACATTAAAATAGTAGAACAAGTATGACAGATGTTAGGTTAGTAAACAAACAAAAATAAGATGTAGCAGTCAAAATATCGTAACATGAGAAAATATAATAAAAATAAATATAGAGTAAAAAAAAACCCATGGTATTTTATTTTATATCTTTATCTGTTTTTCATTTTAATTAAAGGTAACTAGAAAATTTTATTGATAAGTTACAATATCAGATTTCCTTTCAGCAAAACAATGTGAAAATTTATTTCACCATATACCTCACAATAATACTTGTTTTGACTTTTTTTCATAACAGATGGTGCTAAGCAAGAAAGAATCTCCCCCACCCAGTCATAATGGTTCCTAGATGAGTAATGTTATGTTTGGCAATATGGCCAATGAAAAGTCAATCATTCATTTACTATTCAATGGAAGTTGTTATTGTTTCGCTTTCCCACATTGTATCTGTTTCTTTAATTCTTATGATTTCCTACTTAATTTTTATGATTTTCTATTATTTAATTTTATGATTTATTAAAAGTTCACTCCAATATTTATATTTTATACTTAAATAAGATCCACAAATTTTGAATTCTTTTAAGCATTCAGTTTGAGAGTATTCCATTATAAACCCACATAGTTTTCTGAGCATTCCAGACAGTTTTTAAAGTTTTAAAATTCATATTTGAGTACATACTGATTTTATAATTTTCAATGCCATGATTCCATTGTTAATCCACAATTTTCTCGTTCATTATCTACCATTTTTTCAACTATTTCTTTGAGCCGTTTCATATATCGAAGCCTTAATCGAATTACGAAGCAGAAATTTCAAATTAAGAGTGATTTTCGTTTTGACAGGCTTGAATTACGACAATTCCATCATAAATCTTCAGTTATCCAAAATTTTTTTTGCCATTTGTTCATCATTATTTCAATCATTTCTAGATGGTTCTTCAAACATTAATATTTTAAATATATTAAGACACCTGATTGGATCTACGTCACTTCCTGAAGTGCATGATTCACAACTACTCCGTTGTAAATCTGCCTGCTTTTTTACCATCATTTCCTCGGCACTTATTTATCATTTTCTGATTTTTTTTTTTTTAACTCGAATAATTGGAATACAATATTATTACTAAAGAAGATTTTGAATTTGAGGGAACACTTTTGACGAATTCAGTTCGTGACTATTGCGTGGTAAATTCCCAACAACCTTTCGTATTTTAATTTGGTTATTCAAATTTCAATATTCTCGTTAATTTTCATGCGACCCACCCGGCCTTCCCTTGAATTTAGTAGAAAGCAGTTGCTTGATAAAGAATTAATCATCAAAATAACTAATAAAAAGAATAATAAGGATAGCACTATAGTAGATATTACTGAATTTATAAAGTTCTATTAAGATAAAATAATTGAATTATAATTAACATCTTGAAATTATTTTAATATCATTGCTTAGTTATAATTTAATTTAAAAAAAACCTATATATTATTTTAAGTTATTATTCAAGAAATTTTCAAAATATCACATTTAAAATCAGCTATGAGGTGTTTGGGCAATATGGCAGATTTTTGGGAGATAAGAGTGGTAGAAGATATTCCCTGGAAGGGGGTGAACATTGATTTGCACTCATTCTACTGAGAGAAGGTATTGAAAAATGACTTACAGGTTGAAAAATTCCTTGCTCATAAGATTCATCATCAATTCCATCTCTAAGAGGGAAATTCACAGCATAATATTTGCCTTTGCCTGCACCAATATCCTAAAGAAGTTAGGAACAGACACAAACTTGATTATTTACAATTTAAAAGTTTAACACATACAAAACAAAAAAAAAAAAAAAAAAAAAAAAAGAAAGAAAATACACTTCAATATCTTTTTACGTCATTAATTTTTTTTTACTTTAAATAAAGTGATGCAGAAATAATTTGCGGGTACAACCAAAATGCACCAATATAAAATAGATTAACAGAATGCAAAACTGGCAAATTGAAAATTTTTTATAAGTAATACCTTACTTAAATATAATATCTATATAATATTCACCACGTCACTATTGAGAAGCAAAAATTTAGGGCTAGCAAGAGCATTTCGTCTTATAAAATTTTATGCTTCAAAATTGTGATATTTTCCTTAGAATTGCGCTTTTTTAGTTTACAAATATTAAAAAAGGATAGCTATAGGCTTTAAGAGCTTTAACTTAACATATACAGATGCACATAATGGATGGATTGCTATCTATGTTAACAGGTGTGTTAACATTTTAGATGCCTTAAAGTGGTTTTCCAAAGTATGTCTTTAAGCTCCCCATGATGAAATCTATACTGTAGATGAATGCTAGGCATTAGATAGATTGCAAATTCAGCAGAATACTGCAAAACTTTATTTCTGCATAAGGTTGAACAATTTTTTCAGGGTTCTCCCATTGACTTGGTTTTCTTAAATTTCTTTAAAGAAGGAATGTTATTATAAAATAAAATTTTTTTTTAAAATTTAATATTTCGGAAAATTATTTATGAATTTTGGATTCAAAATGAATGATAGACACAAAATCCGCTTCAGGTTAAACTAAAAAGTAAATATATTAAACTCTTAAATGAGGAAAAGAAATATGTATACACAGACACACAACCAATTTGAAATCTAATTACTTGCGTTTAATATTTTGTGCTTTAAATAAATTGCAAAAGATTTATTTGAAGAGCATAACAAAGAAGAAAAACAGTGCAGCACAGAACACGAAATTTACTTACTGAAGTGAATTATGCTATTTTAAATTAATTAAAAGACTTATTTAGTTTTTTTTACGCATTATTCACAATTCATAAATAAAAAATAAGGAAAATTAATTTAAATATGAAAGATATTATGGTTTTAGACCTAAAAAGAATTAAATTAGAGTTAATGTTCATGGCTATCAAACTTACCATACATATACCATGCATAGGTTTTAGTTCAGGTGCAGAATGTTTTGCCGAACTCAACACAATTTCATCAAAAAGCAAGAAAAGTGTAATAATTTTTGGTTTATTTGAAATATAAATGAGAATGTAAAAATTAATATCGATAGTGTTTTTACTATTTATAGCAGACATGTATTTTTCTTGAGTTAAGCTACTTTAAGAAAATTTTTTTGCTTTCCAAAAAAAAAAAAAAAAAAAGAGCCGTATGAAGGCAGAAACTTGCATGAAAACTCCTCTATACCTTTAAATATGCCCATAAGTTGTACCATTGTGCTATTTGGGTAATTCTTCTATTTACATAAAATACAAAAAAAATTTACTATGTAAGGCTGTAATCAAACAGGTAAAATATGTTTTAGTTATTTCATTTCAAAATATACATCATTAAATACTTACTAAAGCTTACACAGAAGTAAAAAATATGCATATCATACAACTCTTAGCTAAGCCTAACCATATACCCATTTTACCAATTCATAATTGATAGAATTTTGAAATTAATTCTTAAAATTTTATGTAGATCTGTTCTTTAGAGGTCCTTCTACCAGTTTGAACGAAAATTATTGCATTTGTCAATTTTTAATGATATTAGAAGAAAGTTCACCAACAGCTTTAACTAACAAACTTTATAAGTTGATCATGAACAGATAGTTAGTAAACCTGAAATTTGTTTCATCAGTTAATAGAATTGAAATAAAAATTCCTGCCACAATCCCAGTATATGTCTCTAAAAATATTAAATAAATTATCTCAACATAAAACGAGAAAATACATATCTTTTAACATTTCAACTACCTACTTTATCCCCCAACTGACCCTATTCAAAATTTAAATAGATTATACCAATAAGCAATAAAATCTTGTACAACATTCTTCTTTTACAACATGACCCGTCTTTATAAAGTGCACTTCAGTAATTATTTGCTTAAATTTACATGGGAAAAAAATGATTTTTTTTTTACAGTTACCTAAAATTCTCAAAACTTTATAGTAATATTGTTGTTGAAAAGTTAAAAAGATAGAGATGATATTTCTAAATCAACTTTTTACCTTTAAAATAACAAAACTTTGCTTAAAAAATAAAAAAAAAACTTTTTTTAAAAATTATTATGTGTCATTAAGTTGATTTTACCAAGTAATTCTTCATACACATATTCTGCAATGTCAACAAACTTACTCTTAAATCTCCAGTTCCAGGAAAATATTCTCCATACTTATGAAATGAACAGGTCATGACTCTATCAGTTGTATAGAAAGCCTCTTCTACACCATCTCCATGATGAATGTCAATATCAATGTAAAGGACTCTCTGGTGATATCTAAATACATAAAAAGCACTATAAAAAAAAAGTTTGGTGCACTAATATTGCAATATCACTCTAATATTGCAATAACTTGTTACATTAATGTTTCACATTTGGTATCTTGAAATTTTGAATTTGTGCACTTTTTGATTGATATTGATTAATTATGGTAATAATATTCGTGCAATTAACTCAATCTTCAGTTACCTAACAAAAAAATGTGAAAAATGCTTTACATTTGTCTACTCACTAAAAATAAATAATATGTATTTTTAAAAAAATTAATAAATCACATCAGTGACACAATATACTAAAAATAAAAATAATAAAAAAAAGTGGAATAATCTGCACAGATAGAGCATGTGTGGTAAAAAATAGCTCGTTGTAGACTATGTCTTTAAATCAGCAATTAAATCAATATTAAAACGCATTTATAAAAATCTTTAGAAACAGTAGAATGAAAAACTTAGCTGATGAACTGCAGAAAAGATTGAAAACTAAAGAACATCTGACACCTAAAGACACATGTATCTTACAAGTCAATCCCCTCACAGTAAATTTAGTATGTTACTATCAATACTTATAAAATAAATAATAAAATAAAAATAAACACATTAAATAGTAAAATGAATCATTGAATAAAAAAATAATATTCAAAATTTGCTTACAGCAAACTGCAATTTTTTTAAAAATAAACATTGCATTTTTCATAATATTTAACAATGATTATTTCCCTATAAGTAAAGACATGGATGGCAGAAACGTAATTGGTTTGATTGATTTTAAAAAAAAAACATGAAGGGATTTTCACAATTAAAAGAAAACACATTTGGAAAACTGAGGGATTCAACAACACTTTGATTCTCAATTATAAATAATTACACCGGGAAAGATAAAGATAACCGCCATGGAAATTATTGTTTACTAATGATTGGAAGAAAATTCTTTTTGCCTGAGCCTGTGATCTTCAATGAACTATTGATAACAATGCTCTTTAATGTGTGTGTAGACGATGTCTATGACACATTGGGAAACATCATACACATTGTGGGTTAATTGTAATTTCCAATACTTAAAAAAAAAAACATGCCATTCCAAACATCAGATTACCGATGATTGCATAACACATATTTTTGAATTCATAACCCAGTCCTACTTCTCAGATATAGCTAAGATTAAGAAAATAGTTTAGACCTAAATTTTTAAAAATAAAGAGTTTTATGGTTTACAGATGATAAAAGAGTTAACAGTTTAAGTATAGACTTGGATTAATGATTTTCCGAAATTATTATATTTTTTAGAATTAATTAAACAAGATCAAAATTGCAGTTATGATGTATAAGGTTCAATAATTCAAGTTATAATACAAAATAACAATCTTACTTGAGAAGTTCCAAAATTGCAAGCACAATGTCATTTACGTAACAAAAGCCTGAAGCTTCAGACTTTTTAGCATGATGGAGTCCTCCAGCCCAATTAACTGCAATTTCAGCTGCTTGCTTATTTAATTTAACAGCACCAGCTACAAAAAGCAAGAAAATCTGTTTGAATGACTGACATGGCAAACAATTTTCAAAATTTTAAAACCTACATTAAAATATGAAGAAATGAAAACATGAAAATATATAAGTAATGAAAACAAGAAATTTGTGCAATCTCAATATTTAGAGAAGTTAAAGCAATTTAGTCTTAGAATAACAATTAAAGATATTCAGCATTTTTGCACTAAGAAATATTTTGATTATTAAAATGTTCAGGTTATAAGGAACAAGATAACTGATCTTTCAGTACAAATGAAAATCAAAAGGCAAAAAAAAAATTCAATATAACCTCCAAAATTTAAACAGCTTAGGAGGATGTGAGAGATTTTAGATAGCTTATACTTACAGAAATTTAGGCAAAAAAAAAAAAAAAACACAAGTCTAGGTGTTTCCTTTATTTAGTCTTAACTATTACTAGTACTCAAAAGTGGTAAGTTTGAAATTAAAAAAAAAAAAAAAACACAACTAGATTTTATTAGAATGTTACTGTTCTTCGATCGTATTTCCATTAGTTATTCAGACATAATGTTTTTAATAGCACAATATTATAATGGCGCTTAAACTGAATTTCAAATAGCACATTTTAGCAACCAATATTCCACATGGTCAATATGCAACGATTTCACCATAAAATTCATGTCATTAATCATTAGTTCAGCATTATCTCACTTTTTTTTCTGTTTGATACTGTATTAAGTTTACAATTGATATAGCTGATTTCTTGACAAAAGTTGAAAACAAAGTCTGCTTTCTGACGTGAAGCAGTATAATTATTATAAGGGGGAAAATGACATATTGGCAGACTTACCAACAGATCCACCAGTAGAAAGTTGGCAAAATTCATAAAGCCCATCAAACACTGGACAATCTTCTCCGACATTGACTATAAAAGATTTAAAAAATGTTACTAAAAATTTTCAAGTAGTTATCACAAGAATTGAAATAGCTTTTGTATTTTAAAGGAGAGAACATGGCATTCTTCCATAGCCTATTCAGTGTCACAGTCACTCTGAAGAAACAAAGCGAAAGAAAAAAATACATTAATCTTCTAATGCTTCCTCAAGAATAAGTGAATGTGATTTCAAATGAATTGCCTAAAACTTATTTAAAAAACAACTAAAATTAGCTTATTATTTTGCAAGTGCTTGAGACACATAATAAAAATTTCTTTAAAAAATAATATTTAACTTACATCTTTGCATTTGTTTGTTATATTCTCCCATATTGTCGGGCCTGATACTACGCAAGAAACGGACATAATCATCACTATGGTATTTAGTCATTTCTTCTTGTGTTGCCTTGTGAGGTCTCTGAAAAAGACACGGAATTGATATTTATAAAAGATGAGAAACATAAGTTATTTGTAGTAGCAGAGATGTTAAAACTGAACTCTTTGAAAAATTTTTTAGTATGTTAATAACAAATAGCATGAGTGATATAATTATATGGTGAAGTTTACTCCTGTTTAAAAAATGTGTGTAAATTAAAATTCATTATTAAAAATTACTATTGATATAGTATCTAATATAAAAAATATATTACTTCATATCCTGACAAAAGTAAAAGACTCTAAAAATAAACAAAATTTTATTTTATTACAATTAAAATTTATCAAACATTTATTTCAGGCATATAGATTTTATAGTCTCTTTAAGATATTTCGTAGAACTTCATGAAAATTTTAACTTAAAAAATTATTTTATTTCGTCCTATGCCTGTTTAGGCAGAGGGGGTGCGATTGTTCTTGTTTTTCAGCGACGCTATCTATGGCTAAGAATTCAACTTTTGCCACACCATTCACACAACCACAAACCTGTTTATAAGGCGGGTCACATTCACACACACAAAGGAGAAAGGACATAGAACACAGAGAGAGAGAAAGAAAAATCCATGCCTTGCCCGGGATTCGAACGGATTGCCCGGGATTTCTGATGCAAGGACAGTTCCCTGCCCCCTACACAGGGCGGTCGGCAAAAAAAAATTACAAATTGTAATTGAAAAAATAAATAAATAAATAAATAGATGTTCCACGTTTACTGATTTATAATGAAAATAAGATAATTTTACTCGAATCTAGTTAAA
Organism: Parasteatoda lunata; assembly: GCA_949128135.1. Taxonomy (NCBI): domain Eukaryota; kingdom Metazoa; phylum Arthropoda; class Arachnida; order Araneae; family Theridiidae; genus Parasteatoda; species Parasteatoda lunata. Next base: position 75,356,948 of record OX421973.1, on the reverse strand, counting down.
ATTGATAAGTTTTTAAATTGGTGTTTCAGTAAAAAGCAATTTTGGTGAACTTAAGTTAATTTTCTTCAATATCATAATGATAATACGGTAAAAGTTTTATGTGGTGCTGACAGGAAGGGGACTCTAACCCATGATTTGTCTACCACTGACGATATTTTATGTCAGCATAGTGGTCGCTGGGTTTCAAACCCTGGTCACTGAGATCTAATCCTGGTCATTGGGAGATGAACGTTCTATCCTCTGAGCTACCATGGCAATAAATGCTTTTTATTATATTACTTGTAATGATTACCAGACAAATAACACTAATTTGTTTTTCTTTTCCTTTCTATTTTTGTTATTTTTACTACGAATAGAGAATGCAAATGATATTAAAAGGAATATAACTCACATATATCTCCATCTTCCTGTACAGTCCATAATTAAGAATTAGGTTATGAGTCATACGTATTCTATGAGGTTTCATAGGATGTCCTTGGCCATAGTAATAATTACCAATATCTCCTAAAATATTAAAAACAACACATTTAAAAAATAAAGACATAGGTTTAGATGGAGATGGGTATAAAATCAAGCTATTATTTAAAGGAAGCACTAAAACCTAACTATTAGATTTACTTTACCAAAAATTATGATGCATTTTATATACATGGATTCATATATATTAAATATGAAGTAGAACTTATCTATTTTGTTTGGTTGCTTTCTTAGAGCAATGCAATAATAATTCCCACTGAATCCAGCTCAGCATACGCACATGTGGACACACAAGGGCCATTCTCCTGTTATGCACGGGACATTTGCAGGCTTTTGAAGTATATAAAAATAGTAAAATAATGGGGTAATAAATATTTTTTTAACAATTCACTTCAAAACAGGTCTGTTTCTTAAAGATTGTATAGAAAACAAATCAAAAATTAAAGTTTAAATACTTGAAAAGGGATTTAATATAGTCGTTATGCACGGGACTCAGAAAAAATATTAATTTCTACCCTGACTTCTATTTTTCATAAACTCTGTGAATTTAGAACTTGTATACTGTCATTATATTTTTTTCTGAGCTGATAAATATTACTTCTATTAAATTATGCTACATGTTTTCCAAATACATCATTCGATAAAATTCTAAATTTAATTTATTTGTGTTATGCACGGGACATAAATAGTGTTATGCACGGGACATAACTAATGTTATGCACGGGACATGTCTGCAATTTATTACACACAGAGGCATACACTTGATTTAATTATGCATATTTTGACGTGGCAACACTAATTCATATTTTGAATTTAGTTTGTGATCAGGATTAGAAGCTTTATAAATCATTATAAAGGATAATTACAACTGTATCACCAACGAAAGAAAACAGAGTTTAGGAATAATACACCATCAAGAAGCCAAATTGAAAATATCAACAAGATTTTTCAAGCTTTCGGAAAAGCAATGAGAAAATCATAAAAATCTTTACCTAAATCTCCAGCAAAACAAAGCAGTTTTAGTCAGTTTGAGACAATGAAGCCCACATGTCCTGTTAGAACCAGTTTAGGACGTTCAAAACTAAGCCCCTGTGAAGCATATTCAGTTTTTAAGGATGAATACCCAAATTCTTCCATCAACTTTTCCACATTTTGAAAGTTAAGACCAGTAAATGTTTTTCTGTTGCATCAAACACCAGAAGATCAGTATGTGAAAACTTCTTTCTTCAGCTTAAAGCACTAAAAGTTCCATATGATTCAAAACTATTTCGGAAAGAAACACTCTGTAATAATTCGATAAACTCTTCATGTTGGCAAGGATTTAGTAAAAATTGCTGCTATGGGCAAAAATTAAAATGTAATGAAGATCTTTCTCATAATTGTTTGTTGGAAAAAAAGGGGGGAAAGTGAAGTGCAAAATTATATTGCCAAGTAAAGCAGACATGCATTGGATAAGTTTTGGAAAGTACATGCGACAATTTTTCATCAATAAGGTTTCATATTAACGCAAAAAGAATTCAATTCCAAGAATTCCAAAATGATAAAAGTTCACCTGAAAAAAGAATTTTGCTATGAACTATAGCTGTTCATGTGAGGATCATGTACAGAGTGTACTTTGGACTCAAAAAAGTATAACTTTATTCACAGCTGCAGTATTCTTGCACGGAAAATGCAGTATACTTACCTAATATGTTCCGACATTTGTGAGAAAGAAAAAAAAATACTGTCAAAGCTTTCATTGAAAAAATTTATAAAGAAATCAAGTCAAATGTTGAAGAAAACAAATTTCTTGAAGAGGTAATCTGGACAGATAAACCTTCATCAAAGTTTAAAAATACTACAAAACCTTGCTGCTACAAGACTATAGAAATTCAAAAAGACTTTCTACTGGAAATATTTTGCAACTGCCCATGGCAAAGGTGTGGTGGATGGAAATGGTGGTGAGGCAAAATGCTTGGTACAAAACCCTGTTGAGTCAAAAAAATCTACAGCTCCAATTGTGAAGTCTGTGGAAGATTTTGTAAATGTTGTAAAAAAAGCTATACATCTACTACAGTGATGCTATTTTTAGATAAAGATATAAACAGAGATAATAATATCTGAACCAACGCAAGAGTAATACTTTACCAGGAATTTCTAAAATGCATGGAATTACATATTCACCTTCTGGTTTAAAATTTTATAAATATGCTGCAGCACCAATGAAAGGAAATCTTAATACCAGGGCAATTAACACCACAAAAAGTATTGGAGGAAATTGGGTTGTTGTGAAATATGATTATAGTTTATATGCTAGAGAAGTTAAGCAAGTGCTGGGAAATGATATTGAAGTTTCTGCCATGGTAAAGCCTTGAAAATATTGGAAATGGCCTAAACGGGAGAAAAAGTGTTTTACAACAATAGGAAGTTATTCAGCCACCTATAGTTATAAATGCTCTTGGAGGTTTTGATTTACCCGATTTTTAGAGAAATCTAAGTTATGCACGGGACATGAAAAAAAGTGCTAATTTTTCATCTAATATTAAACTTAGGGGAACTTCCTTTGTAATATAAGTCGGTACTAAGAGAAAGAAAGTAAAGTTGAAGCAGTTTCTGTTTCGCTCTAAAAATAAAAATTATCATGCTTTTGTGTTATGCACGGGACAACCAAATTCTGCTCAAATACATTTTTATTTTTTACATAATTTTAATTAGATTTTTAAATTTTTAATTCATTTTTAAATAAGAGTATTATATAGATATACTTAAAAAAAAAGAAGGAAATTGAAATGCTATAATAGTTTTTCAGCTAAAAAAATAAATGTAAATATGTTGATTATAACATGAAAACTTAAAAAGTACAAAGCTAAATTTTAAGAATTGTTTCCATAATAAAAATTTAAATATAACTATTATTGTATCTAATTTTTTAAGATTTAACCTATGTACTTTATTATTCAATAAATAAAAAACATGTACAATTAAGATAAAAATTGAGGTTTAGAGTGTTTACAGTGGAGAATGGCTCACAAGCATTTCATCAAATATGTCAAATGATTGGCGCTTTCATACTCTATGGAACGTCGCAATTCATTGTGTCTGAATGAATTGAGAAAACGCTGAACAGAACAATGTGAAAACCACGCCTTTGCATAATACACGGCGAAAATCCATATGGTAAGGAAAAAAAATCTCATTATTGAAAATGGAAAAAAATGGTGAAAGCATGCAAAGTGTTGCATATGTGTAGAGAATTCTGCTCCACACCGCCGTCAGCTCATTGCGATCAACAATTCCAACAGGAAATAGATGACAATTTAAATTTTAAGAAGCTATTTAATGGAGATAATGTTTAAAGTATTAAGATAAAAAATTGAAGTATTTTTTATTATTTATAATTGTTATCATTAACTTAAATTTATATTCATCCTGAAGAATATATGTATGGCACCAAAAGTGTTACATTTGAAACTTGGGTAAAGAATTTCAAATTAATCATACAACATATTAGATAGATATTTAAAAGTTATGAACTGCACTTCATTCAATCACTTCAAAGTTCAGTAAAGGCTACATTTTAATTACAAGGAGCCTTACAGTGTTCAAACAATTTGAAAATGAGTAATCATTTTTTACTTTTGCGTGATTTATGCCTGACACCAATAATTTAATTCATTTAAGTTGAACTCATTATTATCTATTTTTATAAAACAAGTAGTTCTTTGGTAAGTTATAATGTACTAAATATTTGACATAAAAATTTGATGTTTTTAAACTTAACTTATATTTTATGAGAGAGTTCTTAAGAAATATTAATTTTTTACCTCTGGAACCATGGAATCGCCTAACTTCTAGATCAATTTTAAACTTTTAAAAATCTCTTTAAAAGATCTGTGCATTTTATTGGGGTTGAAATAAAATACTCTTATTAAGAGTTTGGAAAACAAACCTTACAAATAAATACACAAACGGATGCAATGGTTTACATTTGTGAAGAAAATTTTTCGGTCAAAAGTTACGAAATTCATGAACCAAAATGAAGAAAAAGAAGCAGCAACTAATGACTGTTTACTCTTTATTATACTCTGCATATTGCCAGATGAGTTCGTAATAAGAAATAAAAGCTAATAAAAGGAAATTATAAAGCTTGTCAAATCGTGCATGTAAAAACACGGTTATACATTCATAATGTCTACACTATATGATCATGAATGTCGAAATGCTTAAAATGATCAGAAATCATTCAATAAAATGGAAAGAATAAATTTTACTAAATATATCTTCATAAGCCAAATTCAAACGAATAAGTGAGCCAAAATGGAGTAAAATCACAATTAAGGAAAAACACTGTAAATCCTCTTCACTAAAGGAAGATTCCTAAATCCTATGATAACTAATCCAATATTATGCGTGAAAAAATGAACTTACCATCATAATAGTAACAAACACGCTTTTTAGAATGTGGTGCAGTCATTTTTATGCAATTATTTTAATAAGTATTAAATAAATAAATTACACCCGCTCAAAACATTTCGGCATCACTGTCCAAAAAAATATATCCGGAATTCTCGATGCCAGAAAAATTTTGAAATAAATTTCTTTGTCCTCTTTAAATTCCGATTAATGCGCATACTGCTCTTTCTTGAAAAGCCCAGCTTATGTTAACCCTACACTTTAGTGTTACAATTAATGCCAAGATTTGAAAGTTTTGAGCGGAAAACGATGAGAAGAGGAAATCGTGTTGGCCATTAAGACCAAATTTGTTGGCACTGACATTTGATCAATTTTTTTACTGCTCTTTTTTCATCAGATCATCCCCTTTCCCGTTGACAGATATTCAGGAACAGTGAGTAAAAAGAACCAACTTTAGAAATAATTCTTGTTTGCGCCAAATAAAGAGATAAAACGCCGAATAAAGTAAACTAAAACAAAAATAACGATTCCCCCAATGATAATGCCGCTGCGTTTGGTTGGCTTTAAACTGTTCAAATAGTTCATTATTTAACATTTTATTGAAAAACATTGTCTGCAGTGCAAAGTATTAATCACTTATTTTACTGTTACTACAAATAAAGATTATTTTTTCTCTCATGCGAATAATATCTTTATTATTTTGAATTTTTTCAATTTATTCTCGTTTCGATTTAGAAAAAAGTTAAGGATTTTGATGATATTTTTAGATTTTGAAAAATTTTTACTGTTAAATGAAGTTAAAATTTTCAAAGCTGGAACCCTTTTTCAGAAGTTGTTTCGAAAGAAACTCGCTTTACAAGATTCGTCGGTTCTGATCAAAGGGTATTTTCATGCAAATATCAAAAAGATTATTCTTCAAATGCTTGAAACTTTTGAGTTGAAGCAGTTTACTTCAGTCTTGAACATTTAAAACCATTTACGAACGACAATCAGTAAAGACTGTTTGTTGCGTTACATGGGTATTATTTGCTTGAAAACAACTAAGGATCAACTCAGGAGTTCCTTCTATTATTTATTTATTTATTTATTTCTATTTTCCGAGGACAACTACCTCGGTTTCGTTGGTTAGCTTTCTTGAACTGCACATTGGGCATTTCCGCAAACTTGTAATTGTCAATTTTAAGAATTATGTTTCTCCGAATAAAATTTTCTGAAATTGTTTTTTTCTAAATAGTTCTCACTTTAAAAGAAAGGCATATCTGTCACTCCTGATTACCAATTAACCCTAAAGGCCAGGGAAATAAAATGAACGAATGGTGTAGGTATGTTGTTATTACAGTTCCAGTTTATCATGGGTGTATATCTCATCACTGTCTATTAATTCATTATTTTAAATTAAAGATATTTTAAATTAGAAACTTTGATTGTTATGAAAACTTTTTGAAGGTTCACCAAAAATTTCATTTACTTAACTAATCTAGTAGTACTAATCTTATTTTGCAAACATATTAATCGATAAAATATTTATTTACATAAAGTAATTTTAATGAATAGTTCTTAATTATTAAAAACGATTACTTATTTGTTAACATTAAGTGGAATTTTAGTGTTTTTTTTTATGCATGATCTGCTTAAGTAGATTTTTAGGTCTAATGCACATTTGCAATTTCTACATGCATATCTTAATTAAATTAGAATTTAACGTATCTGAACAAATGTCTTGAGATGTGTACCTATCTTACTTTTCTAATATATATATATATATATTGTAAAACAATCCATGCATGGCTAATATTTTTATTTATTTACATTCAAATTTGACGTTATGCTTTTAGTTCCGTATATTTATAAATTAAAGGTTTAACAAAATTGTTTTCTAATAATTTGCTTCTTCATATTAAGTAAGATTACCTTCTGTCATTTCCCCCTTTTTTTCATACTAAAATTTTAAGTTAGGTTTTTTATTTATTTTTAAATTTGATTATTGTTTACTATGCAGAACGATTATTAGTGGTTTATTCTTTCGTCAGTTATTGATATTTTCATTTTTATAAAAATATTAAGTAGGAAAATTAGAAATTTATATTTTTATGCAAGGGTACTTATTCCTATAAAATATTGCATTTATTCATCCACTATGAGAGGTATGTTCTGTGAATGAAAAATTTTCAATTTGTATTTATTATATTTATTCAATTTGTATCCATTATATTTGTATTAGTTTAATTCAGACCTAATGGAGAGGTCTTTTGGTATTGTTAGTCTTGTTAGAAATAATGTATGGGTTAATATTTAAATATGGGTTACGTTGTTTAAAACTGATTAGGAATGTTGGCTTAGTCATTTTCTTTTGGCAAAGTCGCATCATTTCTTTTACTATTACCTTTAAGAAATTATTCTACTTATGCTTCTATAGCAGCAAACAACCACTGACTGAAAGCTAGACTTAATTATTTTCCACCTTAGTTTCTTGAGATTATTCAATTAATTATTTAAGTATAAAAATGTTTTAAGTTCTTTTCCTGTTAAAGAAATGTCTTGTTTAAATCAATTTGACAACTGTAGAGCTTCCAGCAAATTTTCTGTTAGTCTATATTTCAGATATATTTATGCATTAAAAGGGCTTATTTTCATGTCATTTTCTCCTCAATGTACATTGATTTGCATATGACAACTGATAATTTAGTATTTAAAATTGAAACATTCCATCCAGTGTGTTATTTAAGACTTAAATTGGTATTACTTACTTATCTGTTATAAATGTGATATCGATGAAGGCAGCAATGAATAAATGTTATTATTAATGTGTAATAAATGCTATTTTTAAGTTTTTGACACTGTTTTAGTCAAGAACTGACAGACTACTGACACATTTTGAAAACTTGTCAACCCTGATTTAAAGTGTGACCGTTGGATTGTAAAAAAAAAGACATTTTAATGTTTATAATATTGTCACATTTTCATTTGGTTATATTAAATAGAATTGCAAAATCACTCTTCATTAATTAATTTATAGCTTCATTATCATTTGGCTATATTACATTTATAAAAATACTCAAACAAATCAATTGCAGTCAAACCTATTCTATTAATTTAAATGAGCCTCTGTAAAAAAAAATAAAAAATATTTTTACAGTGTTGTACTTGGTCCTAAAATTCTGACTAATTTTGTTGGTAATACTTTTGAATTGTAATATCAACCTTGTTTCTAAAGTCAAGGAATGTTATACATTTTGCTATTAAAAGCATCAATGCATTGTTTGAATTAAATGTTTTAATCTTAAAGTAAAAGAATATTCCTATGTGAGAAAGTAATGGTATTTTTTATAGGATAGGATTCAGTGTGATTTTTTATGTAGGTATTTAATAATATATTTTTTGTGTACTTATAAGGCAAGTCTTTTTATCAGAACATCTTATCAGGCAATTTTTCTTATCAGAACTTTTTAAGTATCACATATTTAATTCTTTTTCTATGGTTAATCCTATAAACTTCTTCAGACCTCTTCCATTTTTCTTAAAATTTGCATGTGTGTGTTCAGCTTAATATTGTATTTAGGTATCATATATTGTTAAAAATATTTTTTCTGTCTTAAAATTAGTCAGATTTTAAGCTTGGCTTTAAATTATAGAAATAATTTAAATAAATTAAACTATCGTAAATTAATGTAATTAAGTTGAACTACTTAATATTTAATTATTTAGATCCTAACCCAAATTTATTTAAATTTTTTTCCCCTTTTCTTTTTAAAGTTTTCTCTTATTCAGAACTTATTTTTTACTCTCTTCTATAAACTTTTTGTATCAATTAGGATTTCTCTGCGGTTAATCTTGTAAACTTCCTCATTCTTCCTCCATATTTTCTTAAACTATGCATGTGCATATTTAGCATAACATTGTGTTTAAGTATCACATATTATTAAAAACATTCTTTTTTCTGTGCTAAACTAAGTCAAATTTCTAACTTGGCTTTGAATTATGGAAATAAATTAAACTTCTTTAAATTAATATTTATTTAAAATTTTATTTTATTTAGGGTGACCCGGGGTAATTCACAATCACTCTGTTTCTGGGGCAAATAAAGATCACCTAAGTTTTACTTAAAAAAATTTTTTTTTTTTAAAATTTGAGTCATGGACAAGAATGCTTGTACACTTTACTAAAGTATAACTACATTTACTTAATAATAGTTTTTTGTTTAATCAAACAAAATAAGCAACTTTTAAACTGCTCTTTGTATTTTCCATTTCAAAGATGGGTCTCAAAATGTGCACATTTCTGCAAAGATCCCCCTCCTTCTCTTAATAATAAATATTTCGAGTTACTTTCTTTTTCTTTGATATGAAAATAGTATAGGCTTTTGTTTAATTGTTTCGTATTTACTGTAAACATTATAATTGATTATAGGAAACTATATCAAATGTTGCCCCCTACAGATGGGGTAATTATTGATCACTGGGGTAATTCCTGATCATTGTCATTTCTTTTTATAAATAGTATTAAAAATAGTGAATAAATAGCTGATTGTCCCTTCTTAAATAACAGTTCATATTTATTAAGGGGAGCAACCATTAAATATATTTTAACTGTAATCACAAAATTTGTTTTTAACTGTATACAAGACAAATGTGTTCTGATTTGTCTTACCATGCTTCTATCTTAATTTTAGTCCTGCAGTGGACTGATCGTTAAGACATGGTTCCCAGCAGATCACTGAAGTTAAGCATCACTGGCTGCGGTCAGTGTGCGGGTGGGTGACCACTTGGATTAGTCTGCGTAGGGACCGAGGGTGTGCAGTATTGATCCTCGTTAAACTGTTCTACTGTAAAGTGCTCACCTTAGCGTGCAGGTCGTCGGGCTACCGAAGCGGGGGTGCCATCCCCTCTGCAGAGGATGAAAATTGTGATGGCATGTCTTCGGATCATCCTCAGGGATGTTTCCCAGACCGCCGCAAATAGCCTATTGTGCACTCTAGTGCTATGTAAATGAACTACTACTACTATCTTATGTTTATGTGTGTACATTGTTAGAATAATTTTTAAGTTTATAAATTAGCCTAATGTAAATATGGTGAGAAATTATAAGCCTAAAAAGGATACTAAGCTTCTAAAAAGCAAAATTAGCGATTTTTTTTAATGATTGAAAATGAAAATTTCAGTGTGAGAGCTGCTGCCAGAGCTGTTGACCACCTTACTTAACTTTACACTCTCACTTAATGAAGTTACAAAATCCAGCAAAAGAAACCCATATGGGAACTCTTTCTTTTGTTCCAGCAGAACATGAGAATGAGTCGGCTGCTTGCCTAAAATATATGATGATGCAAAGATTTTTGGGAAATTTGAAGTGTTAATCTTTATTCTTGCTTTTTAAATATATCGTTTTATTAGCTGCTTAAACATATCTTTTTGGTTTATTTGTTTGATCTTGATGTCTTATTTGTTAATTACCATTGTATAATTATTTTTAAACAGCCCCTTTACTATAAAAACTGGTGATCAGTAATTACCCCAGAAGTGATCAGGAATTACCCCAGAAATGATCAAGAGAAGAGGTAATTCCTGATCACTAAAAATTTAAAATCTTTCAAATTCTAATTAGATTTTCAAACAAAAGAAGGTAATATAAGACTCATCTCATATAGCCTCAAACTTCCAGTAAATATTAAAATTCTATCTTGAATAGTTTTTTCCCAAAATAGATGTTTGCATTTTTTGATCAGGAATTACCCCAGGTCACCCTATTTAGTTATTTTTTGCTTTTAAGATAGTTTATTTAGTTCTTTATTTTATCTAAAATCTAGCTCAGGTGAATTCTCTTCTAAAAACTTTTTATATCAATTAGGATTTTTCTATGGTTAATCATATAAACTTCCTCATTCCTCCTCCATATTTTCTTGAACTCTGCATGTGCATATTTATCATAATATTGTACTTAGGTATCACATATTATTAAAAACAGTCTTTTTTTCTGTACTAAATTAAGTCAAATTTCTAACTTGGCTTTGAATTATGGAAATAAATTAAACTTCCCTAAATTAATATTTATTTAAAAATTTATTCTTTTTTTTGTTTGTTTGTAAAATAGTTTATTTAATTTTTTATTTTATCTAAAATCTAGTTCAGATGAGTTTATTATTATGGAATTTTGCACTAGTATAAAATAATTTTAGAAGTTTGAAGCTTGACGATAAATTTCATTTTATTAAGCTTTTTATTTATCAATTCGAATCTCGTGATAAGTGTGTTATGCTTGCAATCAGGAAGGAAACTGAAGCTTCCACTTTTTCAAGAGCTGCAACTTCCTTTGAGTCAATATTCACTATGGCAGCTTTATATGTTGTATTTTATTCAATTTTCCTGAATTGTTCCTTTTATTTCAATTTCTTGTAATGATATTTAACAGTTGGATATGGAAATTGTGATTCATTAAAAGTTGGTTATGGGCTTATGTATTGCATGAACACAATATTTGAAATATTTAGTTCATAAAGTTATTATACTATAATATTGAACTATTTTGTTTGAAAATAGTTATAAGTGTACATTTTCCTATTTATTTTGATGTCACAAAATAGTTTTTAGGTTTAATTTATAATTTAATGTTTAACTTAATTTGATAAAGTAGCCCATAAATTCTTTTCTATTATATTCTTTCTGTTTTATGTCGATTATGTTTTCTGCAGGTTATATATTTTTGTGTATTGTAAAGAAAATCTATTTATAGATATTTTATTCCTCCACCAATGCATTTTCTCAACAATGTTACGCGGTCTGGAAAATACTTATTGCCTTTACACATGAAAAGTACTAGTTATTTGTGTGTTTAAAATAGGTATATTTATGTGAGTTTTATGAGAATAGTTTATGAGTTGTGTAAAAATTTAAACAAATATTTTTATCATTTAAGTAAAAAGGAGATTGAATCGTGGATAACTTTTAAAGTTTAATAAATTGATAGATATATATTATGATTGCAATGATTGTAGAAAAATTAAAAAGTGATTTACTTCAGACATAATTAGAAAGAATTTATTTTCTTTTATTGCAAACTACTTCAATAATTATATTTGCTCCAATAATTATATTTAATTATTTTAAAAGAATTTAATTATATTTCAGATTTTTTTCACAACAAATTACCTGTCCTTTGTTAATTATTTAACAAATATCAAGTATCTGTATTAAAATTATTTTTAGTTTAAAATTTGATAAAATGTTAAAGCCTTTTCACTTTTCTACAGTATTTAGTCTATAAATTGTTAATTTTTTTTTTCTTTGAAGTATTATTTTTTTTTATACTGATTTAAAGCTAACTTTTTGTTCTAAATATTCGAAATACAAAGAATATTTAGACCACTTATCAGTCCATTAGTTTAAGGAATATTCCAATTCTATTGAATACTTCTGTAGAAAATACATGACTGTATTTAAAAGAATATTTGTATTAGATTAGCTTATATTTAAGTTATCATAATTGAAATTTAAAATGAAGTTTGTAAAGCTGTTTTAGGTACAAGATTTTAGACTATTTTCGGTTCGCAACTTTGCTTCGCTGTGCTCTATACTTAATGTTCACTGTGAAATTATAAAGGAGTAAGAAAAATGTTTAGAACTTGTTGTGAAAAATACCACACAAGCTACTCTTCAATCCAGAAAAATACTTCTACTGGGTTGGCATTGCATGTACAGAAAGAGCCAATTTTAAGGAATTTGACAATTAAATACAATATATGAAATAGGATGCATTTTTTTCAATGAAATCTGCTTCACGAAGAGTAACAAAGAGAAGTACAAAGCAATTACAGGTTTGGGGAGCTGGATATACAGCTGTTGTATGAGTTACTAGGAGTTGTTCCAGTTCTTCCCAAATAATGTTCTGTGGAACTTCAGGGTTCCCTGAAAGAGTCAAGGAGTTCTGAGAGTTTTTATTTTTTAACTAGTAATGATTTTTTGGTACCTTTTAATTATGTTTTCCTATCAATAATCCAATATTTATTTAATATTTGAGTTTCCTGTATGAAATCATTTAAAGTAAATATATATATATATATATATATCAAATTTTTTTTTAAAGACTTAATTTTTCTAGTTGAAATATGTTTAATAAATTATGAAAAAAACAGGCATTTTTAAATTATTGCATTAGTATTTCAAAATGTGCTTTTCAATTCAAAATGGAGTAACTGAATTTGTTTATAAAGAAAAATGTTTTCTTAATAACTGTTTTCAAAGTTTATAGCATTTTCATTTTAAAGAAAACTATAATTTGGCTTAGCTTGCTAATTTTCAACTTATGTATATACACCAAAACAAAAACAAAAAAAAATTCATAACTGTACTAGATTCAATTCTAGTATTTAGAATTTAGCTGTTGGACATGAAACCTAAATTAATGATAAAATAATGAAAAGAAATTTTTTGTCTTATTAAGTTACCATTTTCATAATGAAGGAATCATTTATTGGTAAATGCGTTCACAATTGTATTAATGTACTTTCTTGAAAATAGTCAGGGTTCTGGGAAAGAAGGTTTATCAATTAAAGTTCCATATGAAAAAGAAGAAAAATATTGGAAACTGCTGAGCTATTCTGTTCTGTGAGAAATACCTACTTCTTAAAATTAATAAAAAAATGCTTTATAAATTATTACAATTTTATAATATGATTTTTTTTAATTTCAGATTTAAAAGTTCATAATGAAGGTTGATCAATTTAGAAAACTGGGAATATGCAGGACATATATTCACAGTCAAGCTCACTTGTTTGATCCATCCGATGAATATAGTTAATTAATTTTGTCTTTTTGTAAGCTATCTTCAATATTCGTTGATTTTTACATTATTTTTTTTCCCTAATCAATTGTTATTAATTTTTAAACTTTTCATTATTTTTAGTTATTTACTGAATACCCGAGCTTTCTGTCATGGGTAATATTTGTGTAAAAAAGAGTGACCATGAACAGATTATGCCTCAACACAGCCTTAGGGACAATCCTGAAATCACCATTGAAACTCCCATGTCCGGTGACAGTGGAATGGAAAGTGGAAATGGTGGAATAACTCAGCTTCATGAGCGTCAGCGCTATCCTAATTGCACACCTATTACACCAATCCCAAATTTTTCACCCGATGGTATTAGACAAGGAAACAACTGCTGTAAGTTAATTTTATCACTTAATTATATGATAATTCTCAGAATAAACTTTTAAAGTAATGTTTTAATGTAAACAAATTTGTGTTCAATACGTGTTATTGTCTGCTTATTTTCTCTAATTGTAATGGTGATATATGTTAAGGGCTGCTCAAATTAGATAAATATTTAACTTATTATTTTAACACATTTATTCTAAAATTTTAATTTTTTAAATTTTTTTATTATGTTATAGTTTAATGAATATTATTAGCACTGTAGTATGATAACTGAAATTTCCAATTTAAGTTTAATTTATTTTATTTTTAGTAAAAATTGTTGTTGCTTTGTATCCTTACAATGCTCGTGACCAAGGTGATCTCAGCTTCAGAAAAGGTGATCGTCTAGGAATTCTTGATGACAGGTATTTATGTAATCATAGTCTTCAAATTTTTTAATAATAATACTGTAGATGCCTTTTTTTATTTGACCTTTGATAAACTTGATCTCTGCTTTAACTGGAGCAAACTTAAAAATTAAATTGGCCCAAACTGTTCAGAGTACATGAAAAAAACTTTTTCTATCTGTTTTGTGAATTGCTCTCAACTAAAAAAAATTTTAATTACTGTCATTGTGTAGAATCTTACCACTTGATCTTTTTTGCAGTTGCCTCAATTGGGAAATCAAAATTTCAAATGAGCTAATGTTTATTTTCAGTGTTGGTTTATTTCTGTTTTTTTTTTTTTTTTTCATAATTTTTAAAAACTTTTACTTAGTAATTATAAAGAGAATTGACTTTAATGTATTCTTTAAATCGGCACTTTTTTATTATTCTATATAACCATTTTATTATTCTATATTGACTTAATTATTCTATATAACCATGTTCAGATTATTATAAATTATCTTAGTAGAGCATTTACAGGAAAGTCTTACAAATTTTCTTTTGTTTTTACCTGTGTACAATATTTTCTTTATTGTTGAAATGAGTTCAGAAGTACTTTTTATCTATATATTAGCACTTCTTTCACAATTCATTTTATGAACTGTTAGCATTTGAGCAACTGAACCTTTTTTAAGGACCTAACATGCTTTTGTTAAAGTTGACCTTGACATATCAAAGAACGTTGCCAGACACTCAAGGGGTTGCCAATGCTTGAGGGAGTGTTCTTTGCCATACCTAAATTAATGGTGTGACATTCTTATTGCCGCAATTGCCTAGTTTACTTTTCAAAAAAGGTATATTCAGTTGATTTTACAGAATTAATTATTGAATATAATTTAGATTGTTTTAATGTCATTTATTTGCTTCCTGAGAGTAGTCCTAATTTCAGAATTCTAAATATTATGCCCGCTGCTATATTTAAAATTGTATGTTTGTTCAAAATTTTTATGGGATACCTGAAAATGAGGTTGTGTGGGTATCTAAACCCTGATTGGTTGTTGAAACATGGCATTTGTTTATGTTTGCAACTATTCTTTCCATTCTATTTCGAGTAAGCCAAGCCCGTTGAGTATTAATTCTCTTAAGTGACACATGCTATATTCTTTCACAAAGATTTCAATTATTTTACTATATATTTCTTACTTAATACAAAGACAGACATGATAAACTAATCATGTATAGAAGTTGGCAGGTATAAAAAATAAAAATATATAACTCAGTTACAATAAAATACATAGACAAATAATTAATCTAAGTTAAGTAATAGTTGTAGACAACAAAGAGTTGTATTTCAACAGATTCAATGTGCGATATGGAGCTGTATTTAATTAACTTCATGTTAATTAACATTGTAACTTATGTGGAGAAACAGCTGAACTTACACACTATTTTGCTTATAAACGATCAATTCATGCTGATGCCATAGGTCATGTGTGTGGATATCCATGATCTTCTTCTTGAAATGCAAGTACCCAATTTTCCAGCTTTTCTGCTTCATATTATTTTTACACTGTTTTCTTTCTTTTTTTTTTTTTTTTTTTTAGTGATCCTGATTGGTGGCATGCTTGTCATTTATCCAATCAACAAAATGGATATGTGCCTCGCAACTATGTTGCTCCTGAAAAGACTGTGGAAAGTGAAGAGTAAGTTTTATTTCATATAAATTATTAGTATTTAGTTTTATCAGAGAATAATTTTAAAAAAATATTTTTTTTAGCTGGTTTTTTGGCCGTGTATCTCGCAAAGAAGCTGAAAAGATGCTTATGCTGCCATCAAATCCTAGGGGAGCTTTCCTTATTCGCAACTGTGAGCAAACTACAGGTACTACAAAAGGTTGGAAACTTTTACTTATCTGCATGACATTTAAAGGGAAAATAATACAGAAAGTGTTTACTAATTTTCTCTGAGCAATTCCTTCATTATTTAAAATAAAATAAAATACTAACATTTTATCATTGTTATGTTAAACGTTGTATTTGAGAAAACTTAATATTAACACAATTTAAAAATAAGATTTTTTTCTTTGATAAAAAGATTAATTTAATTATGCTGAATCTTTTTTTTTTTTTTTAATTTATGTTTCAACAATGATGAGAAATATTTATCATGCTGTGCATTCTAAAAAAAGAAGTGCCAATCAAATAATCATGTGACTTTTTTTCTTCTTACCTTACCTAATTTTACATGTTAACCCTTTGGTTACGATGTACCATGTTAAGCCATCACATGTGGTCCACATGTTGTACCAGCCATAAGCAAAAGGTTAATAGCTTCAATTCAAAATATAAGTCACAATTTTTACTTTATTAATTTGACAGTCCTTTTCATTCTCATGTATATTCCTTATTTCACAAAAAAATAATACAAAATTCTATCTTAAATATAACTTAAATATATATACGGAAAGAAAAGGTTAAATACAATAACAAATTGTTTGAAATAAATTGCTTATAACTAAATTGCTTATAACTAAATGTGTTGGGCAAATTAAAAATATGTTTATATTCCAAATTATTCTAGTCTTAAATCTGTAATTGGCATTTTTATCCATGAAGTGTCAGGAAAAAATTTCGTTAGTTTGCTTTGTAGTATAATTCAGTTCCACAATCGGGCTAATAATCAATTTGATTAAAACTTTGGAATTAGAACATATCTTCAAGATTTAAAAAAATGTACAGAAATGCACTCTCTTTCAAGTTCCATTTGCTTTGGTGGTGGATATGAAGATTTTTTATTTTGTGTTAGTTTCATCTTAAATATCATCTGTTCCTCACCAAAATCGTGAATATGTTTAAAGCTCTTAATATATCATAATTATTTACAAAATAAATGCATATACTATACTTAAGTACTTGGTGTGGCATTCAAATTTGTATCTTTAGCATAGTGTAGTTGATTGAGATAGAAATAAAAAGAAATCAACTAAAGTTGAAATCCGGAAATTTGTGACTTTGACTGGGTCCAAACACTAAGCAAACAGCGAAAGCTTTATTTGTTTCAATTTTACACTTATTTATTTTTACACTTTTTTTTTTACCTTTTAAATTTGATTCTGAATTTTTAAAATTGTTATTTCTCTATTTAACTGTTTTTTACTGAAAAGTTATAAATTAACTTATTTCAATATGCATGGAAACTATATTCGTTTTAAAAAAATTCTAAACTTAGCTAATGTTTATCACTATTAATGATTATCAAAAATGAACTCGAACTGTGTAGGTGGTAATCTAGTATGTGAAAACCCAAGATCAAAGATTTATTCAGAAAATTCATTTTTTTATATGGTTTCCATGTTTGTTTACATTATTTTGTAAATTAATTATTAAATAAGTGCTAAATGATGATTTGCTATCATTATATCCAATCACTGATTAGTGGTTAGATTTTACCCTTTTTTAATATTTATTAGTTATAAATTTTTTAACATCAAGTGGTTATTTTTGTATCTAAGTATTTTTAGTTGTCTGTTACTGTGAACGTAAAGGACTTTAAAAACAATGTGTCTCTATTATTAGTTGTTATTATTAATTGTTACTTTAAAATCAGTTTCTGTTAATGGGACTAAGTCATTCAGAGTAGTTTTGCTGTTTATTATTGTTGTAATATAATTTTTACTCTTAATTTAAATTTTCAGGAGCATATTCTTTATCTATAAAAGATTGGGAGCATCAAAAAAGTGATCATGTTAAACATTATAAAATCAAAGCTATGGATAATGGTGGTTTCTATGTAACTACGAGAAAGACATTTGTTACACTTCAAGAGTTAGTCGCTTATTATTCTGGTAAGTAAACATTTTGTACACAAAATATTTCTTAAAAAATTTCAAAAACAAAATATTTCTTCTATATATTAATTTATTTTTGCATACCCTTTACTCAAGTTGATAATTCATTAGTAATTTTTTTTTTTCAAATTTGGCTTTTTATAAGTTTTTTGCCATTTTATGTCTTGTTTTACAATAAGAAACGTATTTTTTTCTATTCATTTTATTAATTTCAAATTTTTTTCCTATGAGTAACGGATTTTTAAAGCAAATAGCAATCAAAAGTCACTAAAAATTAAGATCTCTTTTGGAAGAAAATGCAGTCGGACTTCTATTTAACGAACTTCCCTTTTGCGAATTCTTCTATTTTGAGATTTTTTTTCCGAAGAACCAAGAACATTTTGGAAATTTCTTCGTAAAATAACTTCCAAATAGCGATTTGAATTTTCTATTTAACAAACTTTTCTTTGCAATCCAATTTCCCTATTTCCCAAAATATTACAAAACTTTTCAAACTTGTTAACGCATTTTATGGGGGAAATGCCTAATTTGAATTGATTTTCGAAGCCACTTAACTTTTAGAGGTACCAGTAAAATCCCTTTCCCTTTTTGTTTGCATTTCAAACAGAAAACTCAGACAAAATTAACGGATTTTATCAGTAGCAATTAAACTTAAGAATGCATGTGGTAATGTATGTTCAAAATTACTTTTATAATAAATGCAGCTATTTTATGCATAAATTTAGCTCTTTTTCTTTGTTGAAAATGTATGTAGCATGATAGTGTAACACTGGATAATGTTTTGCTCTATTCTTGCTTTCCATGCAGATTTCTTTCATGGTTAAGATTTATAAAATAAATGGTAGATACAAGTTTTACAAGGTAAAGGTGTATCCATTGTCATTTTAATTATGTCTAGTGCTTATGAATTTAAAACCTATTTTGTGTTATTTAAATATTTCAAAAGGTTGTTTTCTATTTAACGAATTTTCCATATAACAAGCTTATTATCTGGATTTAGCACTTTCGTTAAATAGAGGTCCGACTGTATTAACGTTTTAGGAAAACTACAGAAAACTTAAGTTTGGAAAGTATAGAAACATCAGTAAGCTGTCTTTTTACCATTATTTTAATATTCCATATTGTTCCACTATATATAAAAATTATTTGGTTTTTATTTTTTTAAACTTCATTAATCAAAATATTCATTTTTGAAATGAATTATCATAATTTTTTTTAAAATCCAAGCTTCCTTTAGATTTAATTAAATACAGACTCTCTTACACTTATGACTACAAAATTTAAAATGAAGTGATTTAGATCTTAGTGTGTACTCTTTGAAGTTTTTCAAAAAAAATATTTATAATGATTTTTCAAATTGTATCAAAGTATTAATATTAATCATTATTTTTGTTTAAAGGCACACAAAAATGTTTTAGTATGTTAATTTAGTCTATTTAAATTTGCATAGTTAATTGATGAATTATTAAAAATATATATATATATATATAATAACAGAGCTTCATCTCTGTTATCAGTGGTGTATTTAGCTTTAATAATGCAGTCGTAAGCCATGTTACACTCAAAAAATCTTTATTAATGGTAGTAGGCTGGTATCGATAACACTTCACATCCACACTCCGCAAGGGAGGGGGTGGACAAGACTTTGGACAATTCTGGAACAAATTACCAGGATCACAACATGATGGAAAAGCCATGCGAAAAGCATTGCTCTCGCTTTTATACTAACACATTTTGTAGTAAAAAGGCACTGTCTCTGACATTCTTGTATCCTTACGCATTAAGGAAAATCATTTCATGCTTCCTTATATGGAAGTGAAAGGGGGAGAGATTCTAAAAATAACTCAATCATATGTTTATCAGCCTTGAATTCCCAAAATAGAATCTCTCTACGCTTATTCTTTAACAAAGACATTTTATTAAAACAAAAGAGATTTAATTCTTTTATTAATACAAAAGTATTAATTTTTGTATTACATCCCCCCCAAAAAAGATTTTTGGCAAGCCAAAAAGAAATCATAAAAAATTATGAATTCTCTGAACTTTTAAAATTTATGTTGGTACGACTGTTCCTTTTCACTACTACAAATAACATTTTTTCAATTATCTGTAAAAAAAAAAAAAACAACTATATACAATGACAATAATAAAAACATGATAATACACTTTATCTGTTTAGGCAACTAAACAGAAAGAAAAATGAAACATATTTTTATAACTAATCTACTAAAATTTTCAACAAAAAAAAAGTTTTTTTTTTTTTTCACAAAAATATACATAATTTTTATGGAAATGAACTGGACAACAAGTGTCTTTAATCAGAATTTAAGATTCTGTATGGTTAAAGGGGTTATTTACTTTATGAAAATCTGTATTCCCCGTTAAAATGGAGGAAAACAGAATTTCATGAAGCACAGTGATATTGAGAGATCCAGGCGGGTCAATCCAAAAATATTTTATAATACTTTTCTCAACTTGTTGTGAAAAAAAAATTCAACTTTCATCGCCCTCACATCCAATTGATGTTGAGGTAAATATCTCCACACGCGATTCGGATCTCCCAAAAAAAAATATAGGGTGTACTTCTTCCATTGAAGAAAGTAAAATATTTTGTTTTGTTTTGGACACTATTCATGATTTAATTTCAACATTTGTTATATTTCCTAAGATTTGATACATGTACTATTTCAAAAGTTTGTTTACTTAAATTTTTCTTTCTATTTCCCATTTTTTCGTCGATGTTAACCTGATAATGTATGCACCCATTACCTAGTTCTATCTTCGAATCATTTGAAATGTTTGGCCTTTCTTTCTTTTTCCTGTACTTTTTGTTATTAACTTCTTGGTCATTCTTTCTTTTTCCTATTTTTTTTATTTTTGTTACTCCTCACATTATTTTTTTTTTCAAAATGTTTACTTTTACTGAAACATCTTAAACTTTTTTCAAAATGTTTACTTTTGTTGAAACATCTTAAACTTTCATTTTTTTTTCACAATTTTTGACCTTAACAACATGAGAATTCTGTTGTCTAATGTGCAAGGATAAGTTGTCATTGTTAGATTTAGCAGAGATGATCAGTCTCTTACCAACTTGAGTAACAACTGGCCCGACACAATCAAAAAACAAACAAAAATCTTTGCAAGTCTGCAACCCTACTAAAGCCTATGATAACTCAGTATCAAGTATAAAAACTTAGCTGAATTAACAATTTCGCCTATCGTAATAAGGGGAAACTCACACAATTTGTTAAGTGTGAAATGTCCTTTTGTTTGGGTAACATTTAATTTTTCACATTTTAGTAGGAATATTTTGTTTTGACCAAGTCCGACAAAGAAAAAGCATTACAAATTTCTTTTAGTTTGAAAATCTGAAAAATTTTGAATTTTGTTTGTAGTCACAAATTTATTTGACGTTTGAAACACATTTATTTCCCTCAAAAACATTTTATATACATAATAATACACAATTATATCATCATTTAAAAAAAAAGCAATATAAACACAAGAAATGCAATAAACTATTCATAATATAATATACTGCATTGATTATTCATAATAAAAATTTTTGGATCACTTGAACTACGTAATCATAAAATTAGCACTACTAATTATGAAGAGAAAAAAATTATAAATACAGACTTCTCTTTTTTTTTCTTTTTCCACTCACCAAATTTTTCGACGACCTTCATGATTGTGAAGAGAAGAAATAAAACATTTATCATTGCACTTCATAAATATTCATGATTAAGATTCGCGCACATTCACTTTTGTTTTCACATAAATATTCCGGATTTTACACGCGTTCACATATCACTGGTGTTCACAGCAGCTTTTTAATGAAAGGAACTTTTAATAAAGAAGCAAAAAGCTTCTCTCTAAATTTAATATAAATCGCGCACATTCACTTTTGTTTTCACAATTTGAGCACTACGGAATTGTAGGGTCATCGGTCATTTCCAGATTGGACACTGTAGGGTCATCTCGATCAACACTATGGGTTTCAGAGAGGCATGTGACGAGCTCGAGCCAACGTCAGCATTCTCACAGCGATGAAGGTACGGGTAGTTAAAGATGGAGTGGTAAAACAGACCTTCCTTCATTCGTTTTTCACCGCGGACTAGGCACTTCTTTCTTTCGTCCTTCGTCCCCCGGGATGAGGTTTTATCAACGTTGTAGTCAGCCGGAAAATAGATAACAATGGTTTCCTCAGCAAGTAAACATCCTGCCGGCTTGTAATAACAGAGCTTCATCTCTGTTATCAGTGGTGTATTTAGCTTTAATAATGCAGTCGTAAGCCATGTTACACTCAAAAAATCTTTATTAATGGTAGTAGGCTGGTATCGATAACACTTCACATCCACACTCCGCAAGGGAGGGGGTGGACAAGACTTTGGACAATTCTGGAACAAATTACCAGGATCACAACATGATGGAAAAGCCATGCGAAAAGCATTGCTCTCGCTTTTATACTAACACATTTTGTAGTAAAAAGGCACTGTCTCTGACATTCTTGTATCCTTACGCATTAAGGAAAATCATTTCATGCTTCCTTATATGGAAGTGAAAGGGGGAGAGATTCTAAAAATAACTCAATCATATGTTTATCAGCCTTGAATTCCCAAAATAGAATCTCTCTACGCTTATTCTTTAACAAAGACATTTTATTAAAACAAAAGAGATTTAATTCTTTTATTAATACAAAAGTATTAATTTTTGTATTACATATATATATATTAAAATTCTTACTTATATTTATATTGGAAGCAATGAAGATAATTTGTGAAAATAAATTATGAAAAACAGTTATTTCATGGTTCTAGATGAGTTTTAAAATGTAACCTTGTTTCAGAAGGAGCAAATGGCTTGTGCCATAAACTGACAATCCCTTGTCCAAAACCAAAGCCACATCTTTGGGATCTTTCACCAGATACCAGGGATGAATGGGAAATACCAAGATCATCATTACAACTTATCAGAAAATTAGGTAGTGGAAATTTTGGTGATGTTTGGTATGGTAAGTTGACCATTATTATTTTATAAATTTTTTTTTATAAGTGTTTCCAACAAGAACAAAAAAAGAAAAAAAAATGATTTTGTAACTAAATGACTTAGTAATCAGCAATAAAAGGGTAAAATGATAGTGTAAGCTGTAAGAATTTTATACTTAATTTTTAAAATTAGTTACAATGATTAGATTAATAACATATGTAAGCTCTGCCAGATTTTCCAGTAGACTACTGGATTTTTACAGGTTAAATTAAAATTTTCCTGGCTTTTGTACATTTTAGAATATTTCCTAAAATTGAGTAAGTTTCCTAAAAAAAATCCCTTTCTAAATAGAATTTTTGTACAGGTAATTGCTTGCTAGCTAGAATAATTAAATGAGTATTACTAATACATAATGAAGTGAACCTCATTTATAGAAATCAGTCCAAAACTTCTTTTGTTCTGAAATGTTCAGTTTATTTTTATTCAGAACTCTCTTTTTAAATTAATTTAAAAAAAAATCTTTTAACTTTCTTTGATGAATTAAATGCCTATTAATATTCGAAATTATGAATAAACATAATACATAACATTTCAAGTATGTTTAATGTCAATTATAACTAGAAAATATTGCAATTTTTCTATTTTGATGACTATAAAAATTCCAAAAATTCTCTATGTGTAAAATATTTAGTACATTATACTACAGTTATCATGAAATTTATATTATTTTGTAAAATCTACTGGGTTTTTCCTATCTAGGTTGGCAGCTATGTTAATAATGATACTAATCCTGAAATGCGAA
Organism: Parasteatoda lunata; assembly: GCA_949128135.1. Lineage (NCBI taxonomy): Eukaryota > Metazoa > Arthropoda > Arachnida > Araneae > Theridiidae > Parasteatoda > Parasteatoda lunata. The sequence continues at coordinate 75,332,929 of OX421973.1, read as the reverse complement.
AAAGCATTTGCAGCAAATCCTTACTTTTTTTAATTTGAGATTTTAGTAGAAATCTCATTTAATAAAAAGGATAGAAATTCTATTGAAGCTATAGAGAGAGCAAATTTTGATTCAAAGAGTTGAGCTTTGACAATGAAGGAGGAATAAGTTTTAGGAGTATTTAGCAATGTTTCAAATGATGACACCTAAGGAAAAAGTAACTTTAAACTATATAATGTCTTAGAGTGAGACACTTATTACACTTGAGTTAAATTGAATGAGATTGGCGAGAAATCTTCAGTGACATCACTGATGATTTTTAATGCCACTTCTTTCTTTGGAAGAGTAAGAGAAAGGCCTAAACCGATGTGAATAGGCTGCCTGAACAAAGATTTTGCCTTGCTGAAAGCGCAAAAAACTAAAGACTAATTTCTGGGAACGGGGCTAACTGGGAAAAACTTTTGAATAAGTCCAGGGCACACAATGGCATTTAGAACCAGTGCTGATGACAGTAGATTCAGCCTTACTTACGGTAATCAAGGTATACATAAAGCTAGTATATTTTATGATGTGTTCTGAGTTTTTTAATAATTTGGATCTTAAATTTGTGTAATTTTAAAATTTACATAAAGTTATTTGCTGTGTTCATTTTCAATTTGTTAATTGAATTATAATTATAGGTAAATGGAAAGGAACAACAGAAGTTGCTGTTAAAACACTAAAATCAGGAACCATGGCTCCATCAGCATTTCTACAAGAAGCTACAATAATGAAAAAATTCCGACATGAAAAACTAGTATCTTTGTTTGCTGTATGCTCTAAAGAAGAACCTATTCTTATCATAACAGAGTATATGGTGAATGGAAGTCTTTTAGAATACCTAAGAAATAAAGAGGGCAAAAATCTGAGGCTTCATGCTCTTATTGACATGGCAGCACAGGTAAAATAGGCTTTTCCTCCTTATTTGTTCTACCACTTTTTTTTCTTTTTCAAATGCTTATTAACATCAGTTATTAAACATGGTATTGTGTTTATTTCAATTACAAATAAAAGTACTACTTTGTATAAATATGTTTAATCTCCATGAATGGCAATTCTTCTATTTTTATAAAAGATAAAATAATTTAAAAAAAAAAAAATTTATTCCACAGTTTTTCAATAAAATTTTCCTTATAATTCAGATGTATCACTTTTCTGCATAATTCTGCTTTATATTTTCTGATGTCCAGCATAAATTTAATAATTCTAAAACTGAAAAAATTGAACTCTTTGGGAAAGTCCACAAATTAAACAGATGTAACTAAAGTGTCTTACCTAATCTACCTGAATTTTATGTAAAAATGACAAAATTGAAATTTTCTAATGAGATTTTATAAAACTGAATTAGGCGTCATATACTTATTTATTATTCTTAGGAGACAGAATCAAATCTTGTATGATGGAGATAAGTTGTTTCAAAAATTTCAATTGTTCTTTTTATTCAGTGTATTTAAAATTATTTTAATATAATTAACGATTCAGTAAACACAGAAATTTAAAAAATGGTACACTAAATGGTCATTCACTGGTTGATTTTTTAAAAAAAATATAGTTTTCCTGCATTTTGAACTAATCAGGACCAGCGCTAAGCATTTGCTACCTCACCAAATGCTATAAAACCTTAAATTCAGCAAAACAAATTGTATTTTGGCGAATGATTTTTTTCTACCAAAAAGAGTAATATATATTCCTCTAGGGAACCTTGACAATTTCATCAATAGGAATTTTTCAGAACAAATCATGTATTTTATATTTGATTATTGTAAAATGTCCCGGGTAATTCCTTAACCTTAAACATCAGTTTAATGAAATCTTTTCTCCTCCCATTTTCCAGTTCATTACGTCACACTTATCTGTGATCGTAAGAGCAGTCCAAACCTTTCATTAGCAGTTACTTGCCAATATTGGCACGAGAAAAAGAAATCTTGAAAACCGATGTAGGTGCTTAACAAATCAGTACTAATTCTTGTTTTGATATTTGGTATTTGTTACATTTTAAGTGCATGTTTCCTTTTATGCATGAGCATTACCACTACGTTTTACTTTGTCATATATTTATGTTCTTTATGTTTTATTACTAAATACTGTATTTTTTATTTTTTTTCCCTTCTCCTCTCTCTCTTTATTAGATCGCAAGTGGCATGGCATATCTGGAGCGTGAGCAGCTTATTCATAGGGATCTGGCTGCTCGAAACATTTTAGTTGGTGATAATAATATTGTTAAGGTAGCAGATTTTGGCTTGGCTAGAATAATAGAAGACTCTGAATACACAGCTCGTCAAGGTACAAAATGTTTTGAACACTTATGTTTAAAATTTTATTCACAGATTTTGATTTTTTCCTTCAATGTAATTGCTTGATGTAAACAATATTTTTCTTATAGAAATTGAAATATTATGTGTGTAATTTTAAAAGTGAAATTTTTTTCAAAATTGTAAGGTGGCCACCCACCTGGGAAACCTGAAATTATCAGGGAATTTTCTAAAGTGAAAAAAACTTGGGAAAGTCGAACAAATTTGGATAAAAACCTATCAGGGAATTTTGAAGAAAAGCTTTTTTTTTTCTTCAGATTATTTAATTTTACCATCCATTATACCCACTTTTTTTTCCACAGAAATTTTTAGACCCATAATAGTTGAATGCCATCAACTAGCAACATTTTACTTGCATCAAAATTTGTTCCATTATAACCCTGGTGAACTAGAATGCCACATGAAACTCTCCCATGGTTACTAAATGAATAAAGAAACCTTTGTCCTCTTTGGAGACTATGGAACTATGCAGTTTAGGAAAGGCAAAGATTGTGGTGAAGGTGGAAAAAGGGGTTAGGATATTTGGTTCTGAATATAAAAATGGATTTTTTTTTCCCTTCTAGTCCGTGGGCTGAATCCATTTATTGTTCAAGTTTGTTTTGATGCTTAGGGGGTATTTTTTTTTCTTTTGACAAAATGATTCAAAATTTAAAAATTAGTTGCTTATATTTAATGACAGATTTTATATTGCACTCTTTTTCTGAAAACTTTAGTACTCCCATCCAATAAAATCAGAATATTTTTTTTTTCCAGCGAAGCCAACCAATCATACATTTTCTCACAATTGCTAACAGCAATGTTACTCTACAAATCATTACGATTATTGCATTAATGCTAGTTCTTGATTTTATTTTGACCTTTTATAACATATTTTAATTAAAAAAAAAAAAGATTCTTTTTGAATCAACCATATGTTACGTTAAATTTTACGGTTTTGTTTGCAAGTATTTGGTTTTTGATTCAAAATTTGACTTGTTCAATCTTCTTGACTAATCTCAATGTTGAAAGTTCGTAAATGTTACTTGAGAGCTGATATTTCCAAAACTGTTTCTCCTTATACCCTAAAAAGCTGACAAAGTTAAAGAATGTATGGGAAACATGTTTAATGATGTATGAACATAGAATATAAGAAAATTTTATTCATATGTGTTTAAGAAGAAGGAAACGAAACTTAGTGTTTTTTTTTTTTTTTTTATGCACTGTACAGGTTTTTAGTTCTGAAAGCAAGAACATTTAACTAATCTGAACTAAAATCCAGGCTGTTAAATTGAAATTTTTTAAGTATTTCTTTTTCAAACCAGCATCTTTTTCATCAGCTTAAAAACTTGGAAAATATCCTCTCTCTTAAGTTATTAATTTTTACATTCACTATTCATAATTATATTAAATTTCTGTGCTTATTTATCCCATTTTCCCATAATTTATGCTTTTTTATCCCATAAATGGACTGAAAGTCCCCGACTATTAATAATTTTGATCTGTTGCCTATGCTCAAATGGTGTGACTTATACATAAAAGATTACTTGTCTGAAATATGTTAAATTTAATGCTTTTTGTTTTTTGGGGCTATTGTTCAGGCTCTGGGCCCTTGAGCCCATGGCATAATCAAACTGTGAGGACTAGGAAAATACTTTTGAGATTTGTGTAGTAATGCTGTATAATTATTTGCATTCTAATGTAATGTAACTGCATAAATATTTATGGAAATTTCACTTAAATAAGATAATCTTCAATTTGAATTTAAAATTAAGATAAGTTTTTTTTTTTTTTTTTTAATGCTAAATCTTTGACTTAATGTTTTAGAGTTTATCAAATGGGCATCTAATTAAAGATACGCTAACTCTTTTATTGGCAGACAGTAAACCTTGATTATCTTTCATTATGTCAGTGTTTTCACTACAGCGCGAGAAAGCGAGAATCTCGAATATTTTTTTCTTTTCTCGCATTAAAAAATGAATAACGCGAGAAGTTCGCGCACTCTATTAATCAATTTCAAAATGCGTGAATCTCGCGAATTTCCGAAAAAATTTACTCTTCCGCGACTTTGAAAAAGACATGAAAACAGCTACGACAAAAGTTGAGAAAAAAAAATGAGTCCTTTATAATAAATTGTTTAAAGTTAGCTCTATTTTTAGCTGTTAATGAATTACCAAACACTCTCATCGACAATTTACAGCAATTTGTAAAAGTTGAAGTCTGTGAAAATTATGCTGAAAGACCTAACAAGAAGTATGAACACGGAAATAATTTAAACGAACTTCACTATTCTATAACAAGAATAATTGAAAAGCCTATGCTGGAAGATGTAGAGGATAGGAAAGTGTGAGCACAATGCTACAAATTTAATTAGTGATTCCGAATAGTTCAGCATTTGTTGCAAGGTCATTTAGCACCCAAAACCGAAATAAAACAAAATATTGTAATAGATTGACTGATGAGCATTTGAGCAACCTAATGAGAATAGCTGATGAAAAAGTAGATATAGAACATTTTCCATATGATGATGCAGCAAAAATATTCAATGGTTTAGAAATTAGAAGATGTTAAAAATGTATTATAATTAAAGAAATTTTTTTTTCCAAGTCTATTCGTGTTTTTTTAATTTTTAGAAATCTCACTTAACTTTTTGGAATCTCACCCAGTTTTTGAGAAAGAGTGAGAAATCCTCTCCCATTTTTTTTCTGTAATGAAAACACTGATTATGTACATATTATATATTACATTATATGTTCACATGTTATATATTACACATGTTATATATTACACATGTTATATATTACACATGTTATAACTATAGAATACTTCAATTTAAAAAAAAAAATGTGTTGGATTACTGCACAAAATAATAATTAATTTTCTAAAGTGTCTACTGAACAGATTGGGTATTTAGTATTGATAATCAAAACACATTTTTATTTAGCATCTTTACTTACTATACTATTAAATTATTGCTGTTTGCTGTGTATATCTGCTATGGTATGGCCCTCTGTGAACTTAGGAAGAATTTTCTCTCTCTTTATATGAACTATAAAACCTGTCATGTCTTGAACATATATTTAATTAGAGTTGTGTAGATAATTTCTAATTATAAAAACCCAATTTTCTTTTATATTAGGAGCTAAGTTTCCCATTAAATGGACCGCACCAGAAGCTGCTTTACTAGGAAGGTTTTCTATCAAGTCAGACGTTTGGTCGTACGGTATACTACTCTATGAACTCATAACTCATGGCCAAGTTCCTTATCCAGGTAACTTTGTCCAAAAAACAATTTTAATTATTTTTTTTAAATATTAAACAGCTGTAGGCAATACTTCAACTTACATGAACAAACTAACGTTTATTCTTCAAAATTCTAGTAATCATTAATTTTTACAATTAGTAGTACCTTTCCATGATATTTAATATTTTAACTTTTCTGTGGTCAACCATTATTAAAGCATTCATTGCACACAACGTAAATTTAATTTCATCCATTTTCTATCAGTTTATTTTTAATAATATACTAAAACTTTTATGTGTGCACTTAATGAGTTTTTAAATTTTAATTAAGCAAAGTAATTTGTTCTGAAGTTTTATTTATGTATGTAAATCACGATATATATTTCTTTTAAATAATTTTTATTATTAAACTTTAAAGGTTTAATAATAAAAATTATTTGGGAGAATTTAATTTGGGATAAAACTATTGGAAAAATTAAAATATAAAGCTTTATTGCACACGTAACAGTTCTTATACAAATTTAGCTAGAAACGTATAAATAATGTAAGGAAATCATGTATATGAAATTTAATATCCACTTTTTCAAGATAGGTATATATTATCATCACACATTTACGAGATTTATATGTTCTATTGTTCATCGAAATGTTTTTATTATTGAAAAAAATATTTAAATTATTAAAACATTATTAAGTATTGAAATAATTTTAAAACCTAATTATGCATTATCGTTGTATTCAGTATGATCATGGAAACAAGATATTGAAAAAATTTTATTAATTAATGATGTTACTGAACACATTGCATACCATTAATGAAGTATGTGCTTCAAATATGTAAATTAAAACAATTTTCCCAATTCGATTTGCTGAATTTATGCATCTGGACTTAAAACTGTTGCTTCTTGATGCCATAAAAAATTTATTCATATCTTATTTTGTTCCAAAACTGTTTAAAATTAAACATTTGAAAACATTATGAAAATGACTATTTTTTAATTTAGTAAAATCTCTACATTTGTTGTAGAAAATATAATTGCAGAATTTTCCAGTACACACACTGATGACCAAATTTCAAAAGTAGTATATTAAGTGTTTGATATAACACCTATTAGTACCATTTTGTATTTTGCCACTGTGAAATGTTCTTGTTTATATTTTCAGAGATTTGATATTGTAAGTCAACATGAAGTTTTGTTGTTTATTGCCAACTGTATCTACTTCTACCGGTTTCTCTCAGAATTGAGGGTTTTCTTTTCACTGATTATTAGTCAGATTAGCACTGTTTCTCATGACCTTTGCATCTATCAGCCAAAGGTGATGCACAGTGTCAGATGGCTTTGTTTACTTTCTCTATCAATTCTCATTGATCAAAGTATAGTGATTATAGTGAGGCCATTCTTGTACCATGCTATATTTGTGCATTATTCACATTATTTAATTTTATTCATTCTTAATGCAAAGTATACCCTATTTTCAGAATACCCATAACTTTCGTTAAAGCAATCATATTTGTAATCAGCTAAAAAGGGGCCATTTATAATTGGTTTGGAAAAAAAAAATTTACTAATTTGCTATTACATTCTGTCAAGTGTAAGAATTCTCATTTGTAGTTAATGTTAGTGACATACTTTTGTCAGCAATGTATTAACATGTTATATTAAATTTGTATTATTCAATGATGGAAATTTCGATTTATCAGTCAAGTTTTCCAATACAATCTCAAACTTTATTCCAAATTTATTTTAAAATTTTGACCGTCAAAAAAGCTATCTCAACCAAAAACCATTCATGGGCAATCTACATACCTCTATCTTATACATCTATCTTCTAAAGTTACCTTTTTCAATTCAATCATATTATTGTTTTTTATGGGCTAAGGTTTTCAATATATCCTAATATATTTTTTTCTTCCAAATTCATTTCAAATTTTTGATTGCCAAAATGGCTATCTCAATCATGAATCAACTACATAAAAGTAACCAAACGTAAGAAAATGTGTTTTGTTCTATGTAATACTATGTGATCTGATTCTAAACACTACTTTAACAAGCAAAACAGTCAAGATTCTTTAAGCTGTAGAAAAATAGTCTTAAAGCAAATGACATGTAGGAAAAATTAAAAGTTCATTTTTTTATACACACAATACATTTTTACTGTACATAATGTGTCATTTCTAATCAATGTTTTTTATTATCGACGTTCAATGAATTTTATGTCTTTTCCCCCCATTAATTTTGCTCTTCTGGTTTTTTTTTCCCCTAAGGCATGCACAATCGTGAAGTGATAGAACAAGTTGAACGAGGTTATAGGATGCCAAAACCTTCAAATTGCGAGTGTCCTGATTCTGTTTACACCAAAATGTTAGAATGCTGGGATGGGGACCCTGAAAAAAGACCCACATTCGAGTTCCTCTTTGGTTTCTTTGATGATTACTTTGTCTCAACAGAGCCAAGTTACCGCAATGCTGAAGATTTTTGAAGTCCTTAAAAACCATGTGATTTATGAAATGCCTGCTGGGGCTATGTCATAATATTTAGATATTTAAAAAGAAAAAGTTTTTATTATGACTGTTCCATAATAATGTGCATTTTCAGCTATGTAAAATTCAGCTATGTATGTGCTATGTAAAATTTTGTGAGATGTTTTTATGTATGATTTTTTTTTTTTTTTTAGCATTTTATCAATGGCTTGTAAATATATATTTGTCAATGTGTGATGTTTTTTATATAAAAATAATTAGTTGCTATACCTAATGCAAAATGCTTTGACGATGATATGTTTAAGGGAATTTTTTTTTTTATCTTCCATATTATAGTGCCAAATGATTAACTTGAAAGCGCTGACCTTAAATTTTTCCTTTTTTTAAATTAAGCATTTTAATAGCTTAATTAATGACTATCCTGCTTCAAAATTTCTAGCACTTTTATGATAAAGAAAACAAAAAAGTAGTACTTTCTCAAAACTGTGAAATTTTAAGATTTTCGTATGACAAAGGTTTGAAACCAAACCATTTCAAGCAACAATTATACGCATGACACAACTTTTTTTTAAATTAAGTTCTTACATTTTATAAATCTATGCAGTTTATGTAGGCTTTAAAAAAGAATTTGATATCAAAAAAGTTTGAAACCGCAACCTCTGGTTTGAGGCAAGTACTGTATGTAAAAGTTACTTTTTAGGTTTTCTCTGATTGTGCCTTTAAATAACTGATGTTACAAAATGTATTTCTAATTAATTGGCTGTAATAAAACGTTGCATATTTTTCTGAAATATTGTTGAAAGCTAGAATATGTATATATTAGATATCTTCATAGAAATTTTCAGCTTTTTACAACTACCTGTGAGAAAATCAAAATTGCTTTATATGTTCTTCAATTATATATTTATTTATGATTTCAATTTGACTTGCTGTACCTGTATTTTAATACTAGCATTTTTAAAACAAGTATTTTTTATTGATTTTTTTTTTATTTGGAAATGAATTTTGTATTTTAAAATGAGTTAATATGATAAATTTATTTGTAAAAATCAAATTAAATTTTTTTATTTTAGTATATAGAAAAGTTACAAGAAACAAAAATGTATATTTAATAATTAATGACAATGTTCAATTATCTTTGGGTAATTTCTGAAATTTTTCTATTATTATTTTTTTCCCACCTTAACTATCTGTACTTTGTGTTAAATTTATTTGGCTGTGAAGAAGCAAAGAGTATGCAGTATTGAACTGAGAACTATAGTTCTTTTATTCTTGGCAATTCTAATTGGACGTATTTATTACAGTGGGATATAAAAGATAAAAATTGCAAACTTCTATGATAATCATATTATGAAATTTTAATTACAATTATTTCTTTAAAAACTTATTCGATTTAAGATATTAGTTAAACTAATGATGTAGAATGATCAGCTTCAAATCTCTAGTTTTACAAACTCTATGCACAGAATCTAAAAGACAGTATTTAATGAATGATAAGGAAGCCTATTTTGACAGTATGTTTATTTTTATTTTTTAAATTTCAAAATCTCTATTTATATTCTATATGATGATGATTCTAGAAAAATTCATTTGTATATTGTATCATTCCCAATCCATATATGTGTAAAAGAGCAAGATGTTGTTATATTAAAAATCGCATATGCTTTGCTTCACAAAATGTTAGAATATTGGTATGTGCTTATTAGAAATTATTTTGCTTTAGTATATTTAATAGATCATTTACAATATATTAATTCATGAAATGATAAAATAGTTCAATACCATTTTTCACAGCTAAATTTAATTCTAAACATTTTTTTTCAGGAGAAATCTTCTGGATATTTTTAAACCCCAATTTATATTAATTATTGCTTTTATTTTTTAGACAGATATGTTTTTATATTTATATATAAAACTGCTTGCTTTCAGTTTTCCTCATTGTAACGATCGTGTTTGATAGAAAAACTCAATTGGTTTATTCTTCCGCAGAATCTTTTGTCTAAGACAAGATCGTAAGTTCATTTTAGTACACAAGTGTGTGTTCGCACAAACTCCTTTAACTGATTTGGTTGAACAAACTAACTTGGTATTGTTTGTCATTTATTTATGCATTTATTTTTTAATTTTACTAAATTTGGTTAATTTTTAAGCACTATTTGAAATAAGATTTACAAAAAATGCAACCTGTTTGCTTTATGCCATGTTTTTTCTGTAGGGCTCAATACCTCTGCAATATAGTAAAAATTTACATAGTGTATGTAAATTTATGTATTAAACAAATGATGAGCTAGAAAAATAATTGCACTTATGTAACATGGCAATAAATGAAATGTAACATAAGTCTATTACAATGCATGTATCTTGAGTTTTTCTTTTCTTACCTGTAAGTCTGATATCTCATTTTTAAAATGCCAATAATGTTTTTGATTATCTTGTACAATGAAAGCCCAATTTCTTCTTGATATCTTAATTTGATGACATTTTTAAAGACTTAGATTACTTTTACAGTATTTATTACAGTGGGATATTAAAGATAAAAATTATGAACTTCTCTGATAATCATATTTTTGAATTTTAATTGCAATTATTTCTTTAAAAACAACATTTATTGCCAAATTTCTTGATATCTTAATTTGATGACGTTTTTAAAGACTTGGATTACTTTTTTAAAAACTTTTCAAAAATGGCCAACAATTTGAAAAATCGATAGAGATGATATAATTATACAATTTGTTGTGTTCTGCATAGAAATACTTCATCAAGTTTTGAAGTTCATCAGCCGGTAGCAATGCTATATATGAAAAGCTACAAACAATGTCTTAAAATTCGCCATGATTTACAGCAACATGGTGTTATCTGAGGACACCCATGCAAATATTTTTGGTTGGAATGGCCTGACGTGTAATAGAACATTGTTTTATAGCCTTTTCAATTCGGAAACGCCATCTTTTGGTAAACTTAGTAATTAATTTCAATACTTGATGATCATAAATTAACTGGTTTACTAAGCAGAATGCGCTGCACATATGTATCTTCCACTTTTCTTTAAACAATTTTGTGAATTGTTGATCATTTTTGCCACACCTAGTATTGTTCCATTGTAACTGTTAATCCCTAACTTAATGTAGAAATAATTTTTATTTAATGGCTTGATTGTACAATTTTGCACGAAAAATTGCTACTATATTATCTCCGAAAGTTTTAAAAATATAACTCATAATCTCTGATTTCCTTTTGCTCTAGTCCTAGTTTTTACAAGTTTGGAATTTGATAGATATTCTTGAATTTTACTGATTAAAACAGTTCAAATTGTGTTTTGGTAAAACTGCTTAGTTTAGAAGTGTGTTACTGTGCGTTTTGAGTAGGCTAGTGAGATTAGTGTTCTGAGGTTGTCTGGCATGTTAATAAATAGTGATAAATTAATTACAATTAAATTATGTTTTTGATCTCGTTTACATTAATATTTTTAATGGTGCATTTGTCTTAATTTTTTTATTTACTTTTTGAAGTATTTGAAAGTTATGAGGTTATTAGACTTTTGAAAATGAACAAGTTTTAATTCATTTATTTTCTAAATTCAATAAAAACAGGTAGTTAAATTTACTAAATTTATTAATTTTTAAATTAGATTCTCTTTTAATTAACGTTTTCTGGGAAATGCTTCTCTTAAGCCTTTAAAATACTGGAAAACCCTATAAAATTACTATAGAATAAATTTAAAATAACTTCTTATGGTATATACTAACCAAATCTGTTGATTATTCTGATAAAATGTTTTCCATTTTTAAGAAAATATATGTTATATTTATTATTCATAACCAATAGATTTCACAAAGTTTCATAAAATTTTTAATTGGTTACTTTGAATAAAAATAGAAAGGTACTTGTAATCAGTTGACATAAAAAAATTTATCAGTATTATCATCTTAGCTTTTTATGTTTGATATTGTAAACAGCTAAGTGATGAATAGTAGCTATTTTATCATATTAATGAAATGGTTTGGTTAGTATGCATTGTCAGTTATTTGTAGACATACTAAATCTGGAAACTAATTGCAACATAATAAACGATGTTATTCTTTTGTCTCAGTTCTGAAAACATTATTGCTAATATAATTTAATATTAAGTTTTATTATCTATTTAAAAACAATATTACTTATTTATTACAAATGAATGATGGTTAAACAATGTAAATTGTAGTTTTATGTGTCTAGGAATTTGTTATCTTTTTCATCTTAAGCTTAAAATTTATTGTGTAACTTTTTATATGATCACTCAATCTTTAGCAGTTCTAAAATTGAATAAAACAGTTCGCTAACATTTTATAAGCATCTGTTGTGAAAAGAAAGCGTTTCATACAAAATATATAAAGAACGCAAAGTATTATACATTTTTGTAGAAATTTACTTAACTGCACACTGCCATGATGCATTTATTACATTCTCAATTTTTATTGCCTTTTATCTTCATAATACAATCATTGATATTTTTTCGGATAGAAAGGTCTTCACGGTTTAAAAGAAAATGCATCAAAGTATGTATAATAGTTTTGCTGCGAAATACTTTTTATACTTGTACTATCAGAAATTGTTTTATTCTTTTTAAGAACAATTTGCTCATTTTATGTGACTTTGAATTATATGCAGTAGGACCTCAATTATCCAAAGTAGCTAATCAAAGTCCTTTGTTTAATGAAAATATTGAGATTTTACGCTATAGTCAACTCTTAAAATGTTATTTAATAATAATAGTGTTTATATAAATTTAATTAAGTAATGGTTCAATAGGTACAAAAATATTTTATTTTAAAATTCAGTTGTGTTGTTGCTCTAAAGTCTTTTGTTTTTTTTTAAATACTTTTTTTAAAAAACTACATGTATGAAGCGTAATATAATTCTAAATTATTATTAGATTTCACTGCTTGATTTTCCTTTTCAAGTTTTGCAAAATTTTCTTTTATTTCATTGCACACATAACGTAACACTCTTTTTTAGTAGAAATAAAAGCTATGCTCGCCAAGTAAAAAAGAAAAGATGAAGGAAACATCGAAAGTTTCGACCTTCACATTTCTTTAACTAAACCAAAAGAACAAACTTCGCAATCTATTGGTTTTTTTTGTTATGCTTATAAAGTGATAAATTCTATATAGTCATGCAGTACAAATTAAAGTATTTTTCATTTTAAAGACTTCATGTATATCTCCGAATTATAGCTACACACTATTGAAATCGAGAGAAGAAATAAATAATTTTTTAAAAAAAAGGCTTAAAAGGTATTGATTTTGGTATTTGGATAATCTAGATTCTACTGTATATTCATTTTACTATGATTAGCTTTTAATCTTTATCTCAAAGTAAATGGTTTGTACCGTGATATTCTTACTAGCTCCCAGCAGATTGTTTCAATTTGTAACTTTATTCTGAAACATAAGCACTTGCTTTTTTTTTATTGTTTTTTAAAGAAAGAAGCCTATGTTTAAAACTGTTCAATATTTGCCATTTTCAGTATTTTTAATCATTTTTTCCCTTTCTTGATATTACTTTATACCTTTATGGCTATTGAATTACAATCTTGAAGCAAAAAAAGAATTTTAACCCATATTTGTAAAAAAAAAAAAAAAAAAGGAAGAATCTGAATATGTCTTGCTATTATCTGAGAAGAAAAAATTAGTAGAAGCCTTTACAAATTATATGTGATAGTTAATCAGAGAAAAGTGTTATTTTTACATTGTATTATAAGACATGTTTGAAAATAAAGTAAATAGATTTCTCATTTCGTTTTTTTTTTTTTTTTTTTTCATTTTTGCGTATTTGTCATACTTATTTCTTAATCAAAGCTATTACTGAATTGTGTAAATACATAGTTTAATTTTGATGAAACACTGAAAACAAAGCAGGGGGAAAAAATGCAAAAGTTGTATTTACTACCTTTTCAGTTCAATAACTTATAAATAAAATAAAATTAGAGGGGGGGAATTGTGGAATTTGAAATTTATTTCACAACTTTACTACTGAATTCGAAGATTCCAATAGGATACGTAAGGCCACCTGGTCGCCAAGGTTTAAAAATTTTCCTTCTCTATTTTTTTAACGTTTAAAAAAATATTATTTTATTTTCAGGATGGTTTTCTAGAAATTTTTTCAAGTTGTTTAAACACAGTAGGCTACATACGTCAAAAGAAAATTTAATAATAAAATTGCAATTTTATACTAAGCATCGAAAATGCGTGAAATTTGCAGCAAATAGAAATATACCAAGCAAACTTTTATGTACATTAATCAACGTTTTAGTTGGTACTCTAATAGATAAATTTATCAAATAAACGTTACCCAAGATTAATTTAAAATAATATGCCTACCACTCGAAAATTAACTTCAAAAAAAAAGAAAAGTGAAAGAATAACACATGAGAAGTAGTATTATTTAAACGTGTTTTTCCCATTTTCAATTATACGTTAAATGTGTTTCTTCATTTTTTATCATGTATTATTTTGTATCGAGATTTTTTTTCCTTCTGTTGTTCTTGGAAAAAAAATAAAACCTCATTTTTTTTATTTTACACGTACTCGTGCAACATAACTTAGAGAATGTTTTTCGAATTTATTAGTCAGTGATGGTTGTTTGATTCTCATTCATCCTGCAATGATCATTTTTGAACTTAAATTGTTTTCAAATTCGTAACTTCAGGCCCCATCCTGTAAATTGTGAATAAGTGCTTCATTTAATCGAACTAACATAGATTAAAATACTAATTTGAATTCAAAACATTTTGTTTTTGTCAAGAAGTTTTATTTACATAATTATTTTGTTGTGAATTTAAACAGCATACAGAATTTGTAGTTCTATGTACAAAATGACGTTTCGGTTGTCTTTAATTTTCTGTAGCAGTTCGGCGATAAATGACAGCCCTGGATAAATGAGGGGTCAAGAACACAGTGGAATAAACATTTTAAAAAATTGAATGATGGATATACTACAGCTGTCATGTCAAAACTCGCCAATTTGGCGTGGCATTCTTTGTACTTAAGATTAAGAGCCTCAGTATATTTCCAATCTATTACTACGTGAATTTATAAGGTGGAATGCATCATTTTTGAACAATAATTTCTTTAGTGTTATACAGTTTCTTGATAAATGATATTCACTAAGCTTCTCTGTATGATTTTTCAGATGAGACGTAATAATCGGTGAAATAATGATAAAGAAATTCAAATGTTGGTCTTTCATCAGGCTCCTTCTTCCAGCATTGCAGCATTATCTCGTAAACAGCATCTGAGCACTCTTGATCGGAAGGCTTTGGCATTCGGTAATTTTTTTTCAGGGCTTCTACAACTTGATAATTTTTCATATCTGCATAATGATAATTATACACGACATGTATTCAGAGCATACAATATGTATTCATTAATTTTATACAATTTATATTCAGTTTTAAATCATTTTAATAACTCGGCGTTAAATTTTTTACTTAGATTATTGCTTAACTAATTCGTCATAAACGTATTCGTACGGAATCAGAATCAGGATAGTAAAAAAATTAAAAAGCGGTAGCTTAAGTTTGGGCATAGTTAATTTGACAGATTTATTTTTGCTTTTACTTTAAATCTAACACATTCAATCCTTGTGTGTTAAAAGTGTAAAAATTTTAATTCGAACTAAGTAGTGGTGAATTAAATGAAGCAAACTATAATTACCCCGCCCACAAATAAACTGGTCAGGGTAATCAGGCTAAAAAAGATAAAACTGATAGTTTGGCTACCAGTTTTATATTTTTTACCCTGATTATCGACACCCTGAGAATGCATCATACTCGCCCGTCTCGAAGAGGTTAAAACACGCGTTTCATGTTGGCTTTGTTCGTACATAATCAAGAACGAACATTTTTGTATTTTTTCATTAGAGTAACGTAGATGTTAGAAATTAGGATTCATTGTTTAAAATTAAACAGGCACATGTTGTGCTATGTCTAGGCGTTTAAAGTTATTTCAATTACCTAAAGTGCGCATTTTTAGCTATGTCTAGACATTTCAAGTTATTTCTATTTTCTTAAGTGCGCATTTTTGGCTATATGTCAATTTTTACAAACGTGCTTATTGTCACGCTATGTTCATTTTCTTAACTCGTCTTTTGTGTTATTATATATATTTTTTTTAACTAGTCATCTCAAACTATGCCCGCATATTACCTGAAACTCGCCTTTTGAGCTTTTTGCCAAATAAAAAGTGTACAGATCACCGATTACTTTGTCATTTTTTATGAGTGAAATTCTTAGATACAAAGTATTGTTTTTTTTTTTAAGCTACAATTACTGCATTATGCCTGATAGAATAACGAATTGAATAATGAAAACAAATGATAAAAAGTTTTATTAAAAAATAGAATTTATAAATTTGAAAATTGCTTGCATTAGGCTTTATTTGCATGCATTATTGCTGAATTATAACATTAACCATTTATGTTAGTATAATCTCTTTTACAGTGTGGAGTGTTACTAAGTTATAAGAATCTCTATCGAACGGTGCTTTTCCAAAGAAAAAAGAACTAGGTGTCATAATACTTTTTTTCACAATTGCGTGTATTTTAAGGCAAAAATAATAAAACTTTACAAATTGTTATGAATTGATGCTATAAAATTATAACCTAATAGTAGATCATTTAATTTGAATAAGCTAATAAATAAAATAACTTTATACAGTGAAACCTCCAGGAAAGACCACCTCTGTGTATAGTTTGTCTACGGTAAGAACTCTCCCCACCACAAAGTCTGAGGCCGTCTACTGCTATGAAAATTAGAATAGCGCATTTCAAGGAGGGTAGCTTCTATTCACTCTAGGACTAACACAATAGACCGAAGAATAATATTCCCTTTCTCTCACCGACCCAAGTCAAAACCTGTCCTAAACAATCACCCCACACCCCTAAATAGTTATACCTCGTTACCATAGTCACCGCTACGGGTCCAGACGAATGGCTAGGGGAGTTCTTACTTTAGACAAACTATAGCGACCTCCTCTATTTTCGACTACTTTTGGGAGGTACGGAATTTTTTCCATACATTTTGTGTCGAAGAAAACCTTTAGGAGAGACCACGATACCTCTTCCACAGATCAGGCAAACCTCTGCACCAAATGCGGTAAAGGTCAAATAAGGAAACACGAAAAAATATCAAAACAAAAAATATTAACAAAACAAATAAGTAGATTAAAATGCATTCAAAATATTTGGTGAGGTTCTTATTTAGAAAGCGCGTAACCGTCTGTATAAGGTTTTAATGCTTGCTTAAACTTTCACAGATTATCGGACTAAATTAATTTGAAAGATAAGAATGGTTTTTAAAATGGAATACTGTACCTCGGTATGGAGATTCTCCGTGAGTGAATATTTCGAACAAAACAATACCAAAAGACCACACATCTGCTTTTATCGTGAATTCTCCAGATACATACGCTTCTGGAGCAGTCCATTTTACAGGTAATTTACCTCCTGGAAATTACATTTACTACTTCACTCAAGTTTTTTGAAAGTATATTATTATTCAATTTAAAAAGAACTAAAAATCACACTCTAGCCACCGTTTTAGTTGAGCAAGGGCCTTTTAACATTATTATTTACTATGTAAGTATGCCCCTATTAAAACTATCAGTAGAATATTATTTTTAAAAATAGTGCGTTAAAACAAAATATAAATGTATTTAAAAATTTCTCGTTTATACCAAATGCTTAAAATGATTTATGAGTAAAACTAAAACTGAGACTTTTTGGTAAGTTTTTTTTTTTTTTTTTTTCCCGGACGTGAAAGCGACGATCGCTGTCAGGGGTCATTAATCGTTGGGAACCTCGATTTTATATTAGTAATATTTTTTTTTAATAATATTAAATACATGAATAAATAAAAAAAAAATTATATTTAATAGCTACCGCACAATCTTTCTAATAACATAACGTAATCACGTTTTCGTAACTTAAAACGACATTTAGATTAAACTTAATAAACATTAATCAAATAGTACTGCTATTATAAATTTATATGTTTTTACATTTCTCCCATTGTATAGGTAAATAAGATTACGTCGCAAATTATTCTTGCTAAATACTTGTATTTTACTTCATGGGAACCTTAAAAAATTAAGTTCAATCATGTTAGAAAGGAAGAAAGGGTTTGTTGGAATTATTATAATTTTTGATAGCAGCAATTACATGTATAATTAACAAAACTGACTCTCTATGTAAGCATAAACTTGTCAGTTAATGAAAAACATGCATAAATTATTTTATTTCAACGTTGCTGAGATTAATATTGTTGTCAAGGTAGAATATTTGCAAGTGAATATTTTAATTACAGTTTTTGGCAAGAATTTGCCAGGAAAATAACAATAAATAAATATATATTTGCATTAAGAGTTTCAGCGTGTAATTTATATTACACTCTTTTTTAACTACATTTAAAATTTTTTTTTTATTAAGTGGGTGTTTCTTTAGTATTCATCTTATTTATTTTCACAGTATCAAGTAGATTTTTAATTGAGTCACACCAGACGCACTAACCTGTCACTTACTTAAATAAAAGGTAAAATGAGGGAAAATCAGAAAATATGAGGATATCATATAGTTCTATCAACGTATACTAACAAGTGTTTTTTTTTTTTTTTTTTTTTTTTTCTTCTTTCGGTAATAAAATTGAAAAATTTAGTTACTGAATACGAAAGAAGAGAGCTTGCTCATATTGTAGTTGAGCAAAATTATTAATATTGATGTTCTTAACACATTTCCCCCCTTATTTATAAAATGGATTTGCATCTGATATGTCCACAATTAAATTTAATTGACAAATTAACATTTCGGATGCTTACCGCTGGTTACATAGACTTCTTCATCCATTATTCGAGCTAAACCGAAATCTGCAAGCTTCACTATACTAGCTTCTCCCACTAAAATATTACGAGCAGCAAGATCTCTGTGTATTAGTTTCTCAGTTTCAAGATATTTCATTCCGTTTGAAATCTGAAAGAATAAAGATGTAATGAGTTGTTTTCTGATCTACTTTTAATTATATAATTCACTATTAATGCTGCAAGTGAATATACTATTTTTAAAGATGGAATAAATTTACAGAATAATTTTTGAAAGATAATCTCGAACAAATGAAATATTTCAGTAATTTCTTACTTGAGCAGCCATGTTTACTAAAGAAGGTAGTCTTAATTGCTTTCCTTGATGAGTTTTTAAATATTGTTGCAGGTTTCCATTACAGAGATATTCCATAACTATACAGAAAGGTTCTTTTTCTGTGCAGACTGCAAATAATCTTACAATGTTGGGATGACTAATTGCTTTCATTACAGCGATTTCTCGTTTGAAGTCATTTTTGAAGTCGTTTGATTGGACACCATTATTTATTAATCGTTTTATGGCAACTTCTAACGTTCCATTCCAATAACCTGAAATAGAATTGTAATCAGCTAACTAAAGCATTATTTTTGATGACCCAATTAAAATTTCGCAAGCTAATTAAAAAATGGGACGCGTGCATAATTTTTAACGTAATGATCTTATTTTCACGCACTAGAGTACAATCTTAATATTTTGAGGCGTTTGATCATAATTAATTTCAACATGATAAATTGCAAATTAATTTTAGCAAACGATATTTAATTTACGAAAAAGAGAAAAAAAGGCTGGGAAACATATACTTGACAGTAGCTGAAATCATGAAAATGTGGCCCCCAATAGTTAAAGCCAGAAAAGGGATCGAAAGTTTGGAAAAATGAACTTAACATCAAATTAAGTGTCTAAACTTAGGAACGCTTTCCTATCTAAACTAATGGGAATATATTTTCTATAATTGCAATACTATATATACTACTATATGTTTCTATAATTGCAACTACTCCCCCACCCCCTCCTTCATAATTTGGCAGCCAAAAATCCGAATTCGCCAAAAAGAAAGTTACTTTCATTGTCATAGAGTTATTCAGCGCTAGTAATAATCTTTTGTGGCTGACATCGTCGTAACTTAAAATATTGTCTGCACTAATTAATAAGCATTAGTAGTTAAGGATCACGAACTATTAAAATTGCATTTAAGTACGGGAAAATTTCATCGCTAAATCAGAAGTTATTGTGATGTTTTCTTTTTTTATTATATACATTTATATTTATTTTTATTTTACACACTGTGCAGGAGTTTGATAATACAGTGGCAGGAGGATATCATTGTGAATGACTGATGTTCTAACCCTGGTGAATTCAGATCAAATGAATACCAGCTTTGAAGTCGGTCATTTAAGGCAGTCGGTGCGCGATGCTGAAAATATTACCACCATCATGTAGTTGGTCACGAAATTATTGTCCGCCATGACCATTTCTTAACAGGAATTTATTTTAGGAACTTGTATGATTTTGTCTTGGTATTTGTCTTACACATAAAATTCTTTAAATATTTTAAGCAAAGCTGCTGTGGCTCAGGGGATAGAGCGTTCGCCACCCAATAAGGTGACCCATGTTCGAATTTAAACTTTTAGATGGGTGATAAGAATGCTGCACCCGACTCGCACCAACCACAGTGCTGACGTAAAATGTTCTTAGTGTGGTAGACGGGTCATGGGTTAGAATTCCCTTGCCGTCAGGCTAATCACGAGAGGATTTTGGTTAGTTTCTCCCAGTTTGTCAAAACTCAGAATTGGGTATATACGTTTCAACGCCGGTTATAAAATAAAATATTTTAAGTACGGTCATTTTGATGCTATCTGTAGCCAAAAATTTTTATCGTCTAATTTTTCCAGTTTTTTTTTTTTTTTTTTTTTTTTTTTTAAAATATATTTGTGGAACAATTTCTAGAGTAACAAAAATATAGAGTAATAAACTAAATCATTTTTTTAATACATAACCTGATGGTCTGCCGGTGGGGGATCGTCTTAAAGAATATATTCTTGTTCCCCCCGCCCCCGGGTGGATTGAGCTGAATTCATTGTATAAAAAAAAATCGTGAATTCGATTGGTTGCGTTCTTAACCGCCTTAAGTAACTGGTCGTAAATTACCGAATCTATTACCTTACGACATTTTCTTCTATTCAAATAGAAGAAAAGACATATACTTTTATTGCCATTGAATTATTTTTCTTAAAAAAATATTGATTTCAAAGTTTTTCAATTATGGAATTCGATATGAATTTGTTAAAATTATTTATGCATGGAATTTTTAACTTAGATTTCTCGAGAATTTGGACTATTGTGGGGACTTTTTAATCACTATAAACATCTGAAGAATATAGTTTTCAGGTATGTTAACAGTTAAACATATATTGTACACGAATCATATCGAATCTTACCATAAAATACTTCTCCGAAGTTTCCTTTTCCAAGCTGTCGAATGAACGTCAAGCTGTGAAATGGAATTTCATATTCATCTCGATTATCAGGTAAAGGCCCAGTAATAACAGGTCTTGGTCTTAGGCAAGCCTTTTCCAGTTTCCTGCATAATCCATTCGCACTTACTGTAAAAGATTAAATGTTAGTCTTTGTCTCATAAGTATTCATATACTGTCACGAAAAAATAAACAATTACAGTCCCCGAAAGTTAATATATATATATTTTTTTTTGAAAAATAGATCGCTGATTTATCATTGGATTTTCTACACTATGCATAGAGATGCTTGATTCTAAATTCGAAATTTTGTTTTTCCAAATTTATTGAAAAGCGTAACTGCTTCGGGATTTGTTTAATCTATTATCTATCGACATTAATATATCTATCGATTTAGTACATCGATTTAGCGTATCAAGTGGTTCCATAAAATTTGTAATGCAGACATTTTTAGAAAAGCAAAACAGAAACTAATAGATCTGGAATTTAAAAAGCGTAAATGGAAATGGATTGGTCATGTCTTACGCAAACCTGAAAAGTTTAAAGTAAAACAAGTTTTTGATTGGAACTCTCAAGACAAAAAAAAAAACAAACAAACGGGAAGACGTAAAAGCACTTGGCGCATTACGATTGCAAACGAATTTTATTTTACTTGGGTCATAAAGTCCTCCATGTTCCCATAATAATTATACCTCTGATGGTACTGGATTGAAGATTGATCGTTCTCTGGTTCAGGTCAAAATTACGATTTGTTGATGAATGGATATATGAATGTGGTTACGTATGGGTATGGCGGAAATCGAATTCTTGATCAAAGATAGTGCCACTGGAAAACATACCCAGGGATGATCCAAAGACATGCCATCACAAATTTGATCCTCTACAGAGTGGATGGTTCCTCCACTTTCGTAGTCCGACGAACTGGTTGCGAAATCGAGCAATTAACAGCAGAACAGATTTACGAGGATCAATACTGCACGCCCTCTGTCAGTTCTCAGTTTGATCCAAGATATCATCCTCAGTTTATCGTAGTGATACTCGACTTCAGTGATGTATGGGTGATGGCATACAATATTTACCATTAGTGCATAAGGAACATTGATATTACCTGCTTAAGTGAGAATTAATGACATTGAGCAGTGGATAGGGACAGAGCACTCGCCTCCCAACGAAGTGACCCGGGTTCGAATCTCAGCAATGGCTGGTGGATACGAACTTCACACCTGACTCGCAAATACGGCGGTGCTGAGGTAAAATATCCTCAGGGGCAGACTGATCACCCCTGAGAGATCACCGTGCCGTCAAGCTAACCGTGGGAGGTTTTCCTTTCCGTGTAACGTAAACGCAGGTTAGTTCCATCAAAAAGTCCTCCACTAAGGAACATTTTTTCCAATTCTTGATCTAAGAGTTCCCTTGTCATCTGGATTTAGTTCAAAATTACAAGGCTACGGAGTTGAGCATTAGTGGTCGTAAGCTCAAAATTGGGTTGGCTGTTCAACGACGTTTATAAAAATAAAAATAAAAAACTAACTACTAAAATTAAAATAAATTTTTTGAACCATTTTCAACAGTCACACATTTCGGATTTTCACAGTAACTTCAACATAACCAGTTTGTACTATTACGTTTCCAATATGTTAGATACATTGAACTAAAATTACGTAAGTAGACTTAAGTATCTGTTAGGCAACATCCCAATGAAATAGTCTAAAATAGCTGAAGGCATTTTAATTAACAAGTTGAATTAACAAATCTTGAATGATTTTTCCTTACCTTTCTTTTCTGGTTAGAAATCTCCCACTCTTTCAGAAAAGGAAAAAAATAAGATTTAACAACTGCAAAAGGGTAAATGCTTATTACTTTTGATTTAACCCTTTGCACTCGAGAGGTGACTGTCAGTCACCACTGTCACCTGTAAATTACCCAACACACACAATGGGAAATTTTTTTTACCATAATGTTTAGTTACCACTTCATTCAGTGATTTCCGGGTATTATAAGGTAAGTTAGTAAAAAAATCTTTCAAAATATTAGTGGTTGCGTCCATTTTTTTTAACAGCTGAAAGAGCTTCGAGTGCAAAGAGTTAACACGTTGAACGCCATGCTAATTTTACATGACTTATACCCATCTGGCCACAGTAAATAACTACAAACTAAATTTGCAAATTATTAGACGGATTTTGCTATTTTTTTAGAAGGTTTATTATGGCATATCTGACAAAAGTGGTGAATTATATAGGCCTACGAATTGTTTGAAAATAGTAGTGGATAAAAATCTATTAAATTGAATTTATTAAACCAAGAATCACAATAACTAAGTAAATTTTGAATAAATTTTCTGCAATTCCATTAAAGAGTGTAAATTTTATAGTTCTATATCATGTTATACGCTGTCAGCCAGCTGTTTTTCGCGGCCTATTTGAAAGGTTAGTGTCAGCAAGAGGTGGCAGACGCAGCATAAATGTAATTTCAGTGTCAGCCACCGGGAGTTGACGCGGCCTAAATGTAATTTCAGTGTCAGCCACCGGTGGCTGACGCGGCCTAAATGGAAAGTCCAGTGTCAGCCACCGAGGGCTGACGCGGCGCTCAACGTGTTAAATATAGTATACATTCTGTAATGGAGTTAATAATCGTGTAACTTACAGGAAAAATAGCTTTAAAAGAAACACTTTATTTGAAGGGGATTAGAAAAGTTTTTTTACCTTTGTAATGAGCTATAAGTTGCTGCAGTGTGTCAAAAGTAGATTCTTTCGAAATGAAGTATCCTCCTCTATCCAATGTTTTGATTTTGTAATGTCTCACCACAATATCATTTGTGTCAGCTGTAATATCTTTGATGGAGAGTGCATAAGCACCTAAAATTAATGTTCATAAATGTTTCCATAATCAATGCCCTTTATATACATTTTTTATGATTTTTGAGAAAAATGAAATCACTCTAAGCAATATTTTATATTTAAAAATGTCATAAAATTTCGACAAGTAATTATCGAGATTAAACAGAATAAATGTGGAAATAAAATACTTAAAATAAGTCGTAGGAAGACATAAGAAATTCTCCATTCTGTAAGGATTGCGTTAACCCTTTTTTTTTTCCTGACAAATAAACTGGTTTTAAAACTTTATTTTTGATCTAGGATTCTAAAAATATATATTAAGGGAGGTCATTAAGAAATCCAGTATTTCATGTTTATTGAATTATTAAACAAGTATGTGTTTATTCATAATACATTTTTAGTAATTGTTGTTACTTTCGTTTAACATGATTTTTAGTATATGAGTTTAACATTTGCTGTGTTTAAGCTTAATAATTTACTAATTATTTATTGTTATTTATTTTTTTCGTCGTAATTTTTTAGTTATAATAATTTTTCAAATGGCAATATATGTATGATATAGTATTTTATTAACCAACTAAAACATATTTTTATTTGAATTTATTGCGAACAATTTCTTAAAGTGTTTGAAAGAAAAATAATGGAAGAAAAATAACGCTGAAATTTTTGTACAGAGTGCAAAATAAAAAAGATTTCACCCTAAAAACTTTTGCTCTAATAATCGGATTTTCACAAACTAATTCTTAATCTTAATGATTCAAAAGGAAAATCTCAAGTACATAAATTAATTAGTGCTAATTGTTAATTAAATACAGAAACAGACGATGAAAACGTATGGTCTCTTAATAAACATACCCTATTATCGACGTATTTCGATTTTTAATCACCAAAATTGATGGGGGAAATTACAATCTAAAACAGTGCGCTTGTACACTTGCCCCTTCGAGGGATTGGCGCGGAGCTATGGCCCCAACAGTTTAGTGTGGAGAGCGGTTGAAATATTTGGCCCCTTAATCTGAATTTCATTTTTTGGCGTTTTTCACTATAACTCGGAAAGTTTTTAAAAGAATAAAACATTTTTTGTTCACAGTAATAAAACTAATTTTTCTAAAGATAATTTCTTACAAAATATGAATTTTAATTATTATTTGTATTAATAAATGCAAAAGATTTTGTATTAGGAGGTCTTACCCCATTTCAAACTATGTAATTTTAGATGTCAAAATACAAAATTTAAAAGAAATCGGTTAAATAGATTCTGAGTAATAAAATCTCAAAAAAGTTGTATATGTAAACTTTCATTTCTAAAGCACTATTCGACTGATTTCGTTCAAATTTTATGTCCTTTCATTTAAAATTATATTATTTAAAATGGTGAGAAAATTTGTATGCTTTACTAATCAAAAAATTTGAAACTATTGGTAAATAAAGTAATAGAAATAAAATAATACAAGTTTTGCCGTAAATACATTAAGCATAATAATACCTGGTATGCGGCTGTTTCTAACCATAAAAGTGCCTGAAGCATTTTCTGGTTGCAATAGTAGTCTTTCAGCGTCCGCTCTTGCTACATCACCGAAAAACCATCTGGAAATTTAAAATTTTATTGCAAGTTAGTTTTGCAAGTCTGTATTTTAAAAGGTATTATGAATTGGTCTGTTTTTCGAGTTTTGATAAATGTCTTTGTTTTTTCACAATCAAACGGCCCATTACATTTGGCCAATGAACGTTTCACCAATTTAAAAAATAAATAATTGAATGAATGAAAGTTTAAGTAAATAAACGAATAAAACTATTACTATTGTCTTGAAAACATCAATTTTCTTAGGATACTTGTTTCGTCTTAAATATATTTAAGCGTAACGTGTTTTTAGAATTTTCTGACTTAAAATTGTAAAGAGGTTGGGTAAACAAATTCCGATAGAAAAAGGCGTTAGGAAAAAGAAAGGAATAAAAAGAAAAGTTAAATTAAAAAGGCGTTCGTAATCTAATTTGAAGCAGTTAAGTATTATGAAATTTGAATCTAATTTGGTGATTAAGTTACTTGGTTTTGTGCAAATGTCTACATGCATTTTTTGCTGACTTAGCAAAGTTCCATCAAGGTGTCAGACATTCTTTTCTTTTTTTTAAAAGAAAAATAAACAAGAGCTTTACTAATTCAGGTATACCTGCACCCAACAAATTTTTTTTTTTTTTTGTTACAAGGCAATCTATAGAAAATATAGCTCTTGTGCAATTCAATTCACTTTCCCAAAACATTTAGTTCAGCTTTGGCAGAGAAATAATGAAGCCATCTCGTCTGTTTATACAAATATATAACATATTATTCTACTTCATTATATTAAAAATTTCACTATTTATTATTATACTATATTCAGCCAGTTGGAATTACGTTGGAATACTAGTCAATGCTGATGTTGCTTTTTCTTAATCATAACGTGGAAAAAGAATTAGATTTTTCCATAAGAATGTCTTTTTATTTTATTGCATTTAATCGTACATAGTTTTTTCGAAAGCAAAAAATGTGTATGCTCGGCCTATTAGCAGTATTCTAGGCTATCTACATGGGCAGGGTTTTAAAGTTATGAGCATAAAGTAATTGTGTTGTACAGTTATAAATAAACCGTTTTTTGGATAACGAAACAATGCAAATGATAAAATAGTAGAAGTGTTTAAAATTAAACTTTGCCATATTACTTTTAAAGAATAATATAAGTCTCATTACTTGTACTTACTCCTCTTCACCAGCTACTGTATCTAATATTAAATAGGTTTTTGGAGCAAATCCTCTCTTTTGTGTCTTTTTATGACGTACTAAGAACCAGTCGGGGTCACTGCAAAAACATTAACGTTCTCAATTAGTTTCACGAATAAAAGAAACATATATAGTTTGTCTAAAAGAGGAACTCCCCCAGACATTCGTCTGGACCTGTGTCGGTGACTATGGTAACGAGGTATGACTATTTCAAGTAGGGGTGCGGGGTCAGTGTTTTGGAGTGGTTCCCGCTCGGGTCGGCGAGAGAACTTGAATCTCTTTCTTCGGTTTATTGTGTCAGTCCTAGAGTGAAGCTACCCTCCCTAAAAGGCGCCATTCTTGCTTCCATAGCACCAGACGGCCTCAGACTTTGTGGCGGGAGGAGTTCTTAGCTTAGACAAACTATAGATACATATTATGCTTAAACAAGGTCACGAACGGGGCGAAATATTCCCTAATTAGCTACATCAACAAGAGAACACAACATGCAAAATTTCTCTTACGATAGCCATATTGTTAAAAATTTTGATCCAGATATTTTATGCACTTCCTTTGTATCCGATTTGCAGTGAACTGACTGGAAAGGATGTAAAATTTTTCTAGGCAATGGCAAGCAAGTTGTGATGGGCTCCTTGTATGGATAACGATAAAATTTTATTTTAAAATTTTTTCCACGATCTTCTCCACCTTATCTGTATCGATGACCATTTGCTCAGCCAAACATGACTATTCCTTTTTACCACTCCGAACATTGCATTTGTCTATTTTTATCCAAGCCTTTCTTTCTAAACGAAAACTTCATACTGGTTGTCACGGAGCCGTGATGGCTTAGAGGATAGAGCGTTTGCCTTATAATGAGGTGAACCGGGTTCGAATCTCAGCGATGGCTGGTCGATAAGAATTCCGCATCCGCATCCGGCTTGCACCGACCACAGTGCTGATGTGAAAGATCATCAGTGATAGACTGATCATGGGTTAGAGTCCCCGACTGTAAGGCTAACCGTGGGGAGTTTTCGCCGTTTTCCTCTCAATGTAACGCAAATGCAGGTTAGTTCCATCAAAAAGTCCTCCACAAAGATAAATTTCCCCCAATATTTACCCAGGAGTTCCCATGTCTTCTGGATTGAGTTCACCATTACAAGGCTACGGAGTTGAACATTGGTAGTCGTAAACCCAAATTTGGGTTGTTCAACGACGGTTATAAAACAGTAGTCACGATAGCTATTGTGCTTTATAAGATTGCGTATTATTTTAGCTTATTCTGTACGCAGTATTTTAGTTTTACATGATTTTTGTACTTTCGTGCAAAGCTGATAATTAATAATCTTCTTGTGCGGAGATCTTATATCCCCCACATTGTTCTATAAGCTTAAGCGATTGTACAATATGTTTGAATATTGGTTTACCTATCATCTTCAATGATCAGCTTATCTCCTTTGGAAAAGCGCAGTATAGCTTGATCTTTTGCCTCCAAAGAATATAGAGCGATAGCCCATCTAGCTGGAAGGAGGAAAAAATAGGTATGGCTTTATTTTACATAAATTCTGGAATCTGAAAGAAAAACAAATCTGTGGCTTTTTTACTCGCTATCTTGGATTTTAAGTTAGGTTTTTGATTTTCGTTTTCTCGACAAATTTTTGTTTGAAAAAAAAAAAACTTTTTATGATAGGGTACTTATTATTCAAAAATATCATACTTTTAAAAAGATGGAAAAAAATAGAAAAATTATTAGATTAGCAGAAATATAAAATATAAAATAATTAAGGTAAAAGCATGGTATCAGTGCACAATTGTTATTTTTCCCCCAACAGAGAAGCGGAAATTTAAAAAAAAAAAAAATAAGTACAAAAAATTAACATTCATGGAGAGACGCTGCAGCTATTCCAAAGAAACACTTGAATTAAACTTAAAAAATTAAATTGAAAATAAATTTAATGTTAAAGATCTAAAATTAGACTAGCACGTTTCTTTGATTAACATTCTCTATGTTATAGAACAGTGGTTACCAAATGGCGGCCCGTGAACTAAAATATATGAGTTGTCATTTTTTTGTGGACAAATTTCGTAAAAAATCTATGTGTGTTTAAAATACTTTTCTTTCGTTAAAAAAAAAAAAAACTAATTTCTTCGTTTCTTTGAAATTTAACATACCAACGGTGCAAAAAAAAAAAAAAAAAAAAAAAAAAAATCCTAAGGTAAAAATCAACTTCTTATTTTAATTTGTAATTCAATACTTTTGTTTTGTACAACTTGATAAAAATCTGACACTAAAATTAATTGTTCCCTTAAACATAAAAGAATCCTAAATAGAATTTTGATAAAGTTGCGACCGACCATTTGACTGGTGTTTTTAATTGGGGCCCTTGGCCTCAAGTAAGTATATTAATCAGAGAAATTTTACCGGATGTCTCATTCAAACCTTTGGAATAGAGTAGGCAGCTAATCCTCTTCTATACAGAACATGGCCCCTTTAAAGCATATCTAAAACGATTCTGCCTGGCAAATGACAGCACATGTACCAGTGGAGGAGTAGGAACAGTGTGGCATTATGCAATAGAATGTCCGCTCACCACATCCTACCACTTTAAACAACCAAAGCTAGAATTTCTCATAGCCTGGAAGAGATGTATCTATAAGAATCCAAAGTTGAAACAGAAGTTAACCAATCTCATTAATTTTCTAGAAGAATGCGAGGAAATCCTGAAATAATATTCATGAAAAAATGACAAAATTATGCAATTTTGGGCACCAACCACCACTAAACTTGGCCAATTAGCTCTGGATACTTTTTAATCAAATGCCCTAACTAATAGAATAATCGTCTCTTTTTTTTTTTCAATTTTTGTATTTTTTTTTTAATATTTCTTTTTATTTTCGTCTCTTTTTTGTTTCTATTTGCTATTTTCTCTCTCTTTTTTCTATCTGTCTTGTCTTCCAACCTTAACCATTAACCGATAAATGCCCTTTTAGGGACACAGGCGCGGGGTTAAATGTTTGAGTGTGTGAGGCCTCAAGTAAGTTGGAAACCCATTTTCATTTCAACGAAAACCATAAATTGCAAATTAAAGCTATGAATCAACTTTGAAATGGCGTTTGTGGCTACTGGGCCATTGCCAGCAGGATTTTCTCAAAATGCAGATTTTCCCTAAAATAACTATAAATAGCCAAACCGTGATCATCTGAAAACTATCGATTTAAGAAAATGTTTTTAAGTAATTTACTTACTATCTGGCAACTCTGACGCAGATCTTTCATTTTTAGTAAATGCAACAGCAGGCGATTGAGGTTCTGTAATTTCTTTAGAGTGACAACAAATTCCCATCTTTTTCTAATAATGGGTTTGGTTGGTAACTATTAACGCTCTATTTTTCTTTCATTATCAATCTAAAGAAGAAAGAGAGAATAGTTATTTAGATGATTTAAATGTATATTTGGTAAGAAAACAAAGCCTATTTTGTACTATTACTACCACTACTATTAGGCTGTTAAAAAAAGTTCTAATAAATAAAGTTCTAATAAATGGATAAAACTGAATTTCGGGTTCGCGTTATTGCTATAAACGTGATCTTTCAGCAAGGGATGCTGCAAGGGTGTTGCGGAACTTTTTTTAACAACCTAATAAAAGTAATGAACCTGATTTTGTCGGTCATTGGATATTGACTTCAGGACAGGGTGTATGCACTAGTAAAAGAGTGCTTTAATTTAAATTTTAAGTATAAAAAGAATGGATGGAGAGAAAAAACGCTTAACTTCATAAAATAATAATAAGTAAGGAAAATAAGGCCTATAAGAAAATAGCCTTAAGTAATTTTCTTAACCCATTGACGCAGAATTTTTATTAAACATAATTTTCCAACTTTTTTCATTATTTTGTATTATTTCAGGCCAAAATAAGTGAAAATATTATACACCTAAGAGCCATTACATTATGACCACCCTCCATCTATAACAATGTATGGTGTGGCAATGTATGGTAGTATGGTGTGGGCAATGTTTTCATGGAGCACATTAGGACCCATAATCCTCATAGAACAATCCCTGACGTCTGTAAGCTACTTGAACATAGTTGCAGATCAGGTTCACCCATTCATGGCAACAGTTTTTCCTGCGGGGGATGGTGTTTACCAACATGATAATGCACCATGTCATAAGGGTCGAATCGTCATGGACTGGTTCGAGGAATATTCCAATGACTTTCAAGTCATGTCTTGGCCCCCAAATTCACCTGACCTTAATCCAATAGAGCATTTGTGGTCCTACTTGGAAAACCAAATTCGTGCTGCCACGCTACCCCCTCGTAATGTGAGGGAATTGCAGGACCAGTTGGTGAGCGCTTGGTACCTCAGACTACCTAGCACCTTGTGGAATCAATGCCACGGCGGGTGCTAGCAGTTTTGAGGGCTAAAGGTGGTCCTACATGTTATTAGCAGGGTGGTCATAATGTAATGGCTCTTCGGTGTATTTAGCATTTTAATAATTTATGGTTATAAAATACAGCATGAAACACATAACACATGTGAATTTTTCTGTGTCAAGTGTAAAATCGTTCAAACACAGCTCACTTCCAAACAATAATGTTTCAAATTAGCACTTATTTGAAGTTATTTAGACCTAAGAGAAACTGTTATTCCTCATAAATATTTCTTTAATTTACAATATAAATTATTGATAATTTTTTGAATATGAAGGTAGAAAAAAATTTTGAACTACTTTTTTTTGGATTTAAACTTTTTAGTGCAAATATAATTCCGATAATCTAAGATATTTTTTTTAGTATTGATTAGATTGTTTTTTGTTTTGTTTATAATTAAAAACTACCAAGTATATTTTTGCTTGTAATGAGAGCTTCAATCGAATCGAAACTGGAACTGCAATAATTTAACGGGGAGCCTACACCGCAATGCTTATCCCCTGCAGGAAAGTTGTCATTACCAAAAGGATCAAGTACTTGAAATAATCGCTTTATATGATTTTTGGCGAAAAACAAAATTTTAATTAAGTTTCGGTCGCAATATCTGGCTATAGGTTATAGGTCATAAGGTTGTCGATGAGAAACTTATATCATGGTTTTGGAGGCCAATACCTGACTCATTCACAGGTTTATTTACAATTGAAAGAAAGTATATAAGGGATAATTACAAGAAATGATATCAAAAGCAGATGAATTGTGAATATTTGCATGATGATATATACATAATAGTTTATATGAGGGTCTTTTTACTAAAGATAATTTACATAATAAAATAACTTTGTGAGGAGATAATTATTTAATCGAAACTACAACGAAATGAATTGAAATTATCTATAGATATGATCACTGAGCTATAACTATAGCATTAAACGAAACAGACTAGAGACTTATCAATCTATAAAATAAAAGAAAAATTATTTACGTGAACTATTTATTTACCTGAATTATTCAATCTGTATCCTTCAAAAAAAGGCTGATATTTCCTCCTCCTTCAGTAAAAGTGAAAGAAGAGGAGAGTTTTTGCACTATCTGCCGCATAAAATTATTTTTATCAATTCTGAGTGTATCTCAAATCCATGTTTCAAAGATAAGTTCGCTTTTATTGATAACATTGTCTAAAAAACAAAACTTAAAGCTCATTCCTGCAATAAGTAAAAAATATATATTATCGGTTATCCTGCAGTGTTTCCCAAAGTGTGGTACGCGTACCCCAGGGGTACGGGAGCAGTTTAGCGGAGGTGCGAAATATCTTGCAACAAATGAAAATTTCAAAAAAGTTCATTTGAAAACCAAATCCAGCCATGAAAATTTAAGATTACGTATTTTTCTATCGGCTATTTTTTTTCTTCAGAATTAACAGTTAATAATTAGTGGTGTCAACAGCCAGTTGTGATTTTTAACTTTTGTGCAATGTTTTTATAGTAAAAAAATGCCTTCATTTTTTAATTAGTAGTACACAGCCTTATGAAAAATTTAGAAAGGGTATACAAAATTCATAAGTTTGGGAAACACTGCCCTATAGGATGGCTGTAGCGTAGCTTGTTACAGGTCGCAACCAAATCACCCCCTTCCTCCTAAATCCTGAGATTAACAAATATATATATATTTCTAATAGGATAAATGCTAATATTCATTAAGTTGTTTTGGTGAACGTTTGAAATTATGAAAATATTTATTTAAGTTTGTTACATCTCAATTATACTAGCAAATTCTGACTTTCAGCATGGTCAATATACAAATGATTAAAAAAATTTTTTCTTCATTTTACTTAAGAATATACTAAAAGGCACAAAAGAGATATGGTTAAAAACACAAAAAGTAAAAATATAAATATAGGACTCTTAATAACTTTCCTTGCCTTTTTTTTTTTTTTTTTTTTTTGAGCATTTAAAAGTAATAAACGCATTTTCTCTTCATTGAATTTTATTTCACAAATAAAATTTCAACAGTCATAAAAACCCTTTTTCTAGACACAATTTCTAAAACAATTAGGGTGAGTTTTTTTTTTTTTTTTTTAAATAGGTTTACAGGAATGTTTAAAATTACAAGAAAGGCAAACAGCGTGTAATTAAATAAAAAGAAACTTAAACTGAAGTGGCAAGATATTACTTGATTAAAAAAAACTTCATTCGTAACAAAAATATATAAAAATCAACATGTTTCAATTTTCAAGACTTTCAGACGTGAATGAGAAAAAACAAAAGTGATTTCATTTTTTGTTTCTTCTCATTCACGCCTGGCATTTTCTTTCATTTTAAATAATAAGTAACAATTGAGAGTGTAATCTCTTTTGTTTCTTCTCATTCACGTCTTGAAAATGGCAGCCTGTTTTCGAGCGCTTGAAACATGTCGACTGTTATTTCCTATTTTTATATTTTTGAAGCGAATGAAGTTTTTTAATCGAGAAATAGCATATATATATATATTATTTTGTATCCAAACGTACGATTTATAATTCAAAAATAATTCTTAAAGAGTTTTATGGAGATATCCAAGAAAATTAAATTTTTTAATTTATCGATCTTTTTAAGCAAATAATAGTTTTCGTGAAAATTACTTCGATGTATCGTAGCACATGCCCGCGTCATAAAATGATATCGATGACACATGGATATCATTTTATGATATTTTTCTTCGAATCTGAATATGGATCAATATAACCAGAAGCTTATAAATGTTCCTATCAATTTTTTTAACAAAATAAAAGAAGAAGAATGTTACAAAAATGAATGTAACTAAGGAAACGATAATACTCGGCTTCATAAGAATATCTTTTACCGAAAAGTCATCTTAATGAAACAATCTATTAGCATAATTTTATTCCAGGTAAATAGTAAAAGTTCCTTTTTATTAACTGATTACCATTTTCTATAGTGCCGAAAACATTATAAATACAGACCGGCTAAAAAAAATAAAGTAAATAAGTGAATTAATAAATAATGAATAAAGGAGTAAATTAAAAAAGTAAATTAATAAATAATAAATTCAAAAACAATAGGTAATTAATTAACTTATAATTGTTAATTAACTTAAAAATAGGTAATCCAACTTATTATTACTTCATATTGTGTCTAAAACATTATAAATACAGTCGGCAGAAAAAAAGATAAATAAAATAAAAAATAAATTAATAAATAATAAATCAAAAGTAAACTAATAAATTAAATAATAAGTAAATTAATAATAAATAAATAATGAAATACCCTGTAAATATCACGTGTCAGAATGGCGCATTTTAAACGTGATAATTAATTACTGCCTGTTGATTAGTTTAGTTACTAAATTAGACACAAAAGCTTTTATTATACTAACTATATCTTAAGTTTTACTTATTTTCAACAAGAAGTATTAATAAATATAGCTTTCCAAAATAAAACTATAATTTCTTACTCATTTTATGCCATTGGAGTAGTGGTTAAGAAAACATATAACAGAGGTCTGAGTAAATAAACTTTCACTTTGATGGAAAGCGATGGAAACTACAGGAAATATTATAAATTTTCCCGGAAGTGATTACATCCGGAAAAGGGGAGAAAAAAAGGTAGATGAAAGTTTTAGCTTATAATTGCATAATACCATATTGCGATAATAGTTATTCAATAACGAATAAGTGAAGATAAGACAGAGAGATTTATATTTATATTTATGACCGTCGTTGAACAGGCGACCCAATCTTTTGGGTTCACGACTACGAATGTTCAACACCGTAGCCTTGTAATTTTGAACCCAATCCAGAAGACAAGGAAACTCCTGGATCAAGTATTGGGAGAAATTTACCTTCCTGGAGGACTTTTTTGATGGAACTAACCTGCATTTGCGTTACATGGGGAGGAAGACCACGAGAACCCCCCACGGCTAGCCTGACGGCAAGGGGACTCTAACCCATGATCCGTCTACCACTGAGGATATTTTACGTCAACACTGTGGTCGGTGCGAGCCGGGTGCAGAATTCGTATAGACCAACCATCCCGAACCCGGTTCACCTTATTGGAAGACGAACGCTCTATTCCTTGAGCCATCGCGGCTCTCCAATAATTATTTTATTTTATAACTGTCGTTGAACAGCCGACCCAATTTTGGGTCTACGACTACTAATGTTCAACTCTGTAGCCTTGTAATTTTGAACCCAATCGAGAAGACAAGGAATATCCGGGATCAAGTACTGTGAGAAATTTGTCTTCGTGTAGGACTTTCTGATGGAACTAACAAGCTATTACGTTACATGGAGAGGAAAACCACGGAAACCTTCCACGGTTAGCCTGACGGAAAAGAGACTGTAACCCATGATCCGTCTACCACTGAGGAAATTTTACGTCAGCACTGTGGTCGGCACAAGCCGGATGCGGAATTCGTATCTACTGGGATTCAAACCCAGTTCGTCTCATTGGAAGGCGAACGCTCTATCCCCTGATCCAACACTGCTCGAGATAAAGAGATTACGAAGATCTTCTAACGCGGGATAAAAGACTATAAAAGGGTAAGACATTGAGGTCCTGTGTCCAGCCCTTCAAATACCAAATAGTTTTTACGTATTAATTTGAAAAATATTTATTATTTATTTATTGTTATTTTTTTAGAATATATTAGGATGAAAAATTTCTTCGTGATATAATGCATTTTATTTTTTACATCATTTTAAAGAATGTAATTTTACATGGCAAAATTTGAGCGAAATCGATCGAATAGTTCCTGAGAAATTGAATTTCAGAAAAGTCAGATACTTAAAATTCGATTTCTCAGGAACTATTCAACCGACTTCACTCACATTTTGTAGTTTGCCGTGTAAAATTGCATTCGTTAAAATGATGCAAAAAGATTGTATACCTCATAATTCAATTTTTTTTTTCTATTATTGAATATAATAATAATAAAATAATAAATATTTGGTAAAAGTTATTTTTTTTTTTGCATGGAATTATCTTTAGATGAACGAATTTTATAATTGTGAGCAATTTTTTTTTAAAAAATTCTCTTAAAAAGTTTTCGAGATATAGCGAAATACGCAAAATAATCGTACGCAGGTCATAAACTTTTGTAGAGCTCTCCTGACCAAACGATTGGAACCCTATTTTCCAGATTGTGGCTATCCAATATATTACCCCCTATATTCAAAAATTCGAATCCGTCGTAAAAATGGTATGTTTACTCGGAGAAAATACGTTTTTATGTCTGCTCATAACCTAAAATATTCGTCTGCATTTATTAACTAGCCTATTTGAGGTCACCCCCTCGAGCCATTAAGTTTGAGTTTGAAAAATTCTATCATTCAATCAAAATCAGAGTAGTCCATTTCCCCCCCCCCCTTCTTGCGCACTGTATATACATAAATAAATGGAGGATTTTGTTGATTTCAGATTTCAAGTTCGAATCCAAGCGACGGATTTGATCCCGGAAACCTAGAGTCGCATTATTGCTCCTAGATTTTTCAATAACGATCACGCTGCTTCTAGCTATTGAACATTATTTCGAGTGGTAGAAGCAGACTACGGATTAGAAGATAGAGTCCCTATTGCCGTTGGGCTAACCGTGAACTATTGCTGTGTTTTCTTCCGATATAATTGAAATGCGGGAGGGAAAGTAAGGGAAATTGAACTGATTTGTCCGAAGATTAGCAGAATTAGTGATTTTTTTTCTTATATAAAAATATTAAAGTTTTAAATGTTATTAAATGATCTTTTTATTAATTTTACTGAAATTAATCTATATAACATTAAGTGCAGATTTTTGTCCATTTCTTTAGAATATCAAGATTGTTTGCTGCGCTTAAAAATTGTTTTTTTTTACTTTGAACTTTTAAAAAGGTTTTTTTCTAAAAAAATTCAAAATTTCAAAAAAGTGCGCAAGTTTGAAGAAAAAAAGTGTTTTAAACGTATTAAGCACAAACTTTTTCAGCTTATAAAAATTTAAATATTAAAAACTCCTATGATACACTGACAGGAATTAAATTATTCCTTTAATCTCATTAAAACAACATAAAATAGAAAATAAATGCAAATAATTTCGCAGATCTCTAGTGTGCGAGATTAACAAACCTCAATACTGATTTGTCATGTTTTGATAACTTTACTTGCTTACTTATAACTTAAAGTATACATTAAGTGTTGTGTTTGCAGAACACGGTTTACATATCATTTTTATTGAATGAGAAATCTTAATAAAATAAATAAGTAAGTGTATGTAATGCTTATGCCAAACTTTTTTTTTGCATTTTTATGTTTTTAAGTTATAGTAAATAAATATAAAATTACGCAAAAAATGCATTTAATTTTCTAGTGTAAACAAATATGTTATTTTATTATTATTATTATTTGATAAATAGGTTTATAAAATGGTTCAGAATACATTTCCAAACTTGATTTCTCTTTATGAAATTTCCCATTATAATATTTTTTTTCCTCAAACATTTGCATTTTCCATACATATAAAATAATTCCTTAAAGTAGGTATTTAAAATTTTAGACAACTTAAAGCATTTTTTCCTTCATTTATTAATTCTAAACTAAATGTTCTTTTCTAATATTTTAACTAGATGACAAATAAAGTATTTAATCAATTAACTAACATTTTGATTTGAAAAACAATTGCATTTTATTACATAATAACATATCTTTTTCGGAAATTTTAAAAATTTCCTTGGGGCCGAAATAGCCTGGCTGATAGTGCGTTGGGCCTATGCCCGAGGCGTCATGAGTTCAATTCCCGTCGGCCTAAAACTCCCCTTGTACAAAATGGTGACTGGTACATGCTAGATCTGTCGGGGTCACAAAATCCTCCAAGCTCCCATAACAAATCAATACCTCTGGAAGTACTGGATCGAAGATTGATCGTGCTCTGGTTTAGGTCAAAATTACGATCTGTGGATAGAAGGATGGCGTGTAAATCTGTCCTCCTTGTAAAACGGGATGTGACGTATGTATATTATCTACGGATTATCCTCAGGGATGTTTCTCGGACCATTCGCAATAGAGTATTTTCAGCCCTAGTGCACATAAATAAAAATTATCAATTACCAAAATTCCTTTGACGTTTTCTCTGTTTATTTCTGCTCGGCTAATTTCATCCATCTCCTGCTGTTTACAATTTTACGATAGTTGGGAGTCTGAACAAGGAATTGAACTTGCAATCCTTCATTCTCAATTTGTCTTCAATGAATATTTTATAACCAGATAACTAATTTCAATAATAATTAAACATGCGTTTCACTAAAAATTTTGGTCCCGCAGTGGATTGATCGTTAAGACACGGTTCCCAGCAGATCACCGAAGTCAAGCATCACTGGCTGCGGTCAGTGCGCGGGTGGGTGACCACTTGGATCAGTCTGCGTAGGGACCGAGGGTGTGCGGTATTGGTCCTCGTTGAACTGTGCTACCGTAAAGTGCTCGACTTCGCGTGCAGGTCGTTGGGCTACCGAAGCGGGGGTGCCATCCCCTCTGCAGAGGATAAGAATTGTGATGGCATGTCTTCGGATCATCCTCAGGGATGTTTCCCAGACCGTCGCCAATAGCCCATTGTCAGCTCTAGAGCGACGTAAATGAAGTACAACAACAACAACAACACTAAAAATTTTGTTCAGGCAACATTCACATAGTCTTTGAAAAATGCCTATTCGTAAAGGAAAAGAGATGAAAAAATAAATGTGCAACTGAGAACAGAACTGCATTAAAATGAAGCGAAAAATGATATTAATTTGTAATTTGATAGGTTTCTGTAAATGTCATCAATTGAAGTACATCTAAGTAACAGGTAAAGAAAAGGTACCTGTTATCTTTTATCAGGTACGTAATATTTTTAAGTCTTATGTCGCCAATGTAATTCTCATAATGCGGTAACCCTGCAACACACAGCTCCCTTTTAGATTTTCACCTTCAAAGCAATGAATGAGAGTTTTCAGTTTTTGTTCTGAAATTACTAAAATAAACAGAATATGTTTGCATTATGAACTCCTTACTCGGTTACAACGGTTTAAACAGAATGTTCTTTAAAATTTCGAATAGAATTGTTTAGAAAATGGAAAGCAGGCAAAAATTGAGTCGTAATTGTCCGTTGGCGAGAATATGTTTTTATAACTGTGATTAGAAAATATTCGTTGTTATTATCAGCCTGATTTTTTTCGACTTCAGTAAATGTAAATAAACTGATGAAACTTTATTTATTTAATGTAGTCGTCAACAAAAAATAAAAAGTTCATATTTTATATTTACAGCATTTTTGCTGTCAATTGGATTTCAGAAGATCAAAATAATCGAGAATTACTCGTATTTCTAAAAACCTTTAAATAATATTGATGTTAAGAAAAGAGAATGAAAAGTGATTCTATTCGTAATTCATTAAAAGGAAATATGTTCGATAGTCTTGAAGATGACACTGATATTTCCGAAGAACTTGCTGATACTTCAGATCTTCCAAAATCAGTCATTGTTACAAATGTTGATAGTGATATAATCAATGATGAATGTCGAAAGGTAGAAATGACAAATTAAATTCATTGTATATTGATTCGTTTTCTATAATTTCTGTCTGTAAGAAATATATTATAATATGCCCCATTGTTTTATTTTTGTATTAAAGGTGAAAAGTATTTTTATGTAAATACCGGCTTAAAACCTTGAATTTTGTTTTTCTTTTAAAGGTTTATCACCATACAGACTACTATATCCTTGTTTTTCACTTCATCATATTTAATAAAAAGACTTATATTGTACTTTTATTGCCAAAATAATATCTTATTTGCTTACATATTTAGTTTGTGTCATACTTAGATTGTGTTAGAACAAAATTTTGAATTATCATTCTAAAATTTAAATTTAATAATAAACAATTTGAATTCAATAAAGTTTTATTTTAATGTAACAAAACACTGTGCTTTCTTTTCACCTTGCTGTTTTATTTTATACTGACAATAAACAATCCAATTGTTTATCTTAGTTCAGCTTTTTTTTTTCTTCAATTTTTTATTCCTATAAAAGATTGAGCAAATAGCTTATATTAAATAACATAATAGGAAGAGATTTGAACAAAACTTAAAACATTGGTGACTATCACCAATTGAACATGCTACACAATTATTTTACTCTTCTACAGATAATTGCTGTAGTCTACATTGTCTTGTTCATTTTGATTTTACTAGTAAATCAACCAAGGTCCAAATTGTGTGTGGCCACTACATAAAGCTTCCTAACTCAACTGTGTTCGAGGTGCTTGGTTCAATTCCTGCTGGCAGCTAATGAACATATCTCTTTCACATATACTCTCCTGTATAAAATTTTATTTATAAAACGTAATTCTATTATCTGTAATTATTTTGTTTTCTTAGTTGCTCAGATCATAAAATTTTAACACTTTTGAAAAATCTAATTTAACTTTCTTAAAAAACAACAACTTATATTTTATATTAATATGATCTTGATTTGGCTATTAGTCCTTGAACGTGATAATGTTAATCACTTTATACTAATAAATATATGACTATTTTTAAAAATGATTTTGTTTGACTGGAAAGCTAGGACACTGTAGCACAGGATATGTGAGAGCATATATGATCTCAATGTTCATAGGTTCTACTAGATTTAACAATGCATATTTTAGTGTATTTTTATTATTCATATTTGTTTACATTGCTTTATCCTACATTTAGCATCGTGCTAATAAGAATGCTATCGTGAATTTTGACATTGGATTTTACTAGTTTAAAGCATAAATATGCACACACACACAAATAAGATTTATTAACTCATTATTTTCAATATTTTGTACAGCTGATTGATTATTTAAACCTGGTGCTTTCTTTTCAAATTTATACA
Organism: Parasteatoda lunata; assembly: GCA_949128135.1. NCBI lineage: Eukaryota > Metazoa > Arthropoda > Arachnida > Araneae > Theridiidae > Parasteatoda > Parasteatoda lunata. The sequence goes on along the minus strand of OX421973.1, from coordinate 75,291,671 downwards.
ATTAAATCATGCCAGGAAATCAGATATAAAATGAAAATATCTTGAATAGCAGATGATTTCTAATTTTATTTGATTTGCTCATTATCATGATATTTTATTTTTCTGTCTGATGTTTAATATTTTATTGACTAAAACAGTATTTTCCATTTAATTTAAGTTGGCAAAATTTTTTTATATCTCATGTCATTTTTTCTCATGGTTTTAGATACAATTTGAAAGAATTTTTCTACATTTTGATGAGGAAGCATCTTTTCAATATTTTAAAAGTTTCCATAGAGTGCGTGTAAACTTCACAAATCCGACTGCTGCTGCAAAAGCAAGAATTCAATGTCATCAAACTAAAATTGAAGGAAATGTGGTCAATTGCTATTTTGCCCAAGTAATAATAACTTTATTTACATTTCATTTGTTACTTCATTCATTTATGCATTAGATATTTGTTTTTTTTTTTTTTTTTTTTACATTTATATTTTTAATATCTGTAGAGATAGTTTGGGAATTTTATTGTTATCATTGATTTTTCGTATTGTTTAATTAATAATATTTATACAGTTGATAGAAGAACATTTAAAATGTTATCATAAGTCTATTTTTTCTTTTATATTCCTTATAACTGCTGTTTTTACAATTGATCTATTCAATTTTAACTAATAGATTAAGTTCATTTACAGATTAAAATCCAAAATTTTAAAAATTAAAACCAAATATATAATCAGAATATAAAGAAATTTTTAAACATGAATATTTTAGTTTTAGATTTTTTAAAAAAATACTTTTACTTTTTTTTTCTGTGTGAGAAGGTTTTTACTAAAGAAATAACAATGTAAAGTTTTTAATTTTTGAAAATAAAAATATGTGTTTTATTTGCTTAGAAAATTAGATTTAAGTTTAATTTATGGATTAATTTTTATATATATTAGTAATGATTTTATATCCTGATACTGTTCATATTATAGTCCATGTTCAATATAAAGACTACCTGTTATTTAAATGAAAATAGATGTTAGTACTTGAGCTTGACATTTAATTAAGTGCATGAAAATAACATTAAAATGTTTAAAAAAGCATTGAAAAATCTTTTTTTAAATAATTTCTTTGCTCTTTCTGTTAAATCATATGATTCATAAATATGTCTAAATCATATGTCAATGGTACTATTTCGTTTTACAAAGGCAAAAATGTTTGACATTTATTTTTAAAATCGGGGAAAAAAATGAAACTAAATTTCATCATTACATTGAAATGGAGCGTTCAGTGTAAACTTTCTAATAACACTGCATTTATGAAGTAACTATTTGTACTTTATATATCTGTTGTTATAATGGAGGGTCAAAAGAGTGTAAGCTGTGGTTTGTATCCAAATGAAACTTGAATTTTTTAAACCACTACTTGGTTACTTTTTAATAATAATAATTGCTTTTTTTAAAATATAGTTCTAATTTTATCTCCTAGTGAAAAGTGCTGTGGATAAAAAATATAATATAAAGTTGAATAAATAAAAAGAATTCAACTAGTTAAAAACCTTATCTTCAATTTTTGAAATGGTATTTCAAGAGTTCTGTTTTTAGAATTCAAGTTATGCATTCAGGATTGAGTTATGTTGTGTGTATTTCATTCAATTTGTAACATGAAACTTATTCAAGATGAATAATGATGTTTAAATAAGCAAAGGGGAGATAAGTGTGTTAGGTAAATTTTTTTAAATTTTTTATTTTACTATGAACCTCAGAAACATGAATTTGTATGTGGCTGATAATAGAGTGATAGTGACAGATGTTATTTTAATACTCAGAAAGTAGTGCAAAATATGCCCTTATTCATCCCCAGTGTTTTTCTCTTTTGTTGAAACTCGAACTATTGAAAAAAGTCTTTCTGATAAGGTAATGGCTTACAGGAGAGTGTTGCACTTTTGTTTTGTGTTATTTTTATAGAGTTGAAATTTAACATAAAAAGGTTTCTGAAATGATCTGGGATGGACTTACTTATTAAACACATGTATTTATTGAAAAGCACTGCCTTGTTAGAATTTTAATGGCCTAAGAAGCAGTGCAGCTGGCATTTGTTAAAATATAAATAAATAAAAAATAAAACTGACTCATTAAAATATGTCACTTTCAAAATACTACTACGAAGCATTTAAGAACATTTTGCATTTTTCTTAAGGGACATTTTATATAAATATTTTTTTTTGATTTGTAAAACTGCAAAAAAAAAAAAAAAAAATCTATTATCTTCCAAAAGTTATGCATTTAAAGTTATGTCTCAAATGTATGTTAAATAATTTTATCCAAATTTCACAGAAGTTTGACTTTTTCCTTGGGAGACATTTTAATTCTGGTATTTTATTATTTATGTTAACAAGTTTTCTGAATTTTTTTAGTTATTCTTTTTTTTTATATTAATGTAGACATTTGATAAAGCATTTATTAATTTTGTTTATTGTGTTTATAAATTCAAATACTTTAAATCATTCTTTTAACTCTATCATATATTTTGCCTAGCCCATTGTATGTAGTGGAAATAAAGATAATGAAACATCTGATGCGTACCTACAACCACCATCTCCTGTGCGTCAGTTTCTTATATCTCCACCTGCCTCACCCCCAGTTGGCTGGGAACCTGTTGGTGAAGCTCAACCATGCATAAATTATGATTTATTGCAAGCACTTGCTAAGCTAACTCCAGGTGTAGTGTCGTTTTTTTGTAACATTAGCTAAAGATAAAATGTCTCTTTACTGCATATGTTAGAGCCTCGATTATCCATGGGATTGGGTGGCAAGGGAACCAAAAAGTACAAAAATCGTAGATAATCAAAAGAATTCAAAAAGCAAGGTGGAAACATGAAAAATAATTAAAAAATGTATTCTTCATTGTGCATATATGTTAAACATACAACAGAAATCTTTGTTCTGTGTATAAATCACTAAAATCATGAATGAGAAAGAAAAAAATAGTACATACATATTTCATAAAAGTTTTCATACATAAAAGTTCATATATAAGAGTGTTCAGTCACTCATTTTTACTTCTTGCTTTGAGATCACCTTTTCTTAATTTGAAATTGTATTTTGTTGAAGGTGAACTTGCTTGCTTGAGTCATCTAGGTCAGTAATTGATCACATGCAATATAATTTTCAATCTCTTTGTCAAACTTGCGAGTAATCGAGGCTCTACTTATATACAATAAAATTTTGTTTAAGGCGAGTTTTGGGTCCCACTAGAAGAGTCCCAAGTTGAAAGAATCTTTCTTTTTCTTTCCAAGTTTTTAATATTTCCAAGGACTATTTAAATTAATACATACTATGAAAAAACATTTTATCTATCAAATGTTTATTTAATATTGTTAATTTTTATCCTTACCAAATGAGTAAAAACATATACAGATATTATTTTATCTTTTTCATTTTTATATAGTGTTTTACATGTTCGAATTTAAATATATTCTTAAAGAATCAATCTTGATAACAAATCTTGACAGTTAATTTCAGTTTTCAAAACTGCTAATGAATTTTTCTTCCAAGTTTAAATTTTTATTTTCTGTTATATAGCAATATGCATGTCAATAAACAAATTCAAGAATATAATAATGTTTTAAAAAAAGTAAGAAAATTATGTAGCTAATTATCTAATCTTAATATTAGCTAAATATTGCCTTTTCTAATTTTAGATTTGTTCATGATAAAATTTAAATCTCGTTGTTTATAATTAATATGCATATCATGTAGACTACTAGAAAAATGTCATGTATAAGAATTTATATTATTTTGCTGAGCCAAAATTTTCTTATTAAAAGGGGTTGCTGCGAAATCTAGTGATAATTGATTGATTTTTGTAAATTTTAAATGCCTTTTTTTAGAGCTCTCTAAATTTGGGGTGAAGAGATGATTATATTTTATGATTAAGTTTTCTAAATGTTATTATTGGAATGAAATTTTTTTATTATTTTTATGTGATGTTTACATCATATATGTACTTATATATAATAAAAAAAGTTTATATTCTTTGGGGAAAATAAAATTTCTATGGAATGATTTTTAAACTTACCATGAACTCATCAGATTATTAATGTTTTTCAAGAACCTATCTAGGAGAATTTAAACATATAAGTGGAATTAAATTTTCTAAGAGATTTTGCTGAAATATGTCATGCTGAATTAGGTTCTATCCCAGAAAATACAGGTTTTACCAATATCTAGGCAATATAAATCTTATTATTATTATTATTATTATTTTTTTTGCCAAGCCTAGTTTAACAAAATTTAAATTCATTGCAGTGAGCATTTTTTAAATTTTTTACCTTATAAGGATGCAATTAAAATTAAGAAAAGTTTACTGATTTAAATCACAGCTTAGTTTAAGTCATAATTAAAATCATTGATTTATAAATTTACACAGCATTATAATCTGAGATATTTAAAAATTTTTAATGATTTTCATAGTTTTCAAATTTCTTGTAAGTGCTTAAAAGTTTCAATTAAAAAAATTATTTTAGTGCTATGTGCCTACCAATCACATTAAATTAATATTAGTACTGACCAGTTCATAGTTTTTAAACACAATCTTCATAACTACAGTTTATTTCTTTATTTTACAATAGAATATTGCAAATATATTTCTGCATCTTAAAGATTGCCTTTTCTTAAACTGTGATTTTAGTTTAAAAATAAATGGGTTTTATTTTGTATGCTTCTATATGAAAATATCAATAAAACTATCAAACTGCATCCACTTAATATAAGCTATTAAAATAATGACTACAAAACCGGAACACATTATTAGGAGCCAATTTTTTATAATATTACTAAATAATCTGTTTGACGACAACATTTGATGAGTTTTTATTGTAATGGAAATTTAAAGTATAAAACTATAGATGGAGTTGCAATAGTAACCAAGTAAAATTATAAAGTTGAAATTTCATCCCAATAGACTCAGGAACAAAACTTGTAAACTTGTGTGAATACAATAAAAAATTTTGGGTACATTTAATGAAATGGATTTTCATTTTTATGTAGCAATCTAAAATTTGCATTGCAACAAAACAAGTGATAAATAGTTACCAAACATGTAACTTTTTTTTCAGATGTGGGTCTTTTCCCACAATGTCATTAAAAAAATTGTCACTTTATCTATAACAGAGATTGAAGAATAAAATTTTAAATTTTTTTCAAAAAGCCCATTTTTTTTTTTTTTAAAGGAAAAAAAAAATTTGCTGATAACCTGTTTTTCCAAATCCTGCCATTCCTTATAGGTTAAAATACGCTATTGCTCTGCTTCTCCTTTATTCAGTGTTTCAACACTAAGGATGCTTCTTGATTATAGAACTACAACTATAGTATGTTATGCAACTTTATTTTTGCTTTATTCATTCATATTGTCTATTTTACTTAGTTAAAAAAAGAATTCTTTGATTTTTGAGGGCATTAACGAAAAGCAATATTGATTTAAAATGAAAATAGGCAGGCTATCTTAAATTCATTTACATTTGAATATTTTAAACTTCATTCCTGTCTACTTTGTAATCAACACCTATGTGCATAATCGTAAAAAAAACTTCGTATTAATTGAAGATTTTACTATATGATGATCAGCAACAGTTTACATTTAGGTAATGTGGTGTTTCTGACAATATGCGCTAGTAATTGGTGAAAATTCTGGAAAGTTATTGTAACTCCCTCTCTCTGTATATGTGCAGAGATAATTGTAATCCGGAAAAAGTCCAGATTTCTGGATTTTTCACTAACCCCAATCCAGAAATTTTCGGAAATCTAAGGTCCAGAAGTTTCAAGAAATCATCGATCACATTTATATATAAAAATTCATGTATATTTTATTTACAAATATTAGAACTAGAATTTATACTTGACATCTTTTTTGTAAAAATTTTTTCTGGTAGATAATAAATGTGGTTAAAGATGAAACTAAACTTATGCAAATTTATTAATTTAAATTATGCTGCATATAATTTATTTAGAATTTCATGCTGTGAAAATATAGATGATTGAAATTTATAAAGACATAAATTCTTTGAAATGCGTCATTAATGATTTTACTCAAGAAATTTTCAGGATTTTTGAGTTGGGCTTACAATCACGCCTGTTTGTGTATGTATATATATGTACCTGTATAGCTCAGAGGATAGAGCTTTCACCTTCCAATAAGGTGAACCAGGTTCAAATCCCAGTGATGGCTGGCCGATATGAATTCCGCATCCGACTTGCACCGACCTCAGTGCTAACGTGAAATATCCTCAGTGGTATCATGGGTTAGAGACCCCTTGCCGTCAGGCTAACCATGAGAGCTTCTTGTGGTCCTTCTATACATGTAACGCAAATGCTGGTTAGTTCCATTAAAAAGTACATGAAAGCAAATTTTTTTCCAATACTTGATCTAGGAGTTCCTCTGTTTTCTGAATTGGGTTCAAAATTACAAGGCTACGTAATTGAACATTAATAGTCGTAAACCCAAAAATTGGGTCGTCTGTTCAACGACGGTTGTAACATAAAATATATATGAAGTCTAAGAAAAACTTAGGTGAAAGGAATTTCAATTCTTTGTTACAGTGGCTTTATATTATATCGCTCCAAATTCTTCAATTTGATACCATTTAGAATGTACAAATGCACTGATCTTTAAATATTTTTTTATGTATCTATTTCAGGGGAAGCACATGAGCTTCATCCTCCATCAAGTACACAGCCTGGTATTGTTGTTCATGTTTGTGAAGATTTAAAAGCAGAATGTCCAAAAAAGTTGAAAATAGTGCAGACTCGCCGACCTGATAGTATTGATTCTTCAAGTAGCTCTTCTTCTCCTCCATCTCCAACATCCTAAGTTTTTTTGTTTAAAACTTTTTTATTTTTTTTAAAACTTATGTTGGCATTTTTCGGGGTTTATTAAGTTATCCTAGTATTCTGATATAAATATTTGTTTTTATCTACATATATTTTTAATATTGGGCTTTCATGTTATTTATTAGAGTGTTTAGTAATTCATTTCTTTGTTAATCATATTCATTGTTTATGTGTGTTAGAATGGATGCTTTTCCTCCTAATACTAAACCCACCTTTATAGTTATCTGTTTAGTACTAACATATTCAGGGTTATTACTTACTGCTTTTTTAATTAATTAATTTTTTTAATTGCTCTGAAGATGATGTATTCAGAAAAATTTCATTTGTGAGATAACGGTGCTGTTGAAATTTTTTTTATTATTGTAATTAGAATTGCACCAGATACAGATTAATTATTCTTTTAAATTGTTATTTTACAAATAATTATTTAAAGAAGTTAAAGTTTTATTTTTAAAGCACATCCCTAAAATTACCAATTTTTTTAAAATTCAATTTAAATTAATTCCCCTTTTATTTGCTAAAATGGATCGCTATTGAATAAAAAGTGAACTGCGACTGCAAATTATGATTAAGGGTAATAAAAATAATTTGTTTATCACATTGTTTACATACATATAGATAATTTTTTTTTATAAAAGGGTTGCTTTATTTTATTTGGTATTTCCATATCCTGTTAACATGCAGATAATAAGATGTTGGTACCAATTTTGTTTTTTTAAATTCAAAGTAAATTAATCAGCTTGGTATAAATAAACCATCTTTGGTATACATAAAAAAGAAAAATACTCTATTTAAGAGAAAATTGTTTTTTTCTTTATATAAACATTCCGAAATCAAAGAATATTTTTCAGACCAAATATTATCAAACTATGTCAAATGATTGTATTCAATGCATGTTACCGAAGTCAGAAGCATTGTATTCCAACCTTGATTTCACTAAATTGCAAAGAGACACATAGAAAAATAATTTGGTGCAGCAAAAATTTATGGCAGCAAAAATCATATAAGTTTAAATCAACCTCTTTGCTTATTGGTTGTACAACTGATGAGTCAAAACAATAGTTGTTATTATGCTAGGCGCCATAAGCATAAGATTAAAATAATGAATGTATTTAAATTTGAAAATTAGTTAGGATGTCTTTAATTTAAATTACACTTATTATTATTTATTTTAAATATATCATGAATGATTTTACAGTAGTGCCTCCTGTAAGGGCCCAATCCAAATACTTAAGTATTTTGGTCCCAATATCTTATAATTACAGTATCTATGTGTTTATTTCATAAAAAGGGACACTGAAAAAAAGTTTTGAAAAGTAAGATAGAGAAATTCAAAATAAATATTAAATGTTTTTGATATCTGTATTTATATCTATTTCTATTTAAATTTGCCCTTTTTTTACAGCATGCTTTTTTTGCAATACTGAAAAAAAGCATGTAATGGTGTAATTAAAACCAATGTTCACATTCAAATATTTTTTTTTTGTAAGGGGAGTTTGAATAGAATGCCTTATCTTATTCTCCAAGAACTATTTTGGAACTCTGGGAACTATGGGTAAGGGATCTATGAGTAATGGGATGTATGAGTAAGAAAGGGCGGTTAATAATTACGAACTCTACTGTGTTTTCTAGATTAGACTAGACTAGTTAGATTTTTTTGTATTACAGTGTAGATTGCTTGATTTTGCTTGTTTCTCCTGGTTTTTTAGTTTTGTATAATTTAAAAAATTTCCTAAAATTGAAATTTTTCCAAAAAATCCGTTATTAAGATAAATTTTTTACTCAGTTTACTGCCTGCTTCAGTTTTTAAATAAATATTGTTAAGTAATGAAGTAGGTTTCATTTTAAATAATTAGTTTGGAACTTTTCTAATTTAAGCATTCAAAATTTTCATCTTTGTATTCAAAACTCATTATTTTTAAATTAATTAAAGAATATGTTACGAGTATAAATATCTAAAATGGTTTTAATAGCTATTATTATTAAAGATTATGAATTCAAAAATAAACATAGTAAAAACATTCTGTATTCAAGTTCATTCAGTGTCAATCATAAATGGAAGAGTTTAATTCAATTTAAAATAATAATTTATTTACTAGATAGGAGTTTTAACCTTTTATTGACCTTGAATGTCCCAAAAATTCCCAGTTTCTAAAATATTTTAGGTATTGCATAGTTATCATGACATTTATATTATTTATTAAAATTTACTGTTTTCTCCCCTTTGAGTGTTGGCAGCTTGTAGGTCAGATGACTGAGCCACCTAAAAAAAGAAAATAGATTGTTAATTCAAAAAAAAGATATATTATATTTAGATGGGAAATTTATATTCGTTTCAGTTCTTGTGAGGATTGTAAATTTGTGTGGAGAAGTGAAGTTTTGTATTTTTGAATAGTTTTAGAGTGTTATCTATCATGGCTTCAAATAGGAAAAATAATTAATACTAAAAAAAAACAGTTCATGTGATTAATGTATCAGAAATTGTAAAACTTCGGACTGAAATTTGTAATAACAACTATAAATAAAGGGAGTAATTTTCAAAAGGTTAGAGAAGTATATATGCGTTTCTTTATTAATTCGAATAAACATTCCAAAATTTTAAACTTTAGTAAATGTGAAATTGTTACAATAGTGAACAGTTGGTTTTGTTCTATAAGAGCAAGAAATATTCCTGTAAGTGTTATAAAAAACATAAGATGTTTTGAAAAGTCTGGGACTTCTGCATTTCAGTGAGTATCGAATGGTTGGTTAAATAAAGTTAAGTAAAAGGATGACATAACTTTTAAGACTTTTTGTGATGAAGAAAAATTAGTAGATATGCAACATGACATTTGGATAAAAAATGTTTAAATAAGACTTGAATTTCTATTGAAATTACATTTCTTTTTTGTTTTTATGTAATCTCTCTCTCAAAAATAAAAAAAGCGTCTAGTTAGGGGCTGTTTTTCATTGAAAGGTTCTACTGTATTGACATTTAGGTAGCATTTTTCTAAAAAAGTATTTTTGTTGCATGCTTTTATTTTTTAGCTTGTGATATTCCAATTTGTCTTAGTTTCAAATTTTTTATAAGTAATAAGTGTCAGATTCACTAAATTTTATTGCACTGATTATGGTAGTCATTCTATGCACTTGTATATTATGTCTAACAGTAAGCATGTATATGTATACGTATTTAACAGTATGCATGTATATGTATGTATGTGTACAATGTTATTTATGTACATTATAAGATGTATGTTAGCTTCTTTGGGAATTAATAATTTAAGCAACTTCATTTATTGCAGGGTTGGCTGGAAATAAATTATTTAAATGAGTGAAGAAGAGTTTTTATAAATTGAAGTTCTAGAAATTATTTTAAAATATTCAAAAATAATTTTTATTTGATAGCAATATTTTATAATGGAACTATTTTATTAAACCTATTCTCAATAAGAATTGTGATCTGCTAATGGAAGCTTTTTCCATTCTTAGAATTAGCAAGTTCGTTGGGAATTCAGATTTTTTTTGTGATATCAAGGTTTGATTATAATATATTTTTGTTATTATAATCTTGCTTGCAACAAACTAGATTGAAATTTTAATTTTTTATCCATTCAAAAAATTTGTTGTTTTTTTTCCTCTCAGGTTGCTATTGGTACAAATTTTTAATTTGAAATATGACTTATTACTTCTATAAATATGAATAAAGGCTAGAAATGGTGTAGTAAAAATTAACTTTTTTCTTATTTATTTACAAGATAAATAAAATTACTCATTGATTGAGATATCCTTAATTTATAGAATTCAAATAGGTAAATCAATTAGTTCCTAGAAAATTCAATAAAAAAAAAATTATTATAAAAAAATTATTATAAAAAATTAATTTATAGATTTCGATATTTGAATTCATCTAGCATATTTTTTAGTGTTACTATACCAACAATAACATAAGTTAAAGCTCTTAACTAAAACAAGTACAAAATTCACCAATTTCTCCAAAATGAGTATTTATAATTATAACTTTTTCTGTGTCTTTTTATGCTGTTTTAAATTTTTCTTGTTAAATTCTTAATGAAAAATATATTGTATTTTGAAATATATTTAAGTTAAAATCATTACTTATTTTTTTCTTTTGAATATTGAGAATTTTTAGAGTTCTTAATTAGCAGTAGTTAAAGCATTTCGAAAATAAACTCAATAATATTTGTGCTAATAATTTATCAATGTTATTAAAAGTAATATGATTATTATTATCACAATTTGACATAAATATTATAGGACAATTATTGTAAAGAATTAGTTGTTTTTAAATTATGTTTGGCAATGTTGCAAGAGTTTGTTAAATTTTATCAAAATACCTCAAAACTCTAATAAAGATAGTAGAATCCGCAATACCTCACTCCCTGCAAGAGGGAGGGAAAAAATCCCACTGCATTAGGATTCTTATGAAAAAATCCAGGTTTTTGGCAACTTTACGTAATAAATTTTTTTTACATGTTAAAAAATTTTTTTATTTAGATTTTTGATCAATTAGTTTCAAGGATTTTAGAAGCTGATAGCCAGAGATGATTTTTAACATAAAACTATTTAAGCTGCTGTAAATTTAACCTGCTGTAACCTAAAATTTTTTTTTTTTTTTGTTATAGTTTATGAAAATATTTTAATTTTGGATGAGTTTTTCTTAGATAGTAGTGAGAGATATATCTGGATTTAATTTAGCCCATTATTTCATTTCATGTCACGTTTTAGCCCATTATTTTCATGTTAAATTGTCTCCATTGTTTAGAAATTCATTTAGAAATTCAAAGTGTTCATATTTCAAAACTTTTCAATATTTTAAGAAATTGTATATGTTTAAATTATTGTTCTCTTATATTCTTAGTGAATTTTTTTTTATTTTTAGGGATAGCAACTGCTCTGTTTCAGAGATAGCAACTTTTTGCAAAATATTTTATAAATTGGAAGAGAATTAAAATCTAAAACTTAAAAAGTTTTGGTTACTTTTGTTAACATTTCAAAGGGATCAACTTGAGAAAAATTTAGCCGTAGAGCTCTAAATTATTTATTTGTGGTGGCGCGAATATGAATCATATATCAGAACACAAACATGGCTTTCACTAGGAAAGAAAAAAAAAAAAAACTTTTCATAAACAGAGCAATTTGGTGTCTCTGTACTATGTATACAAAATCTTTAATCAATTTAACCAACTATCTTGCTCGAAGAGAACTTTCAAAACAATTTTGGCTTATTCTCGTGACAACTATCTGTTGCACAAACTGTGAGATGTCTATGAAACACGTTAACTTAATTGTATGAAGATATGCTTTCCCAATATATATATATATATATATATATATATATATATATATATATATATATATATATTGCCATTGAAAATAGAACATAGGAAATGAAATTGAATTTTATTTTTTTTAAATAAACATATAATTTTCCAAAAAAGTTTTTGATTATGCAACTTTAAAATCATTTCACTTTTTGACTATTTAATATTTCAATTTTTTAACTTTCTGAATAATAATCTGTAATTTCATATTGAAACAAGGCAATTTAGCAGAGTCTGAACTCAATTGGTATGTGAAATTTCTCAAGGCTTGTAAATGTTATGTGCATTTAACATTAATATCGAATGATGTACTCTTTTTTAATTTTTGAAGCTTGTAAGTTATTGCAAATAAGCAGGGTAGAACCATGTGAAGTGTTTCAAATTTTTATTACAAAACTGACTGTAAAAATCTTTTCCTTTTTATTTTCTAAGCCTGCTAATCTCACCAAATCCGCATGTTTTTGAGGTTTTTTCAGTTTTTAAAAAAATTTGTATCCATTATGAATATTCAAATAATAACAATATTTGTATTTAGTTTTTAAAAGTTGGTTTTTGAGTATGCTATATTACCTAAAGCATGAAATGAATAAAAAGAAATTTTATATTTTGTACTTCAAAGGGCTTCTGTTTTCTTTTTATGTATTAGGTATTCAATGTCATTAATTGTGTGCTTGGAGACCAAGCATATTACTGTTGCTGGACAATGTCAACACTGTAACTATTAAACTTAATATTATATGTAATGCACCAACTGTGAACTTAGTTTTTTCATGCCGTTTTTTAAATAATTTATCTAAATTAATTATCATTTTATTTGAATTGAATCTTTTGAAATTAAGTTTTTATTACAAAGTTTGTTCATACACTTCATTAATTTTTACTAGATAAAATGCTTATCAGAATATTTTTGTCAGACATTATAAAAGAAAATTGACTATAATATTTCATGATTTGTATACTGCCTTCATGGAATTATTATGATCATAAATTAAAATTTTTATTTATCTTATTGTAGAATTGGCAATAACAATTAGTAGATGTGAATTTCCAAATGTTTGGTTTATGTGTGCAAGCTGAAATTTGTTCAATAAAATTTATTTCTTTTGAAGTTTCTCTCTCTCTCTTTGATGAAATAAGGTTCTTTTTTATATAACTAATTTTACGCCTCTAAATCTAAATTTTACATAGTTCTAATAGAAGATATAAATGTTGAGTTTTCTCATATTTTAACAATAGAGCTCTAAATTAAATACTGTGATAACGGATAAGAATAAGATTTTGTACTGGATCAAAATGATTGATGATTTGAAAAGTTAATTTAAGAAAAAGAGAAGGACAAAGATATATATGATTTGCAGCAGACAAGATGGTATTCAACAGCGCCAAATCGCCTGAATTCCAGTTTATCCTATTTTTTCTTGTCTGCAGCGCCATCTGGGGACGAATTTTGTACCTATTTCCAAATTAGGTCCGAATAAATATTCTGGCTTTGCAGCAGGATATTGCAAATCGTTCATTTTTTCCCCAATTTATTATTATTTTTTTGTTTTTTTCAAATCTTGATTATTGTGGGACACATAATGTTTAATAGTAAAAATAACAGAATTCGCATTATTTATTTTAATAAAAAGACTAATTTGTATTAACAATCTCAAATTGCATAAGGAGGATATTGTTTGGTCTTAGCTTTTATTTTCTTGATTAATTCTGCATTTTTGCCATGGACTGAATGGAATTTCTTTGACTGAACATTCGCCATTTTATGTTTCAATTTACGTTCGATCGATTTTTTGACACAGTTTTTTCCAGTACATTTGTGCTTCATCTTTAGTAACTCAAGAGCATATTTATAAATTCCCATCACAGAATATGGCGATTCTGGCTCCGATCCCAGAGACATCATGAAATCTCGAACATTCTCGTTAATTCTCTCATCTCCAAATATTTCTCTTACATAATGCTTAATGACTTTGAGATGATTTGTGGAGATTTCTGGTGTTGCTGTTTCAGCAGCTTCGTAATCAAAAAGTTCATCCATTTGCTAAAAAAACAAACAATGACAGATAATTATGAAAGGTCAACCAGTTAAAAGGTCATTTTCATACTAAAGCTATAAGTACCCAGATTTCCGATTTTAGACATTTCTTAGGGAGGGTCTTGTGGAATTGTAACTTAAGGCAAGCGTGTATTTGAACATTTTAGGGAAGATTTTAGTTACAAGTGCATTAAGGAGACCAGGATTAAAGCTAAAATTTTTACCTTCTTGCGCGAAGAAAAAGTTGAATCTATCTGCAATTTTTACAAGCACCTTTTAGGCGATATTACATACATATTTTCTAACATGAACTCTCCTATCTAAAAAGATATAAATTTATATTTCGTAAAACTTTTTGCTGTTCATTTTTAGTTCAGGGCTTGTAAAGTTATTTTTTTCCCATGAAAATTAGATTCAATTCTAGATCGGGGAAATCCCAAATTTAGGGTCTCTTATTGTTTAGAAACTGTTTATTTTCTGTTATGGTGTTGGTTACATCGTTTTGAAGGTTAAACGTTTTTCTTCATTAATCGCCAAATCGATTGATATATAGTTTTTTTTTAGGCCAATGAAGGCCGATTCTCTAACAAAAAGATTAACTTCTGTGGAAGACAACACAATTGATGCTTGGATAAGTCAGCATATTGATTCTGATGTTTGAATCTTATACTAACGTGGTAATTTATAATGACTCTGGTATATATTGTCTATTGTAAAAATTCTTGCTAGGTAAAATGGAAAGTAAAATGGAATAATTGTTCACTAGTACACATCTTTGTTTTTTGGTACATTGTTGTGACTTATTTAAAGGGATGCACTGAATACTATTTAACATGCTTTTAAAAATATGACTAATTTTAAATGAGAAATATTTTTTCTTTGTATCACATTAAAATTCAGAGATCTGAGGAAGACGATAATTTCATTGCTTTTTTTTTATTCCGAGTTCCATGGTGGATGGCAGTATAAGTTTCAGTCGTTTTCTTACCACAAGAAGCAGAATTTATCGCCAATTTAAATTTCCACAATTATCGTAATAGTTTTACAGTCTTCCAAATTGAACTGGAGCTCTCTGCTGGATGACAGTGCAAGGTCCAATTGTTTTCTAATTGTTAAAAGATCTTATCTCCATATTATTGTCACCGGGAATTAAATGTTAATCAAAATTCTGGCCACGAGAGCGCAAATTTCAAATGAATTTCTGTGTCTGATGACAAAGTTAAAATTGTTATCTAAACGGTGCAAGCAAAATTTAATAAATATAAAAATAGCTAACTTCTATCAGGTCTAAAATTTTCCTCTTTGTCTTTCTAAAGTGAAGTGATCGATATCATAGGTCTAGCATAAGTCAAATAATTTTTTTCCTTTTTAAAATGTAGTTTCAAAATGTTTTGATGAGATTCAGCTGAATAAATAAAAATGTTTTGTGTTTGAAACATAACTTTTTCTTTTTTGGCACTAATTTCGTACTATCTCTCTAGAAAAAAGTGGTCACATATTGGAATAAAAATAAGATGCGGGTATTAAGAATATCAAACATTACTTAAATCGTTAAATCTTTTAAACATTAGGAATATTTAAAATAAAAGTCTTTAAAAATTACTTACATCGAGCTCTACTTAAGTATTGAAGTTAGAAAAATGTATATGATATTTTAATAAATTTATTTTTAAATTTTATGATACAAACAGAATCTGATCTTGTTTTAGTATATATTTTTTTCATAATTAGCTTAGATAAAAAAAAAAAAAAAAATAATATGAAAAAACGTGACACGATATTCACACATAAAATTTTTTTAAGCTGGTCAAGCTGAAATTGGAGGGCATAAGCAAATGCCACTATTTCGCAGCCAATGAGGTTCGACACCCACGGGGTACGTTGCTTTCAGGTTCCAATTATGTCTGATCCAAAAATTGATTCAGCATGATAATATATCAAGCCTAACACCACACTCCATCATGTTAATACGCTACTGATTTCAGTGGTGTTTTTCTTCTCGAGTTGTAGGTCCCCAATATCCAATTCAAGCAAAATCATAATTTTAACATTTACAATCCAGAGTTATAATTAAGTAAGTTTGAGAGATAATTTTATTTATTTTTCCTCATTTTTAAAATATTTACAGGTTTATGAATCTTCGATGATCTATGAAGAGGAATTTTAACTTTAGACAATGCCATCCTATAGAGCGAGTCATTTAATATTTTATTTCATTCGTCCTTTTTTTAAAATCTATTTAACATAAAGTCTTTTTTTTTATTTTAAAGTTTAATGTAGGTTTATTTAGTTTACACGTGGTTATTTATCACGTATTATTAAAATTGTTTACTTTAAGTTTCAAAATATATTTTTAAAAGTATGTATCGTTATGACAACAGGATACTATGTTACAACAGAATACTGTGTTCTTGATATAGCGAGGGCATAAAGTAAAAAAAAAAAAAAAAAGGAATAAAAAAAAAAAAAAAAAGGAGGGAATAAAGGAAGGGAATTAATAAATCAATGAATTAGTTAATCGTCGTCTTATGGAATCATCGTATCGGAGAAATAGAGATTTGGTGCATTAGTGAATAACGATTAAGTGAATCACAGATTTGTGGATAGTTGAATCATTGAATCCAATGATAAGTGAATGGGAGAACTAGTTAAATAAATAAAACAGTTAATGAACTTTTGATTTGCAGTACGGCATATGATGACCACAGTTTTCTGACACTCTTCAATGAATAAAATTTTATTTTTACTTACCCTAATGTAAGATAGATTCGTTCTCAATCAGTTTTTTTTTTAATTAGCGGTTTTTGGTTAGTTTTTAAGTTATTAGCAAATGTTTCTTTATTGAGTTGAAACAATCGAAAGGCTGGCATAAAAATAAAAATAATGTAGATTATAAGTATAGGAGGCACCTGGGAGTATGGAAGATTATACTTTTAAATTTCGTGTAGTTAATTAAAAAAAAATATGCCAGTGGATTGTTATAAAAGTGTTTATTAGCGATAATATTTTTTTTTAAAAAAAAAATGGCAGATTACAGTATCTGGAATTTTATTTCAGGATCAGACGTATTTTTAAATGACGAATATCAATCGAAGCAGGTAAAGTGCTATTTTTAAATGCATTTTACAAAAACCGTTTTAATTATTTGTTTTATAAATGATTTGATTTTTGCAAAAAAAAGCTTAAGTAAAATAAAAAGTTATAAAATAAAGTAATAATAAAACAGTAATGAAAAAAAAAAAAAATTCAAAATGAATTAAGCAACACAGAGTATTGGAAATGAAAGTTATATGTATACAAGTAAATTAAAAGCACTGTTTTAATTCTCCATTAATCATCAGTACTTATATAAATAAAATGTTATTTTTAGTTAAAATTTATTTAAGTTTAAATCGTTGGCGAAATTTACTTCTTTTGGCATGACTATCATCTAATCTCACCGTCGTGAAAACGATCGTCAATAGTGGTTAATGCCATATAGTGGTTATTTGTTAAATATATTATCTCCGGGAAATGAATAACATCTTTTAAATAAAATTTGATTTATTAATAAAACATTTGTTATTTCAAAATGGCTATATATAGAATACAAATGATAAAAAGAAATCCTCTAAGGCAATGTTCCCCAACCTTTTTATCACCGCTGACCTGCCAATGTTGGATAGTTTTACCGCGGTCCGCTGGGGGGGGGGGGGGGGGTTGATCGTTTATATTTTAGATTATTTCGATTTATTAATTTTAATTTAATTTTATTTAAGCATGCCTTCAAAATAAAATACAGTTACACCGAAAAATAAATATAAAGTTATTTAACATTTTAACTTACTAGAACGTTAAATCAATTAGTCACGATCGAGGGAGAAGACAAAAAGTTCTTCATTAGTTCCAATGTAAGTTTCGCGCCGCGCTTTCGTGTTTTATTTATGATATTTACAGTTATGATAATTTTTCTTATTAAAACTAATTGAAAGAGAAAATAGTTGCTGTGGTTTTCTTTTCTTTTTTACTTTTTAAAACATTAGAAAATTTATGTCACTACCTTCGGGGGCCTCTTTTTTTTTAAATAAATAAAATTTTAATGAAGCACAAATATTTTTTAATTTGGGGTATAAATTTAGGAATTGAAATTCAGTTTCAATGAAATGGGCGGCCCGGTACCATTTGATCCACGGACCGATACCGGTCCGCGATCCGGGGGTTGGGGAACACTGCCCTAAGGGGATCAAGATAACTTATTCTCTACCTTGAGAGTTCAAGTTAGCATTCTTATTAAAAATGATATTTTTAAACGGTTAGGACGGCTGGGACTGGAGCGCCCAAGCCTCAAATTTGAAAATGCAAGTGAAGTAGAGAAGCATGGATAGGAGATCCAAAATTGGCGATTTATCACAATATAACATTGCCAAAACAAAACCAACCCCGCCTGATCAATGTTGGGTTTAAAAATACTTTGGCTATCACGAGTCGCCAACAAAACTGTGGGAATTATTACAACCATGTAACAGAAATATATTTGCTGTAAGAAATTTAAGAATTAAAAAATTAATAATAGATTTTTGTTTTCGATTATGCGCGGCAGTGGATTAATGAGTCTTCATTAGAATTGAAATTAAAAGTTAGACGTTACACAATGATCGATCAGAAAAGAATAAATTCATTTTATGTTCTCTTTAAAAGAATAACTCATTGATTTAATTTAAATATAATTCGTTTAATAAAATAAGTTCTAGTGATAAAAGACATTTTCAAAGTTAGGAAATATGTAAAGTAAAAACTTTTTAGAAAAATGACAAGGAAGCCAAATTATTGACATTTCTCGGCTTCTTGCTGCTGAATTATTCTAAGGGTTCTCCACAGGTCTAAATAGGGTAAGGGGACACCAATACTTTACAAGTTTAACTTTTTAAAACTATCTCATTTTCAAGTTATTACCAATCCGTTACAAGAGAAATCAGTTGCCACACTTCGCGAAGGTTTCTTTTAATTTTGCTTTCCAACTCACTGATAGAAGTACTTAATCGAGATTAATGTTTTGATTAATATATATATATATATATATATATATATATATATATATATATATTCAATTATCTTAGTTAAAATTATAAACTTTCAAAATATATATCAGTTATTAATTTTAATTGCAGGTTCAATTGATTTTGGATTCTTACATTTTGTCAAATGAAGCTTTGCAAAATATGAAAGAGCTTATTAAAGTTGCTATGGACCACGGATTGGCGAACTCTGAGCAAGAATCAATTTTAAAAATGGCTGAGACATACCTCACAAAAAGATATTTCCCTCTAAGTATTAAATTAATTTATTTTTATAATTATTGTTAAAAAAAAATCAATTGTGTAAACGACAGTGAAATTTACATGTTTTACTGTCAAAATACGAGGGTCACTTTGACATTTTTGTGATGCGCGCAAATGAAAATTAGCAACAAAATAAATAAATAAATAAATAAATAAGCAAAAACAAACGATTCGAAAATTTGAAAATACAAACGATTTTAGCATAACAGACGACTTTTTTTTATTGACTTACTTTCAAGTTATTTAGCGTGGAAAAAATTTCAAACATAAAAGAAAATGAAGCTGACGTGACATTATCGTGCTATGATTTTTAGAGTGGGATTAAGTCGAGAAGAAAGCTTTCAATTAGCATTTGGAAATCAACGAGCCTCTCGTATTATTGTATTCATTTAGTTTTCAAAATTTCGTCAACATATCGCAAATCTCTTCAGTATGTATTCTAACAGCAAACTGGTACGCCATTCCAGAAATTTTCCAAGAAGAGAATGTCAGAGGGCTTATGCTTCACCATGACAATGCATCTTCCCATTCAGCAAGATTTACGGTTGAGTTTCCTGAAGAAAAATACATTAAAGTGATAGAACATCCTATTTGTCGGATGGTTGATTTGTGACTATTTTTTAATCTAAAAAAGAACTTACGTGAAAGTCGTTTTTATTTCGAAGAAGGTATTTATTTGGCTATAAATGCATTTTTTTTCATCAATCCAAGAAATGAATGGTTTTAGGTATTCAATCTTTGGAAAATTCGCCTACAAAAGGGCATTAATGTATGAGAGATTATTTTGGACACACTGCCTTAAAATATTCAGAGTGACCTCGTAAGTAAAACATATTTTCTATAAACTGTACAGACTGAACCAAAGAGATTGAACATCGTCAAATATTTGACAAAATACACTTTAATTAAAAGCCGAATTTGATATACATTATATTTTTTAAAACTATTTAAGGATATTAAAATTAAGTACTTATGTGAACTTTGGTGAGAAAATCGAAGAAACTTTGACGTTTTAAATTAAAGAAGGCTCTTGTGGTATATAATTGAAATATTAATTTAAAACAAACAGTGAGAGTTAATCTTTTTCTCTATGGTAAGATCCTAGGAAATTATATTGGGAGTTCCGTTATATTTTTACTTAATCTATTACTTAATATATATTTTTACCGCACTTAATATATATTTTTACGATCTTTGCCAAAAGAGACACTCATTAGGTGCCACAAATTAATGTTCAATTTAAAATTGTAACATGTAACGTTAATATGGATTTTATAATTTCTAATAGTATATAATATCAATCAATATTTCATTAAAAAAAATTGCGATTTCCAATGCTTGATAAATAAACCAATTAAAAACATTTAACATAATTGTAAGATTAATAAATAGATAAGTATTACGTATTTATTATTCGTAAGATCTTAAGAGCACTTTTTTCTAATGAGTGCTTTGAAATTAATTAAGATTATTCGTTAAGATTTAACTTAAACGAATTGAATTTAAATTAATTAAGTACTTGATTTTGGCAAATGGAAAGTTTTTATAGGCTATATGTCTATCAACTAAACTAAAAAAAAAAAAAAAAAAAAAAAAAAAAAAAAAAAAAAAAAAAAAAAAAAAATGTTAGTTTTAATCATTATGTTTATGTTTTTTCCGAAGCGATGTTTTTGTCATGTGTTTAGTCAATTTTAAGAGAAGAAAAACATAACGAGGAGAGCAGTAAAGAAAGCCCTGGATATTAGAAAGACACTACACTTTACTAAAAATTATTTACGGTAAAAAGTAAAATAAGTACCGCCAAGTGTATGAAGGATTGTCACCGGATTATGAAAACGTGAACCCTGTCTTCCTGTTTTAGGAATATATTCCTGTAAAAGTTTATATGCCTTTGTAGGCTAATTGGTAAATCTGGCTCTTTTCAAACTGCAGACGTCCCTTTGCAATGGGCCAGCAAGACTTACAGCGATAAGCTTGAAAAACAAAACGCACGGTAAACAAACGCACCTTGAAAGTTTCCTGATTTTTTTTACAGTGTAGATGATTTCCACTATTTTTAATTAGGTAGTGGGAAACATTGAATAAATAAGGAGTAACTCTTTGGAAACAAACTGTATGATTTGATAATAAAGCTTGAAAAAAATGCTTGAGTTTTGTAATTGTTAATTATTTTTTAGACGGAGATTTCTTATCGATTTGTGCACATGACGGATACTTTTCTCTAACCCTGCTCAAATTTAAACCTGAAACGTCCCCTGAAATATTCAAGAAAAGTTATTTGATTGATTCGCAGATATTCGAGCAACCTCAGGCAAAGGTAAGAACTTATTTCGATTTTTTTTCTTCCCTTGAAATAACATCTGTTTTATAGGTTTGATATGAAAATAAGATTATGTGTGTGATTAATTTTAATAATTTCCTTTTCTCAATTTTAAATTAAAATTTTAGCATTTCCAGATAAAATCATTCTTAACAAATAATTCTATTCTTGATATAGTTTAACATATATATATATATATATATAGAAAATTTATTTTTGCAGATTTTTAAGAGATTTTCGAAATACATCGCTGAATTCTTTGATGAGTTTGACTTGCATAATCGCTGCATTCCTACAGGTATATTATTATTGTTTTCTTTTCTTTGGTAAAAATAAATCCTTTAAAAAATGTAATAGTGATTATTAATTAATAATTTACTCACTGAAATTTCTGAAATTTTTCTTTAAATTTTAAATTAGAGTTATACTTTTATAATTGTGTTTAGGAGATAGATTCTGAATTTCAAACTCATTATTACCTATTTTTAAAATAATCATTAATTTGCATTGATACAAATGAAGATTATTTTTCAGGATTTTGTTCCGATATTTTTATGCAACAATACAGCTTAAATACAGCAGTTATTCCTTATTTTTCAAGGAAAACCGATAGTTTGCCGAATAAAAAGGATATCAAGAGTTATTTTGAAGAAATAGTTGATAACATTAATTACGAGGTAAGTTTTAAACAGCCTCGCGTATTGTTTTATGCAATAAATATTAAATATAGTTTTATGACATCTACATTCATGAAATGAAGTACTTGACTCTATTTGTGATAGTGAATTATGATATAGTTTGTCAAACGCTATAGTTTTTAACTATTTTCCGAGTTTTGAATTGCTATAAAACAAATATGAATGTATAGGTATCTTCTGAAAATAGCATATTCCTCACCCCTTGAGAAAGATTTGTAATTGACATTGCTAAAATAATTTTTGACAAAAATTTAAACCATAAAACCATATGGTCCTTAATTGGTGACCATAGTATATCGAAGTACAAAACTCGTCTTCACGCTAAGATGACAGAATCACAAGGCTGCTTAACTGAAAAATCTAGTATTTCACATCTTACGTGAAAGATGGCACCGATAGATAAACTAATTGTGCCACTTTCAATGCTTCATTTGACAAAGCACAACTCAATCGCAACCTCACTTCATTATCCATTACCTAACTCGATGATTATATTAACAAAATCCAAAAAAACATTTGTGATTACTATATTTATGTTATTTGAATTTCAATTTTCAGAGTATCTTACAGTTATCATCAGATGGTGGAATTGATTTGGCAACGATAAAAGGTATTTTAATTATGCATTAAAACTTAGAATTTTTATACATTTTGTGTTGAAATTTTAAATTATTGCTATGCGTCGTTTGATCTTCTTGTATCTATCTTTACTCTATAGGATCAACTGATGTTAAATTTGATGCTCAAGTTATAGGAATTCGAAATGTTTTGGGCGAATACTTTACTTTTAAGTCATGTTATAACATTTTAAAGGTAATATTTTTGCTTTAAATAAATCTTTCTCATATTTCACTTAGCTAAACAAATAATTTAATGCTGTATTATGTTAAATACCACGTATAAAAGATGCATTGTATGAGAATGTATAGAGAAACAACTTTAAAAAATCAGCAATTTGCTAACAAAAATTTATTTAATACAAAAAGCAAAATTTTGAATCGGAAAATTTCTAAATTATTCCAAAAATATTGTATTTTTAAAATCTTAAGAAATAATAAAATAATTAAAGAATAATAAAATAATTTAAAAATAATAAAATATTCAAATATTTCTCAAGAAACAATAAACTGTGCTGCATTCTTTATGCAAATTAATAAGTAGATCTTAATTAAAAAAAAATTTTAACTCTTGCATTTTCATTTTTTACAGCCATTTTTTGTACGTGTAGCATAGTTTTAAACTTTATTTTATAATTCTTCGTATAAAAATATGAACGCTGGCTTTCCTACATTTTAAACGTAGACGTCATTGGACAAAATATTTAAGTAGCCTCATTCTCAAAAGTTAGATATAAATTTCTTTTTTTAAATTTGCATTTTTCAACACAATAACTATTATTTTTGTCAAAACTCATAGACATAAACGCAATCATCTTAACAATAGTGGTTTATCGAGAATATGTGACAGACAAAAACATTGAGGTTTATATAAAACATATTTTTATACTTATATTTCACATATTAATTTTGTTATCTAAGTAAATATATATTGACATAAAAATTATGTATAAGGAAGTATCTTTAGCGGATTTTTAGAAAAAATTATTTAAAATGTATATTATATTTTAAATTATTTGTTTACTTTTTTGCAAATGAAAATAAATATTTATTGAGTACACAGAGAAAAAAATCTTGTAAAATTATAGTACTATATAAAGATATTTCAGATAAAAAAACAACAACATAATTCTGGTTGATAAAACCAAAATATATGGTATTTAAGAAATTCAATTGGTCATTTTTCCGTTCATATGGTAATGATTTGCTGGAAACTCTGTTTTTTAAAATTATAGTTCTTATTTCCACACATTGAGTAAAACATACAAAACTGAAAAGTAAATTTAACCGAATAAACAGTTTTTTATGTTAATTCTCTAAGGTGTCTGGATAAAATTAGCAAATTTTACCACATTTACCAAACTTTAACGCATATTATAAAGCTAAATTTGATTGATAATTTTACAAAAAGTATTACCAAAAACCGCTCCGGTAAAAACTATCGTACATTTTATTGTTTTTATAGAGCTGAAAATATGGTAAATTTTACCATATTTTAGTAGCTTTGACCACACTTAAAATTTATTTTGTGATAATTTCATTGATTAACAGCGAATCCTTAATTCTAATAGGCATTGCAACGATTAAAAGAGATAAGAGTTTTATTTCTTGATAAAAAAGCACTTTTAAGTTGAGTTTTGAGAGTTCTTTTTTTAACATTTCTTGTTAGATTCTCAGGTTTTTGATGATGTTTGAAGCTTTGGTGGTAACCAGTTTTATTCTTTTCCTATTCATCTGAAAACTTCACTTTTTTAAGATTCGTTCTGTATACTATATATTTTTTAAAACATTTTCATTTTCATGCTTCTTGGTTCTATAAACATAATAACCGATATCTTCTATTTTTTTTTTTGCTTGTTTGTGATATTCAGAATAAGATTAATAAATGATTTTTAAAAATTAATGATAAATTATCTTAACAGTGTCCTAAAATCTCATAAATCACGTGAGAAAAACATAATTTTTTTTTATTTTGATGAATTCCTTTTGATTGAATTTGAAATTATTGCATTTTGTTTTGAACTAAAATCATGTGCAGTTGTGAAATTAAAGCATTGTGAAATTAAAGCACATTTCTGCATGCTAATTCAGTTTAAGAAAAGTTTGATTGAAGTTATTCATTATTTAAAAATTTTTTAATTGCAGACTTTAAATGAGACTCGCGAACAAGCTCAAGACGTTGAGTTGGACATTTCTTTGTTTGGTGTCAAGATCAAAGAAAAAGGCTTAAATGTAAGACAAGTTAAATTACCTTAAAAAGTGAAATTCAATATTTCTAAGGGATATTATTTATTAAGTGAACAGTCTTAGTTTTTTTTTTTTAAAATTTATAAATTAAATTTTTTTATTGAATTTACAATTAAAGATACTATATAGGGATACTCTATTAAAAGGATACAGGAGATATTTGGCTTAGAAACTATTTCTCGAAGCTCTTTTCGAAGTTTTTCGATGCTCTGTCGCCAACGAAAATAAAAAAAAGCCACAGTTTATGTGCCTTACACTTGAAGGAAAGCTATAATTTTAACTTATGCCGTCTTGCCATGAAGAATTATCTGGGCTTTAGAACGTACAAATAACTTATCGTTATATTTACGTAATATTTTAAAAGTTATATAGTATTTTATAGTTATATAATATTTTAAAAGTTATTAAATTTTTTTAAAAATTGTCAATTTGGCGACATTTTTAGTTCGAGATGAAAATTAACAAAATTAATGTCTTATTCTTTGAAATTTTTTACAATCCCTGATAATGTAGCATTAGAGTAAATTCTTAAATATTAAAAAATTAGACCACAAACGCTTTTCATTTTCTCAAAACTGTGGCTTTTCTCCATTTTGACGTTTTGAACCATTTTTCAAAATAAACATAGAAGGTGCTAGCTAAAGATAGGATAAACTTGATTTAACAGTCATGAGTAACTATTGCAAAATCGCAGCAGTTATAAAAATAGGGTATTATTGTCAAAAAAAGCCTTATTTCATGCGACGACAGTGCCTTCGAAAAACAGCCTTAAAGATTCATGATGATTTTAAGTTTCCTGTGTAATTTAAATATTGATATACATAAATTTTTTTTTCTATTTAGTTACAAATTACAACAATTATCTCAAAACTCTTCAGACCTTTGTCTTTCGACTCGATTAAATTGTTAATTAAAAAGAAAATTTAGAAATTCTAAAAGTACACGCGTACAATCATATTTATGCATATAAAATATTAAAAAATAACACATTACCGAATTGGTTTTTCGAAAATAGATAGTTTCAAAATGCTAATATTCAGTGGAATAAGAAGATACGTGCTATAAATAGGCTAAGTGTGTATTTTTAGTGTATAAGTGTATAAGTAGGAAAAACTGCAATTATTTTCATGAAGGAGAAAAAACTCCTGATTGACTCTTGATGTCCTGATTGACTTCCTATAAAAAAAGATATTACAGACTTTTAGTTTTTGCAATCTAAAATATTCCTGATTCAAGAAGATCGGTTTGAAAAATAATGATTCTTATAAATCAGATTATTAAAAAGATGTTATGTTAGAATTTAGCTACCAATACTTGCATGGATTTCTTAAAAAGCAAAGAGATGAAACCTTTGCATTCTTTATTAGAAGATTAATGAAAGTTTATTAACTATTAAATCTGTCTTAAAAGTTAAAAAAAAAAAATTCAATTAATTTTTTTAAAATTTTTACATTGCATAATTATTTCCATATTATGACTAGTACAGAATTGTATCGAATCTGATCTTTATCACTTCTTGTTTGTTTGCATAAATGTTTGAGAAAAAAATTTATACAAGCAAATGAAGTGTACAAAACCAATTAAATGGATTTAAAGCAGTTGTTTCCTAATTTGGAAAATTTTACCAATTCTAGAATCGTAATTTCTATAAAAAATATGTTCACATAAATGTTTGAAATTTTCGTAGCTTTCTAATTATCACCCTAATTTGTTATTATGTTATATTACTTAATTTATTAAAAAAAAAAATTAAATTTAAAATTTGGTAATTTCAAAGAAAAAGGTCACTTATAGAATGGTTTGCTCAAATTTTTTTGTATTATTCTCGTTTTAAAGTAACATTATATGCTTATTAATAAAACTGTTTTTTAATAATATGGATTTGTTTGAATGACAAATCTGTTGACATCGACAGTTGCACTATTTTATATTTATTTTAAATATAAGGTTTTTGCTATAATATTTTTCCATAACATAAACTCTCAGACTCCTAGTAAATAATATATGGGGAGGATATACAGTGTGATTGCTGAAAAAGACAAAGAGGAGTTGAAAGATGATTTAATAGAAATATGTGTGTCTTCAGAAATGATTCCTTAGAATTTTAAAGTATTTTTGTTTTTACTCCATCCTTAATAAATTAAGACCGTTAATGTGTTTATTTTTTTATAATAAAAATAGAAATAAAAGTAGCAAAGGAAATAAAACAAAATTAAAAATATGACCACTGAAGCCGACGTCTTCAGGGGGTACCGGCCCCAGTGGCCAAAAAACAAAACCTTTTCTATTGAGGAAGATGGCAAAAGCCTAAAAACCTTCCTCAGTACCCCGAAGGTTTTGTTTAAAAGTCCAGGAGAGAAAAAAACATGCAAGACATAAAACTAATACAGAAAAGAAACTCATACAAATTCATCAGAAAATAAAAATCAACAGAAAATAAAAACTCACATAAACAAGTAAAAAACACAAAACAGAAAAGTAAATGTAACCGAATAAATGGTTTTTATATCGTGCTCTAAGGCAGTGTTTCCCAAACTTATGAATTTTGAGTACCCTTTCTAAATTTTTCGTAACGCTGTGTACCCCTAATAAAAAAATGAATGTATTTTTTTACTATGAAAAATGCACAAAAGTTAAAAATCACAACTGGCTGTTGACACCACTAAATATTAACTGTTAACTCTGCAAAAAATAGCCAATAGAAAAATACGTAATCTTAAGTTTTCATGGCTAGTCTTGTTTTTAAATAAAATGTTTTGAAATTTTCATATGTTGCAAGATATTTCGCATATGAACGCGTACCCCTGCTAAACTGTTGCACTTTGGGACACACTGCTCTAAGGTATGGTGAAATTACCAAAACTTTTCGAATTATATCACATATGAAACCATACTTTATTATTAATTTTACCAAAATCATTACCGAAATAGCTTGGGTAAAAATTAACGAGCTTTTCGGTGTTCCCATAGAGCCAAAAATACGGTTAATACTACCATACTTTAGTATTTTTTTTTTCAGTGTGGGTGGGACTTTAAAAAATTTATGTTAAGGATGATCATAACATAACACCAATATAATATTTGCATATGTAATTAAAGATATTAATATCAGAAGAAAACAACTCTTGAAATTAATGATCATGTTATTTGCATGTTTCTTGAATATATTGGTCTGTTTAAACGTAGTTTTTTTAAAAATAAATCTAATTTATCTCTCCTAGTATGTTATGTACTCTCATGCTTTGCATAAAATTTCATTTATTGCACAAAGTCAGGAGAATTCTCATGTATTTGGATATCTATATGGAAATTATGTAGATGGATATCAGTTTTTTGGCTTTAAGACTATCTACGAGGTGAGTTTTTGTTTTAAAAAGCTACTCCTGATATATAAAGTTTAAATAAAAAACATGTAAAGTTTTCTTTATTTCAGTCACTACAGGTGATTTTTTGTATAAAAAACGTGTTTAAGGAAGTTATCCTCAAGAAGAAAGAAGAAGAGCTAAAAGTTAAGGTACTGGAATATTTTTAATTATTATTAGTATATTATTATTATTACTATTATATTAGAAACTCATACTAGAATTAAAGCTTAATAAATTCCAAAATATTCCTATCAGTAGTAGTGAATGTGATTAACAAGTGCAATCGATTTTGAAGCATTAAATTTTCTTTGCGTTGTTAGTACTATAGACTTTTTTAGAAGTTTACATAAAGTATGGTGTTATTTACTTGCTCTGTTCCGATTATAAATATTTAATACTTGTAGTAATCATTTTTTTGTAACATTCTCAATTTAAAGTGTTAAAATAATTTTCACTCTCTTAAATGATATCGAGAAAAGGTGAAGTGCCTAATATGAGATAATTCCCGATTAAGTAAATGCGACACACCTAATTAGCTATAGAGGATAGTGGATTAAAGAGATAAGTGGATAGCTATCAAAAATGATTTAATGCTCATATAAAGATTGTGTAAAGGTGAGGAAGCAGAAACCTTCTATAGGCAATAATGTTAGTAGGAATGGTGTTTGAAAAAAAAAAAATTCCTCTGTTGAGTTTTTAAGTGCCGACCGGACTGTGTAGGGTTAGGCTAAGAATATATTCTTTGGGTTAGGGTACTGGCCTTACACCAGAAAGGTTCTGGGTTTGTATCCCGGGAAATCATGGATGTTCTTCATTCTCTGTACTGTCTGTTCTTGTTGACGTTGGAACAACGTTGGTCCACCTAATATGGTGTCCCTGAAAGAGTGGCCAATAAATCTGCCCTGTAAATGCCTGCATTGACGAAATGTTAACACAGGTGGGCATTGGAAATAAAAAAAAAGTTTTTTAGTTAGTCATTGAAGTGTATCCTTTTATGCATGGAAAAAAAGGAAATTGTGGTAAAACTGCCCTATTTGTATAGTAATGACATTTTTTCCTTTCTCATGGTAATGGCTTACCGGAAATTCTAGTAAAACCGAAAATTCTAGTTCTACAGGAAATTCTTACCGTAAACTTAGTAGTTCCGGTTCTTACCGTAAATTCTAGTACTCACTTCCAGTAAAATTACAAAACTGAAAAGTAAATTTAACTAAAGAAATCGTTTTTACGCCATACCCTAAGGTATCATGATAAGTTTATTAAGTCTTATCATACTTACCAAATTTTATTATTTAGTATAAAATTAAATTTTATTGATAATGCTGAAAAAATTATTACCAAAGCACTTCGGTGCAAATTTCCATAAAGCTAATAACATTGTAAATTTTACAATATTTTGGTAGTTTTTTTCCTCACCATAGTTAAATGCAAGTAAATACGTTATTATTTTTCTCATAAAATTGTCGATAAATGACCCTGGTTCAAGATTATAACTATTGGAGCTTACGCTTTTAATATTTTTGAGGCTAACTTAGTATTATCCGTTGTTAGGACATATTTTTTAGATTTTTATAGACTAGTTAATACTTTTTACTTTTTGAGATAAAATTACTGTGCTTTTGATTTTCGCAAATTTAGACAGTTCCTAAGGTTTGCACCAGTATAAATTATAAAGAAGCATAATTATAACTTTATAGCTAATCTTTATTGCTAAAAGTATTTCTCACACTTAGAACTTTTCCCCTAAATTTAAAGTTTTCAATTCTTTTTATTTAAGTTTATTCACGTACTAGAGCTTTTCATAGTTTAGAATGATTTGCTAGTAATTACATGTTTTAAAATGCTGTGATAAATTTTTCAACAAACATAAAACCCTTTTTGTAATCATCCTGTACTTCAAAAATAAATAAAGTTTTTAAACAAAGATATTTAAATTAGAAAATTCTTTTAAAACATGCAAATTGTTTTTTTTTTTTTAATATGTAATTTTAGATGTTAAAGACACGGTATTATTACTATTTTAGAATCCTGGATATAGAATGCGTTTTGAAATTGTTATAAAATTTTGAGCTCAAAAATTTGAAGAAAAAAAACATATATCGTTTAAGTTCATGGTTTTTAATTTATTCAGAAATGTCCTACACTTTTGTTTCAGGCATCTCAAATTTTTTTAACTTTGACTAACCTGTCAGAAATAGCATATGAGCTTAAGGTAAGGGAAAGAGAGATTCCTGACATCTTGAGGAATAGATTCAAACTCGTCCAAGATATACGATGGTGGATTGAAGGATGCAAAGAAGATGTTAAACACGATTTATTTCAAAGTGATGTGAGTTGTTAGTACAGACGTTACTATTATCATATAAAAGATATGATTATTATCAGTTATTAAAAACTACATAAAATCTCTATGTACATTTCTCTCACACGGTGACAAAGAAAATTCTCGTTTCTTTTTCGCGTTCGTAACAGAGAATTGAAATATCAAGTGTGTGAGCTGTTAGAAGCATGAAAGCGCAAACGCACTTATTTACAAATTTTTGAATGAAAATTCTCTTCTCGAAAGAGCTGAGCTATGAGTTCCGAATCACTGAAAGCGAATGCCTTAAAAAAACGAATTGTTCATATGTACAGTCCGAAAAAAAAAAAAAAAAGATATCACCCTGAATAATTTTTGTTCTAATGATCGGATTTTCAGATAATAAGATTAGCAAACGATTATTAGCGAAAAAAATATGAATGAAATTTTACGCTACGCTCGCTAAGTCAAGTTCCTCGTAAGTTTATCACATTTTAATATTAATCGTCCCATTTAAATATTTCTTCATTGTCGCCAAATTATTTTTTTTAAAATAATTAATTTTAATTTTTCTCATCTTCTAATAAATAAAAACAGTTGAAAATTTAGATTTTTCAATTGAAAAATATGTAGATTAATATGGTATAAAAAATCCATACCTTATAATTCAACATTTTTTCATCCTCACTTTAATTAAATAGTAAAAAAATTATAAATAATCATCAAAAATTTTTTTTTTCATGACATTATCTTTGGGTAAATGAGTTTTATGAGTGGGTGCATTTTTTTCTGAATTGCTTCATTAGTTTTTAAGATATGACTGACAAATCAAAAAGCGAAATTTACATTAAGGGGTCCAAACTTTGAATCGCTCTCCTGACCAAACTATGGGGACCACATTTCCCAGATTGCGGCTACTCCCTATATTTTGAAAGTAAGGAATCCAAATATTTAAAAAAAATATATGTTTATTCAGAGAAAGTACATTTTTGTGTCTAACTTCGTAACTTAATTAATGGTTAGCACTAATTAATTAGCATATTTGAGGTCACCCCCAGGAACCATTAAGATTGACACTTAGTTCGTGAAAATCCGATCATTAGAACGAAAGTTATTCAGGGATATATTTTTTTTTACGGACTGTACAAACAAAGTGTTCTAGATTATGTTTTAATTATATTTCTGCAGATTTAATATTCATTTTTATTGTTATTGTAATTTTATTCATTTTTATTGTTATTGTAATTTTATTCATTTTTATTGTTATTCATTGAAAAATGAGTATTGTAAAATAAAAAAAGCGTGTTCGAAGAGAAGAAAGAGTTGATGACAGTTTTGAAAAAAGTAACAGTGAAAGAATGCGTAGGGGAGGTATCGTCATACGCGTTGTATTTTAAAAGTATAATTACTGTTTTATTTCTACAAGTTTTTCTATTGCATGCCATTTACTTGCCATTAACATGAAATTTTAATAACTTATTATTGACTAAAAATGTTAATTTTTTTAAGAGGAATCAGTTTTAAACATTTTAATAATTGGTTTAAATTTTCACGATTTTACGCTCCAACACATTTTAAATGGGTCTAATTTAGTACCGAGTGAAGAAAGCATGGTTTTCATAGCAAACCATATCAAATTGCATGGCAATTTTTGGGGGAGTGGAGAAGTGTCAGCGGAAGAGGGGGTGAAGTTCACTTGTAAGAAATATTATTGTTAAGAAATTGAGGTGGAGTGCAACATACTTTACAATATTCAGAAGATATGGCATTTAAGATGTGACCAAAAAATATCATAAAAAATATAATTCTGTCTGATCCTAAAACTACTTTTCACTTCATGTATTTAAATTTCAAATGTACAAAATTTTGTAATATTCGAAACAAAATGTAAAAATTTCATAAAAATTGTTGACAGCATCGGAATTTAAAGTGTTTAAAAAAATGTTGAAGTTTGGTAAAATCAATGTAAGAAAAACGGAGTAGGGTTTAGTGCGTTCTGATTAAGAAACCTGATGACTCAAACTCAGTAAGTTTAAAAATTAGCTTTAAAGTTTATTAACAGATAATGTTATTGACCGGAGAATCATAAGATAATGCTTTCTGTTGTATGTCTGTCTAGTTTAGTTGAATATTTACAAGGGTGTTTAGTAATTTTGTCATAATTGCATCATGTTTTTTACGGCAAATAAGGGCTATTTTGAAGACACTGTTTTTAGTTCTCTAAGTCAGCAGAACAATCTGTTGTAGACCCTCATCATTGATTTTGAAACTTCATAGGAATAAATTGTTCGTTGATTTCTACCTTCTCTCATTTTCTTAATTTAATTTTCAAATCGGCGGCCATTTTTGGGAAACCGGGTATAAACTGTTGAATACATGAAAAAAAAAAGCTTTAAAATAAAATTTTGAAAATGAGAATCATAAAAAATTATCTCGATGTTTAAAAAACCTAATTTTTAAAAAATTATCTCGATTCTTTTGTAGACAGAGCGTTCTTAATATCAAGCTTACTCTATTCAGAACACAACGGAGAACTACTCATCAAATTTAACTGCAACTTATTAATTTAAAAATTAGTTTGTGTAAAGAAATATAAAATAATAGAACGAAAACAGTATTTGAAAATAGAACTTAACCTGCTATAACACTTTAACATGTTTGCTCAAATATGTCTTTTACATAATATAAATTTAATTTTATTTTAAAATTAATGATAATAGTTCAAATCTTTTAAGCATGATTTTTAAACGATATTGTATTTTACAAGAGCGAAAT
Source organism: Parasteatoda lunata (assembly GCA_949128135.1). NCBI lineage: Eukaryota > Metazoa > Arthropoda > Arachnida > Araneae > Theridiidae > Parasteatoda > Parasteatoda lunata. Next base: position 75,257,819 of record OX421973.1, on the reverse strand, counting down.
TCACAGTGGATTATGGAATATGATTATGGAATTTATGTTGATTAATACTCCAGTTTGCCTGTACCCCAATCAGACCAATGATATCATTTTTGAATAATGAAAATCCTAATAAGAGATCCCAATAACACTAAGAATATCAAGGAAAATTATTTCTAATCATATAGTTTTTAAAATGGTGTGAATATTTTTTTAAACATTGATATTTTAATTTTTGAAAATACGTCTTTTATTCTTTCGTGCTTCAGTTTGTCTTTGTAATTTTTTAATAATATTTATGACTATAACATTCCTTTTTCAAGTTTTTTCCTTTTCCATAAATTACATTTTCTATAAGTTCTTGGCTCTTGAATTTTTATTTGACTTGTAAAAGTATTATACCTATTACTTTGTATATGTTTTTTTTTTTTTGCGTGTTAGGAGTCTACTTTAAATGTGAAAATACAGGATTTATATTCTGCTGCTATTGAATTAAAATTAGTTGAAATTAAGCGAGAAGAAATAAGAAAGAAAGAAGAAGCCAAAAGAAAGAAACGGCATTTGAGAAAGAAAAAGGTTAGGATGATTTCTTCAATAATTCTTAAGCAAAATTATACTATAATACATTTTTCTAGTATTTATGATTTTCACATGAGGTTTCATATACAGGCTTTATGTACAAAGTAGTCGTACAAAAAGAATAAACAATTCCATACACGTAGCCGGTAGAAGGAATTACACTTTTTATGTATTATGTTTTTATGTAGAAGACACAAAACAAAAATCCTTCTACACCAATTTTTTTTAATGTATTTAAACACATGTGACCCACTTAAGACCAATGCTACAACAGAAGCTCAAATTATTACCAGATTCTTAATGTCACTGGATGTGTTCGAAACATATCTGGTATGCTAGGGAAGGTATGTGATTCCATGCAACAGCAGTGTCTCTCATAACTTTGCCACTCTTTCTCATAACTTTGTTTTTTTTAAAAACATATGTATTGAGTTGTATATATGTAATGAAATTCAATATACTAAACGCATTTTTTACTAATTAATTTATACGATAAAGCTAAAAACGCATTCATTATATTTTTCTCGGCGATTTTCGTTAATTGTTAGATTTGTAAATCAAATTTTAACAAATTTTTTTTTTATTTTACTTTATATCGGCAAGTTTGTTTTCTGCCTTTCTTCTTCCATCTTAAGCTCCTTTACGATTAGATTATTTTTTAACTTTTAGAGACATAGATGCATTATAAAGAATAATTTTTATCTTAGGATAATTATTCTTTATTTTGAAACATCTCTGTCGTAAAGGAATGTGCACTGAAGAGAACCTTTACGTTTTTCGACCAAATTTTTTATTGTTTTTTTTTAATTATGTTATGTCTATCTCTCTCTTTATAGGTATACATATATACATATACATGTTGGTTTAAATAATTAAATTTTGATAGTTTTTTAAAACATACATTTTAAAATTTAGAGAAAACTCTAAAATGCTTCTAATTTAATACTTGTACTTTCTAAATTACTTAATATGCCATTAATACTTATTTCTAATTTAGGCACCAACACACGCCCCTCTAAAAAAAGAAGTTCTTTCTCAACCAGATCCTAGTCAAATTGAAGTTAGTTGCAATTTCTTATTATATTAGATAAATGTAATGTTATTTTCGTTATTTATGGGATTTAGATAAAAGTATTTCTTACGAATAAAAATCCATTTTAAGGTTTATAAAATATTAAATACAAATATATATATATATATATATATTTAAAAATTTTATTAGTTTTAACTTCAGCTAAGTCATTTTAAACTCATATAAGATAAATTATTCTGTTTTCCAACTACTTAATGCCCCCATCTCTTTTTCTGACGTTCCATCTTTTGTTTGCTCATCTTCCCAATTAATCTATCTCTTTTTTATCCTTGCTGTAACTCGTTTATATTTTCTCTCGCATTTTTGCGTTTTTCCTTTTTCTTTCTGTGTCTCAACACTGAAGAAGGTGCTTTATAGTACTGAAACAACCGCATGTTTGTTTCTATAATGTTACTCACACACTGTAAAAAATTCCGGGTCAAATTACGGAATAAAGCTCCCTCACTTTGGGTGTCATGCGTAAAATCCACTTTACCGTACAATCCGTTTTTACTGCAAAATATTATACCATATTATACCGTAATTTTTACAATAATATTTATTTAATAAAAGTGATTCAGTGATTTTTCAGTAATTATTACTGTTAATGCAACGGTATATCAGATCTTTTGTTCCGTAACAATGGATCTGGTAAAAATCGATTTTACGGTAAGTTACCGGAGTGCCGGGCCGGTACTTTTTACCGTAATTTGAACAATGGGCGCAGTTGTGGTTAATTTGATTAATGCCATTAGAAGTGTTGATAATTCAAAAAACCTCTTAAATTCGCTGCATTTTCAAAATTTTGCATAAATTGTAGTAAACACATATTATAAACGAACAATATTATGAAGAGATTTGGTATCTTAATTAAAACAACAATGTAAAGAGAAATTTTTAGGAAATTTTTCTAATTTAAAAAAATGGGTTTTGAATCATTTATTCCTTAACTGCAAACTGCAGAGAAGTCTCATAAGTATTTAAGAGATATATGATGTCATTTTAATTTAGGAGTTCTCTTTTCATTTCTTGATATCTCTTTTACCTGTTGTTACCTTCTAATATGTTTCTATTACTTATATCTGTTTTTCTAAAATTGTTTATGCCATAAATTCTTAAGGACAAATGTATTTTGTTATTAATATTTGAAATGTTTTTTTTTTCAGTCTCACAAATATACGTTTATTAGAATTAGTGCTTATTAATGTAGTTATTGTTCCATTTCACTTACCCTGGTACACTTCTTCTTCTATTTTGAAACCATGTTTAAAAAATGAGAATGATAGAGACTTTTTATTCTTAGAAATTTAGAATGTTTTTTAAAAGGCACGCTCACGCTTATTAGAATTGATACTTATTACACGCATGATTTATCTTTCGAATTATATTAGAATGCTTCTCGTATTTATCTTCCAGTTCAAAATTCTTTATTCTTATAATATTTTAAACATTTATGTCTCACAAGCACTTGTTTATAAAAATTAATATTAACTATTAGATGAATCACTATTCTCGCCCTTTTAACTCGCTATTTAAATATTTTCTGTTTTGAAATAGTATTTAACAGTAAAAAGAAATCAAAGTAGTAACAGTAAAAAGAAATCAAATTATTTTATTTTTAATATTCGAAACTGTTTTTTAGCCTCAAAAATATGCTTTTATTAGAATTATCAATCTTATTTTTAATTCAAGGATAAAAATTTAAAAAATTGAGCAAGAGTCCGAATAAGAAACTCTGTTTCTTGATTTTAATATGAGTATTCTAAGATTGCAGAAAAATGTTATAAAAATATTAAGAACGGAATAAGTATGAATATTTAAAAATTAATAGTTTTTTTGTAAAAGTAGTCTAAATTGTAAAGTAAATGTTAGTCTAAAGCAATTTTTAACTACTTTGAATTTCCTTATAAGTCTTTACACACCATTTCTCAAAATTTTTATTCACTATAGATTTACAATTTAGAACTTCAAATTTTAAATTTCTGACACATTTTTAATGTTTCATCTCCAGGCTTCTAAGCTTATTAAGAGTCATTTGGAGTTTTTAAGAAGCTTTTCGGAAGAAGAAAATAGTTTTCTTGAAAGACTAGTGGAGATGCCCACGAATTTTGAGAATGAAGATGTGGAGAAAGTGTGTCATGCATTATTAAAATTTTCAAATTTTATATTAATAGTTAATTTGTAGGTCAATTAATATATTTGAATTTTTTATAGGTATATTGTATATTGTTAAAGAATTCAACTAAATCTCTATATTTATTAATATATTTATTTCAGTAATAATTTTTCCATTTATGTTTATTAGCAAATTCATTTACATGAAGACTGTCCTCAAAATAAATTCAATAATCCTCAAAATGATAATATTTTTTAATTCATTATGCTTAATTTGTGTATACTTCATAAAATAAGAATGAAGTAGGTGATAAAAAATTTAATAATTTAATAATTCATTTCTTATAAATTTAATCAATATTTATTCATTTTATGTGGCAGGCTTTTTATAACTTCCTCTCTCTATTAAAATCGAATGAAAAGTTTTTTTTTTTTTGAATTTCAACAAACATGAGAATTTAATTTTTAAAATAATTTTATTTGAAGATTTATTACTGGCTTGATGGCTTGTAATGGATCTTAAGTTCTAATTTTAGATGGTGGTCTTTTATCACAATATAATATGATAAAAGTTATAATTTTTAAAGGCTATTTCATAATTGCTGTTTTGTTATTACCTCAACAAAGGATTTAATGAAAAACTAAAATATTTTTAATTTTAGTTATGTTGCAGTGCTGTTTTAGCTCATCTTCAAACTCCTTTATCATGCTTTTTAAAAATCAGTTGTGCATAAGACATCTAATTCTGTTAGTTGAAAACTTAATTTTTTTCTTCGCATCAGGTGGCTGATCTTTTGAAGAACTTGCATGTTTTTTGCGAGGATATGCTGAAAGCAAAAAATTCTGAAATAACAGATTTGAACCAGATATTGGAAAACTTAATATCGAAAGAAAATTATGAAAGAAGTCAAATAAAATCTGAAGTAACCATTTAAATAATTTACATTTATAATATATATTTGTTATTAACAATTATGATATATATTTATATCATGTTTTGATTTTTTTCTTTAATTTTCAAACTTTTTTCTTTTTTAATAGAAGGGAACTATTTTGTCGGAAGAGGAAAGAGTATTTCTCAAAGCTGTGAAAATGAAACACAGTGAAAGAATATTTCAAGAAAGTTCTGTTTCTCCAACTGTTTCCGAAAATATATCTGAGGTGGGTTCGATATTTGTAATGGTTCTTTCATGTGTATAACAATTTGAACACTTCACTTTCTTAATTGGAGTCCTTTCAAATAGATATTTGCCAAAATTTTTCGGAGTTTGATCGGAGGTTTGTTCCCGTTTTTTGATAGCAGTAAATTTTTAAACTTATGAACATTTTTTTAGGAAGAGATAGCATAAAAAATTTAAATTCACTTATTGCTTATCACTGTCAGTGCCAATCAATATTTGCTGAAAAAAGGCATAGTAAAAAGTTATAAAAACAGTTTTTAATGAATATTTATGTCTTGAAGTGTTTTAACCGTATTATTTTCAAATTTTGTTTCACTAAAATATTATTTTTCTCGGAATATTTGATATCAATTATAATGTTTCAAATTAATTACATATTTGAAATTTTTATTTTTCTGGAAGCTGTATTTTGGTGAAAAGTAAAAAAATACTGAATTATTTTCCAATAAAAATTTTTTGTATCAATTAAAATATCAATGCAAAATTTATAGCTGATAAATGAATTTTATTTTTTACTAATATATATATATATATATATATATATATATATATATATATATATATATATATATATATATATATATATATATATATATATATATATATATATATATATATATATATATATATATATATATATATATATATATATATATATATATATTATATATATATATATATATATATATATATATATATATATATATTTATATATATATATATATATATATATATATATATATATATATATATATATATATATATATAATATATATTATATATATATATATAATATATATATATATATATATATTATATATATATATATATATATATATATATATATATATATATATATATTTATATATATATATATATATATATATATATATATATATATATATATATATATATATATATATATATATATATATGTGTGTGTGTGTGTGTGTGTGTGTATTTGTATATTTTTTATAGGCGTTGCAAAGAACCAGAGTATGTAGAGAGCAGATCAAGACGTCTCTTAAAATGAGACAAGAAGAAGCTGAAGAATTGAACTATTTTATCAGCAGTCTCCATAACATTAAAAGTACTATTCAGCTTGAGGTTAGTATTTTTTAGTTATAAAAATGGATGCAAAGTATGTTGTTGTTCTTTACAGTTTTAATTTCACATAGTCTTTTATAATGTAGATTGCTTTAGTGTTTATGTAAGAATACTTGAATTCACTAAAATTTAATGAAAGAATTAGCAATAAACTGTATCTCTTGACGAATTAAAATTGTTTATTGGAACATATACATCATATATATCGATTATAATTGCAGTATTATATTCCAATTTAATCAACTTATGATTACCTTTTTTCTGACGGAGTTGGATTCTTGGCATTCAAAATTTGTAGAGTTGCCACAATACAAAAGTTTTAATACTTTGATTGAAAATAAAAGGAAGATGTTTTTGATACAGAAATATTAACTTTAATAGTAAAAATCTCCAAAATGTGAAGTGCGCACAGTAAAAAACAGGAAAAAGATACTTTTATTCAGTGAAAGTGCATTTTTGGTGTCTGATTTTGTAACTAATGTCGTCTGCATTAATTAATTAGCATCTTTGAGGTCACACCCTTAAGTTATAAGTTCTAGATCTTGAAGATCCAATCATTAGATTCAAAGTTAATCAGGGTGGTCGTTTTTTTTCTTTTTTTTTGAGCACTATAGCATTTATAGTAATTTCTAAAATATAATACTTGCGTACGAGACACACTGTTTTTTTGTATAACATTTTAGAAATACCACTAAATTGTGAGTATGTAATTCTTTGCCGCGTAACTTATAATTTATTATATGAAACTTATGATTTATTATATGAAACTTATGATTTATTATATGAAACTTATGATTTATTATATGAAACTTATGATTTATTATATGAAACTTATGATTTATTATATGAAACTTATGATTTATTATATGAAACTTATGATTTATTATATGAAACTTATGATTTATTATATTTCCTTATGATTTATTATATTTACCTATGATTTATTTTATGAAATGATGTGCAGTTCGTTATTTGGACTTTTGTAAATAACAGTAAGTTAGCAATTTTATTTTTAATTAGAGTTTCCTAGCGTTGATACTCTAGTATTGATTGCTTTGCAGGAAAGCGAAGCTTTACTACTTTCTCGCAAACTTCTCGTGAAGGGTTTGAAAATGAAACTCAGTGAAATTGAACAAGTGAAGGAAGAAATTAGGAAAATAAATGAAATAGAAAAAAGTATCATTTATGCTGTGAGTAAAAAGTAATTTTTTTTCAATCTTGGTCAATATTTTTTAAAAATTTGCATCAGTTTAGAGCATAATTGTTAACAGTTTATTACATGATTGTTAACACAGCTTTAGTAATAAGGTATCTATCTGAAATGTAGACAAACTCCTTAGATTCCCTTTCCCTATTCTAAATTTAAAAAGAAAGAAAAAACACTCGATAACAAAGGAATTGCCACTGTTCCACCAATTTCTCTATCCGAAGCGACAGAACTGATTGTGGGTGTAGGAAACTTGTTTTGTATTTCTTGAGTCAGCTTTTTTAGTTTCATCGATAATTATTTTTAAAGAAAAATTTCAATGAAAACTATCATATTCAATTTAGTTTCTAATGCTCTCTTTACTATCATTGTCGTTATGTCTTTTCTGCATTAAAAAGATTTTCTCGGAAGCTTACATTACTGTTACGGATATATTCACTCGAAGTCGAATTTTCCACTCCCATTTGTTTCTTAATAATTTTATTCCCATCGTATACATTTATTTTATTTATTTATTTTTTTAAAAAATAAATAAAATTTTTTAATAAAATAATATAAATACGTTGTTTGAGCTAGAAATAAACTTAGTTGCGTTTCAAAATATTTAAAATCACCTTAATTTATTTATCACTGTAGAAAAAGTTGGGAAATTTTACCTTTACTTATTGTTTATATATTTTTTTATTTGTTACAAATAAGTACTTCTTCTGAAAGTTTTCTTTTGAAAATTAACTAGAATTTGAGACATATAATGAAAGGTATTCTGGTTGCAATAGGTAAAGGAAGTATTCTTTCTATGATAGTGTTGGTATTACTTTATCATTTACTTTTAAATTTTATTTTATATCACACTTAGGTGCCAGATGCCTTGAAACAATGCATTAATGTTAATGCTTCAATAATTGAGTTTTGTAAGGTAACTGTGGAAAATTTGCTCCAAATAAAGTCAAAACTTCTTGACTTTACAGCGGTAAGTTACAAAAAGATAGAAATTTCTTTTGCTTAAATTCTAACTCTTTAAGTGAGGCAATTTCAAATTTAATAATTAGTAAAAGTAGGTAAAACATTTCATGGTGTTTGTTATGATGCATTTTAATATCTGTTAATTATTAAATAAGTTTTGCTGATTTTATTGTAATGACTGATTATAAGAATTTTATTGAATTTAGGAGAAATAATCACAATATTGTTTACATTGCTAAAAATAACCCCAAAAAGTTACATAAATGTAAAAGTTTTATAAACAAAGAAATATTGATTCAATTTTCTAAAATGAGTTGGTTTATCTAATTCTTTCTAATTTTAAAAATATATCCATATATATAGCATTTAGTTTATTTACGTATTGTTAATGATTCATTTAAAAATTGGCGTAAATTTATAGTCATGTTATGTCTTATTATTTTTTTCCTCACTTAAATTTACAATCTTTAAAATTGGATCTGTGCAAGCGACGTCATGCGTGAATAAATTGTGGCATTTGTTTATGAGACGATTAGTAGCTAATCTGGCTCGACACAAATGCGTAACGTCTATTGCAGATTTCCAATTTAATCTCATCCGAAAATTCATTCAGTGAGATGGTAAAGTTAGATCAATAACTGTAACGTGATTAAGCCAAAAACTACGCGATAAGGCACAACCATGTGATTTCAGCGATATTTTTTTTCTCGAGTTGCAAGTACCAAATTGCAGGAATAATGCACATTTTATTAAAAAATATATATTTATCTGTTATAATGGTTTTGATTTTAAAATATATGAAGTTAACTAATGAAATCATAAATGAATTTTTGAAAATAAAAAATCCATAGCAGGCGGTTGTATTTTAAATGTTTTCAAAGCAGACGATTTTATTTTAAATATTTACTTGACATAATGGAAATGCAAGCTACAAAGAAATAATTGTTCGATGTGACAGTAAGAAACAAATAAATAAAAATGATTCAAACTTACTCTAGAAAGTAATAACGCCTAATAAATTTCGTGTTCTTTTTGTATGTTAAAATGAATGCTTATAAATTTTTTTACAAGGATATTAACGTCAATTTTGAGGTTATACAGAATAATAATAATCCAGTTTTAAAGAAAAGCGTTTAATAAGTTCTATAAAAATCTGAAAGGAAAAAAATATAATAATTTTATTTTGAATGAAGGTCTAGTATTTTCCTTTTACAAAGGAGATTACTTTCAGTTTTTTATGTAGTATATTCTTAAAAATGACATTTTTAGAAATAAAATGCGGTATTTCCTTTTATAAACACTCTTTACAGATGCCATCTACTGATTTGTACAGAACACTTCATGAAGAAATAAAAAATGTTGTTTTAAAAGGAATAGATGCTATTGAAAGTGAAATACGCAAGCTAGAGGATGTAGAGGAAATTGATGTAGGTTGAATATTATAATAATGGCTTTATTTAAACAATAGCGAAAAATTAGATATAGAATTTTTGTTGTATCAATACATTTGAAACATATTAATTCTACGCGATATTTCTATTATTTTCATGTTTTAAATTTCTTAAAAATGTTTGTTAAATGCTTTTGTAAACCTAATTAAGAATTAGAACTTATACATGAATTTAAAAAAAAATTAATTTTCCACATTTTTAAAAATATTTGCGTATAAAGATCAAAAAAGTTTCTTTTAAAAAGCTAGCCAGTACTGAAAACATACATTTAAAGTTTCATATTTTAGTTTCAAGTATACATTTAATTAAGTTTTATCCAATGAACAAATCACCCAGTTTAGTTATTTATATGCCATTAAAAATTAGACAATTACTGATATTTTTTTAAAACAATTCTTTTATTTTGAAGCTCGTTTGCAAGCAGATATTAAAAAATAATACCTGAATAAACGATAATACGTTTCTTAAACTCTAGATGAAATTAAAGAAGAAATAAGAAGAACTATTTTAGACAATCTTGTTGCTTTACCAAGAAAAAACACTAATTAAAAAGACCGATTCTTACGCCTTTTATTATCTACCTCCTAATCATTAAAATAAGTTAATGTTAGCATTATCAAGTCACTGACCTTTTTCTGCTTTTTAAATTTTTTATTTTTAAAATTTAAAATAAAACTGAAATTTTAAATTTTCCGGTCTATAAACTAAAGCTAAAAATATTTCTCTAACTCTCATTTTTAAATGTTTTTAAAAGTAAGAATAAAAATTTTCGTAATTTTATTTTTAAAGGTTTTATTATTAATTTATTTCAGACTGTTGTAAAATAGTATGAAACCAGTATTTTGTTCCCTTTAACTGACTTAAAATGTTTTGGATATCATGGTCAAACATATAAAAAGCTTAATTTCAGAAGATATAAGTAAATTATAAATGTGACGTAATATGTTGGACGTTTTTAATGCTTTTAGGTGAATAATTTTTGCTATGTGCTGTACAAAGAAGGAATTAAAAGAGCTTTAAATGAGTTAGATGAATTAATGGATGATTTGGATACCCTCGAAGATAGTAAAGAAGATGGCGGTGATACGGTATTGGATGTTTGACTTTTTACCTATTTATGATCAAGCTATTGCATTAGAAAAGTTCTGGGTTTGAATCCCGGACAAGGCATGTATGTTCTTTCGTTCTGTGTACTATCTGTCCTTACTGTGGGAACAACGTTGGCCCACCTAATATAATACCCCTGAAAAAGAGGCCAACAAATGTTCCCTGTGTAAGGGCCCTGAAAATGCCTGAATTGACGAAATGTTAACACAAGTGAGCAATGGAACTTGAAATAATCAAGCTATATAATTAAATAGATGGTTCATGTTCAATTAGAATTAAAATATCAAGTTTTCATGACTCTCTAAAAAAGACTTGTTTTTCGAAGGTACATTTATTCATCAAAAAAAATATTTACCTTATTATTATTATTACATTATCCAACTTGTTTAAAAATGGGAAATGAGAAATGAAATTAGATGCATGCATTGTTAATTTGAATGGCATATTCTTAAAGACGTCTATAAACGACAAACTTGTTCACTTACTTTATTATTTACTCAAGAATTAAACTGAAAGATAATCTTTATTTTGTAACATGCTTAATTTTTTCGAAAAATATATAAATTTCTTTAGAAAAAAGTGTTGCTTTTTTCGCGCAAAAACTGGTCCACATTTTTCAAGGTCTGTCTAAAGTTTGGTAACCTTGTCTTCCACATTTTTAGAATTAATTGTTCTTATAAAAACCATTTTATATACATTTAAATTCGTTTATCTTAAGATATCTTCATACAAAATTTATATTACTTTATATTATTATTTGCAACTATAAAAATTGAATAGTAAAGATTAACGTTCCTTACATCCTTTTAAACTATGCAGATTAGAATGGTAGTAATTTGCATAAAATCAGGATTCAAAAATTTAACATGTATTTTTTATTGTTTAGAAACTATTGAATCTAGTTTGTACTCCTATAGTATTTTAATATTTTGTCCCTTTATTATGTCTTACATTTTAAAATTAAATGGTAAAAAAAATGGTAAATAATTATTGAAAATGCGTCAAATAATTTGCAATTCGATTTACTCAGTTAGTCTCAGAGGTATAGTTAAAAAACAAAACAAAAATAATAAAAGAACATTTTAGGGCCTAAACTACTCAAGTAATGTTTATAACTATAATTTTGGGTCTGATTTTATTAATGCATAGTTGTCTAATTAATTAGTATAGTAGAAAGCTTCTCCAAGATCGAAAGTTATTTTACGTGTTTCTTTTTTTATGTTCACCAATAGTCGGATTAAAAGTACGTTGGAAATATATTTAATATAATAATTTTAATATAATTGGATTGCAATAAAATTAGTTATCAAACCTATGAGTAAAAAGCATTTTTATTTAATAAATTGTTTTTGAATAAGAGTGCTACATCCAGGCTTACTTCGTTTGACAATTTAAAACGATTTCTTCACAATAATTTTCGTTTCATATTGATAAACATATTGTTACATCAAATTCAATTATTTAATTAAAAGAAAAAAATTTGTAGTGCTTTAAGACATATTTTTTTCTGCCGATTCAGTTGCCGATTCAGTTGCTTAATAAATTTAAAAAGTATTAATTTCGCTAATCATTATAACTTTATAAAAAACGTTACATTTAAAATTCTTAATCATCATAAAAAACTCGTTATGTATTTTTCGCTAAAAGGATTATTTAAAAATAGCACAAACGTTTTTAGACTTTTCTGTAAATATTCCTGATTTATGTAAGTAATATTTATCCCTGAACAAACATAGAATTGTTCATATTGAATATATTGTTGGAAAAAAATAATTTATTAAAAAGTAAGCATGACTAATTTACTAGTTAATAATGAGGAGGAGTTAATAATGATAATCGGCTGTATGGTGGTCAGGGAGCTGACCTCAAGTCAAAAAGATCCCGGGTTTGAATCCCGAATAAGGCATATATGGTCTTCCCTTCTCTTCTGTGGACTATCTATCTTTCCTTCTGTAGAAACAATGTTAAACCACCTCATATGGAGGGTAGTCAACAAAACTGTCCTTCTGAAACCCGAATAACAAAAAAAAAAAAAAAAAAAAAGGGTAGACATAGAAAAAAAAAATTTATAATTGTAAAACGATTACTAAATAACTTTGCCATAAAATGTCGTATAAAAAGTAATATAATGAAATTGCTGTATGAAACATTATAGGAAGAACAATACTGTTGGTTTTAATTTCTTTAATTTATAATAATAATTTAAATGAAAAGCGTAATAATAACAGAGACTAATATTAAGAAGGATTGATAAATTAATATTACTCGCAAAGTTTGTTAAATAATGGATAGATCAATAGTTTATAGATAAATACCATCATAAATTCTATTAATTGTGTGATGATGATAACCAAAAATACATGGATTACATGTGAATTTCAATGATCATATCATGTGATTTTGTATTCAAAAATAACGCAAAAAATTATTAGAATGCAAATATCTTTTAAGGTAAAGAAACATTATTTAAAGTTTGAGAATTCTTATTACCATCCGTATTTGCATTATTTTAACATGAATTTCAGCACAACAGTTGGAAATTAATAAAAGTGTGGAATTTTTTAGAAAACTTCACAGTTTTAATACCTGCGTTTTTTGTATTCTGTAATTAAAACCAATTTCACTTTTTCAGGTAAAAGCTCTGCAAATTTATTGCAAAGACATATATCTAACAAGTTTAGTTATGCGAGAAAAAGAAATTAATATTTTTGAGAAAGAATTGAAAATTAGCCACGAAGTATATGGAATTGAAGTATGTTTACAAATATATAAATTTAGTTATTATTTTCTCATCTGTTTTTAATTTTTATATTTTCCATTTTTATACCACTATTTATCAATTTTCTTATATAAATTCCAAAAATTATAGGGAATAAGTGAATATCATTATGCAATTATTAGGTCCTACAACACATTTAAATTTTATATTTTAACTGTTAGTAAACATTTTGTGCTTTTTAATTACACTGTGAAAAATTCCGGACCAAAAAATACGGTATAAAGTACCGGCACTTGAGGGCATCATCCATAAAATTCATTTTGCAGTAAAACAGTGATATTACTGAAATAATTTCTGTAAAAATTACGGTACACCAGATTTTTTGTTCCGTAACATGATTTGATAAAAATGTATTTTACGATAAAAAGTACCGGTACTTTTATACAGAACCGTAATTAATTTAACTATCGTCTGAATTTATAAAAAAACATTTTTATGTGAGATTCTCTAAATTAATTTTATCTTTTTACATTGTAACTAATCTATATATAAACATGTTCAACATGTATTAGAAGTCGTTCATTTCATTCCATGAATTAAAAACAGATTTCTTTTCCGTTTAATAAGTTGAATATATTTCCTAACTATATAAAAACTTTTTCTGTTACTTAATAGAATTTTTTTTTTCAAATCTAGCATCAAGAAATAATAGTAACTCTAAAAGACTTATTTTTTGCTGCTCTTGAAATAGAGAAAAGAAAATATGAAAAAATTGTTGCTTATAATGATGAAGTCTTTGATGATGGAAAAAAGGTAATGTAACAGATTTTTTTAGATCGATGTAGTAATAAATTCACTCTTTGGGTAATATAGTCATTATTTTTATATGGAAAGAGAATAAAAATAATCAAATTATGGAGTAAGAAATGAGCCCAATTTATATCACAATTCTAATTCTCTTAAATCCTAGAACCCTGGATTTTTTAAAATGATTTTTGTCTAATTATTTATTGCAAAATAAATCCAGTAAATTTTTCAAAAAGTAAGGTGTAATAAAGGTTTATTTAATTGAATTATCTGATGTTTTTTTTCTCTTTTGTGGTTTAAAAACGGTTACAGAAATTTAAGTAAATATCAGGGAAGGATTTGTTTTGTGTATTAAAAATAATACTTGTGTTTTTTTCACTTTTTCACATATTTCTTACTTATCTAGTTTTCATACCGTAAAATTAAAATTTTGATTGAAAAAAATTAATGATAGAAGTGTTAGATACATTTTCTTGAATTTGGAAAATAAATATAAATTTAGTAATAATTTTCACCAGAATAAAAATATATTTTAAGGATATACCTTTAAATTATTTTCTTTTTAAAAATAACCGAAGAAACATTGAAGAAAATATATCGTCAAAAAAGGAGAAACTCTAGTTTAAATTTGTGGATCTTAATTTAAAAAATTCGTATTGAAAATGAATAACTATGCCTGATTGTACGAACTTTACGCAGCGTTTTACTATTGGTTTCGTTAAAGTTTTTACACTTATTCGTTTACAATTATTAAAAATTAAAAAAAAAATCTTATCAAAGTAAAAAACACATGAAATTTAAAAGAATTTAAGGATATTTTAATATAAACCCTCTTTTACTTTATTTAGAAATTATTTTAATCAAAAGAATAAAAACAAAACTTATTATTTTACTTATCATTAACATATCATGTTCATTAATTCCAATATAACATTTAAGAAGAAATTTTAAAAATTCCAATATAACATTTGAAAAGTGTATTGTCAGGATAAAAAAAATCTGGAAATAGTCTAAATATTTAGATATTTACAGTTTGTATCAAAACTTGTTTCAAAAGAAAATAAAGAAAAAAATTAAGAGTCGTAAAAGATAAAAGTTTCTCTGCTAGTTATTGACACCATTATTCTACTCAAAAACAAATATACCGATACAATTGAAGAACGTAGTGGAACATCATGTTAAAAGACATTTTATTGACATTTAATTTGGAAAACTCAATTTTTAAATATTTGAACAAGGTGTTTAATAATGGGCACATTAAATACATATTCTTAAAATACTCCCCCGGTATGAAAACAGAAAACTATATATATATATTAGGGTTAGTAAATTAATAGTTTAAATAGTTGGAAAAAATTATGTTGTGATATTAGTTTTTAATTACATTAATATTTAAAATTGATTATTTTAAAATTTACAATTATTATAAATTTTTACAGTTATAATTAATTTTTAGGTGTCAAAGAAGGGCTTCATTTCAATAGCCACGTTTTATAATTTCATTGTTAAATTTTAATTGGTTCTCGATAATATCTGAATTGTAAAATGCTTTTTTTTCTGCCTTTTTCCTTTTTTCTTTAAGTGTATTTTACAAAGTAAATTTTTAGTTTTCCCGCATTGTAATAGAAATAAGAAATTGGATTTCCTTTGTTGATTAAAATGCAAATTAATTAATATTAATTTTTTTTTCAATTTTACAATCTATTTTATAACTAAATCTTACCTTTTTTAAGTACAAAGTTGTTTACAGAGTATGTGAGCTAAAAAAGTATGTGTTTTTTATAGCTTCCTGTTGTATTTTCTTTTAAAGATCTCTTTCAAAAAGTTGCTACAAGTCTTCATATCGATCCCATCCGTAAGGTAAACTTATTTATTTCACTCTTAACCATTAGCTCAGTCCATTAGCATATATCAGAATTGTATAAGTTATACACTGTAAGTTATTTTTCGGAAAAAATGGATGAATAACAATTTATTTTATTATTATTTTACCATATTCAAGAAAAACAGTCAAATAACCATAAATAAGATGGTATTCAAGCTATTAATTGTGAGAAATATCGTTTGTTAACTGTTTTCACCTAATACGGTTGAGCAACCAGGATTTTATCGTATTGACTAGGCCCGCTTAATGAAGCCACTTAGTTTCTTGCAGCTGGGTACATAATATAGCCGAGTGGGCTTATCTCATGATTAACGGAATGAGGGTTCGAGTCCCAGCGCTAACACAACAATATTTCCTCCATTCCTTCTAACACGTGAAGAGTTTCCATTGTCCAGCATTTCCTAATTTGTGTCCCTGGACTACTAGATTACGATACTCTTATTCACGCATTGATGGCAGCATTTGATTACTAATTACTAGGCAGCTAAAGAAGTCTAGTATTTACCATCTCTTAGGATGAGTGAAAAAACCAGATAAGCTAGTTATTCATTTGATACGGATTCATTTGATAAAACACAACTCAACCACAACTTAACTCCAATGTTTATTACCTATCACCAATTGGCAATTGAATTTCTTTGTTTTTTTTTTGTTTTGAAACCATTCTAATTATAAACGGTTTCAAAATAGTAAAAGTAAAAAATATTCTTTACCGTAAACTTTACGGTTAATTGGATGGACTACAGCCGGTTATTTTAACGCAATTTTATTTCTAACAGTGCATTAGGGAACACTAAAAGTGTCAGTAATTTATGATATCTTGTATATTTACCAAGGAGAATACTACCTCTTTTAAAAAGAATTTTTTGTGCACCAAATGTTTGCTAACGTTTTGTTTTTTAATTACTGATTTTTGGGTCATCACGTTTGTTGTCCTGGTGTTGGAAAGCACTTGGCAGTCGTTGGCTTAATATAAATTTCTTTATTGGTCTTCTTTGGTTGAACTTCCTTCTTTGAATCATAAATACACGAAAAAACGTAATGCAGATTATTTGAAGTTCCAAAGCATTTAACCGCAACAATTCACTATTTCAATGTTTTAAATAGTTTAATCACTGTTTAGGTCATACAGGTGCATTCATCGCTGAAAGAATTTTTGTGTGAAGCATTTAAAATAAAACAGAAGGAATTTGAAGTGCCACTTTTTCTATTGAAAAAAAGTTTGGAAAAAGTAATTTCGAAATTGATTCAAGAAGTGAGAGAAAGAGAAATGAAACAAGAAAAGGATCTTCTTATCCGTATTCAGGTATAGCTTTTCATCAAGTGTTCGTAGAAGTAATTCATATAATTGATCATTTTTTATGAAAATGAAAATTAATTTTAATTTTTTTCTTCTAGAAACTAGTAAATCTAAAAAATTGAATAATGTATGATCACGATATGATTTAATATAATTATAGAGAGAAAGATGTAACCAAAATATGGTTTTTAATGATATCAGATTCATTTTTGAAACGTAAATTTATCTATAATAGGATTATCGATCTCTCTGAAGAAAGGATTAAAAATAATGATGAATTTTTGCTGTTATTGAATCAGCACAGTTAGCTGATAATAAAATTCTTAACATGCTGAAAATTTTTATTTATTTATCAATTGCAATCAATTTATTTATTAACTAATAAGTTTCAAAAATTATATAAACTGAAAATCAATACAAATAATTTTTAGTAAAAACTTACATAAGCTTTTATCATGGGAAATTTTTAAATAAAAGGTTTCCAAAAAGTGTAAAAGCTAAATTATAACAAGTTTGTTTTTATAGACTATATTATTAAATTAAAATTAAGTTGAATTTTTATTTGATTTATTTGGAAACGTGCAGCAAACTATACATTTTACTAGTTAAGCTACCGGAACGGATTGAACACACTATGAAAAATCATTGAATAGACTTAACTCTTTTAAGTCTTATGGAGTCGGCTCTTATGTAAGTAATTGCAAAGAAAACTAATACGAACCACTTTAAAAATTATAATTTGTCTGGTTAATTATCAAATGATGCTTAATATCAATTATTTCGTTCTTAAGCATACATAGGTTAATTTTCCTCTTACTCAAATAAATTGCTATCTCGTTCAAACTTTAAATTCACCATCAGCGGATGTGTAGATAATAAGATTTGAAAAATAAATATAGGGAAATCTTTCTCTTCTTTAATTAAATTTTCTAATATGGATAATATAGAGAATTTAGATAAATTAGACAAATTATATTTTTTTCTGTCTAATGTCAAAATATTTAAAGTATTTGGGATATTTTTTATTTCTGGGAAAATATAAAAGTTTGTCAGAAATTCAGCATCTAGCTAATAAGAACTTTAAATTAACCAAATTAAATTTTTGTGATCATCATATTCAAATAATGTTTTTACAATTAACTGAATGCAAGATAATCATTTTGTTATTTGCTAGCAGCATTATTTTTAAAATAAAAATCGCTGATAACTATTATTATTATTATTTGCGGTAAATAAATAGTTAGATAAATTGTTTTTTCTAATACGGAAGTTATAACATTAAGAATATACAAAATACGCTTTTTCAGTATATATTCATTATATTTTTCTTTAATAATATCTTTTCTAACAGTTTCTATTGTTTTTGCTAAACTTTAATTTTAGGCACTAAAAATATCAAACTCTTGGAAAGAGCTTTTTGTAATGGCTTCAAACATTCGTAGAGAAGAACTTATTGAAGCTCTTCATAAGAAAGTAGAAGAAATGAAAGATGAATATTCAACATCAGAAGCCATAAATTCTGATAACAGCTTTAATTTAGATTACCAAGTTAGTGAATTATTATTTTATAAATTTTGAAGATAGATTTTATTGCGTTTCGTTACATTATTATTTGCCTTGTGACATGATTTATTTTTTTGATATTTCATAATTTATTTATTATGAAATGGCAAAATGTTAGGTTTGTTTATAGAGTTTTTTTCCTTCTAAGTTTTGAAATTATATTTTTCATTGTGAACTGAAAAAGAATTGAAATTCAATTTATTTAATGGAGGACTTTTATAAAAAAAAATATGGGCTCAAATAAGATTTTAAAGATATTTTTTAAGATATCTTAAAGTTGGTTTTTAGGAAACATAAAAAATAATTTTTACAAAAGAATCATGAGATTTTACAGTGGCAACAAAATATGCATGCAACATTTGGTAAAAATATGCAAAACAAAAAAGAACTGTTCAATATAAAAGACAGTTTCCATTCAGAAAAAATCGACATGTTAAAAGGAATAATCTAAAGAAACTGTAACGTAAAGATATACTTGATAATATATAATCCTCATTTGCTTCGAAAATTATAAAGGGCGAAGAAATCGACATGTCGCCTTTTTTCACTTTATAATCTTTAAGTAAATGAAATTTTGACTTTATCAAGGATAACTAAGTTTATTTGTTTGATCACAACATATAATTAAAGTATAAATATATTCTTTATAGTTTATCTATGCATTGTTTAAATGTGAAATATCTATAATAAAAAATTACTCTCTAGGCACGACAAGTATTAACATCATGGAGAAAAATAGTCTCTTTTGTTGTAGAAGCTAAGCAAGCAGAACTCAATAATATAGAAAATTTACTGAAGAAAGATGACAGTCATAGTAGAGATGTATGCACAATTAAACCTTATTTCCTATTTATAATAGAAATTTTTTATATTTATTCTCTGAGGTTAGATAAATTTAAAAAAAGAAAGCTATATCAGTAGAAGAAATAGTTTAAATATCCTAGAAGTTGGGAAATATTTAAAATGCTCTTAGTATTTTATTCTAGGTAATTACTTCAAAACTATTTGAGAATTCACTTTTAATATAACCAACGAATTTTAATTCAAATTTATTTTCCATTACTACAAGAAAATGTTAAAGTTTTATTAAAGTCAGTACGTTTGAGAATTCAATAATTAGCAAGGAAGGTACCCGATGTGTCCTTTGCAAGTCAAGCTAAATTATTATTTTTTTAGGAAGGGAGTAGGAAATAATGTCTATAAAATATTGTTTCAACAATTTCAAGTTTAGGCAAAAAAAAGTAAGTAAGCGTAGAAATTTCGCAACCAAATGCTTGATAAATAATACAATTGGAATAATCATGATTAACAGACGTTTAAATCTCATTTTTAAGATTAAATTCAAACGAAATTCCAATTCATTTAAATAGATTGGTAGCATAAGAAAATGTTTGCACAATGAACGAAGGTTTGAAGAATAGAATTTTTATTTTATAATTTTAATTTATAATTTTTTCACTCATTTTATTTTCATTTTATAATTTTTTAACCGGCGTTGAACAGCCAACTCAATTTTGAGTTTCAGACTACCATTGTTCAGCTTCATAACCATGTAATTTTGAAACCAACCTGGAAGACAAGGGGTCTCCTAGATAAAACATTGGGACAAACTGGCTTTCGAGGAGGACTTTTGATGGAACTAATCCGCATTTGCGTTACACGGAGAGAAAAACTAAGAAAACTTCCCACTGAAAATATTTTATGTCAGAACTGTAGTCGGAACGAGCCGACAACATAGTTCGTATTGACCAGCCAACGCTGTGATTCGAACCCGATTCACCTCATTGGGAGGCGAGTGCTCTGTTCCTTGAGCCCACCATGGATCTATTTCATTATTTAATACTTTAAATTTAGTTTTTTAAAATGCAAGTATTAAAGCTTCAGATTCAGAAGAAACTTTCTTAAATTAAATTAATATTTTATAGCCAGCAATACTCTTTGTCCCTGGAATGAATTAAATTTGGTAATGTATTAAAGTAAAAAATTTAAATTTTAGGCAATATATGACTTAATAATTACCTATAAAAAATTTTCAGAACCTTGTTTATAATAAACTCAACCATAGCTCTTCTGCAGGAATAAAAGTAAATTTTATTTGAGTGGAGTTAAATTGTTTATGATGTTTTTATAAATTGATTTATCATTCAAATATATTTAACCTACTGATAATTCAAGATAAAACCTTTGAGCATTAACAAGTTAAACAAAGCTAATATATATATATTTTTTTTTCATTTAATAAAATATCTTTCAGTTTTTTCTTGTTTCGTTCTAAAAGAGTTTAGGAAATGAGCATTGGTTTATAACCTAATTAAAGTTCAACACATCATTTTATATTTAAAATTATATTTTGAAAAAAGTTTCAATTTATATTAATGTTTAGTAACACACGTGAAAAATTAAACTAAATGTTAAAAACTATTCAAAATTTTTGTGAGGAATATGTTCTATTGTGCAGGTAAAAGCAATGGAAAATTACGATAAAAAAGATGATGAGAGTTCTGAAGGTGAACCGGAAAGCAGGGAGGAGACTGATGAATTATCACAAGTAAGTCATTAATATTTGCTGCACAGTAAAATAAATATGTGAAATAAAAACCTTTTGAAACAATCCTATTTATCCTGGATATTATTGCAACCTGGCCAAACGGTCTGATATCATTCCTTTGATTGTTCACCTTTTATCTTTAGCGCAAAAGGAAAATATAGAAGATATTGTCAAATGAATAAATTATTACTTGTTTTCTTTACAAAAGTTTTCGTCCGTGGTTTTTAACTTTTATAATTATTATTACTTAAGTGTATCGCTTAATTTTCATGAAATACATATGTCTGTAATTTGAATTTCATCATGTATATTAAATTGATTTTATGATATTTTATAAGCCAGTAAATTCGATATGAGCCGCGAGAAATTTTTTTTTTCATTGTTTTGGTCGAAATTGGATTTTAGTTTATCTGCCTCCTTATTCGATACCCTTGGGAGTTGAATAGAAATTTATTGGTCTGTTGAAACATCTAACACACCTGTTTACAGCCCCATTTTATGAGTAAATATGATGCCGATTACAGCTGCACCAATACTGTACATTATGATAGTTTTTTTTACGGCTTCTCGAAGATAAAAGTACAGGAGAAAGTAACTTGATTGTGGTAAATTTTAAATATCATAATTTGCCCCGTGAAACAGCATTATGCCAGATAATACTGAAAATGTTAGTCTTTATTTTGATGAGATGAACTACTAATTACGTGTTTAGCTCAATCCAATAACGTAAAGCTGCAGAGAAGGGCAGCGAATAATAATAAACAAAAAAGAAAAATAGGCATCATTTTAGTTTTATTATTGGTGTCTTAGAGTTTTGTGCACGATTCTGTAGTGTTGCTCAGTGTTGATTAATTGTTGCTAATTTTTTCACCCCGTGCGCAAGACGGGTATTCAGCTAGTAGCAGAATATAAAAATTCATTTTTACACATCTTAAAATTGCCTTTTTGTTTTCATTTAATTCTTTCTTTAACAGTTTAAATGTAAGCCTTCTTTTTAATTTTGAGTAGTAGTAGTAGTAGTAGTAGTAGTAGTTCATTTACGTCGCACTAGAGCTGCACAATGGGCTATTGGCGACGGTCTGGGAAACATCCCTGAGGATGATCCGAAGACATGCCATCACAATTTTGATCCTCTGCAGAGGGGATGGCACCACTGCTTCGGTAGCCCAACGACCTGCACGCGAAGTCGAGCACTTTACGGTAGCACAGTTTAACGAGGACCAATACCGCACACCCTCGGTCCCTACGCAGACTGATCCAAGTGGTGACCCACCCGCACACTGACTGCGGTCAGTGATGCTTGACTTCGGTGATCTGCTGGGAACCGTGTCTTAACGATCAGTCCACTGCGGGACTTTTAATTTTGAGAGAAAAGCAATTTGGAATTTTTTTTTAATATCTATGCAAAAGATTGTAACTTCTATGTGGTGCAGTTTTCTGTAACTTCTTATAAAATATAGACCTGGAAAAATACTTATAAATAAAATTTTAAAAAAGCATCAGAGATAAGAACATTATTAATCCCTTTCTTTCATGGAATAATTGTATAAAATGCGTATTCGTAAAACAAATGTTTAAATTTTAAATTGTAAATTCCCATTTGAACATTAATTAAAACTATTCCTAAAGCTAATGAATGTGTCATCAACCTGCAAAAAGATCTATAACCTTTCCATCAGTAAGAATTCCAGCGAACTTCAGGATATAGAAAAGGAAATGAAACCGCTTTTCAGTTCTGAATATGATGAAGTGAAAACTGATGAAGATGAAAATAAGGTAATATTAGTTGAAATTATATTAGATGTTTGATCATTTATTTTGGTGCCTCTTATATATGGTTAAAGGATTTATACATATATTAATAAGTAACCTCAGTAAGATATTGGTTTGATCAAAAAATAATAACAATTAAATTTTTAAAAAATTATAATTTTTGTTGTTGTTGTAATTTTTATAAAGAATAATAGGTATTTGATAAGAACGCTAAGACGTTTTTAATATATATGCTATTAAACCATTGTTTTTCTTTAGTTGTTTATTCAATTGAAGGAAATGCAAGTATATGATTTTGTTTTTTACCAACTAAAATTTACTTTGAGCCACATAAACATAATTAGATCATGTTATTAATTTTTTTAGGCTTTTTTCATTTAGCTTAACATTTTGCCTGAACTTTTTTTAGCATACTTTTGACATTAAAGAATCTTTTTTCATCAACCTAATATTAAAGCACTTTATTGAAAAAATTTTTAATAATTTTTTTTTTCACATTGCTTCATGTCGTTTCATATTGTCATATTTGTAGTACAATTTCTTAATTTTAGCATAATAAAACTATGTACAGTTTTGTCTTGAAATCTTTAAATAATTTCTGGTCCGGTTTTGCAAAAGTTTCTTAAATGCTTTATATTATTAAATAATTATTTAAACTAATTGCAATTTAATTTAATTTAACCATTTACCTTAACTAAACAGCTACATTGTTGAAATTTAAGGATTGAATTTCGGTATGAATTACCAGCATTTTGGGAGCATCATCCGTAAAGTTCATCAACCGTAATGCGGTAAAATGAACGTAAAGTTCATTTTACCGCAAAACCCATTTTACAGTAGTATTTCTTTAATTAGAGTGATTTTACAGTAATTATTATTGTAAAAATTACAGTTCATCAGATTTACGGTAAAAAGTATTGGCACTTTGAGTGCTGGTATTTTTACTGTAATTTGATCCGGAATTTTAACAGTGACTATTTAACTATTTTCTTTTACGCTCTTTTCTTTCTTAAGAAAAAATCTTTATTTTTCAATGATATTGTATTTATTATTGTAAAATTAAGTTTTTACTTAATAGGATTTTTTTTTGTTTGAAATAATATCTCATTAAATTGTAGATTTTTTAAAGGTAGGAATTAAAACTTGCTTTCAGCTATAGGTAGACCTTCGTATTTGGAATTTAAAGAGATTTGTGAACCATATTCAATTTTTTTAAACTAATAAAAACTCAATAACAGCTTTTTAAATGCAAATTATATTTTTTTAATGGTTTTTTAAATTAAATATATACATTTTAGCTAAAAATACATTTCTTTCTTTTGAAGTAGCTTATTGTCAATTAACTTATTAGATAAATTGATTTTGGAAATTTATTTTATTTCAAAATGGCATTTTAGGTTGTTAAATCACTTAATGAAGTAAAAAATATCTTAAAAGAATTTCATGGAAGCACGAAAGAGCAAGTCTCAAAAATGTATGACTGTATAGAAGTTTTAACTAAATTTGAAGAAAACATATCAGCACAGGTAAAATATCTTAGCAGTTTTAATAATATTTAATACTATTAGTACAATTCGTTGCAATTTTAAACTATGTTAGTTTTTTAATTTTTTCCTGTGTACCTTTAGACTTCGACCGTAAATAATATCATTGGTTCGTTACTAAAAGAAGCTCTTGAGGAAGAGGAAAAATCTTTAACAAAATTAGAAACTTTTCTCATCACATTGACTGACTTAATTAAAGAATTCGGCAGTGAAGTGAGTAACATTTTTCAGGAAAGTAGAGTTTTTGTGCATGGTTTAAATTAAAAGTATCAATAAATGCAGTTTATATAATACGGTTTTACAACTTTTAATAATATTTTAATACTCTGGGGCATGAGAGGAGCAATTTGAAACGAAGACCACTTTTTTCTTTGGATTTTCCGAACGAATACGGACTTAAAGATCTGGTCTAGTTTATTGACTAGACCAGTTAAGATAAGCAACACCACAACAAAATTAGCAATAATAACCTTTAATAATAGTAAACTTTAATAATAGTTACTTTTAATAATGGTGACTTTTAATAATAGTAACTTTTAATGATAACTTTTAATAATCTAACTAATTAGAGTTAGACAACAATCTATGAAACTAGTATATTTTAATTGGTTAGTTCTCAATTGAAACTAAATTCATTAACTTCTGTTCATTTGCCATTTATTAAAAGATCAATTCCAAAGTAACTCATAAATCAAGCTAAGGACTACTGTTTACTTTGATTGTCTGCTTAATGAATTCCAACCGGCTGGTCCGGCAGTCAATAAAGATAGCTCGTCTTTAACCCTGTCCCGCCCCCTCCCCCCACAACGGGGCATCCGGGGAAAAGATAATAAAGATAATTATTTGAAGGTCAATTGGGGGAAAGCAATCTGAAATGTGGCTAAAAACTCATGAATTTTGCATCATAATAACGCAATCTTCTCGCAATCGTCAATGTAGCCTCAATAGTACCATATTATCCAGATTTGACTCAACATTCCCAAGGTTGAAATTTCTCCTTTGTTGTCATTTTAGTTTGAATCTAACTATTCGATAAAAGAAAATTCTTTTCGAACTCTGGGGCATTCACATACACAATTTTAAAGCATGTTTTGGTTATTGGAAAAAACGTTAGTAGAAGTCAGAAAAAAGAATTGTGAAGAAGATAAAATATATTTTGACTAATAAATTGTAACCAAGGTTTATTCCATCATTCCGAATGGTGAACTCTTATATGTAACATAGAATTTTCTCCTGTTTGTTTATAATGCAATAAATAAATAATTGGACAAGAAATTCTGCTCATTTATGAACTAGCAAAAAAAATTAAAAAAATGTTTTTAAAACTAACAAATACACAAAACAAAATTTTTAAGCGTTGACTTATGGGTCATGAGACAAACATTGTGATATAGTTACTGTATCATGCAAAAATTCATTGATAATTTTTCTTTACATTTTGAAGGTGATGCAAGGATTATTGCGTGTATTGTGTTATAAATTGTACAGTTGTTTATGAAAATATATACTTATAACAGAATGTTATAAGTATATATTAGTTCATTAAATCAAGTTAGTTCATTAAATCAATGAAAAATGCATTCACTGAAATAATCATAATGTCAATATAAAAGAATCATCGTCATAAGTACGGGAAAAGGAATGCACATTCATATCATGAATCAACGAAACAATTCATATATAAAATACATTTAGAAGTAGTCGACATATGTAGAATATATTAAATAAATAAAAAGTTATTAATTCTTTATTTTAAAAATTGGTTTATTGGTGTTAGAGATTAGTCTATACGGTTATTGTTTTAGACGCCTTATTGTCGTAATTGGCACCTTATTGTCTGTTTGTCTTATTGTCATAAACATCTATCTACTTTTTAAATAAATATTTCAATGCAAAGTATTATATTTAGCTTTACAAATCTATTCTTCCAAGCTTGCCAGTTCCCACTATGCTAACAAAATATATGTAATTCAAAAACTGAAATTTTATTTTATAGTGTCATATAATAACAAAAAAAAAAGAGTTTTCTAATTTCTAATTTTTTAAAATTTTAGCAATATATGAAAAAATTTTTAACACGGGCTGTACAATACTTTTTTGGAATTGCTATACATTTCTATTTTTAGGTATCCTTTAATAGTGCTTCAGTATAAGTGTTTTATGCATGCTTGATTTTAAATCTTGTTTTAACCAGATAAAATGTTTCATAAATATTGGTGGTTTTTGACCTCTACATTTCACTTTTTTAGGCTTCTCATCAAATAAAACCTTTAACAGATCTTTTTGTAAAAGAGATGAGTTCAGAAGATCTTAGCTCACAGTCGGAAGATGTTGAAAACTTAACTGAGAAGGTAAAACTTTTTAACTCGTTTTCATCTCAAAAGTGTAGGCATACAAAAAAAATATTTTAATGCATATCTATTTTCAATACTTTTAGGTAGTAGCAGGGCTAAAAAGTAATTAGTATTGTGATATTAGTATGATAAAAATCATTTTAAGATGAATAAATACTGATCTGATGAAAAAGAAATACTGATGAATATTATTTTATAAGGAAACTGATATTAGAGCTATGTTAGATTAAAAAAATCAGCAGGATAATGTGTTACTGGGCAAAAAACAATTCTAGCATTAGCTATTTAAGAATGATTATGAAACTGCAATTAGTAATTATTTTTAAAAATTACGATTATTGTAAATCTTGATTTTTCAGGAATTGCGAGAGCAAAAATGAAAATGAAAAAGTAAATAAAACTTAGTATAGTTTATTAGGGGTTTTTGGAATTGTGGGACAGTTTAACTTCTGTTCATTTTTAAATAATAGAACCTAAAAAACTAATTAATGTCTTCAAATGAAGAAATGACAAACTTTGTGCTATGTATGGAAGTTAAGCAATGTAGATAAAGCCACAGGTATGTCTAGAAGGAAAATTACTGCTCAAAAAAAGTTGCAACAACAAAAAACAGTGCATCAAGCAATAGAGGAAACCCACGTTTTTCTTCTTTTTGTTAGAATCATTATACGCTGCTCTTAACTTAGCATCTGATATTGATTTCTACGAATCATTTCAGATTTTGTAGAATTTCAATTACTTAATTAATGTTCTTTCTAACACCCTATTCATTCCTAATTTTTTGAAATCTATTTTATTTTTATTTCTATGTCTTGCACACCTGGGTTTCTCACCTTATTTCCATAGCACATGCTTCTTATCTGTCCTTCTTCGTTTTATTATTTTGTTTCTATTGCTACCCATATCCTTTTGGCATAAACATTTTCCCCAGAAGTAAGCGGAAGATTTACCCATTTTCAAAATCAAGTAGAAATGACTTTTACGAACATGAAAGTGAGACTAGTCTAATTAACTCTAAACACTATTCTTTTTTCTGTTGTTTATTTTGAGATAATGAGCCTTTAAGTCTAAAAAATGCATTGTTTCTTCTGTCTTGTTTGATAATTAGTGCTCTGAGTTAGGCAGCAGAAATAAGTTGGGAAGGTAAAAGTTTTTAAAAATGAGATAGAAATGATTGGTATAAGTATTAAAAAAAGGAAAATATAATTCCAATTTTTGAATAAATGAATTTGGAAAAGCCTTCAAATAAGGCTTTCATATGAAGACAATTATATTTTTTGTTTATTTTGAGATACAGAGCCTTTAAGGGTAACGAATGTATTGTTTCATTGTCTTGTTTGATTATTTTGCTCACAGAGTTCGGTAGTTGGAAATGTAATAATTGGGAGACGTAATAGTTTTTAAAAATGAGATCGAAATGACTGGTATAAACATTGATACGGTCTAAAGGACTTAACCTCTTGCACTTCGCTGAAATTCGGAACAAGCCGTGCCAAACTCATGCACCCGAATGTCCGCGAAAAGAGCCTAAGACAAGAGAGACAAAGAGGATTAGAGATTAGGAGACAAGATATAAAAAGCCTATTCATCTAAAGAAGAGCCCATTTAGATGTTCTTGTTTAGCTCGAGATGAAGACCAAGAGTATGGCTCGTGATATTCATGTTTGGTCCGAAATGTCGATTACGTGCCAGACTCGTGATATTCACGTTTGACGTGAAATTAAATATCGAGCCTGACTCGTTATATTCAAGTTTGTCCTAAAATTTTCTTCACGAGTCAGACTCATAAAAATAGTGTTAGGGGTTAAAGAAATTCAAAGTACTGTACCTAGCATTTTTGATATCAAAATATATTTTAAGATTCCTTTAAATTTACAAATTAATTATTTGATCGATATATATATAGTAGAAAAAATTTAAAATAATATTGAATAGGATTCAGATGAGACCTCGGATGTTACTAAGCTGACTATGGAAGAAATAGAAAACATTATTGCTGAGGTTGATGCAGAAGAGAAAGAAGAAGACGGGGATAAAAATTATGACGAAATGAAGGAGGTATTTTTAAATATTTTTTGCTCATTTTTTTTTGTTCTTACTTTTTGTCTATCATATTTTATAAAATATCTGTAATCCTTATCATTTAATTTTTTTAAACGCTTCTGTTTTTTCTCATTACTTACTTTTTAGAAAAAACGTGTGGTTTCTGACTTGACAATTTATGAAACAATTTAAGTTTGTTTTGGAAAAAATAGTGTTGAATTCCTTCTGCAAAACTTAAAAAAATGCGCTAAAATTAACGGCCAGTCAACTACTTATTAGGTATTCATAGCTTTTTTTAAAAAAGAAGATTTTTTTCAACATTTCTTGACAATTGCAGATACTGTGCAGATATGTTTAAAATTCAGCTTAGAAATATATATTTGATTTTTGAAGTTTTTTTAAAATCTTTTCAGGATTTTACAGTGCTATACGCACGTTATTTAAACGTTTAATTCATGATTTTGACAACGTAAACTGCTAATTTAAAGTTAACCAGTTTTTTCTGTTCGTTTTAATATTTTTTTAGTTTCGGTAAAAAATTTCTTGCATAATGAAATGATGACCTAATTATGCCTTTTATTTTAATCTGCAGGTTTCTGAATTTCTTCTTTCATGCAAAGATTTTGTTGCTAATGTTGTTGAAAATAAAAATGAATTAATAGAGAATATTCTAATTGATTTAGAAAAGCTAAAAATGCCTGAAAAGAAAAAGAAAACTAAAGAAAAAGTGCAAAGAGTAACTATTCTTACGATTTGTTTGCATAATTTAGAAAAAAAAAATACTTTGCTATACATTGTCGCTTGAGAAAAATATAGTTGTTTTTACTACTACATTTTTGATATGTTATCGAACATAATTTCATGAACATATCATTGTCCGTAACAACTATCAGTAAAACTTAAAGAATTTTGATATATACTTATTTTATAACAATACTAACCACCTTTAGCGACCAGTTTAGTAACACACCAAAACTATCTTGTTTACACACAAACTTTAATGTTAATATCTTCTTCGAGTCATAACTTGAGTTTCGTATTTATACGCTATTGCTCAGGAAAACAAGCCCCGTACCCAATAATTAGTATGGCAGTATGAGGCACTATAGTAACGTTTATGATTAAAATTTCTATAGATATTTTAAATAGGACAAAAAAATAAATCTAAATTATTACTTCGCAACTAAATTTTTAATTTAAAAAAAAATAAATTAATAATTCTAAATATGTACTTAACGTATAACTAATTATATAAAACTACTTAAGTTATTGCTTAACTTACAAAATGAATAATAACTATAGTGTTGCCAATAGATAGAGAAATTTCCGAGTTTATGGTGCCACATACAAGATATATATATATATATATATATATATATATATATATATATATATATATATATATATACAGGGTGATTCTAAAAAGATGGGCAAAATTTTAGGAAGTGATAGTACACACCCAAGCAAACAATTTTTATCAAAGAATGTATGGTCGAAAACAAAACGCAAAGGTGCTGGCGCATTTGGAAAGTTGTTTGATGCAAACTTGAAAGCCCCATTCCTGTTGCGAGTTACTGCGTTGCGTTACTTGTCGTCAAGCTTTCGGCCGCTGCAGGGAAAGTTCGTGATTTGCCTGTGGTGTTTCAGAATGTTCGCCTATATTTTCTTCGCCGTTGTACTGTGTGCATAGCCGCTGCCGACCACTGTTTTGAACACCTATTGTAATCACATGCCATTAAATTTGCTTTTATAACTTAACTTCACCGTTCTTTGTGTGTTTTTGCCTCATATAAGAACATAAACTATGACGTCCTCTAGCGGTTTTGCGTTTTGTTTTCGGCCATGCATTCTTTGATAAAAATTGTTTGCTTGGGTGTGTACTATCACTTCCTAAAATTTTGCCCATCTTTTTAGAATAACCCTGTATATATAGATATATCGATAGATAGATTATTTCCTTTCTTTTCTTAAGTACATAATACCAATACAAATATGTAACATTATATTTCCAATACACCTCTATTCTCGGAATGCACACCATAAGTGAGTGACATAAATTTTTAAAACTGTAATTCAAGAGTAGATCAAAATTTTAAGTCTTTTCCAATTTTACTTAAGTTTCATGACATGAAATCTTAGTTTCTAATGCAAATTCTTTCAAGGGGATTCCAAAGTTTCACTAACTTTTGCATTATGTGTTTTTTTTAAAATCATAATACTTAAAAAAAGCGTAACTTGTATTCATATTAATTATTTTCAAGTCCTTTTTTTATCTTGCCGAAATAACATAAATTCATTGTATTTAGGCTCTGCAGAGTGTTTTGTCTTGTAAAGGTGTTTTTCTCAAAGCAATTACTTCTGGAGAGTCACAAATGAAATTGGCATCCGAGAAAACAATGACGAAGCTGTCGTTTGAGGAACAAGAGAAAAACACAATCAAATATGAAGTAAAATATTTCTGTTCTTTTTCATGAATCGAATATAAGAGTAATATATTAATCTATACTCTGACGTTTATGTTAAACTTTGCTTTAAGTCTGTATAATGCTAAATATGTTCATACATCTATTTTAATGCTACAAACAAAACAAAATATCATACAGACAGACAGAGAGAGAGAGATAGAGAGAGATTATCTACTTGTTCTATTTTAAATAAAGTGGATGCCAGTTTATAGCATTCAAGTTTTAATACTAAAATATTTGACTTTTCAATTATTTTTAAAAAAAAGTTTAGGTTGTTAAATCAGAGCTTGTTGAAGTTAAGCATCAAGCTCGTAAAAATAATTTTATTCCTTTATTGAAATAATTTTGTTATAGCTATTAAAAGAAAATTTATATGCATTTTTAAATCTTAAAAATCCAATTACCTTTATTTAAAAATGCTTCTGATCAGTATTAAGGTAGAAAATTTTCTGTGCTTCGTTAGAAAATTAAATTTTTTTTTGCTTGGGTGATTCGATAGATATGCACCTCGATAGTGGAAAATTTATTGAACTAAAAATGCAATATTTATAATCAGAGAGCTATTCACAATAGTATAAATATAGGAAACGAGCAAAATCTCTTTGCGGTTAATTTTTTTGCTTACAAAATAAAATTGTTAAGAGTTACGCGCACATAGAAAAAAAATTCGGGTAAAATTATCGTACTGTATGGTAATAAATTCTGGTAAAAAAATCATAATTCTGGTTAATAATCGAAATATACGGTATTTAAATCATTCATTTGGTAACTTCACTTTTTATAAGGTGATGATTGGCCGGAAATTCTGGTTTCAAAAAATTTTAGTTCTAATAAGTTAGAACTAAAGTTCCATTCTTTTAGTTCCATTTAGTAAAAAATATAAAACTGAAAAATAAATGTAACCAAATAAATGGTTTTTATCCCATGCTTAAAGGTATCATAAAATTACCAAATTTTATCATATTTACCAACCAAATTATTTGGCATATTATAAAACCATATTTTATTGTTAATTTTATCAATCTCATAGAACTAGAAATACGGTAAATTTTATCTTATTCTGGTAGGTTTTACCATCCATTTTTTCTCAGTGCAATTTTGTCTTTTACTTCTTAATGTTTATTTACGCACTAAAATTTATTTTTCAGGCATCTAAAATAGCTAAAGAGTACAGAGAGCTATTTCATGCATTCATAGAAACGAGACAACAGCATTTGTCCTCAATGAAAGAAGCCTTGTGTTCTTTAGAAAATAACGAGAAAACATTGATAAATAATACCAATTCAGAGATTGGATATCTCGACAATTTAAGATCTGAGGTACATAGTCTTCCTAGTATATCTAGAACAGCTAATTAAAATATAAGAATAACGTCTATTTATTGTGAATTTTTAGTTCTCGCAGAGAAATAAAATGCATTATATATTCCAATTTCCATAAAAACACTGATTCATAGGAATTTGTTTGCGTGAAATACTTAAAATATTAAGGAATTTCTGGAAATATTTCTTTAAATGAAATGGACAATTTAAGTAAAATAAAATGTAAAATGAATTTCTTTATCAAGGCGAGCTAGCATTTTTAGTTCTTTCAGTATCCAGAGAAACCATAATTAGCTAGACCATTAAATTTTTAGTTTAAAAAGTTTTAGTGTAAGTCAGTTACTTTATTTTTGTCGGAAAATGATCTATAGTTTAATTGGACTATGTTGTAGAGATAATGAGACAGCATCAAAATTTCAATATAATTTACGGAATTATCTAGAATGGAAAAGTTTGAGAGAAGATGTAGCTGGTGACTTTGGTACCACGGGTCAAATATGTCTACTGCAGTTAAAACACACTTAACTTATTCATTTTCACCAATTTTATAAATAATAAATTGATAGAATATAAAATTCATCAGAAATAAAATTTTTTTAGGGTAAGTTAAAAAAAAAAAACTTTTAAAATTAAAAAGAAAATGCTGAATTGAGGAAAATGTGGAATTTCATCAAAATTAGGTGGAAAAAAACAGTGGTGTTACGTCATTCCTTTATATTCTTCTTCTTTTGTTGAAGTGAATTCAGCTTAAAGCTGTTAAGAACAAATTAGAACTGGGTTAAAATTTGATTAATTGAAGGATTATCATCCGGCGCAAAGCTTCATTTGATATTCGAGCCTTCTATTGTATTGATCAAAATTTTGATTGGGGATCAATTCTATTTGGCGAAAAATGACACTATTTTGCTTATAACTAATTGAAGTTTTTAAAATTTTTAATGTCATTATTTAAAGAATTTTAGTTGAAGGTTGGGTGTTCTATATACTCAGAGAAAGGATAGAGACTGTAAGGAGACCACGAGATTCGCCTCTCCTAAACTATGAAAAACAGTATAAGAAACAATATTAATTTTGAGTAAAACTCAAGATTACATAATTTAATAGATCGAAAAATAATAGTGAAAGTTTATGAATTGCTTTTAGTTTCTTTCCCAATTGAACACTTACTGCAATTTATATTTATAGGTTACTTCAGTTTGTAAAGATCTTATAATTGGATCCATGGAAATGAAGATGAGAGAAATCAATAACATTCATCAACAACTCGTTTCCTTAAATGATATTGAGATGAAAACAAAACAATTTGTTGATGAGTTAGGTAAAGAGAATAGAGAGGAATCCTTTGCTAAAGTGAAGAAGGTACAGCCCAGTTTTTATTGAACCAAGCTAAACAACGTGAAAAGAAAACAAATGCCAAATGGAACAGAAATTTGATTGTTTTGGTTCTATAATGAAGAATTTTCTTTATTATTGAAACACAAAATGATAGATGATAGTAAACACATAATGAGGATAAAATTACAAATAAGTTACAATAAAGAAAGGAGGGATAGATTAAATAGGAAATGGAAACAAGATCAGATAAGGATGTCATACAAAAGTACAGGTATAAGAAAACAAAGATGTGGGTGTACTTTGGAGGGGAAGGGAGAGGACTCTAGATTTGTCAAAATGCAGAATTGAAAGAAAATCATTTTCTTATCTTTTGGGAAGAATGGGATGCTAGAAAGTCCATGATATTACATATCAG
This sequence comes from Parasteatoda lunata, assembly GCA_949128135.1. Classification (NCBI taxonomy): domain Eukaryota; kingdom Metazoa; phylum Arthropoda; class Arachnida; order Araneae; family Theridiidae; genus Parasteatoda; species Parasteatoda lunata. Next base: position 75,222,988 of record OX421973.1, on the reverse strand, counting down.
AATTTTTCCAAATATGAAATAATTCCCAGAAATTTAGATCAGCACCTGATGAGCATTGTTGAATAATTTTAGGAGAACAAAACTTAAACATGGTTAGAAATCCAGCTGTGCATGGTATCACGGTTTAGAATTATAGCTTAGTCTAGTAGCAAACATTTCTTTTATAACTTTTAAATTGGAGAGGAAGGGTTGGTGTGTCCAGTATGTGTGAGATCACGCTTAAATTAAGTTTAATAAATATATCCCCCATCATTGTCAGCTATGAGTTCTTCAAAGTACTTGAAATTTAGTTTATGCACAAGTGAGAAAACAACTTTAAAATTAAATTGATTTGAAACTGAATCTAATTCTAGAAATTCTAGGATATTGTGGTAAAACAATAAAATTACTGAAGTTTGAATAAAAATAAATTTCCGGATTACGTAGTTATCTTTCTGTATAATAGAATCTACAATATAAGAAGATCTCCGCCGTCAAGAGCGATAGTCTTAAGGCAAAGGAATTCTTCATTCAAGAGAGATTACAATTATAATAAATTTTAGAGGCTTACCGTAAACAAGGTTTAGGAGACTGAATAAAAGTTTTTATTCTTTAAACTATATAAATCACAAGTCAAAACCGATGGGTATAATAAGTGAGATAATTGTTAATGTTGCATTATTTTTTATAATTTATGAGTGACTCTCATTCAACTATTTTTAATTTTCGTTTTATAATCAAAGCAAATAGAATATTTTTAATTTATTTTACTTTCGTTCTTTTTTTTTTTTTATCTTATTTATTTTTACAGGCATTAAATTGTTTATTCTGCTTATGATTCTGTTGGACCAATACTGTCTTTTCAATTTATTTGAATGTAATGCAACAGTTAGTCATAGGTGAGGTCATCTCATACCTGATGTAACGCTAACGAATTTTTCAACACTTTCTTTACAAAACTTAGACGATTAGGTTATCTTTAAAATTTAGAGGAACCTGCAACTTTGGAGCCGATGTTACGGCCTATCTCGCCCGGTTAAGGTAGCATCCATGCATGCAATGATTTTACTTTTTAAATAAAGTCTTTTAAATCGGATTCCGTGTTCAAGAAATGCATGGACTTGATAATAATAAGCTAGTTGTGAATCGGTAATAATATTTCGAAATTTTTGAAAGGTTTTTTTATTAATATGGTTCAGGATTGAAAATAATAGTTCTGTTATTTTTGTTGTGAGAATTTCTAACCACGTTTAGTAATGCATAGGCATGCTGTTATTGTTAAGAGTAAATGTCAATACAGTATTTTGAAATGTAATTCATAATATTCGCATGTTTTTTTATTTATTTATTAACATTTGTTAAACATTTTGACTAGTTGAATGATGCTTTTACAACTATTAAGAAGTTATGCTCATTTACCATTGAGAGAGCTAAAGGAGGAGTTAAAGATGCAGACGAAGAACTTCAAATGCTTAAAGGAATTTTCGAAAATTCCACTGTGAGTATTAAAACGGAAAATAACTAATTAGTTATATATCTGTTTAAAATATACCATGCATGTTAAAAAACAATAGACAAGATTACGAAGCAAAATTTTTTTTTTCTTCTAAGAACTACATAAAATGCTTTGATTTATATCAGTTTCTCTTTTTCTTAATTCAAGGAATTGGTCCAAATTTTAAAATATCATGGATTGGGTGATTGTGTTAATTCAAACTCATTATGTTATTGAAAGCGATTTGCATAGAGAATTGCTTAACAGTTGCGTTCACAGTTTAAAGTAATTCTGGTTTTAAAATCACAGCTTTTTTTATGACACATTTAGTAAAAAATATAAAACTGAAAAGTAAATTTATCCGAATAAATGATTTTTTTCATGCTACGCTCTAAGGTACCACATTTATTAGCTTTGACCATACTTTTTTTCGGTCTACTAATAATTAAGAAACTGCGTGAATGAAGGTTCTTAGTTACCTTTCAGAGAATTTGAGAATGTTATCGTGAAAGTTAAATTGCAGGCAATTGATAATAAAAATAGATAATAATTACATTTTGACTTTATTTATAGCTTGTCAAAAAATTTCCGATTTGCGAAAAGAACAAATCCTTAAAATTTTGGTAAAATGTTCACGTAGCGTTTGCACTCAAGGCATTTTATAATGCTGTAAAAAGAGAATCCTTTAGAGGTTACCCAAAGTCCAAAGTCTACCCTTTAACTAAATGTCCTCGGAACATACTTCCACTCCAAAAAAAACTCAAAGATTGTCATTTAGTATCTTCATTCTTAGAAATTTCTGAAATGTGAGGATTTTGAAAAATCAATAATGTTTTATAATTAAATAAGACTAAAATATAATTTCCACCATTTTTTCTCTCCAAAAAAACGTCATTTAAAACCTTCCATAAAAATTCTTAAATATAGTTCACTGTCAGAAACACATGCCACTCGCTACGAGAAAACTATATTTTTAAACATTTTATCTGGAAGACCTTTCTAGTTACAAAATTAATCAATAGATTAGACCTTAAAAACCTTAAACGTATAATTAATTATACCTTGTGATTTCTCTTTTGGCATTGCAGCAGGATTCTTTAATAATTTCGACTTGCATCCAATTATTAAATATCAATATCAAAAGAAGGGAAGATGAAATTGAAGAATTAATTGAGAAATCCACAAATGTGAAGATGTTTGCGGAAAGTTTAAAGAAGGTAACAATTGTAATATACATATATTTAAAGATTTGATATATTGATACATATATTGAAATGCTTTTTATTATCCCTCTTCCATAATAATTGTGCTTAGGCAAATGTATTGCGCTTGTAAGAGGAGACGTGCAAAAATACATCCAAATACAAAATTGTAAAGGTCATTCATGTGACAAATATTTTTTTTCTCCATTGCCCTCCTGGAGAATAACTTAAGTCATACAGGAATCTCTGAAGGCCAGATTTTGTTGGCTACTCTTCCAGGAGCACCATATTAGATGGGTCAAAGTTGCTCATTCAGTAAGGACAGATAGTACAGAGTATAAAAGAACATCCATGCTTTGTCCGGGATTTGAACCCAGATTTTTCATGATGCAAAATCCTGACCCCTGAACAGGCCGATCGGCTCATGTGACAAATATAACAGCAAAATAAAGCATTATTTATCAAAAATCATTACTCTGTGTAAATTATTGGTAGAAAAAAAAAATGCTATTTGCCAAGAGTATATCTGTAAATATGGAAATAAAACAATTGATAGCAGTGCCATGAAGCTGTAAAAAATTGCTTCGTATAGTTAACAGTGAATATTGAACAAATGACGGATGAGGCAGAATATCAAAATTAAACGAAGTTAGATGTTTTCATACCATGTGAGGAATTTTTCATAACTCATTAAGATCTCATTGTTTTAAAGCTCAAACTAATTAGTTTAAAGTCAGTTAAATATTCAATAACTAAAACAAAAGCGCATTAAAAAGTCTTCAACTACTGATAAAAAGTGTTTTGTTGAATAAGTTAATTAGTTGAATTCGGGGCTTAAAGCCTATATATACCAAGACGGAAACGAGCAAAACCTGTAACGAAAGGCATTTCATTCTAGAAATTTTTTTCGAGAAAAATTAAATTTCTGTAACAACCAAGATTTTTTTTTTTACAATTATAGCATATATATAAAACTGTTTCTTTCCTGAGAAAAAGTAGATAATGGTGAATAGTTGGAAAAAGAGAATAGATTTATCCCTCCCGAGAGCATGTTAAAACTGAAATGGTTTTACTACCAGCTTTTCATCTTTTCCGTCTCGCTTTCACCTATGGTTGTACATTAAGGTAATATATTACCTTAATACAACCTTAATAATACCATTTTCGGAAAAATTCTTCCTAATTCACTTACTGACCGATTTTACTCTTATATAAACGCTGCCATTTTTTCACCATTTGTATCGGAAAGTCATTATGGAACAGTGGAAAAAAGCATAATCTAAAACTACCAAGGAAGTAGAAGGAGTAAAAATTTTATTCTTAATTAGGACAAAGTGGAAACAAACATTATTGAAAAGAGTGTTGCCATTAAAGAGGAAACAAAAGAAGACATAAATGTATGTATCTAGTTATTCTCTTTTGTATTTTTAAATGTTAATTTTGTTAATGTACATAAAAAAAATTTCAACTCAATCGAAATTTAATTTCTCTTATAAGGCTAAGTCCGAAATGAAGACCTTAAAGAAGAATTCTGACTTTAACACAGATATGGAAGAGGAAAATATAGATGTAGGTATTTATTTAAGCTTTTTGTAGTGTTGTAAAAATCACGCATATTATTGTTTTAACAAGTTTTGATTGTCCCAATTTAATTCAAATATAGATATTTATTTTGATGTGCACATCCGAAATTTGCAGGAAAAAAAGAAGTATATCTTCTGTTCTTCTTAGTAAATCATATACTGTAAAAAAATCTGGATTAAAAACTGGCACTTTGGGTGCATAATACACAAAATCATTTTTACGGTAAAATTTAATACCGTTACAATTACATTTATTTAAGTGGAAGGATTCATTACGGAATTTATTACTGTAAAAATTTCAGTATATCACAATTTTTGTTCCGTAGCATATCCAGTTACAAATGGATTTCACTATAAAAAAGTACTGGTACCTTGAATGCCAGTACTTTTTAATGTTATTTAATCCGAAATTTTTTACAGTGACAGATCATGACAGTTTGTTATTATAAATTTCTGTGTTTTTATCTGTTTCTAGGATATAAAAGTTTGTCTAGCACGTCTCACATGAAATTAATTTTAAATATATATTCGGCTAAAAGATTATCGTATCTATGCTTGGCTGATGTATCTGTGTCTATGATTGACTGATGAAAGTGAATACATAATAATTTTATAGACATTCATATAAAAAACCTGCATAAAATTATAATTCCTAATCGTTCTTCTACCATAGAATCACCTACTAATATCAGCTGTTTATCGGTCAATTTCATTTGCTCGTTTCACCCTTTTTCACATCCATAGTAACAGTAAATGAAATTGGGTTTAAAAACACAGGTTTATTGTATCACTATTTATTAAAGCGATATCAAAAATTAGCCGCGATCATTTTTGCTAAATTTTGCACTTCATTCTTGTTTTTCTTGTCCAATATTAGTATAATGTTCAGCTACTTAGTGTCTATGGCATTTGTGGAATTTGGTGTTTTTGGTCACTACGTTAATTATATATATATATATAATTAAAAATTTTTTTGTATTGTTTGGTGATACTAATGCTTTTCTTTCCTATAAACTTTTAGTTTCATAAGAAATTGTAAACCTATAGGGTTGTAATGTAATTCTATTTATGGCAAGCCACTGTACACTGCAAAAAAAATGGCAATGCAGTAATATCGAATTGTTTTACGAAAAAAGAAAAGTAATAGTAACAGTAATAAAACTTCTATGACTAATAATTCTAAGTGATTGTGTTTTTATGGTCTATATATTTAGCAGCCAAAATATTTTATCAAATATTTTATTATAAAATTCTAAAAAAAAGTGAAAATGCAGGTTCCAAGACGGATGTTTCAAATTGAGACATGAAAATCTTTTCTTCATTCAGCAATTATTCCTGTTCCTCTGCAATTTCTTTAATTACTTATGCTGCTAAATATAAGAATACATTTCAAGCAAGCCTAACTTGACAGCAAGGGAAGCGTGCTTGGTTCGCAAAGTAAATTTTATAATATTGCGTTGCAGTCTTTGGGGGTAGCGAGAACGGGCGGAGTTCACTCGCCCTATTAATCTCAAAGAGTTTGTTCTAAAACTTTTATTCACAAATTCTTTCTGTATATTTAAAATGATTTTATGAGTTAATAATCATACAAAATAGCAACAAATTCTATAATTCTGCAATTATAAGTTCTATATTATAAATGATGGTATTGAAGAAATGAAACATTTGTTTTCCTATAACTAATATTTTTAATACTTCATTATAGAATTTATTTGAATTTAGGTAAAAGTATTTCAAGAATATTGCAAAGATTTATTCGACAATACTGTCAATAATTTAAAAGAAAAAATTCAAGAAATGAAATTTGATCTTGAAAAATTGAAAATAAAAGTAAAAAAAGTTGAAAAGGAGGTAAGTGTATCTTAAATAGTTTAATTTAATGTAAATAGTTTACTTTAACTTAAAAATATCTCAAAAATAACTTTAAATGCATTTAATGTCATGCATAATATATAAACAATGTCGTATTATAGAATTAGCTGAGGTCGGAATAACATTGCGGAATTTACAGAAATTTTTCAATTTGTGAGTAATTCATAAAACAATTTTCTAAAAGTGTAAGTTGAAATTCATAAAAATAAGAAGTATATTTTCCATACTGTATATATTTTGTATTATTTATTAGTTTTTCTCTTAAGGATTGAAAAAAATTTGCAAGTGTTCACTTATGTCGTAGAATTATAAAAACTAACAAATATCATATGAGGTGGTACAAAATAATTTCGATAGCTTGAATTAAATTTTTTTTATCCCAATATTAATGTAAGTATATTTTTGAAAATATAGCAAGAACACTTTAAATATATTAGAAATTCTACCAGCGTTTCTTTGTAATCTATAGACTACACAAATAGTATATGGAACAGTCTATAGACTGTATAAGTTAAGTATAAATCCTTATGGGTGCTATTTCTTTACAAATTGAAACAAAACCTTCATTTCCAAACTTTCATTCTTAAAACACAGGAGTGGAAAATTGTGGAGAAAGTTAAGTTTTAATTCAGTTTATCGGTTTTCAGTCTATTTCGGTTTTAGTTCAGTTTCAGTTTTATTTTAAATATTTAAAATACAAATTTTACTTTCTTTAATTAGAAAATATTTAAAAAGATTCAGTTCAAAGTACGGAAACACGTTAACCATTTAATTTTTTAGGATTTTAAAGTCTTTGAGATTTTTGAAAAAGCCATAACCTACTCGATAAATATGAGGAAGGAAGAAATTCATTCTTTTAAAAGTGCTTTGAAAACAACTGATTCAATTCCTGAAAATAATGAGGCTGAAGTGAGTGTACTATAATGTATCTGAACTATTAAGAAATCCAGATTTTTAACATGTTGCAAAATCATCGAAAATCGTTGCAATACCAAAACAGTGAAACTCTCAAATTTTGACAGTTAAATTTTATATGTTTAATTTCTATATTATCAGAGAACTATGATATTTTGAAAATCAGAACTTTAATTGAACTTTAGTAAACGACCTAATAGTCTGAAACCCAGCGATAATTACTACTAGTTTACTAGGTAACTTACTAGTTTATAGTAAAAGCCTGAAAATGTAGCTACGCAGCATATTAGTGCATAAGGTAGTCGTGGAATGTAATTTCCAGGTGCGGTTATGTGAAAAAGTGTCAACTTTTCATGACTTTTAAAATGGAAGTTGAAATTCTTAATTTTATTGTATTAAATGGCAAAATGGTAGAAGGCTGTATAACAGTTTAATTCCAGGGGATGTAAGTTTTATAGATTTTTAGGTTAAGAAATCTGTTTTATCGTCTTCGCCTTAGATCACATGGCTAAATAGTGACATTTGTAAAGTAAAATTTTATAGTAACTGGCAATAGGAAATCTGCCTGTGAGTGAAAAAGAACAATTAAAATCAGATACGATCTATATATTCTGAAAACTGAAAAAAATTATCATATGTGCAGTATAAAGTTGATTTTAATGTCAGCAGCAACCGTTTTCACAAACTCCAACAAGGTTTATACATAGCAAGTAACCCATGTAAGCTTGAAACAATGTTAAACTATGTGCTAGTATTCTGTGCTAACTACTATGCTAGTGTTTGCGCGCTATGAGATTTTTATTAAGCTTACATAAATGACCCTTTTATATCAAGATTGAATCTGTCTTTACCAAACAAGGCCAGTAAAACTTCTGACATCGAGGATGAATCATCATTCGCAAATCAAATGTAGAAAGCGTTCTCAAACGAAGAATGAGTTCACCTTCCTTCTCAAGGTTAATTTAAATTTTTATGACCATCACTGCAAAAAAAGGTATTATTTGTACAGGCTTTAATATGCTTTCTTTAATACTTTAAAAATGAAGGTTAGCCTAATCATTAGGTTTCCAACACAAACAAAATGTTACATTTGAGAACCTGGAAAAAGCAACACTGAAAAAAAGACAAAAGCAAAGTTTATAGTAAAAGTTAAAAAATAAGATTTTTGTTAAGTTTTTTTTTTCATGCTCTTATTCAATCTTTAAGGAAACAAGCTTGGCATACTAATTTTTCTATAAAGTTTAAAAAAAGGATTAATTTTCTAACCTTTCTCGGCCTACCAAATGATAATCAAAATATAACGTTAATCGTAAGTTTGCCTGCTACCTTGGATAATTTTTACTGATTCAGCATTGCACCCTTTTTTAGAAAAAAATTATTGAAAGTGTTCCCTCTTCAAAAGAAGTAGCTATCAACTAAGTCCGTTTATAACACTTTCTGTTTGGTTTATGAGTAGAGAAATATATGTCATTTTTTTAAATTGTACTTTTGAGCTAGATTATGTGACCGACCTAGCTCCATTCTTAATGCTGTATCAGTTAAACACATGAAAAAGTCTTCGTGCAAACAGCTACATTTTCATAAAGCTATTTAACAAATAAAAAGATTATTAACTTTAAATGCAATTTAAAATTCTTAAATCAATATTTCGAAAGCGCACTAAATCTATATCCTCTAACCTTACATTCAAATGCTTTTTGATTTTATAACACGAATTTCGTTCATTTGCTAATTAAAATAAAAATTAAAGTTAGTTCTTAATATTTCAAACAAAAAATGCTTTTCAGTTTAAACTGCGTTATAAAAATTTCCAGCATATTTTATCGGGTAAAGATGTTAACTTGCATGCTTTTATTGGTTTTTGAATTATAAATTTCAATTTTGTTTCTAGAATCCTCTTGAAAATTTAGTTCAACAAGCCATACTGAATAGATATTCGGAAAAAGATTCAATCGATTTTGAGTTGCTGAAGTTCGTTCGATATCAGGTAAACCAATTTTTTTAGTACTTCTATACTGCATGAATACTGGATTTTCTCAATAAAATATGGTCTCGGAATCAGAATTATTTAAATTTGAAAAAGCTAATCAAAGTTTTTCGCTATTTATTGAATTTATTCAGATAAAAAAAAGAGAACCTTTTATAAAAATTTAAAAAAAAAGAAATTTTTAGTAAACAAAGTAAACATTTAAGACCAGGGCACATTAAAGCATTTCAATAGCTGAGAAATAATTTTTCCTCTTTATGACGCATATTTAAGTTTTTATAGACATAAAGTTTTATAGATAAAAAAACATCATTCTTTATGTGTTTAAAAAATACCACATACTTTGTGATAGAAGTTAAAAATTTATCCATAGAACAATATTCTCCAGTTGAATAGTTTTACAAACATTATCATTTGTAAATCTTTTAAATTCAGTTTTTACAGTCTTAGATACTTATTGCTTAATGTTCTTAGATATACGTTAGTTGAGTATGTTCAGTATTTTCTATTTCAATAATAAATGCAATTATATTTTCTATACATTCATCTTTATCGAAACTGATAGTTGTGGTACAATCAAATTTTGTTATCTTGGTTTGTCATGGAAATGATTAAAAGTATTATATTGATGGTTTGACTTGTTTTAATTATAAATCATTTGTTGATAATTCCCCATATATTATTTTTTAAAAAAATATATTTTTTAAATAATCAACATGATTGCAGAATATTTTTTCTGATTATTTGGATAAAAGCTATTGTTTTCTCTAATTTTTATTTCTTATTATTATAATTATTATTTCGCAAAAATATTACTATACTTCAATCTTCTATAAAATACTTGTAAAGCAGAAAATGTTTGAAGAAAAAGGAAATTAGTAAAAAATATCGTTTTGAAAAACTCATCAAACCTATATTAATCAAACACGAAAGTTTTGATTAATAAAGATTGACACGAAGGTATATAAATTAAATTTCAATAACTATAGCCAAACAATAAATATGCATATCGGCAGAGATAACAAATTTATGATATCAAAAACCTCCCCATTAATTTTTGCTTTTAAATTATTTATTATTAACTATACTATATAAAACATTCCGGATCAAATTACGGTATAAAGTACTAGTACTGGCACTTTATACTGGAATTTATTATTCGCAAAATCTATTTTACCGTCAAATATAATACCGTATTTTTTTTAGCAATACTTATATTTTATATTTTACTTAATTTTAACTCAATCCTGCTTACAATTTTTTACTATACCCATTTTAATTATATCTTTTAATGTTTAACTTGGGAATTATTTTAACCTAACCTTTTAAGCGCCTTACTTGTGTTAACTGTTTTTAATATTTTATAGTCGATTTTATATAAATATTTTTAATCATTTCGATCGGCTTTACGCAGTTTCGACCTTTTATTAAGTTTTATTGTTCTATTTTCTATTTTTTTAACCGATAATATTTTTGTTTTATTTTCTATCAGGACCACTATCATCGTTGGGCTTGAAAATACTGGAGATACTGAATGCTGTTGGATATATTTTCCTTTTAATGTTTTTAAACTTGATTATCTTTAAATCGTTTGCTATTCCTTTGGCGCTCACTATAAAGCACAGTTCCATTGGCTTTGGCATTATAAGATGGACTGTGCTGGGGTACATTGGAGACATAATCATTGTATTTCCTGCAATGACCATCATCATGTCTTGTTACTGACTTTGTTGGATTCGCCACATTTTTTACTCTCACAATTATTTTTCTGGCCTTGTGACACTTGCTGTTGTTGCCATTACTTTAGTTTATAATTTTATTTGGCTTTAATAAATGAAACGGGTGCAGCCTAGCCAATCTGGTCGACCGGGGGAGTGTGCCCCGTGGTTAGGTTGCGGTCCTTTCGGAGGACTTTCGCGGCAGCGGGCTCGTCTTTCCGAATACTCATCACTGGGTGAGGCGGGGCATTATACTGTTATAGTAAAAGTTATTAAATTAGAGTGATTCAGTGCTTTTGCGGTAATTATTACTTTAAAAATTACTGAATATCTGATTTTTTTTATTCTGTAATATGTGTTTGTTATGGTAGAAAATACCGGAATTCTTAGTGCCATTACTTTTTACCGTATTTTGGCCCGGAACTTTTTTTACAGTGTATTAGTATTTTTTAGGCGTTTGATTTTGAAGTAAATAATTTTGGCTTTGACGTAATTAGTTCTGTCTTCCTTAAATTTAATTCAATTTCTTAAATTTGTATAGGATTCTCGATTCTCTAAAACATTGCAAGATCTTCTTTTAACTCTTGCCGAAAATTCAAGGAATGAAGCCGATGAAATAAAGGAAAAGGTTGCTGTAAACAAGAAGGTTTGTTCATAATGTGTATTCAAATATTTCAATAGAATTAAAAACAAACGTTTCGACACTCTCAGTTATGAAACTCTCACTTTTGACCATGTAGAAATCCTTCAGCAGTGTTTCGTTCATTTTGAGAATCACAAAATCACGGGATTTTCGACCAAACGCGAACTCTCAAATATATGACGAAAATGTTTCTTCAACTCGAAGCCACTTCGTAGTGCATTGTGGAAGATGGTTAACTAAAGTGATGAAAATAGAATAAAGACTTTTCATTCGAAAATAAAGTAACAAATTAAGCCGGTCTACAGTACAGTGGTTTAAGAAGTTGGCCTCGTGCTGGGATGATTCGAGGTTCAAACCCCGCTTCGGGCATGGTGTTATTTAAGTTTCTGCTCTATCTGTCCTTTTTGTGTTGTATCTCCTATATAGTGCCCATGGTAAAGTGATTATTCGAAAATGTAAGTACATTATTCACTTTGAAGTTGTTTTTTCTTGTTACTTGTTTTAGAAAAATAGAATGACGAAGTATTTTTTTAAAATCTTGACGAAGTATTCTTTTGTTTCTTCGAAGAATTGACGATAGTTATTTCGTCACCATGACGAAATCTTCGCATGGAGTATATTACAGGAAATGATTTCGTCAAAAACTAAAAAAATTTCTTGATATTTGAGTACCCATTTATTTACCGTGAATAGCGATTTCTCTAGTAAAACATTATCTCAAGTGTCATAAAAATGTAGCTCGAAAGAAAGCGTGTAAAAATCTCTTTGATTTTGTTTAGTTGAAATGGAACCTTTAGTCTTATCCTATTTTTGTGAATTTTACAGCTAATTAATCAGGGGTTTAATAAAGAAGTTTTCTCGATTTCTCAAATATGTTCCTTTAAAACTAACTTTTAAAACTGAAAATGGGTTTAGCAATAATTTACTTTGGTTCCATTACTTTGCCCACGTATACTTTCTTTGAGTGGGAAATCTTGAAAAATATTGTTTACAGTCGATTACTGTTGTATGCAATAGTTTCATAGGTAAGTTAAAATTATTGAGAATTAAAACTCTTAAATTAACAGTAATATTTTTCATCAAACACAAACCTCGTTCAACTGATAAAGATTAATCAATTGACAGAAATACTTAGTAAATAAGAAATTGAACTTAATTTAAAACTCTGGATTATTTGTGGATTACGTAAGTTACATCTACTTGTTTGAGACTTATTACAAGAAAGATGGATCAAAAGATTTGTTTAAAAGATTTATAAGAATAAATAAAGTATTTAAACTGTACCAATATTTTTGTCTATATTTTGAGTTTTTTTTTTATTGTTTGTTTCTTCAAAATATGGAATAAATGTTTTATTGCCGCCGCTAGACGGAATATCTTGAACTCTGGTAAAAACTCAGTTTCTATTTGGGTCAGGAAATCTTAAGAAAATTATATTTTTATTCAAGACGGAACATTCAGATATTCAGTAAAAATCCTCTTTCTGTTTGGGAAGGGGAATCAAAATATCCAGCAAAAAACTGGTTTTGTATACAGAATGAACGTGAAAGCAAAATGTATATAAAACATGGATGACATGAAATAATTTGATTCTAGATTTATTATCAATTTTATAAACTGTTTATTCTGAGAATTTCTTGCGACAATTTGAGTTAAAACTAAAATCGCAACTTGTTCATCATCTACAATATTTTAACATTTAAATAAAATATATAGGGTATAATTATTCATTCATAATCTTCTTTTATATTATTTTACATTTTGCAAGTGAAAGAGTTTTGAAGAATGTATTCTGATGATTATGTTTCTATTAAATATTAATGTATTTTAAAAATGTTCATTTTTAAAACCAAAGGTTAAACATATTATTACCCTTTCATAAGAAAAATTTTTTTTAATATAAAATAAAAAATAAAAAAACGCAGCAACATTAATGTGGATAAATTAATTTGTTTCCCTACTAGTGCCAGATTCTTCTTAATAATATTTGTCTGAATGCAAAACTGGGAATTGAACAAATAGAATCTGCCTTGCAGTCAGTTATCGACATCAAAATGAAAACTGAACTGGAAGTAAGTTTTTTTTTGGAAGTATCTAAATATTGAAACGTTTTATCTAAATATTTTTCTCAAATTATTATTATTATTATTTCGCTAACAACTGTTGTTGTCTAGATCATTAAGGCATTGGGGGTGCGATTGTTCTAATTTTCCAGTGGCGCCATCTATGGCCAAGAATTCGACTTCTGCCCCACAAATGCGTCACACTCGTTTATAGGGAGGGCCCATTCATCTCTTTCATATATCCATTCCTTCATCCACAGATCGTAATTTTGACCTGAACCAGAGAACGATTAATCTCCGACCCAGTATTTACAGAGGTATAATTTGTTATGGGATGCATGTTTTATACTATTAACTTCAGGGGGGAAATGGGCACTAAAAATACTTATTACTAATAGCAACAACATTTAATTTGTACTTGATTATAATTTTAAATTACAATAGTGTAACATGATTATGTTATAATTAAAGTTTAGCTGAAGTTGTACCGTGAATAATAATGATTTTTTATTTCGTGTAATTTAATTTAATAATATAGACAACAATAACGGAAATAGGAACCAACCAGTAAATCTAAGATAAAAAAAAAAAATTAAAAAAAAAAAAACATATTAAGAATATTTTCAGAGGATTATTATTATTATCATTTTTTTGGATTAAAAAATTACTCGAGATATTAAAGCCTAGTGTAAATTTGCTTAGAAACTAATAAAAAAGCTACATTTTTAAATAGCATATTGTTGTATATCCTTTACTAAAATGTTTTTAGGATAATCAGCTTATAAATTCCTGCAAACTCCTTCTTCATGATAGCATTACTCTAAGAAAGAATGAAATAGCCATTACGATACAGGATTTGGACACAGTTATGGAAATAACAGGTTCTGGAAGCGTTTTAAAATCTCAGGTAATTCATATTTTTAAAATTAAAGTTACAGCAATTTTTTTTTTCAATTGTTTTAGCCCTAATCTTTTTATAAAAAGAAAAGTCACTCTTTCTGTTACATATGTTCACGATAATGCATGGACCTATAAAAATAAAAAAAAATTTTTTTTTTTTGTGATTAGGATATTTTAGCATATTATCTCGCCTGACAGAATTAGACTGTAATATAAGAAGATAAAAAAAGTCATTGCCTTACATAGAACTTGATAAAAGTGCATAATAGCCATTATCCTAATTTTTAAAAGCTGAATATTTCATAAATTATTTGAATATTTGACATTAATTTTGAGTATAATAGATACCTCGAGTAGTTAAGATTAGAGTTTAATGCAAGAAAAAAGCATGGGTACTTACAATTTTGAGATTCCTTAGAATACATTTTTTCGACAATGCAGGCAGTCTACGAGGAAATTATTATTTTGTTTCTCTCAGACAAATTTTAGCTCTCAGTTAATCCCGGATAACTCTCTAACTATAACTTGAGTTTAACTACAATGAAAAACCCAATTATTAAAATTCTATTTGTATATAATAAAAAAATATAGATGTATGATAACACATAGATTTTAATGCGAGAAAAAAAGCACAATACCCACAATGTTGAGATTCTTCCGAATAAAGATAATTCGTCAATGCAGGCTAAGCCTACGAGGAAATTATTACTTCGTTTCTTTTCAATAAATTTTAGCTCTCAGTTAACCACAGATCTTGCTCGAACTTGAGTTTAACTAGAATGAAACACTCAAATATTAAAATTATACTTATATATGATAGAAATATCGATGTATGATAACACAGAAGAAAATATGTTTTGCTGCATTCATGCAAATACTTGATCTCGTCTAATTTGGATGTGGGAATTTTATATCTGAAACTATATTTAGTTTTAAGGATACAGATATTTTTAAATGACTTCTCTACTCTATTTTTTGTCGAAATGTTCAAGCTTAAAAGCGTTATATATAACAGGGGGTTGTGTAAATGATTCGACAAACTTCCAGGATAGTTAGGACCAATCATCAGGATTAAAACTGAATAGGAACACATGCCTGGAAATATAATCGTTTTCACCTCGGTACGCTCCCTATTATGACCTGCTCTAAAGCACATGAAGAAACACTTCATAATAGAGGCAGAGCCTCTATCAGCGTATGACATCATTTCCGGGCATGGGTTCCTATGCAGTCCTGATGATTGGCTCTAACTCCTTTAGAAGTTTGTCGCAACAGTTACGTGACTGCTTGTTTTATATAACGTTATTAAACATGTATATTTAGAAGAAAAAAAAAGACTGAAAATGTCATTTGAAAAAAGAAATGTAACTTGGAAAGGTTGACCGATTCCAGATTTGAAATTGGCAATACGAAAGTATTTAAAATCTGTTTAAAAAAAATCTCACACAATAGAAAACAAGAAATTCGTTTTCCAGTATAATTCACATCGCATTATTGTCCGTTTCGTTCATTTTTATTTGGGCTGAATTCACTGTTTTAAAAAATTATACTACTTCTACTAATAAAAACATCTTTCAGATCATGAACATCATTTCAGTATATGAAGCACTTTCATCTAAAGCGATAGATGCTAGAAAAAATGAAATAGAACTTTTGCAATGTGAAATTATCAAAAAAGAGAATATTAAGGTAAAGTTTTATTAAAAACTCAACTTTTTACTTTTCTTGAATAAGAGTAATTTTTAGAACTATTAGATAAATTTATATCGCAATTTACACTGTAAAATAATTCAATTATAAAAATGGGAAAAAAACAGGCAGAAAAATGGCCTGAAACGTTTCGTTTTGTTAATTAATTTGCCGTGTTTTTACCAAAATTTTATTTTTTATTTTTCCGTTCAGTTATTTTTCCGGTTTTATACTTTGTGTTGTATTTAAATGAATTTTCGTTTCTCATTTGAATCTAATTCTACTGAAATTCTATGTTTTTTCCATAAACTAATTCTTTGTTTTATTACTTTCTCCGTCACTATTGAATTTTTTGTCGATAGTAGATGGATAGAAAGTTAAAGATCGATTTTTTTTAATAAGCTCTGAATTATCTACAGGCATTATTTTTATGTAAAATCAAATTGTGTTTAATTATTTAAACCTTTTTAAAACTGAACTTTTCATTTTTTTGTTGAAATTTTGTAATAGTATTTAAAGAATTAGCTTTTTATTTGATTAAAAATTTAAAGCCTTAAGATGAAATGACACCTAATGTGGATATACTAAATCTCTTTGATATTATTAAATTAAACTTACGTATATTCCTCTAATATTTTCAAATGTTATTCATACTACTCAAATATTTTTAAAATAAAATTATCAAGGTATAGTATTAACTAATGCATATTTGAAAACATCGATAAATATTTCTCAAGGTGCATTTTTAAAACATTTTATTTTTAATTAAAAAAATCAAATCATTACGCAACTTTTTTTATATTTTGTTTAATTAATTACATTTAGTTAAGCATTAACCCCTTCCTTAAGAAAATTTCATATTTAGAACAAACTTTTCTACAGTTTTATTTTTAATATAAATCTCTTCCGTATTTTTGTAAGGTTATAAACGAAAATAATCCCGAAAATTATTTTGCATGAGTTTTGGGGCATAACTAAACAGCAAGCGGCCTGTATGAATCAAATTCGCAACACATCTTGCATAAATTTTTGGGGCAAAATTAAACAGTGAACCTGATATGATTTTACTCTTCATGTTCCTTAAATTTTATCTTTGCAAATCAGTTTGATTTACAAAAATCAAAAATAAGACTTGTCATTGTTTTGCAATATTCAGTTCATTTAAATACATTACAGAATTAAATACATTACTGAGTTATAAATTATTTCTGATACATGATTTCCACTCATGTTTTCATTATTTAAATGCATTAGAAGTTAGTACACTTTTTCTAAAAAAATTTTTTTAACTACTAAGTGAGATTTCTGAATAAAATTTTGAACTATTGTGAAAAATATCCCGTAATAATCAGTCATAATACCACCTGGTAATTCAGCTTCCTTTACAGTATATAGAGGAGTAATAAAATAAACTTTATATCGAGAATAGACATATCTAAGTACCTATATATTTATTATTTCTTGTAAGAATCAGCTTGTTGTCAAATATTCACAATGCATTTTTATAGTTTAAATGTGAAAATCTTAGGCTATTTATTACTCACTGAATAAATCAATTATTAAGTACATTCCCGGTTTCCAACTAAGAAATTAAATTTAATATTAAAAGAGTGTTTAACAGAAACTGGTTTTGGTTGTGAGAATTAAAATGATAAAAGTTAGCAACTTTACTTCAGCAAAATTTGTGTCAAGTAAATATTTTTAGGTTAAGCCTTTATTTACGTATATGTTTCTCAAATGTTTTTGTCTAACTGTAGTAAATATTTTTGAAGAAAAAATAGTTTTTTTTAGTACATTTTGAGTTTTAAACTTAAAAACTAATTTTATCAAAGCTTTATATCTACCGTTTTACTGTATAGCCGTTTTAATCTTTAAAATTATCATTATAAACAGTGAGTGCTAATTTATCATTATAAATATTCAGGATATTGGTTTTGATTTCAAGATTTCTACTCCTAAAAATGCTGTAGGAAAAAAAAAAAAAAAAAAGAAACTATTTTTATTCTTAAAACTCATCACTTGATTAATTTCAACTTATTGTTTCGATTGATAGTTAAAAAATTGAAAATTGATAATAAAACTGAAAATATAAAGCTTCAAATACATTGTAAAAAATACCCATTTTTTCCTAGTACTTTTTCCGTATGTTTGGCGGTTGGTCTCAGTTTTTCATCTAGTCATGAAAGAACTGAAACCATCAGTTCAAATTCTAATTTTTGCCATATAATTTTATCGTATCGTAAGATTACTTTACTTTTTTCTCAAATCATTTAAGGATTATTTTCTATACTTGGTCTTACCTTTTAAATTTTTTATATGATTTTAAATAAAACTGTGATTCGACTTTTTTGTCAAATGCAATATTATAGCGAAATCTTCACTATCACAGAAATATCGTTTTGCCACTGGTTTACCCAAATGGATTCCCAACTCGATTTTTTTGAAAGAAGCAGGACAAATTTCTTTATCATTACAGAACTGCGTGTTTTTACTTTTAAAATTTATTTTTGTGAGTATTCTCTGTTTCATTATTTTTAACCGCTTGAGGATCAACCAAGATGATGAGGTAACCCAGAAATTTCGTATAAGGGTAGGGACACTATAGTTTGAAACGTTTTTACACTTTACTAGGATTTCAATATGTAAGACCTTTAAAGTAAAGATATTTTCAGACTTGTCTTAATAATGCACGTTGAGTCACGATGATTCAAGGGAAAAAACGCTCGCCTCTCAATATGATGACGCAGGTTCGATTCCCAGCCATGGTTGCTCGATGCTAATTCCGCTGATATAAAATATCCATATCTGGTGCGAGTACAGACAATTTTGTTTTATAACTTTTATTGAGAAAACTTGTTCTCATATTGTAAAAAACTGGCATAAATGAAAATTTACTTCGTAACTTTTATTGCAAAAATTTCTTTTGGTACGGTAAGAAATCAATCTAACTACGGATTTTTGCTTAAAATTTATTGAATTATTTTGTCTATTATTATTGAAAAAAATTTCATAAATGTTTTAGAAAATAATAAATGAATGCTGCTTAAATTAATTTACCTATATTTGATAACAAATCTTTTAGCATAAATGCTAAAAAAAAAAAAAAAAATTATAAAACATTACTAGAAGTCATTTCCTAAACATTAACATTGAATTGTATTGCATAAAACTGAGGAAAAAAAATCATTTATCATAATTTTTTTAAGAAGCAAATTGAAGAAAATTGTATTTTTGAATTTTATATTTATATCACTTTAATGCTGATTTTTATTTATTGAACACTTTTATTTGAAATAATTTTCATTGTTTCTTATTCAAAGCTTTCTGACACTGTGACTGTTTGTGAAAATGAAGCTTTAAAAATAATCGAAACTCGAAGAATTGAATTGACCACCAACACAAACGAAATGGAAAGTATTTCATCGTTAGACAGCAAAGAAATTGATATTACTCAGGTTTGTACAAATCTGTTTTACATTATATAAAAGTCACATGCACCTTAGAAAACATTTTTTATTAGAATTTAATGGATACATAATCATAGAAAAAATTCATACAAAATTTGGGTCATTTTGTAAGTAAACCGAAATTTTTACTCATTCGAAAAATAAACTTGTTTGTAAATTTATTATTTGAAAATTAAAAATAAATAAATTGGCAATGATCTCATGATCAGAATTCACTATGATATGAGCTCAGCGGGAAAAAAATAAAACTACCTCTGGAGAAATTATTAAAAGAATTCTTTAATATCCTGCAATTTACTCTTACTTTTGATAACTGAATATATTTGATTAGGAAACAAGCCCCCACGCTTTTGCAGGTACACTAAATTCATTTGAAGCCACTGACTTATTGCGTAATCCACCAAACTACGCAATCGACCAAACTCTTACTCACTGCGCCACTTGCTCTATCGGGTTTGAGTTACGTGATCACAATTTCTCTAGATGCGAAATTTTTTTTGTCCAATTAGCCCATTATTTCATCATTATGGCTCCTGTTTTTGAAAAAAAAAAATTATAATTATATAGCTATTTTTGTAACCCTTTTCAAAGATTATAGGGGGATATAAAAAGGATAGTGCGTTCGCCTTCTAATGAGGTAACCAAGGTTCGAATCTCAACGGTGGCTGATTGGTATGAACTCTGATCTGAACTAGCACTGACTACAATGCAGACGCAAAATATTTTCAGTGGTAAGCGGATCATGAATTGAATCTCCTTGAATTTGGACTAACCGTGGGAGGGTTTCGTGATTTTCCTTTTCATAAAATGCAAATGAAGGTTAGTCCCATCAATAAATATCCTTCACGAAAGATAGTTTATCCCTATGTTTGATCCAGGGCTTCCTTTGTCTTCTGGGTTAGATTGAAAATTACAAGGCTACAGAGTTCAACAATGGTAGTCAAAAGCTCAGATAAGATCAGCGCCGGTTCAACGCCGGTTATAAAATAAAAGGAAATCTTCTTCAAAAGCATGCTTTAATTTAACTCCATACAGCTCCTCAAACTTTTGTCTATTAATAGATATTCTAATTGGTAATACAAGTCTGAACAAATTAGTTGAATTCATATTGTTAATTCTAAGCTTATCAAGTTAACTTTCTCTCATTTAGTTCTTCTAAAGTATAAACATTTGAATAGGTTTCATTGATGACTGATCGGTTTAAAAGCTTTTTAAATGCTGCCATTGAGAAACGTAATTTAGAATGTATTACGATTGAACAAGAAATCCTAACAACACTTCAAGGAGATCAAAATTCAAGAAAGAAACACGAAATGAATTTTGGTGCGATTGAGAATTCTGGTCAAAGTTTAAAACGGTCATTATTCACAGAGGTAAGAATTGTTTTATCGTTATGTTTATATTTTTATATAGAATAAAATATATTAAAGATTAAATTTACTGTTGGATTTTGCATTTGTGAATTTTAGCATCGTAAAAAAATTTTAGCTGGAAAATATAACTATCATTTTAAAGAATTTCAACATGCAATGCAATTTTTTTGACGATTGAATAAAAAATCAAATGAAGTGCCCTTATTTACTCTGACCAGCGTGAGTTGGGGGCACTAACCTCTATTAAGCATCTGAGTCAGTGTCCGTTTTGGTAAAGAACAAGGATGAGGCTAAGTATGGAAAAAAAAAGGTACCCAGAACATTAGAGCAACCGTTTTTTTAAATGTCAGTTTTTCCCCTAATTTTTGGTGATAACTATGAAAATAGATAAAATTTATTCTATATATTTTAATTTAACCATAAATAAAATAAATGAAAAATCAATCATTAGTTTCGATTAATAGTGTAAAATTCGGGTTCTTTTGCAATTCCAAAAATAATAATTTAGGGAAATAATAATTTAGGTGTGCAATCACGCTTAAGGACATTGATGCTAAATGTAATAGCTAACCAAAATCATGGTGTGGGAAAACGAGTTTGGTGTACTTAATTTCAAGTTTTCATACTGTTTTGGTGATAACTATGAAAATAGATAAAATTTATTCTATATATTTTAATTTAACCATAAATAAAATAAATGAAAAATCAATCATTAGTTTCGATTAATAGTGTAAAATTCGGGTTCTTTTGCAATTCCAAAAATAATAATTTAGGGAAATAATAATTTAGGTGTGCAATCACGCTTAAGGACATTGATGCTAAATGTAATAGCTAACCAAAATCATGGTGTGGGAAAACGAGTTTGGTGTACTTAATTTCAAGTTTTCATACTGTTTTGGTGATAACTATGAAAATAGATAAAATTTATTCTATATATTTTAATTTAACCATAAATAAAATAAATGAAAAATCAATCATTAGTTTCGATTAATAGTGTAAAATTCGGGTTCTTTTGCAATTCCAAAAATAATAATTTAGGGAAATAATAATTTAGGTGTGCAATCACGCTTAAGGACATTGATGCTAAATGTAATAACTAACCAAAATCATGGTGTGGGAAAACGAGTTTGGTGTACTTAATTTCAAGTTTTCATACTGTTTTGGTGATAACTATGAAAATAGATAAAATTTATTCTATATATTTTAATTTAACCATAAATAAAATAAATGAAAAATCAATCATTAGTTTCGATTAATAGTGTAAAATTCGGGTTCTTTTGCAATTCCAAAAATAATAATTTAGGGAAATAATAATTTAGGTGTGTAATCACGCTTAAGGACATTGATGCTAAATGTAATAGCTAACCAAAATCATGGTGTGGGAAAACGAGTTTGGTGTACTTAATTTCAAGTTTTCATACTGTTATCTATTAGAAATCCAGTTACTCCCATAGAGGTCAAGTGTTGATGTTAATATATTCTTAAACTAGTCTTAGACTTAGTTTCAAGTTTTCATATTGTTATCTATTAGAAATTCAGTTTACTCCTTTAGGGGTCAGGTGTTGAGGTTAATATATTCTTAAACTGGTCAGTGCTTTAACCTGTGTATCCTATTGAGCTAGTTATGCTAAAAAGAGATGTTATAGAATTTAAAATATAATTATGGATCACAGTATTATAGTTGGACAAAAAGTTTACCTCGAAGGACCCGTAACCTATTCAAATATTTTGACTTACTCTTTATTCAATTGGGGTTGCCTAGTGTTTAAAACATCGGACTTTGGTCTGGAGATCGATCCTCGAAGCCGAAAGCGGGCGCTACGCGTGTTCATAAAATTTGTGAATTGGAAGTCTTGTGGGAGGAATACCATGGGTACAGGAATCTGGTGAGAGCATCCTCCCCAGACCTATGCCAAAATTGTGGAGGTGGCTTCACATATGAGTAATACTGCCATCGATCTGGAAGTATATGAGCTAGTCACCGAATTGGTGATCTCTTGTCAAACGAAAGGCGCTCCTTCTTGATTTAATTCTCAAAGCCAATGACTAACGAGCTTGGCTTGTTTAAGTATTTTTAGAAGCAACAACATTCAAAGCAACAATAATAGAAGCTAATAAAAACATTTAAGTATAATATTTCATTCGGATATTTAAAAAAAACTGAATAGCATCATATTTATATCTTAATATATGGTAATGATATAACGAAAGCATTTCACTGAAAAACAAAGGGATTTAAATTCAAAGAAATTTAATTGAAATTATTAGAATTAAAACTTAAGATTCAGATTGTCAGATACATTTTGTTTCATTATTAAGAATTTTAGTTTGAAATCTACTGCGTATGGCAATAAATATTTATTGCTATATCTCCGATTATATTAATATACATGTAAGTTAGGTAAAAGAAGTTTCCTTTTTAATGCTTTATCAGTTTAAAAATTATATTTTATTCTGTAAAGCAGTTTTGAAATTATGCATGATTAACAAAAAGGTGGGATTAATTCTTATATTTTTTAGGCTACTAAAATATTTGAAATTTGCAAGATACGTTTGCTTTTAACCTTAAGTAGCTTTGAAAAAGAAATAAAAAATATCCAACTATATCTTGCTGAAATTGAAAATTTGGTTTTTGATACGTCAACTTTCAAAGAAAAGGTTTGTTTAATTTTATATAATTTCATTTTTAGACGAGTTTTTATGGCCTACTGTTATATACGAGGCGCATCCAGAAAGTAAGTTTCCCTATTTTTTTTGAGAAAAGAACTCACACTTTCAGGAACCTATTTATTGGCAATAAGTACAGCAATGTTTCAGCTATTTGTCAACATATCCACCACCTGAACTGAGACACTTGTTGCATCGTTTGATAAAATTTTGTATCCCTCTGTCATAGAGCTCTGCCGCCTGTGAATGAAACCAGCGTGTGACAGACGTCGTCAGCTCTTCGTCGTTGCCAAAACTCTCACCGGAGGACAGGAATTTCTTGAGATGTAAGAAAACGTGAAAATCTCTGGGAGCAAGATCATTGTCATAGAGGAGCACAACACCTGCAGTAAGCATTTCACGCCTCTTGATTTGAATGGCGCGTCGCAATTTCCGCAGTGTTTCACATTCTTACTCCGTGCTGCGGCCCCTAACGGTCAGCGTTTACTGTTTCATCACGTGGATGGAAGTCAATGAGCAGAATGCCCTTACTGTCACAGAACACCGTGCACACTTTCCGTACCGATCCTAAGCGTTGAATTTTGTGTTCGGGTGTTAGGTGTTTCGTCACACGCTGGTTCCATTCTCAGGCGGCAGAGTTCTACGACAACGGATACAAATTTGATCCCACGATACGACAAGTGTCTCAATTCTGGTGGTGACTATGTTTAAAAATAGCTGAAACATTGCTGTACTTGTTGCCAATAAATATGTTCCTCAAAGGGTGAGTTCTTTCTTTAACAAAAATAGGGAAACTTACTTTCTTGATGACCCTCGTAGAAATATTTCAAAAACATACATTGAACTGAAACTTTACGTAAAAGATATATTATTTACTTTTTTACATTATTAATATTATACTATATAAAATGTATTTCCGTATTTTAAAGTATGCATTAAATTACATAAAATCTATTACTTTTATATTATTTTCCCTTTTTATGGTTATGGTTTCATGATTTAAAGAATATTCAGATTTTGAGCTGTATCTCTGGTATTGTTTATGTATATCTATATTTTTTTAACAACTTTTAATCTTACATTGTACATATTTTACTCAGTGAAATTATTCAAAAAATAGTGTGATGCTTAAATAAATATTAATTTGGGAAATCACTTCATAACGTATATTATCAGTTAACTATTTTTTTTAATATTTAAAATAGGTGGTACCTAAAAGAATAAGAGATAGCAGTGAGTTCACACCAAGACAGCTAGAATTACTAAATGATTTGGAAGAGGACATAAATGAACAAGCTACTAATGATGAGGTATTTATAGTTTTTCATACTATCAAATAAAATAAAATAATGCTCCTTGCAAATACTTATAATGAATTTCGTCATTTAAAAATTTTAAATGTGTAAGGTTATGTGATGTTTTTAACAACTACTTCTCGACTATGCAATTGTGCGCCACCAAAATTAGAGATTTTACCTTTATCGTTTAATGTTAAAGTGTAATTGTTGACTTTCATGTTATATAAGGTAAAACATTTTAAGATTGATAAGGCATAGCTATGATAGAAATCAGTGAAACATTTAAAATAGTTATAACTAACTCTCTTGACAGTTCTGTTTCAAATAATTTTAATGCTCACGGATTGAAAAATTGGCACTTTTTTTCCATTTAAAATCAATGCAACAGGACTAGTGAATAATGTTTTGCACGATAGTTTTTATAATGAAGAATTGTCGTTTTTAAAAACTATCTAGGAAGAGGTTGTCTAGGAAATTGTAGGAAAAAAATTTTATGTTACAAATATTACGCTCAATTTGGTACATATGTTCATGTTAAATTAATTGAAGCACCTTCTTAAACCAACAGTCGCTAAAATGAATTGAAACAGTTATGATAGAAATAAGTGAAATATTTAAAGTAGCTTTAACGAACTCTCTTTACAACTTTATTCCAAACCATTTTAATGTTCGCCGTATCCAAAATTTACATTTAATTTCCATTAAAATCACTGTTACCGGTCAGATAAAAAAAATGTTTTGTGCAATAGCATTTATAAAGAGGAATTTTCACTTGCTAAAATTATTTAGAATGCGGTTTGAGAGAAATTGATTCTTGGATATTGTATGTTTTGCAATATAAAGAAGGAATAATAGCAAATTCATGGGATCCAATAATTTTATTTAGCAAAACATCTTTTTTTTAGGTTTTTCCAAAGATGATGAATTACTTACAGAGAAAAGGGCTTGTGAAGATTTTTCAAATTTACTTGCTTCCCTTAAAGTATGAATGATTGAAAAAATATAACAAAATAAAACCTTCTAATATTTTCAAAGATCTAGGTACAAAATATTGTGACATTTCAAAACGTTGAATTGTTAAAATTTTTCGGCAAAAAAGTCTAGAAAAATATTTAAACAAGAACATTTTCCCTATCTTTATTAAATGCTAAAAATGTACAAAAAATTCTAAATAATGCATGAATTTTAAAAAAAAGTTTCAAAATTGTGATTCTATTTTTTTTAAATTACAAATTCCTTAACGTTTATAACGAGTACGAAATATACAAAATTTCTCTCATATACGATTATTTTATGCGAGAAAATAATTACGTATTAAATATCACTGCGAATGAAAAGTTATACTTTAAGTATCCTATTTGAAAATGCAAATTTCTTCATTAGTTTATATGAGTTGATCCTTATGTCCCGCAGAAAAATATCGAAGTTTGTCAACAGATTTGTTCAACAATGATTGAGAGAAGAGAGATTGATATGCAAAACTTGAGAAATCTTTTAGAAAAATTGAATGTTATTGAAAATACATTTAATTTAAAGGTTAGTAATATATCTTAGCAACTTATTTCAATCGATGTATTTCTATATTAAATGTATTGTAATGCGTTTCATTATTTCCAGGCATCTAAATTGGTTTTATCTTGGAGAAATTTTTGCAAACTATTTTTAGAAAGACAAACTGATGAAGAAAATACCTTTTCATCTTCGCTTAAGAAATGGGAAGAATGTAATGCTGAGGTAATGAAAGTTTGCATCACAGCTCATTTTATCTAAAAATAAATATTCATATTTACCTCACCTAACAAAAAAAAATTAGTCTCATGAAAATGCCATGTCATCATTAAAACATTAAAATGTCAGTGGTCGCTGGTAGAGAGAGAGAGGGAGGCAACGACACCAAGCATCCAGGCAACCCAAAAGGATTCCAATCGACGATTAAAGTTTCTCAATTTTTAAAAATTATTGCATTTTTTAGTGAAATACGAATTTTTAACAGCTAAATATATGGTTCAGGCTAAATATTATCAAGATTTAAAAATATTTTATTCAAATTTCTATGATGTCTTAGATCATTAAAATTTAAACATTCTTTTTATTTAAGTTTAAGAATTTTTTTTTAAATAATAAATTTTTTACCATCGAGTAACTTTTATCTTCATTTTTAAAAGGAAACGTATTTTAATTAACGTATTAAATATTGATTTAATTTTTTATTATAAATTTTATCAAAATTTTTATTTAAATTGAGCATCCTGATATCTCTGCACGCCGCTGGAAAACGTAATTTAAAACTTGTGGGTCTGTGATATTTTAGGTGTGCTTTCTTTGTTATGAATAGCTTCAGCTCTTTGAAATTACGGTAAAAAATATAGGCACTCAAGATTCTAGTACTTTTTACCCTAAATTTTCTTATACCGTAAAATCACTTTGTTTTCTTTGCTATGAATAGCTTCAGCTCTTTGAAATTACGGTAAAAAATATAGGCACTCAAGATTCTAGTACTTTTTACCCTAAATTTTATTATACCGTAAAATCACTGTGTTTTCTTTGCTATAAAAAGCTTCAGCTCTTTGAAATTACGGTAAAAAACATAGGCACTCAGGATTCTAGTACTTTTTACCCTAATTTTTATAGTAATAATTACCGTAAAATTACTGAATCACTTTAAATAAATAAATATAACTGTAAAATTTATGGTATAATATTTTACGGTTAAAATGGATTTTACGTATGATGCTTCCAAAATGATGGTATTTTAAATCGTAATTTGATCAAGAATTTTGTACACTGTGTGGACTCACTTTTAACTGAAACTAAGTGGTTATCAAGTCCAGAGAGCAGAGTTACATGGTATTTAATCGTGATTTCATGATTTCTCTAAAGATGTGCAACTTTTTGCCTGGTTAATTTACTATTGTTATTATTTTATTATTATTTTTTACAGGAACTGAATAATCATTTGCAGGCATTAAGTGAGAATTGGTCACTCATTTGTGATATTCTTCAAGAAAACTTCTTACAGTTATGTAAAATACATGAGGATATTAGAAATGAAGGATTGGAGTGCAAATCTCAGGTAGAAACATTACTTTTTAAAAGAAATAGAGTACATTTTACTTTTAAGTTAAATATTTTAAATATTGGCATTTTTTCTAATTAAGTAATGTATAATATTTATAGCATGAAAAAAAGTATTTTCTATATATTCGGTGCTTTATTATTCAATGCATTCTTGATTGTTGTACCATAGATCTCCTTATGACTGTATATAATTTAGTTTATTTACAACGTAACTCCTAAAAGTTCAATAGACAGTATCATAGATCTTTATAAAGTGAATATAATATCATAAATATCATATCTTTATCGCTTTTTAATTATCTTTCTTGACTCTTTTGATTAATAATTATTCTTTTTTTCAGTTTCATACAAATAACCTTATTTTAAGCACAAACTAAATAAATTGGTTAACTAAACTAATTGGTGGATCTAAATGTTTTTGCTTTGCTTTTTGACCGACTTTTCTTTTTGATTCGATCATCATCAGCACTTTTCTAAAAGAAGATTTTTATTTGGATATACCACAAAAATTATTCTCTTGAGATTGAAAAGTATTTTAAAATGTATCGCATTTTAAAGTATTAAACTCGTCTAAGCCTTAAACTTCAAATCTGCATTGATTCGAGATCGCAATTGTGATCATTTTGTATCATAAACAGATAAAGTGTATATAGCTTGCTTTCAAAAATTCAACTTATACAGATAATTTCATTTTCGAATAACTAAAACAATACTTTTATGTAAACTTTATGATGAAATTTTATATTATATTCATCTTATACTATTACAAATCACATGAAGAATCTTTTGAAAAAAAAATTAAAAAATCTTTTTACATAAATCTGTTTCATATAGTTACAGAAATAGAAATTAAGTAGTGCATTATATTACAGTTTATCTAATAAAAAATTGTTGAAAAAAATCAAGCAAGAATATGAATAAAATCATTTGAAAAAACAAATACGATTTTTTAAAGGTATAAATGTTAGCTATTCTAAAACCCTTTTTAAAATCTTTAAGAAAAAGGGGTCATTTTTAAAAATCTTTTAAGAATTATTTCTAAAATCTTTAAAATCTTTTTTCCATGTTAGATTTTTTTCTCGAAATTTATGTTTCTTAATACAATATTTTATTTAGTTATATGATGTGAATAATGGCTGCAAAAGTATTTTACAAGATAGTGTTAGTATTTTGAAAAATGACGAATGTTATTGTAAGGAACAATTATTAAAGTTTGGGAACGAAGTGGCCTCCTCAAATTCGGAAAATTCAGAAGTAAGTCACTTAATTCTTTAAATACCCTATGTAATATATTTGTGTTATATTCAATTCTTAAAACGATATTTTTTTTAGCATAGAAAGTCTAACAAACATCTGGTTAAGTATAAGAGTTTTAATTAACTTTAGGAAATCATGCAAATTTTTTTTGCAACTATTCACGAAAATATAAACTGATTGAAAAGAACCAAGTTTAGTTGCTAATATTACCGAATTTAATCAGTAGAAATATTATAATAGTTGACTATCATAGTGGCTATTATAAGAGTAGGTTACTTTCTTCACTCGATTATCAAAAAACACTATATATTGTCAATAATTTTGACAATAAGATATTAATTGCGTTAACATTAAACATCTTTATTTAACTTTGTTGACTATTTTCCGAATGACCACAACATAAATCTAACATACTTAAATCTTACGTAGCCTTTTTACGGAAGCTGTATATCTGAAAATCTTTATAAGTTTACTGGGAAAATAGAAGTTCATCGTGTTATCCTTTGACAATTCTAAAATATATTTTTAAACATCAGTCTTTAAAAACAGTTTCTTCTGATCTGCAATAGATTCTATTCTTCTGTTTTTTTTTTTTTTTTTTTTTTTTTTTTTTTTTTTTTTAAATAAATTGCTTTTTGTAGTCCATTAAAACTTTCACTATTTTTTACTCAATATTTCAATCTGAGACAGGATTTTATACATAAATTTACCTGAAAGCTAAATTCAGAGTGTGATTTAAAACTGAAATTGTTAGAAATTTGACTAACATTTGGACAGCCACAAATATTGTATGAAGAATTTTGAGTATTTAACATATGTTTTTTTATTATATCCAATTGGTATTTTGAATTAATTTTGTACTATTATGTACGAATGAGTTGTTAAAGCTGTTTTATTTAAAATTAAATTTTATACTACGACTTAATACTTGAAAAAATAAATAAGAAGGAAATTCATGTTAAAAATATTGAAATTGTGCTGAAGCATAATAAAGAAATAGCTAAATACGAATATGTCACACACACGCACTCAGACATTCCTAAATACATTATGACATGAAGACACTCAATTGAATATTCTAGAACTTAGAAACTAATACAAATATGATACACAGAATTCTTCTGATTTCAACAAAGCTAAATAAATTTGATTTCTGAACTTATATACCTTTCAATAGTTTTACATAGGCTTGTAAACGTTCCAATGCTGTAAGCGTTAGGTTTGAATTAAATTCTAATTTAAATAATTATAATAACATTCATTTGAGTAGAATATCACTCTTATACTAATTGTAAATACATATCTAAATAACAACAAATTCGTTTCTTCTTTTAACCTTTAGAATCTAACTTATAAGTAAAGCAAAGTTCAACAAAATTTTCTTCGAGTCTTGAATCCACAGTCCTGGTGAGCACATAACGTTTAAAATTGGGATCATTAACTAATGGGATTTCACGTGCAGTAACAAGAACTTGGTGTTCTAACTTTTAGAAAATCCAATAACATGAGAAATTATTTTTTTACAGGTTTTTAATATTAAATCACTTTCTAGGACGAAGATAAGATATTGGCCTGTAAAGATATCCTGTTAAAAATTGTTGAACTGAGAAAAAAGATGCTTCATCAAATCAAGTTAGAAATAAAATTCCTAAGTGGTGAAGATTTTAGTTGTAGAAAAGTAATACGCGCTTTTTCATGTTTAGTTATACATTATTTAATTATACACACATACTATCATTTTAATTTATAAAACATAATAATGATAGTTTACAACTGATAATGATTAAGACACAATTTTGTAGCAATATTTAAAAAAAAACAATCTTTCGTAATTTAATTAAATGTTATAGTAATATTGAAATATTTGAAATAGTTTTGTATTGTTTACTTAACTCATAGAGTAATTCTTAATTTTCTTACAAAATTGAACATATTTAAGGTTTATTAAAAATCGTGTTTCAACTCGATGAAATTGGTCACTTTAATCATTTTTTAAAATAGTGACAAGTATTCAAATTATTTCTTTGTTTTTGCAGAATATTTTCATATTTGTATTTCAGTAGATTTTTGAACATTGGTAAACACTACTCGAAAATATGTTAGCATTTAACAGTATTAAATTAATTGTTCAGAGATGTTTATTTGTGCAGAGTTCATGTTTTTTATTCATTATTTGATGTTCTTTTCTATGGTGTATAGGACTTTAGCACAGTTTTAGATAAATAACTTAGATAATGAATAACTAACTAAATATTTTTTATTCATTTTTAAAAATTGATATTATTTAGAGTTTTTGAGATATTTGATAACATTTATGATATTAAATTGAGCAATTATTAGTTTCTTCCACATAATAACTGCTAAAAAACAAAACTCACTTTTTGTAAAATTTTTTAAAAAATTATTATCTTTTGTTTTTGTTTAAAATTAAGTAAACCGATCAGAGTGACATTAATTTTTTTAAAAACAAAAACTATGTTAAAAGTGTTATTTTTCAAAACTCAAAAAAGGGCAACATATAACTTAGAATTGCTGATTGTAGAAATTAAAAAAGAGTTTCGATGCTAGTTTTTGAAAGACATTTTTTCTAGTCAAAGATAGTGAGAAAAAATGCAATCATTTTTTAAATTTAATAATTATTATCAAAAGTTTACATTATTATCTAGTCAAATGACAAGCACTGCTTAATCCATTGAGATAAGAAATTCAAAGACACAAGTATTTAAGTGAAAATAGATTATTTTCGCTTACTATAACTTATGAATTATAATTTTATTTTTTTTTAAAAGTAATAATTTCTATGAAAACAGGCGTTTCTTTTTTAGGAATCAAGTGTAATTCCTTCTTGGTACAAAAGATTTCATGCACTTCTTGATGTGAAAAATTCTTTGCCGTCAAATCTTGAGTTTGATCGAAAAATTGATAACTATGTGAGCAATTCTATTTTAATTCGTTATTTATCATTTCGGTTATGGTGGTAAGAAAGTGGGGTAATATTTGATTGTGATAAGATAATTATACCGATTTTTTATTGACACGAGTCTGTTCAATTGGATTCGGAATTACGAAAATGCCAGAAAATTCAGAATGTAACTGAAATAAAATGAATGGAAGTTTTATTCAATTCATGCAAAGCCTTGGGCATATATTCACGGGGGTGATTAATTAATTTAAAAAATCTTCTCTAGAAGAGAATAAAATAGTTGAGAGCATTTAATAATAAAACCATCAATTATCGAATATTCAAGTTAAATATTAAATTTGAATACTTTAATAATAGTGCCGCGGTGGCTCAATGGTTCTAGTTGCCACTGGCAAAAACTGGGGCCGGATCATCAGCCGCGGCCGTAGTCAGTTGGATGATGATTAGCTTCTGATCGGTTGGTATTAGAATTTTTGGAAAATAAAAGCGGCATTGTGCACAATGCTTACTACATTGTACTCAATCATGTCATTGGTCACGAATTGTGGAGTCTTATCCTCCAGAACGCCCTCCCTTTCTGCAATGGCATGCAATGCGGGCATGCATTCATTTTAAGTTCATGAATTGTGTTTAGTTCAACCAACACAGAAACAAGTCAAGTACTTTTAGACATTTTACTTGATGAAGAAAATGAAACAATTTTACCAGATTAAAACAAATGTTAACTATATAGCTAATTTAATTTTAATTAAAAATATTTGCTCATTTTAAATATTAAAGCATTTGGTTTATAGCGCTATTCTATTATTTCAAATTTCTATGGAGAAAATAATGAACTCTTTATATTAAATAGAAAGACTGCTTGAAAAAATATTGCATGAGTTCATTAAAATATATTTTAAACTATGTTTTAGGAAAATACTCTTTGTTGTATATTTTTTGTACATAATTGCTTAGTTGAAAACTGATTTTATAATAAAAAGAAGTTATTGTTAACTATTGCTTTAAATATTTATTTTAATTAAATTAAAATCAATTAAGAGCCGTGATTGCGCAATGTTTAAGGCATTAAGCTATCCTTGTGAAGGGCTGGGACCTAAGTAATATACGGTGGCCTTACTTAACTATAGATCAATGGGTACGTCAAGTAAAGGCGGCCGGTACTCGATTCCGCATTGCAACTCTCATGCCATTAGTTTTTGAATTGGGGTGACTTAACCTCCATGATTCCATCAATCGACTGCAGGTTGTAGAGTTAGTGCCTTGCTTAATTTATTAATTGACTTTGAAATGATTAACTTGTTGTCTATATAACATTTTAAATCTAAAGTATATCTAAATATCTAAAAGTATATCTAATTTAAGTTTATCTAAAATGTTTTAAGAGTATTTTTTTTAAATTAAATGCAGAATTATAATATTAATACTTTTAATATTGCAATTGTTTTTTTCCTGGTTGTTATCAAGAAGTTCAACTAAATCCAAATTCATTTTATTTTAGGTTGGTGTTTCTAGTTTTCCTTTAAAACTTGACAAAAATACAATATTTTCAAAATATGAAGATTTGTTAAAATCATTAGATTACAAAAGAGAAAAAAAGGTAAATACTATCTATTTTGTACTTGCTAATTTTTGCAGAACTAAAATACTTTTTCAAGCATAGTATATTTTCGTTACACACAGCTTTTCCTATGAAATACTACATAAATTATTATAAATTTGAAAAAATTCTTATACTACCGAATACAGTTTTTTTAAATGCCTATTATTTTTTTAGGAATAAGGTAAGTCTTTTATTATTATAGATTAGAAACAATTTCAGATTTTGAAACTGACAATAGAAAAATAAGCATGATTTTGACTGAATTTAATTAGTAGAATTAATTAATTGTTCTACTAATTAGTAGAATTTAATTCATTATTATTAATTAGAAATTTAGAGCACTATGGCAGAAATCACTATGGTTATAAAAAAATGTCTCAAATAAAAGTTTACTTAATTTTTAGACATGAATTTCACAATGGCAATAACGGTTTAATCAAAATAAATAAACTTAGGTGTATTTTTAATAAAATATAGAACCATTTTCGATTCTGATTAAAGTATTTTTTTAAATAAATACATTTTTCAGGTATGCATATAATAACAGTGACTTTTATAGATAATAATTTTTTAAAAACCAGAAAGTGATTCGTCAGAAGTTTTAGCAATATCCTCTCTTTTAGTTGTATTTTATTTCAGATCAGATAAATTAAACTTATATGAAGTAAATATGATATTAATATGAACCCTTAATATGAAGTTATTTTATCTACTAAAGCTTTGTTTAAACATTTTAACTTAATAGTAATGTCTATATAATTTAAATGTACACAAAAAATATGATTTTGTCAACTTATTATAATACAAAATATTTTTTTTTATTAATACTTTTTACTTTATTTAAATTAAAAAGATAATTTGAAAAATGAACTGAAATAGTTAAGTAAGATTTATTTTAAATATTTTGTAAATCTTAAGAAACTTGTCGAAGCATAAACTTTAAATACCTTTATAATTACAGTCGGGAAACAGAATATCTAGCTGGAATGATATAATAATGCGATCATTTTTATTACTGCAAATCCAACGAAGACCATGTGAGGAAAATCAAAACTCTTTTGCCTTTTCAACTACTACTGCTGATGATGTAGATGAAGTAAATATTTGAACACTCTTTGTTAATGTTAGATTGCGGTTGTCTATTTATAATATACATTTTAAGAGAACAAATTCGTTTGATAGTTCATCTTGAGTCTGATCGCCATATTCTTTAAAGTGTTCGGAATTTTATCGGTGGCATGGATGAGTATAAAATTTGAGCTCTCTAGCTAATCAAAAAATGATCAGATTTCGATTGAGAATAAATTTTATTTGCTGATAAGTTCTACACTTTCTACTCATTATATATGGTCAGAGAACTATTGATACTTGCATTGGCATCCAGCGAAAATATTCAATTTAAACTTATGCATTAATAGAAAGTGATCTACATTTTATTTAGACGATCAATTCTATTTCGATAAATTTTAATTATTTTGGGGAAGTAATAATTAAAACTTCACAAAAAAATTAAATTATTTTAAAATTACCGCATTGTCTGGAAATGAGATGCATGGTAATGAGATATTATGGTTCCAGTATTAATTAAAACCAAAATATCCGATATTTAAAAGATTCATTTGGTAATTTTTCAGTTCATATGGTAACGGTTTACCAGAAATTCCAGTTTAAAATATAGTTCTTTTTATCTCACATTTAGTAAATAATACAAAATTCAAAAGTAAATTTAAACGAATAAACGGTTTTTATGCCATGCTCTAACATATTTACATACTCTCTAATATATTTACATGCTTTAATATATTTTATTGTAATACAAAATTCACAAGTAAATTTAAACGAATAAATGGTTTTTATGAAAATACCCTAGCTTTTTGGTATTTCTATTGGTAATTTTACGACATTCTGGTAATTTTGGTCATACTTTTTTCTCATTGTTGCATTGTCGTCATGCACAGCACACGGAGCTGCAGTTTAAAATTTTAGTATTTGAACTAGTCGGATAATTTTTGAAACAAATGTTGCAAGACTTAACATTTACTGACGCAAAAACGAGTCGGTAAACATCTAATGAAAAAGCGTATTAATTCTTTATAAATGTTGAAGTTTTTTTTTTTAATATTTAACTCATGATTCATAGTTTTTGTATTGAAGTAAAAGTGGACTTAATCTTTGTTTCGTTTATTTCGGTGCATATAACGGCTTCTAAAAACTGGAAATAAACATTTGACATTTATTTATTTTGTGTGCGGTATGATTAAAAATATTTATTTATGTTTGAGTCATACAATTAAGTAAAGTCTAAGCTCGTACAATTGAATTCAAATACTATAATAGTACACATAAAAATTTTAAATAATACGCATTTAACATATTGGGTCTAATATGCCCTTCTCGCCATCGGAAAAAGTATTCATACATTAGGTGAAACCTTAAAAGAAATATCGATATTTCGCTTTTATATAAAAAATATACAGAACTTATAAAGTAAGAATCTATCCCTAATCCTCTATCTCAAAAGACGTATTATTAAAGAGTATTATTTAAATAGTGTAAGTATACACTTAAATAGGTTATTATTTACCTATTTAAGTGCCTCCTATTATTTACCTATCATTATTTACCGTTTTAAGTTAATCTGAAATCAACAATTATTTAATTATTTTTTCCAGGTATCCAGTTTTAAAAAATCTTGGGATGAGCTTTTGATACTTATCGCTAAAATGGATCAGAAAGAAGCAGAATGTTCACTGATTCTTCGAAAAAGAGAAGAGGTATTTTCTTTTTATGTCTCAAAAGAAATTTAATGTCATTTTATTCCGAGTAGAAATGCATGTTTTCTTGATATATGATTTGAAGTTCCATAAGATGCAAAAGCAATGCTTCAAAATTATTTAACTGTAAATTACCAATTGTTTCATTGTTATTCTTGGCATAATCATGACATAACTATGAGATATTTGTAATATAACTGTAGTAAAGTATTTTACTGGCGGAAAGGTATCTGATGTTAAACATATTGTGGTCAATCAACAAATAACGAGTATGTAACGAAACGAATAAATAAATTTCAAAACATCCATAAATTATTAAATGTATCTTTTTGTCGCCATGAAATTTACTTTATGCTTAATTGACTCTTTTAAATGTCGATTTTCTCCACGGGAATGTAAAGTGTTTGAATGTTACACTTTTATCACGTGAAAAGTATTGCTATCAAGCAATAAAAGAGCACATAAATATTTTTCGTTAAAACCATAACCTACTTTTCAGACCCATCTGCAAGTTTGATTTTAATAGTCTTTGCTATGCTGTTTATCTACTGCACATACAAGTATATGTACATAAAATAATATCCCTTTAGGCGAAATGAGATTTCATCAATTGCAGACAGCAATTGAATTTCTTATAACTTTTACAGGAAAACATTAGACAAAAAGTATTAAAGATGTAATAGACAAGCAATTGAATATTTTAGAAATCCAATTTATACTAGCGCTGTATTTTTTGATATGCCAATGACTTTTTTTTTAAAACTTTTATAATATTAAAGAAGAGTGAACAGTAGCTATTATAAAAAAAAAAATTTATAGTGCCTACTCGATGTGTATGGAGTTTATGGCTGCTTGATTATGAATAACATAGAGACGAATAACATAGAGAAACACATTAATAAAGTAAAGATAAATACTATCATAATTATTCATATATTCTCTTAGTGAAATTGTTTGTTTATTAAATAATTTGTAAGAAAATTTGATCAATACAATGTAATCGATAAATATCAGAAAGATCTTGACTAGCTAACTCCTGAAAGTTTGAGTGAATGATAAGTGAGCAACTTACCTTTAAAAAAGGTACTAACCATTGATTTTTTTTTTCCAAAAAAAAAAAAAAAAAAAAAAAAGATAGAGAGAGAGAAATATTAAGAGTACAAATTAGTTCGATCCGTTTTCAAAAGATGGCTGTTGCTGTTATGAATGTTTCAGTGAGGTTAGACATCTGTCAATAATATTCAGTTTATGTCACTTTGAATTTCATACAAAAATCCTGTTTTTTTACTTTGTTGAATATGTCAAATTTTGTGGTAACTAAGCAGCATTTGCGGGAGGTTTTATGTTTCTGCTTTGATTGGAAGAAAAGTGCAGCTGAAGCACATCGAATGCTTGTAGAAGTTTATGGTGGCAATGCTCCAACTGATAAATCATGTAGGGAATGGTTTCGACGTTTCAAGAATGGTGAATGGTGAATGGTGTTGTATAATATGAGCTGCTACAACCTGTCGATTCCGTTACGGGTGATCGGTATAGGCTACAATTCATTCGTTTGAGTCGTGCGTTACGAGAAAAATGCCCAGAATACGAGCAAAGACATAGGAAAGTTATTCTTCTGCATGATAACGGTCGACCTCATGTCTCAAAATTCGTAAAAAATTATTTGGAAACGCTCAAGTGGGATATTTTACCGCACCCGCCGTATTCCCCGGACATTGCTCCTTCTGATTATTGGTTGTTCCGACGGATGCAGCACGATTTTTCAGGTCACCGGTGTACTTCTTTCGCAAAAATCGAAAATTGGCCGCGAAAATTGAACTTAGATCGCCTCTTACGAGACATTTTTTCGAGATGGAATTCAAAAATTATTTGAGAGGTGAGGAAAAGTAGTAGCCAGCGATGGACATTACTTTGATTAATCTTTTCATTAATTTTGTTCAAAAATAAATGCATTTTTGACCTCGAAAAAACGGACCGAATTAATTTGTATTCCCAATATAATAGTTTATTATTAAATCAGTTAATATGATTTCTGTATCTTTGAAAATCTAGCACCTATCTGAAGCATTTTTCTTTTATATTTTCAGTCACATTTCCCCTCTACAACTTGGGAGTTAGTTTTCCAAAAGGCCATTGATGACTGGAAAAGTCAGCTGAAAATCCGAATGAAAATAAGTAATGATGAAAAAAATTTGTTGAAGTGGCGAAGTAAAATGACGCCTAAGGAAGTAATGTAGAATTTTCATGAAAGTGATGTATCCTTTACACAAATGTTTGTGTTGTTTTTCAGGGGGAAAAAAAGAAATTATTCTCAACGTTGATTCAAATTTAAAAATGTAACTTGAAAAGTAAAAATAAATGCTTAAGTATTAAAGGCATAATATACATTACTTTCTATCATGGAATAAAAGCAATGTTTATTTTTTTATTTTTGAGCAAGCGTCTGTAAAGACATTGTTCGTCTTGGCATAAATTTTGCGTCAGAATGCTAGATATAACAAGTAAGAGATGCATTTGCAGGATGTCCAGCATATTATCAAACATTTCCGTACCATTGTTAAAACTATTTTGACTTAATTAATAGCAATAACGATGATATTGGGTGCAAATCTTTATAGCAGGTAGGATTCTATCTCATAAATATTTTGCATAAGCAGTAGCATCAGGTGTAATATTTTAAGATCCTTATACCATGACCCTCGAAATTGGTTCAAATCTGCGCATTTAATATCATTCAGTTTCGGCAGCGTGTATAGCCAAGCAAAATAATAATAACGGTTTAAAAGTTAAAAGATCAATTCTTTTCTGGCAGAAAATCAGCTAAATTGCCTCTGCAACAATGGTTTCGGTTTGAGATGGGGCACTATCTTTTTAATAGCAAATTATATTCGTGACCATACATGGCCTTTAAAATTAGGCAAAAGAAATGTTTTCTAATTCCATTTTTGTTAACATCGGTTCAAATTTAAAACCAATTTATCAATGAAAACCAATGGAAGTTTTCTCTTCTTTGTAGAAGCTCCCCAAACCATTATTGAGGATGCTTTTTGAAAGTCAGGCTTTAATATTTTTATCGCATGGTAAGTCTTAAATTAATGCCAACTATATTAAAAAATGTATAGGGATGTGGGGTTATCCCAACTCAAAAGCTTTATCATCTGAGATGGCAAATTACCTTCCAGTAAACCCTGAAAAGTGTTGTCATTCCTTTCCATTCTATTTTTATGACAAGCATTATTTTTGCACAAGTATTTAGCACAAGTTTCCAATACTTCATGATATGTTATATAATAAGTTATTAGACCCAAGCATGTTTGTTTTAGCTTACGATACCTGACGATATAAATAACTTACGAGAATTTATTGAACATACTCTTTGTAAAATAATATTACAAGAAATTTGCTGAAATTAGCAACATTTGTTTACAATTGCTTAGTTTCAAGTATGTTACAGCAAGTGCTTCGTGGGTAAAAGTGAAGAAAGTAAATATTTAAAGTAAAGAAATCAATTTCTTCTCGAAAAATGTTCTATTGAAAACTGATTCTGAATAGTTATAAATAAAAGTTATTGAGACGGTGTGTAAAATATAATTGTAAAAGGACTTTTTTTATTCAAGTTCTTAACTAGTTCAAGGATGATTTCTCTTACTAATTTATTAAAAATAAATTTTTGGTGATAAAAGTTTTTTTTACGAAAGTGGTAACTAGTTTACTTCTGATATATATTATACAATTAGAAGTTCGTTAACCCCTACTGGCAATTTCAGCTATCTTGTCGTAGTATTTTTTACGTTGATTTAGACTAGCACAGTGGCCATCCGAAAAACTCACTTTACTCTACTCCATGTAATTTTTCGCATATATGATTGCTTTGAAATCATAAACTAGTTGTCTACTATGCAGCATGAGGAAAACCTGATTTTGTTTAAATATTTAAGCGTTCGTTTCTAATTCAGAAACTCCAGCTCTAATTTAAAACATGACATTTTCAGAAGTAAAAGTAAAAATAAATTATCTCATTTATATACTTCCGTAATATTTGAGCCTAGGAGCCTCAGAGGATAGAGCGTTCTTTTACCA
Organism: Parasteatoda lunata; assembly: GCA_949128135.1. Taxonomy (NCBI): domain Eukaryota; kingdom Metazoa; phylum Arthropoda; class Arachnida; order Araneae; family Theridiidae; genus Parasteatoda; species Parasteatoda lunata. The sequence continues at coordinate 75,182,422 of OX421973.1, read as the reverse complement.
ATTTTTGTTGACCCAGTTTCAAATCCCAGAGGTGGTTGATTGCTGCAAATTTTGCCCTCGGCTCACACCGCCCACAGTACTGATGTAAAATATCATCAGTAGTAGGCAGATAATGAGTTAGAATCCCCTTTGTCTTTGGTCCAAACGTGGGTATTTTCGCAGTTTTTTCTCTCCATGTGATGCAAGTGTGTGTTCCATAAGAAAGTCCTCCACGAAGGCTTATTTGTCTCAATGCTTGGGGCAACGTAGCAGAAATCTCTTGTATTCTGGGTTGGATTCAAATTACAAGGCTACAGAGTTGAACATCAATAGTCGTAATCTCAGAATGGGTTCGGCTGTTCAACGTCGGTTATAAAATTATAAAATATAAAAAAACGAATAACATTTCTTTATTAACGAGTTGTTATTTCTTTAAAATAAAAGTTGTTTTGTTTTTACTATTTATTTCTCAGATATTTGTGATGGTATGGTGAATGATTTATAACAATGGGATACTATAATAATCTATAATATACTATACTATATAATATAATATACTATGGGATACTATAATACTATAATATAATGGGATACTATAATCTAGAGAAAAGGAAATATTTTGAAAATTTGGGACTGGACTCAGAGCTTATTTTGAATACGTTACGGAAGCAGAGTATAATATGACTAGTAAAAGTTCACTTAACTAGTCTTGAAGTATATTTCCAATTTCGATTTCTATTATTTTATCAATTGGAAAGCAATTCAGTGGAGAAGAGAATACATGAAGTATGAAGGGAACTTCATACTTCAATTTCGAATAAATTATGATTTGTCCATAGCACTACTCTCAAATAACGTAAAAACAGATAGTTTCACCATCAATTATGTCCACTCATGGGTGAGTCGTCTTAGTCATTTTCAAGTGTTCTATCTTTACAACAATGGTAAGGATCCAACGTAAAATTGACCTCAGACAAAATGTTCGATGCTTGAATTTTTACTGTCATCTCCTTATTTCCACATCACATCAATGATTTTAAGTCTAGACGATGTACTTTGCAGCATGTTAAAGTAAAAACCACTTTCAGATCTACAAAATTGCATTGTACTACAGATTTCTTCTAAATTTCTAATTTTGCAATTACTCAATACGGTCGTTTTCACCAGAAAGAGCTAACCAATTAAAAACTGACCTTTTTCAATTGAAAATGTAAATAACTTCCTCTAAAATTCAAATCATAATTAAAATCTTATTTTCAATGATAAAAATAGTTAAATCTGTCAGGGTCAGTTAAAGGTATCATTAAATTTCACTGTTAATTAAATTGTATTTTAAATTTCTCTGTAAATTCTAAGTTTTTTTTCCAATGTCCACCCGTATTTGTATTGACATTTGTCATTTGGGTATCAAAAGGATTGACCATTCTTTTTGGAAAACTATATTAGGTGGGTCCCACACTAAGAAGGACAAATGTTATATATAGAGAGATGATGGAAAGAATGCCTCTGACCGAAATTCGAACCCAGATCCTTTCTGACATGAGGTGAACTCTCTGATTGCTAAACTTGCCTGTCGGTCTGCAAATTTAAATTCAACTTTAGCGACATATTAAACACATCCAAACATTTGAAATTTTTACTAACTGTTCTTAACGCTGTGTGTATTAATCGATGACTAAAAACTATCATCCTGTAACTGTAATATTTTTTCTAGTGCTTCGACTACATGAGTGGTCACAGGTATGAACTCGACAGATTATACGAAACTACTAATTTATGTGAATATTACCAGTTAAACTACCAGATCTCCTTAATAGTAATGAGTATTTTATTGTTTATTTCTTTAAATAAGTTTAATTAAATTATGCACATTTTACAAAATGATACTTTTTTGCAGGAACTTCCAAAAATAGTTAAAGAACTTTCTCCAAAAAGTTCTCCTACCAATTCTAAGGAATTTTCCGTGAGTGCACAGCTAAGTATTTGATGAGAATTTCTAATAATTCTTTAAAAAAAAATAAAATAAGGAGTATTGTTGTTAAAGCACGTAAAAATAAGTATTTTGAATGGTTAATTTCAAAATTTTAATCTTGTATAGGCTTCAAATTGGGAAGATTTATTCAGAGGACTATTACGCATTCTATCTGATGGTAACATATTGGTTAGAAGTCTTAAAAAAGCCGACATTCACATTCGTTATCAAGTAAGGCATGTTAAATTGTTTGAATACCTTTCTGTTTATTGAAGTAAAATTCTGGTAACCAAATAACGAGTAAATTTTAATAATTTTGTAGTTGACATTTTTTAACATTTATTTATTTATTTTTGTTGCTAATATAGGCTGCTAAAATTTATTCTTCTTGGGAGGAGTGTTTCAAAATTGCTGTGGATAAAAGACTTTCTGAGTTACAAAAGGAGTTAAAAGATAATGAAACATTAAAAAGAATAGCGACAGATCTAAGTAAAAGATTTCAACTGACACATCAGAAAAGAGATTTTAAAGACACTCCAGTAAGTTATTTTTTAATTGACGATTCTTCCATAAAGTACAGAATTCTTTTAAAACTTGTTCCATATGAAAAAGTGACCTGCAATTTGTAAGAAAACACCCATCAATGAGAAACATTTAAATTTTATTTTAAAGGAGAATTTATTTTTAAAAAAAAATTCAGATAAAAGCTCAGAGAATTTATTGTAAATCGCTAACAAAAGACTGAACATTTTGCGATTGTTTTCTAGTTTTCTGAGTTGGTTAGTTGGTTCTAATGACACTTGTCACACGGGCAAGCCTGCTCGGTGAAACCTAGCAAATTTAAGGCAGAGTGTGCGATTCTTGTTTTTCAGTGGCGCCATCTATGTCCAAGAATTCGACTTTTGCCACATCATACGTCACACCTGTTCATAAGGCGGACCAATTCATACATCCATTCATTCATTCTCAGATCGTAATTTTGACCTGAATCAGAAAACGATCGGTCTCCAATCCAGTACCCCCAGAGGTATTGATTTTTTATGGGAACATGGAGTTCTTTGCGACTCGACAGAATTTTAACGTGCATCAGTCACCAACTACACGGGGAGTCTTCGGCCGGCGGTGTTCTAATTTTCTACGATGCTGATCGCACTTGAAACTCGGTTTCATCATTAAAAATGAGGGTAAATATTTTTTTAAAAACATCCATATATGTCAAGAAATATTTATAAAAATAAAATGAGCTTCTTTAGCCCCGAAAATTCTAAGTACTTATATCGATAAATAACCGTGGACACATTGTAAATTTTGTGTAATATTTCGATATGCTAAATTCACTAGAAGCTAGTTTCATAATTAAATAAGAGCATCAACTCGTTTAAAAGCACGCATAAATGTCAAGAAATATTCACAGAAAACTTAAAATAAGAACTTGTTAGTCCAGAACAAGCTAAAATCAGAGTATGTACATTGCGAAGAAAAACCCGGATATCTTGAATAACTTTTGATCTAATGATAGGTTCTTCTCGTTCTAGGACTCAATCTAAATGATTCGAAGGGGTGACCTTAAACCTGCTAATTACTTAGTGCAAACGATGTTTTAAGTTACGAAATCAGGCACAAAAACTTACTTTCTCTGAATAAACATACCTTTTCTTCGACGGATTCCGATTTCTGAACCGCAAAATATAGAGGGTAGCCGCTATCTGAAATATGGTTCCTATAGTTTGGGAAGGAGAGCGAAATATTATAAATATTTACTAAAATTAGTATTTTGCATGGAATTATCTTTAGATAAACGAATTTTTATAATTATGTGGAAAAATTTTTCCATTCGCTTAAGAAGTTTTCGAGATATAGTTAAATATACAAAAAATAAAATTAACATAAAAGGGTCCAGACTTTGGACCACTTTCTTGACCGAAGTATGGGGACCCTATTTCTCAAATTGCTGCTACCACTTATATTTTGAGATGTAGAAATTCAGATTCGTTGAAAAGAATGCGTGTTTATTCAGAGAAGGTACGTTTTTGAGTCTGATTTCGTAGTTTAAAATTTCTTCTGCACTAATTATTTAGCATATTTGAAGTCAGCCTTTTGAACAATTAAGATTGAGTCATAAAACATGAAGATCTTAGTAGTCATAAAACGTGAACATCTTAATATACAAGTATACAGTGGCGCATTATTCACTGTTCGGAAGGGGAAAAAAACGAATCACTTTGAATAACCTTTGATCTAATGATAGGACCTTTTTGTATTAGGACACAATCTTAATAGTTCAGACATAGTGCTTTTTAAATTTCTTTTTCTTTAACAGTGCTTAATTTCATTTTTAACTAGGTAAGCTATTCGAGTGCTTCTTGGTCAAAGTCACTATTTAATAATTATGAAGGTCATTTAAAAAGGCTTAGGAGTGTCATTGAGGCCAAAACAAATGAAGAGTGTGAAACTTATCAAGAAGCTGATGTTTTTCCCATCGAAACAGATAAAGAAATGAAATTGTTTTTGGAAATTCAAGTAAAACGAAAGTTAATTGTTTCTTTTAATAAAGGAAAAATTTTTGAAGTTCAGTGCACCAGAAATAAAAAGTCCTCAATTGAAAATTCCGTGTTAATAATAAATGATCATTACGCGTAACGAATAACAAAAATTATTTTTAGTTAACTTTCTTAATTGTTTCTCTAAAAAAGTTGAAAAATACAGCTTTTTAAATTTATGTAGTTACTATTTGATTTACTATCAGACAGAAAACTTTAAATTCTATATTTCCTACTTTCAACTTAAAATATTTACGTATTTGCAAATTTTGTACAATAATTATCCCAAAAGTCAGGTCCTTTTTAAAAAATAAAAATAGTTCTATAGTTGCATAGTTGATATTTGTATAGTAATGTTGTATAATAAAAATAGTTAAATAGTTCTATCATTGTATGTTTAATGTTACATCATTAAAAAAGTGAAACATTTGTAAATGTCGCTGTATAACTTCGTCACTTCGACCAATGTGTTTTTGTGGACGCGGTGACAATTTTTTATTCTCCATGTCATATCAGCTCCCAGACATGCATTTTTTATGATTCTCACACTTTCTTCCCGTTCTCGGAGATGAATATAGGGTTGTCTGGCAAAATATTCTCTTGATTTAGGGAACGGTTGGGGTACAGGACTGATTGATGGGTGTGATATGATGTTTCCTAAAAACTATTGAGAGAGAATTTATAAGACTGCAAATTCAAATATGAAATTCAATATTTTATCAAGGAAAGAATGGGAGCTGGTATGACAAGGGCACATAAAAACGACGTAGCGTAAAAGGCAAAAAATTACTGTCGCTAACGGCCACAGGGTGACTAAATATAACAAGTGGCGATTCAAAAATTGTCAAACAATCGCCACTCGATAGTTATTTTTTGTCAAAATGTTACTCGATAGTTATTTTTTGTGTAAAATACAACCCATGTGCATTTTTAATAAAAATGTTGATAGTTTCTTTTTTTTAATAAGAATTCAAATATTCTGAATATTTTATAGTATTCTAAAAACTACTTTATTTCACGCTTCTTTTTTGTGAATCTTGTAATGTTTACCGTATTTTTAGGAATGATTTTAACCATTAAAATTATTTAATTGGCTAAAAATTTCAATTTTTTAAAATGTGGGCAATTTTAAAATTACTACAGCTAACCAGTAGCAAAATTTCTTATTCTTGTCCCATAACGTAGCGTATACAAAAATGCATCCAACAAGGTGGTGATTGTGTAGAAATATTAAAAAAAATTCAATCTTCATAAGTGTATAATATTATGGAAAATGAACGGATTTTTATATTTTAAAAATTTTGGGTCTCTTCTCGTATATATTAACTCAACACTTTATTTGTTTACCTACAACATTTGCAATTGTATTAACAATAATGCAAAATTTTTACAGTGCTTGTTGAAACTCTTCTTTTAGTTCCTTAAATTTCAAGATATTTTGGATCATAACAAAATATTTAATATTATTTTTACAACATTTAACACTAAAATGTCAAATAAATTAAAGTAAAATTACTTAATTTAACTTTTAAATTCATTTTGAAGTTTCTTTTATTTAAATTAGAATAAAAAGAATTTTGAATTGAGAATTCATTTTATTCAAAATATTTTTGTTTTATCTTCAAATATGTTTAACATTTCAGATATATGATACTTGAAAGGTATGTATTTGTATAGTACTCGTACGTACAGTTGATGTTAAAATTCTCTGCATTACTTGAGAGAAAAGGGATTGTTCTCCATTTGATTACTAAGGGAAGTGATTACATTTTACATAAAGCAAATTAATGTTAAGAACAAATTCCAAAACAATATTTGCTGTATTTACATCATCTCAGATTCTACTTGATTAAATTTTATCTACCACTACTGTATAAAATGTGATTACTTACTTTTTTTTCAAACATAAGATTCCTCCTGCTGAACCTGAAAAATAAAAACATAACACATTAATTAAAACAATTACAGAACGAGATCTGGAGGTTTCCGAATTCGCTGCCATCGACGGATGCAAAAAGTTTCTGTCAATCTTTGTCTAGTAATGTTTGCCCTGTCTTTGGTTAAGTTATCGCTAATCGTTGGAATATTGAATAGGATATTGTTACGAACACTATTCATTGCAGAACGCGCAGTCGATTTAAGTTCTCCTGGATTAACCTGGAGTAGATCATGTCACTTTTGGAGTAAAAAACTTAGGCAGTTCATTATCGTTAAACTGACTACCTCTTGTAATTTGACCAGCATGGCGTCTCCATAGTTGTCTAATTACGTTAAAAGTCTAATGTAGTTGTCCATCAGGACTGATTACTGTTTCCAGATTCCACTTCGCATCGGGTTTCCCATAGTTTCTAACAACAGCATTATCTCCTATTTCAAAAGATTTATCTTTAAATTAAAACTGCCTTCTTCGGATTCTTTCTTCTATTTATCTTCTAAAATCTGGTCTGAAGAGATCAATCCTAGTTCGGATTTCTCATTTCAATAGCAACTTGGCTGGGCTTTTTTAACGATGCAGCCTTTGTTACTCTTTTACAATGCATCGAAATTGTTTGAAGAGAATGCATGAAGAGAATGAAGACAATGCATCATAGACTGTATCAAAATACATAATACTTAGATAATGCACTTTCTATGCCTAAGAAACTCTGTTTATTACAAAAAAAAAAAAAAAAAAAACTTTGTTAGTTACGAAATATTTTTATCTGTATCCTTCAAACACTTATTTTTCATCTAGCCAAAGGAACATAATCTACTCGGTAAAAAGATTGTAGTAAAAGCTATAGAATTAAAAAATGAAGAAATTGAAATGATGCAAAATAAGCTTGATCAGTTAGAAGAACCTGTAATTAGTGATACAAATTCTGAGGTACATTTATTTATTTAAATTTTATATTTAGATCGGATGTTTTTTTTTCCCGCACGAAAAGAAAACATGTTATAGATATGCGTCTGTAATTCTATAATTGAGACACCTTGATGCCATTTTATTCATATTCATAAAATAATCTATAAAAATTTCAATTTTTTTATTGTCGCTCTACTGTGGAATCACCATAGCTCTGCCTTATGATAGCTCATTTTCAAAAATTTTAATTCTTTTTATTATATATATATATATTTATATTTATATTTACGAATTTGTGGTGAAACTTTAACTTTCGTGTAGTCTGTGTTCAACAATAGGATTCTGCCGAAATGCTTTATTTTTTAACATATATTTTTATATATACTTCAGGATTATTGCATAAATTGGCCTTCATACAAATTTTTTAATTCTGACACAATTCACTACAAAATAGGTGAAGAGGCAATCAAAAACACTGTCTTTTTTAAAATTCTGACCTCGGTTGGCTCACAATAGGTCAAAGAAAGAGTTTTCTCATGATAAAGTAAAGGAATTTTAATGTCAGTGATTTTCCAGCTTACTATTTAACAAAAAATGAGTTTCGTTACAGTTAACAGTTCATTATGAATATAATTATTATAATTTTATTTTATTTCCTTATGTTATATCAGCTCAATAAAAAACAACATGGGTAATTATGCTAATTAAGGGAGTGGCGTTTTTTGAATTAGTATATCTCGAAAACAAATATGTGAAACTAAGTTTTTTTTGTTGATGCTTAAGCTTTGGAATCACGTTTCTATAAATCTTAACGATAAATAGTCAACAATAATTAATAAAATAAAATTTAATTTAAGTACAAAGTTCCAATTCATTAAGAAAATTATGATTGTGGTAAATTTAGACTATTACGGAATGAATATTACTATATCTATATTCTACCTTTCTTTTGTTGAGTTGAACTTCTAAACCATTTTTTTTTCCTGATAAATCTTAGAACATGAATCTTCGAGAAAGGGCAACAAAGAAAAAAACAAATTGTGTACTAAGTTTCCTATTCAGATCGGTAATTTATAGAAGGATTAAAAAAAGAAATTATTGAGCTGCGATAAAAATAAGTAGAAATAATAAGTAATAATAGTTCTGAAAATAATTACTGCGAATGAAATGTATAAAGAAATTGTGATCAAATTGTTAATTCAAGAAAAATATTTTTTAATATTGATAGAACGGAGTCATTTTTAATACTTCATTGCTTTGTGTTCCAAAAGGATTGTAAAGTAGTATTGTCACAAGTACTTAAAAGAATTTTTTACAGTCAACTAATTAATTCCCATTTTATCCTAGCAGTACCGGGTAAAGATATTAGAGCAATATATTCATTAACATCATAAATATAAAAAAATAGAGTATTATATTATGTATAATTTCTAATTTTTTAAAATTTTTACTATTGCATTTTTTACATAAATGTTATTTAAAATTTAGATTCCAAATTCTCTACTGATTTGGCAGAAGATTGTCTCAATAGCTTTGGTTTCCACTGAAAATAAGAGCATTTTCAAACATTGGAGACTGAAGGTAGAGCAATTTTTTAAAGTAAAATAAAGAAAATTGATAAGATTTAAACATAGTATATAAAAATTTTAAGTTTAATTATTAATTTGTTCAAAAATTGATTTTTAACTATATATCTCTTCATTAAATACAAGCATTATTTCAAAACACAAAAAAAAATCTCATTACTGCAATTTCAGATTAGTTTAACTATATTCCTATTTACAATTATATTTGATTTTACAACCATGAATATTTACAAAATATTATTTTCTGCTTAAAGTATTTCCTTGAACTTGAAATGTAAGTATCATATATGTTACGAGAGCTGAATAGTTAAAAAAAAAATATTAATCAGTAGACATCAGCAAACAAATTTTATACACATGCATTCCTAAACTTAATATAAATTTTCCTAAACTAGCCAACCCTATTTTTTGAAAAGAAAAATTCTTTTTAATAATTACTTTTCTGTTAAAAATTTATTTTTAAAATTTAATTTTCCGTCATTTGAATCCATTTTAGTTTAAGTATAAAACCAAATAAAAAATTTATAAATTTTTCCCAAAAAATCTTTCTATCGACCACAAATTTTTTTTAACGACTTAAACTTTAAAGTTTACTATCGACTACTATCGAGTTACTATCGAATGTGAGTCTGTATTACTGTAAATAAACAGCAATATATCATTTTTAAATTTTTACTTATCATTGCGCTTCTGCAAAAATATATACAGGATGTTCTGAAAAGATTGCCCTGATAATGTATTTATGAATCCTTATCAAAACTGAAAACAAAAAGAAAACTCAGGAAGATCGCAAATTATATTTAAGCTGGAAAAAAAAACACAAACACTATCGAAATGTGAACATTTTCAGTAGATAGATTCGGATGTAATTACAGGTTTTAAAATTCGAAGATGTTTCTAATAATAGTCTTTCAACTCCTCTCTGTTTTGTCATATAATCAAACTTGTTTTATTGATTATTACGTTCATTCCTGAGCTGTAGTTAATCAGATTTTGGTAGTGCTTTCGCTTTTTCCTCGGTTAAACATTAATTTGCTATTCACAATGAGTATATTTTTTCTTCTCATTTTTGAAAAGGAATTTAGAAATGCATATTAAGAGAGGTCTTTAGGAACATCCTGTAGATAAAATAAATTAATGTGGGAAAATTTAAAGTTAAGTCCTTATGTCCTATGTTAAGTCCAATCTCAAAATTATTATATTAAAACATAACTGACCATGATTCTATAATAGTTTTTAAAATGTTTAAGTAGTATAATTATAATTATAGGACGAGTTAATATCAAAAGTTTCTGTGTTTCTTTTTTATCTTTTTAAATAGTACATTAGGATTGCTACAGTCAAAAGCTTAAATGGGAATGAGGTACTTATGCAATATTTTTATTTAGGATTCTAATATTATCAAAATACAGTGTACATTTAAAGCATTTTAACAAAAATATTTAAACTTAATTTAAAATATTATTAGAGTATCTTATTTTATTCTATAATGCATAATTTATGAACATATATAAACAAGTAATTGTAGTAAAACAAAGTGACGAAATCAAGGGTATAGCAACAAAAAAATAAACAAAAAAATTAAAATTGAATCGCAGTCAAAATAATTTTTACATCGTTTTATATTATTTGAAAAAAAATTAAAGTAGTGTAATTTCTTTATTTTCTTGCATTATTATTTTGTTACAAAAATATTTAAAGTTTTTCTCATGTATTTCTAGGAATTCGACCTGAATTGGGAAGAATTTCTCAAGTTGGCAATGGAAAAAAGAATCTCGGAATCGAAGCATAAAATAGAGTCATTTTTAGACTTGAATGTATTATGTCTTTTTTTTTTTAACATACAATATAAAATTGTTAAATTCTGTAATTTTGTAAACTAAGATTTGTGATTTATATTTAAATATGACTAGTCTTATAAATACGTATAAATGATGAAATAACATTTGAAGAGAACTATTTAAGTTTCCTGTCTGGTATTATTAAATTTATTAGAAAAACTAAGAATTTATATTTTCTATAAGAAATCACGTAAAATAAGTAAACATACTTTTTCACAACCTACAAATTATTTCCTTAGGATATTTGAGAAATGAAGAAGTTTCTGTTTATGTATTCATTTATATATAAGGTGTTCTTTAATGAACCCTGAATTGACGTTTTTAGAGTCCTTGTTTAAAAAGAAATCGAAAAAATTCGTGAGTTAGGAGTCGCAAATAAATATTTAAGAGAGGAAAAAATAAAACCGCTGTCTTAACAGTAGAAAGTGTAAAATTTATTTGCTATTGGAAACAGAGAGTAGTATTAGAAATTCCTCTACGTTCCATTAGACAATGAAACTTTTTTTTGCCTTTTTTTCTGTCTTTCTCAAAAGTGATCCGGCAAATTTCAATAATTTTTTTCTTCTTCCCCCTCTTAAATATTAATTAGAAGCTTCTAATGTGTAAACTTTTCGATTTCCTTTGACGAAGATTCTAAAATCATATATAATGAGCGATTATAGAAAGGACAAATCAAGAAGATAAAAGAAAACGATGTTTAAAATGCACAATTTAGCGACTTGCTTGCAGAAACAATGGGATACCTGCAGGTGACGTAGTGTGGGTATCTCGATTCAGATTTGCTGTTGAAACGTGGCATTTGTTAACGTTAGGAACTGTTCTTTCCATTCTATTTAGAGTAAGCCAAGCCCATCGAGTATGAACTCTTTAATGACACATTCTATAGTCTTATACAAAGATTCTTCCTCAAATATTTCAATTCTTTCACTATATGTTTCATACTGAAGACAAAGACAACCACGAAGCCATGTAGAACATAAAAAAACTAATTACGCATCAAAGGTGCCAGGTACACAAAACAAAAATATATGATAGTTACAATAAAATACATAAACAAATAATAACCAAATACTAAGTAAAAGACGTAGACGAGAAGAATTATTACAAACTCGATTAACAAATTCGATGTGCGATACGGCACTGTATTAACCTCACGTTTAATAACATTTTAACTTATGTGGAAAAGCTTAGCTCAAATTTAACACGCCATTTTGATTATAAGGAATCAGCTGGCGCTGACGTCATACGTCACATGTGTGGGTATCCGTGATTAACTTCTTCTTGAAGTGCAAGTATTATGTTTCTCAATTTGAAATATTATTTTTTAATAAAATGAGACCTATCCAAAAAAAAATTTGAGTAAAATATATTCTTCTGCAACAGTCTGCAAGTTATGTGTAATTTACATACTAGTTTTGTACATGTTTCTTACAGAAAATACAAATGAAAATACTACATGACTAAAGTAAAAACATTTGCAAAAGTTTTTACATGCTAAGAAGCTATTTTAATGATGTAATTTTTTTAATTAACTAACTATTTATGAAACAAATTTAAATTCAATTTAATAGTTTCATTTGTACAGTTTTTATAAACGTTTGTTAAATTTGAGCTAAGCTTTTCCACATAAGTTAGAATGTTATTAAACGTGAGGTTAATAAAATACAGTGCCATATCGCGCATTGAATTTTTTAATCGAATTCGTAATAGTTCTTCTCGTCTACGCCTTTTACTTAGTATTTGTTTAATATTTGTTTATGTATTTTATTGTAACTATCATATATTTTTGTTTTGTGCACCTGGCACCTTTGATGCGTAATTAGTTTTTTTTTTTATGTTCCACATGGCTTCGTGGTTGTCTTTGTCTTCAATATGAAACATATAGTGAAAGAATTGAAATACTTGTGGTATTTGATAAAATTAAGAAATGGAGTATTTTTTATAGTTATCGTTATAGCAAACTAAATTCTCTAACTTTTACATCTTTTATCTAGGCCAAAATAGAAACTTGGAAAGAAATTTTTATAAAAGTTGGATCTTTCATCGAAAAAGATTTAAAAGTATTTGATAAAATTGTGGAAGGCTCCAGTTCACTAGATTCGGTAAGTTTATTCGGTATTATTCGGTATTAATAATTTTATTCTAGTTATAGCCTCATTCTAGCCAAATAAGAGATTTAACCATGTTTTGAGTATTTGCCACATTAGGTATTATAAAGAATTCAGACCCAATTTTTGAATAAATCACATTATCATATTATAGACTAAATGGTTTATACTACGATAGAATTTAAGTTGTAAGCTAATTTCACAACTTACAAGCTACAAATTTCATGAAGTTCGTCTGTGCCTTAATAAGTTCGTCTGTGCCTTAAGAGAGTTTACTAAACTTACAGAAAATGTAAATAATATTCCCTTTCTTTGGTGCAATAACATTTTAACAAGGTTCCTGTTATGTTAATTTTCTCTATTATTTAAGTTTTTAAAATTTGAAGAAATATTTTTTTTTTAAAATTTAATACTTAATTAAATTTGAAAAAAATATTTAACTATTTGCTAGAAATTTGAAAAAATAAATTTAGTGTTTCCGGAGCGTGACGTTAACCAATCTCTCCAGTTATTTATGTTTAGTTTAGAAAATGGTATTTACCTTTCATCAATTTATTTTCAGATTTCTGATTACATATCTTGGGAAGACTTTTTTATTTATGCCGTCAAATCTAAAACTGCAGGGAAGGTGTCATATGAATTAAATGTACCGGCACTGATAGAAAAAACCCTCCTTAACCAGGTAGATATTCTTGTTAAAAGTCTTTTGTTTGTTTTGCTAGCAATGCCAACTGTAGTTCTTTATTTCATGTTTAAAATAACCATTTGACAGTAATTAGCAACTTTCAAAAAGAACTAGTATTCATAGTTATTACAGAAATAAATGCTCTTTTTTTGTAATTTAAATTTGGAGAGGATATCAAAATAATTTAAAAAATCGAGTTTTTATTCATTGTTTCAAAGAAATAACCTACTTTATTCTGCTTCAAATAACACCAAAACATTTTCATTTTACTTGGAACATAAGTTATAGAGTTGATAAGATTTTTACAGTTAATACAATCCCAAAATCAACATCATATCAATATTTAAAGTTATTTTCTGTATGAAAGATTTCGCAGACAAAAATTTGCTGCCTTGAAATTGATTTATCAAAAGAAGCATTGGATATAGTTGTATAAAATTTGGAACACGCATATCCTAGATGTACTTCTTTAGATTTTAGTAAATTTCGAAATAAATTAATTAAATTATGAAATATTAAATGTTCGCCAGCTATACAATTCTGAACTAATATTATAAAAAAAAATTCTTTTATTTATTTAAGTAATTGCATTAGTCTCGTGAAGATAAGGTTTTGTTTAAATACAAAGCATTAAAAAAATCAAATTTATTTCAATTTATAATTCTTATATCAAAACATGACACTTTTTTAATTTTTTTTTAATTTTTATTTATACTTAATTATTTATTTATTTATTATTTCATTTATTTATTTATTATTTATTTTGAAAATGGAACAAAACATAAATGTTATTTTTTGATTATCGGAGACGTAAGAAAATGGAAACAAAGGAACTTTTTTTGTTTATTCTATTATGTTTATCCAAATGTATCGCTTATACGAGGTATGTAAATTTAGTAATGATGCTTTAAATATCTTTTATTCAAATAGAATTATTATTCCATATTGTTTCCCTCAAAATAATGCCCTCGGAAAGCCATTCTGAGTTGAATACGCTTCTTCTACTTCTTATAGCAGTGCTGGAACTCAGATACTATACTGGTATAAATTCAATCCGCTGCGTTAACTCATTTCGAATCTTTTCCTGTATCCTAAAATGACATTTTCTCACCTCCTTTCCTTTTGTTTCAGCGAAAGGTTTTTTTGGAACCATTTTCGAGCAGATCTTTCTCAATTCATTCATGGGTGGTGTGATTGAAATTAAACTATTCCCAATCATTCTGACCCTCAAACGACGACCTGAATGATCAAGATCCTTCATCGGTTCTTTTTCAGTTGAAAGTCATTTGGTGCACGATTCTTCTTCCATCTATTCTCTTCCTTCTGAAATAGCCTGTAGTCGCCAAAAATGCTGAACTCTTGATTAATCCATTGTATCCATTGCCATTCTGAAGTATTGTAGAAGTTTCCGCTGCATTGTGCTATGTCTGAAACAAAATCTTTCATCACACCGCTATTCCATACTATTGTCCCTCATTTTTAGATAGCGCTTTAAATATTGACTTCTCAGGAAAGATAGATATAAACTAGTTTGAAGATCCGAGTTCAATCTCATCAAGAAAGCATGTAACCCTGAGTTCACCAAGTTCTTGTTTCCAAGCTTGTAGGAGTTTCCAAATCAAGCGTTGCGTCACCAGTCTCAATACTTAACTTACACTTACGTGTTTTATTGTAAAATTCTACTTTTAATTTTTCTGTACCTACTAACTATATTTGTTATATTGTTTTAGTCCATACCATCGTGGAATGAAATATTTTATGTTATGTCAAAGTACCATTCTGAAGATCTAATCAAACGTTGTTTGGAATTCACCTCTGATTTTAAATTTGCGGAAGATGAGAAAATGCATCTGATTAAGGAGATGGTAAGAGATTTCTATTTGCGTTACGTTTGAATTTACGCTGTTTAAATATAAATTCTCACAACTGAAGATGATTTTATTACAAAGTTTGGCAAATAAAATAATTCTTGATCGACTATCTAAATCATTTGATATAGAAATAAAGTTTTTTTTACACTCTTTGAACAAAGTGATCTGAACTAATCTAAAAACCGAAGTTGAACTATGTTTTTTGTTTTCGTTACTATTTACTACTGAGTAATTTTGTTTCATCAATCCTATAAATTGACAGAAGATTTTGCAATTGGGTAACATTGTGTAGAAATTTATTTTTAAAAACCTAAGTTTTTCATTGAATAACAAGGCAAAGTACCTACTTTTAAGCGGGTAATATAATAGGTGAAAGGATATGTTTTTACGTCACAAACGGGTTTATTAAGATTCATGAAATAATAATATTTGTGCTTCAACTTCAAGGAATTCTTAGCCGTGAAAGAGAAACGAACGATTTAGTGTTAAACAGTAAATATAAAAGCATATTATCTCAAAACCTTTTGGAAAAAAGAACACAAATAAATAAAGTTACAATAAAAAACATGATTCTACCATACCTACTCTTTCCTCTATATAAATATAATAAAGTCGTGCAAACGTTTGGTTTTGAGTGCTTTACAAAAATATTTTTTTTTAATATTGATGCATGAAAATTAAAATGAACAAAAGTATTTGATTAAATAATTGTAATTCACTTATAACTTGTTTTATGAAGCAATAAATTTCGAGTTTCTTTTATATAAAACTTAAGAGATGTTTTTTTTTTCTAGACATATAATGAAAATTTCAATTGGGATGCTATTATACTTGATATCCTTGAACAGCTGTTGAGTTCTGATGCCGACGAAATTACTCTAGAATTAAAACCGAAACTATCATTGTTTGATGAAGTCAAAAAAGCAATGGGTATTGCGACAGACATTTCAATGGTAATTCTAAAATAATGTTCTCATTTTGCTTTTTATGAAATACTTTGAGGTGCGCTATCACATCTCATATATTAGGAAAATGTTTCATTATTAGGAAAATGTATAATAAAACTCATTCTAGTGGCTTTAATACAGGGGATAATATTGGGAAATTATAATAGGAAGCTTTAATAGGAAACTGTTTTTTTTATTTTAATGAAAAAACCAGCTAAATATCTATAACTATTTATTATTATCGTATATAACCAATTTTACAAAGCATATTTATATATATTTACATCAGAACACCTTGAAGAACAGTTGAAATCGGGATATATGTCTAGTATCGCGTAGCACCATCTTTTGCCTACATGACGACTGCTATTAGTTTTGGCATGGACTCGATACCACACGGAAAGATATAGGAATCCATATCTATTTAAGACTCTTGATCATCCTTTTACAGCTCACAAAGATGTGGTAGAAGGTGGTGATGCGTTGAAAAGATGCGCTCGATTGCATTAAAAATAAGTCACTTTAATAATAGATAAATAAGAATGAATAAATCGGTCGTTTAGTAAATAAGTCACTTTTGGAGCAGATTTTATATGAAATAGATATCAGAGAATCTATTTACTTCCATCTCCTTTTTGTATGCATTAGAATGATAAGAATCGGCTGTCTATGTCACTTTATTACGTTCCCTTTTTTATAATTTGAACGTTTATGTCAACGATATCATGCCCACATAATCTTCTAAAAAGTTATATTACTCTGTATGCTGAAATTCGGTCAAATTTATACCAAATCATAAGTAAAAATTTCATGAAAGTTACTTACGTGCCAGTAAAACTGAAGAAAACATTTACTAAATATATGTTACCATATATAATTGCAACCTTGTCATACTGAGATTAAGAATTTTCAAATTAAATATAAAAAAATTATTACATTTGAAGTTAAAATTTCATTAAATTGGCTCTCCTTGTAGAATTTTTAAAAATAAAAAAAATTAATAAATAAAAAAAATCCAACTTTTATTAAATCGTTAGTGGATATTTTCATAAAAGAATTTTGAATGGTTTTAATTTATTTTATTTGAAAAAGTTAAAAAAGTAATGTTTAGAAATTAGTAATAAAACTTCAAAAATAAGAGGAAAAATTATTTTCTGTACCAAAAAATAAACTTTTAAAAGAAAAAAAAAATAACACTAAGCATTAGTTAATCTCTCTTTTCCTCAAATCAGTATTTTGAGGCAAAACTATGAAAAAGCAAGTTACAGGTTAGAAAAATTTATAATAACTTATAAAAACGAAATTTCCAATTTACTTTATGTTGTCTTGAAGTTACACATTAGAAGTATTGTCGAAATAAATTCGGAAATGTACGGTTGGTTGCATGGTTTAATTTTGGTAATTTCTCACATTTTGTTGCTGTTATTTACTTTACTATT
Source organism: Parasteatoda lunata (assembly GCA_949128135.1). NCBI lineage: Eukaryota > Metazoa > Arthropoda > Arachnida > Araneae > Theridiidae > Parasteatoda > Parasteatoda lunata. The sequence continues at coordinate 75,164,609 of OX421973.1, read as the reverse complement.
CAATCATTTTAGAAATCTGATGTTTCATCATGGATTGATTTGCTGCCAGGTGAAGAATGGCTTGAGAAGTTACAAAATGATGACGACCCTATTTTATTTGAAGCTAAGAGCCAAAATACTCCACAGAAAACAATTAAGGTATATTGCTGTTTTATGTTCCAAACCAAAAGGCATTTTAAAAATGCCTATTTAATTATAGGAAATCATTTTTCAGTGCTATAACTTGCTCTTTTAAAGTGTTTTATTAATACATTAATAATTTTTCTCGAATTCTCTATTTTAGATTCCTTATAATTTCCTATGGGAAAACATTTTTCCAATGTCTGTTTTGATTTGGAAAAAAGATTTTGAAAACTATCTAAATTTTAACAGCGTATGTTGTTTTTATTTTATAATTTCACGCCTATTTCTTACTATATATTTGCACTTTTCTTATGCAGTTGAATCCTTAATGACTGCACTTAATGTATATTTTTTTACTCCTGGCCAAAAAAAAGGAGACAAAAAGTTTACACATTGGGAGTTTCAAATTAATATTTAAACGAGGGAAACACAAAAACACTATTGAACTGTCACGAATTGCGACTGATGAAGTCCCGATGAAGAGCGAAAATTCAAACAGCTATAATAAGAAATGTTTCTTAATTTCCATGGGAAAATCATACAGATTTTTATTATTTTACTCCCTCCTTCCTCGTTTAAGATCCGATGACATATTTTAATAGGGTTTATGTTTTTTACTCGCTTAAGTATTAATTTTCGTGCCCTAATATCAGTATTTTTTTACCTTATTTTTGGCAAGGATTCTTGACAATGTATGTTGAAAACTCTGATTATGTATGTCCCTGTATAAATTCCAATTATTTATAACTATACCTTTTAATAGACTGTTCTGAAATACAACATATGCTCTCAGGAACTAATTTTTCGACATAAATTAATTTTAAGTACTATTTTCTTTTATAACTTTATTTAGATATGGCAGCAAGTATTCGATTGATAATGTTACCTAGTTTTTTTCAAATACTTTTCAAAAGTGAATTTTGATAGTCTAGGAGGCAAGAGTTATATTTGTTTATATTTTATTTTTAATTTATAGTGTTTTAAGAAAATTTTTTAGTAATCACAATTGTAAGAGTACTTATTTTGGAATCTCGTATAGTTTATTTTTAATACACTTTTTTACATTTTGCGCTGTATTCCAAATTTTTGTGCGTTTTTTGAATTCTAATTGAATAAGAACTTTTCAGAGAAGAAATATTTTTAATGACTTCAAAAATAATTTTATAGCATCGAATTTTAACATACAAAATATTGTTTATTTTTTTCTTTTCCACTTTTTTGACCACTAAAAATTTTTATGCTTATCATCAAACAAAATTCATCAATAAAATAATTTTATTTTTGTAATAACACCAGAAAATTAAAAAATAACTAACTTGAGAAATTAACACATAGTGTAAAATACATATAACTGATTAATTTAAAAAAACCATGATCACTGGGTAGAGATTAAAAAATTTTGCCCATCTAATACTGATTAATACTGGCTTTTTTATATTTTTTGCATTACTTAATATTTAGTCTTTATATTTCGTTAATTATTACATGCATTACTTTCTATTTAGACTACAGTAAATGATGGCGAATTTGGATCAAAATTTGACGGTTCTATTCCAGAAAGTTCCGGCAGTGCCTTTTGTGAAGGTAATAGATTCGATGATGGCATCAAATCCTTCAACTTTAAAGAATTAGAACCTGAGGTAAGTTAACATAATATCTAAAACAGTTTTGAAAAGTATCTTAGTATTGCCAAGTTGTTGATTAAGTTATGGACTATCTGTATTTTAGGATAAACTTGTTTGTGGACTATATTTTAAGTTTTTTTTTCTTTCAGTTCTTTCAATATACCGCATCTTGGCGAGAAATTTATCTAGCAGCTGTAGAAAGGTATCAAACAATTTTATCAAGATTAATCGAACTTGACAAGAACAGTAAACAATCTGCAGATGAAAGCGCGTCAGACCAATCAGAATCAAGACATCAAAAAGTTTATTCAGTACGTTATAACCACGTATTATCTAGGGTTGCGAAATCTGGAATTACATATTATTCAATAAAAATTTACTTGATATGCTACCATACACTTTCTCTAACGAGACTTCAATGAAGAGATACCTGTCTTATAAAAGTTTTGATCTTTAAAATCAATAACTCTTTGTATGAAATTTTACAGAGTCTCTCATACTATTTAATGCAATGTTTTTTAGACATTTAAACCAGCTTTCACTTCCTGTAAAAACAGTTTGAAATGTTTAAAAAAGCAGGAAGAGTGGTTGAAATAAAATGAATAAGCTTAATCACTGGATCTTTCAACAATCGACCTTTATTTTTTTTATACATTTAGAACAGTTTTTACAGGCAAAACAATATGAAAATAAAGACAATCGTAAAGTTTATATTTACAGAATGAATTAATTTATTTTAAAAATCAGTACCAATTGTTTAAATAAACAACTTTTAAAAAGTATGCAGTTTCATTCACTTAAAAATTCGACATTTTAGGCATATCGACCAAATACTTTAACTTTTAATGATTAAGAAAAGCATATTTGATTATTGTCCAAGATGTAGTTGTACGTATGTAATGAATAGAAATACATAATTTATTATTCTAAGAGCTTGAAAGGAGTCCATCTTGATTAATATTGAAGGAAAATAAGAAAGTCTAACGCAATTATTTCCAAAAATTATTTAAATATTTTAACGTATTTTTTTTTATATTTAACAGAACAAAATGATATCTTGAAATGAAATTTTTTTTAACTGTTACGCAACAGTACGCACTGTTAAGAAGTGACAGGTATTCGTTTAATGTTTATATAAATATCATCTTAAAAATAGTATTTTACGTTTTAAAATACGGTCTAATATAACTATAAAAATAATATTTTAGTTATAAAAGAAAGTTTTTAATTCCGGAGAAAAGCAGAAAAATAGAACTAAATTAAAATATTTAAAGAAAAAACATTTTTCATGCATCATTTTTCATGTTTTTTAATCAATTCTTCAAAATTAAAATGATTTCATTAAAAAAAACATTTCGAAAAATCATAAATACTTCTCATGGTACCCTATATTTTTAAAACTACTATATGAAAAAATAATAAGTTCATATAAGAAATAACAAGAAAAAATAACAGTTATCCTTAACAGCATCTCACACATCGTTAACAACACTATTAACCAAAACACTTTATGCATAATTTTCCATATGCCTCAATCTTAAATTGTCCTATTAAACCTTAATGTTTTTAGTACTATAAGTTCATTTATCGCTGCTTTTAAATATTATGTCTGATTTCAATAATAAAGTATATTTTCATTATTCAAAACATTTCAAGAAACAAATTCTTGGTTTGGTTTTGGTAATAATATATTTTATTCACAATTTATATTTATTGTTTTATTTGAATTTTGTAATTTTAATGTACATTATTTTCCAACTTGAACAATGTTTACTGAAATATTTTTAATCATTAGTTAACTTACTAACAATTAAGTTTTAAAAGTTGAGGAATTCAGTTATAAATTATTGTTAAATTTTTAAATATTTTTTATTTTTTTCAGGCTAAAAATGTATTAAATATTGAAATAACACTTCCGGACTTATTTCAAGCTGTTTCAATTTTAAAGAAGGAAAATGTTGTATCTTATATTGAGCCAGAACTGGTTGCTGTTTCTGAGGTATGTCGATTAATTAAATTTTTTTTTTGTTGAAAGTTAGTAATTCAAAACTGCGTTTAATTACTGATTTAATCATGTCTAATTTGAAACTTATATTTCTCAATTTTTTACAGGAATAGAATCTAAAAAACCTTAACAATGCACGTTTTAATTTTTTATTTTAGAAACCGAATGTTTTGTATCTTCCATTATACATAAAGTATAGTATCTTATGTACCTAGATTCATAAAAAATAAAAATCATGTCTGGTGATACAAATAAAGATTTTTAAATTACTTTAACAATTTAATTTCAGCTATTAAATTCAATTATGTATACCATTTGATATTACAGTTGATCATATTTTAGAAAATAACAAAATTAAAAAACCTTATGTAAAAATGAATGCGGATCGGCCAAGTTTTTTTTATCTCCTATTTAAAGCAATATTTCTTCAGCACAAAATTTGCTTCAATGTTTGATTTTAGCCTTTAAATTAACATTTAGTTGAACTGTTAGCAAATTTAACTATGACACACATTTCAAATTATTTATTAGTATCTAAAATTACATCTTACAAGGAAAGTATACGAAGTGGCGCTCGTAAATCAGATTCAAGTTTTTAAACACTTGGTCCTCTATGCTAAAGAAATGCATATGAATTTTTTTGGTCGTTTTAGCTCTGGAAGTTATAAAATTTTGTAAATAGCAGTGTCAGGAGGAAAAAATTGCGAAGGATAGCAAAAAAATTGGCAAATGAGTGATTACGAATAGCAATGGCAAAAATCCCTTTTAAGATACTTAAAAGCAAAATAGTAAAATACATATTCAAATATGAACTCCAAATGATTTCTTGTTGCAGTTCTAATTCATCAATTAAATACTATCTTGCAAAACCTTTTGAAATTTATTGCTCGTTATTAATTCTTATTCTAGTTATTAAATAAATCTTTACGATCTATCTTTTTAAAACACAATGGTTAAAGCTGAAAAGTTCCTCAACTAAAGCATCTTTTTACAGCTAACATATAGCAGCTCGTTTGCCGGCCGAATCTAATTTTGTGACTTAAAGTAAAAATATAAGTTTATAACTTGATAATTACTTAAAAATAGGCGAAATAAATTTTAAATATGAACTTCAGAAGATTTCTTGTTGCAGTTCTAATTCATCAATTAAATATTATCTTGCAAAACCTTTTGAAATTTATTGCTCGTTATTAATTCTTATTCTAGTTATTAAATAAATCTTTACGATCTATCTTTTTAAAACACAATGGTTAAAGCTGAAAAGTTCCTCAACTAAAGCATCTTTTTACAGCTAACATATAGCAGCTCGTTTGCCGGCCGAATCTAATTTTGTGACTTAAAGTAAAAATATAAGTTTATAACTTGATAATTACTTAAAAATAGGCGAAATAAATTTTAAATATGAACTTCAAATGATTTCTTGTTGCAGTTCTAATTCATCAATTAAATATTATCTTGCAAAACCTTTTGAAATTTATTGCTCGTTATTAATTCTTATTCTAGTTATTAAATAAATCTTTACGATCTATCTTTTTAAAACACAATGGTTAAAGCTGAAAAGTTCCTCAACTAAAGCATCTTTTTACAGCTAACATATAGCAGCTCGTTTGCCGGCCGAATCTAATTTTGTGACTTAAAGTAAAAATATAAGTTTATAACTTGATAATTACTTAAAAATAGGCGAAATAAATTTTAAATATGAACTTCAAATGATTTCTTGTTGCAGTTCTAATTCATCAATTAAATATTATCTTGCAAAACCTTTTGAAATTTATTGCTCGTTATTAATTCTTATTCTAGTTATTAAATAAATCTTTACGATCTATCTTTTTAAAACACAATGGTTAAAGCTGAAAAGTTCCTCAACTAAAGCATCTTTTTACAGCTAACATATGGCAGCTCGTTTGCCGGCCGAATCTAATTTTGTGACTTAAAGTAAAAATATAAGTTTATAACTTGATAATTACTTAAAAATAGGCGAAATAAATTTTAAATATGAACTTCAAATGATTTCTTGTTGCAGTTCTAATTCATCAATTAAATATTATCTTGCAAAACCTTTTGAAATTTATTGCTCGTTATTAATTCTTATTCTAGTTATTAAATAAATCTTTACGATCTATCTTTTTAAAACACAATGGTTAAAGCTGAAAAGTTCCTCAACTAAAGCATCTTTTTACAGCTAACATATAGCAGCTCGTTTGCCGGCCGAATCTAATTTTGTGACTTAAAGTAAAAATATAAGTTTATAACTTGATAATTACTTAAAAATAGGCGAAATAAATTTTAAATATGAACTTCAAATGATTTCTTGTTGCAGTTCTAATTCATCAATTAAATATTATCTTGCAAAACCTTTTGAAATTTATTGCTCGTTATTAATTCTTATTCTAGTTATTAAATAAATCTTTACGATCTATCTTTTTAAAACACAATGGTTAAAGCTGAAAAGTTCCTCAACTAAAGCATCTTTTTACAGCTAACATATAGCAGCTCGTTTGCCGGCCGAATCTAATTTTGTGACTTAAAGTAAAAATATAAGTTTATAACTTGATAATTACTTAAAAATAGGCGAAATAAATTTTAAATATGAACTTCAAATGATTTCTTGTTGCAGTTCTAATTCATCAATTAAATATTATCTTGCAAAACCTTTTGAAATTTATTGCTCGTTATTAATTCTTATTCTAGTTATTAAATAAATCTTTACGATCTATCTTTTTAAAACACAATGGTTAAAGCTGAAAAGTTCCTCAACTAAAGCATATTTTACAGCTAACATATAGCAGCTCGTTTGCCGGCCGAATCTAATTTTGTGACTTAAAGTAAAAATATAAGTTTATAACTTGATAATTACTTAAAAATAGGCGAAATAAATTTTAAATATGAACTTCAAATAATTTCTTGTTGCAGTTCTAATTCATCAATTAAATATTATCTTGCAAAAACTTTTGAAATTTATTGCTCGTTATTAATTCTTATTCTAGTTATTAAATAAATCTTTACGATCTATCTTTTTAAAACACAATGGTTAAAGCTGAAAAGTTCCTCAACTAAAGCATCTTTTTACAGCTAACATATGGCAGCTCGTTTGCCTGCCGAATCTAATTTTGTGACTTAAAGTAAAAATATAAGTTTATAACTTGATAATTACTTAAAAATAGGCGAAATAAATTTTAAATATGAACTTCAAATGATTTCTTGTTGCAGTTCTAATTCATCAATTAAATATTATCTTGCAAAACCTTTTGAAATTTATTGCTCGTTATTAATTCTTATTCTAGTTATTAAATAAATCTTTACGATCTATCTTTTTAAAACACAATGGTTAAAGCTGAAAAGTTCCTCAACTAAAGCATCTTTTTACAGCTAACATATAGCAGCTCGTTTGCCGGCCGAATCTAATTTTGTGACTTAAAGTAAAAATATAAGTTTATAACTTGATAATTACTTAAAAATAGGCGAAATAAATTTTAAATATGAACTTCAAATGATTTCTTGTTGCAGTTCTAATTCATCAATTAAATATTATCTTGCAAAACCTTTTGAAATTTATTGCTCGTTATTAATTCTTATTCTAGTTATTAAATAAATCTTTACGATCTATCTTTTTAAAACACAATGGTTAAAGCTGAAAAGTTCCTCAACTAAAGCATCTTTTTACAGCTAACATATGGCAGCTCGTTTGCCGGCCGAATCTAATTTTGTGACTTAAAGTAAAAATATAAGTTTATAACTTGATAATTACTTAAAAATAGGCGAAATAAATTTTAAATATGAACTTCAAATGATTTCTTGTTGCAGTTCTAATTCATCAATTAAATATTATCTTGCAAAACCTTTTGAAATTTATTGCTCGTTATTAATTCTTATTCTAGTTATTAAATAAATCTTTACGATCTATCTTTTTAAAACACAATGGTTAAAGCTGAAAAGTTCCTCAACTAAAGCATCTTTTTACAGCTAACATATAGCAGCTCGTTTGCCGGCCGAATCTAATTTTGTGACTTAAAGTAAAAATATAAGTTTATAACTTGATAATTACTTAAAAATAGGCGAAATAAATTTTAAATATGAACTTCAAATGATTTCTTGTTGCAGTTCTAATTCATCAATTAAATATTATCTTGCAAAACCTTTTGAAATTTATTGCTCGTTATTAATTCTTATTCTAGTTATTAAATAAATCTTTACGATCTATCTTTTTAAAACACAATGGTTAAAGCTGAAAAGTTCCTCAACTAAAGCATCTTTTTACAGCTAACATATAGCAGCTCGTTTGCCGGCCGAATCTAATTTTGTGACTTAAAGTAAAAATATAAGTTTATAACTTGATAATTACTTAAAAATAGGCGAAATAAATTTTAAATATGAACTTCAAATGATTTCTTGTTGCAGTTCTAATTCATCAATTAAATATTATCTTGCAAAACCTTTTGAAATTTATTGCTCGTTATTAATTCTTATTCTAGTTATTAAATAAATCTTTACGATCTATCTTTTTAAAACACAATGGTTAAAGCTGAAAAGTTCCTCAACTAAAGCATATTTTACAGCTAACATATAGCAGCTCGTTTGCCGGCCGAATCTAATTTTGTGACTTAAAGTAAAAATATAAGTTTATAACTTGATAATTACTTAAAAATAGGCGAAATAAATTTTAAATATGAACTTCAAATAATTTCTTGTTGCAGTTCTAATTCATCAATTAAATATTATCTTGCAAAAACTTTTGAAATTTATTGCTCGTTATTAATTCTTATTCTAGTTATTAAATAAATCTTTACGATCTATCTTTTTAAAACACAATGGTTAAAGCTGAAAAGTTCCTCAACTAAAGCATCTTTTTACAGCTAACATATGGCAGCTCGTTTGCCTGCCGAATCTAATTTTGTGACTTAAAGTAAAAATATAAGTTTATAACTTGATAATTACTTAAAAATAGGCGAAATAAATTTTAAATATGAACTTCAAATGATTTCTTGTTGCAGTTCTAATTCATCAATTAAATATTATCTTGCAAAACCTTTTGAAATTTATTGCTCGTTATTAATTCTTATTCCAGTTATTAAATAAATCTTTACGATCTATCTTTTTAAAACACAATGGTTAAAGCTGAAAAGTTCCTCAACTAAAGCATCTTTTTACAGCTAACATATGGCAGCTCGTTTGCCGGCCGAATCTAATTTTGTGACTTAAAGTAAAAATATAAGTTTATAACTTGATAATTACTTAAAAATAGGCGAAATAAATTTTAAATATGAACTTCAAATGATTTCTTGTTGCAGTTCTAATTCATCAATTAAATATTATCTTGCAAAACCTTTTGAAATTTATTGCTCGTCATTAATTCTTATTCTAGTTATTAAATAAATCTTTACGATCTATCTTTTTAAAACACAATGGTTAAAGCTGAAAAGTTCCTCAACTAAAGCATCTTTTTACAGCTAACATATGGCAGCTCGTTTGCCGGCCGAATCTAATTTTGTGACTTAAAGTAAAAATATAAGTTTATAACTTGATAATTACTTAAAAATAGGCGAAATAAATTTTAAATATGAACTTCAAATGATTTCTTGTTGCAGTTCTAATTCATCAATTAAATATTATCTTGCAAAACCTTTTGAAATTTATTGCTCGTTATTAATTCTTATTCTAGTTATTAAATAAATCTTTACGATCTTTTTAAAACACAATGGTTAAAGCTGAAAAGTTCCTCAACTAAAGCATCTTTTTACAGCTAACATATGGCAGCTCGTTTGCCGGCCGAATCTAATTTTGTGACTTAAAGTAAAAATATAAGTTTATAACTTGATAATTACTTAAAAATAGGCGAAATAAATTTTAAATATGAACTTCAAATGATTTCTTGTTGCAGTTCTAATTCATCAATTAAATATTATCTTGCAAAACCTTTTGAAATTTATTGCTCGTTATTAATTCTTATTCTAGTTATTAAATAAATCTTTACGATCTATCTTTTTAAAACACAATGGTTAAAGCTGAAAAGTTCCTCAACTAAAGCATCTTTTTACAGCTAACATATGGCAGCTCGTTTGCCGGCCGAATCTAATTTTGTGACTTAAAGTAAAAATATAAGTTTATAACTTGATAATTACTTAAAAATAGGCGAAATAAATTTTAAATATGAACTTCAGAAGATTTCTTGTTGCAGTTCTAATTCATCAATTAAATATTATCTTGCAAAACCTTTTGAAATTTATTGCTCGTTATTAATTCTTATTCTAGTTATTAAATAAATCTTTACGATCTATCTTTTTAAAACACAATGGTTAAAGCTGAAAAGTTCCTCAACTAAAGCATCTTTTTACAGCTAACATATAGCAGCTCGTTTGCCGGCCGAATCTAATTTTGTGACTTAAAGTAAAAATATAAGTTTATAACTTGATAATTACTTAAAAATAGGCGAAATAAATTTTAAATATGAACTTCAAATGATTTCTTGTTGCAGTTCTAATTCATCAATTAAATATTATCTTGCAAAACCTTTTGAAATTTATTGCTCGTTATTAATTCTTATTCTAGTTATTAAATAAATCTTTACGATCTATCTTTTTAAAACACAATGGTTAAAGCTGAAAAGTTCCTCAACTAAAGCATCTTTTTACAGCTAACATATAGCAGCTCGTTTGCCGGCCGAATCTAATTTTGTGACTTAAAGTAAAAATATAAGTTTATAACTTGATAATTACTTAAAAATAGGCGAAATAAATTTTAAATATGAACTTCAAATGATTTCTTGTTGCAGTTCTAATTCATCAATTAAATATTATCTTGCAAAACCTTTTGAAATTTATTGCTCGTTATTAATTCTTATTCTAGTTATTAAATAAATCTTTACGATCTATCTTTTTAAAACACAATGGTTAAAGCTGAAAAGTTCCTCAACTAAAGCATCTTTTTACAGCTAACATATGGCAGCTCGTTTGCCTGCCGAATCTAATTTTGTGACTTAAAGTAAAAATATAAGTTTATAACTTGATAATTACTTAAAAATAGGCGAAATAAATTTTAAATATGAACTTCAAATGATTTCTTGTTGCAGTTCTAATTCATCAATTAAATATTATCTTGCAAAACCTTTTGAAATTTATTGCTCGTTATTAATTCTTATTCCAGTTATTAAATAAATCTTTACGATCTATCTTTTTAAAACACAATGGTTAAAGCTGAAAAGTTCCTCAACTAAAGCATCTTTTTACAGCTAACATATGGCAGCTCGTTTGCCGGCCGAATCTAATTTTGTGACTTAAAGTAAAAATATAAGTTTATAACTTGATAATTACTTAAAAATAGGCGAAATAAATTTTAAATATGAACTTCAAATGATTTCTTGTTGCAGTTCTAATTCATCAATTAAATATTATCTTGCAAAACCTTTTGAAATTTATTGCTCGTTATTAATTCTTATTCTAGTTATTAAATAAATCTTTACGATCTTTTTAAAACACAATGGTTAAAGCTGAAAAGTTCCTCAACTAAAGCATCTTTTTACAGCTAACATATGGCAGCTCGTTTGCCGGCCGAATCTAATTTTGTGACTTAAAGTAAAAATATAAGTTTATAACTTGATAATTACTTAAAAATAGGCGAAATAAATTTTAAATATGAACTTCAAATGATTTCTTGTTGCAGTTCTAATTCATCAATTAAATATTATCTTGCAAAACCTTTTGAAATTTATTGCTCGTTATTAATTCTTATTCTAGTTATTAAATAAATCTTTACGATCTATCTTTTTAAAACACAATGGTTAAAGCTGAAAAGTTCCTCAACTAAAGCATCTTTTTACAGCTAACATATGGCAGCTCGTTTGCCGGCCGAATCTAATTTTGTGACTTAAAGTAAAAATATAAGTTTATAACTTGATAATTACTTAAAAATAGGCGAAATAAATTTTAAATATGAACTTCAAATGATTTCTTGTTGCAGTTCTAATTCATCAATTAAATATTATCTTGCAAAACCTTTTGAAATTTATTGCTCGTTATTAATTCTTATTCTAGTTATTAAATAAATCTTTACGATCTATCTTTTTAAAACACAATGGTTAAAGCTGAAAAGTTCCTCAACTAAAGCATCTTTTTACAGCTAACATATGGCAGCTCGTTTGCCGGCCGAATCTAATTTTGTGACTTAAAGTAAAAATATAAGTTTATAACTTGATAATTACTTAAAAATAGGCGAAATAAATTTTAAATATGAACTTCAAATGATTTCTTGTTGCAGTTCTAATTCATCAATTAAATATTATCTTGCAAAACCTTTTGAAATTTATTGCTCGTTATTAATTCTTATTCTAGTTATTAAATAAATCTTTACGATCTATCTTTTTAAAACACAATGGTTAAAGCTGAAAAGTTCCTCAACTAAAGCATCTTTTTACAGCTAACATATGGCAGCTCGTTTGCCGGCCGAATCTAATTTTGTGACTTAAAGTAAAAATATAAGTTTATAACTTGATAATTACTTAAAAATAGGCGAAATAAATTTTAAATATGAACTTCAAATGATTTCTTGTTGCAGTTCTAATTCATCAATTAAATATTATCTTGCAAAACCTTTTGAAATTTATTGCTCGTTATTAATTCTTATTCTAGTTATTAAATAAATCTTTACGATCTATCTTTTTAAAACACAATGGTTAAAGCTGAAAAGTTCCTCAACTAAAGCATCTTTTTACAGCTAACATATGGCAGCTCGTTTGCCGGCCGAATCTAATTTTGTGACTTAAAGTAAAAATATAAGTTTATAACTTGATAATTACTTAAAAATAGGCGAAATAAATTTTAAATATGAACTTCAAATGATTTCTTGTTGCAGTTCTAATTCATCAATTAAATATTATCTTGCAAAACCTTTTGAAATTTATTGCTCGTTATTAATTCTTATTCTAGTTATTAAATAAATCTTTACGATCTATCTTTTTAAAACACAATGGTTAAAGCTGAAAAGTTCCTCAACTAAAGCATCTTTTTACAGCTAACATATGGCAGCTCGTTTGCCGGCCGAATCTAATTTTGTGACTTAAAGTAAAAATATAAGTTTATAACTTGATAATTACTTAAAAATAGGCGAAATAAATTTTAAATATGAACTTCAAATGATTTCTTGTTGCAGTTCTAATTCATCAATTAAATATTATCTTGCAAAACCTTTTGAAATTTATTGCTCGTTATTAATTCTTATTCTAGTTATTAAATAAATCTTTACGATCTATCTTTTTAAAACACAATGGTTAAAGCTGAAAAGTTCCTCAACTAAAGCATCTTTTTACAGCTAACATATGGCAGCTCGTTTGCCGGCCGAATCTAATTTTGTGACTTAAAGTAAAAATATAAGTTTATAACTTGATAATTACTTAAAAATAGGCGAAATAAATTTTAAATATGAACTTCAAATGATTTCTTGTTGCAGTTCTAATTCATCAATTAAATATTATCTTGCAAAACCTTTTGAAATTTATTGCTCGTTATTAATTCTTATTCTAGTTATTAAATAAATCTTTACGATCTATCTTTTTAAAACACAATGGTTAAAGCTGAAAAGTTCCTCAACTAAAGCATCTTTTTACAGCTAACATATGGCAGCTCGTTTGCCGGCCGAATCTAATTTTGTGACTTAAAGTAAAAATATAAGTTTATAACTTGATAATTACTTAAAAATAGGCGAAATAAATTTTAAATATGAACTTCAAATGATTTCTTGTTGCAGTTCTAATTCATCAATTAAATATTATCTTGCAAAACCTTTTGAAATTTATTGCTCGTTATTAATTCTTATTCTAGTTATTAAATAAATCTTTACGATCTATCTTTTTAAAACACAATGGTTAAAGCTGAAAAGTTCCTCAACTAAAGCATCTTTTTACAGCTAACATATGGCAGCTCGTTTGCCGGCCGAATCTAATTTTGTGACTTAAAGTAAAAATATAAGTTTATAACTTGATAATTACTTAAAAATAGGCGAAATAAATTTTAAATATGAACTTCAAATGATTTCTTGTTGCAGTTCTAATTCATCAATTAAATATTATCTTGCAAAACCTTTTGAAATTTATTGCTCGTTATTAATTCTTATTCTAGTTATTAAATAAATCTTTACGATCTATCTTTTTAAAACACAATGGTTAAAGCTGAAAAGTTCCTCAACTAAAGCATCTTTTTACAGCTAACATATGGCAGCTCGTTTGCCGGCCGAATCTAATTTTGTGACTTAAAGTAAAAATATAAGTTTATAACTTGATAATTACTTAAAAATAGGCGAAATAAATTTTAAATATGAACTTCAAATGATTTCTTGTTGCAGTTCTAATTCATCAATTAAATATTATCTTGCAAAACCTTTTGAAATTTATTGCTCGTTATTAATTCTTATTCTAGTTATTAAATAAATCTTTACGATCTATCTTTTTAAAACACAATGGTTAAAGCTGAAAAGTTCCTCAACTAAAGCATCTTTTTACAGCTAACATATGGCAGCTCGTTTGCCGGCCGAATCTAATTTTGTGACTTAAAGTAAAAATATATGTTTATAACTTGATAATTACTTAAAAATAGGCGAAATAAATTTTAAATATGAACTTCAAATGATTTCTTGTTGCAGTTCTAATTCATCAATTAAATATTATCTTGCAAAACCTTTTGAAATTTATTGCTCGTTATTAATTCTTATTCTAGTTATTAAATAAATCTTTACGATCTATCTTTTTAAAACACAATGGTTAAAGCTGAAAAGTTCCTCAACTAAAGCATCTTTTTACAGCTAACATATAGCAGCTCGTTTGCCGACCGAATCTAATTTTGTGACTTAAAGTAAAAATATAAGTTTATAACTTGATAATTACTTAAAAATAGGCGAAATAAATTTTAAATATGAACTTCAAATGATTTCTTGTTGCAGTTCTAATTCATCAATTAAATATTATCTTGCAAAACCTTTTGAAATTTATTGCTCGTTATTAATTCTTATTCTAGTTATTAAATAAATCTTTACGATCTATCTTTTTAAAACACAATGGTTAAAGCTGAAAAGTTCCTCAACTAAAGCATCTTTTTACAGCTAACATATGGCAGCTCGTTTGCCGGCCGAATCTAATTTTGTGACTTAAAGTAAAAATATAAGTTTATAACTTGATAATTACTTAAAAATAGGCGAAATAAATTTTAAATATGAACTTCAAATGATTTCTTGTTGCAGTTCTAATTCATCAATTAAATATTATCTTGCAAAACCTTTTGAAATTTATTGCTCGTTATTAATTCTTATTCTAGTTATTAAATAAATCTTTACGATCTATCTTTTTAAAACACAATGGTTAAAGCTGAAAAGTTCCTCAACTAAAGCATCTTTTTACAGCTAACATATGGCAGCTCGTTTGCCGGCCGAATCTAATTTTGTGACTTAAAGTAAAAATATAAGTTTATAACTTGATAATTACTTAAAAATAGGCGAAATAAATTTTAAATATGAACTTCAAATGATTTCTTGTTGCAGTTCTAATTCATCAATTAAATATTATCTTGCAAAACCTTTTGAAATTTATTGCTCGTTATTAATTCTTATTCTAGTTATTAAATAAATCTTTACGATCTATCTTTTTAAAACACAATGGTTAAAGCTGAAAAGTTCCTCAACTAAAGCATCTTTTTACAGCTAACATATGGCAGCTCGTTTGCCGGCCGAATCTAATTTTGTGACTTAAAGTAAAAATATAAGTTTATAACTTGATAATTTCTTAAAAATAGGCGAAATAAATTTTAAATATGAACTTCAAATGATTTCTTGTTGCAGTTCTAATTCATCAATTAATTATTATCTTGCAAAACCTTTTGAAATTTATTGCTCGTTATTAATTCTTATTCTAGTTATTAAATAAATCTTTACGATCTATCTTTTTAAAACACAATGGTTAAAGCTGAAAAGTTCCTCAACTAAAGCATCTTTTTACAGCTAACATATGGCAGCTCGTTTGCCGGCCGAATCTAATTTTGTGACTTAAAGTAAAAATATAAGTTTATAACTTGATAATTACTTAAAAATAGGCGAAATAAATTTTAAATATGAACTTCAAATGATTTCTTGTTGCAGTTCTAATTCATCTATTAAATATTATCTTGCAAAACCTTTTGAAATTTATTGCTCGTTATTAATTCTTATTCTAGTTATTAAATAAATCTTTACGATCTATCTTTTTAAAACACAATGGTTAAAGCTGAAAAATTCCTAAACTAAAGCATCTTTTTACAGCTAACATATAGCAGCTCGTTTGCCGGCCGAATCTAATTTTGTGACTTAAAGTAAAAATATAAGTTTGTAACTTGATAATTACTTAAAAATAGGCGAAATAAATTTTATATAATTTTCTAAACATGAAAACTTACCGCAGAAAAAATATTAGCTTATTTGATGAGTGACACTTCATGTACCTTTGTTAGTTTTACTGCATTTTATCATTAGATACCTGCAAATGACCTCGGTAAGTGCATCGATCTTAATTGCCTGTTAAAAAGTGGCATTTTTTATATCAGCAACTGTTTCTTCCATTCTACTTTGAGTGTAAGCCTAACAGGTCAAATATTAATTCTGTTAAGTGACACGTTCTATATTATTTCACAAAGAAAGATTTAGTTCTTTCTTACTTATGACAAACAACATGTAGAACATAAATGAATTAATTATGAAGCGAAGTTACCAGATACACAAAAAAATCATGGTTACAATAAAAGATATAAACAAACAATAAGTCTAGGTTAAATAAAAGACATAGATAAAAAAGAATAATATATTTCGATTCGGCGTTGTATTTAATTAACGTCACGTTAATTAATATTCTAACTTGTATAGAGAGACTTAACATGACCTTAAATACAATACCCAGAATATTAACACGGCATCTTGTTTATAAACAACTAGCTGGCGCTGAGGTAATAGATCAGGTGCCTGTGTATCAATCATCTTCTTGAATTACAATTACCCAATTGCAGTTGTTTCATTTTAAAATGCATCTTTCCTCTTGACGAAATTCAAACGTCAAAGGGATTTACGGGGATAAAGGAAGTTAAAAAAATATGATTTAAATCACACACTAATACTGTTATATACTTAATATTCGGCAGCATCTTTTGAAACGTGCAATTACAAAGTCGTCACTCAATTAGAATGAGAATAATATACATTCTATGGCTTTGTAATTCTAACAAGTTTTTCTGATAAAATTATACTAATACTATTCTGCAAATAGCATACTATGAAAAGTAGTTTTTTATTACACATTTTTCTGTTTTTAAATTTCTGATAAATATCTTAGTTTCGTGCAGAGAATTTTTTATCCAAATTGGTTTTTACCAGATAAAACCAGAGCTTAAAATTTACACTCGCCAACTTCCCATTTGCAATCAAATATTTAAGGTTGGTAAGTAATTTTCATTTCTTTAAATGTTGAGTTTTAAATCAAATTACATACGCTTAGATTATCATGTCTCAGTAAAACGCCACGTGCTAGTTTTGCTATCAAGCAACAATATTTTTCTTTTATTTAGAACGAAAAATGCTGTCTCACTCCAGGGCTAAAGAGAATAGAAGGGATGGTTCACTCCTTTGAAGAAACTCTCGCCGCGCCAATCCTCCGATTTTCTCTAGTGACGTCACTTTGGCGCAAAGCTCGCACTTATACTTCAAGAACAGAGCGTTCGGCCTTACTAGCTCTAACTAATATTGGAGCATTTCTTTTTGTGACATATTCTAAGACATTTGTTATTTTCTATAATGACTTTCCCCAGTTTTTGCAGTGAATTTACAAAAATTTAAAACTATCAACGAAATGCCAGTTTGCGCGATTGCAACTTGCAAAAGTTCTTATAGAAAAACAAAAGGAAAAAATATAATTTTCCGCGTGTAAATGAACAACTGTGAAAAGAATGGATTCCGAAATGACACAGTTAATATAAAATAGCAATACGTTTTTTCTATCGTTAAGAACTTATATAAAAAATTCGTTATCTAAATAGAAACCGCCTCGTTACTTCAAAAAGAAAGGCAGGTGAAAAAAATTAAAAAATGGATAAAGTCTAAGAAAATTAAAACGTAAGTAAAAAGTATAAATAAAATATATAGTGTATAGTTGAAATTCTCCTAATTTCATAACATATTTTTTAATGCAGTTATTCTAAATATTTATGATTTTTAAAAAAATTATGTCATCTTAAATTTAAATATCTATAAACAATTGCGAAATTTCTAATGGCATTATGAACATAAATTATTATTTTGTTTCAGTAATTAGCGTTTAAGGTTGATGTTTCCTAATGATTAAGTATGAACAAATTGTTATTAACGGCATATTTTAAAATCAGGGATTCTAAATTTAACTCAACTTATTGTTATAAAAGAATATGTAGATAAAAAAGTGTAGATATATGCTTTCATTTTTCTTAATAATTAAAGTTAAAACTGAACTTTTTAAAATAAAGTATTTATAGTGTCATTTTCGCTAACTAGTAAAATATTTTTAAAAGTTTAAAATAGTATTTTTTTAATATAATGGCCAAGAAAGTTTTTTTGAACTATGTTTATGAACGGAAATAATGTATTAATTACGTAAAGTTTGAAAGCTAATAAGCAGAAAAAGTCTAACTTATTTTTACAAAGAGAAAGATGCAAAGTTATTATAATATCTTCGCTTGCTATCTCCGAGATCTGTGGACACAGTGACGTCATGAGGAGGAAAATCGTAGCTTCAGCTCTAAGAGTGGAGTGAACTAGCCCTTCTATTCTCTTTAGCCCTGGTCTCACTCCCTTGTCCCCTCCAAAATCATTGCTTATTTTGAATTGATAATATTATTCTTAAGAAATACCTTTCAATTTCTATTGTACATTTTTATGTTTTCAGTCACCATAAAATACTTCATACTACATCTGTTAAAGTTTAAAAAATTGTACACATTTTTCATAAATTGTGGCAACTAAAAATTTTAGCGTGGCTAGTATCTTTGAAACTGAGGTTCCATGACTTGGTTTAAACAATAGTAAAAGAAAATTCGAAATAATCTAATTTTATTGCATTGCATTTTTTAACAAAAAATTCATAGAAGTTCTAAAAATTATCAAGCGTTATTTCTCCTAAAATAAAGTCATGCCTTTATTTTCGCTCATTTTTTAAAGGTATATTGCTGTCAAAATATACCCTGTCATTTGATGTATGTAAAAAAATTTTAAAAAATCAAAAATCAGAAATAAAACTCAAAAACCTAAAAGAATGAAATTTAAAAGAATCAGATGACAATCAAACCTTTAATTTACGATTGAAGGTGATGTTTAAAGAGGCCTCCTGTAAACTAAGCTTTAGCTTAAAATAATAAGATATAATAATTTTACTTATCATGATACGTTAAATAAGGATTTTATTCATCATTAAATAAGATCATTGTTATAGACTATTATTGAAGTGTTAAAAACACTTATAATTATTAAATATTTTTATGTTCGAAAATATATTTTTCTTTTAGATGACTGAGATAGAACAGGAGCAAAATGAAAATGTAGAAGTAAGTCGTACAAGAACTTAAAAAAATTCGTCAATTAAACATATTCTTAATAAGCCATTGCCTTCTAACTTGGCTGTATGACATTTTTAATATATTTAGTTTCTAAATCGTCTAACTTCGATCTTAATTGGAGTTTTTTTAAGGGACTTCGACCTTAGTTGGATCTTAACTTTGATTTTAATTGGATTTAATTTTTCTTAGTAAGAAATCACTCTAACATAAAAGTTTGTTTTTAAAAAAAATGATAACGTATTTTCACTTAAAAATATTGCTGCCATTTAGGTTGATTTTTAGTATTTTTTTTTTCTAATTGAGTTTTTTTTCTATTTTAGGCTGCAGATGTCATTCAAAGTTTTTCTCATATAATTTTCAAAGGCTTAGCTCTTAGAAGAAAAGAAAGAAAATTTGTGCAAGATGAAATTTTTAAATTAACATCTGTCTTAGAAAATGATGAGAGTATATTGGATGTAAGTTATAGGCACAATAACTTTTGCCATTTTATGCTCCTTACTATATTTATCATTAAACATTTAAGGTAAAGTTAGGAGAGATTCTGTTCTAGAAGTATCGAAGTTAAAAAGTTTAGTCAGTTCACTGTGATTCCAAGTTCACTGTAATTGTACAAAAGCAGTAAAGCAGTGTGTATTTGAATGAGCGAGTTAATTGCTGCGAGCAAATCAGCTATAAAAAAACCACATCTAATTTGTTTTGGTTTTTCTAAGCAAGTGTCTGAATTTTCCTAGCTTGTCAACTTAATTTTTTTATTAAATACCAGCCTGATAGCCCTCCAATTCGGCATCAGGAGCTGCATATTATAAGAGCATCTGCAGATTGTTTTTCATCATTTTTTTTTTTTTTTTTTTGTATTTCCTATTTTGAAATTGTAAGGACAATTTCTTTCATTTTCTGTCTATTTTTGATCTCTAATGTGCAATAAGTTACAAAACAAATTTCGCGCACGTTACAATGTCGCAATATTTCTTTCCTTAATTACGCATATTACAATCATCTGTATTTTGTTTGATTGGTTTATCTAATAGGAAAAGATTATTACAATTCTAAGCAAGCTTAGTTTTGAAAATTAAATTTTTATCCCAAGAAAGGACAAAAACTTGATTATATCGTCGTCTTGATTACGTTATCTTAGAACTTTCTTCTTTGGGCCGATGTAGTGTAGCATACTATGACATTTTATGGTTTATTTAAATGCTCGTTTTTAATGCAACTTAAGCATAATCAATCTACTTTGTCTTTTTTTTTATATAACGAATTAATAGCAATCTTTAAATGATATTATCTTGTTATTTATTAGAGACATGCTGTGACTATGTATGTAAAATTATTATTATTTAAATAATTTATCGTACACAATTATAAATGTGTACTTTTTAGGGCATGTCTAACCTTACAAGAGCAAAGGAATATTTGGCTCGAATTTCTCGAAAGAGAAAGGCAGAAAATAAAGTAATTAATGAAGAATTTGAGAAATTAGGAGAGCTCAAAGTGAGTTTAATAAAATACTTTTGTCTCTCGTAATAGTTATTTTTGTATAATATTACTTGCTTATTTTGTATAATATTTTGTATAATATTACTACAAAAAAAATAACATACCAAAATAAAAAATTATTATACTGCTTTGCTTGAAGTATTAAAGCTTTGCTTAAAAAGTGATTGCATATGTTTAAAAGCAATGGTATGAATGTTGTAAAAATTCTATCTAAAAAGTTCATCCGGATTCTTTCACAAAATTTTAATCGGAAATTTCTTGACTCTTTCTAAAAATTTTAATGATTTAACAAACAATAAAGTTTAAATAATTTCAAATTGCTCTTGTCTATAGTTATAAAAAATCAGATCGAGATTCGACTTTTGATAACTACTATGTGTGCAACATACTTGTAAGCATCAGTTTTTGCGCAAGACTGAAAGACGTACTTTTGACGCCACTATCATCTTTAAAATAGTACTTCACAAAAAAAATTATAATTGACTTTTACTGCACTAGTTGACTTTTATTTATTGAATGAAGTAATTAACCATACGTGATCAGTAAAAGAGATAGTGATCGGATCTGAAGTGTTTAACTATATATTTCCATTTATAACATTTTTATTAAAATTATAACTTTTTGTTGTTTGTGAATTTTCTTTTGGTACTAATGATGGTAACAGACCATTTTGGAAACACTTTCTAAAATATTTTCTCCTTGAACTTCAGTATTTGTTATTTTCAATTGTTAAATCATACTCTTTACATTAACAGCGATAACAGTTCATACTGATATTTTTTTTAACTATAAATAAACATTTGCACTGAAATGTGATCTTAATTATATTTTTCAGTCTTTATTTAGTGGATATTTCAACAGCGCGGGTAAGGAACCCATAGAACAAATCAATGTAAAATGTATTCAACATATAAATCAGACTTTGGGAAAATTCAAATCTGCTGAAACTGATCATAATAGAAAGGTATAACAATCGATTGATTTAAATATTTACTTTAAGCTGTTATTTTAATGGCACTCACTATTTATTACTATTATTTCAGTTACTGAACCATCGTGATCAATGCTCTACGTTCTTACAACATTGCTTACAGGAAAGACAGTTGGAAAGATTTCAACTGAATTCAAACGAGTATGAGGGTTTGACTTCTCTCTTAAATAAAGAGGTATGTTTTCATCAAATTCCAAAGCTAGAACATTGTTAGTTGATATTTTATACTCATATAATATTTCAATAAAAAAATTTTATTGTTAAAACTTTTCTTATGTAAGTATATTAACTATGACAAAACTTTATTTTTAAATATAATGCACGGAGAAAAAAAATTCTGTTAACATTTCCTTGCTATGTGGAAATGACATTTCTGGTAAAAAAAACAACCATAATCCTAGAATTAGAAATAAAAATATAGGGTATGTAAATCATTCATTTTGCAATTTGTTTAGTTCTTAGGGAACGGTTAACGGTTATTATGATTTTCAATATTATAGTTCTTATTGCCACGCATTTAGTAAAAAAGTACAAAACTGAAAAGAAAATTTAGTATAAATGTTTTTCATGCCATGCTTTAAGATATCATGATAAAATTACCAAATTTTACCCCTTTTGCCAAATTTTATTATATTTTATAAGACTACACTTTATAACTAATTTTACCAAAATCTTGACCAAAGCACTTCTGTAAAAATTAGCGAGTTTTATGGTGTTCCCATAGAGCCAGAAACACAGTAATTTTTACCATATACAGGTAGTTTTACCATAATTTTTTTTTTGCAATGTGGTACATAAATAATTAACATATAAGTTCAAAAACTTATTCTATGTAATACATAAAAACTTTCTTTTTTTATTTTTTCTTCTTCCTTATTGTTTGTTAATATAATTTAGTTACATGTTTTTTTTTCTTTTCATATAAATTACATTAAAATAATCTTCTTAGCATTCGTGCAACTTTTCTTTTTCTTAAAAAGGGCATATTCGAAGCAAATCTTGGAAGAGAAAAGTAATTTATCTCCCGAAAATATCATTGTATTTTCAAATACATTTATTTTCATATACATATTTTCATATACATTATACATTTTTCATATTTATATTCATATACATTAATTAAACAATTGAATTAAGTAGGCATTATAGGATCAGCACTTTACTTCCTTGCATTTTAAAAAACAAGTAAGTACTGCACGATAGATTTCGAGAAAAGTGGCTTAACTATTTTCTTTCCTTCGCCAACTTTATGAATGCTAAAATAGAATTTCTGAAAAATGATGGAACAAAATTTATTTTTGAAAAAAAAAATTATAAAGCTTGTCTTATACAATTATAAAATTATAAGAGCTTGTCTCATACAAATATGAAAATATAAAAATCTCAATTCTTGATAAATTTTATTTTGGTCGCTTTTATTGATTTTTCTAATGTACGGCAGTATATATTGCAGGCATTATAGCAACAAGATGTTAAAAGCTTGAATTAAAACTAAACCAGTGCCACCTTAATTTGAGAGGTTCTTCTGACTTGGTGATTGTTCTTAATTGTGAGGTGCAATCAACAATTTAAACTTATAATAGCGATGCATATTTTACCTCGAGATACTAAAGTGACTAAATCTTGGTGACTTAATTAGTCAAACTTTATGCGATAAGTAAAGATTTAACTCTCCGAGTACATAAATATCTTTGTCTAAGTTGAATTATTAAATTTTTATTTTTTGTATTATCGATCAGGGGGCTCCAATCACCAAACCCGCATGACGGCATTTATTTATAAAATATATATTTATTAACATTTTATATGTTAATTGTGACAAAGTAACTAAAGGATTCCCTCAACAGCCCATTGTGGGCCAGGGGGTTATGAAGGTTAAGACTCTACAATTTCGTGACCAACGACATGACTGTGGCGATGTGATCAGCACTTCACACAAGCCGCTTTTATTTCCACAACAAGCTGGTACCCATTGATCTGAAGCTGAGAGGGCTTCAAGCCGCCACTGAGAATCGAACCCCAGTCCTTCTCAATGACAGTTCGGTGCCTTAACCACTGAGCCGACACGGCTGAATTGAAACAAAATGAACGATTATTTGGATTTGGAAAACTAATCAAATGTGCTTGAAAAAAATATTTAAACTTAGGAATGCAGAATTTAAGGCACAATGAGAAGTAATTTTACTTGTTCATAATCTATAACAATAACGTTGCATTGTCAGTCTCAATTACAAATGGGTTTTTTTTTCTTTTAATACATTTTTATTTTTAAAAAATTTCGATATAAATGTTAAGATTTATGACTGGGAAACATCTGATCTTACTTTTTCTTATTTCTGTTATTTCATGAATACATTTTTTGGTTACTTTTTACATCAAGTAAAGTGTAATATAATAAAACAATGATCCCGAGAGAAATTGTTTTTGACAATAATGGCTAAATAATCATTATATAATTCAAAAAAAAGTTATTAATACGATGATGGCACCTCTCATAGTGTTCATAGTATGTAAAATTTTTATTCTGTTGTGATGCAGTACATTGTTCTTTTGCCTATAATTTATACTCTTGTTTTAATTCATCTTAAATACATGCATTTTCTGTATTTTTATAAATAGTTGCGAGTTTTTTTTTTTTTTTAAATTTGTAAGCTTTAAACTTTCGCTGAAGGTGTACGGGTAATTTAAAAATATAAATTTTTATTTACTTTATTTCCTTGAAAAGACTAAACATAAGTTCTAAACATAATAATCATTTTTGATTATACTTTTATACATTTAATAGGTAAATACATATCTCGTGAATTTTGGACAGATTGTTAAATCTATTATATCCCATCGGGAGGAAGAAATACGCAGTATTCAAAAACAAATGAAGAACCTGAAGAAGGTATTGGGATCTACTGAAGAATTAGAAAAAATGGTAATTTCTAATATTTATTTCCTTAGTTTAGTATTTATATTAGTTTTCACACTTTTGTTTTCGTCATAAAATTATGAATTTTAAATATTTGTCTGTATAACAAATTTTTGAATTTCTGGTTGATTTGAAAACTGATAAATGGACTTTATCACTCTCACTTTTGAAGTTAACAGATATTCTTACCTCCGTAGTTGTGGCGTTTAATTTCTCTTAACACGCGAATCAAAACGCAATGATTTTTTTTTAAATAATGTGTACAGAAAAACTCATACCATTCACAAAAATACAATCCAAACTGTATTAAAAACTAACCTCTATTTTAAAAAAAAGAGAAAAATACTTAGAGAAGATTTATTTAATTTATGAAAGAAATTAAAGTTTATTTTTATTTCTAATGAGGTTGTTTTAAAATTTTTTACTAGTTCCATGAGAATATTTAACTACATTTTATTGTTAGTTATCCTACGGCAAATTTAGTTGAAAATAAAGTTCTGGTACAGAATATCTATACTCTACTTAAAATGGAATCGATGTTTTATTCGGAATATTAAAATAAAATTTATTTCAAAAAAAGATAAGAAATTTTTTAAAATTGACTTTAAGAGAACGCTGCACTAAAAAGTTTAAGAAACCCTGGACTAGACAATTATTACGTATGCAACATAACTAAAAATTATACACTTTATTAAGCTAGGAGTTTCAGACTGAAACTAACAAATAGTGCCTAAAAACCATTTAGTGCTACTGTATATTAAGTTTATTTGCAATATACAGATTCTGTTTAAGAAGTACAGTTAAAATACTGCTTTTTTAATGAAGCTAAAATTGCTAAAACTTGCTCATTTATAATTAAAATGATTGAAGTAAAAACTTTTATAATATGAAAATTATAAATTTTCCCGTGGAATTTAAATATCTCCTGCAATTAATATTTATTTCTAAATTAATATTTATATCCATGATAAAAAAAAAAAAACTTCATTTTCAGGTTTCTGGTGTTTTGAAATCGGTTGAAAACTTTCTGTGGAATGGATTATCAAAGAAATCTACTATCTGTGATGACTTGATAGAAGTTATGAATATAGTATGTTCTGAAAAAGAAGAACTGATGTCAAAAGTAATGCATTCCTTATAAAAAAAAATTATTCAGCTATCTAGTAATTTAACAAAAAAGATTCTTAAAAATTTAAAACATTTAAAATTATTCTAATTAAGTGAACTTTTAATGTCAAACGTATACTTTTACACAAGAAGTGGAACGTTATGCACAAATAAAATAACAAACACAAATGAACAGGTTCATATAACAGGCAATTATATCGGCTCTGTACATAAGTATACCTTCATTTTTGACTTGACCTTTCAAGACCATAAGTAAATTACTCAACATTATTACTATCATTGCTGAAGTTGTTTATCTCATAGGGATAAGACTAATCACCCATTCTTCTATTTTTAAAAAATCGGTTTATCTTAACATTTACATCATTTTAAACGTTAGCATTTATCTATTTCAAACATAACTGCAACTTCGATATATTTCGTAGATGCTTTATCAATAATACTAAACCCTGCGTCCTAGCAGTTTTCTGCCAAATCGTTGAGAATGCGTTGAACATCATGTTTAACTTCGTCATTATACAAGAATATTTCTTTTGCAATACTTTTTGCCCCCTGAAAATACAATAAATGCTGGCTGGTTTTGTGAAATACTGATAACTCAAACGGACAATTTAGAACAGGGTTACGTAGGGAAACCTTTAGAGAAATGGCGCACCACACACTCACACGATGCTCACCTATCTGTTGTTTTATTACTAATTTCAATAGAACATCATCGCCTGCACTCATCCGATATTCGGGACTTGGAACCCAGTGGCTAACATCTGTTTCTTTATTTTGCCCAAAAGATACTCAAATCTTTGATGAAGATACATATGAGGTTCAACTGTTTCTCAGGTACCTGAGTATTGAAATGTTAAAGAAAAATTCCTCAAGTTTTATCTGATAAATGATGATATCTTCGAATTTCATTATAACTGGACTTAAATTTTTACGTTTTCGATGAATTTAAAAACTTTAAAAAACATTAATTTTCTGTTCTGTACACCTACATTATATTTACTAGTCTTAACTATCTCATTCAAAATTGATTTAACTTAGTTTAAATGTCTTAGTTTGAAGTAGTTTTAATATTTTCTTAGATGCGTAAAGAGGTTGATAGCTGTAAGGAGTTTATTTATGACACCATTAAAATGATAAATGAAAAAATGACAAATCTAAAAACAAAAGTTGACATTCTCAATTCGAGCATGGAAAATAAAAATAAAAATGTAAGTATTTATTTTTTTATTCGACGAGCGTTTTTAATTTTGCTTATTTTCATTGCTTTGCTTTATTTTGCCATACCTTACTTTACAATGTAGACCCTCGAAGTTCTTATGAGCTGCAAACAACTTCACGAAAAAGTAATTGAAAGAATAGAATCTGAACTTAACGCACTGAACTCTTATCTTGAAAGAAGCGAAAAGTCGCAGGTAAGTTTTACAGTTTGTCAAACTCAATGCAAAAAGCATCTTATTAAGAAATATTTTATACGAGATACGAGATACGAGAGTAAATTTCTTATGAAAATACCAAATGAATCATCTTGAATAAAGCAATCATCAACTAGTTTTAAATAAAAAAAATTTGAAAAAGTTCCATGATTGATTGAACGAAATATTTTAAATTTTTCGAATAAATTATTGTCTTGAGTAACTTGCTTATCTTTTCAACAGAGTAACCAAACATGAGCAAGCTTTTGAAAAACAGATAAATACACAGGAACAAAATACTATCGTTGATACCTACACATTAATATAATAACAAAGCTCTATTTTGGACTGAAATTTTATATGTATAGCTCTCCAGTGTTTCTCTATTCACGGAAAATTTTCTTTGGGAAATTAAAAATGTAACATAAATACAAAGTAAAACGGATAAATTATAATAAAAAAAAACTAATGTAAGGTACCTTGTTCACAATGAACATTATTGTATCTTGTTCAAAATAAAAGACTTAATTACCAACCAGTATTGTAAATTATAATATGCATGGTTGTTGATAAAAGTTACAATAAAAATTATTCGACCGAATAGCCAAATACATTTTTCTGGATCTCCTGTCTTCAATCAAACCTGTGATAGAAGCATGATAATATAACATCAGTTCACCCTTTTGAACTGTTATTTGGGAATTGATGTTCATTAAAAAAGTCTATTAATGATTAGTGTTCCTATCCATAATTTGAGAACTGACATTAGCAAAGTTTTTAAATGAAAAAGAAATAAATTATGAAAGCAAAATGACTTTCCATCATAATTGAAATTTAACAAGAAAAGTCCATGTAAAGTATCACACTAAATTTAAACTAAATTTTAATGACTGAAATTAAATTTTTAAATAACTAATTTTAAATAGTTTAATAATTAATTTTAAAAATTAAATTTTATCATTCAAATACAAATCTAGCGTTTTTTGAAATCTCCCACTAGGTAAGCAAATGAAAATAAAAAATTACAATTGATAAATAGAGAAAAAATATGTAGTCTGATAAGCATTCTTTTGAAACAACATTAGAAAAATTGCATAAATGAGCCATTACATTTTATAATTGTTATCATCAATAAATTTTCGTACCCAAAAACTGTAAAAGTACTTTATTTATATTTACGCTTTAGTTTTTTTTCTTTTTTTTTTTTTTTTTTAACGTCTGCTTTGAATGGAGATCAAACTTCAGTTATTCAAATAATAATTAAATCTCACTTCATGCTTGTTATTTCTATCTTAATTTAAGACTAATTTACCTCCAGATTATTTCTGCTGTCCTACAGAAGCTTACTTTTTGCTTATTTTCTGCACCAAAAATGCGACAACATAGGCAAAAAACAATATAATCATAAGAATTGAAAGCTTTATATCTCAAAATGAACATTCAAATAAGATTAAATCTAAGATTCTGGCAAAATCACAATACTTTATGGTAATGATATTTCTGGTTTAAAAAAAAATTAAAAAATAAAAAATACACGGTATTCAGTCCGTGTGGTAATTTTTCCGTTCATATGATAACGGTTTCCGGAAATTCTATTTATCAATATCCACACATTTAGTAAAAACTACAAAACATTTAAAAGTAAATTTAACAGAATAGATGATTTTTATATCATGCCTTAAGGTATCGTGATAAAATTACCTAAAAATTTTACCACATTTATCTAGTTTTAAACCATATTTCATCGTTAATTTTTCAAAGTCATTTCCAAAACTGCTCTTTTTGGTGTTCCCATACAGCAAGAAACACGTTTATTTTTACCTTATTGTGGTAGTTTTGTAGTAGTATTTAAATACTCTTGTGAAGCAGCATTGAAATAAAATAAATATTACGCATCACACATTATATTTGCAGCAGTCATACAATTAAATAAAATTTACTTTAACTTAAACGAAAAGAAATTTTTAAGCGCACCAAGTATTACATGCTTCGCGAATATAAAAATTAGTAAATATTATAGTCTTATAACGTCCACAATTTTAAAAATATATATATTTTCCAACAATATCGAAATATCGACAATTACGCTAATTTAAAAATATTTTAAAAAAATATTTTATTTAATGAGTGACACTTAGTGAACTTTACTCGTTAATTTAATGAAGAATAAAAACTGAGTTTATTGTAGAATGAAAAACTCTACTCAATATGCGAAGAATTTTTTGTGTCTGCAATTAGTATGAGAAGGAACGAGATTTCTGAAATCAAACTTTTATCTGATCCGCTACAAGACACTGGAGAATATGTTGATGCCCAAGTATGTGTATATAATTTATAAAGAACAAAAATTATTATATGAGTTTATAAGAAATTTTCTTAGTTATAAAGAGAAAAAATAATAACTAATTCCTTTTCCTTTAAAAAAAAATTTCAAAAACTCTTTTAAAAAAAGTTTCAAAAACTCTTTCAACATGCTAAATTTTAAATCTTTTTTAAAAAGTTTGAAATTGTTTTAGGAATGATTATGTCATAAAATAGATTATTTAATTTTTTTAGCTGAACTCAATATTCTAAAATGTTATTTACTATTTTTAAGAGGATATTACTGAAGATTTCTATTAGTAAAATAGATTCAAGTATTTGAGGCTTGAATTGATTCAAGTATTTGCTTTAAATTTAAAGCCTTTTTATAGACGAATAACTCTTCCTTTTTAAAAATATTTATAAGAGTTTTTAGTCGTGTTAGTAGGGTACACTGTTAAAGATTTTATTCTAAAACTAGGGCAAAATAACCGACAGCAGTCGGTTTGCAATTAACCGTAAAGTTTACGGTAAAGAACATTTTTTTACCTTCCTACGGTTTTGAAACTCAGAGACTAACAGAATAGCTCTCCCGGCTATAATATGTACGCAACTGCAAAGAACTAAGTGGCTTTATTTGGTGAGCTTAGTTGGTGCGATAAAATTTAGATTGTTTTACGGTATTAGGTGAAAACAGTTGATAAACGGTTTTTCTCACAGTTGACAGTTTGATTACCATCTTACTTATGGTTATTTGCCTATTTTATCTGAATATGGTAATTAATTATAGATATTTATGGTAGATTAGATATTATATGGTAATTAATTTAGCCAACATAGCCAACATCTTGCCTCATGTCATAAAATTATAGATCCTTAACTCCAAGATACTCTTTGGCAGCAACTGGCTATTTAGACAATGGTTTGGCTTTTATAACTTTTGTTCGTGATATATAATTAATTCGTGATAGATAATATAATCAGTTGCTATAGTTAGTGATATAATTACTAATATAAAACTGTAAATGCTGTCAACATTTTGCATTAGACAACCACCTTTGTAAGCAACGTATAGCATAGTGTTGTCATACATTGCTTTACATTTGTCATTATCTCAATAATAAAGCAAGTTTGATTGTACGTAGCATTTAGCTACTTTTAATGAGATTTATGCGAAATTAAAAATAGTTTAGATGTTAAAATATTTTTAAAAGTGCATTTTTTTCGTATTTTAGAACAAATATTTGAATATCATACTTTGAAATAACAAATTAATTTTTAGTCCTTCTTATATAGCAAGTGTAAATGGTTACCTTGCTATTTTTTTCTTATTTTATTTTATGACATGATAAGAAATTATATAAATTATAAGCTTTGTAGTTCAAGAGGTAACTGAGTTGTTTTCTGTTGGCAGTTTGTTAGAGAAAGTGGATCCATTGTTGTTGTTGATGTTATCGTATGCCATTCAGAAGGCGCAAGCGGTGCGTATCGCAAAGGGTGCGATTGTTCTTGTTTCCCAGTTGCGCCATCTATGGCCAAGAATACTACTTCAGCCGCACACACGTCACAGCCCATTTTACACGGAGGATTCATTCATACATCCATTCATATATCTATTCATTCATCCAGAACTAGATTCATTATTCAGAACTAGATAACGATCAATCTCCAATTCAGTACCCCAGAGGTATGATATATTATGGAAACATGGAGGACATTGTGACCCGACATATTTAACGTGTTCTGGTCACCATTTACTACACGGGGAGTCCTCGGCATGCTGGATTCGAACTCATGTTCACACGAACGTGATTCCAGCGCCCTGCCAACCAATCTATCTTGGCCACAGTGGCTCATTATAAAAATTTAAGTTTCGCTTTAAAAGAAGTGTTATTTTCTGTTCTATTTTCTTTGTCTTATTATCTATAGATTACAAATTATTGCCTTTTAGATGTCTTTCGCAATTGATGAGGCTTTTAAAGACATTCTGGGAATGACCGGTGGAAAAACATCTTTTGAAGTTCAATCACAAATAATGGAGATTGAAAATAATCGACTTGATCCAGAGGTAAGTGTAAAATATAAGCTTCTCAAAAATGATTCTTGTTAAGATACAAAATAATTTTCATTCAAACAGTCTTTTGTTAAGCTTCATTTTTTTTTTTTTTTTTTTTTTAATAAAATGGTTAAGTCACGTTACTTAATTTCTTTAGTCGAATATTCGATGCATAATGTTAAATAATATAATACTGTTGTAGAAGTCAAAGGGTTTCTCAAATATATCATTGTACTGCCCTTCAATTTGTATTTTATTGTACAGAAATAGTTGAAAGGAAAATAATCTACCTAACTAATGAAATATAGATTTAAAAAAAAATTATGTTTCAACATTCTTAAATTTAAAAAAAATTATGTCGGTAGAACTACTTTCATAATTTGTATACTGCGAAATGCTATAGTTTTGAATTTACATTATTTTTATTTTTAGATTATTATTTTGTGCAAAGACATGTACTCACATCTCATAAGCAACACTGAAAAAGAAATTGAAACGAGTGAAAAAGTCTTAAAAGCATTAAATTCATATAAAAAAGGATCAGATGAAAAGGTTTGCTTCCAAAATCTTTTATTTATTTTATTTTTTTTCTATTTGAGACAATTTAAGCAATGATTAATTTTGTTATATGTATTTTTTAAATACATTGGCAAAAAAAATCCTCTAACTATTTTATAGCACAGTTTCTGAATATTAAAATATAGAAATAATTTCACTAAAGCTAGAAATTGTTTTGAAAGTTGTATTTTCAGTTCAAAATTGATGCTTGAAACTTTTCCCCTTCCCCGAGAGGAGCTTTAGACGACCACATTTTGAATTTACTGAGAAAAGATAAGATTAAAAAAGGGCGGATACTTAAACATTGCGTGCTATACAAGTGGAATATTATTTCTTATGTATCTTTTACGATGATCGAATGACACCAAAACTAAGTTGATAAGGCTGATAGTGTAGAAGTCATAATGGATTCAGAAACTACGATGAATTGAAAGAGCAATTTTGGATTTATACCTGTTCATGAGCGTGAATTCTTATTAGTTAAGTTTTCTCCCTTTTTGGTCTGATTATATTCATTAGATCTCACTGAAATCTAAATTTAAATAATATCAGTAATGCTGTTTTAATAAAACTGAAAAAACTCACTACAACTGATACAAAACGGGTGTTATTTTCAAAAAATCCGAACAAATAATTTTCTAAACTTTTTTTGATTTGTATAAAAAAAAATAATGTTACAAAAATAAAATAGTCATAGAGATCTTCACAAAATAAAAATTTATAATCAGTGAAATATAACTTTAAGTTCAGATATAATTGATGAAACATTCTTGAGAACTTTTTTTTTTCAGGCAGAATAAAAATAATATGTTTTCAAATTTAGAAAAAGAACGGTAACCTGTTTTTTGCCTCTGTTGAAACTATTTGTGACAGTGCGAATTTTTTTTAACCTGAATTTTTCCTTTATTAACCTGAATTTTAAGGAATCATTAAAGTATTTCAGCAAAAACCCATTCTAGTCCAGGAAAGGGTGTAGGTTAATTTCCATGCCCAAAATCATGATTACGGCAATATGATTAATATGGTGCACAAGTATCCATTACTTACTATAAAAACTGTTACTCATCGATCTGAAGTGAGGTGATCTTCACAACGCCACTGGGGATCAAACCCCAGTCCTTCACAGTGGCAGATCAGTGTTTTTAACCAGCGAGTTAACTTCCTAGACAAAAGTTACTCATCGATATGAAGCTATGTGCTCTTCACTCCACCACTGGGGATCTAAAAATGGAAACGAATTGTTTTTTCCCTTTAATTATTCACAATTTTCTAACCATTTCAAAAAAATTTATCTTCTATTTCCAATTATTTTTGTCTTTATTTCTTACTTTACTCTATTTATCTCCTTGCTGGTTAATTTTCCTAAATTGATTGATTCTCTAAACTTTATTTTATTTACCCTTCGTTCCGCGTATCATTCAATTTTTAAGTTATTATACTCTTATATGATGTTTTTATTAAATAACTGCTTATGATTGTGTGAACATAATTTCTTAGAATTACAATATTGTTGCAATCTTAGCTGTATATTTAAATAGTAATATATTTAGTTATTAGGTTTGTTAGCGTGTAATTAGAACAAATGTTATAAACATTATACTTAACAATATTATATTATTTTACTTTTAAAAAAAAACATAGTTAGTCAAAACTCTGGACGATCTTATTAAATTCTTGAAAAATGAAATGGACTCTTTGAATACAGAGAAAGAATTCATATCAGAAGATTCTCAGCTGCTTAAAGATATTCGCAGAAACTTTTTCAAAGACGTAAGTTGCTTTTTTGTTTAATTTTCTGTAGCTCTTATTGTTAAACTTAATAAATTAGAAATTTTTAATATTATTATGCGTTGATGTATTCACGTATCATTAATGCATTGTTTTGTAACATTGTAGCATTTTGTTTTTAGATCAGAGAAGTCATAAGGCTATGCCAGGAAGAATTCGAAAAATATTTAAGCATCGTCTCTTGTGATATAGAAAATTTTGAATTCCGACTGAACATTTTTTCTCAAGACGAAAGCAAACAAGATGAAATTGAATCTGAAGAAAGTGTATGCTTTGTTTTATAATTTTTCAATTTTCCTGCGCATTTAATTTGTTTTTTTTATTCTAATATTATGAAGAAAAATTCTCAAATAATGTCTCTCACTTTTCCCTGGTCATTGGTCAAGTAATTATAAATAGTTTTACAGTTATAAAAAAAATTAAAATTTAGTTAAAAAGCATAAGTATTAAGCGTGTAAATAATTTGTTTAGTTTTTCAAAACTGTTAGTATTTGCAACTTTTTTCGAAAAAAATTTAACTATATTTCATATAATTTTTAATTAATTTTTTAAGTATTGAAGAACTGAACAGATAGTGTGATATTGTGTGTAAACTGTTAGTATTTGCAAAATTTTTCGAAAAAAATTAACTATATTTAATATAATTTTTAATTAATTTTCTAAGCATTGAAGAACTGAACAGATAGTGTGATATTGTGTGTAAACTGTTAGTATTTGCAACTTTTTTCCAAAGAAATTAACTATATTTAATATAATTTTTAATTAATTTTTTAAGCATTGAAGAACTGAACAGATAGTGTGATATTGTGTGTAAACTGTTAGTATTTGCAACTTTTTTCGAAAGAAATTAACTATATTTAATATAATTTTTAATTAATTTTCTAAGCATTGAGGAACTGAACAGATAGTGTGATATTGTGTGTAAACTGTTAGTATTTGCAACTTTTATCGAAAGAAATTAACTATATTTAATATAATTTTTAATTAATTTTCTAAGCATTGAGGAACTGAACAGATAGTGTGATATTGTGTGTAACTTTAAAAAATAACGTTTTATTACATTCTTTAATTGGAATTCCTGGAAATTGAACTACTTTGATAAAGGTCATATAATCATATTTTTTGAGCCAGTAATTACTTCAAAAAAGATTTTTGAATGTTTAACCTTAAATTATGACGAGTTGGTTATTGTACATTACGCTTGATTTATTTTTCATCTTCTATCAAGTTTTAAATTTTAGGAAAATAAAACTATCTTCTCTCACATTTTAGATAGTTGAGATTGTTTCAAGCATTGAGTCTATGAATGTTGAACGTAATATTTCTGGAAGTGATAAGGAACAGGTATCTAAATAATCCATCTTCTAGGTAGATAATACAATTAGTCTGCTTTGCGGCTTTTTCTTTTTTTTCGCAGCTTGAAATTTTTATAAACTTTTTGTCATTGTTTAGATAATAAACTCTCTAAATAATGTATAACTCTCCAGAAATATAGAACAATAATTTTTGGCGAGTTAAATAACTCCCCAGGTAAAATCAGTTTAAAATGATTTTCCTGAATAAATAATAAAACAATTATGTATAAATGAATTTTTATTTTAAATAACTCTCCAGAGTGACATTAAGAAATTTATATCGATTAAAAAAAAACTATTTTTTTCACATGACGCAAAGTATTATAAATAGAGGTGGAAAGATATTGAAAAGAGACTCATGAAAAGTGACTTGAACGCCACAACCATATTCTTTATCACAATAATTAAAGAAAATAAATCCAGCTCATTGCTGTATTATTTACCATTTTAAATATATAATAATCTTTATTTTGAGTCCTCCAATATTAAATTACTTAAGTGCTACTAAAAATATTTAAAACAAATAAGTTTAAATAACATGAAAATAATGAGTGAAATATACGACAATTATCAAGGTATATTGATTGAGATGGATTTGAGATTTTCACATTATCCACCTTTTTTGCATAAATTATTACAATACCCAACAGGAAACGTTTTCTTAAAATGTTTAAGGTGAAAATAATTAACGAAAATAAATCCAGTGCCATTTTTTCATCACTAGTGCCATTTTTTCAATTTGTGCAAAAAAGGTACTTCAATATTGTACTGACACACACGTCTGTTTATGTTATATTATTTGAACTCTAATTACGTTGTTATAGTTTTTTTTTCCGAATGTTTGAATAACGTTTTTTTTTTTAAATAACGCCCCTTTTCTGGGAGAGTGTGCACTGCAAAAACTGCTTGGCTGACAAATTCAATGCTTTTAAATGATGATTATTTGAAAACTAGTATCAAAAATACAATAGAAAGGAAAACTAATTGTTTTATTTTTATTTCTTAATTATAACACAATAATTATTCTCCATTAATACATTTTCATTTCAGACATCTCTAATAAAATCCACCAGCTTGATTTTAGACGATGCATTAAAATGGAGAGATGAGTTGGTTACGTCGATCAAAAATGATGTAAAACTTCTAGTTAAACTACAGAAACAAGTAACGTTTTTGTCTTGATTTCCTTTAGATTACATTGTCTTGATTATTTGTCAAAGAGAGGAATATACTTAAAATACTGAATATGCCTGAACGAGAACAATTTGTGATAAAATCTACTGAAAGCATAAAAAATTCAGATGACCTTATTCTCTTCAAAATGAAAATGAATATTTAGATTCAAAATTTTTGCGAATCTGAAAAACAAATGAAACATGCTTGAACGTGCAACACAAACCATTTTATAAGAAACATATTTAAGTAAGCATATTATATAAGTAAGGAACCGACAAAAACCTTTATTTTTTCTAGAACTCATTGGTTTTATTAAATACTTAAATTCTTCTTACATACTAAGTTATGAAAATTTGTTAAAAGATGTGATTGTAAGCAGAGTAGAGTATTAAATTGTATATTAATGTTTTTTCATTGAAAGAAATGAACTTAAAAATTTTTCATTCATTTTATTCTTTGTTGTAATGCCTCATTAGTTGCGTTATCACAAATTTAAATTAAACACTAAAAGCATTGTAACAAAGACATAATTATTTTTGCAAGAGGTTGAAAATCATTCATTTTTTATTTTTAAAAAAAATTTCGAAGCAAATTACACTGGCCTAATGGGATAATTTTAGCTAAAGTGTTATTTTATATTAAATATCATAGGGTAAAATATGCATTCAAATTTATATTTATGCTACAGCACGTATATAAAACATTCTTAGCAATTTCATATTGATAATTTTTTTATATAAATATTTTGCATTTTTAGGCTCTGCAGATTGTTTCAACTTGTACAACAAACTTCTTTTGGTCTTCGGAGAAAAGAAAAAATGAAAATGAGAAAATTGACAACATTATGAATCAAATAACGGAATCCGTAGGTTTTATTTTTAATTATCACTGCGGACATTTTATAACGGCTATCATTTTTTAAACACATTTCATGAATTCAATATACTTCAAAAAACTCCGGATCAAATTACGGTATAGAGTGCCGGCGCTTTCTACATTTTCCGCAAAAACCATTTTACCGTAAAGTCCCTTTTTATCATTAAATATTACACCCTACTATTTAGAGTATTCACTCTAATTAGAGTGATTCAGGGATTTTAAGATAATTATTACTGTAAAAATTACGATACATCAGATTTTTTGTTCCGTAACATGTTTCGGTGCATATAGATCTTACAGTAGGAAGTACAGACACCCTGAGTTACGATTATTTTTACCGTAATTTGATCCGAAATTTTTAATAATGTATTGAATTATTATGTTAAATATCACTATTTCAATTTAGTTTTCAACAGCTCTTAATACTGAGAAGATATTATTTTAAAAATAACTTTAACTGATAACGTTCCTCTTACCAACGTAAGTTTTATATAAATTTATAACCCATAGGACCACATTATATATATATATATATATATATATATATATATATATATATATATATATATATATATATATATATATATATATATATATATATATATATATATATATATATATAATGGACCATTTTGGAGAAACTAAAATGTTTTCATTTTGTACAAACAAGAAAACAGTAAGATTCTTCCATTATTTTCCTAACACAAAACTAAAAAAAGAATGTTTTTTCACAGAGAATAATTTACTTAGCTGGTCCAAAGCAATTTACGGATAAACCGTTGATAACTTGGATTTCTACGAGTCACTCACGTACAAATCCAAAATTGGATTGACAAGAAAATACAAAAAATTCTGTCATACAAAAAATTCGTCATATACTTAAATTTTAATCAGTTGAACTTCTAAATTAAAAATATGAATGAATATCAATATGTTTAACTATTCAAATTTATAAGATTTTCTATGCTTTAAGTATTTTAAAAATAGTTTCTATCTTAAACTCTGTTTTAATTTTAGAGAGAAGGAACCATGTGCTACGATTGTTTGCAAGCATTACTTCATTTGAACTATGATTCAGTAAATATTCTTTCTGATGACATTGACAGAATTAGCAAGACTATTGAACTTCTGCAACAAAAAGTAAATCATCAAATGTTTAATTATTATCAGTTTGGCTGATAATGTATGCATTAATCGGAAATTCAGAAGGGCTATGAAAACTTATCATGGAAACCACGGCCACATACGACGTTGATAGTGTGGAAAATTGTAAAAAAAAAAAAGAAAAAACATACTAGAATAATCAAAAGAGTTATTTGAAGTAGCACCACTCACATCTATGCACAATCTACTACGACAAAAAAAAATTACACACTTGGAAGACGTCATGTGGGCCAAAGTGGAGACAAAGTGGAGTGCGCCTCTCATGCGTCTATACCCAAGAGATGTTCTAC
Organism: Parasteatoda lunata; assembly: GCA_949128135.1. Lineage (NCBI taxonomy): Eukaryota > Metazoa > Arthropoda > Arachnida > Araneae > Theridiidae > Parasteatoda > Parasteatoda lunata. Next base: position 75,125,763 of record OX421973.1, on the reverse strand, counting down.
ACTAGAAAAAAATTCAGGGTCGAATAACGATAAAAAGTACCAACACTCATGGTGCCAAAACTGTTTGCCATAAAATCCATTTTTAACGTGAAATTTTGCGAAACAAAAAGTATGATATACCGTAATTTTTAGAATAACATTTATTCTAAAATTACTGAATCACTCAAATTAAAATAATATTACTGTAAAAATTACGGTTTCACAGTAAAGTGGACTTTACGGAAGATGAACTCGTGGGTGCCAGTACTTTTTATCGTAATTTGATATGGAATTTTTAACTTTTTCTATTCTGAGCATGCATGTTTTCCCGTTTTCACCCTCTTAGCTTGGTTTGTGACCACATGTACCATGGTAAGTTTCCATCCTCTTGATGCCTTTTGTAAATCCTTTAAATTTATCTGTCGAATTTTCGTGCATGCGGTATATGTTACCGGGAAAGTTGAAAATATGGCGCCACACGCAATGTAAATTTTTTTAAATGTTAAACTTCAAATATAAATCTTTTAGTTGCAACTATTGCATTTAAAAAGTTTGTTGGAATACTGCAACACACTCGCATTAGAAAATCATGTGTCATGTCGCTGTGCTTCTAGATATTTTTCACTTAATTGGCAAGAAACCATTGATCTGTTAAGAAATATTTTATTGAGATCTGTGTTTTTGGAAACAAATATTCCCACTACCTAATAAATATCGGCAACTTTCACAAGTCACTGTTGTATAATCGGAAATATTTATATACATATAAAAAAAACATCATCAAATTTTTTTATATACATATAAAAAAACATCCTTTATTAAATACTGACACTTTGTATGATTTCTGTGTCTTAATGATTTTGTTTTCACTACAGAGAAATGAGCTGTTCTCCTTATGCAGTCAATCCCTGGAAATAGAATTTAAACAACGAGAAGAAGAAGTTAAAAATCTAAACTCTGAACTATCCTATTTACAGCACATTGGAAACATAGATGTAAGTGTACATACATTTAATTTATCGTAATTAAAGTACATTTCCCATTAAATACTTTTATCTGACGGACAAGAAAGGAAGTTATACTTTTCATTTAGTTCTAAAATTTTAAAAATTCCGAGTGATTTCATAACTTATAAATAACTTTAACTTATAAATGAGTGATTATTAGCAGTAATATTTATATTAATAATAATAATTGATAACTCTTAGCATAATCCACAATTGGCATAGTAAAACTTAGGGTTTTCCTTTATTAAATAACTACAGTATTGATAAAACTATTTTTATAATTTGGATTCTTTCAATAATTTAACAATAAAAAGCAAAACCGAGAAATCAAAATTTTTTCAAAATCCTGTATTCTACAAACACTTTTAGAGAAATCTGGTATTTACATTCTGCTTCTCTTAAATTCACATTTGTAGATGAAACTTTTTAAAAAGATTCATGACTCCTAAAAGTATTATATATTTTCAAGCACATATCATTTCAAAATAGAAATGGGAGAAAAAATATTAAATTATTATAATAATTTGGCGATTACTTTATTTTATGAGAAACTTTTTTACTCATTTAATGAGCCCCCACCTACTAAAAGTGAGTTTAACAAAACACTTTTTCGTGAAATTTTCTAAATATAAATATTAAATCCTTCAGAGTACCACTTTTTGTTTTTACAATTCATAATTGAGTCATTTCAACTTAAAAGTGAATACATGAAATTACTGATGCCGCTCTACGGTGGCATAATGATACAGCAATTGGTTTTAAATAGCATAATTATGTATAAAGTTTGTTAAAATGTTTACATACATTATTACTTACTTAAATTTAAATGCTCTTATGAATATATTTTAACTTGCATAATATGATTCCTCAATCCACCAATTATTGTCTATCTTATCATGAACGCATTGAAAACATATGGTGTTGATTACTTCGATTATTTGATTTATTTTAATTTGTTATATTTTATCTTAGAATCTTAAAGTGATTGAAGCCAAAAATCTGATGATTCATGGTATTGAAGACCGAAACCTAGGAATTCAACAGATGAAAAACACTTGCAATGCTTGGAAAACGGAAAGTGAGGTAAACAAAGTGTTCTTGCTACTCATTTCATCGAAACATTTTATGTCTGAATTAAAAAAATTTATAATAACCTTAATTTTTCTCACATTTTTCATTATCATCACCATTGTCAGTGACGATAATTTACTCGTTTATTGTACAACCAGCTTCATTGGAATGGAAGCTTTGTAATATTGACGCAGAACTGAAATATATTATAGCATAATATTTTAATGAAATTTTTTAACAACTACGATATTCTTGTGTGTATAGTGTGTATCGATATTATTGTACGATACAGATATTTATTTTCTTTAGATTTCTCGCCTCCATTTCTTTTTAAGATTTAATTTTCTTTTTTCGTCTGTTTCCTTTATTTTAAAGTTTTCTGTATTTTTTTTTTGCAGATTCAATTTTAAATACCTTCTTCCAAGAAAATTTTAAATCAGAGAAATCATTCTTAACCATTTTATTTTTAGCTCTTTCCTATTGTTGCTACCTTCATTGATCAAATGACAAACTCGCTAGAGAAAAGAAAGAATGAAATTCAACTTTTAATAGAAGTTTTGGAACTCATCGAAAGCGAAGTAAGCCACCGTTTATCTTTGTAATTAAAAGAGTGAAATTTCTATCACATTATAATACTTTTCTTAATAGCTTGTATGAAATGGAACTGTATTATCTGTAAAAAATATAATCAGTCTGTTAGTTTATAACTTGTTTCCTGACTTTCTTCCACACATTTTGCACAATTAAACTATTCTCTTTGAAACTTTTTAATTTATTCGACTTTCTTCTGTATTTATATTTTACTTTTTATTGCAATTTTCTTATCTCAGTTACTGTGGTTATTCCTATATAATTAAACAAAACAACGTAAGGGCTTTACGATAGATTTTGAAGAAAAAAACAGAAGTGATTGAACGCGTTTTCCAGGTCTTCTACAGATATTTTTCGTACGTTTCAAGTGTTATAAAAATTATTAGTTACACATTCTCAAACTAAATAATCTATGTAATAATTTTATGTCGCTAATATATTAAACAACTTCAGTTTTAAAGATTTCAGAATACTTTCAGAAATAAAACTCTCACTTTTGACAATTCAGCAATTCTTGAGCCATATTCCGTTAATTTCGAGAATGATTTTGTCACGAAATTACGTGATTTGTGACAAAACGTGAACTCTCAAATATATGAAGAAAATGTTTTCTCAACTCGGAACCTCATTATGAAAAATTGTTAATTAAAATGAAAACTAGATGATCGAAACTGGAATGAGGAAGTGAGCCCATTGGTTGTGTTATGGTCAAGGAGTTGACTTCATGCCAGGAAGATTTCGGGTTCGAGTCCCGCTTCGGGTATGGATGTAATTTATTTCTCTGTCCTGTCTGTCTTGCTCGCGTTGTTGGCGTGACGTTGATCTTTCAATATGGTGCCCTAGAAAAAGTGATTAACAATACCGCCCGTTAAATACCATGAGGCATTATAAGTGCCTCATTGTATTTTTTATTTATTGAAAAAAATAGAAAGTCGTAGCATTTCTTTCCTTATGACGAAATTTGTTTCTTTGAAGAAATGACGATTTTTATTTCGTCACTTTGACGAAACTTTTGTTTGGAGCATATGCCAGGAAATGGTTTCATCAAGAGTGAAGAAGTTTCGTGCTATTTGAGTATCCATTTTTTAAAATGTAAAGCTTTTCAAATAAAAAATAATCTTTTCTTTTTAAGGGAGATATGATTACTTTATTTTATTCTCCGGTTTTACAAGAACTTCTACAGAAGAACAATACTGCAACTGAAAGACTGGAACCTCAAATTCTTCTTATGAAAGAAATCAATAATGATGTGGATATTCAGGTATAATAAAGTTTAACGGAATAGATTAGTAGTTAGATATTTTTTAAATCATACTCCAATTTATTTTCTACTAATTCCTATTAACGTTACTCCATTTTCGTATTTTTGGTAGATATGTTAGTTCTATTTTTTTTAATAATATTACAATTTATTTTCTATGCATTTCTATTAATTCAAGCTCTTTTTCCTTGATTACATTTCATGCGCCTTCCGAATTCTTTACCTATTAATCCCGTAAATGAATGGCAAGGTTAGTTGCTAATTCTTACTCACTTCATTACGACAAAACTCAGTTTGATTTGAATCTCGACAACACATAATCTGGAGAACGTTGGCATTCAGTGCGTGCTGGACTTTCATTTGCACTTTAAAAAGAACTTCGAAGAACAAAGAGAAATTGTTCATTCATTGTCTCACCTATTAGACTAGCAAAAATTTTATTTGACTAGTTCTTTGTGCTGGTAATATTTTTTCATCAATTCATTCGTGTTCTTTTACTTAGCTCTAAAAGCATTTGTTTTAAGAAAAAATATTAAAATGAAATAATCAATTTTGCGCAAAATTTATACATTGAATTTTCGTATCTAGACCAATAATTTTTTTATAAGGATGCATTGTAAATTGTTATGCAGAATTTAATCATTTCATAAATCTTTTTTTTTCTTAATTTCAGTGCTCTAGAATAACTAGTGCGTGTGAAAAACTCTATTGTTCCTTACTAGAAACATTCAAAATTGAAATGGAGGCAATAAGTTATGATATTGAAAAAATTAGAAAGCATCATCATGTTCCTGTCGAAATCATTGACTCCCAAGTAAATATGCAGAGTCTGATGTAAATAATTATGTAGCCTAATTGAATCCAATTAATAATTATGTAGCCTAATTAATCCAAAACTAATTGAATGCAGTAGATTTTAGGAACAACCAAAGTCTAAATTTATATATATATATATATATATATATATATATATATATATATATATATATATATATATATATATATATATATATATATATATATATATATATATATATATATATATAAAATTTTAATTTTTTAAAGTAGAATTAGTTTTAAAAACTTTAATAATTGATTTGAATTATTAAGTATTTACTCTAGAGCACATTTGAAATGGGTTTAACTCTAAAGGATCTGCAAATCAAGCCATATTATTAAGCCATACGTTGATAAGAAATCTTGGGAGGTCTCAGCGTGTCAGCAAACAGGGACAAAGCCCATAGTTTTTTAAAAATTTTAAAGCAAAGTTATTCCAATATCGCCCTAAAGATTCTGATTTTCTAACTATTTATTATTAGTAAAAGTTAAAAAATCATTTTCACTCGCTATTTTTTTTTTTTAATTTTACCTACTAAACAGTTTCTAAATAGTGAATGATTGGAATCCAATTTTACGTTTTCGAAATGTTAGCAAAGTTTCCCTGTTCATAAAGAAAGCAACAGCAAAAGTTTATTTTAGTTTATTCATTTTTTTATTATTTATTTATTTATTTTTTTTTTGGTAATTTTGCCGCATATTCATGTTAGAACAATTAACATGCAAATTGATGGAAAATTATCAAATACAGGTTTTGTTCCTGGTAGGTTACTTTTTATTATGTTTATAATTTTCAATCAAATAAATGCTAAAAACTTGAACTTCTTACTTACTTCCTATAAAATCCCGTTTTATCCATCAGAAAGCCATTAATAAATTGCTTTGGGATTGTATAACGTTGGTTTAGAAACTCGAATTTCAATTTCTAATAAAAGGGTTTTTAAGTTTCTAAGAGTATTTTGCTTTTTCAGGACAAAGAATTTTTTATCACATTCAAACAATTATTTCTGACTCTATTTAAAATGAAGAAAACAGAACTTGAAAGGAGCATTCGGAAACAAGCGATAGAAAAAGATGTAGAGAAGAAAATGCTTGAGATAACAACACTTTTACAGCAGAAAGATGCTGAAACTACAGCACAAAATACGCAGGTTAATATTGCATGATAATAATAATTATTATTTTGTATAATTTTTTAAGTATTATCTCTGTACATGCTAAGTGAGGAAATTTAAGTGGATGCAATACGATGGAAGAAATTTTTCATTGCAAATTCTTTGTCACCTCTATAAGTAATTTAAAAATTAAAATGTAGAAAAAGTAAGTTCGGGCAAACATATAGTGAGCCATAATGTTTCAATTGCTGGAAAAAAAAGTATCAAAATGCAAACAAATGATTGGAAGAGAACTTCCCCATTGCGTTATCCTACGTTATCTTCTAATAATTTGTTTTATTTTTGAGAATTTCTTTTCAGAACATTAAACTTCATGGTTGTGTCTAGGTTTACCTAATCTTCCTTTTTCTATACTTTAAAATTTTAATCACTAATTGAATTAAAAGATAATTAAGGATGAAATTTTTTTTTCGTAGTATAGAGTCTTTTTAAAATGCAAAGTTGCTTTTCTAAACTACTCATGGAGTACACATCATTCACTTAAAACTTAAAGTGCTGCTCTTAATTATGAGGTACAAATAATGAACTATATTCATTACAAATCAAATTTTGTTTAATAGTTAAGAATAATTATAATCAAAATTATCTTATTTGTGAATTTGATAATAACATGAATAGTAGCTTCAGATTTCTTCATAGTATTAAAAAATAATTCCTATTATATGACATTCTTAAAACATTGGTCTTAAAGACTGGGGGAAGAATAATAAGTACTTTAATACTTAAAGTACAGGAATTGAGATGAGAAAATTATTCTTTATTCTTATGTTACAAATAATTTTTAAGTTTATTTTTCGTCTCATTAAAAGGACATTGTATCTCTAATTTTCTCTAATTTAATTTTTATTACTTTCTTTTCTCATGCTAAATGGAAAGTAATTCGAAAAATTTTAAATTAAAATACTTCTTATATTCCAATTTTTGGATTTGATACGACAGGAAAAATTTACATTACTTATATTGTGCAATATCGCCACAAACGATGAATTTTTAATACTTTACATCAACATTAATGACATTATATACTTTAAAATAACATAAATTGATTCTTACGTTTCTCAATTGGTCAAGATCTTGGATTTCTATTAAGTACAATTATTTATAACTGCCAACCTAGCCAATGTTTTGTTCTTTATCGTTAGAAAGCTAACTTTTTGACCACTGTAAAAGGTCAGTATTCAAATTTAATTTATAGAAACTGAACTTTTCTCTAAAATAATGGTTATCAAAATTCGAATGCTTGGTTTGCTCTCAAAGGGGAGCTGCAAATCGCATCTCTCCAGATAACGTTCTTCACTCATGGCTCATCTTGAAAGTCCTTCTAAAGAGTGTTCTGATAGAGATACTGCGGAGCAGCTCGTTATGTACAGTGTGCAAAAAAAGAGAGCCACTTTGAATAACTTTTCACTTAATGATCGTATTTTTACGTACGAAGGCTCAATACTAATGGTTTAAAGTGGTGAATTCAAATATGCTTATTAGTTAGTGCAGATTATGTTTTAATTTACGAAATGAAGTATAAAACATACAGCCTCTGAACAAACATGCATTTCATTTGATGAATTTGGATCAAAATATAGGCGATAGCTGCAATCTTGGGAAATATGGCCCCTATAGTTTTTCGGGACAGCGGTCAAAATTTTGGACACTTAAATGTCAATTTCACGTTTTGCGTAATTCTCCTTATAGCGAGAATTTTTTAAGTAAATGGAAAAAGTATAATACACTACAATAAAATTCATTTATCCAAAGATAATTTTATACAAAAAAATATTTAATGATTACTTATTGATTCTTATTATTTTATTTAATACTAGTCAAAAATGATTTTAGATTGCAAGGTATGCAAATATTTGCATCACTTTAAAGGAGGTAATTTTATGTGGGGGAAAAAACAGAATTTGAGCGAAATCGGTCAAGTAGCTCCTGAGAATTTGAACTTTAAAAAAGCCAGATCCTTAAAATTTGATTTCCAGGAATTATTTGAACAATTATGTTCAAATTTTGTATTTTGCCATATAAAATTACTTTCTTTAAAATAAGGTAACATTTGTATACCTTAAAATTAAAAATTTCAAGTAAATGAAATTTATTAAATAAAGTTATTAAGATAAGAAGAAATTATTTAATTTTCTTGCATAAAATTTTTCAGTGCAAACGTTTTTCCTTTTTTTAGTGCAAAATTTTTCAATTGGCTTAAAAAGTTTTCGATATGTAGTGATAAAAACTGAAATTTACATACAGTGGTCCGAACTTTCAACCACTCTACTGACCCTGTTTCCCAGGAAGTGGCTAAATTACAGATAGCGAAAAAAAAGGAATGTTTATTCAGAGAAATTCCATTTTTGTATCTGATTTCAATGCACTTTCTAATTAGCATATTTGAGGTCACACGCTTGAACCATTAAGATTGAGTTCTAAATAAATGCAAATCAGATCAAAATTTATTCAGTATGATTCTTATATTTATTTATTTTCATTTGTTTATTTGCACACCGTATGTTTTCATGTAAATATATAAGTCTCTTCGTCTCCCGATCCTTCATCATCAGTATTAAAATCTATTCTATGAATTGTTTCTATGTGTTCTAATAAAAATAAACCCCTTTATGCTAGCCTGGCAATATAAGCTAATATAATTTTTTATTTCAAAATTTTTATAATTATGACATATAAATGAATTTATTCATTAAAACAAAAGTATAATGCAACAGTCATCTTGATTTAAGATAAAATATACTTACAAAATTCTAAGGGAATAATAATCAAAATTGATGCATTTTTATTTAATTTTAAAGGACTTCATTTGCATAATATATTTATGAAAAATTTTCTCATAAGAAAGAAAAAGCCATTTAACGTTCATCCTTTTTTTCGTGAATTGTTTTTGTGATCTTGTAAATTCAAATTTTATTCTGCTTACAGGAGTACAATTATTCTTTCGAAGAATACATTAAGTACTATGGAATAAAAAGAAAAGAAAGGGAAATGTTAACTGAAAAGCAAATACTGCAGGATTTTGAAAATATTGAACGGGAACTCACTATTGATTTAGAGATTGAAAGAGCTGAGGTAGGATATTATTACGAATACATTTCATTTTATTATACCTTTTTCTCCTTGCCACTCATAACTATCTTTTATCAATTTAGTCTTTCTACAACTATCAAATTTTCATGGATGTTTTATAAAAAAATCACCTCCTCTCAAAGTTCGGAAGAAATATCTTTAATATGAAATTTCATTGATGAAAACCTTTGTTAAAGCTTGAAATGTGTGCTGTCGTGAAAATAGCATTTTTACGAAATATTGCAGAAAAAAATGCAGATGAAAATTTTCATTAAAATTAAATATTTTTAAAACTCGTTAAAGTCATAGTTTAAGCGATGAAGTAAATGCATACTAGGAACAATATTCAGGCAAGTTAACGAAAAGTGAAGAAATACAATATTTAAGCGTCAATGGTAATTTCAAACATAAATCTATGCTTCTTCTTATTCGTCCAAACTGCATTTCAATTTCAAGCGTTTTATTAATTATTAATTAAATTCTTATGCACAAATATTTTAATACTAATTTTTAATCGTTTCCAAGGCAACTCAAACTGAATCGTAAGATTTTAACGATGACAGATATAGTTATAGAAAACTATATTATTGCGAATGAGGCTAAATTTTATTTGCTTAACAAAAATATTTATACCAATACTTGAAATTCCACTAATTTAAAAAGGTGCACCAGCTATTCGCCGGACCCGGATATTAGTCTTTTAAAATGCAACCGCATGACTCATTAGATGTACATTTTTCGTCGCTGAATATCGTTTTAAGAACTGTTCTCTTATAATAATAAAATACGCTATTTGTTGCCATTTTGTTTTTTACTTTATTTGAATAAATAAACTTTCCTTTTTATTTTGGTAAAGAAAACTATTTAAAAAAGGCGGTGAAATTACTAATTTAGTAAGCTGAAAATCTATATCGCTTAACTGTTTTTTTAACATCTTTGTATGAAGATAACATAATTAAAATAATTTTTTTAATGTGTTAATCTCATTTAGCAAGTCAGAATTTCATTTCTCTATTAAATATTCTTTTTTTTTAAACCAAAAAATTTAATTAAAAATTTTGAAAAAATCTTAATTTGTCACTTAATAAATTTATTAGTTTGCAAACTTTTCTACAAAAAACTTTTATTATTTTATCAAAATATTAACTTTTTATTTAGCTTATAATTGCATAAATAGCTTGATAAAAACGAGGCGTCCAGTATAGCTATCATATTTTTTAAAAATTATACTCATTTCATAAAACATTTGGCTATATAACACTTTTAACACAGTTTTTTCATATTATAGATTTTTTGAATTGTTGAAATTAATATTAAAAGCTTAAAATCAAAACACATACCTATAATTTTGAGATTCCACTGAATTAAGATACAATTGTTTATCACTCTATGCTAACTCAACGAGGAAATGTTTTTTCTGTAAATATCGGCAAATTACAGATTGTTACCCACACTGAAAAAAGTACGATAAAAATTAGTAGAATATAGTTAAATTTAATTGGTTTCCAGCTCAATGTGAACACCAAAAAGGATAATTTTTAACCACAGTGCTTCACTAATTACTTTTGGCAAAATTAACAGTAAAATGTGGTTTTATTAACATACTGTTTAAGATTAAATGTAGTAAAAGTTCGTAATTGATATCTTAGAAAATGACATAAAACAACTTATCTCAATAAATTTACTTTTCAGTTATGTATTTTTACTAAGCGTGTGATAATAAGGACTATTATTTTGAAAACCAGAGTTTCTAGTAAGCCATTACCATATGAATGGAAAAATTAACAAAAAAATAATTTAAATACCGTATTTTTTGGTTTTATTACCAGAATTATGTTTTTTAAACTAAAAATGTCACTACCATACAATTACAGTAACTTTATCAGAGTTTCTTTCTTCGAGCATGTACTGTGACTTTCTAACTATGTTAGTTACGGGAACTCTGGACACATTGGTGGGCAGGAAACTCGCATCCATCATCATAAAATTGCATTTAATATTAGCGCACCACGAAATAACATCTCTAATTTAGAGAGAGATTTCAGTTATCTGAAAATAGTATTAATAATATTTTTATTTTAGGACAAATATTTTAAAATCGATGTGCTTCGCATTAGAAGTTAAATATCAGGTTACATTAGAATAAAACACCAGGCGTTATTAAAATAAAGCGTCACAATGATTGAAAAGTGACACTTTATGTGCAGATCTTAGTAATTGGTAAACATTTAGACGAATGAAATATTTTCTATTTTTTAAACATCATTTATTTATGATTTAACTGTTTATAGCAAGTTGAAAAACTATATACTAAACTATTAAAACAAATATTATTACACTGCGCTTAGACAAAAGTTACATTAAAAAATAAGATTTAATTCATTTTATATTTTAGAAAGTATCGTCTGAAGCTGAGACTGAAGAAGACACTGCAAAATCAAGTTCTAAAACCGAGGTAACGCAAAACTGATGAGTGATTTGAAAATATTATTTTCTTCTTTTATATATTTTAAGGGGATCAAGTTCAAAATAAATCCCTTCATAAATATACGTAATCGCTATTAATATATTGTGCTACATCAGCGTTATTAAAAAAAATTTATTAACAAAACACAAAATTTAAAGTTTCGTTCTTATTTACGTTTTTATAACCTTGCTTTGCTTACATCTCAAATGAAGCTCTGTGTCTAATGACATTGCAAGTTTTAATCGTTTGCATAGCTACAGGTAGAATTTATAGCAACATTATCATCAATCAGAAGAGTGGTCGACATCTCGCCTAGCTAGTACCACTGCGCCGGATTGACATTCGAAGTCCATGTCGTTTCTTAATCACTGGTTTATCATCAAAATTAGCTTATTATCTATCTGAAGGTTTTTCGACAAATTAGAATGATCAAATCTGAACAAGAGCTTTGTGCTGTAAGACAATACAATTTTCAAACGTTTTTTAATCGTTATAAGCAATATTTGAAGTGATATTAACCCTTTAGTGAAATAATCATCAATTACGTTTATGATAACATTCCGACTAGAAATAAAAAAACTCAAATTTTAACTGAAGCTCCGTGTTTCTGCCTAGACAAGTTTCAATTGCTTTTTTTTAACCACTACAAGCAGAACTTATCTACAAATCAAATTTATTGAATTAAAACTCCAATCACTATCAGATGAGCTAGAGTTCTTAACTAAAACACTGTAAAAAATAACCTTTACTTGTTTCAATGTTATAAACAAAATTTATTACCATTCCATCTCTCAAACGAAAGTTCGACGACTTTTTTGCACAAACAATTTATCAGACACCAAGTCAAAATGAGGAAACATTAATATTAAATGAAATATATAAATACCACGTTTCAAGTGAGTTATTGTTACATCTAAGGCAAGAAACCTAGAATGCATCACTTTCTAAATAAACTTCTATCATAACCCAACATTTATACCACATCTTTCAATAGTGATGTGCCCTCCTTTTCACATTTTAGGTGTGTCAAAAAATAGAATTATTTTTTTCCTTTTTAGTCCACTTGAAAAATTAAATGAATACATTTTTATTTTATTATTCAATTGAATTGAGTGAATACTTTTTTATTTTAATATTTAATTTGCGTTTCATTTACTCAGCTCAATAGATATTTGGTTTAATTTTCACTTAGTAAATCTCTAGGTAAAATATTTAGTTTAAAAACTATTTATATTTTATACTTTTATTAAAAAAATGAAACGAACATAAATATTTAAATACATTTTAATCTAATGTCTGTTGTTTTTTTTTATATATATATATGCAGGTATTTATGAATAGAGTGTATGAGATAAGAATTCAACAAGTCGAAGAGGAAATCATATCAAAACGAAATAAAATTCTTGACGTTATTAATAAGCGAAAAATTATCATGGAAGATCTTGTAAAATCCAAGAAGAAGGAAATAGAGGCAAACGTCAGTCTTAAAGGGGAAGAGATGCGATATTCACTCACAGTGTTCAAAGACAAGGTAAAATTACATATCATTTTTCTCCTCGATATAATCTTGGCAAAATTTATTTTTAAGTATTTTTCAGAAAATATTTTTAAATTACGTAAAAAAAAAAAAATAAAAAAAAATAACAAAAAACTTTATCATTTTACGGTATGTGATCGTTTCAAGCATAAGCAAATTCAAAAACAAATTTTTATGTAATTTAAAAGTATTTTCCTGAAAATATTTCTAAACTACATAAAAAAATCTTTCATAATTTTACGTATACCATTACGTATCATTTTATGTATCATTATACAATATAATCGTTTCACCATAAGCAAATTCAGAAAAAAATATATTTTCTTAATATTTATTAAAGCTTAACAGTAAAGAAGATAACTAAAGTGAAAAATTGATGGCAATAATTTATTTTCAGAACACAATAAATATGTAAAAACAAATTTTAAAAATTAAGAAGAAATAATTTGAAAATATTATTTTTCTTTAAAATTATTAAGAGTGGTTGAAAATCTTTTTTTCTAGTAATTTATTTTTTATTTTTAATTTAATGTTAAGTGTAGAGCTTGGACTTTATATATGGCAAATTTTTAAAAGAACTTAAGTATATTATACGTTTTACTCGTTTTTAGTTATAGTTCTTCATATATTTTTAATTAATTTGATGTAAAAATTGTTAGTAAACCAGAAATCAAACAGATTAGCATCACACGTGTGTATAGATTGGAGCAAAACTTAACGATTTAAAAGATTAACATCAGATTAAAAATTTACCTTTTTTAATGCCTGCGTTTATTTATTTATTATGTTCTAGGAATCTCAGATATTTTGTTCATTAAAAAATTTATATCATGATATCATTGAGCTGAAAAAAGGGAAAGAAGTAATTTCCGTCAGCCCTAAAGATGTCGAAAATTATCTGGCGAAGGAATTTCTGGTAAGAAATTCTGGTTCTAATTAACTTTAGGTTACTAGTTAATTTATTTTGAATGAAAGGGTTCTATTTATGAAGTTTTGTGGTTTAATTCAAATCTTAAGCTTTTGAAAACATTGACTAGCATCTGTCCAAATAAAATTTTTCATTTTTTTTATTATTTAAAAAAATATAGATATCTTAAGTATGAATCTAAATTATATTCTATTAAAATTGTAAATTTCCATATAATGCTTTCTTTCCTAAAAAAATTGGTATTAGCTAAAAATTATTTTAATGCATTATTTATACTTTCTTCTATATCTTGTCCATACTAGAAATGAAACATTAAAGCTTAATAACGAAAAATAATTTGTTAAAATTTAACAACTAATGTATTATACATTTAGGTTTTTCTTAAATTTTTTAATTAAAATCAAACTTAAATTTTCGAACTAAATTAAAACAAAGACATTTGTTAATTAAAAAAATTGTAATTTCCTTAATGAAAGGGTGGCCTATTTTTCTTTAGCATGGGGGCTACATTCTACGTTGAACTAGAGATTTAAAAAAAGGCATTAGTTATCATAAAAATTAATCATTATTCATTATACAAATTGTAAAAATATGAATTAAGAATAAAATATAATGTCATTTAAATACTTGACTCCCCTCATTTTTTCGGTTATGAGATTGATTGATTAGCCCTCCCGGCTATGAGTGCTCAGTTTCAAGGAACTAAGTGCATGGCTTCATTAGGTGGGCTTAGTTTGTGCAATAAAATTCTGGTTGTTCAACCATACTATGTGAAAGTAGTTAATAAACGGTTTTCTTACAGTTAACAGTTTAAATATCACTTTATTTATGATTATTTGACTGTTTTATTTGAATATGGTAAAATAACAATTAAAGAAATTGTTGTTTAACTATTTTTCCGAGAGGCGATTTTTTTCAATTGACATCTATTTATTTAAGAGTTATTTCACTTAACAGAATTTTTTTTATCATACATATTATAAATTCCTTAAAAAAGAAAGAAGTTTTCATAGCGTTTTCTCTACTTATAGCTATTATTTTAACTTAACAGTACTAAAAATAAATTTAACACTATGATAATTTTTGCAAAATTATTATTGTGTTACAAATTTATTATTAGTATTGCAATTTTTATAATACAGAAAGCAAAGATTACTGTAAAGCTGGAAAATCTCTTTGATGTTGCCATCAGCCTCAAAGAAGAAGAAATAGAAATGCTACAGTGGGCGAAGTTGAAACAAATGGAAAAGAATGTGTCCTTAATGAAGAAGAAAATTGAAAAAGTGATCCTAGATTCAAATGAAAGGCTCGAGGAGGAGCTTCAAATTTATAGGAAACAAGAAGTATGTTGCACATGATTTTACATAATGAACTTAAGCTCATTACATTAAAAAAGTTTTACTATGTAATGCCTTTCATACGTAAATATTAGTTTAATGTTTTATAGGGAACTATATTGGCAAAAACTTATCTTGTACTAACTATTATACTATTAAGAAAATAATTCGCAAAAAAATTTAATAACTTTTTTAAACAATCCTTATTTCAAACTCAAATAAAGATTATATACGTGCTCTTTTTACTTTAAATCTAGTTACATTATGAACTAGTTAAATTCCTAAATTATTTAAAATAAATTTTTCCTGATTTCCTGGAAATACATTTTTAAATTGAATCATAAACTTTACTTTTATATCAAACAAAAAATGCTTGGCAAACTTGTTAACGCTTCACTTTTATATATGATGTACAAAATGCTCTGTTTTATAATTTGTAACAAAGTTGAAACATATTATCATACATCTTAAATTTGATGACGCAATACTATGATTCTACTTCAAGGGAAATGTGGATCAATTTATTGAGGTCACGAAACAAATTGGCGAAATTTTATGGTCCAATATACTGGTATTATAGTCTATCATCAAAACTATTTTTTTCAGGACTGTAGGTCTCACAGTGGATTGATTGTAAGGACTTAATTCTTAGAAAAACACCGAAATCAAGCATCAATGGCTGTCTTCAGTTACGGGTGGGTGACCACTTTGAGCAGCATGCGTAAAGACCGAGTGTGCGCGATATTTGTCTTCGTTAAACTGTTCTTTTGTAAAGGTCTCTAATTCGCCTGATAGGGTGAGCCATCCTCTCAGCAGAAGATCAAAATTGTGATGCATGCCGGATGTCGGGTCATCCTCGGGGATGTTTCCTAGCCTATTGTGCAGCTCTAGTGCGACGTAAATAAAGTACCTGTCGACCTATCTAGGACTGTAATTAAATACTTCATTCAAAAAAATCATTTTAGTGTTTATAGAAGTTTCATTTTTGATTGCTATAATTACGTTGATCAGTTCTAATTTTTTAATCATTGATTTCTATTAAATGCGTTAATTTCATATCGTCTGAAATTAAAGTGTAATTTTTTATTCGATGTGCTAAAATACTCTTTACAGACAATCCGTGCTATGGAATACGCCAGTTTGAAAAAATCCTCTGCAACACAAGTTACTTTGAAGGTAGGATGCATTTTAAATACTTATTTTTACGCAACTGCTTTAATTTATTAATTATATTGCCAACATGTATCGCGCAACAAAACAATGAGGTTTGTTTACTGATAGTATAGATTTTGATTCATTAAGCAATTCACCTTAAGCATTTAAAATACATTTTATTCATTGTCGCTAAAAAAAGTTTTTAAAAAACTTGTTTGAAAATAAAACAACGTTAATAAGACATGCGTTCTTCTACGTTGACAAATTACAATAGTAACAAATTACTACATTACAAATCTTTTACGAATTGCAAGTCTCACTGAACATATCCACGCATAGTTAGACAAAATGTCTTTTAAGCATTCATAACAATGCTGTTCGTCACTGTTCTGTGAAGCCTAATTAGAATTTAATCTTAATATTCTCTCAGTAGTATACGAATTTTTGATTTACAGACTAGTTTTATTTTAAGAATTAGTTCTTACTTTAAATTTCCTATCGCGAAAATAACTCTACTAACTCAGTATCGTATAAATTTTAGTGTTACTGAACACAAATAGAGTCAACTACTTTACCCCAAAAATAATGAAAGGAAACGTTTCTGGTCTTACATCACTTCGACTAACACCAAGAAATGATCTATGTTGTTTCCCTACATCACTTGGGGAGTAAAATTGTTGCCACTATTTTGTTGTTAAGATACATTATATTTTTACTGTTAAGGGAGCCTAAGCCTTGAAGTCATAAAAACTTTAAAAATTTTGAGCTGTTCTTTCTTTATATTTTATTTTTTTAAAAATTCACAAACGAGTTATTCTACAAAAATAATTTGCTGCATAAAAAACGTAGAACGTAAATGCATCGATTGATTGGCAGAATATAAAACTTTCGTTAAAAAGTAGGCGAGTTATGTTCAATTGAAACATTTTTATTTAACGTGAAGTCCTTAATTTTAAACTATAATCATGGAAGTGTGAATTTTTGACTTATGTGATAGCAAACATGATTACTTAAGCATTAATGAATTATTTTCCTTCTTATAATAATACTTTTTACGTCATTATGACGTAAAATGTTAGATTTATGGCTTAACACATTGACTCTATGGGTACTTCAAAATCATCTATAACTCTCTTTAAAAAGAAAGAGATAAAAAAAATTTCCAAAGTAAGGTGAAAAAAATATCTCATCTGAAAGATTTATGCTGCGAGATATTCAAATGTTTGCAAATTGAACGAATGCAAATTAATTTTAATCACTAGAATGAAATTTTAAATCCAAAGTTCCTCCTAATAATTAAAACTATGTTTAGGCTTAATAATTTGAATTCACAATTTTTCTGGTATTATTAATAGCTTATAATCCAATGAAATTTATTTCATAAATTTTTTAAGGTATACTAGACTTGTAAACGTATTTTCTAGGAGTATAACATACCTTATGAAGAGATATTTCCTGACGTTAAACTATTTATAGACTTCTTGAATACATTTGCACTACCGTTCATAGTTAAGACAAAGCAAACCACCTTTCTAAGTGAAGTAAGTTTAACTTAACATAATTAAAAATGTTGTCGGTAATGTTACTATTTTAATTCATTTGTTTCCAAATGTAATTTGTTCTGAATAACGATACCTTTTCTGAATCTTTGCTTGCTCAAAGTTCTCTATGTGCTATTTTCTTTGCGAAAAATCATTGAAAGAAGGATTTATTATATTTAAAAACATGCGAACGAGTATGTGCCGTATCTCCGGGTGCCATAGGTCCCTGTTAAAAAAATCATTGAAAATTTATTAATTTTTAAAACTGTGCTTAATTGTAATTTTAATGATTCTTCAATTTCATACTATAAATACGAAATTTCAGAATTTTTTGCCTATTTAATTTTAAAAAGAGTATTACAATAAAGTTATCTGTAAAGAACATTTCTAATTCACTAACTTCGCGAGTTATTGAATCAAATTACGATAATAAGTACCAGTTCGTAGGGTGCCGGTAATTCTTTTCCTTAAAAATCCGTTGTTACCGGAACCTTCACGAAACAAAAAAAACCTAATATACTCTAATTTTTACAATAATAATTACCGCAAAATCGCAGAATCACACTAATTAAATAAGTATTATTGTAAAAATTACTGTTCAATATATTATGGTAGAATTGAATTTTACGGTAAAATGAATTTTATGGTAAAATAAATTTTATGGTAAAATAGATTTTGCGGATGATGAACCCTAAATACTGGTACTTTATACCGTAATTTGATCCGTAATTCTTTACATTTAATCTGCTTTTTAAGAAACTCAAAAATATAAATAATGATATTAACTTGTCATTAATATTCATGTGTTATTTTTTTTCTGCTACCGAAAACTGAAAAAAAAATATGTTGGCATTAGTTTTCAAGTAAAAAGACGACATCCAGAGCAAAAAGAATTAAATATTTATTATTTTCCATTATGTTGTCTATATCGCCGGCATAGAATTCAGACATTTTATAGAATACGTATGCAATTTATACATATATACCTAAAATTGCACGTCCAAGTATGAAATCATTAATATTTCAAATGCCGATAAGGCATCCTACACAACTTAAAAAGATAAACTGACCAATCATAAAATCGGACTGTCAATCACCAGGCATTTATTAAATTATGAAGATAGAATAATTTTTCAAGCTCTATTTTTTTTTTTTTTTTTTAATGTCTAACAAGAACGCTTTATTCCCGAGAATGAGCATTTTTTAACAAAAGGTCTTTTTATTACTCTACCATTGTGCACTACCAGTAACTACAAATTTGGCATTATGTAAAATGTTTTAAAATTATATGTAAAGCCAACTAAAGAGAAAAAATGAAATGTTTAACAGATTAAATATTTCTTTTTATAATATTAAAAAGGCCAGGCATTTTATACTTTGTATTATACATTTATAGTTTTCTATAGAATGTCTGCCCTTTATACTTTCTCAGTAACGTTTATAGGACTCTGCCTACACAACGATGATAAAAATAATATACGAAAACACTTCTTGTTAGTTCTAGTATAAGTCAGACTACAAAAAATAGCGTAATTTATAAATGATGATATGACGTGTTTAGAATGTTACACCATTAAAATGAAACTACAAACTACATTTGTTTTCGGGGGAGTAATTTTAAGAAATATTGAATATAGAATTTTGTTTTGAAACGCTAATTATTCGGCAAGTGTTTGCTAAAAAACATAATAATATTATAATATACTACAATTTAGTGTGTAAAGAAGAAATAAAAACGTATGGGACGGTTTTCGAATTAAAGATATTAAAGAGACTGTTAAAAAACAATTATTATACAAGAGTAGGAGAATCGTATTTTTTTTTTTTCAAATCTAAAACTAATAAAATAGAGGATAAATTATTTTCATATTTAATAACAGCTCATAGAGTTAAATTGCGAGTAATTTTTTCAAATGTTTTGTTGTTTTACATTATGCATGTTACAGTTTTTTTTTTGTTTCATATTTGTATTCTTTCGATATTTTTTTCTGACAGAAATAAAACTTTATTATCTGCTCTTACAAGAGTGAAATTGTTTAGTTGTCTTATCAAGTTTTAACTTTTTAGTTGACATATTAATTTGCCCATCTAAATTAAATAATATAATAAAGGAAATATTCTGATTAGTCTATCTTCAGCATTTTAGTTATATTCATCATTCATTTGAAGTTATATATTTTATTTTCATGAAATGTACTTAAGAGCTATCTTTTTGAGTGCAAAATTTTGATGCCATCCATATTTGATTTCTTGGTAAGTCATTTTAAGAGCAACTGGAAATCAAGCAATAAATTTTACTCATCCCCTAGTTTTGAAAATATTTCCATCTTAGGAATCCATTAACTCGCAAACTAGTACTAAAATCATTTCTGAATTGTACTTCTCTTCAAGGTAAAGTAAAAGTTAGAGTTTGGAACTTAATGAAAAACTTAGAAATCGATAGAATGACATAAAATTAAAATATTAAGATAAATTTATGAATAAAACCAAAACAAAACGGATCTTTCTTATCTTAAATATGAATTGTTTTATAATTTTTACGAAATATGAAGTACTTATTTCTTAAGTTATTTATATTTTTTGAGAGATGAAATGCTTTTGTCATAAATTTTTAGCAAATCAAATTGCTCTTATTAATTTATTATAACTATTCTAATTATTTTGTGATAAGAATAGTATTTATATATCAATTCTAACATGATTAATTGTCAGTATCTGTACCTGCTGTAAAACTGATATGTACATTTTCAATAATTTAGAATTTAACGTATTTGACTGGAACAGTGATGGAAAAGTTAGAAGGACACATTCCTCTAGCTGTGCCACAGTCATTTGCTCTGCAAGGAGTTGTTGGTCATCTTCTAAAATTATACGAAGGAGAAATTCAGACGCTGACAAAGGTATAAATTTTTTTTAAATTTTTTTTATTATTCTTAATGTTTATGTCTGTTCTAAATGTTTCTATACATATATGATTTAGGTGTCATGAATCAACCTAATATCATCGTTCCTTTTTAGGTTTTTGGTTATATCGAAAAGGAGTTCGATGCAGCTGCGCAATACGGATTTTCTTTATCATTCAATAACGAATTCCAAACTTCGAAAGACAAAAAGGTAGGCTTTTTCTCTTTATCTTTATTCTTTAAAAAAAATTAGTTTGTTTTGCAACAGAATGTATATATTTTTCTAACTATTTTCTATAGTTTTATTTGTGAAAAAGTTCACAATTCTAAAGTGCAAATGAAGACCGAAAATCAATTGATTTTTTTTTAAGTTGCATCACACACATATATATATACATGTATTTATGTATTGAATTTCTTTCAGGAAATAGCTTTTGATATTTCTGCTGTGTTACAGAGTAATACCAGCTTACTTATGTTAGGATCATATCTAAACTCCAACTGTGACATTGCTTTCAATTTAGGTAAATTAATAAAATTGAATAGTCAGTAATAAAAAGTTATTTTGTATTTGCTCAAATTATACTCTATTTAAGTTATTTCATATATGCCTCATAAGTCATTAAATATTCATATGAAACCTCCTTAGTAAAAAAAATACATATACGAGGGTTGCTATTTATATTTCTGGCCTAATAATGAAAAAACAAATATGTAGGATCGAAATTGGTTTTATTGTTTTTCAAAATATTCTCCATGATGATCAATACACTTTTGCATGCATTTGAACCAATTTTCAAAGCACTTTTTCCAGTCCGATAGAGGAAACTCCAAAACTTGCGTTTTGAATGAATCAACCGCTTCTTCGGGGGTCGAAAATCGTTGTCCACGTCATTTATTTTTGATGTGTGGGAATAAGAAGAAGTCATTGGGTGCCAAATTAGGGATGTACGGCGGATGACCCATCAGTTCGATCTTTCGCTCCGTCAGAAATGCCTTTGTTTGAGTCGATGTGTGAGAGCTCGCATTGTCATGATGAAGAATGATTCGCCTGTTCTTCTGCTTTTTTCGAATTTCTTCGATGACTTCTGGCAAACAAATGGTCGTGTACCATTCAGAATTGACCGTCCTGCGTTGCTCTAACGCCACTGTTGCCACATGACCGTTAATGCCGAAGAAACAGGCAATCATTTGTTTCCATGTGCTTCTTCCACGAACAACTTTTGTTGGTTTTGCTTCGTTTTGGAAGACCCATACAGTTGATTGCTGTTTTGTTTCCGGCTCATATGCATAGATCCATGATTCGTCACCTGTGTAGATGTTATACGCAGCCTTTGATGTACCTTGAACGTATTTTTCCAACATTTCCTTGCACCAATCGACACGAGCCTTTTTTTGAGCGTTTGCTTTATCAGTTGCTTTATCAGTCTTGCTTTATCAGTTCACGCACAGCATCGATCTTTTCTGGCACAACAACGGATTTTGGACGACCTGCAAGGGATTCGTCCTGGATCGAACATCGGCCACGATTAATTTCGTTATACCAATTTTTTACAGTGCTGTAGGATGGCGCTTTATCGCTGAATAAAGAATTAAGTTCATCGAAGCACTCTTGTCTTGACAATCCACGTCGAAGGTTATGAAAAATAATGGCACGAAAATGTTCACGATTCAATTCCATTTGTTGAAAGAGAAGAACTTTTCAATTTACTGTCAACAACACAAATGAAGCTATAATGGTAAATCGTCTGCTGAATTTATGTTTAAAAATATCAAACTTTCGATTAAAATCGTCTGCGGTCGCCTAGCAACACTTACTGTTGCCAAGGCCAGAAAAATAAATAGCAACCCTCGTACATTGATATGTTACCTAGAGAATGAACAACATTTATTATTCGAGCCGCGATGGCTCAGGGGATAGAGCGTTCGCCTTCCAATGAGGCGAACCGGGTTCGAATCCCAGTCGATACGAATTCCGCATCCGGCTTGCACTGACCACAGTGCTGACGTGAAATATCCTCAGTGGTAGACGGATCATGGGTTAGAGTCCCCTTGCCGTCAGGCTAACCGTGGGAGGTTCTCGTGGTCTTCCTCTCCATGTAACGCAAATGCGGGTTAGCTCCATCAAAAAGTCCTCCACGAAGGCAAATTTCTCCCAATACTCGATCCAGGAGTTCCCTTGTCTTCTGGATTGGGTTCAAAATTACAAGGCTACGGAGTTGAACATTAGTAGCCGTAAACCCATTAAGTTGGGTCGGCTGTTCAACGACGGTTATAAAATAAAATAAAACATTTATTATTCGACAAAAATGAACTAAATAGTCTTTCTTAAATGATGTATTAGATTATTATTGTTCATGTCATAGTAACATCGCTTGATATTTTAAATGACATGTTATAAATCATGATCTTATTTCCTTTATATTGCGCTATTACTTAATAATATTAAGAAATGTCAACGTAGTTCAAAAGTTTATACTTAGGAAAAAACTCCCGCTATTGTTTGAAATCTTCGTTATAAGATTTTATTCACAAACTCTTCAATTGAAAAATGTTATAAGCTCTAGAATTAAGTAATTGCGATAGAATTTTCTTGGATACTGTAATTATCCGGCTCTATTTTTTTTATAAATATAATATAACTAACTAAACTCATCCTCATCTTTAATAAACGTAGGGTTTATTCTCCAACACTAAAGAACACATCCTAATCCGAATAGACTGCTTACTATTGACCAATTATTCATCTCTTTATACATCAATATCAAAATTTTTAATATGTATTGCTTTTTTTACTACATTGTTTTTAGTATATTATATTTTTTATGTATCATCACAAATTAAATATTAACTTAGCTTTAAAAGTAATGTATGCAAAAACTAAGGCATTTTTTAAAATATTCATTTATTACTCTCAGGTATTAATGTTATCATTCTTTAATACTTTTAACTATCATAAACAACAATATAAAACAAACAATTATGAATAAAATGGAGTTTTATAGTAATGATTCAGAAATCACATTTTAAGAAATTAATTAAACTATTTTAATTGAAGTTAGATTTCTCAATTATATTTCAATTTGGGTTTTAGGTTGTAATTTTGGAGCAGTATATTTTGAGGCAACTGAGAAAATTTCCAAATGGACGCCACTTTCTTCAGATCTACACGAAGTAAGAAACATTTGATAGGATGAAAAATAGATAATGCATTATTATGAATAAATAGCATATGAATAATAATATAATTAAAGGGAACGAATTAGACTAATTTAATTAATTTCATGTATGAAATAGTAATTACGCTTTAAACATCGAAATCTGAAAAAAAAAATGAATTCATTCTAAAAGAAGTTTTGTTTAATGTTTTGATAATTTAGATGGCAATCGATGTCGGCTTACAAGATTTTTCTTTTGATGAAAACTTAGATTCGTTGGCAACAGAGTTTGACCGGATGGTTTCCACATCATCTAATTGTTCTCTGTAGGTAAAAAAAAAAGTCTATTCTTCTGATACAACTAAATTTTAAGAATTTCTGAATTATAAGAAAATTTTTATTTTGCAGATTTGAAACTTTAATCGGTGATTTTGGCTTGCTTGAGCAAATAAGAGTCACCATTTTAGAACTACATCATCTGAAATTAGTGTGCAAACAATGCAACTTGCAGAATTTGTCGAAAGAAATGAGTCTTCCTTTTGAAACGATTCAACGTTTTCTGAGGTAACAACAAAACGTTTATAATTTAAGTATTGTAAACCCTAAAAAACTTAATTATATTAAATATGATTAATTAAAGATTTCTTAAAAATACTAATGTATTACTTTTTTATAGCAATTACTTTTATATAGCAATACATTTTTTATTTGAAAAACATGAAGCAATATTATAATAAGCTGCCTTTTCAAATACTAATTTCAGTAGAATGAACTCCACTATTTAGTTTATTGTACCTATCTAGAAACAATACTAAAGAGCGGTTTAAAATAAATTTCACCTTTAGGAAAAGTATAACTTATCATAGTATTGCCTCAATCTCTTTATTTCTCTTTTAAATAATGATGAGAAAAAGAAACAATACTGATGGTGTTAAGTAAGTTATTTTTTAATCATTTAAATACCATAAATTTTACAGTTCTCTATTATTTGATATTATAATTTTAACTAACTTCAAAATAACGCAAAAACCAGCTACATTTGTATTTAAGAGTGATTCAAAATACAATTAGTCGTTAAAAAATGACTGCATGAATTAATATTAATTAAAGAGTAAGACAATACCTCTCGGTCACGGGGGCACCAATAATGTTTTCCCATAAGGGCCTTTCTCGCCATGCCGTATCGCCGTTCCGGTAAATATTCTGAAGCATGGGGGTTCCACCATAAGCAAGAATTTTCGTGCTATATTTCTCAAACTTGTGCTAGCTGCTCATCAAATTCAAATTTCTTTGCATTTTCAAACAAAACTGCATGCGTATGCGAATAAATGAATGAATCTCACCATAAAAAATGCATAAAACAGACACCACGACTTGATCTATCCGAGTTGATTATATAACTCTGTAATTAAACACTTGAAACCATTATGATTCTATTCTCTCAGTTATATTATATTAGAAATATATTAGAAGAATATATTTGAAAAATAAATATTTAATCGTCATCTAACTCCAATCAAGCATTTCGATAAATCGCCATTTTAAATAAACCATAGCAGGGTAAACCATAGACTCTGTTTCCATTGCATTTGATTAGAGGCAGAGACATCAAACTTTTAAAATTACCAAATTAATGGTAATTCTTCAAAGCGTAGCACGAAAACTACATTCCGTTAAATGTAGTTTTACTAAATGTGTCGTTATAAAGGGTTATAAATTTAAAAACAAGAATTTTCGATTAACTATTACCATAATGCACGGTAAAATTACCTAAGAAAAATTTAAATATCCGTAAATTATGGATTAAATCTATTTTTATACACGCTAAACGGGATTACGCTCTTTTATGATTTGGCTTTCTATCACGTAAAAGGACACTAACGATCTTCAATGTTATATATTGAAGTTAACTGTCCCTAATGCCAGAAAATGACATCATATAACATAATTCATCATAATAACTGTATTTTTAAGCAATTATATACTATAAATTGTGCAATTATATGCTTATCCGTATTGCATATTTATCTGCATATATGAATACTGTTATGATATGAACACAACACAAAGCGACAAAAAACAAGTAACAACCCGTGATGTCTAATGAAATGCTATTACATTTAATTATAATTCCGTTTTGTTTAATGTAGCTCCAATGACATAAATACTAAACTGGAATCAATACCTGTTGAGTCCGGTCATCCATTATTTGATGATGCCTTGACAATCTCTATTGTTATTGATACAATACTCACACGTGGAGCATTGTTAACTTCGATTTGTAAGTGCATGTTTTTCTTATGTATTTTATCTAAAAAAAATTTCAACTTCTCAACCTACAAATCCATATGAATTTTCGAATACGTTTTCTGTATGTGTAATAATCTATGTATAAAAGGAAATATCTAAAAATTAATTATTGAATATATGTTCAATGTGTTGAACCTGAAATGAATTTTCTTATGTTAAAATATTTTGATGTGTAGATGTAGTTAATTTACGTCGCACTAGAGCTGCACAATGAGCTGCGTATTGGCGACGGTCTGGGAAACATCCCTGAGGATGATCCGAAGACATGCCATCACAATTTTGATCCTCTGCAGAGGGGATGGCACCCCTGCTTCGGTAGCCCAACGACCTGCACGCGAAGTCGAGCACTTTACGGTAGAACAGTTTAACGAGGACCAATACCGCGCACTCTCGGTCCCTACGCAGACTGATCCAAGTGGTCACCCACCCGCACACTGACCGCAGCCAGTGATGCTTGACTTCGGTGATCTTCTGGGAACCGTGTCTTAACGATCAGTCCACTGCGGAACTTAAAATATTTTAAATGATTATTTTGAATGATTATTTAGATGAAATATTTTAAGTTAAAATATTTCCACCGCTGTTTTGAGGGTTCACCTTTACGTTACATGTTGTTTTGCTGCGTGAAAAAAAAAATTATGAAACTCAGAAATTTAAAATTAATTAGGTTTGTAAAAAATATATACAAGGAGTACGAATGGAATAATATATTCCTTAATTTCCTCATTCCAGAAAATAAAATAAAATATTCTATAATTTCTTCGAGAAATCTTAACTTTAAAATAGCAAAAAATACCATGCCGATTCCTCTGCAGGCCACAGAAATGTAACTACATAATTGAATTTGATGTACAAAAAGACGACTTTTTTGACGATTATTTATTTCTCATGACTTCGCTTCTATATCTTTCAATTCAATTATAAATTATTATTTTAATAACTTATAATTTTCCTCTTCTACATGTTGCAGTTTTGAACTCCCTATTGGAAAGAATTAATAAGAAGTGTGTGGTTGTGCTTATTCACAGTTTTTTCATTAAGGAATGTTTAGAATATAGAGAGAAAATAGAAAAATGCCTAGCAACTCTCTCGCCAGAAAAAGAAGTATTACAGTTTATTCATTTATCATCTGTTATTATATAATGAAACATATTTTTTTTTGGTTGTTATTTTTCAAAATTTCACGGGATTTTATTTCGAATCTTCCATTTCAGGTAGAATTTATTTTTTGTGACAGTACAAATTGTGACATGGGGGCAGCATTAGCTGCTGCCGTAGAAAATCATCTACAAAGGTATGCTTAGTTTAAAGTCACAAACAAAATCAGGATCTTCAATTTAGATTCAATCAATCAACTAATATTTTAATTAATCATTTAATAAATCAATCAATTTATTGATTAATTAATTAATTCAATAATTTTTAGCAAGTTTCTTTACCTAGAAAAGAACAATTTTTTCTTGAATATTAATATAATTATTTTGAATTCACTCTCTGGGAAGTTTGATTAAGCCCTACATTAATTTTTACATAATCTTTTTTTGCTTTAAAAATTTTTTTTTCTACAATTCAAAATAGATCTTTCCTAGACAGACTATAATAAGCATATGAACTAAGCGTTAGTAGAACATCCTAAGTAATAGATAGTAGGTATAAATAATGTATA
This sequence comes from Parasteatoda lunata, assembly GCA_949128135.1. Classification (NCBI taxonomy): domain Eukaryota; kingdom Metazoa; phylum Arthropoda; class Arachnida; order Araneae; family Theridiidae; genus Parasteatoda; species Parasteatoda lunata. Next base: position 75,097,771 of record OX421973.1, on the reverse strand, counting down.
ACGGATTTTACTGGATTTGAATAGATATTTCATTTATTAATCATTTTTATTATTACTAAACGTTGATAAAATAAAGTTTAAAATGTTTTCATAAAAGCATAGTATTGTGCAAAAAAACTTATGAAAATAAATGAACTTTTATATTTTAATACGTAAATTTCATAACCTTAAGTTTATTTTAAGTAGTTAATTCGAGAAAAATATAAAAACAACTTGAAAGAGTTAATAAAGTAAAAATGTCTTAAATTGGAATAAAATTTGCAAAAATTGAAATAAATGTAAATTGCAAATTGTGACTGGCCACAGATAAAAGCATTTCTTCTATCATTAAAAAAAAGTAAAATAAACTCGCCCTGCCCCATAAGAATTGAAATGTTATTACCAAATAAAAAAGTTCAGCAAAATATATAATAGATTAACTTGAAGCGAAGCATTTATTGAATTGAGGATAACTTCTTAAAAAAATTTTTGAACTTTACAACTATTATGAGCCTTTTATCTATCAATGCTTCATGAGCTATAAAATAATCGTGTAAATTTATTATCAGCTTCGTATAAGATTGCCTTTTTATTTCTAATTACAAAATAATATGATCCTTTTGCACCTGATTTGGGTACGTTGTTCAAATTTAAAGGTGGTGTAGAACATTTTTTCGATATTACGCTTCGAAATCGTTCAAGAACAGTTGTAAACAATAAGTTAAAATATTTAAATGAAGAGTAATATCAAAACTTCATACCTAAAATTTGAGAAAAAATTAAAAGTTTAAAGACAAACATGTATTTATTTACTTTATTTTATTTATTTATTTGTTTGTAAATATACAAAAAATAGGACTGTATGTGCTTTTCACGAACAATACTAGCCATAATAATATCAAATCTTTCTCATTCTTTCATTCAGGAATTATCAAAAACACTATCTTCGAGAGCTCCAGAGGCGTGTTTCTATAAAAAATACGTTATTTTCTGTTAAAAGTTTCTTACAATTATTGAACGAACCAGAATTAACTATTGAAGGTATGAAAAATATGTTTTTTCTTTGAGGCTAATTTATAGTATTTATAGTAATTAATAGTATTTATTTATAAAATTTTAAGTTTTGCACATCAATCTTAATCTTAATAAAATTAAAATATAATTTTAACAAAGAAGAACAAACATATTGTTTTGATTTTAATAAAGAAATCCAAAATTCAAAGTGTCCAAAAGATTTGGATTTCAGTTATAATTTTAATTCTTTTCTTACACACATTTTTTTTTTATTGAAAAAGCGTTCTATTGAAACTATTTGAAGAAAAAGTGTTTCAGAAATTCTGGTTTTATCTTAACCATAGCTCTTTCAAAAGCTTTTAAATATATCCGAATAGTATAGCGTTGTTTTTTCTTCGCTCTTTTTCATTGACCTCTTCCTTAACAAAACAAAAGTTAATGATATCAATTAACAACTGTCTTGTTTCTCTTCTTTTCGCAACGTTTTAAAAAATAAATTAAAGGAAAATAATAAATTTAATTGTTTCGAATTAACATTAAGAAAGCTAATTCATCATACATTTATACAGAATACCTTCTGAAGTCCGCATCCAACCTTTTAACTTTGAAATGTCGTCAGCTTTAGTTATTATGTGGTATCAAGAAAATATTATTATGTGGTATTAAGAGGCTTTTATCTACAAAATTAGATCTTTTATGGCTCTACCTAACAATAAAATGCTGTATTGGAATTTCTATCTTTGAAAAGATGTGATCTATGTAAAAAAAAAGTGAATTGCAAACTTGTCGAGTATTTACGATTTTGTATGATTGGACACCTTGTGGACATTGCTGCTAAGAAAATTAACTTCACAAATCATTACACTTCGACATGATCGGCACAAAATACCTTTATTTTTGACGCATGAACCTAATAGGGATTTTAAACATCAAGAATAACTGTGTTTTGTATTAATTCGTATTTCTTTTCTCCCTAAAATCATTTCAGCACGTAGGAAATTACGAACCAACAACTTGCGTGTCTTACGTGTTCCTATCTTAGCATTAATGTCAATCCAAACTAAATAAATTGATATTTCTCATCTTTGTAATTAATTTTTTGCCTTTATAAGCTTACTATTTTCTAGATTGAAATGTTAATTCTGCAGTTTTCTACATGATGGGGCTGTAAACGTATTAATCTTGTATTATATAGCAATTTTATTCTACCTATACACTAATTTATAACTATAGCTACAGCCAAATGATAGTTAAGATTATGAGTATAGCCTTTAAAAAGCGGCCTGCATTACATAGTAGTAATTTTATTAGAATACGTGTCGGGGATACCGATTTTTGCATATTATTGAAGTGGGATGAATATCCTGTTTGTATAGCATTAAGATATTGTCTTATTATTTACTTATATCCTTTATGAATTCAACACATTAGAGACTACCGGATTATGATTCTTTGCCTTAACAAACATATATGTAAGGAATATCGAACAGTGGCCTTTTACCCTAACAAAAATTTAGTGTAACACCCCATTTACACGAGGCCTGACATCAGGCTCGTGACTTGTGACCTGTTTTTCAGGCTCGATGAGCTCGATGACACAGGCTCGTGACCTGTTTTTTCATCACTAATTCCCCTAGTGTGTTTTCAGGCAAGTATTGCCGGGTGAAGAGACAAACCTGAATTCAGGCACATGATGATTGGCTCTTTGTGTCGCATGATATTTTTTGAAAATTCTTGCAAAGTGGGGTTCTTAACATCAGGAATAGTGTAGATTTGGCAAGACTTTTTTCAGGCTTGTGACGTCAGAAGACTGCTTTCAGACGTCTTTTTTCCAGTCCTCGTATAAATCGAGAGTTAGGACCGAAGTCAGAATAACAGATATCAGACCTTTATTTTAAATAAAATATCAATGTAGGTAATACCAAGACCCTTTGCCTTAAAAAACTTCGATTAATTTAAAAAAGAAACAATTAAAGACTGCATTAAAATTTTTTTGTTTAAAACACGTACAAAAAATTGAAGTTGTACATAGTAAAATGTAGTCCTTTCTTATTAAAAAAAAATAATGTATGAACATACTTTTTGCGCCAAAAAATTGCAGTCAACTAATACTAATAAATCATATTTATACCAACTAATAGTGTGACATAATCATACTTTATACTTACTCGGACAGTTTGTTTTTTGATATAGATAGAAAAATTCAAAATATAAAAAAAAGCATTCACAGGTATTATTTAAAAACTGCATTGCTTAGCACAATACATTCTAATAACATTTTTCTAGCTTTAGAGTTAGCCCATTTATATTATCAAGAAATCAACTTTGTTATTCCTTTGTCTGTTGTGTGGGCCTATTATTTTATAAACGAAAACTATACAGAAGCTGGTGAAATTTTCAAAGTAAATATGCTCATCATTTAAAAATTTTAAAGTATTTAAATATTTTCGACTTTATGAAATCAATGTTTTATGTTTGTATTTCAGACTGTACCTATTTCATTCAAGAAAGTGAATTTTATGATATGCGAAAAAATTTGCACTTCTGAAAACGTAAATAACTTTGATATAATTAATTCTAATTTAATATCACTGTTTTCAATAATTATTACTAATGCTTATTTCTATTTTTTAGTTTGAAATGTGCGAAAAATACTTACAGATTTTAAAAGAGAAGTGTTCGGATCGTAGAACAATTATAAAAGCTTATCGTTTGATCTTCGACTTGCTGGGTATGGCTTTTATTTTAGCTGCCTGTGATTGTGTGCACAATGCACTAGGGGAAAAAAGCAAACACCCTGAATGACTTTTAATTTTATGATCGTAATTTTACGTTATCAATTTTAATGGTTCAGGATCTAACTTTAAATATGTCATATTTAAAGCTACGAAATCAGACACAAAAACGTGCTTTCTCTTAATAAACTCACTTTTTTCATCGGTGGATTTGTATCTCTGATAGTGAAATCAGGAATGCAAGTCCTGATCAAAATATATGAGATAACTGCAACATGGAAAATCTTAATAGATTGGGCTAGAAATCAATCCAAGTTTGGGTCCCTTAATGTTAATTTAACGTTTTGCTTATTTCGTCCATAACTATGGAAATAATGAAACGAATCAGAAACTTTTTACGCAGAATTATAAAACATGTTTATTCTAAGATAGTTCGATGGAAAAAGTAGCTTTTTATAATTATTAATTACTTTTTATTATTTAATTTACTAATGATCAAAAAAATTTGAAATGTAAGGTATAGAAATTTTTACATTTTAAACTATGTAAATTTAAATAACAAAATACAAAATTTGAAAGAAATCTGTCAAATAGTACTAGAAAATAAAAAGTTGAACTGTACTTCTTTGAAATGACGAAACACGCAAAAAGTGAAACTATCATTGTTTTGCAACAGCTAATTTTATTGACATTATATTCGTTATTTTTTCCTAAACGTTATAAAAATTCTGTTGAAAATTAATCTCTGTCAAAAATGTAATTATATGTTTATTACTACGGAAATTTTGTTTAAACTTTGCCTATAAAAAAGTCTCAATTTACGTGACAATTGTCTGACAAGAGGATAAGAAAATTTCAGTCTATACCGACGCTTAAATTTTAATAGAAAAAAAGTCTGATGTCTGATAATGTAATAAAGTATGATAAGTCAAAAATTAATTGAAAACATACCGATATGTTTGTTATCCATCAATGAATAATACCAACTTCATTTGCCATCCATCGTTGAAAGTTCCATCATTGATTAGAATCTAAAGTTTTTAATGGAAAAAAAGTCTGATAAAAAGTAGGTACAATTAGTTAAATATGATTCAAACGACGATTAGAAAAAAAAATAAAAATTCAATAATTATTTTCGGAAATAATTTTACCTTTGTGTGCCTCGTTACTGCGCAATAGATAAATTATTTCAAATACTTCTTTAAAAGTTTCAGAAAGTTCCAGAATTATTTGAAGAGTTAGTTACAAAAAAGTGAACGTTATTACATCTAAATAAATAGAAATATAGGTACGATTTTCAAACTATTTTTAAGGTAAAAAAAATATTTTGAAACACTAAAGTGACTTGTTGTGACACGTGGAATAATTATTGAGCACAGTTTATCCAATAAGTGTAGATACAGCATTCTTTTTTTTTTCTTTTTTTTTAAAAATAGATCTATATTTTACTACAAATTTGTTTTCCTTAACTTAATAATGTCACAAAACACGCAATTACAATTATAATCTGTCTTTCTTGTTCAGTTTATAGGAATAAATATGAAGAAAGCATAAAAATGATTGAAGACTTAATGAAAATGAATATCCCTTTGAGCAAACTGAAATTGCCTACTCTCAATATATTGCATGCTTACTGCAAAAGAATGGTAGCAGAAAAGACTGTCATTCATTTTCCTCTTCCTCTCAAAGTAAATTACATCTATTCATTTCGTTTTTTCGTACAATATTCTTAAAAGATTATATAACGTGTTTACTACTTTAAAAAAATGAAAATAATTTTATTAATGCTATAAGAACAGCTTTGGCAGTTTGATTTACTTCAATTCTCGAAAGCAATATAACTTTTCCAAAAACTTTTATTTGTGTGTATATGGGAGAATCTCAGGAATCATTAACCTATATGTCTTCAAACCGCTCGTCAAACCGTAACCATCAAAAATTGAGAAAAAAAAGGTATACAATCCAATTCTGCGAGTTTTATGTTAGTGATATTCCAAAAGCTTATTTAAAGTAGAACAAACCTGTATCATTCGTTTAACTTGTAACTCGCAGAATTTGATTGTATACCTTTTTTTTCAGTTTTCGATGGTTACTGTTTGACGTGCCAAAATTTGGCAACAAACTTTAAGTGTTTGCAAACGTCAATATTCACGAAAAATATCATTCAAGAAAATATGATAGTACAGCTGAGCTACTAAATTATGTTTTTAGTGATTTTCAGAAGAAGAAAAAAAAGTATGTTAAACACTCTAAGCGATCGACACTCATGAAAAGTTGTCAAATGTAGGAATGAAGTAAGAAATGAAAGCCAAAAGCAAGTTACTCGCGATCAAAACTGTACGTATCCTAAAGTTAGTAATGCATAGTTATTCCTGTAATTTTATTAGAATTAATTTTCGCTTATTATGTTATATATTTATAAGAAAAGTTTGAAGACATATACTAGGTTAATAATTCCTGAGATTCGCTCATATATGTTCGGTTCATTTTATTAATTTTAGATTGCTAGCAAAAAGGTAAGTATCTCTGCAATTATATTTCAACATTAAAAGATCTTAAGAGCCGACGAAACTGTTTTTTGTGATACATGCAAAAAATATAATAAAATTAAAAAAAATAACATTCGATCGGAACGAGAATTATTAAAATGGGTTCGAGAATTATTAATTAAACTGGTAATAAAATATAACATGCAGCACAAACACAACGAGGCTTAGACACTGGAAATAACGAAAATTTATTGAAAATGGTCAAGGAATAAAAAAAAATAACATTTTATAATTACAATTATTAACTGAACGTGAAGTAAAAAAAAATATCACATAACTCTGCAGTCCTCAGAAATGCAATTGTAAAATTAAATAGCATTAAAATTGATGAAATTCGACGATTGATGAGAGTTGAAATTTGACGTTCTGAAAGAGAATGCTTTAATTTCAGAAAATAAGGCGAGTTTTTTAAAAGATTCCAATTTACTCAAAAGTTATAGCAATTTCAAACTTTTTTTTTCCACGAATTTCTTTTCCTTTTTCATTCTTTTTTATTTTGAATAATGACTAGCCATTGTTGCAGAAAAAAAAATTTCTTCCGAGATCTTCGTTAAGTTTCTTTATCAAAAGTAACAAGAAATTAATAAATATAATAAAATAAATAAGAGAGTGAGGGATTATATGTTGCCAGATATAAATCTTTGCATTTGTATCGAAATTTTAAATATATAAAAGGTTTGGGAGTAAAAAGCGTTTCCAATGCTGTTATAAGATTATCGTCACATATTATTGTCAAATAAAATTATATGAAAATTCAAATCAATAAATGTTTAAAGACATATCTCCTCTTTTAATTTTTACATGTTTTACCGAATTCACTCTTGAAAGAAAAGGAAATTAAATAACATACAACTTGTTGAAAAAAAGTTGGGGAAAAAATCCTTATAAATGACTAAGAAAAAATTAAACCATAAGATGGAGCTAACCAAAGTTTGACGCCAAACACAAACCGCCCTTTGACTAGAGAGGAAAGAAAAAATATCACCAAATTAGAAGAAATCAAATAAGAATTTTAAAAATTCCGGTAGATAAATTTTTATTAAGTTCAAAAACTTCAATAAGTATTAACTTTAGAAGTCCAAATTAAAATCATTCAAAAAAAAATATTCTTTCTTAATGAAAGCAGAATATTTGCCTATTTTTTCGTCCAAAGGACTCTCTCCCTCCTTCCCTCTCTCTCTCTCTCACTTTCTCTCTCTTTCTTTTTCATCTCTTACATTAAACTTCTGCATAAATTGGCATTTGTTATTTATACGAAACGAAACAGTAATATTTCAAATAATTTTATAAGCACACTATTTACTATCTTATTTGTCTCCCCTCTCTCTTTTGCAGGAAACTTACTATAGTTCAGATTCCGATGAAGATTGACCCCACTTCATTATGTATTTTAAAATAGATCTCTGTCTCAAGCACAAGCAATCTTTTAAAAAGAAAAGAGACGAAATTAGATGTGACTACAATGTCAAAATTTTAATCTAACAAACTTTTGTTTCATTTTTTTCAAAAACATTTGTAGTAAAACACGTATACTTTTAAAAACTATGTCTTTCATCTTCCAACAAACAACTCCATACACACACAAAATTTGAGAAAGATAAAAACATAACATTTGCGATTCACGAAACCATTCCAGAAATGCTTTTATTTACTGAAACGTCGAAACCACAATTTTCGGGCCATTGTAGGCAAATAAATTTTTTCAAACAATATTTTAAATTACGTAATCGGACACAAAAATGTACTTTCTCTAAATTAACATGCGTTTTTTGATGTGGTTGGTTTCTTGACCCTCAGAATAGAGGAGGTGGCTACTATCTGGAAAAAAAGATTCCAGGAATTTAAGTAGAAGAGCAGTCGAAATCTCGACATTTTTTTATTAACATTTCCTCAATTTTTTTTTTAATTGTGTAATGACCTGTTTAATTCAGAGGAATTAAACAAGCATAAGATAATAATTAAAAGTTGCAAAATAACAGAAATACAGAAGCTCACTCACTGAAACATAAAACAACAATATTTTGTTTAAAGCTTTTATACTAAGTTTTATGTTTAAGTCTGTTTTTCTCAATTCATATTGTTTTACCTGGTGCGCAATATTACTCGACTCCAAATCGACCTATTAAGTTAAAACTTGGTAATTGGTTAGAGTATAGTATGTTTTTGAAATTCATACCAGCAAGTAAATATTTTATATTGTTTGAGCTAAAATAAAAAAATTAAATTAAAAAAAATAAAAAATTAAGTTTTTTTTAATATAAATTTCTTTTTTAATTTCATTAAAAATAGCAAATTTCACTGTCTATTTATAGTAATTTCAAGCCATTTGCACGATTTTTATAATTTTCTTTTGCGTGCAAGACATCATAAGTAGCTTTTTTTCCCTTCAATTTTAGCTCTGAAAAGTATTAAAATATAAAAATTCTTTGAATTATTAGTAAGTAAAAGAAAGTATGAATCGCAACGAACCGTAATTAATTAAAGAAAAGTTTTAAGAGCGAATAGCAAAAATGAAATAGGGAAATGAAATGAAATGAAACACGCTGCTCGCTATCACTCGTCAACCACATGAACAGGTTTCGTAGTTTTTACTAGATCGCTTCACGATCCATGCTTTCTCCTCAAATACATAATACAATTAAAAGGCAAATATATATATTTTTTTGAAATTAAAAATCAACAAAGTAAATATAACCAAATCTGGCCAAAATATTATCCCATATAAGAAAACATATGGGGAAACAAAATGGGCACAATCTGTACCCTAAATAAGAAAGCTGGTCACTTGTCAAGCACCACAGCTGACCGACACTTCTGTCCATAGATATATATTAGTCCCTGCTTCTGTCAGTCAGAGAAAAACATGTCTATTGGCATAGATATTAGTCACAAGGTAAGGGGTTTTATAGCGATTGCAACGAACTATAGGGGCGTTGTTGTATGAGACGAATTTCTGCGATTTTCATAAGAACAGTAATTCAGTTGCTCTGGAAAAGTCTTCAGTGTAGCATTGTAACGTCCCCTCTTTATTGTGGCTTATTAAATTTTTTAAGAAAACTTTTGGTATTCCTTCTAATGCAAGCGAAAACAAAATGATATCTCTTCTTTTTAGAGACTGGACATCCAAAACACATCGAAAAAATATTTGTAAATGAACAGAAAAAAAAATTTCTTATTAGAGTTAAAACCTAATGCCTGAGAAATAGTTTTACTAAATTTAATGATATAACATGAAAGGCCTATTTAAACTTTACATTCCATAGTTTTAAGAATCATATCACTTCAAACATTAAAATATGCAAAAAGTATACATAAGCTCATAATTTTAAATAATTTAATTTTGCAAAAGAAGTTTTTTGACAACAATTTTTATCAAAAAATTTTAAGTTTCAATAAAAATCATTATTTAAAAACTGATAAAACGTAATATAAAGAATGCTTTACGAAACAAAAAAAAAAACGATTCTAAAAATTTCTCAAGTTAAAATAAAAAACTTTCATGCTTCTTTTTGTTTTCTTTTTATTCATAATCGAACATATAAAACCATTCTATAGAAAATTAACATTTAAATAAGAAAGATTATCTGCAAGTAAAATTTTTATTATAAAAATTTTAACACTTACCTGGTTTATAAATTCGGGGAATTCCAAAATAATATGTTCTTCAATTGAAAACTTTATTTTCAAATAATGTATACATAGATTATCTCTTCATTACTTTAAGATGACATACCACGCAATAAAATTTTATAATTGCAAGATCTCGGTATGAATTTCAATATGTAACTTAAAAACAGAACAGCTGAATTCTAGTTGAAATTTATCATTCAAAATTAAAAAATACTTCCCAAGAAAACGATTAAAATTTATTAATAATCATCATAAATGATATTATTTTAAGTAATTGAGATGATTCTTTAACATTATTGAAAAACATTAACGCAACATTATTGAGAAATTTCTTCAAATGTTGGAAGCGTTCTGTTTCTGAAAGATTTACCAATGTACTGGGTCGTTTTTTTTTTTTTTTTTCAAGTTCTTCTGCCTTTTCCTTAGGGAAATTTTGCTGCTGAGAAAATGGTGTCGATTTTGCCAATGATTATGATAGAACTAAATGCCTGATATTCACAAGTATTTAATGTTTAAATTATATATCCTTTATAATTTTAAAATTAATAAAATAATATAAGTGTAACTGTCCTTTCACTATTTTTCTTATTATATAACGACATCTTTATTAGTTATTACATGTGGTATTTAGACTTAGAATTTATTGTAAACACAAGTAATAAATAAACAAATACAACGTTTGCAAGAACTACTATTCAAAACAACCTCAAAACACAATGATCACGTTTTGAGCCAAATGGCTTCAAAATACACCAGAAACAGTAACCCAGAAGTATAGGCGGTAAAGAGACTCCTAGCGTTGAAAACAACATCCGTATCAGATATAAGTCCCGCCCATCGTTATACGTCACGTGGTTGAAATTCTTTGCTACTCAGCACAACCGTTCATTTCAGACAATTCAAATTTGTTTTAGTAAAAGTATACCTTATAAAGCTTAATCGAGTTTCACAATTGAACCTCAGTTTATGAAGTGAAATGAGTTACTCTAAATATTTATCTTATTTTTATTATTATTTATTTTAGGTTTCTGGAATTAGGAGTGCTTGATAAATATGCACTGTTACTGCGAATGAAAGTTTATACCATTTATATTTAATATTATACAACTTTTGTCTGTCTAGAACTACTTATAAATTAAAATAAATAACCTGACATTATTTAAAGTCAAATTTTAAAGAAATGATTGGTGTCATTTGATATAGAGTCGTTTTCCTCTTAACCTCTTCTGATTTTCTTTTTATCCTGAGTTTCGTGATTTAAAAAAGAAGAAAATGTATTGTTTGCAATGGTTAATCCCCGTTCTTCTAATTCCGAAACCTGTGAATCCAGCTTTATTGCAAAATCACATGATGTTTATGGTCTTGTATTTGACTGGGTTTTTTCTGGAACGAAAACCGTGCACTATTTGCAGTTTAGTCTTCCTCATTGCAGTATTTCTTATTTGCTACAGTGGAATGGGTAGCTGTATGTTTTCAACATTTACAAACTGCAATTCTGTGGCCTGCGATATTTCTGCATAGTGGATGGCAAGAGGAAATGTACTGTTAAAGGATGCCAAAATAGCCATTTTATTCGTGGCTATCGTTTTCCATCTACTACAAAGTTCTAATTATCTTATGTTTTCTCTATATTATGTATCGCGAAATATAAAGAAGAGAGATTTAATATGTTCTTGTTAATAATTTAGTTGAAATTTATCATTATTTACAATCCTTTGCTATGATTGTATTTATTTGAACTAATTATTCTGTAATCAACAAAATATTTTGTTCCAAAATGTTGAGAATCTCCTTTTTAAAAATAAGTAAATAAATGCTTAACCTTACTTAATGAACATTGTTATTGATTTTTACTTAATCCATTTAAGGGGGACATTTCCTTATCCTGATCTGGTGAGCCAACTACAATCGCCAAGGTGCCAAATAGATTTTAAACTTGAAAATTTTTTTTAAAAAAAACATGTAAATGTTTGTCTGGTCCTTTCTGTGATTTTTTCTTTTAAATGTTTCTCGCGGGCCACTGCCTAGAGTTTCCTAGACTTGGCAATTGTTCTGCCTCAGGTCACATACAGAAATCTCCCCTGTTTAAGTTATTTATTGTTTTAAATTTAAAGATTAAACTATCAAACTTTTTAACAATTTCAAACAGTTAAAAATTAACAACTGGTCACAGTATAACTTTTAAAAAGTCTGTTTATCTTTTATTTGCAATTATATAACATGTATTTGTCAGGTATGTGAACATGTGTAGTAGGTCTACTGCAACTAAGATTAGCATATTTTTATAAGTTAACAATGGGTTAAAATTGACTTATCTATCAAAAGCAAAATTTTGTTACATAAATGTAATTGACATCTTAATTACTTTTTTTTATTCCATAAAATATGCTTCATAAATCTATATTTTCTTAAAAATATTCTTCAGAATTTTAAATTATAATAATATCTGTAATGAAGCATCTTTATTAGATATAATTGCAAGGAATTTTACTTTGTATGGTATCATTTATCTATTTTTTTTTGTTATGTTAATGCAAAATATTTTGGTCTGTTTCAATTTTAGATTTATTGAAAAAACTGTAAGCCCTATTAATGAATATAGTTGAATTCAAAATAACTATAAATTTTTAAATGTAGATTATTGATAAAATTTATATTATGTCAGTTAAGATAATATATTTTTTAAAAGAATTCAAAATTATCCTTCTAAACCATAGTTGCATTTCTTTCTCTCATAATTTTCTATTTCCGATTACTTACCCTAGGTTTTTAACTATTCTAAACCTTTTTTTACATATGTCGAAGACTTAATCCTTACTTATCATCATATACTTAAGATACAATTTCTTTAGAAATTGTTGCTAAACTTTGCTTATGATTGGTTTTTGATGCCTTTAACAACATTTAAAAATGTAGTCGCATTTTAATCATTCAAATAAAACATGTTATGCCTAACATCAAATGGAAACATACCCAAGACCCATATGTAAAAGCTCTGGGAAAAGAAAAATGCTCATTAGTCTAAATATGTACAAAGAATGTAAACTTAAAAAGAAGCATTTAGATAGTTTCCTGACTACCAAACTATTGGGACCATAAACAGGGGTCTGTTTAGAAGAAATTTGGGTCCGTTATCGGACCCTTCACAAAATATCTTTTCATAAAAACGGACCCTTCACAAAATATTTTAACTTAAAAACAGACCCCTCACAGATTTTTTTTATCTTCATTATTGTTTTGTTAATCGAATAAACCCTTCCCAGGAAGGGGGAGAAAAACAAATGCAAACGAACTAAGTTGTGTCTTCGGCAGAAGCTTCTTCCTTTATTCGTCCGAAATGAATATTCTGCATTCAGCAGCATAGGCTAAATACCAAATATTTGTATGTTGCATCTCTAATTTAGTAGCAGCAATTGCTGTTTATTTTTTAAAATTTAATTTTTTTAAATTATAATTTTACAGTGTTGAGCATAATCTTGTATCTATTTACAATTTAAAAACTCCTTCGAAAAGTTATTTGCTATAACAAGATCCTATTTGCACAAATTCACAAAAGCAGGACCCTGGCTAAAAGAATGTGACTAAATGTTTATTTTATATTTGCAAATTACGAGTAATTTTTTCACAATTTTACAAAAACAAACCTTTCACAAAATGTCTGGACAGACCCCTGATAAATATGGTCCCAGATTGCAGCTGCCCTCATTTTGTGGGTCAGAAATCTGAGTCCGTTGAGAAAAATGTCTGTTTATTCAAAGAAAGTAAGCATGTTTTGTGTTACATTTTGTAACTTAAAATAGTACCTTCACAGATTAATTTGCTTGTGGTCAGCTCCCGTGAACCATTAAGTTTGAGTTCTAGTACATGAAAATCTGATCATTTGATCAAAAGTTATTCAGGGTGTTCTGTTTTTTATTTGTTTTCTCCACACACTGTACACATAAATACTAGAAATTAAAGTATTGATGGGTATTAATCCAACTTTGACAAGTCTAGCACTTTTCTTAAAACCTTTTTTCACTTTACTTTATTTATTTATTTGTTTTGTTTTTTTTTTTTGTTTTTTTTAGATGTAAACCTACAACTAACTCATTCTTTGCAGCAATCAACTTTAGTTTAAAATATTTTACATCTTTTTTCAGCTCTTAATTAGTGTTCTATCATGCAATAGAAAAATCAACTTAAGCAACAAAAAGTTTGAATTTGAGGTTTTTATTTAAGTGCTTAGCTACTTAATGCAAAATAATTTTTTTTCAGCTTTTAGAAATTCTATTTTAGCGTTGATAGCATTAGCAATTGAAAAAGATAATTGTCAAGTAAGTTTTTTTCAAAATCTATCGTGAGGCACTTGTGTTGTTTTTTCAATTGTATGGCAGTGCTGAAGTTAGTTAAGTAGTGCTGATTAGAAAAATCTCCTGATAAACATGACATTTCTACCTTACATCTACCATAAAAGGCAGAACTGCCACACTTTTTTTTAATTCCAAAAACATAAGTTATGATTTGAAATAAATTGATAATGATATGATTTGAAGATATGATTTGAAATAAACTTATTTATCAGCATATGTATTTTTATCTCTAAATACAAGCTGTTTTACCAAGAAAAATAGAGAAGCCATTGTTTAAATGCCTTAGACTTGAAGTAAGACTATATTTTAAATATTTCACGAAATTTTCTCATCTGGGAGAAAATTATCAAAATCAATGTCTTATTCTTATTTTTTTCCATGAACCAAGATAATGTATCATTGTTGGAGAAAGTATTTAAACGTTAAAAAATTAGTCCTTGAATGCTTTTCATTTTCAGAAAACAGTGGCTTTTCTCCTTAACGACTTTTCTTCCATTTTCAAAGTAAAAATTGAGGGCGTTTACTAAAGATTGGTTAATGAGTAACTGTTGCAAATTCACAGCAATTATGAAAATAACATCATTTTATGCTACTACCGAGTCTTCAAAAAAGATTTATTCAGGTGTTTCTATCTTAGTATATGAAATACTACTAGTCAGACATCTTGCGTGCAGCAAATTTATGCAGAATAAAAAGTTATTTTAGTTACTTATTTCCAGTTGTCCATCCCCAAGAAAGCATAGATCTGAATTTTTATGTTTTGAAATTAACAAACAAATTTTATTGAGACTTTTAGAAAAATAATAATAGTTTGAGTAAATGTTTCCAATGTTATATTATTTATTTTAAAACATATTCTCCAGCGTTCCCCCATTTTTTTTAAGAAGGTCCTCAAAATAGCCATCTGTTTGGGTGATGATTGGCTCTCCTTCTTGGAAATGAAGGGTATTTCACCCAGCTAATTTTAATTGTTTGCAAAAAAAAGTCACTAGATTATTCGTAATTCAATGAGGGGGCACTCTTATAAATTAATCACCCTAATAATAATCAAAGTAATTATTTTTAATGGTTTTATATCTCTACTTGTTGCCCCTTAGTGGCACAATCTTCTTTTGGTGGTTCAGTAATAAATCTGAAATAAAACTTATTGTATACTTATTGGCACTATGTAGCCTGGCAAAAAAGTCCTTCACTTGGGAACCTAGTGATCTGGTAGATATTCTAGTAATTTGAATTTTGATTTCACAATTCTCGACATCACTGCAAATGTGTGCAGTCTAGCATTAACTTGATGGAATATTATTTTTTGGATCATGGGTTAGAGTCACCTTGCCATCAGGCTAACCGTGGGAGGTTTTTTCGTGGTTTTGCTCTCCATGTAATGCAAATGCAGGTTAGTTCCATCAAAGAATCTGATCCTGGTGTTTCCTTGTGATCTGGATTGGGTTCAAAATTTCAAGGCTACGGAGTTGAACATTAGTTATCGTTAACCAAAAAAAAAAAAATTGTCAGCGGTTCTACGACTGTTATAAAAAAGTAAAATAAGGAAAATACACTTTTTTCCAAGTGCCCACCTGAGTTGATCTTTGTCAAGGCAAGGGTATTAGGGCGGATTTATTGGCCTCTCTTTCAGGGCACCATATTAGGTGGACCAACGTTTCTCCCACAGAAAAGATAGATAGTACAGAGAATAAAAGAACATCTATGGCTTGTCTGGAATTCAAACCCAGTACTTTTCAGATATGAGGTCAGCTACACAGAACCTTTTCTGATACAAGGTCAGTTCTCAGACCCCTACATGAAAAATAAATATTACAGGTAAATAACTTTAAATTTGGGATACGGAAATAGTTTTAAAAAAAGCAATACCTTTTCAGCTTTTTTCTTTAATTTTTTGCTGATGGTAACCAAAAGCAAATGGATTTTGGATGTACAAAAACTGGATCCTACTGTTACGGATCAAAATATTAAATTTGTAATGGGTGAAATATTTTAATTTGTTTAGGTAATTAGTTTATTGAAATGGTTCATAAATTAAATACAAAGAATTAGGAAGTCATTTGTAATAATTTAATTAAAAGTTAGTAGGATTGTGAATAATCAAATAATATATTTGATATAGTAATGACTGTACAAATGAGCAGTAGAAAATCCGCACTAGCCAACAGGTCGAACTGTCAGTACTGTATCAGATTTATTATTTGATTCTTTCAGGGACCACTGACTTTTAATTCAATTATTACATAGGACTCTCTTACTAATTACTTATTCTTCGTATTTGATTTATTCTGCTTGTTAATATGCCAATTGCCTAAGCAACTAATTAACTCTGTGACAATTTGTACTGTTTATTTACGTCGCACTAGAGCTACACAATGGGCTATTGGCGACGGTCTAGGAAACATCCCTGTTCCGAAGACATACCATCGCAATTTTGATCCTCTACAGACGGAATGGCACCCCCGCTTCGATAGCCCGACGACCTGCACGCGAAGTCGAGCACTTTACGGTAGAACAGTTGAACGAAGACTAATACCGAACACCCTCGGTCCCTACTCAGACTGAAACAAGTGGTCACCCACCCGCACACTGACCGCAACCAGTGATGCTTGACTTCGGTGATCTGCTGGGAACCGTGTCTTGACGATCAGTCCAGACCTATAACAATTTAAATATTTATATCCGTCACACCACAATGTGGTTTTCTGACTTACAAAAATTTACTGACAGTAATGGAAAACTGCAACACCATCATTAGGTTTTTATATATAGCTAGAAATAAATAATGTTTAAATAATATATTATGATAAAATTGAGTAGTAGTAAGTTAGAATATTGAAAACAGCGTTCGAACTAAATGTTGATTTCCCTCCATATATATATTTTTTAATGTTTTTTTTTTTTCTTCATATTGTAGGTGGCAATTTATTTTTCAAAATTAATTTGGAACAATTATTTGCAACAGCTGTACTGTACTATCACACTAGTCCGAGCAGGAGTAATAAACGTGTTTATTAAGTAATCATTGTATGAAAAGCAGAATAATCCAAAATCGAAGTGTCTTACCGTCAAAGGCTATGGAAAATATTGCAAACAAGGCCCGATGAACTCTTAAGTCACAAGCAAAAAAGGAACGTTAGTAATTACTTTTAGTCCACTAAATAGGCCGAGGGAATAATATGGTTTTCACGCCTAGTAAAGGGAAAAACTCAAAATGTTAATTTTTGCATATTTAAAAACATAAATAGAGCCAAATGCCGGATGTGAATAATAAAGTGTGAGAAAGCCTTTGATTTTTAATAATAAGTAAGGAAATATATCTATAGCAAAATATTGAAATTTAAAAAATTGAACATTACGTAACAATTAACATTCGTACAAAAGCTTTTTTTTTTCTTTTCAAATTAAAAATGTAAAGAGAGATCAAGTATTCCATACACAGTAAAATCATCTCTACTGATATTTTGTTTTAAATTTTTGAACACCAATTTGCGGCTATGAGACCCTTGAGTTACTAAATCAAATGTGTATTATTTTTTATCACTCTAAAAACCTTTGTCGTTATACTGCGCTATGAAATAGAGTTAGTACTAGCAGTTGAAAATAAAACTTTTAAGTACCCTATCCGTTTTATTCCTTATGTGTTACCTCTATAGGAACACTTTTTTGTTCGAGCAACAGTGAAACAATTAGCAAATAATACTGCTTTTTAAGAACTACCATTCTTCTCTCTTCATATTGATTTTTTCCCCTTGCTCATTTTCTAATTATGTATAACCTGGCATTTATAATTGTTGCGGTCAGTTAAAATGTCAAACATCTGTTCAATTAAAATAAGAGGGAGGACTGAGTTATTCCCTTCCTAGAGGTTATCATTAAAAAATAAAGGCTTTGTTGTGACTTCGTTGCTATAGCAACTTAAAGTGCGGTTCTTGAATGCAAAACTAAGGATGATGTTCCTTTTTCTTTTTTATTCGAATATAGAATAGAAAAATTTTGTAGGTAAAGGTCTAAGAAGGTGGAGCATATATCTATGTTTGCCGATATCTCCATAGCGTGCGGGAAAAAAAATTATCATAACTTCTGAAATGACCAACCGGCATCGTTGTTTATTATCACGGCTATGATTTAAGATGTTTCATGAAACGAGTAATCCGGTTTGAAACAGTTTGGATATCTTAAGACCCCAAGTCATATTTGGATAATTGTTTATTTAAATAATAAATTGAAGTTCGCTTGGGATATAAGTAAGTAGATTTAAGACTTTCTTTTTTATATTTTAACCAAAACTCCACGCAAATTTAGAAGGCATAAGTGCATAGCAAACTGTTGTATGTTTGTTGACACAGTCATCCGGTTTGGATCATCAGTCAGCAGTCCGAATTTAAATATTTGTTTGTTTATATAGTTATTCGAAGTTTTAGGAAGTCTATTCGAAGTTTTGGGGAGAAATTTCCAGAATTTCTATTTGGAATTTCAATCGGAATCAGATTTCAAAAATCAATCGCGAAATGAAGTTTATTTTAGTTAATATTTAAATCAATAGATCTAAAATTTGCTTTAATAAAATGTACTCGTTAAACAAGTAAAAACTGAGAAAAAAATTAGTCTGGCTTACGTTTCATCACCGACAACATGCAATTACTGTTAAAAACAACATTTTTTGTTTTAAAAATAATAGTGTTATTTTCCTTTGCTATCAATAACTTAAAATATCCATAAAATAAAATTTTTAAAAGCATTTTATTGTTAGAAATAAATTCTATTTTATTTTATTTTTAATATTTTTTGTTTATTTATTTATTTTTAGAGATAAGGGTGTGTAGTTAATTTCTAATTTTCAAATCGATATCATATTTACACTTTTATTGCTGAATAAAACAAAACATTTTAAGTTGCAAATTTTTAAACTGCAATATTTTGTTTGTTGTAAAAAGAATGTTACAATAAAAATTTTCTAATGTTAACCATATATTTAGAACCGTCTAAATGTGTATACATGTTATTAAATCGGCATTGTCGTTATTAAATTGCAATTAATGATATTCTTAAATCCTTTTAAAGTAATTTAAAATCGTTGTCAAAATTAAAGTTAAAAAAATCTGTGCTTAAAGAGTCAAAAATTAATATTTAAGAAAAAAATTCTGCAGAAGTCTGGCGTGAAAGTAGTGAAGGAAGGCGGTATGAAAAACATCAGAACATTTCCTGAAGAAACTTGTAAGTATTTCTAATAATCACCTTTCAACCTGTCTCTGTATTCTCCAGCAATCAAACATATTTTGATATTTTCGGTCTCGTTTTTCTCTGTAAGTGATTCCTCGTTGAGTAGTTTTTCCTCGCTAAATTATAAATTTGAAACCCTCGATTACCGTAATTTCCAACTTAATTTTAGATAAATATTTTAAAATTATACGTTATGGGGGTTGTTATACAAAACCAGGTGATTTAAATAAAACACATTTCGTGAAACATTCGTTTTTATTATTCAACCATTTATGAATAAAAATTAATTATTTTTATTTTGTAAATCGTTATTACGCATGAATTTCTTTTTCCAATAATGATAACTACTCAAATAAAGCCTTGTTATTTTGCAAAATAACCAATGAGAAACAAAATTTCAGATTAAGAAAATCTATACCTAAATACATACCTACAAAAAGTTAATTTCTTCTCCACCTGGACAGGATAAAACATCGAATAAGTAAAAAAAGGGGGGAAAGTGTTTTGCCGAAATAAATTCACTTTTGACTATAGCCAAAAAAATCAGCTTTTTTTTATATGACTTAAATTATGCAATGTTGCAAACCATTTACCAATCCCAGGAAGACAATGAGCCTTCTTGTTGCTGTCCATTTCGAAAAGATTTTTGATTTGTTTCCCCCTCGTGTACTGTTTTGTTTTATATATTCTACAAGGAATTAGACATAGAAAAAATATTTAACAGTAGCCCATATTGAAAGCTATCCAAAAGAAAAGGATTTTATAAAATAAAAGAATTACGATGGCCCAGACAGCTTTGTGTGCTATTATAATGATATGAAGAAAAAAAAAAGATTATTCATTATATTGTAAGGTGGAGGTTCGTTAAATGTGTAGGAAGGCCTCCAGCTGTGGTATTAAACTTAACCTAGCCGCTCCCCTAAACTATCAAAATCACTGCCGATAATCACGAATTTCTGGAAATCCGTTTATTGCCTCTTGCAGAGATAATTGATGGCCCAATTTGGATTATCCAGCAAAATAACGAATCTATTTACGTTGCAAAATCTTCACAGTGCTGGTCTTTTGGATAATAGAGTGCGCGTCATGAATGGCTTACCCTTTTACCTGAACTATATCCCAAAGAAAACGCAGGGATATCATCAGTAGGACTGTATATTCCAAAAAGTAGCAGTTTCAGTTAGTGATAGAACTGAAGGTTGCCATCATTGAAACATGGATTAATATTAATGATAATGCCTTTCAGGGTTTAGTAAATGGTACGCAACATTATTTATTTCAAGTTTTTTTTATAAACAAATATATTATCTATGACGGAGTTATATAATCAGAAGTGGCTGTATTTCGTTCGATGGAACACTTTCCTCACTATTTACTTGTTCACTTTTTTCTTTCCTGTCCAGGTGGAGCAGAAAATGAGTTGTACCTTGTAAATATGTGTCTAAAACACTTGATAATAGACATTATAAAGATATATATTTGGTTCTCATTGGAATCCTTTGCCCCCAGTTATGGCAAAATCAAAATGGTTTTATTTAAGTGGGAGTTTAAGTTTTATTTTACTGTATTACGTTTATACAATAAATTTCGAAAATCAAATCGATGCCATATTCTTTTTTATAATAATTGAATAAATTGGCAGAGGTTTAGGTCGAAAATTATTTTTAACTATTGTTTGAAAGATAAACTACGTCTATTTTGTTAAATTTTTAATTTAAATTCAAATAATTCTAAATTCTTGAATTGAACACTAACTTTGAACATCTTTAATTTGGAAAATTCTTTTGTCAACAAATATATTTCTTTATACAAATGTCTTACCTTTATGAGGGATCATTAAAATCTGATAAATGTTCAAGTCGTTTACATTTTCTTTTTATTCTAAAAACTTATAGAATACAAACGCTGTCATATTAAATCTTGCATTGAATACAAAGTATTTAGTGACCTTATTTTTGCACTATGTTACCAGGGTTTGACATGTTTTTTTTTTCTCTATTTCTGTTAAAGAATGTGCTTTGAATCCACTGCTATTATTAGCATAAGAAAATATTCAACGAAATATGTTTCATTTTGGATTTATTCCAAATAAGATGAATATATTATATTACGAGAATAACAACTCTCCAGCTGATGAAGTGCGTTACAAATATAGAGGTAATATCTTAGGACTGTATTTAAAAAATGAAAAAAAAAAGCATTTTTATAATAAGTTAAACAATAAAAATACTTCAAATACTATTAATTTTAATTTAAATATTCATACTATTCTGATATTAAATTTTCATATATAGTTATTCAAAAAATAAGCTAAAAAATTTACGTATTTCATTAGACTTTATTGATTTTCGAAGCATATTCTGGAATTATTTAGAATCTATTAATCCTATGTTTTGTCTCTTAAAGTTTTCTATACTTTTGAAGAACTGTCATTTAATTTCAAGATTAATCGATAAAAGGCGGTCGAAAAATGTAAAATTATATAAAAAATTACTTAAACAAAAACAAAAGGTGATAAAAGTGTTCAGTTTGCTGCGTTCTACTTATGAGACTTGTTATTTATACCCGGCAAGTCCCAAAATCGGTTACCAAACTAGTCAGTGCTAACTGAGAAAAAGTATTAAAAAAATTCCGAAATTACCTCAATTTTTGGCAAATATCTTGTGTAGTCTAATTATAATGTTAAAATAATATATATATATATATATATATATATATAAACGCCTCTACAGTTAGAATGGTCTGGCAAGAAGCAGAAAACATTGTTTCATAATTTTCCTAGACAATAACGCTTTTTTGATGTTAAAATTAGTAAAGAATTTTGAAACTTGATGAAAAAAACATCTTTTGTCCAAGGCAGTATCAAACTTATTCTTTTTCATTATTCTTTAATTGATTTATCAAATTGACAACCATTTTTGGCATACGTAGTTAATGATAGTTTAGACAGTCAGTTTAAAATAGATAATGCTTTTAGGACAAATTTCTTTTTTCAATTAAAAACTGCCTTATATAAAGTCGGTGAATATTCAATACTTCAAACACAACAATTTTTTTAATACAGCAAATAAACTCTATTTTAAATAAACTCTAAAAACTTCGTATTTTAAATTAAATATATCACATCAAATAATTTTCAAATTTAAACTTTAATAGGTTTTGAAGAATAATCTTATAGCTTAAAAAGAAGTGTTTTTACACGTAATTACGGATTACTTTGTGTTTTAAATGCATGTTTCTTTTTTCTTCTGATTTTACAGAATCACAATATGAGGAGTTTTGCATGTTTCTTTTTTCTTCTGATTTTACAGAATCACAATATGAGGAGTTTTGTATGTTTCATTTTTCTAATGAAATTAGTAACTGCATTTAATAAAACTGCTGATGAGATTTGCATAGACGATGATGCACTGCCGCATCCATTAGTGGAGAAGAGAGGGAAAGATACAGATATGCGCTTCATCGGATTCTTTGATGTTCATGAAGGAGATAATTGCGAGTTGTTAATACCAGGGGGCATGGAACAAGTGATGATGGCTATCGGACAATTTGAAAACCAACTGATATTATCAGACTTAAATGCTTCTGAGATAGGTAAATACTGACGTTAAGATCATATTTATAAATTTGTCTTTACTTTTAAAAAGCGTTTTTTCTTTTCCTTCAAAAAAGTATTAAAATTTATCAACCAATCACTCTAAAAATCCTCAAAGATAAAATATTAAATGTTTGAAAATAATTTAAGGAAAAGTAAAGAAAGTTTAGTTTAGCGTCACTAATTAAAAGAGAGGAAAACTAATTTATAAAATACATGATTGCCTTAGTTATCTGTAAAGTCAGATTCGAATGTTTTGAATAATCGAAAGCTGGATAATTAAACAATTATTTATTTTAAAAATGCATGTACAGTACTGTTGAAGCACTAAAAGGAAACGTTAAGGTAATAAATAGTTTAATGCTTCCTACATGCGCTTCTTTCGATAATGATTATAGTTGATTGAGGAGTGAGGATTCAGATTTCTGAGTTCCTAACCAACCATCGTACCGTGAGCATCTTTGCCTTAACGCACTTTTCTTTAACTTTTCGCGTTAGTTACAATACAATTTCTTTCAAACTTTAAGAGAGAAGTGATTTAATTTCTTTCTTTCTTTTTTTCTTACTTTAACTAAATAGTCAGATGAATGAGATCTGATATAAAGCTAAACATCATGAGTAAAGCACAAATAATAGTACAGAGATGGATATACTCTTGTTTCAGTTCTATAAACAAGATTTTTCCTCTAAATGTAAATACAGAATAACAGAAAAAACTTTTATTCTGCGTTTAAACACCGTGAAAGGGCATATTAAGAATACGACGCTGTGGATTTTGAGATAATTTGATGGCGTGGACGAGATGGAGAGCATTTTGAGAGAGGGCGAGTCCATTATAGGAAAAATCTTTCAACTAAAACAGGGGTTCTTCTTTATTTTTTTCGGTCGCAGAAAGTTTTCGGATTTAATTTCTTATAACTTTCTTTAATTATAAATTTAATATTTTTAATTAATTATTTTTAAATGAATTATTTGTAAATGAATTGTTTTCAAAATTAGAATTAGAATTTTTATAAAATTAAAACAGATGTCATTGATGGCCTCGTATAAGCATTGCATGCAAGATAAAATTAAAAATTTGCTTATTTACTTTGTGTTGACTCGGTTCACCCCACCCTGGTCAAGTAACTAGCCACATTTTAGGACTCTATCTTTTAGCAGACATGGCAGGAATGTCTTGTAATTTCCTCCAATCTGACAACGAGGACAGCACTTGAGCTGGCACCCCTACCTCTAAACTTCCACAACACAACCATTTACTACTAGCTACGACAGATTTAACGTGTACCTTTCTGAGAGTATAAACCAGTTGTTTTGTAGTTTTGACGACTTCCAGGATCGAACTCATCATTCATAATTCTCCACCATATAATTCGGTGTTCTTTACCACTTATGTACAGTACGAAAATAAATAAATAAATAAATAAAAATTGAAAAATTCGATTTGAAAAATATTGATTGTAATTTTGAAATTCTATTTGAAAAATTTTTAATACCCTGGTTTAAAAAATAAGATTATATTTGAAATTAAAATTTAAATTTTTAAAAAATTAAAGCTGTGATAAAAAAAATCAAATCCAAAAAATTTTCTAAGTAAAAAAATTTATTAAAATAACCCCTCTGTTATAGTAGAGCTGCCACATATGATGAGTTAGCTTCACATGACCCCCCCCCCTCTTACCTCGGAAATCCCTCTGTTATTCTTTAATGCTGTTAATGCCCTTCTTGGACATGCTTCCTTCTGCTTTACGCTATAGCGAATCCTCTCAAAATCTATGGCGTCTTATTCTCAATTTTCCCCTACTTATAGGTTCTTGTTTCTAGAACCAAACAAGAGTTCTTGTGCCATTATTTGTACTTTATACTCGCTGCTTAGTTTATTTCATACGTAGCACAAAGTATGCCCTATTTTCATTAAGATGAGGCATCTCTGTACATAATTTTTTATTTTCTACATATAAAGGGAAAGTAATTGTTTTTACAATAATAGTATTTATTATGCAATAAAACGTTTACACCCCCTTCTCGCTAATGTTTACCTATCCCCGAATACCATTTAGTAATTGGTAATCATCAATGAAGTCACACGCCATATTAACTTGTCTATTCGCTATAGAACTTGATACAAAAGTATGCCCATTATCCTAAGATATTTTTTTATAAATTTGTAATCGAATTAATTTTCAGACACATATATTTATAATGTTTAAAATATTTTAATTTAGGTTTTGAGGTATACGACACCTGTTCAAAGACATCTGTTGCTTTACTAAATCTGATGCAAGCTCTGAAATCGTCTCACTCTGTGCATGAAGAATGCAGAGCTCTTCAATATACTGGTATTATAATGTTTTTCCATCAGATTAGGAAAATCATATGATTTTTACTCATTAAGGATTTTTTTTTTTCATTAGGTGTGATTGGTCCACTTAATACAACGTTGCAAAGAAATATGCAAATTTTGTTAGAAGCCATGAAGATATCTTACTTTCCATTGCAAATCACGTCGTTAAGAGAAGAAATCAAAGTGAGTATTTCAGTCTACAATTTTGGTGGGATACGTCGGGACCGTGTGGGATAATTTTTGCTCCAAAATATTTACATCTTTATATCTTTTACAGTAAGGTAATATAATAGGTGAGATAATTATGGTTAGACTGAACCAGCGGATTTTCATCAAATCCAACGACATATTTGGGATGTTTTTTATGGTATGACATGGTCAATGATCACCATAGCATGTTGTTCTTGGTAGCATAGGCATTTTAGACAATCGGTTATTTCTTATGCTCTGAAAATGTTCTGAAATTCACGAATGTTACTTCCAGAATTACTGCTTACCAAGTCAAGTTGAAGCCTCTGTCAAGCACTAGTATCAAGATATTGATATTAAGCTTCTTCCATGTCTGTCATCTCGTAATCCAACGTAGAATATTTGGCGGACGTATAGTAAAATTGATAATCTTTCAATATTTAGGCTAATGTTAGACTAATATTATATATAATATTGATATCAAGGAAATTGAACAAATTACTGAATAATAAAAAAAGTCTGCAAGTTTTTTTTTTTTTTTTTTTTTTTTTTTTGTAATGTTTAAAATGCAGTCTAAAATTACGTCTTTAAAAACTGAAATATTTTCACTTAAAAGTATTTTGTCTGGTACAAAACTGAGTTGTTAAGGGGTCACAGGAGGGGAGAGTGGGGTCAATTGTAACAAGGTACGATTGTAACAGAGCAAAAATTTCGAGTGTCGGGTTCTAGATTTGGTTCCTAGGTGGCGCACAAGGTGTATTTAATAAATCTACATATATACCCTTGCTGGCAACCATTTTTATGTATTATTGAAAGAGTTATATCACAAAAGATATTTTCACGCTACGTAAGTACTTTTTTTGGTATTAGAATATTATATTGTAACAAAGTAATTTTGTTTAAACAAATAAAAATTAGTAACCGAATATGTAAGTGGACACCTTAATTAACATTTCAAAAAAAAAAGATTAGTTTTGTTAATTAACTAGCATTGTTTTTAACAAATGAAGCTGAAATGGCGTCTTGGAGACGATTGTAACAATAAGTAAAGGGACGAATGTAACAGCTGAAAATAAATAGTCTTAAGCGTACAAACCATTACTTAGCTCTTTAAGAACCACCAATAGTTTCCTATAACATTTATATTATGTTGCATGTGCATTATTTTATTTGTCACCTTTCACAGCATAAATTAAAATTTTTAACCCCTTAAAAAGTTTAACACTTTAGGTCTCTGCTCATTATTATTTTTACTCCTAAAATATCACTACTATTTTGATCAATAAAAAAATATATTACAACTATGATAATATGTATAATTAACTATGTTTCATTTGAATTTATGAACTGTTACAATTGACCCCATAAGTGGGGACAATTATAACAAGTGCACGACTGTCAAAAATTGTTAATAACTAATATAATAACATTTAAAATAAGGTATTTATTTTTTTTCTAGTAGAGGATAGTCTACTTTACTCGTCTGTCAATTAATACTAATAATATATTGGATTTTTTGTTAGTTAAAAATAGTTAAGTAAAAAATGTTACAATGGACCCCACTCTCCCCTACTCTTGCAACACTGTTTTTAAATAAAAGTATAACAATTCATTTTGTCGATGCTTTACATGCTCATTTAACTTATAATGAATAATTTATCTTCAAAAAATAGTTGAACTGTTTAATTTTTTTA
Organism: Parasteatoda lunata; assembly: GCA_949128135.1. Lineage (NCBI taxonomy): Eukaryota > Metazoa > Arthropoda > Arachnida > Araneae > Theridiidae > Parasteatoda > Parasteatoda lunata. The sequence goes on along the minus strand of OX421973.1, from coordinate 75,070,467 downwards.
AAATTTAAAAAAACAGTTGAAAAAATTCAAATTTTTTAAATTCTTAAGGCTTTTTTATTTTAACATATTTTCAAAAAAAATTTTTTTTTCTTAGTGCTTACAATATTGATCTTAACAATTTTGTGCATTCATTTTTTGATATATTAATTAGAACATTTTTTACACATTATTTTGTAAAAAAAAGTAGAAAAAAAAGGTTAAAAATTCCTGTTAGGTATATATAACATGCTGTAAAAATTGCAATACCTCATAAATGCTTATTCCATGCACAGTTTAAATAAGTGTATTATACTTAAGATAAAAAAGTTTACTTCAAAGCTTTATCTTAAATAGAAAAAATTCATTAGGGATTTAATTAAGATTAAAACACAAAATTATCATCTATGAGAAAAAGCACTTTAAAGTCTGTCTGCTGATCAAGTTTCTGTTTTAGGGTAATCTAAAATCATTCACAGCTTTTTTAAAAATGTAGATAGAGAGATGAGATGATTTTTTTCAGTGCATTTTAAATAGTTTGAAGTTTTCTTATAAGCAATAAAAAGAATCGATATTTGGGTCATTTTTTGGGTACTGTGACACCTTAAAAATAATATTTTATAAAAAATTTATAATACTATTTTTTGTCAGCCTTAAGCTTTGTTATCCACTTGACTTGGGAGGGCATTTTTGATTTCAAACAATTAACTTAAAAAAGACAAATATTTTTTTTTGCTGCTACCAATGTTAGCAAAGATTTATTTTTAACAAATAATTACAGGATATATATTTTCTCCCTACTTCGAGAGCTAGAAGAATGCAGCAATAAAAATTTTTCGCATGGAATGGCAGGCTATCTATTGTTTTCTCAGAGTTACGAGCTCACACGCAGTGAAATACTTTTACAGGGAACTACAGGACTTATTTTTCTCTCTGTAGTAGTAAAATACCTGCCAGGGAATCGGAAGTTAGATTTTCCTCTCAGCTCTAATAAATAGTAAGTACAGAACACGTTTACAAGAAGTTACAGGATACGTAATGCGATTGTAACATAAGTTCGCAAGAATTATTGCTTATGGATCAAATTACATAAGAAATATCTCAGACATTATTCCTAACATGGGAGATAAGATTGTTGGAATGAAAATATAGTAAATGATAAAAAAAAATAAAGTAAATGATAAAAAAAAGCACAAATAATAAGTAATAATATTTAATCAAATTTTGAAATAATTTGTTTTACAGAAATTTCAAAAATATTTCCTGAATCAATATATTAAGCTTTTCTCGTTATAACATTTTTCATTGTAAAATCCATACTATAAGGGAAGGTACAGTTGCGCAAAAAAACGAACTACTCAGAGTAACTTTAGATCTTATACAACTTTACATCTTTTCAAGAACTAAGATGCAATCTTAGTAGTTTGAAGAGAATTCACGAAATGCGTTGAGATTAATTATTATAGATAATATTTTAAGTAACAAAAACAAATATCAGTCACAAAATTTATTTTTTTCTGAATAAGCAAACTTTTTTTTAAAGAATGTCAATTTTTTACTCTGAAAATAAGCGAAACCACTATCTGGAAAAAAAAGTGGCTCTAAATACTTAGTCAAGAAAGCAGTCAAAAGTTTAAGCCTTAATTCCGGAGTAAAAATTTACAATTAAGTACCCTCTTGTTTTGTGTTCTTATACAAAACAGGGAAACGCCCTTAACAACTATAATCAATTCTATTAACTAATTAACAATTAACAGAACGGTAAAAGGCGTAGGTTAGTGTATGATACCTTGGATTAGGGACATGAAATCGTCCATTTTTCTATTATTTTCATCGTGATTTCTTATTATTAACAAATCTCACGTTTAAGTCATTTTCTCTGTTTTCTGAAAGAACATAAAAAATTGCCAAATAAGGGGGCACTTTATTGTAAACGTTTACCAATACATTAACTACCTGAATTGCAACATAATACATTAAGTACTAACCTTTATAAAACACACCTGGCTTGGCATAATTTTGATATCAATCATTCAAGTTCTAGAGACGGAATCCAATGCTTGACCACCTATAACATATATCAGTATAAAATATAAATCCGAGTATTTAATTGAAGATCCAGACAGTATAAAAGTAAAATTTATTTAAAAACCTGGAAACTTTTAATCATTTCTAACTAGCATCATTTCTAAGTTTCTAATAATTCTATCATTCGTAAGACCTCAAAACTAATTAAACCGTGGAAAATTTATTAAGTGATAATATTTTAAAATTTTTCTAGCAAACTCCTTTATTTTCTAATCCTGTAACATGTAGTCAATCACATTTCTCAACCTGTCTTATCCTTTCTCATAACTCATCTTATTCTTTCTCATAAATCAATAAACTTTTTAAAAGTTCTAAAATTGTCGTCTGCTTTTTTAATCTATCTCGTTGTACTGCACTTTGTTATTGCTTTGGTGAGCCTATTTTTAAAGACTTCTAAAACTCATCGACAGTTTTTATTTTATTTTATTTTTTAGCACTCGACAAACCCAATGCTGAATTTTTTTTCCACCATCAATGTCTTATAAAAAAAGAAAGAAGAAAACAAAGAAACCTTTTGAAAATATCTTTTGTTGCTTTCCTGATACTTTTTAGGTTATGGAAGTGATTAATAATATGCTAAATATTAAATACTTTTTTCAAAAAAATATTAAAATGCTTTTTTAAAAACTAAGTTATCAAAATGTTTCCCTAAATTTTATTTTAGAGTTTAAATTGGAACGAAATCATCTCTTTTCTCAGTGATGATCTAGTTCAGAATATATTTTACAATACAACTTATAATCAAAGAATCTAACTTATTTTAATGTTATGCTTGTAAACTAAGATATAGTATATCATACTCGTTATTGTATTGTTTTAAAGGCTTTGTCAGAAGTGCTCCTAGACTTAAAATGGATGTCAGTAGCGGTGTTTTCTTCCTCCAAAGTTTTAGATCTGGAATTCAGAGAAGAAGTTCAGAAGAAAAATATTTGCATTGCATCATCAATTATTTTATCAATTGATTCAAGGTTCGTAATCAGGTTCAAGGTAACGTTTCGTCCGTAAAACAGTATATATCCACATTCTTTATTTTCAGAAATAATTTAATTTTCAAAAATAATTTATATTTTGGTTTAAGAAATTTCAAACTATTATTCAAAGTGCATTTTGATAAAATATAAAAAAATGTATTAATAATTATTTAAAATTTTTGATCATGTTTGAAAAATATTGGTTATTATAAAGACCAATGAATAAAAATGTACAAATGATCAAAAGGAGATTGGAACGTATGGTTTACTACGTTCTGCTTAGGATAATAATAAGGTCGGACACATCTAAAATCAAAACTAGTTTCAAAGTTCATCAATAGATGGCGCCGCTAACTTAAAAACTATAAGAAATAGCTAGAGATAGAAAAAACTGAATGTAAATTAAAATTTCCGACACTTCGTTGACTAGAACATTACCTTATTGGTTTACTTTGATGATGGGGAAAACACAATTCACACTGAGCATGTCGACATCAAAAAGCAATGGCAATATGTGAAAGGCGATTGCGATAACAAGCATTGCATAAAATTAGAAAAACACATTAACACTGAAGTACGAGTGACAGCTCTATTTAAACAATAAACTCTTACAATAATTTAATTAATGTTGATGCCAACATCCCTTATTAAAAATAATACAAATCGTTGAGATTTATATTATTTTTAATAAGGTGTGTTACGTAAAAAAAGGGCGAAATGAAGAATAATTCGGAAATCCCGCTCCCTAAGGGTCGACAACTCGTTCACCCAAACAGGTGTAAATAAAAAAACCAAATGTAAACAAAATGTAGGAAGTTGTTAATGTAATGATTAAATGACTTGTAATGTCCTTTAATCGACACGATTGGCGTTGTCAATCGACGCGGACGTTATAAGGTTTCTAATTAAAATAATCACGATTTGTAACAACGTTATCATATAGACTAAGGACAAAATTATTTCCAACTAATAATTATTTAGTCACTTGATGAAATATTTCAGTTGAAATGGTCAAATAAACAGCAGAAATAAATTTGTTAGAGTTTTTACAGTTAGCAGTGCACCTTGAAAAAATTTGTTTCTGGACAAAAAATAAAATTAGTTGACTAAGCAGAAGGTAGCAAAACGGTTTTTTTCGTCCAATATATATAAATTTTAAGCGTACTCGGAAACATTCTCGATTGCATTATCTAAGATAATATATTACATTTTTAGTTAATAAAATAACATAAGAAATTAAAAATTATTTGTCATCAAATATTGAAAATACTGATTTTCTTATAATCACTTCTATTGTAGCAAATCGGAGAGAAGTTTAAAAGAAAAGCTTCGAGAAATGTCAACGTTAAAAATTCAAGTTGCTGTGGTTCTGGGATCTGGCATCGATCTACGAAAACTATATGAGACATCCATTGCCATGAATTCTTCGATTCAATATTGGCTTGTAGCTGGCTCAGATTCAACAGATTCACTGCTATCGATTATCTTTGGCCCAGATCACCCGGTAATATTGTTAAGAAGAACACCCATCAATATTCCAACTATTGATAGCAGGGTCTTATCAAATTACAAGTTTCAAGAAAAAATCAGCCGTTTAAATCCAGTACAAAGTTATATCGATTACACGAACAACTGCATGAGAAATGGAAGTGACGCACTCTTTGATGATAATCGCTGCCAAAGTCATCAGTTTCAGACTCGAGGCTCGTTGTGGCACATCATTGAGAATTCTCTAAAGGATCTCATAACTGATGCAACTCAAAATAATGCAACGAAAGGTAATTTATTCCATAATACCATATAATTCTATACTAAAATTTAATAAACTGGGTTATCCAAATGTTTCATCGAGTTTCAATGAGCTGTTTATTTACAAATACAATACGAAAAAAAAAAAAAAAAAAAAAAAACTGACCACCCTGAATAACTTTTGATCAAATGATCAGATCTTCACGTTGTAGGACTTATTCTTAATGGCTTAAGGGGGTGACCTCAAATATGCTAATTAATAAGTGCAGGCGATATTTTAAGTTATGAAATCAGACACAAAAACGTACTTTCTCTGAATAAATATACCCATTTTTCGATGGATTCGGGTTTTTGACCCCTAAATTATAAAGGTAGATACAATCTAGGAAATATGGTATCCATAGTTTGGTCAAGAGAGCGATCCAAAGTTTGGATCCCTTAATGTTAGTTTTACTTTTTGAATATTTCGTCGTATCTCGAGAATTTTTAAATGAATCGAAAAATTTTTGCACGCAATTATAAAATTCGTTTATCCAAAGAAATTTTCATGCAAAATAAAATATTTTAGTAAATATTTATTATTTTATTTAATAATAGTCGGAAAAATTTGGATTGTAAAGTATAAAATTGTTTCAGTCATTTCAAAGAATATAATTTTACATGGCAAAATACTAAATTTGTGCAAAATCGGTTCAATAGTTCCTAAGAAATCAAATTTTAAAGAACCGAATTTCAATCATACGACTATGATTAATTTAGATTTAGACTAACCCTATATCATTTAGAAATTGTTAATGATTTTAGCTAGCTATTCATTTTTTTTTCACTTATGTTAATTCTAGATGAATTGGATAATCAAGCGACAAGAAAGAAATCCAGTGCAGGAAATGAAACAAGAGGAATACCAGAAAATTATGCGATTGAAATATGGACATTTCAGCATGCCATTGGTAGATTTTCAAAGCACAAAGAATTGCTAGTAATTTTTTTCTTTAGTGTTTTGCTACATTTAAATTTTTTTTATTTGTGTTTAATCATGCCCATTGCTATAACATTGAAAATAACAAAGATTTCCTAAACACTCGTGCAAATATTTTACTAGTAGAGATTTTATTTTAATCTTATCTTAGTATACTATTCAAGTTTAATATATATAGGGCTTAGAACATACATTGATCTACAACTTTTTTTCAAAAGATGGTATTTTTACATCTAACTGCCCTTTACTATTGCGTCCTGATAGATATTTTACAATTTTCGAAATTTCCACTTCTTAATCGTACAATGCACAAAAACATTTTATTTATGCGAATACCGTGGGTTTTTTTTCTTCCAAGAACACTCTACTAAAAAATTTGCAACTTCATTTATTATACTTCCTATAGCCCTTCAAATGCAATATTACACATACCATTCTAAATCATCATCAATGGTACTATTTTAAATAATCATCTCAGATCGAGAGTCCTATAGGAGATAAGTAATATCCTTTTTTTTAACTCCTATGCAAATCAACTGTTCTAAAAGCAAAGCTCAATTTTAACTAAAATAAATTCTGAAAAAATAAATATATTCCCAAAACTGGGATCCTAAAAAAAAAAAAATTACAAAAAAAACCTGTGTTTTGTTGTTGTTCATTTACGTCGCACTAGAGCTGCCCAATTGGCTATTGGCGACGGTCTGGGAAACATACCTGAGGATGATCCGAAGACATGCAATTTTGATCCTCTGCAGAGGGGATGGCACCCCCGCTTCGGTAGCTCAACGACCTGCACATGAAGTCGAGCACTTTACGGTAGAACAGTTTAACGAGGACCAATACCGCACACTCTCGGTCCCTAAGTAAACTGATACAAGTGGTCACCCACCCGCACACTGACCGCAGCCAATGATGCTCGACTTCTACAATCTGCTGGGAACCGTGCCTTAACGATCAGTCCACTGCGGGACAAACTAGTTTTTAGAGAAGTAGAGGAAAGCGTTGTTGTTGTAAAATTAAGAAACATCAAAAAAATTATACAATTTGATTAAAAAATAATAATAATAATACGTTCATGCAGCTGTGTTGATGTATCTGGTAGATTCTAATTAATAGATTTTTCAAATAAAGTTATTATGGTCAAATTTTATACCTTCACAAAATACATTTTTACCTGACCAACAGGCATAGGCATCGATTAGTTTTGAAGGTAGGAGCAACGAAAAATTTATATTGAGCGCGAAAGATTTGGTCTTCAAATTTCCAAGCTTAATTTTTTCGTAAGCATAAAAACATTATGTATGGTGGTTTAAAAATTTCATTGAGCGGTTAGTTTATAGTAATTGGGAAAAAAAAAGAGTTTAAAACTCTTAATAAAAATTAATTTTATAAAATCAGATTTTAAAAATTTAATTGATGTTAAGCTATTTTGTTGTCAGTTACAAAAATAAATAACTAATCTCTTCGCGTTGTAAAAATTTGGCAATAATTATAATTTTAAAATTCCCGGTATCTAAAACTTTTACTATATAAGTCATATGCTTATAATTCATTTAGTGAATAAGTTGACAAGGTTGATGTCAAATTGAGTATACTAATTCATCATGAAGACCTAATTAAGCTACATGTATGTTTGTATGCATTCAATAAAAATTTAGATACTTCTCAAGTAGATTAAGGAATTTTTTTTAAATATAAATCCTAAGCTTTAATCTAACTCTCATTAATTTTTTGCTGAAAGTCGCGCGAGTCCATTTCACAATCAGAGTAGCTGAAAGAATGGGACCTCTGAACTAATTGCAACAAGAACCTTTGCAATGCCTTATTTTCCGATGTGAAATCATGTTGAAAAACCTGTATAGTAGTAAGAGGGAATCGTACTTCCCAATAACCTTTTTTTTTATTTAATAATTGTTCTTTCATACATTTCAACTCTGAAGAGTGCGTCATCATCATGCGTTACATTCTTACTCTCCATTTTTTCTAGGACTTTTTTTTAAAAATTTTAACTTATACAACGTTTTACATTTTAGGTTGGTCACTTCAGCAATGATCATCTTGAATGGGACAAAAAAAGACTCAATGTTTTCCACTTTACTGGCGCTGGATGGTTTAAAATACCAGAATTCCACTGCAGGCAGAATTGCCACGAAATATGCGAAAACTTTGCGAATATATCTCTTGCAACTGACTTGGAAAATTTGCTCAGTAGAATCTATTACTGGAAGTATGAGACGTGGATTACAGTATTGATAACCACTTCCTGCGTAGGCATTATAATATCTCTGCTTACTGGAGCATATCTTATATCAAGAGCGTGCAGAGAAGATTTCGAAGAGGGCAATCAAGCTGCAAACGTTACAGTGCTTATTGCTGTTATATTCTCCTTCTGCTGTTCAACTTTATTCCTGCTTCAAAATGACACCATATCTTGTTCCAAGAGAATAGCTATTATAGGATTAGCTTATGTAAGCATGCTTGCTCCTATTCTCGCCCGTTGTTTTCTACTCATTGCTTCTGAAACTGATGGAATCCACGGTCATATTAGTGGTCTGTTGCAGATTATATTGTCTTTTTTCATTTTCGCTGTTCAGATAGCGATGGCATGTTATTACTGGCTGATGAATTCCTACGAATCCACACGCCTTATAATCAGATGTTCCATTCATACTAAAATGACTATTTGCTATTTATCATATCCAATATTTTTAAGTTTCGTGTGGTTAGTGACATCACCATTCTGCATTCGCAATCTTAGAAACAACAAAGAAGGTCTCCTCTTGCATTTAACCAGCATAGTAGTTTGCCTGACATGGCTGATGTGGGGTTTGCTGTTTTTCTTGCTCAACCCTCGTTGGAAAGAATTCACGATTTGCTTGGGTCTAGTTGCAACAGCTAGTGCTATACTCTTAGGGATATATCTCCCGAAAGTATATCGAATGATTGTGTTCAGCGCTGCAAGAGACCAAGGGCAAGTCAGCATGCAGCCAGTTATTTTTGCTTCAACGTCTTCAAGAAGTCCAAATCCGTCCATTTACGAAAGCATCAATCATGGATACAATCCGGATAAAGACGGCTACGTTGTAGACGTCTTTCGAGATGATTTTGATTCTCCAACAAGAAAAATGACTCATTTATAGTTCGGCAAATGAAGTTTAAAATGTCATCCGAAGTTCGAAAAATAAAAGCACAAAACGACGAAGGAAAAAAAGCGATTAGAATTCAAATCCATTTATTTAAGATTTGTGAAAAATAGCAGAACTTCTCTTCTGAATATAGTTGTGCATACGCTTAAATTTTTTTTTTTTTTACGGTATCTTATTTTAAACCCAATTATTTAATCCTCATTCTAGACTGACGCTTAAAATACTATATTAAGGTTATATGTTTAGGAAATCAACAAGTTGAATTGTATAGTGAAATAAGTACTCAACACATGGGTAAATGATGAATATTAACGATCCCTAAAAGGTGTACAAATAATAAAAGAGATGACACTAAAATTTAGAGGTTACATTTTTTTCTGATGATCAATTTTGATGCAACTATAGAAAATTTTGAAACAGCAATATAGGTACCAATGAATTAAAGGTATCAATCAATATTTTAAAATCTCAGAAATATTTTTTAGGTAATCTACATATTCTATGTTACTAAACATAACTACGGTGGATTCCGTCAGGATGCAACGAAAGAAAACTGCATCCAATACAAGAATGGTAGGCCTAGATTAAGATTCGGAATTACGACGAAGAAAGTCGCAGGCTATAACCATTGAAAAACGTGACATCAGTATTTACAAACAAATAGCATACAAACTTAGAAATGAGAGTTCATGGGTGCAGACGAACTCACCATCAAAGGAGGCCAGTTATAAATGATTTTAACGTTCGTCCAACATTGAATGTTCCAGAAAACGAGAGGTTCTACTAGAAGGATGTAACCACGAGTTATAAATATGTCTGTCCACAGAAAACTTCTTAAGATTTCAACGAATTACCTATAAACACTATTATAAAACTTCTTTTAATTATGATGATGAAATAATACTGAAATGCTTGCAGCCAAAATTATAGACCATCAACAATTGCTTTCTCAAAACTTGTCTTTTTAAATCTATAAAATGGAGATTTTTTTTAGAACGGATAAGATTTTATCACATTGTAACACCTGGATCAAGTCTATGAAATAAAAATAAAATCAAAGAACATGGAGAAGTTAATTTCTGCTAAGAAAGAAAATATATTTTCACAACATCTAATACATTTTTGAAAAATAAGAAAAACAACTATTTCGCCATTTTAGCTCACGTTTTTTTTATGAATAATCTTTACTCAACCAAATCATTATTTTTGAAATCGAAAAGTAGTTTCTATTATTTGTTTCCTGGGAGTGAAAGAGTGATGCTCAAAAATTATAAAAACAATTTTTTATTGTCACTTAAATAAACAATAAAATCTACATGAAATTAAAAGATGAACAAATTTTAATCTAAAACACAATATTCTAATTATTATTAACGTATTATCCATTTTTTCTACACCGATCTTGTAAATAATTAGCATACCGCAGTAATTTAAAGCTTTTATGCAAAACCATTCACAAATGTTTAAGAAACATGTTACATACCAAGTGGTTCCATAAAATTTGTAATGCAGAAATATTAAGAAAAGCAAAACAGAAAAAAATTGATCTGGAAATTAAAAACGTAAGCTGATCGATCATGTTCTACGTAAAATTTAAAGTAAAACAAGTTTTCGATTGGAACCCTCGGGGCAATAGAAAAAAGGGAACACCCAAAAATACTTGGCACAGAGTCATTGCAAACAAATTGAAAACAATGGAGCGAGGAAAAATATGGAGCGAGACGAAATATCTGGACACAAATAGAGTGAGATGGGATGATGGAAGCTTCAATTCGGAGTAAAAAGATATATGTATGCAAAACTGAATAAGTCACATAATTTTACAACTTCGTTGTGTTAAATGAAAATGAGTTCCCTTTGATTTCCCTTGTTAGTTATGAGTATGAGGAAAGGAAAGAATGATCTTATGAAAAACCAGGGAAAACAAAAAATAGTTTCCCAAAATTTCCTTGATTGATAATTTTTTTTTTTTTTAAAGAAAAAACACCAAATAAGTTTAGTAATTTTTAATGCAACAATTATTAAAAAGTTAAAACATGATTTATTTATTATTTTCTTGTAAAATAAAAAAATATGAAGTAAATATAATCATTTTTTAATTTTTCTTAAAATTTCTGAATTTTATAATACTCATACAAACACTTCTGCAACAACGTTTTCAAAAACAATAGCTCAATCAATTACTATTGTTACAAAAAAAAAGAAATAGAATGAATGTTCGGGCAGGATTGATAGTTGCATCACAGAATGACAATTCCATTTATCACCCATTTCAGATTCAAGGAATTTGTAAGAATTAAAGAAAAAATTCAAGCATACTTTTTAATCTTTATGCATTTAACTGTACAATTATTTGCGTTAATGCCCTTTAGAGGTAAACACATTAATATTTATTGCAAACTGCCTAGGATATTATTATTATTAGAAAAGGGTAAGGGATTTTTTACATTGATAAATATTTTTGTTTTATGTAACTTTTCATTAGCATCGAAATATTAAGAGTCATATTCTAAATTTTAATTGCGTAAAAATTTAAAAAGGGACCATTAAATATTAAACTAGAAATGTCTTTAAAAATTTTAGCTTTAGAACACTCCCGGAGGGAAGATATCTTTGCTATTTGAACAAATATTAAATTGAGGAAAAACTCATATTTCAAACTTTATTTGCATGAAAATTAAAAAAGATTGATCGAAAATCTTGGTTTTAGAAAAAATTTTAAGGAAATTCTTTATTTGAAAAGTGAAGAATATTCTTTGGGTTGGTGGATAAAGAGTAAACCCTTTTCACAAAACTCTCATAAATCAACATGGAAAAACTTTCATAATCAACATAACTGCTGTAGTGACAAATATTGTATGCTGATCTAAAAAGGCAAATAATACTTAGATTACCAAACTAAAAAAATTATGAATTTAGCTATTCACTAGAAACGCCTAACACACTTTAAATACCCATAGTCTTGCTAGCGCATCTTTAAAAGTCATTAGTGCACCTGTTGGGAAAATGGTTTAATGTCATTGTATTGCAAGAAATACGCTTTTCCTCATTAGGACATGTTTTTATTACATGTAAATCTAAATGCAAATGCATACATTTTATGAAGCAGAAACATTAACAAATACATTTTTTCCATAAAAAAATCAATCACTAAAACACAGAAAATTAACATAAATGGAAGTTTTCTAACAATGCTTAAATTTTCATAAATAACAGTAACAATCACTCTTAACAATATTAAATTGGTATTTTTGAGCAATAAACTTTTAAGCAGATTTTAAATGCATCATTTAACAATTTGATAAAAATTCAATTGTAAATTATAAATGATTACATAGAGTCTTAGCTTACAACAAACCAGTTTGAACTTATCTAAATTTTGAAATTGTTTCAGTAATTTTATAGATGAGCAAAAGCACGAAAAAAGTTCACTAACAAAAATCATACACAGAATTCTTATATACAAAAGAGACGATTTAATTAATTTATTAGTTCGTGATAATATATTAATGAAAAAAAAGACAAAAATATTTACTACAATAACACAAACTATTTTTGCTGCAAATCCTTTTTTTTTTGTAATAAAATTTACTTTAAAAATATTTTAAAAATTCAAAATTCATCAATCCAATAGCTAATTTCTTAAAAAAAAAAAAAAAAAACCTGAAATTTTCAGCATAAACATTTAAGTAATATATTAATATAAATATAGTTATTGTTATGTATTAATATATAACTATTGTTACGTATTAATATGAAGCTAATTATTAAAATATTTGTTGTAAATCATTTTTAAAACAAGACACATTCATAAAATAATTCATAAAGAAATGCTACATACATATTTTTAATGAGCAAATGAAACGTTTACTACCAGCAAAAGCAAAAAATGCAAATTTAATCATACAAGGATTCTTAGTATTGTTTAAAAGGAGAAATTGTAGCTAGTATAAAAAAATCTGTAAGATATATTTATAAAAGAACTGATAATAAATAATATTTTACTACTTCTGTTATTGGAAGCTCAACATAATTTAAAAAATCTATATTAAACAGCAAAATATTTTCTAATTGCTCGATAAAATAATATGAATTTTTATTTTACATTATCTAATTTATTTTATATTAAAAATTAACTATTAAATACCTTGGGAGAGTTGCCTACAAATTGTGGGCACCTAAAAAATTGTAAGTCGAGCCAATTTAAAATAAAAGAAGCTTTATTTAAAAATAAAAGCAATTTTAAAATATAAGAGCAAATAGCTACTTTCTATTCCATAACATTCTGGCTCTTAAAAATTAGTTCTGATTCCTCGAAATTTTGCATTATTGCAGAATTCTGTCATAGGATATATTTGTAAAGAAAATTACATGAATTGAAAGAGATTTTTTCTTTTTCAATCATATAGCTCTATAATAAAATAACAAATAATAAAGAAATTAACCAATGATAATAAAAATATTGAAAAGTATTCTAAATCACTACAGATAATCGTCCACTTTTCTATTTTATAACAAGTGGCATTATAATATGTTGTCCTTTTTCCGTGTAGTTAAACAGTTCTTTGAGAATTATTTTAATACGTGCCACTTTGTTAAAATTTAAAAAGATTTTTACAAGCGAAGACTTGTTTCAACACGCAAAGCTTTCAAGAACAATGGATCATTTAAAAGATTAAGTTGTACAAATATTTTTAATGATATGTTATAGGACTTCAGAGTGAAAAAAAAATCAAGTTTTAACAATATATCTTCATTATTTGGAGAAGCAGGGAGATCAGATTAACACTAAGCTTAACCAAAAGTTAATATGTATCAATAGCTCCTATAGCCAAAAATACAAATTAACTATCATTGCTCAAATAACAAAGATACATTTATATAAAAACTAAACTGAACTTATAAATAATTTCAAATTTCATAATTAATTTCATAAATTTAAAATAGAAAAAAAAAACATCAAAATAAGCTATGCTTACACCATAAAAAATTCAAAGCCATAGTACATGAAGTTCACTTTTGAAAAAAAATAGTAATAATTAAAATATAACAGTTAATATAAAAATTTTAGCATATTCAGTTTCATTTAATAAACAAAGTAAAAAATAATTCTGAAGAAAATAAATATTCAAAATAATTATTTTGCACAAAAGAAAGTGATCTTTGTTATGATTTTGAACCACTCATAATCCAAACTTTACTATAAATTTACAAGTATCACAAATTTATAAAACATTTCAGGGAATAAAATTAAAATAATACTGTTTACTTTTTTATTAAAATATTACTAATATAAAAATCTAACAGAGAAGAGAATTTAAAGCAAACCTTAACAACTTAAACGCGTTACATTACAAACATTAAAAGCTTTATTCTATATAAACTTTCTGTACAAATCTTACTTTTATATGATTTTTTTTATAGAGCTAACTATATTTTCCCAAACACAAGTAATGGAAAAATTTTGTAAAATTAAAAAAAAAGTGTATTTGTATCAACAATTTGTACTTTACTATGTTTAAAGCAATCAAATGAACAAGTTTCAAAAGAGTATCTTGAAAAGTTCAATCAAGCACCATTTAAAGTTAGCATGCATGTTTTCTAGTAAATTATGCATAAAAAGAATTAATAAACTTTAAAAAAAATGAAAAACTATTAAATTCCACAAAACTATTGCCATAAATAAAAATGAACGTTGATTAGTTTCAAGTTTGATAATAAAAACATACGCAATAATATAAATAAATAGTAGTTTAGAATAATAATAGCATAAATTAAGAACAACTATTTTAAATAAAATCTAAAAATAATTAAAAAATCTGGAAAATGGGAATGATTTCCTAAAATAATTATATCTATATTTAATAAACGTAATAAAACTAGTCTGGAAAAAAAAAGCTCTGGATCTATATAAAAAAAAATTTTATTAGACTGTCAACAAGAAAAGAAAAAGAAAGAAAAGACAAATTTTGACTAATACAGCCACCCAAAAATACATTAAACTAAACAAAAAACATTACTAAAATTTTTACAAAACTAAGAAAATATGTACAGAAAGGATTAAGATAAAAAAATAATCACTTAGAAAAAAGGAAAAAAAAAAAAAAAAAAACAATACATTAAAATATTATATAGTTAACACATTTTTGGAAGAACCAACATTCTTATTATGAATGAAAAGTTGAACAAATTTTCCAAAAAATGGAATGTCAAACAATTTAAAAACAATGAAATTTGAGTAAAATAATAGTGAATACACCAATAAAAAAATTCAGAAAATCTATAAAAAAAATATAGTTTCAGACACGTTAAAAATAAAATATCTTATTTCCATAGCTGAATAACTAGGTCTATAAAAAAATGACTAAACCAAATACATGAGAAATTTGGATATACAGGAAAAGCAAAAAAAAAAAAATCAAGGATGAAAACAAAATATTCTTTTAACATTATTAGATGATAGTAAAAAATAATAATAATAAAATAATTTTTGCTGCATTTGACTTAGCTGATAACTTTTAAGCCACTTAAAAATTTTAACTTATTTCTAACCACTCAGCACTAGCCATTTTTTTCTTCTCATACTTATCCAAATATTTCAAGTTTGGATCACACAATATAAAAAAAACAATTGAAGTTTTGATCATAAAAAAAAATAAAAAAATATTCAAGTTACTTTGAATAAGATATTTGGATCAGATATTCGAAGTTTGGATTAGATAGTTAGAGTTTAGTTCAGATAACTAGAATCTGGCTGAAACAATTGGAGTTCTACAATATTTGTGAATACAAACTTTGAAAAAAAAATATAGAAAGGCTGGAATTCATTTACAAGATAAGAAAAATAAGATTCGTGAGTTTACTTAATAAATTATAAAAGTTTTACAAGTGAGCAAATATTTTCGATGTGTATCAACAATTATTTCTGATATCCTACAATTATAGGTGCATCTCATTCGAAATGAAGCATTACAAAACATTAAAAATTATATTTACACAAATTTACATTCTACAATAAATGTACTAGTAAAGAACAAAAGTGTTTACCTTACACAATTTCAACACATTTGCCAATTGAAAAGCTTAATTTTAAGTTATAAATTTTTTGGCACTCAAAAAGAGCTTTATTCTGTTTGGCAGTCAAAAACATTTAATGATATTAGTTTAAAACTAATGAAGTTATGATTATGTTACAGTCACACCATTGGAGAACAAATTTAAAATTAATGCTGAATTATAAAAACTTTATTATAACTGGCAAAATGTGACCTTAATTAATTTTAAAAAATTTAAATGATTAAAATTTAACAGATTGTAGTTGATTTATGTTACCTTTTTTTTTTTTTGTAATATCTACTAAGTACCATTTATAAATGAATTAACAATTTAAAAACAAAATCAATTATAAGAAATTATGCACCATGTATTAAAAATTGAGAAATTATAATAAAAAGTTTCAGGCTTTTAAAAAATAATATTGAAAAAGAAAAATATTTAAAAACAATAATGATTAAAATTGCATTTTAAAATTTCCAGTTTCACAAATTTTTTATAACATATACACAGTCTTAAAGTTCATAAAGATTATTTTTAATACTTACCTATTGGTCACTTTCATATCCATTATGACTTCCCATAGAAAATGATCGTTTGAACAGTGTTAGTATATTTAATGTTAAATTAAATAACAATTTGAAATGTCAATGGCATTATCAACGAAAATAAAAAACATATTCGATAAATATAGCAGCAGTTATAGTTATTATGGCTTGAGAATAATATAGCACCTATTTAGGGAAAAAAGTTTCTCCACAAATACAGGGATGCCAAGCTTGTGTAAAGATATAAAAGTAAGTGCTTTTTACATTTAAGATTGCAAATAAAGAAAAATATGAAAATGAATAAAATTAGAATTTGTTAAGAATAAAGGAAGGAGTTTCACCTCATGTGTAAACATACAAGGTGTAAAACATCCAATTAAAATTTGTAACTTATAGATTAAATAATTTACTATTATACAATATGCTACTATTTATAAATTTTTTCACTAACTAAAAAATTATACCTTGAAGGTACAACTGCAGTTGTATTTTTTGGGTGGAGAAGAACACAAAGCATATTAACATGCTAGTACATGAAAAACTGAATGTGCATACTAATTAAATGCTTAAGCAATCAGTCAGCATTACACGAAATTGCAGATTGAAGAAAGTGAATTGTTTTTAAATATGCATGTGAAATTCTTGTGCTATTAAAGAAGAAATTTATAGCTGTTATTGCATTAAAAAATAAAACTAAATAGTTTCATATCAATGTAAAATCATCAAATTAGTTTGAGGGTTTTCTTAAAAAAAAAAAAAACTTATTTCATTAGGCTTATTTATTTTTTAAAGTAAAAAAAATCCATTAGCTATGACAAAAAAGATTACATGGATTTTATCACTTATTATTCGTTAAAAAAAAAGAATGACAAGCTTTAACTAACAGTCTACACGATAAAATCAAATACTACTCTTAATTTTTATTCAGTAAAAACAAAATAATTTGTAAAAGTATTATTTTATGAAGTTCAATTATTAATTTTTAAAAAAAATAGAAATTTAAAAGTAGTACAGATTCAATATATTATTTCAAAATTTACTTGCACCCAGGTATATAATATTTATTTTTCAATGATAATTTAGGAAGTTATAAAATTTATATGGCAAGTGAAACTTAAAACAAATCAAATCTTGCAACCTTAGTATTAATTTATTAGAATAAAATTGTTTGCTAATAATAAAAAAGTATGATTAGAAATCAAACGAAATCTTGAGAAGTTTCCATTTCGAATGTTCCTCCCCTTCCCTGTAAATGTGTATTAAAGGAAAAAGATCTTGTCAAATTACTTCACATGAAAAAAAAAAAAGGTGCATGACAACAAAAAATGCATTAAACAATACATGAATAAATTAGAATACACAACATTCTGAAGTTTTGTTCAGTAGACATTGGAAGCTTCCTTATACTCAGAACCCTCTAAGGTGAAGAAGTCTTCCAGTTTCCACTGCAAGGTCTCAAATGTTGGTCTCTTCATGGGGTCCTTGTGCCATGTCTCCAACATAATCTCATATAAAGCAGGGGGACAACCGGGTGGACATGGCATACGATAACCATGCTCAACTTGGTGCAATACTTCAGCATTGGTCATACCTAACATTTAGAAGAGGAAAAAAATTAATAAATTAAAATCGTAAAATAAATAAAAAATTAAATATGAAATGAGAATGAAGCAATACTGGTAATAAATATAAAGAGTGCAGTGCTCCTAAACTTTTTTTTTCATGGAGACAGATGAATTATGAGATGGATGAATTTTAAGGATTACGAGAGCTTCTGTTTCCCCAAAATGTATATTAATTCGACTATAGTATAAAAATCTTCACAGAAATGAAACTATATTGCTTGCCTTTTCATTTTGCATTTCAAAATGACAATACTTTTTAAAAATGATTCTTAACTTTTATGATTTTTTATCTCTTCTTTTATAATAAAGATTACAACTAAATATTAAAAATTCATTAGAGAAAAATTCCTTTAATTTTAAGAAAAACAATTTTTGTTGTAAGATATGAAATAACTATTATTTATATTTTCTTTCTTTTTTCCGTTTACTGAAATTTTTTTTAATTTTTTTTTTTTATAAAAGATATTTTATAATTTTTTATCTCTTCTTTTACAATGAACAAAAAAGATTCAAACTAAATATTAAAAATTCGTTAGAGAAAATTCCTTTCATTTCAAGAAGAAAGAATTTTTGTAGTGAGATATGAAATGACTGTTATTTATAGATCTTCTATCTTTTTTTCTATTCACTTTATATCGATAAAATAATTGCAAATAAAAGTAATGATTCTGGCATTTGAGA
This sequence comes from Parasteatoda lunata, assembly GCA_949128135.1. Lineage (NCBI taxonomy): Eukaryota > Metazoa > Arthropoda > Arachnida > Araneae > Theridiidae > Parasteatoda > Parasteatoda lunata. The sequence goes on along the minus strand of OX421973.1, from coordinate 75,051,651 downwards.
CGATTCAAATTTACATAATTAGAGATACACACTAAAAGTAGCACCATAGTAGAAAATTACATTTCATTTAATTCACTCTAAGAAGTAGATTCTTTCATATGAATATGAGTGCAATACATGTGATGTTTGTAGCACCATGAACGGACAGAAAGGTTTTGTTCTTACAATATCTGAAGACATATCTTGGAAACTATTTACAATAATTTATGAATGCAAATAAAAATTTTAAAAAACTCTAACTCTTTGGTGCAGTACATTTTTAAATGAGAAAGGAGAAAAACCAAGTATCAAAAAGTAAACCTTAGGGATTGACTTCAGTAAGGCTAGTTGGATAACATTTTAACAAATATAAACACAGAAAAATTTCATATTATTTTTTTTAATTCTAGCATGCACAACATTATTTTCAAATTGAAATTAAAAGCTTGTAACGCTAGAATTGTTTTAATTATTAATATTTTTAATAACAAATTTTACAACAAACCTGGATAAGGTATACGACCATAAGTAACTAATTCAGTGAGTAGAATACCAAAAGACCAGACATCAGATTTGATGGAAAACTTGCTGTAGTTAGCAGCCTCTGGAGCAGTCCATTTGATAGGGAACCGAGCACCAACTCTGGCTTCATATTCATCCTCCTAAACAGAAAAAAATAGACAAACAAAACTTTTCAGAATAAACAAAACCAATAAATTTTTAAAATAATTCTGTAACAAGAAAGTTTCTTAAAAATATTAAAGTATTTTTCCGATTCCAAAACCCTGTATAAGATAATGGCATTAATAAAATAAAATAAAAATTATAAACATAGTCAAACAAAAAGTTGAAAAGTTTTTTTAAAATTAAAATTGAAAAGATAATATAAAAAATTAAAAAGAAATCATGGTTCACAAAAGTTTAATGCTGATATTCCAGCATAAGAATGTTGTTAAAATAATGTTAAAAAAAAATAAATTAATCAATAAATAAAATAAAAAAACAGGTTATATTTTGTTTCTATTGCAGCAGTTGAGTGTGCTTAAGCATGACGTCAGATTTAAATATTTTCCCTGAGCCAGTCCAGCGAAATAAGTGCCTTAAAATTAAACCACCTGGTCAGTGCAATTTTTTTTTAATGTTACTTAATTTTTCTGATATATCATTATTGAGCCATGGTGGCTCAAGGGATAGAATGTGCACCTCCCAATGAGGTATCCCGGGTTCGAATCCAAGCGATGGCTGGTTTATACGAATTCCATACACCCTGTGCTGACAAAAAATATCCTTAGTGGTAGAGAGATCATGGGTTAGAGTCCCCTTGCTGTTAGGCTAACCGTGGGAGGTCTTTTCCTCTCCATGTAACACAAATGTGGGTTAGTTCCATCAAAAAAGCCCTCCACCCAAGCAAATTTTTTCCAATATTTGATCAAGGAGTTCCCTTGTCTTCTGGATTGGGTTGAAAATTACAAGGCTTTAGAATTGAACATTGGTAGTCGTAAACTCGAAATTGGGTCAGCCGTTCAACGGTTATAAAATTAAATACATCATTATAATGACTTGGTCATTATTGGAAAAATAATATTAAAACTATAAAAATATAAAGTATTCAAAAATTTTTCTTCCCTTACGAGAAAAATAAAGGTGCACATCTAAAACTTATAATTTAACTGAAACTAAAATGTCCATAATGTTTGACAATTCATATTGAATTAATTTAAAACTAAAAAAATAATTTATACACAACATTAAATAAAATTATTTCATAATTAAATTATAAGAAAGTTGTACTTCACAGCAACATTATTTTTCAGAAGCATTCCTCTAAAACAGTGGTTTCCAACTGGCGGCCTGCGAGGCTTTTTTTTGTTTTTTCTTTTTGAGGCCCGTGAACTAAAATATATTAGTTGCCATTTTTTTTGCGAATAATTTTCGTAAAAAATCTGTATAGGTTTAAAATACTTTTCTCATGAATAAATACATAATTTCTTCGTTTCTGTGAAATTTAACATACCAACGGTGCAAAAAAACTTATTTCTCAGGTTTTGCATCCAAGAAAATATTTATTCACATACAAAAATAATCGTGTATGTTGCTCTTTTTCATTTCATTTTTTTGTGAATATAATTTAGCATGTGGGTATCAGAAATTTTCTTGAAGAAATTCTCCGATTTAACTTTATGAAACCACTCATTTTGGACGAAAATATTTACACTCACACTTGTAAATTTAAAATGTAAATATCTATTCTCTGCTGGTTGCAGCAGACAAACCTCAATTTTCTCATTGAACATTTTGTGTGCTACTATGTAAGTTTTAATACCAACCTTTTTAAAGTTTAATATCTTAACAATTAGATATCTGTTGCATATTAATTGTTTAATACATAGGTGCACATTAAAGTTTTTGTAGCCCGAATTTTTTAATATGAAATTAAATATTTTTTAAAAATCCACTTCTTATTTTAATTTGTAATTCAATACTTTTGTTTTGTACAACTTGGTAAAAATCTGACAGTAATATTTAATGTTCTTTCAAACATAAGAGTCCTACATAAAATTTTGATAAAGTTGCGGCCCGCCATTTGATTTGTGTTTTTAATTGTGGCCCCCGGCCTCATGTGAGCTGGAAACCCCTGCTCTAAAACATAGTTATTTACACCACATTATTATGAAATTGATGAAAGTTACTACAATAAAACGTTTGGAGATGGTAGAATCATTTATATATCGAATCAATAAAGTTAAAAATCTTCATACAGGAGATTTATTTTGACAAACAGAAGATATCAATGAAATTAATTAGGTATTCTTCAATAGGCAGGCTAGAAAAATAAACTTATTACTAATTATACTACTATTACACAATTTAAAATACAAAGGATTAATAATAAAAATTTAACTAACATAAAACTTTTTATATCAAGATCAAATTCTTATATTTTAAATAAGGAATAAATAGTTAAACTCAGTGATAAATTTAACTACCTATATATTTTAACTTTATTCAAAACATTTTTAAATACAAAATGGAATGAATGATTCAGAAATATAAAAATATGTATTACAAATTCAAGTTATTTTAATTGCATCTAAAATCATTGAAATATGTAAAATTACCTTTATCAGTCGAGCTAAGCCAAAATCAGCAATTTTCACAACATTATTATCTCCTACAAGAATATTTCTTGCAGCTAAATCTCTATGTATGTAGTTCTGAGATTCAAGATATGCCATTCCAGATGCTATTTGAGCAGCCATGTCAATTAGTTGAGGCAATTTCAAAGCTCTTGCTTTTCCTAGACCTTTTGGGGTACATGAATATTAGATGTTGAAAAACCAGCTAATAATGGCAAGATTAAACACTACTAAAAAAGATATGCACCTACCTTGAAGGTATTCAAGTAAACTGCCGTGTTTCATTAACTCAGTTATAATGTAAATTGGCTCTTCTAATGTGCAGACAGCGTACAGTTGCACCAATTTTGGATGCCTTAGCTTCTTCATTATTTGAGCTTCAGCTAAGAAATCTTTAGGATCCATTGTACCTTTGAAACATAGCAAATGTAAAAATTTTAATTAAGTAAAAGCAAACCAGTTTCTACAATTATTATAGTATAGCTTTCCCACCAGCAATATCTGAAGTTATAATAAAACTTATCAAGTTTCAAAATACTGTAGCTTGGTTAATAGAATTTTTATTCATATGTACCACATCAAAGACTTACTTTTATTATAAAACAAACAAAAGTTTAATTTCTAAACATAAATTTTAGTAGTTTACTTTAAAAATGATACAATTCGTTAATAGTGTAATTTGACCAAAATGTATAATTCTAACAAACCAGTGCAATACAAAATACCAATACAAAACATTTGAAAAAATTGATTTCAATAACTAATGTTTCAAATTTGTTTTATAAATACTGCCCTGGCATGCAAATTTACACAAAGACATAACTCCCTACTTAACTTGTAGTTCGTGGAGATCGAGATTCAGGCAGAAAGTAAAGGTTTATTAACAAAAAGCAGACAAATACATACAAATTTAAAAAGAACGCCATCTGGTGGTATTAAAAAGAAAAATACTTCATAGCAATCCTTGCCTGGGAATGACAACATAACTTTTTATTTTTTTACATTCAATTACGTGTCATAGAAAGTAGTTTAGTCATATTAAAATAGAGGTATTCTCATAATAATTTTCAATTAATCACAAGTTTTTTTTTAATTTTTAATTTCCTATAAGTTTTACAAGCTGAAAATGATGATTTGTTTTAAATAATATAGTAACAGATTTCTTGCTATTCATAAAATTATTAAAAATAAAAAAATCTAATTCATAAAATTTAGTCGTGTAATTTATTCCTGATTACTCAGCACAAATAAGAGACAATAGGTAAGCTGGGACGTGAGAATGACACTTAAATTGATATAAACTTTTAAAAGAAGGGGGGGGACAGAAAAAAATACAATAAAAAATATATTGAACTAATTTTACACTATGTTATCCCTCATTAGCATTTTAACAGAACTTTTTATTTTTACTCAAATTGTAATTAAAATTTAAGCAGTGGTCTGAAAAGGTGTGTGGATGCCTGGGACAAAATTGTAGATTAGATGAGTAAAGAAGAGCGTATATGTATATTATAAAATTAAGAGGTAAAACAATGCAACGATGTAGATTTATAAAAAAAATTAATTTTAGCTCATATTCTCTTATACTAAGTTATGTAGAAAAAGAGGAAAATAATTCTTTTGTAAACATTTATTTCCTTAATAAAATTTTAAACTTCACTAAAAAAAATATATTTAATAATTATATAATAATTAATAAAATAATATTTAATGAAAATAATACGAGTGACCTGAAACTTCATAATTAAATTTGTTGGAGAATTATATGTAATATTCATCATAAAATATTTCATTTAAGCTAAGTATTTACCTCATAAAAAATTTAACTTCCTGATAAAAATAATAACAACTAGTAATCTATTGCCAGGTAGAAAGTTATAGTGTACTTAGTAGTCGATTAGATGCACCTTCCTTTGATTGGACTCATGAGGCCTTTGCCCACTTCCCATGCTACTGGATATAACAATTGTTTTATCAAAAGTTTTTGAATAAGAAAGGAAGCATTTTCCTAATATGTTGTTGTGAACCACAGTGACTCAGGGGATAGGGTATTCACCTATAATTGAGGTGAACCAGATTCAAATCCCGATGGTGGCAGGTTGGTACAAATTTTGCTCCGACCACACTGCTGGCATAAAATATCCACAGTAGTCGACGGAACATGGGTTAGAATCCCTTTACCGTCAGACTAATCTTGGTAGGTTTTTGTGGTTTTTCTCACCATATAACGTAATAGCAAACTAGTTCCCTCAAGAAGTTCCAATGCTTGAAGCAAACTAGTTGCTCTGAGAAAGCTCCAATGCTTGAAACAGGAGTTCCCTTGTTTTCTGGGTAGGATACAAAATTACAAGCCTGCAAAGCTGAGCTTTGATAGACGTAAACTCATAATTGGGTTGGCTGCTCAATGCCAGTAATAAAATAAAATATGTTGGTGTATAAACTAAGATATCAGTTATGAGAATATGCTACATAATAATTTTATATCTATTATATTTCTGCCTTTTAAAAAAAACTTATTTCAAAAAATGACGATTGGTGATTACTTTATTTGCTAGCACACATTTAACTTGCCCATATCTTCATGGTAATGCTGACTTGCCTGCATTAATGGCAACTTTTTTAAAAGACAAACACACTGATTGCCCTTCATTTCTCCAATTCTCTTCTTTTATTTCATTCATCTGCTTTCTGATGAAATTCTTCACTTAATAGAGATAACACAAGTTTAACTTTTTATAAGTAACCAACCTTTTTAAAATCCATAAAATTTAACACTTAATCCCTCAAATAATGTTTTAAAAAAAACACAAGCACAAGATTTATCTATGTCTACTATAAATCAGTTGAAATATAATTGAAGAGCTTAGTAGAAGTAAGGGAAAATATTTTATTTAATCATATTTAACCACACAATATTAATTCATTTTGTCAAATGTTAAAGTTTTGCAGAACTCATGAATGTATCAAATAACAATCTTTGAGTGTTTTCAGAGTGTAAGGAAGTTCTATGTATATTTAGCGACAAGCAGTTGATGAATAACTTAGAAAACTTTTCTTCTGGCATAAAATTAAAATGCCAAAAGTGATGATATACACTGTTTAAATGAGTGTAAGGCATTTAGAAATTTCACCAATTGAAAGTTTATGCAGAAGAAGTCAAAGTACAATATAATCATCATTTCCCATAAAAATTTTATATAAATTTTCTAAAGCTTCTCTCAGTACCATAATCAATCAGCTCTTCAAATGAAAGCTCCAATAGCTTCAGCAAAAAAAAAATGGTTTTATCTGCTATTTAAGTAATACAAGGTTTTACTAATAGAATTTTATATCTGTTTAACACATTATCATTTATTCAAAACATTACTAATAAAAATTCAAATATGTAAATCCGCAGTAAAGAGGATTATTAACAAATAAGTATTTTCGGAATTTTACATTTCAAGAAATCAAAAGGTTTCACGAGAAATCACCAAGCCGCAGCATTTGTGAGCTAATAACTTTGCATACATTAAATATATTTTATTTACATAAAAAAAAATATCATTTAAAACATGCAATGCTAAATACATAATTATGATATCATATAATGATGTGATCTGCAGTACCTGTTTTTAAAGTTTTAATAGCAACTGGAGTTGTATTATTCCAAAGTCCTTCCCATACTTCTCCAAATTGACCTTGTCCCAATTTTCGAACAAAATTCAGAGAACTTCGATCAATTTCCCAGTGATCTCTGGTATTATGAGATAAACCACCAGTAGCTGGTTTTTCAACCTGAAATAAAATGAATGTGCATATAATAGTGTTAGCAATACAAGATATGTATGAACCGCCAGACATGCAGGGATAAAAAATGTATGCTCAATCAGATACTGGGCTCTGGGTCGCCCCTGGCGACAAGAAAAATAAACAAGAGATACTTGGTACTGCAAAATACTTGGCAGGAAATATTTGTACAATGAGAAAGGACCTAAAATGAGTAACATAGATAGGACAATCAGGTGCACTGCAAACGTATATTTTTTGAAGGGAGAAATTTCCATTTTTCCGAATAAAATTCCTAATTTGACCGATTCATAAATAACCAGCTGTAATTTTCTTTATGTGTAATAAATAAGCATCAGGAGCAGATCTAAAGAAGGATAAATTATAAATGACGTAACCACCAGCTTTTTCTACTTCACCTTCAAATTTTTCAGGTTCAAAATTTTAAAAATTAAAAATTTTCTGAAATAGTGGTGACAGCGACTTTTACTTAGTATAGAAATAAAATAAATAGTTGCAAAAATTAATCATCCAACTTTGAGTCATTAACGCAGTCTTTTAACTAAAAAATTCTTTAAGTATTTAAAAACCAAAATTAAGTTTTATTGGGAGTGCAAATTAGTTAGGTCAGTTTTCAAAAGATGGCTCTGGCTGTTATGAATGTTTCATAGTGACAGCAGGTTTCGGAGGTTTCAGGGTTAGACATCTGTCAATAATATTCAGTTTATATCGCTTTAAGTTTCATACAAAAACCTTGTTCTTTACATTGTTGAATATGTCAAATTTTGTGGTAACTAAGCAGCATTTACAGGAGGTTTAACGGAAACATAAAAATTTGTTAATTGGAAGAAAAATTTTATTGGAAGGCTTGCATTGGAAGGCTTCCAATGCAAGCAGGCTTTAATTGGAAGGCTTCCAATGCAAGCAGGCTTTAATTGGAAGAAAAGTACTGCTGAAATGCATCGAATGCTTGTAGAAGTTTATAGTGACAATGCTCCAACTGATAAATGGTGTAGGGAATGGCCTCGACGTTTCAAGAATGGTGTTGCATACTATGAGCTGCTACAACCTGGCGATTCCATTACGGGCGATCAGTATAGGCTACAATTGATTCGTTTGAGCAGTGCATTACGAAATAAATGGCTGGAATACAAGCAAAGATATGACTAAGTTTTTTGACCACAAAAAAATGGACCAAACTAATTTGTACTCCCAATAATTAAATTAATTTTTTTAAACTTAGTACTTTAACTAAACTGTATTCACTCTTACAATTTCTAAATATTTCTCCTTTATAAAAAAAGGGGAACTTTTGAAGATGAGCTAATTGGCTTCTTATCTCTCAATTTCTGATGAAACTAGCAAATTTGTATTCAGAAATAAAAGCTCCATGACAAGTGATTAAAATGGGCTTTTCAATGCAATGGTAAGGAGGGCATTAGATTTGTTGTTGAAATATAAGCATGGTAAAATGGATACTTGGTGCATATTTTATTCTGTTAATTACTAAAAAAAGTTAAATAAAGGTTAAATATTTATGTTTCATTCAGAAAAAAAAATAATAAAGATGGGGAGATAAAGAGAAAATGAAATTTTGTGAACATGCCAAATGGCCAGACAAAATTTGCTGAATAGTAAAATTCATTGGGGGTCAACCTATAACCACCCATCCTGACGTCCTTGAGAACAAAAATTTTAAATGTCATCAAGAGATTTAAACACATAAAATGGCAGAGGGCTGTCCATGGAACTCAAAACACCAACAATAGTTGGATTTACTGCATCTTTAACTGGTATCCTTAAGACATCCACCAAAATGACCAGAAAGTAATCTAATGACATTAAAAAAAGCAGCAGATCTGAATTAAAAGTTTAGAACAGCAGATCGAATTTTTTTGTAAAAGTTGGGAGACTTGCATCAAGTCTCATTGATGCTAATTTGTTGACATATTTTTATGAAACATTTGATGATTTTGAATTTGTTCCTGTCAGAGAAAAAAAAACTGTAGACATGTAACAAAGTTGTTCCTATTTGTCAATATTTTTACCTGTTAAATGATTTGTTACTTTAAATATAAAAGTAAAAAACAATAAAAAGAACATACATACTGATTCTCAACAGCTGAGACGAGAATTCACAAATTTTTTACTCGTTCAAAAAAATAATAACATTTGGGGAACAATTTTATAGCACCTTCTTCACAGCATAAAAAAAAAAGATTGTGCATATATACGAGGGTTGCTAATTATATTTCTGGCCTAATAATGAAAAAACAAATATGTAGGATCGAAATTGGTTTTATTGTTTTTCAAAATATTCTCCATGATGATCAATACACTTTTGCAGGCGTTTGAACCAATTTTCAAAGCACTTTTTCCAGTCCGATTGAGGTAACTCCAAAACATGCGTTTTGAATGAACCAACAGCTTCTTCGGGGGTCGAAAATCGTTGTCCACGTAATTTATTTTTGATGTGTGGGAATAAGAAGGTCATTGGGTGCCAAATCAGGGCTGTACGGCGGATGACCCATCACTTCGAGCTTTCGCTCCGTCAGAAATGCCTTTGTTTGAGTCGATGTGTGAGAGCTCGCATTGTCATGATAAAGAATGATTCGCCTATTCTTCTGCTTTTTTCGAATTTCTCTGATGATTTCTGGCAAACAAATGGTCATGTACCATTCAGAATTGACCATCCTGCGTTGTTCTAACACCACTGTTGCCACATGACCGTTAATGCCGAAGAAACAGGCAATCATTTGTTTCGACGTGCTTCTTCCTCGAAAAACTTTTGTTGGTTTTGCCTCGTCTTGGAAGACCCATACAGTTGATTGCTGTTTCGTTTCCGGCTCATATGCATAGATCCATGATTCGTCACCTGCGTAGATGTTATACACAGCCTTTGATGTACCTTGAACGTATTTTTCCAACATTTCCTTGCACCAATTGACACGAGCCTTTTTTTGAGCGTTTGTCAGATTATGCGGGATCCAACGCGAACAAATTTTTTTTACGCTCAAATTTTCATGCAATATTTTATTGATGCTAGTCATACTAATGTCAAAAGACGCCGCTATCTCACGCTTTGTCACATGACGATCTTGCTTTATCAGTTCACGCACAGCATTGATCTTTTCTGGCACAACAACGGATTTTGGACGACCTGCACGGGATTCGTCCTTGATCGAACATCGACCCCGATTAAATTCGTTATACCAATTTTTTACAGTGCTGTAGGATGGCGCTTTATCGCTGAATAAAGAACTAAGTTCATCGAAGCACTCTTGTCTTGACAATCCACGTCGAAAGTTATGAAAAATAATGGCACGAAAATGTTCACGATTCAATTCCATTTTTTGAAAGAGAAGAACTTTTCAATTTAATGTCAACAACACAAATGAAGCTATAATGGTAAATCGTCTGCTGAATTTATGTTTAAAAATATCAAACTTTCGATTAAAATCGTCTGCGGTCGCCTAGCAACACTTACTGTTGCCAAGGCCAGAAATATAAATAGCAACCCTCGTAAAGATCTATAAGAAAAGCACTTACGCAAATTTTATTTTATAACAATTACTAGCTAACATTTCCAATATTTTTAACCTTCACAGAGGATTCTCTGGAATAAAACTAATTTCAAGCATACTTACTTTAATTTAAGATCAGATATAATAATGGTTTCACCAATCGTTTAACTCTCCCAATAAATTTAAATAATTAATTTTCATTTAAAATTTTTAAGTAAATTTTAGATATGAAATTTTAGACAAGAATTTCATGTAAATAATGACATGCATACCTGAATGCAAGGTTTTCGCAAATTAACACATAATCCATCGGCATCTTTACTGTAATGCTGAACAAGTTCTTGCAAAGTACGAAAAGAGGTTCTTCTAGCAATGAAGAAACCGCCTTCATCCAATTGACGAATTCTGTAGTGTTTTACAGTATCTCCATCTCGCACTGTAAATAAAATGTTCGTATTAAAAAAATGACGAATAAGTATTGTCCTTTTCAAATATATATACATTAGTGTTCCTAAAGTAGGTAATTTGATAAAAGTCAAAAAATCTATCCCTATTAAAATAGATGTTTTCATGTCCACTACCCTACAGTAATGGAATAGATACTTTCAGTTTTTGGCATCTTTTCAAACTTCTAGAGAATAATTTTATAATTTTAAAGGTTTTTAAGTCTTGTGAATTCTCATACTTATTAATCAAGTTCAAAGCTTTCAGAGTGACTGACTATAAGTTACAAAAAAAAAAAAAAAAAAAAAAAAAAAAAAAAAAAAAATTTTGAACACCCAGTGCATTAAAATGTATCAATAAGCTTGTAACTGTATCTATTACTTTGGAGTACTTCAGATATAAAAATAGTGCGTGGAGTCCCTCCGCGCGGAAGAAGTGAAACTTCGTAATGTGGAAATGAAAATAGGAAGGGGTAGAAATTGATTTTTAGTGAAATCATATTGTTTCTTTAAGACAAATTTTATTAACATTGCTTACAATTCACAATTGATCGCATCTTTTAATTATCATTTTCTACGCGCATGTGTTCGAGTGCCACACATTCACTCTCGCTTTGTCTCTTTCTATTCCCCCTCCCCAGAAGCGTTGAACGTTTAACGCAACAGTGCTTTCATAGCCTCTCCATGGTAGCGTTAAACGTTTAACGCAATCTTGTTGGAAGTCGCATTAGAAGTTTCACTTATAAAATAATAACCGGCAAAAATATAAAAAAACATAGAAAAATAAGTATCTAAAGCAGAGTATCTATGTGCATCAAAGTACTTTTTTAATTGTATTTAATAAAAAAATATACTTATTAACTTTTTAAATACAATACTTTGTTTCATTTAAAAAAATTTTCGCTTAGTTAAAAAATATTAATAATAAAATATATTTTTAAAAAAAATTATAATAAGAAATTAGCTCATTTCTAAATGATCTAAATTCCAGTAAGGTATTCTTGGCGAATTTAAAAAAAATATCGCTTTGTTTTCTTTAACGCCAATATTACCTACTATGTTTTCCTCTTACCTCGTGCGCTCAACGAACGTAAAGAGAAATCTAGTTTCCATGACAACGGTAGCGTTAAACGTTTAACGCAACCTTGTTGGAAGTCGCATAAGATGTTTCACTTCAAAAAAAAAAAAAAAAAAAAAAAAAAAAAAAAAAAAATGAATTAAAATTTTCTGAAAATTTTAACTACTCATTTCAAATTACTGCACTTTTGAGTGTAATATTTTAATTTAATATTAAGTTCAATATTGTTACTTGTTTAAATGATTTCAATAAGATGAAATATTTCTTTTGATCAGCATATTTTGTTTAATTATTTAAAATATATAGTTATTAATCGATGACATTAGTTTTGAATTATTTCGTCATAAAATTTTTAAAAAAAAGAGGTATTTTAAATTCAAACTCATCTTTTAGATTTCAAACTTTTCTTTTTCATTTCAAGGGTGTATTTAGGTTTAAGCAATGCTTATACAAGATACTTACATTCTCTTAAAATTCCTTCACATTCAAAAGATAATATATGGATAAAAAATTTAATTTCTGAAATAAAGAATATTATGTAAGCATAGAGGAGCAATTTGGAAGGTAGCATAGGAGGAGGCCAAATTAAACATAACCTTCAGGAAAGCAATGCATGAAATATCACAGAAACATACATTACATAGCATTAAAATGGTCTCTCCTCATTCACAATAATTTTTACTTAACGAAATTCTTACCAGACAGAGAGAAATCATTCCTTCTGCTCTCACTATCTCGAATGAGGAAAGCTCCATGTTCATTCTCAGGTAACAGCAGTTTCTTTTCAGCTTCTATCCTCTTGATTTTGCCAAAATACCATCTGCAAATGAAATTTATCAAAGTTTAATTTAAATTTTAACACTTAACAAAAATGCTCCACTTATTAATTTAAAAGCTATGCTTTATGATACTACTGATTATCAATTATAACGAGGTTTCTTTTGAAAAATATTACCATATGTATGCACATTGATTACTACTTTATGGGAGAGCACCAAAAATAAGCATAAAAGCACACAAAATAATGAAGAAAAAAACTCATACATATTTATACTTTTCATTTATGATTGCTACTAGATTATCATATCATGTAAAAAAATAAATAAATGAATGAATAGGCCCGGATAGCCTGGTCGGTAGGCCCATGTCTCAGAGTTCATGGTTTCGAACCCCGCCGGCCCAAGACTTCCCGTGTAGTAAAATGGTGACTGAAGCACATTAGATCTGTTGAGTCGCAAAGTCCTCCATGTTCCCATAACAAATCAATACCTCTGGGGGGTATTGGAGATTAATCGTTCACCGATTCAGGTCTAAATTACGATCTCTGGATGAATAAATGGAAGTATGAATGGGTCCGTTCTATAAACAGGCGTGACGTATGGGTGTGGCAGAAGTCGAATTCTTGGCCATAGATGGCGCCACTGGAAAACAAGAACAATAGCACCCCTCTGCCTTAACAGGCATATGCAACAACAATGAATGAATAAAAACCAGAATTTTTTTTAAAAGTCAGATGTGTTTAATCTTAACTGAATCATTGAGTAAAGATATTAGTCATTGAATATTAAATTTATATTCATTTAAGTGTAAATTACGCAATAAAAAATTTCCTCACATGTGACACTTTTTTTAGACCTTTTCTATGCACCAAATCAATTAAAAATTACATAAATCATACACAAAGAAATATTAATTAGTAACATGCAAACCAAAAAATATCTAAGTAAATTCTTATCAAAAGTACTATTATTAAAAGTTTGAAGATATGGCATTTTTCATATTTATTAAATAGAGGATCACCACCTGACAATAGATGCAAATAAAATTTATATGAGGCTTAACATAAATGTACCGGCAATGGAAACATTTTCTTAATCATTACCTGTTTTAATTTAATGATTTAAATCGCTTAAAAAAATAGCTGATTTTAATAATTTTATTACCATTATTATTATACCTTGATATCCTGTTATAAAAATATATACTTTTTTTTATAGGTCGAGGAAAATAAGTATTAAATCTCTCCAGATAAGCAGTGAAAATTTAATTTTTTGAAGTAAAAAATATTTCTTTAGGTAACTTCAAATCTTTAAAACTATGGAAGCATTGCAATTTATTATTCATTCAAATTTTCAGATGCATTGTTGATGGAGCTTTATAGTTTATAATTACAAAATTCGGGATTAATTCAGGAGTTCTAAAACTGGTTTTTCTTCAAAGGCTCTGTCGTCCGAATACCTCTGCTGAGAAATAACGCTTTTTAGCGAATAATAAGCTATTTTCATAATCATTGTGAGTATGCAACAATTATATATGACTGATTATGTTTATCAATGTTTAGCCTGTGCCTTCTATACTAATTAGGAAAAAGGCTCAAAATATCAAAAATAAGAAAAGCCACAGAATAAAAATCGTTTTTTAATCTTCATTTTTTAATATTGGAAAGTAATTCCAATGCTACATTGTTCGAACACATAAAAATTGAGACTCATAAAGTGATTTTAATTATTTTTTATGTAGGGGGGAAAATCTCGCCACATTGGCGATTTTTTTAAAAAATAAATTGTAACTTTTTTTTATTATAAATAATTAAGTTTTTTTTTAATCCGTTTTCAAGTCCTGCTAATTCTTCAGAGCAAAATTAAAACTTAATCAAATAAAACTTAAATCATTTCCGTAAAATTGCGAACATTGATAGCGTTAAATCAACACCATATAGAAAAGAAAAGGCCTCCGCAAGTTTTACTATAAACTAGAAATCCGATTCCTTAGTTTCCAAACGTAGTGACATTTTTCGTATTTTCCCTTACTGCGCAGTTTAGTAGCCCGTGCGTAGTGACATATTTCGTATTTTTTCGGGCAACCCAATTTATTCCTGCAGAGGCCTTCCTTCTTGGTTAAATACGTTAAAAAAACATGAAAATTAAGATTAAGTTTAGAAATTCTACTCATTTAGTTCCTGAAACCTATTATTATAGATTAGAGAATTACAATTTATTATTCACGCGGATGATCTATTTCATAAAGGTAGTTTTTCAACTGAACTATTTGTTATCTGGCTGATATTTCCCATTTCTCAAGCCTTTTCACTGTATTTAAAGCGACAACAAAAAATAAGACTATTATTTTTAGCCAAGATTTGGATAATGCAATGATCAGAAGTTTCGCTAAAAAGTAGCTAATAATTTAGTAAACTCAATGTCGAAAAGATGTCAAACAGTGTTCGAATCCAAAGCATGATAAGCAACAAAATACTAAAACACACTGCTCATTTGAATAAAATTATTATTTTGTTTTTATTAAAATAAAACTCTTATTTACTTTTTCTTTCAAATATTTTTCATACTGTATTTTTAAAAAAATAAAGAAATAATGTAAAATACTTTATGTCTATTGATAAGTTTTGTTTTTAAACCCCTATTAAAATATTTAACGGCTTTTGCAACATGTTAATCTATAATTTTAGTCGAAAAATTTATATTTAAGAAAAATAAACCGTTCTCAGAGCCTGACAAAGGCAGGGGCATACGGGGCAGCTGCTCCATCCCCCACATCAGAGAGGGCCCCAAATTTAAATAGAAAGTTTATTTTAGGTTTCCTTCTTTGATAAACTTATTTTAAATAAATTATCAGTACACTGTAAAATTCGTCAGTTTTATCTTAGCTTCGTCATTAATCTAGCGTATGAACACAAAAAATCTTTATTTCATAAATCCATGGCTTTCTAGTGAGGAATTCAGCTAATTTTTCGCAATTACGATGGACCCGTATTTTTACATATCGCAAAATGCGATATGTTTGTAAAAATACAGGCTTCTGATTGGCTTATTTGATCCATCATAATTGCGAAAATTTAGCTGAATTCCGCCCTAATGTTAGCAAGGATATGAATTTTTCGCAGCTAGATGACAAAATTAACAATCAGAAAACTGCATTGAGCATGATGGACATAGAATTGTCAGAAAATCAATAAAATGGACAGAACGATATTTCGTCTGACCATTAGGGACGTTATAGCTATTTTAGGTTCTAGTCAATTTCCTTGTTATATATGTATAATGAGGTGAAAAATTTAAATACCTCCATAAAGTTCGGTTCTTTATTACTGAAGCAGAGGGGGGCCCCAAAGAAGTTTTTGCCCCGGGCCCCAATTAGACTAAGTCGGGTCCTGGCCGTTCTCATACTTCTATAACGTCCTTTAAGAGGACACTACACCGGGGCGGAAACAAATTGTCACAGGGTCACTTTTTATTAAGCCGTGGGTATGTAATCACGCCATAATTTGTTTGCATTTTAAAAACATTTTCTCGGCATTAGAAACTTCATCGTTTACTCTAGCTTTACCTAAACTCGCTTTCCTCTAAACTTTAAAATATCAATGAAGATAAAATCGAATCTTCCATGAAAAGTTTCAAAATAGGTGCCAGTCGGATATTGTCACTAGCATATAAAAGTGTACCGACATTCACAAAGACAATGACGCGCCTAACCCAATACATTAGATTGTGATAATGATGCCAGTGTCACACACACACACACAATCGCCGTCATTAAGATTAACCTCCATCAGCAGGTAAGAGAGGAACTGGTTTCATAAACATCGGGTGTGCTTTGAAACGTAGAAAGAATGCCGATATTCGGCTGACTGGAAATATCAGTTTTTGTCTTCCCTGGGAAAAGGACGTTGTTATTGTACCAGCTTTCTCAGGAAGCTTAATGATCTGTCAATGTCAGGTTTTACATACTCGAAAGAAATATCACAAGCATTTTATAAGTTCCGTAAATATCTAACATTAACTAAAATAAAACAAAAAATTCATCCGAATAATTTACAGATTTAGAAGCTTACTTGACGATATTACAATTTGATTAAATAACTATACATTAACTCTAGATTGGCCAAGGAAGTCATTTTGATTGATTTTTAATTTCAATTAGAAAAACACTGATGTATATAATGACACAATTTCCTAGAATTTTGTGACTTTTTGTACAACATAAAATTTTTCTTAACTATTAATATATAACTGTAAATAATATAAAAAATATTAAAAATTAATTTAAAACAAATGTCTTTACACATTAGTTATTCTTTCACAATCCAGTCATTTTGACTGCTTTTGGGCAATATAGGTACTAAGTTTCAGTCTCTCTAGTGATAAAAATGTTTTTGTTAGACAATATTAAACTGTATTAGTTATTTTACTCGTTACGTAAATTAATTAAAACATCCAACGCAGATAATCAAATTAAGCATCTACTCAAATCTAAGGCAGAGAATCTTTCACGATCTTAATTAAAATTTATTTTTAGGGTATGTTATACATTACGTAAAGTTAATTAAAAACATATATCAAATCAACCGCAAAGAATCGTTAACGATATCTTAATCGAAATGCATTTTTAGCGTATATCCAAAGGCATTTTAAAAACTGATATTTTCATAACTCAGTCTAGAAATTTAAAATAATCCCTAATGGAAAAAATTATTACCCCAATGAAAAAAATTATTTACTGAATCCTTCTATAATTCAACAACTCGTTTTAAGTCCAAAATAAATATTAAAAAAAATACCAAAAAATGATTTCTTAATACAGGGGTTCCTCATCTTTATCGAATTGCGATAACCTTACGAGATTTTCTGCATCGACTATTTTTTAACACATATCCGCCCGCCATTATTTGCACCATCACAAGCCAAAAGCAGGCATTTTATTTTATATTTTTTTTATAACCGTCGCTGAACAGCCAACCCGATTTTTGGGATCACGACTACTAATGTTCAATTCCGTAGCCTTGTAATTTCGAACCCAATCCAGAAGACCAGGGAACTCTTAAGATCAAGTATTGCTAGAAAATTTGCCTTCGTGGAGGACTTTTTGATGGAACTAACCCACATTTGCGTTACATGGAGAGAAAATACAAAAAGTAACATAAAAAAAAAAAGCAAGTAGTGATGAGATCATACAAATGACGAATTGAAGGCTAATGGCGATTTGACTGTGAAATGATAATTTTTCATCATGCATACGTGTCAATGTTTCAACCAAAATTATAGTCATTATATGAAATATATATTACTTCGTAGTTCTCTAGTGCTAAAATAGTTTATTGAGATTTACATAAATTGCTTCGGACAATTGTTTATTTTTAAAAAAAATCAAACTAAACAACATTTTTTATCCTTATATCAAGCCTTTAACAATAAAGACGTATCTTTGTATATCATCACGTTTTACTTCCTTATTTGATCTAAAACTATAAAATGAAAAAAAAAAAAAGGATCATAAATATATATTGTGTTTTTCTTCTGAAAGACAAAGAAGAAAAAAAACAATTACAGGGTTCATTGTTCATGTATAAACATTTTAATAACAATATTATTTCCCTGCTATTTTAAAATCTAAAATTTCTGATGAATGGGTTCTTGGAAACGTAAATTATCCTAACTTATTCATTCTAGTCCGGTATCGTGAGCTGTAAGATAACAACCTAGGCATTAGTTTAATGATTGATGGGAAAAAAAATATTGCTGCAAATAATTATTTTTCTAGTGTTGTTTTCGGAAGGAAAAAGTGTACTTTTAAAATAAAGAAAAATCTGTAGGTAGATGAATAGTAAAAGTCAGCGTTCAGCGAATATAAATCAAAGGAAGTAACCCATTAAAATAAGAAGAAAAAAAGACACTGAACTTAGTTTATTATTATTATTTTTTTAACTGAATATTGTGTTTTATGTGAACTAAAGCAAACTAGAAGACTAACGTCACAGTACCTTTATATAACATTTGGGATTAATTTACAATAGATATTCACTCTTGCAAATTAAAATAAAAAGAAGAATAAAACAGAACGCTACAATAAATTTTGATCAATCGATCAGATCCCGTACCAAGAATCAATCTTAAATGTTCCAGGGGCTGAACAAAGACTATTTAAATTGTGCAGGCGATAATTTAATTTACGAAATTAGAACCAAAACGTAATTTTTTCTAAATAAACATGTTCTTTTTCTGATGGATTCAGTTTCTTGACCCTATGATCCCAATAGTCAACTTTTTCCACGCTGAATAGTATTAAAAATGTTTTTAAATTTTCATTTTTCAAGAATTATTGGATTAATTAAGTTCGGTTTTTGAATTTTGTCATTTAAAATTACATAATTAAACAAAAATTATACCTTATAATTCCAATTTTTTAAAGAAATTCCTTAAATAAATAATTATAAAAATTTATTTTTAGCCTAAAATTATCTTTGGATGAACGAGTTTTATAATTGTGTATAAAAATAATTTGATTATCTTAATTAGTTCCAGATATAGGGTGATATATGCAAATAGTGAAATTAGCACTAACGGGCCAGAATGTATTTTACGCCACCATTTTAAGGGTCAAGAATGCAAATCCATCGGGAAGAAAAGAATATTTATTTAGAGTAAGTACGTTTTTTGTGTCCGATTTCAAAACTTAAAAAATAATTTGCACATTTTTTTTTAGAATATTTAAAGTCAGTTTCTCGTATCATTAAGATTTTTTTATTTTTTTAAACGAAAATCCAATCATTAGATTAAAAGTTATTAAAGTGTTCGTTTTTTTTATTAATTAAAAGTATTACGTTCTCAATATATTAGGAGAATCCAAATATCTAAAGTATGCAAAGTAAGGATATTCTTGGGGTAAATATATTAATTTGGAAGATATCCAAATAAATATATTTACCTTTAGAATAACAATTTCAACCTAAACTCAAATATGTTTTTTAGCCGAGATACGAATTAAATACAAATATATTTGTTACAACAAAGATTTAAAAAAAAAAATTATATCAATTTACCATTTTTTAAAATGGGTTTAATAGCAAAATTTTGCATCATTTGAAAATATTAGTGAAAATATTCATGTTTAAGACTGAAAGGTGATATACTTACAAAGGAATTATGTTTATTCAAGTTGCATAATAAATGCCATAATGAAATATACAGAAGATATGAATCGTACTTTCTTCCGGCATATAACCCGGAAAGCAATTTAATTTTTTTTTTTTTAAAAAGATCAAAAATAGTTATATTAGTTTCTAATAATAAAAAATTGAAAGTTCTAATTTCTATAAAAAGTTAAAATAATAATAATTATTAATATCTAAAAGAAGGAAAATATCATATTCTTATATATAAAGGTAAAGTATGAAATTCCGAGAGGATATGAAAATCAATTAGTTAATTTTATTTCAACTAAGCGGACGGACTGAAATCATTCAAATCATCATAAAAAAATGCAATAGGATATATTGCACTGCTCATAGTGTGTGAAAATACTTGACCTCCGTTAAACCGTATTCAAGGAATGAATACGAACAATTCATATACGTGAAATGAATACCAGTCATATTTATAAAAGTTCAGTGCACGTTTCATTCAGTCAGCGAAAACAATTGCGCAAGAGTGAGCAAGTTTTATAAAAATTATTCCACACAGTTGAACCCGTTCGGAAAGTGATACAAATATAGAAAAGAGAGAGAGCAGAGGAATTCATTTATATTTTTTTTTTCTTCTTGCCTACAGCACAATGTTTAAGCAACAAAAGAATGAGGTTATGTTAACAATTAATTTCTTTTTTGAAACTATTCAGCTAGTAAATTCTTCACACTTCTTTCAAATCTCATGATCTGCAAGTGTTCTTTATCCACAAATAATTAAAGGTATCATAATCTGATTGAAAAAAATTTTATTAAATAAACAACTTTTACAATGTTTACACATTACACGATAACGAAAAATGAACACTCAAATTTTTTAAACCGATTCTGGAAGAAAAAAACTTTTTCCATTTTCCATTGTTGGATTTTTTTTCCAACTATAATTAAAGAATTATATTACTTTAAGTTTAGCATACAAAGAAAAAATAATTAAACAATATTTTATAGCTTTTTAGCAAAAAATTTATGAAAATTTAGCCACAGAACTTCCCTTCGGACAGTGTTCCCCAAACTTATGACTTTTCTGTACCCTTCCTAAATTTTTCGTAACGCTGTGTACCACTAATAAAAAAATGAATGTATTTTATACCATAAAAAAATTGCACAAAAGTTACAAATCACAACTGGCTGTTGGCACCACTAATTATAATCTGCTAATTCTGCAAAAAATAGGCAATAGAAAAATACGTAATCGTAAATTTCCATGGCTAGCTTTGTTTTTAAATAAAATTTTTTGAAATTTTTGTTTGTTGCAAGTTATTTCGCATAAAAACGCGTTCTAACGCGCTAAACTGTTCCCGTAATTCACTTTTTCTTTTATTCCCCAACCGGCCAAACCTAATGAGAAACGCTTCGAGTCTCTTTCCAAAAGCTTTACTTTAACACCAGATTGCCCAAGGAAGTCTTTTGACTGCTTTTTAATTTCAATTAGAAAAACAATGATTAAGAATTTTGTGACTTTTTGTACAGCATACAATTTTTCTTATTGTTAATATTTACTAATAACTATAAATAATATAAAAAGTAATAAAAATTAATTTTAAAAAAAATTCTTTACACATTCGTTATTCTTTCACAATCCAGTCATTTTGACTGCTTTTGGGCAATATAGGTATACATTAAGTTTCAGTCTTCCTAGTGTTAATAACTTAAAATTAAGGAAAAATGTTCCTGACACGTAGAACTATTTTAAACTATATAATACGAGCGAATGATTTGATAAATTTCTATTTATATAATTTGTAAACATTCAGTCCGTATAATCGAGCTACTAAACTATAACCAGTTAAAACATTCTTGACAAAAATATTTTTAAATATGAATTTTTTGAAATTTTCAAACCTGACTTGTATAAACTACTTAATTCATTTGATTGAGACAATGGCGGGAATTTATTATTCTTCCCTTTGTCTTCCAAAAAAGAAGAAAATTAGTTTTTTGTGTTTCCGACTGAATAGTTTTCACATGAGGAAGTAAAACTTATCGTCTTACTTCTTATACGTGGAACGATAAAGAGATTAATTCTTACAGAAAATCTTGATGTACTATAAATAATCACATATGATGCAAGAACTTTTTAAGACTCAGTAAAAAAAATTTTATTGCATAATGGGCGAAGTCAATAATCATTTTTATAGGCACGCTTTTGTGTTAATGTCCACTACGATTTCATTCACGGTAGCAATTTCCCTTGAACAATATCGTTATCAATAGTCATAAATATTTTTGCATTTAGTCTTCTACTATTTAGTTTGCCTTATTAAAGTGTCTCAAGTTTTATTAAATTTAAACTAATAAAAGTTTTTTAAGTAGGGGCGAGTTTAGTGCTAAAGCCCTAGATTACCTAGCTCAAGTAGCGTCACTTTCGATTTAGATTGGCTGTCGCCGATCACATGGGTTAACAGTCGTCATTTTGTGACTTGTTTGGACGGTGAAGAGCATTGCGCATGATCTTTTTTTTTTTTTTTTTTTTTAAACTTTATTTTACCACATTTTTAAATTAATACTAACAGATTGTTGGTTTGATGTTTTAATAACACAACATTTGGGTGTTTTAATAACACAAAATTAGGCTTTAAATTATATCGTTTCTCTGTTGGAGATCGAAAGGAACGACGGAAAATATGGCTGCACGTAGAGTGCCTGTATTGAAAAGAGTGTGATGCGCAGAGATCCAAGAGTGCATGCGCTGCCGTCATATTTTTGTCCAAGGGGTTTGCCAGATGATACACCGAAATTGGCGCCACTAGCTCATTTAGTGTTATTCTGAAGGTTCTGTTATTCTAAGAGTATATACTAAACTATCAATAATATATACTAAGAGTATATACTAAAGTATCAATAAGATTGGAAAGCACATGATATTACAGATTTTTTAAGAAACATTGCAAGAAAAATTAGCATCTTACATTGTTAAAAAATTAACGTCAATTGAAAAAAAAAAAAAAAAAAAACTTATGAAAAGACTTCAGCTTTAAATAAATGCCTTAAATAGAATATAAAAATTAATAATGATTATGTTATTCATTTCAGAAATAATAATTAATAAAACAAATTACATAATTTATTATTATTTTTTCAGGAAAAAATTATCGCATATTCACCTAAAAAGGTATTGATTATTTCAACAAATTGTAAACAAAAATTTCGATGATTAGTTAAAATTTAAAACAAACTAGCATTTTATCAAGTTAGTAACGAAAAGTAAAGAAATGCTACTTGGCAAACATTGTAACGCGCCAACATTTCAAAGTAATATCGCCAAACTCTGCACTTCTGAAGTTTTGATAAAAAGATGCTCAAATCTGAGAATTTATAAGTAATTTAGATAGAAATTATGTTTATTAAAAGTAAATACATTTATTCTTATGTAATCATTAGTTATTAATATTAGTTATTGATACACGAACGTAAACAAATGCAATTCGGTTTCAGTCGCGTAAAAACAATAATTAAGATTTTACATAGAATCTTAGAGTGCGTCGAATAATACGGCCAGGGACTGCATGTAACAATTATTAGTTTGAGTTTTTGTTTTCAACATAATTAAAGTTAATTGGCAACAAGAGTTTTTTTTATATTTTTTATTGATGCCTTCCAACAAATTTTTAACCACTAATGTCACAAAAAAAGAACAAAAAAAAGAAAAAAAGAATGTTCACGAGAAGAAAAAAAAAGTATTTTGTTTATACAATTATTCACACTAAATAAGCATTTTTTATATTTGAACAACGATTATATATAACTTATTAATCTTTAAGAAATAAAAGACTATATAGAAATATCTAAAATATTTTATGGAGTTTTTTTTAATTTTTTTTTTTTTTTTTTAAAGAGTTTGTATAATTTTTTTAAGTCATTTTATTCCAGTTATTTAAAAAAAGAAAAATATTTGAACACACCACTTTCTCAAAAACGTCAAAGGTGTTACTTTCGCAAGAGTTACTAACGCAAATGATGTTACTTTCATACGAATATAAAGAACTCGCCAAATCGAAACAAAACTATTACCGCCAGAAACAAAGCAACAATAGACAAATCAAACAGAGCTGACCATTGAATACGTGCGCCCGAAACCCATATACCAAAAAGGGGCGTCGCTTGGACCAAATAACTTTTTAGTAATATTGACAAACCGACAAGGCCGAATGCTTTGTAAACAAAACCTTACTATTATGAAAACGGACTGTATCAAAGAAATGAAACCTTACAAGAGAGAATCACCGAAAGTTAAATTGTTTTCTTAGCAAAAAAGAAATGTAACGAATTAGCGCAGTGCGATAAAACAAACTAGCACTTTTGGTTGAGCAACTAAGTGAGATAAAGTAAACATGACTCAATTGACTTGTTCAAACTTCTTTTTTTAATTCCGTGTTCTTAAATGTTATCTTATATTCTAAGTTTTGAAGGGAAATAAAATTACGGAGAGAAAGAATAAATTTTAAATTATTTCTATTTTGTACTCTTATTTTCCAAGATCTATTTCACCTTTCTCGCAATCTTCTAAAAGATTTAAAGAACATTTATCGTAAAATTTACATAACTTTCGTTAAATTCTATCATTATCACAACAAATTACTTGTGTTAATCTATTTTGATAAACGATTTCGAATTTTCCTTCTTCCACCATTTATAGATAGGGAAAACGATCGAAATGGTGTCAATTTAAGAAGAAGAAAAAATTTATCAATTCCCCTCGCGGCTTTTTTACTATAGCCAAGATATAATATACGGAGAAGAAAAAAAACTGAGAAGATAAGGAAAAAAAAAAAAAAAAAACAATTATAAAAAAATGTGGATGGTGGTTTATAACTTTCTCTTAAAGATAATTAGATCATTATATCCTTATTTATTTTTCATGATAAACGATTGTTTAATAAATAATATATTAATCTAAAGTATTCTATAAAGATTTTTTTCTTGGTGAATTAATACTCCTTTTTTTTGCTTCCTTATTGTTTGTTTTTTCCTTAAAAAAAGATAAATTAAAAAATAAAGAAAAAACAAACGAAAAAGTGCCTGATAAGCGTCACTTGCTAATGGTACGGAATTTCTGTATATGGTCAGTTTTTATTTAATACATCTAACTGAAGCGTTAAGCTCTTTGTGAAACGTTGACCGCTTGTCTAACAGAGGGGTGAGTAAGGACTCGCTTTTTGGGGGGTTCGAGTCCGTCCCCGAGCCCGAATAATTTTAATCGGAGCCCACTGGAGCCCAAGACACATAAGATTACTTAACCAGAGTCCGACCATTGGATAAAGGCCAGACTTTGCCCTTATTGGCCTTTGACACTAAGACTAATTCTCAACTAATTCGGCTTTTGAAAATTAGTGTTAGCCTTAAAAGTAAAAACACTAAACATAAATAGTAGATCACTGTAAATTTTGTAGACTTGATAATTTTTTTTATCAAGTCTACTTAATGTAGAAGTGATGTAGTAAAAAGTCTATTTAATGTAGTAAAAAAGTTTATGAAAATTTAGCATGTGTTCGGGCCAGCTCGAGTTCGAAACCTTTTCTCAGTAAATGAGCCCGACCCGAGCTTAGGCTGAGTTTGTTTATAAGTAAAAAACGGGTGAATTCCCCCTAATAAGCTGACCAATTTTCTGAGTGAACTATCAAATTGCGTGGTCCAACTAGCACAGTTCTCAAAGTAAGTAGCTATTACTCTTAATTCCACAATTGCAATTAATTTTACTGTTTATTTCATTACTTTTCCAAATTATAGAACATATTTCGTTTGAATCAACACATTGATCAATATTTAAAATCGGACTAGGTGACTTACGTCTATCGGACTTGGTGAAGGATGCAACCCCACGAATTCAAGTTTTTCAATACATTGAATTCAATTAAATGACAGAAAAGCAACGGAGAAAGCGTGAGTTTGACACCGTTGGACCATCCCTGCCTGTCACGCAACCAAGCAACATGCATGTCACCAATGACACCAAAGACAATTTAACTCTGCTATTGTTACTTAGATTCATGTAATCATTTTCCCAATCATTGTTATCGTATAATAGTTGAAGTATTGGTAACGAAAAATATTCATATTTAATTTGTCATAGATTAGGTCCATCCTATTCCAATGTCAATATGGTTTAGCTTTAAATGTTCACATTCGCTTAAATGAAAAATAAATGCCAAAAAACTGCATTTTACAGCTATTTTGCGCAATTCACAAACAAATTATGCACAAAAAAAAAATTCCACTTCAGAAAACCATTGTTTTGTGAAAAAAGAAACGACTTCCTGAAGAAAAAAAAAATTACATAACTAGTAAATTTACGAAATCAATTAAGCATCGTGATTTTTTTTTTTTGAGAAACTTTTCAACCTGTTCAGCACCAGCGAAAAGAGAAGGAAGCGTTTTCCCAGGTCCATACGCTTCGAAAAGAAAAATACGCACGTGAACAAGCGATTCTTCCACTTCAGCCTAATGTCATACGAAAATTCATATAAAACGATTCCTTCAATAAGCTGAAATTTAGTTTATTATCGGTGATAGTACCCGAACATACTGTAATAAAATGTTCAAGATGTTTAAAAAAAAAAATTTAAAACTGGAATTAAAATTTGAAATAAAACTTCCCAAATTGAAATTACGTCCGTATGGTTATGGGCTGCTGGTTTACTTAAGTCTCGTCTCATGTATGATACCGTGAAGCGATTAACATGAGGGCAGGGCGCGAAATTTCCATTGATGACCAAATATTTAGAGCTGGCGAGTAAGTTTTGTCACGTTAAACATGGTGTTTTAAACTACCATATTTTAACCAGAGTTTGATGTGGACAAATATTATAATTGGTAAGCAAGAATTGCACACTTAAAGAGGGAGATTGATAAAACATGCAAAGATATATATCATAAAAGATTGAGATACAGATATCGTCAGATATGCTAACATCTCTGCGGGTTTTTGGCAAATTTTTTTGGCCTCCCAAAGAAAAATTCTTAAAATTAGAGCAGAGAAAATAAAGAAACTATTAGTGTAATTATACCCAAATCTCTTATTTGAACTAGTGGATGTTGTGTTTTACAAGTGGGCAGAATTCGAGTTATTGTTTATTTCAGTAACATGGACCGTAGAATTTTAACAGTAAAGAGTGTTCTCAAATTGGCTTCAGATTCTACAGCTTTAATTTTCTACATTCTTATATGGTTAAGGCCACCAAAAAAGTTCTTTAAATTACATTTGTTAAAACTTTAAAAACTGTTCACATTTAATGTGAATATAGTGGCAGGCAAAGTTTTTTACCATTAGAACTCAAATTTCATACCCTGCATTATGGGAAAATAATCATACTTTATTTAATTACAATTTTAGAAAATTTTTGAATATTTAAATGCAATCACAAATACTTAATTATATTAAGATAAAATATTTTTAATTAAATCTTGCTTATCCATCTTGTGAATCAACCTACAAAAAAATATGCAATCAATTTTGAAACAAATCAATGGGAAGAAATAATCTAATTAATCATGCAACAGAGTTTGAATGCTTTAAAAGATAGAGAAAAATATTAAAATTCTCACATCAGCAATAAATATTTTTATGCAGACGCAAACCTGTAGGGATTTTCCGTTATCGCACACCCATAATTACTGGGACAACTTTCCATAACAACACATATTGATATTGAAATGCAAATGGAAATATTTTATTAATATTGATGTTTTATTGATTAAGTCACATTATTTTGAAACAGAAAACTAAATTTAAAATACATTTAATTCGTATAAAATTTAATTCGTAGTTGAATATTTATCCGTATTTATCCACGTACTATACAAAACTCATATTAATTACTCAATATTTAAGATAAGTTCTATAGTAGAAGGAAAATAGAGACTTGTCTCCAAACAACAAAATTGGACAGAACGCTCACAGATTTAAAAGAAGAAAAAAAACAAAATAAATAAATAAAAGAACCGGAAAGTTAAATTTCACTCGTTTTCTTGTCCGTAATTCCACAGTTAAAAATCGTATCCTTCCTATATTTTTAGTAAACATTCGTAAAACAAGAAATCCATTCCGGAATTCTAAAAAAAAGATGAAGAAAATTATAATTAAATTCAGAAAATTGATGTAAATTAAATTCTTTTGTTTTGTGGCCTCTACTGAAGGACAATAATAGTCGCAGTCTGTTTCGCAAATAAATCTGGTTTTTTTTCCTTCTCTAACTTGAACGGAACAGCTTTCTTAAGCACGGCACACGTGAACTTCCCGTCATATTATAATGTTTCCATTTCAACACCATTTTGTACTTCCTTTGCATGTCTATGAATACACATGCACCTGTTTGCTTTAATTTTAAAGTAAGTATTACCAGAAAGATGTAATTGCGGTTAAGAATTATCGCAAAATTTGCGGATACCACAGGATGTTGCATGAGTAAATTAATTTAATGATTAAAACCTTAACAGGAATGAGTTAGGTGAAAAAGCTGAAAATAGAAATTCTAAAATATTTTGTCCAAAATACATTTTAAATGATAAAAAAAAAAAAAAAAAAAAAAAAAAAAACTGAAATTTGAGAAAGAAAATAATGAATGTAAGAAACAATCGATGTATGATTTTTAAATTACATGAATATGGATAGCGACGTGTTATTATTTTAAATCACTTGAATACGAATTTCAAAGTGTGATTTTTAAATAGTATGAATATGAATCCCGATGTGAGACTTTTAAATCACAGGAATGTGAATCGCGATGTGCGGTTTTAAATCTTGTGAATACTATAGAAGATCTTGTTTCTTAAATCGCGTGAATACGAATTGTGATGAGCAATTTTAAATTGCGTGAATACAGATCACAATATGAATACAGAATGCGTGAATACTGATCCCTGCACTTAACGAAGCATGCTGAAAAAGTCTTGATGACTTCAGATTTAGATGTCTTGAAAAATCAAAAACATTTATTGACCTTTTTTTTATGAAAAAAAAAAAGAAAGAAAGAAAGATTGTGTTCTTCAACTAGTGAATAAACAAGATGACAAAAGAAGCGAATTCAAAAATGGACGAATATGATGTGAATCACCTTATCGTCGTCCAATCTATTTTTTAATTAAAAAGTTGAAAAATCGGGTTGCACTAACAATATATATTTTTTTTAATTAAGTTTTTAAGTTAGTGACACAAGCAAGGTCTCCAAACTTTTTTACCTCGAGATGATGCCGAGTCCCAAGAATTAAAATCTAGTTGAGCATTCTGTGTTATTTATGTCGTAAGTACACCATATCACTTCTCCCAGCTGCAGAAATTTAAAGGAAAAAATAAATAAACTGTTCAACTTTAACGAAATTAGAATTATTCTAAGCCTTTTGATTCTTTTTTACTCGCCCACCCCTAATCCATTTTGAGCAATATTACGACTCATTTAGTCACAATCTGGCTCCTCATGTTTTAACAAACTGTAGTCTGGAAATAAGCTAACGCTTTTGCTTCGGATCTGAGATATTGATGACTCGACTCAAAGAGCAGGTCGATTATTTTTGTTTTTCGGACAAATTTCATGCTATTAAATTTCATTGCGTGTATCAGTTATTATGTTTTTTTCTGGTTACTATTTAGTAAGACTTGACTTGTTCACACTGGATATTTTAAAGTATAATCAAAATAAACTGAGACAGGGCAGGTTCGCAAATCAGGTCTAGTATTATAGTAGTAAGCACGCGAGATAAGTGGTACAGGCGGGCTGACAGTCCACTACACTATATAATGATGAGTGAAGTCAAGCTATTTAATTTTATATCCGTAGTTGAACAGCCGACCCAATTTTGGGTTTACGACTACCAATGTTCAATTCCGTAGCCTTGTAATTTTGAACCAATCCCGAAGACAAGGAAACTCCTGAATCAGTACCCCAGAGGTATTGATTTGTTATGGGAACATGAAAGACTTTGCGAATCGACAGATTTAACGTGCATCAGTCACCATTTACTACATGGGGAGTCTTCGGCCGGCGGAGATCGAACCCACGAACTCTTGGAGATGGGTCAAGTGCCCTACCAACCAGGCTATCCCAGCCTATTCATAACGTCACTAACTGATAATTTAGTGCTATTTTATTTACATCATATTTAACCCTAGAAAGACGGATGTGGTCAATTTGGGTCCGCTCGTTTTTTGTTGTTCTCTAATTCGAAAAATAATTCGCCGAAGTATTGAGTATTTCTGGCTTTTCATAATTTGATACAATTTAAATGCTCATTCTATTCACTAATGTATGAAGCTTACAGAAAGGTACATAAACATATAGAACTTTAAACTAAGAATGAAGGAAGGGGCCAGAGTGGCCCTTAGGTATTTTGGTAGATATTCCATAACCCAAGGTAGTTTTGGGTATAAGGTAACATTTGGTATATATAAGGTACCTTAGTTTCAATATAAAAAAATAAAAAAATATTTTAACGTATCTATAATTATTGTTTATAGAGAAAAGGAAATTCAATTATCTATGAAATTAATATATACGTATAGCTGAAAAGCCAGCGTTCCGCTTAATCAAATATTTTCGTTAACGAATTCGAATAAAACCATAGAATTTCGATGATCAAGTCTATAAGCTTTCATTAAATTATGATTATATTTTTTAAGAAGGGCCACCAAACTGGCTCTTTCAGTCTTTCAAGCAATATTTGTAAGATTGATATGTCCCAACGACTAAATGGTGCTACACTATAATATAGTAATGTTTATTAATTTTCTAAAAATAAATAAAATAAAATATAAATCAGGACAAAAATGACTCAGAAATAAAATGCGAAATTACAAAACTATCAAGTAAAAGAAATGTTTATGAGGAAAAGAAATGATAATATCAAGTGTTTACATGAAAAGGAAACCCGTTTCGTTTTGTCCTTTCCGGAGCAAGATAGCGAGGCCGTACAGAACAATGAGTAACTTTTAAAATTGGGTCAACATTCCAATTTAAACGAGGGTTAGTCTTGCTAACTTTGTACCGGCCGATTCGATTTTAGACTGCAGTTCGAAAAATAAATCTGATTATTGATTTCCTCTCGATTAATTACCCACACAAGCGAGATTTCAGTCTAGGGGGCCTTTCCTCGTCCTCATTTAACTTATAACTTCCACTTTTATTAACTCTAATAAATCATGAATTAACTGAAATTTAATGCGAATAAAACATAAAGTAATCTCAACTCCTTGCTAATCTATTAATATAAAATGCAATACAAATTTAATAACAAAATACCAACGTAATCGGTATAATCCTAAATATTTTATCAAAACATAACATGAAACAGAGTTTATCATAAATTTTTAGGAGAAAGATTTGTATGTTATGAATTATTAGTATAAATTCATATGTGTTACAATTCAAAAAGAATGAGAAATAAGACACGTAAAAGAGCATAAAATAAAACAAGTGGTAGGGGAAATCTCTATAGCCATTTTTAGAAAGGATACTTCATTTTTATTTTATTTATTTATTTTACAATTTTGTAGTTTAAAACTGTAAATTAGATTTAAAAAAAAATTTTTTTGACTGTTTAAGGATTATTTTTTAATACTGGGGGTGCAGAGGTATAATTAATTTTTATTAATTGGGGTTATTTATTTCAATTTAATAATAAATTTATTAATATCAATGCATAACTTTGCAATCGCAATTAAATAATAAATAACAGAAGTGCGTTTACAATGTGTGGCTTGAGAGAAACGATTTTTCATTTATTTATTTTTGGATGATGGGTTAGATTTCCAAATCATTTTTTGTGAGGGATACCTTTCTTTTTTTTCTTTTTTAGTGAGGATTATTCTTTTCAGCTTTCTTTATTCTTTTCATTATTTTTTCAACTCAAAAGTTACGTAAAGAGAAGCACATTTACAAACAAGTGGATTAGTTGAACAACAACATTAGTTTTAATTTGGGGGGAAGGGATAAAAAAAGAGTTATTTGTAAAAAAAAATTTTGGGGGGGGGGATGAGAGGGATAATTATTTTAATTAACCCAGGGAACAAATTTTGTGTTGCATTTATACAAGTATTTGATCTCACCTAATTCAGCTGTGAGGATTTCAATCCTGGAATTAGTTTTGTTTCGAAAGCTAGACTTTTTTTTTTTTTTTTCAAAATGATATCTTTAGTTATTTTTCGTCTGAACGTTCAAATTTATAAAGAGTGTATAGATTTATACACATGCATATACACTTGTCTGTTCCCTTTTATTTTATATTTTATAACCGTCGTTGAACAACCTACAAAATTTTTGGGTTTACGACAACTCATGTTCAATTTCATAGCCTTGTAATTTTGAACCCAATCCAGAAGAAAGGGAACTCCTGTATCAAATATTAGGTGAAATTTGCCTTAATGAAGGAAATTTTGATGGAACTAACCCTCATTTGCGTTTCACGGAGAGGAAGATCACGAGAACTTCCCACGGTTATAGCCTGACCGCAAGGGGACTCTAACCCATGATCCGTCTACCACCGAGGATATTTCCCGTCAGCACTGTGGCCGGTGCAAAAACATATGACCTTAATGTAGAGCATCATAAACTGAAAAGTATTATCGCACACTTATCACCACTCCCTACGAAGCAGAGAAGCGGGGACTGTGGGTGTAGGCTGCCGACTATGTCAACCGTTATCTATCAAAAGGTGCCACAAGATAGAAGTGTCTAACATACTAATGAATTGGAATTTAATAGTAGTTGTAGTGGAAACTATGCTACAGGACACTGACACTTAGTATTCGCTCAAGTGAATTTTAAAAAATCCTGGTTAGGAATATATTATTAAATTGTATAACAACTGTGGCTAGTAGAGAGAAACCGAATACAGAGTTGAAATCAGCGATGCGGAAATATCTTAGATCCGTTAAAAAATCTCGCGGAACAGAAGAAGAAAAAGTTGTTCCCCTATGTTATTTTTATTACATCTTTAAAATATTTGAAACAGATGTAGGAGTTCAAGCAAAAATCTAAATTTTTACAGAAAAAATCCTTACTTCTTGTGACGGCAGTGTTATCAACAAATCTCTTTTCAAAAAAGATGGAATTTATATATTTCCCGGACATTACGCGTTAAACTCTTCTATTTGGGCAGAAGAAATAAATTCCTTAGTTTCCGTTTAGAATGTATTACAAAAATTAGTTTGAAGTTGGAGGAAAGTAACCTTTCGCATTTTCTATTTTTATTTTCATATCTTTACATTATTTAAACTTTTCACGTTATCCTTTTATGAGCTTTAAAAATCTTCGAATGCCACACTAATCGTAATATGATATGATAACCATATGAAAAGGATACTTTTGAAACAACTAGCTTTAAAAAAAAAAATGAAACTACATATTATATAAGGAAATATTTCACAATTTTTGTATAAATATTTTTAAGCATAAAATACATAAAATTTTTTAAAAAATTGAAGGAAAAAAATTTTATACTTTAAATTAATCCTTTCAATTATATACATATATTTTTTAAAAAAAAAATATCTACTTGCATTTGAATTAATGTTTCAAAGCATTAATTTATAGTTCTACGGCCAGAATTGAATTGTTCGTTAAATAAACATTTTATATCCATATTTATTTTTTGTGGACGGTCTACCCTGACAAGTAGAAATAAATGTTACAATATCAAAATCAATTTCAAAAAAAAAAACAAAATAAATAAATCCTTGAAAAATAATTATTTTAGAAAAAAAAAAATTTCAAATACCTTAGGTCAATTGTGTCAGGGCTATTCCTCAGAATGTAAGAATTTAACTTTTAAATCAAGTAAAGTCACAAACGAGTTGTAATAAGACAAATTAAATATGAAGAGAAAAAAAAAGAAAAAAAACGCCTTATTTATAAACTTAAAACATTGTAGAACTTCAGTTAAAGGTCACCAACCCGAACCTCGTACGTGATCCCACGAACATGGTGAATTTATCATCTGATTTTTTTTTTTTTTTTTTTTTTCGAAACTTAAACCTAAATTAGAACGTATTGATATTCTTTAAGCTCGCCAAAAATAATAATAATATCCTTTGTCGTGTTACGGTAAAGTAGATGATCTCAGTTTTTTTCCACCTCTAAAAAAAATTAGTTCTTTTTAATACTGTGATGTTATTAACTATCTAATTAATGCAGTTTTTAACAAACGCTGTAACAACAGATTTTTAAATACAACTCGTGTAATCACGCCGAGAATTCAAATACATTTTGAATATTTAAATGCGGTCTAGTGCAAGTTGCCCTAGGCTTAACGCGACCCGTAAATAGAAAAAGATGGTCCACTACTGATAATTCGTTGAATTCTAAAATCATTTAAGATAAAGGTAAGAATTTTTCCACTTCTTGCTGTACAGTACTTTTGCAAGCTGCTTTTCTATACAGCTTGTTTTTTTTTTTTTTTTTTTTTTTTTTGTTTTTTTTTTTTTTGTTTTTTTTCTGTGTGTCTAATTTGATGAAAATTTGATTACCAGATAAAAACTTACCTACCTTTTTCACCATGATTTACAACAACAACAACAAAAAAAAAAAAAAAAAAAAAAAAAAAAAAAAAAAGAAAGAAAGAAAAAGAAAGGAAGGAAAAAAAAATTTGGCAGGAAGTTCCCTTCTCCGCGAACACAACAGTATTCACAATTTTATACACAAAATTGTCAATGAATATGAAACAATATTACAATGAGATCGATTGCCAGTTATTGCCTGTTGTTAAGCAGACTTAGATAAAATGAAAAATCTTCTGCGAACACAAAATCACAATTAAAATTTTTTAATTAACTCTTGTAACCAAATTTCAACCCTTTCATTGCCACCTCATTTTGACGAAATTTATTTGAAAATCACTTTTTTTTTTTTTTTTTTTTTTTTTTTTTTTTTTTTTTTAATTTTTACAAAACTCGATATTGATTCATACCACGAGGATGACTTAAGAAAAAAAAAACCACAAAAATATGAAAATAGAAATAAAAAACGTAATTTGCAAAAACATGTTTCAGATAATTGAAAGAATATCTGTAACCTGAGCAAGAAAAAAGTGCATATAGGAAGCATTTATCCACAGAATGTTATCAATGTTTTAATAAAAATATATTGATGAGAGATATTATTTATTTATTTAAATTGTGTGAATATGAATCTCAATGTATGATTTTTAAATCGCGTAAATACGAATCTCGATGTTTGATTTTAAAATCGTGTGAATACGAATTCTGATGTAAAATTTTTAAGTAACTTAATCACGAATCATAACTGTGCTCTTTAAATCACGCGAATACTTAACATATTTAATATGAAATCGTGAAACACGATATGCCATCTTAAATCGCATAAATAGGAATCGCGAAGTGGGATTTAACATCTGATACAGAATTTTTATGGAAATAATTTTCATAATCTTTTCATTATTTAATATTAAGTCAAAATAAGTGGAAAATGTCACAGGGGTCTGTCCAGACATTTTGTGAAAGGTCCGTTTTTTGTAAAATTGTGAAAAAATTACTCGTAATTTGTGAATATAAAATAAACGTTAAGTCACATTCTTTGAACCAGGGTCCGCTTTTGTGAATTTGTGAAAATAGGGTCCGTTATTGCAAAAAAAAAAATTTTAAGTAGTTTTTAAATTGTAAAAGACATTCAAGATTATACTCAACACTGTAAAATTATAATTTAAAAAAATTAAATTTTAAAAAATAAACAGCAAATGCAGCTATTAAATTAGCGATGCAACATACAAATATTTGGTATTTAGCCTATACTGCTGAACGCAGAATATTCATTTCGGAGGAATAAAGGAAGAAGCTTCTGCCGAAGACAAAACTTAGTTCGTTTGCATTCTGCTTCCTTTCCCCCCACCCCCTGGGAAGGGTTTAATCGATTAACAAAACAATAATGAAGATAAACAAATTTGTGAAGGGTCCGATTAAAAGATAAATTATTTTGTGAAGGGTCCGTTTTTATGAAAAGATATTTTGTGAAGGGTCCGTTTTTATGAAAAGATATTTTGTAAAGGGTCCGTTAACGGACCCAAATTTCTTCTAAACAGACCCCTGTGTCATATTTACCAATTTAATCATTTATGGTTATGAAATACAGCATGGAACACCGGTAACTTTCTACGTTAAAGGTATAAAATCTTCCAAACACTCACTGAATAGGCTCACATCCAAAATATATTTTTTCAAACTTGCACTTATTTGTAGTTATTTAGATTTAAGAGAAACAATAATTCATCATTGAAATTTCTTTGATTTACAAAACCATTTATTGATAAATTTTTGAATGTGACCGTAATTTTTTTTTTTTTTTTTTTTTTTTCAAACTGCTGTTTTTGGATTTTATATATCAGTACAAATATAATTCCAATAATATAACGGGTTTTTTTTTTTAGAAACTATTAGATTCTTTTTCATAATTAAAAAACAATAAAAATATTTTTGGTTTGATTCATCATTTGTTTGTTTCATGAGCTTCAAAGGGTTAAATCATGTCAACACAAATCGAGATGTGCGATTTTAAATCATGTAAATGTAATTTTAAATCGCGTTTGCATAGGTAGGAAAAAGCTTAACGAATCTTTTTTTTTTTTTTCGGGAATTCGAAAAAGACTTACTTTCTTTCAAATAGGGCATTTTTTCCCACTAAATTGAAAAATTCATCCTTGAAAGTCAAATACAATGACGTAAACATAAGAAAAGTGCGACTGCGCGAAGACAAACGATGGTGTTGACAGTGAAAAATAGCCCTAAACATTCTGTATCGAATTCAGGTCTGGAGAACTAGCTGGCGAATGTCAATTGTTGTAAAACACAGTTTGATTGAATTTATCTAATTTTCCATGTGGAAATCAAGAAAGAACTATTTTGCACATATTTCCATCAAATTTCTAGTTTCTACGTCCATTCGGGAACAGGCTGAACCTTAACTTGTTACAGTGGATAAAAATTGACGCTGATAAAATATTCGATTTTTAACTAACTCTACGCATGCATTAATCGCTCTAATTGTAATATACATGTAAACAGTTCCTTTCAAAATTAAACGGAGACCAATTTTGAGGATTTGTTCATCTATTCCACAACGTCTGCCCTTAATAGTTTGAGGAGGATCTATCTCAATGCAAAGGATGTATAATTGGATTATTCTGAGAACTAAATGTGCACATTCTAAATGAAACCCACTAAATCAACCATTCGTAACAAATTTCGAAAGTGAGCGGTGAAGAGAGGTCTTTCAGCATTCTATGAATGGGAATTTTTCCCTTCCGCAAACAGACATTTCTCAGACGCCAGATGCAGTGACCCGCAGAGAGGCATATTTCGAGAAAGAACATAATGAATTGGAAAATTATCGAATACTAATTAATAAATAATCAATTAAGTTGAAACAGAAACACAAGCGTCAAAAACTGAATGGGTGGTTCCATTAACCCATAAGAGAGCACTAAATTCCAACAATATTTTGTATTGAAAACACTTAAATGTTTGTTAAAAGGTAAGAAAGCTTTAAAAAAGTTAAGGGAATGAGTATAACAGGATAGATTTTTTTTTCTTACTTTTTGTTTAAACGAGAAACTGTATCAGCTGTCGAGTGTAAAATCCTAATTGCGTGAAAATGTAATTTATGTAATGCATCATGCAGAAAGAAAAAAGAAGAAAAGAGCTTGTGTCCATCTCTTAACACATTAAAGCTGCTTGGCATGGGAAATTGCCAACTATTTAATCAAAATACATAAGAACTGGAAACCTAATTATTTTACTCAATGTTTATATCCTGGGAAAACAAAATGTGCCTCTACACCATTATATCTTAAAATAGGGGTGCACAACCAGCTGCCCACGGCCCACATCTGGCCCGCCGATGGTTGATGTGCGGCCCGCAAAAGCTTGTGTACACAATAAAAAGAAACTTTTTTTTGAAAAATAAAAAAAATGTCGAAAATTTTGAATCACACATTTGAGTCATGATTTAAGTTTGAATTTATTTTAAAAAGATTTTTTTTTTACTAAGTGATACGATAAAAAAAATATTTCTTCTAAATTTTTTTTGAATGCATTAATGATTTTTTAATGCATTTTTGATTTTTTTGAATGCATTAATTTTCAATAGGAAAGGAAATTTTTTGTAAAAAAAAAAAAAAAGTATCAGTTTTTTTCATTTTTGAATGAATTTTAATAATTAAAAATATTTTTAAAAAGTAAAAGTATTTAATTTTCTGAAAATATTACTGATAAATCCTAGGTTTACTGGTAAAAAAAGAATAGTGCCTATGTTCATAGAAAAAGTTCGTTATTTTTGCCATTAACATGCTCTAAATACGCGTGCGGCTCGTTTATTATTGTGCAAGTGGGCCCTTCATTAAAAAAGGTCGTGCGCCCCTATTTTAGAAACAGAATTTTAACCTGTAATGACGAAAAAAAATACCTAAATAATAGTAAACATAAGAAAATTTCCCACTTAATTGAAATTATCACTACCACTTTTTATCAAATTTAAAAAAAAAAAAAAAAAAACGGCGTTAAGGGGTTAATTTAACCAAAACGGTGGGAATGAGGATAATATTCTAACACAATATCCACCCAGAATTTCTTAAATGCACAAATAAATAAAATCAATAGGAAATATTTTTTATTACTTTCATTACTCATTGTTAAATAAGTATTTGTTACTGTTTATCTTTTCCTTTTTCTTACTCTGTAAAAGAGTCGTGTTTAAGATAACAATACAGCAGATTCAAAAGAGCAATATTGGGAATAAAGACGAATGACAACAATATGCATAGCTAATCACAATCATTTGCATGAGACAAAACCTAAGAACAGATAGCGGCATTTTATTGTAAGATAAGAAAGACCAAAGACAAAGCAAGATAGTTATTTATATCAGATGGTCACTAGCTAAATAAGATAAGAAAAAATGTCTTGAAATAAATAATATAAATTTAGTAATGGAAATAGATCTAAAAATTCCATAAATTAACAAAGAAAAAAGTTAAGTGAACTGATGAGATAGCATGTAAAAATTATTAGTAAAATATTGCGCACACTTCAAATATAGTTTAAGGCAACTTAATAATGAAAACTAAAAAGACAGTCTTTAGTGCTTTAATGTATAAAATGTGTGCTTCCCATCTTTCTTTACTACAATGGCTAGCTACCTACGCCAACGCGAACAGACCACTTCGCGGCCTCATATCGTCCCCTGCTGCCTTCGGCAACATTTCTCTGAATTCATGGCATTAGTATTTTAAGTCCAAATTCGAAAATGGGATAGAAAACTATTACAAAATTTCCGCTTCGTTTCGTACTAAAATAATACAAATAGACTAAAGAAAAATCAAATGGATATAAACTACATATGGACTCGCAGCTATAGATATGCATAAAAATAAGTTTTAAAATACACAAGTTTTTGCACTGCAGAACAAAATGAACATGAATTTGAATGTTCAAAGAATGGCGACTCTTATTTAAGCTTTTAATTATATTAGAAATTTAACTTGTTTTTCATTTTTTATTTTTTTTTATTTTTTATTTTTTATTTTTATAGATTGCGACATAGCTAATTTCTTCATAATCCAATTATGTTAAGTTGCAATCAAACTTATGTCAGGTTTGTAAAGTTTTAACTACATTTTGTTTCAAAATATTGATAATTTTCAGATTTTGTTGTATGAAATTTAAAAAAATAAATAAAAATAATAGGTTTAATAAATAATTATAAAACACAAAACCCAACTGAAATTGCAGTTATACTTAATTTTTTTAAAAAATTATATTTCTAGTAAAAAATGTCTATGGTTATATTATAAAATGCTACAAAATGTTATAAATCCAATGTTATAAAATACTAGAAAAATTCTGAACTTTTAATTTTTCTTCCCAAATTCATCACGTTTCATCCCAAATTTAGATTGTTTTTTTTTTATTTATTTTTTTTTTTTAAATATTTAAATGAGTTTTTGACAGTCAAAATTTCAAACACTTTTTACATAAAAATACGTTTTTGATGTCAAAACGTTCACCCTGGCAGATTGGAGAGAATATCCAGGGTTGATCTTCCTAATTTACCCTTAGTTTACTTATTTTAGAGAGCCTTAAGCAGCAAAACAAATGTTTTAATTGCCTTTTCAAACAATAACGTCAGAATTGTATAACTTACTGAATACATCAAGATCTTTCTGATAGATAAAATTAATAATTTCTTTCAATTCCATAGCGATCTGGTCGTATAAAACGCGGCATGAGTGCAGAA
The DNA here is from genome assembly GCA_949128135.1 of Parasteatoda lunata. Taxonomy (NCBI): domain Eukaryota; kingdom Metazoa; phylum Arthropoda; class Arachnida; order Araneae; family Theridiidae; genus Parasteatoda; species Parasteatoda lunata. Next base: position 75,011,519 of record OX421973.1, on the reverse strand, counting down.
TGTGTAGGATCGCGCGAACGAGATTCGGGAGTAATTCAGGCAGCCCAGGGGATAATTTAGATCGATTAAAAATATAAAAAAATCCAAGTGGAGTCAAAAATTATCCCTGCTGGAAAAAGTATCTCACAGAAGTCTTAAGTTACTTTAAATCTAATACAAACAATCTCAATCAATTTGCTTATTTGTTAGTTTTAATACGACGATAAAATTATCATATTTATTAGTAAAGATACAACTTTTTTGAAATTCGATTTCTCAAGAACTATACGATCGATTTCGCTAAAATTTTGTATCTTGCCATAATTTTAAATAAAATCATTATCATTAAATAAAATGATAATTTAATACATTTTTTTTGCATCGAGTTATCTATGGATAAAAGAATTTTATAATTGAATAAGAATTTTATAAACACTTTTCACTTTGCTTACAAAATTCACCGGGATATGGCGAAATGCGCGAAAAAATTAAATTTAACATTATGAGATCCAAACTTTAGATTGCTTAAATTGGGGAGGTCAGAAATCTGCATCTGTCGAAAAAAATAGGAAGGTTTATTCAGAGTAAGTACATTTTTGTGACTGATTTCGTAACCTTAAATATCGACTACACTGATAAATTAGCATATTTAAAGTCATCCCCTCGAATCATTAAGATTGAGGCATAGAATGTGAAGATTCGATCTTTAAATCAAAAATTATACAAGGTAGTTTTTTTCTCTCTCTTTTTTTTTTTTTTTTTTTTTTTTTTTTGCACTGTACATTAGTAGAATTTTAAAACCACTGTTTTTATTGATGATTCTGACTAGAATAATGATTACATTGTGATGGAAGACAATTTTACTTCAGATATAAGAGAGACTGATAATTAAATGTAGATATTGTTGATAGTCATTGTACATAATCATAACAGCTTCTACTCAATCTTGTTTTTCTAAAATCTTTTACATTTGCTTCAGAAAGAGTTTTAAAAAGCTAACAAAAACTGCTAGAAAATAAAATTAGCAGTTATATTGCATAATAAATACAGTTTAAAAACATTAATATATATTGAAAGCAGTTTTTCAGACTAGAAACATATTGGATATTTGGACGTCTCTTAAAAAAATATCTTTATTTCAAATTTCGGACAATATTTTTTAAAAATTTGTCAACCAAGTATTGCACAATTTATTCCAAATCTTCATAATTCTTACCATTCATTTTTCATTAGAAACTTCTATTTACTTTTTAATGCCATAAGCTTAAATACACAGAAATTTAATGGTTAATTTTTAAAATAGGAATGCAGTATCTGTTTCCAATGAATTTGCTCTTAATTGCTCCCTCGTTAAATTGATTTTATACATACCAATGATAGGTCAACCGTAATTAGTTTTATTTTAGCCAACATATTTTACCTACAAATGACCTATTGGTGAGGATATGGGTTCCCAACTTAGGTGATACTTTTTATTTGTAATTAACAAATTGGAACAATATCTTGAGGGTTTTGAAATAACATGGTTAAAAATTACTCTACTTAGAAGTGTCCAGCAAATAAGTATTTGCTTTAAAGTACCTATCAGGGGTCTGTTTCGAAGAAATTTGGGTCTGTTAACGGACCTTTCACAAAATATTTTCACTTAAAAACGGACCCATCACAAAATGATTTTTCTTTTAATCCTACCCTTCACAAATTTGTTGATCTTCGTTATTGTTTTGTTAATTGAATAAACCCTGCACAGGGCAGAAAACAAGAAAGATGGATGTAAACGAATTAAGTTTTGTCTTTGGCAGACGATTCTTCCATTATTCGCCCGAACTGAATATTCTGCGTTCTGCAGTAAAGGCTAAATACCAAATATTTGTAAGTTGCATCTCTAATTTGAAAGCAGCAATTGCTGTTTATTTTTGAAAATTTAATTTTTTTATTATAATTCTACAGTGCTGAGCATAATCTTGTATCTATTTACAATTTAAAAACTCCTTGAAAAAGTTTTTTGCAATAACCGGACTCTATTTGCACAAATTCATAAAAGCAGGACTCTGGTTGAAAGAATGTGAGTAATTTTTTCACAATTTCACGACAACCGTACCTTTCACAAAATGTCTGGACAGACCCGTGCCTATATTACACTTTCCTAATTAGCTATAATGTAAGTATGTAAGATTAATCTTGTTCGTCTTCACATAGTTCTTTGTGTTATTAGAAAGAGGTTTTAAGATAAGCACAATGTAAAAAGCTTTTCTTAATGTTTTTTTTAAAGAAGTTAATTACTACTAATTAAAAGTTTTGAACATCAAAGCCCATTGCCAATATCTCCAAGTTTTATGGACAGTTTGTTTTGTTTCAGTGCATTTTGCTGTAAACGTTATTTGTAGATATATCTTCATGATCAAATTTATTAATGTATAAAAATATCTACAACAGAGCAAGTTTCAACATAATGGTATAAATTGGTTGTGCAAATTCAATTGATGATGCATATAAATTAGACAGAATGAAAACTTAATGCTGATTTGAAAAAATAAAATAAAAATTATGTCAACATTTTTTTAATACTTTCATACAATTCTTTGAATACTTCAAATTGCACTCTAACACGTTGCAAATTAAGATAAAAAAAATTTCTATAAAACAATGCAGAAGCATAATTAGATTTAAAATTCAGCAATTTGTAACTCAAAATTCTGCAGTATCCACTTAACTCTCTAGTATTCACATTATATTGATGAGCCCATAGTGATATTCTTCAGAAATTAAAAATATTTTTATTCAATTACAGCATAAACATGGAGCCCAATTTTCTCTAAACAGCTAATATGCCCTTTCATTCAATTAAACACATTTTTTTCTTTAAAAAACCCTTTGATTAAATTAAACACATTTTTTTCTTTAAAAAAAAAAAAAACATCAAATTTTATTTTCTTAAGAGAAAAAAGGTATTTAAAGGTAGGCATTAAAGGTTTTATTTCTATTCAACTACAGTATAAACATGAAGCCCAATTTTCTTTAAACAGCTAATAAGCCTTTGATTCAATTAAACACATCTTTTTCTTTAAAAAAGGGAGAGAAAAAAACATCAAATTTTATTTCCGTAAGAGAAAAAAGGTATTTAAACTTTTTTCACACTTTTTTTTAATAAGTCCTTTGATTCAATTAAACACATTTTTTTCTTTAAAATAAAACATCAAATTTTATTTTCTTAAGAGATAAAAGGTATTTAAACTTTTTTCACACTCTTTTTTTTCCCCACAAATTTTATATTTCTTACAGTTAGCTTATAAATTATAACTGTCTGAATTGATGTTAATTCTATATGCACCAGAAACTTTGGAAAATTTCGATCATAATTTTTCCCTAACCTAAAAAAAGAAAAAAAAATAGTTGAATATTTAAATTAATAATATTACTTTGATTATTTAATTTAAATTGAAACGTGATAGAGTATTAATTTTCACGCAAACACTTAACAAAAAACTGGTTAAATAAAAATTAAAATATAAGCTACTTGTTCAATAAAATAATGATATGATTAAAAATGTTCAATGATATTAAAAAAGCTGAATTTTATAAAAAAAAAATTTATTGTTGAATAAACTTTTATTGAAAGAAAAATTGAATAAACTTTTATTGAAAGTAGAGTAGAGTGCCTCTTGGATTTGGTACTGTAACTTGTAGCTTTTACTGTAAATAAAATCTTAAATTTTTCTATTATTTCTATAATTTTCTTACTATTAGAAAACTTTAATATTAAGCCATTTTCCTTAATTTCTGCAGGAACATAAATAGAGTGAAACATAAATAAAGATTTTCAAAATAGAGAGAAACTCTATTATAAATTTTTGCCAACACATTATGTGATAATGCCTTTACAACTATTACGAAGAAATTATCTACCTAACAATAATTATTCTAAACAGAATAAGCCAAGTGCCCTTGCCTGATTTATTAGGAAAAAATTTCAAACACCCTACATATTTTGGCTAACCTAGACGACTATAAGTTTTAACCTTAGAGTTCGAAAATAATATTTTTATAGTTTCTCGCATGCCATAATCTAGTTGGTGATGATACTTGAAAACAATTTTGGAGCAAGTATCGATGTGTAAATTCTCCAAATAACAAAATGTCAGGAGCCTTAAGATGCATCATTGGTTCGATTCAAAACCTTTAAAAAAATGTTCGCCACGTTCAATGTGAATTAGACCGCTTTATATAGTTGTAAAAGTGCGAAAATGGATACGGTTCAACAACGTTATATAGTAAGTAACTACACGTAAAGCTTTCTAGCTCATACAGGGCTTAGATTTATATAATTTTATTTGGTTTTATAGAGTGTCCAATAGCTGACTTAACAGTTCATGACTTAAGTCAAGCAGTGATGTCAAAGAACATATTTAATGTACTCTAACACAAATGCTACACAATTAATTCAAACAAACATTTTTAGTGAAGGAAAGTCTCCATAACTAAATAATTATTCAACTACCATTCCTTTACAGGAAATCCCAGTTACGTGTAGTGCATAAAAAAGTTACATTGAAAAAGGGTTTAGATATCTTCTATACCTATAAACTACATTATATACTACACGATGAAGGAGATAGAGAAACAAAATGACCATTAAAATATTTCAAAGGTACTAAACATAGATAAAACGTAAAAAAGTTTTTAAAAAATTTAGTAAATAATTACTTACGGCTCAGCTTCAATTGATTTAAGTTTCGCCACATAATTAGATGGAATATATCCTTCTTGTTTGGTAGATTTTGAACGAGCGAACCACCAATCACCTTGAGTATCATTTAAAATTTCCAAATGTTCACCCTTTTTAAAGCTCAAATCCTCATCTGTTCTAGCATCATAATCATAAAGGGCAACAAAGATTTTGGCACCTGCGCCCGATGAACTATCAGAGTCTGATGGTACTGGTGGTAAACTTGGTCCGTTTCTACAAGTGGGATCTGTGGCATATCTCAAATTGGTCACTGAGGGTTCATGAGTTTGCACACCCAAAGATGTCAAGGAAGATGGACAGTTGTCCAGAATATTTCTCTCAACAGGAGGCTGTCCAATTACTTCTTTCTTGACATTTTTGCTAGCCGTGCGACTGAAACAGTTGCCCATTTTTATGAATTTTTTCTTATCGAGATTATGGTAAAGATTCTTCTTGAGATTTAGCTTAGATCCATTTTTCAAATTAATTTAAAAAAGAAAATATCAAGATAAAATAAAATCCATAGTTTATTTGTGAGAGACATGAATTCATGTCGCTCTTCAACTGTCAACCATATTCAGTGACCACAACCCATTCACTACTTGCGACACCAACAACAATCAACCACCCAACTAGAGGATAACAGGATTGATCATCTGATAATGATGAAAACTTCATCATTTCCGTTAGAACTTGACGTCATGAAAGATTAAAGAAACGGAAACGAGCGCTCTCTATCGAACAGGTTAGGTAGGAACAGATGGCGCTAGAAGTTAGAATTCCGTATACAGGGCCAATCTCACTAAATGCGGTTCACGCACTTCTGATCATTGCAGAGAAAACGGAGAATATGATTGGCCAATTTTTTTTGAGAAAATTTACTTGACCAATAAAATTTTCAGATATCTTAGGTGGCAGTTAGAGATGCGGCCATCGCATTCAGTGTGATAAAATGATATTGGACGAATAATAACCAAATTGTGACAAACTGCGAATGCTAAATACCGACAAAAAGCTTTTCTTTTTTACTTTTTTCTTACTTTCAATTTAAATTACTCAGTTAAATTACTTTCAATTTAATTTTGGCGATTGAAATAGGCTGCAGGTGGCGTAGAGCAGAACCCATGGCAACACTTCACATGCTTTCCCCATTAGCGGGTGAAAACTCATAGAGGAAGATATACGTTAGTTTCCCTCTTGATTTTCATATAGTAGAAATCTTTTAAGTTAGAAAACTATATGGAACTGAAAACTACATTAAACATAGTTCTAAAGAAAAGTATTACAGAAATTTTAAAGAATATTTTTATTAAATAAAAAGGAAAAATATTAAGAAAAGGGAAAATATCGTAGTACATTCCTATACAACTGAAAAGAGGGAAGGGAGAAGGGCTAAAGGCATGAAACCGGTCTCTCCCCAGTGGGCGTATTCGAGTGTTGCGATCACCATTAGTTAAAATTATTTTTATTGCGAAGCAAGCGTAGATACGAAAATATCTGAAAAGGATTGCATAAGCAGTTACAAAAAGTTGGCAGGAGATTGAGAGCAGAAGCTTCTTAGTGTATTTAAAATTGAGTATAGAATAAATTAAATTATAAAATGAGTGACTGAAGCGATCGAAAAAGAGTTGTAGAGGTTGATGAACGTCAACGAACCTTTGATGTTCGTTTAATAAATTTTGTCTAAACGTAAATAATACTTAAATTGATTTCAGTTAACCATGTTCCGTAGTAGAAAAAAAATAAATATCTAAGCTATTGTCGAATAGCCTCCAAAAGATGCAATTTTTTTTAATAGTTTTATTTCTAGACTTGGTAGATAAAATAGAATATTTTCAGAATGCTATTCAAAATGTTTTCAACTATTTAATTTATTTGATGATCACCATGTAGCCAACTCTAATCAGAAACAAACAGAAAAATCACACGCATGCAAAAGAAAAGAATGTAGCCCTGTGATAAAAAATTTACCTTGTAAATTTTACATTTTGTTAATTTTAGCCAACATAGGATATTTCTGTCAAGGTACGCATGTTCATATCACTCCCGAATGTCACAAATGTGGGGATAGTAGTTATCGACAATGTCAACCTTCATCTACGAAAAAGTATCCCACCATAGAATCGAGTTAACATGCCTTATATACTAGTGAATTGGAATTATATTTTTGTAGTGGTAGACGCACTTACAATATCCATATAGCTTTCAGTTTCATTAACAATTATCATTTAAGTCAGTGTTCCCTAACCCCCAGTCCGTGGATCAAATGGTACAGGGCCACCCATTTCATTGAAACTGAATTTAAATTCCTAGGTTTATACCCCAAATTAAAAATAAATCCCAAATTAAAAATAGTTCCATTAAAATTTTATTTATTTAAAATAAAATGGGCCCCTGAAGGTAGTGACATAAAATTTTTAATGTTTTAAAAAGTAAAAAAAAGAAAAAAAGAAAGAAAACCACTGCAACTATTTTCTCTTTCAATTAGTTTTAAGAAAAGAAATCAATCATCATAACTGTAAATATCAAAAGTAAAACGCGAAAGCGCAGCACAAAATTTACTTTGGAACGAATGAAGAACTTCGTCTTCTCTCTCGATCGTGACTAATTGATTTAAGTAAGTTAAAATGTTAAATCACTCTATAAATATTTTTGGTGTAACTGTATTCTATTTTGAAGGCATGTTTAAATACAATTGAATTAAAATTAATAAATCAAAATAATCTAAAATATAAACAATCAACGTCCCCACCCCCCAGCGGGCCGCTGAAAAATTATCAAACGTTGACAGGTCCATGGTGATAAAAAGGTTGGGGAACACTGATTTAAGTGTTTAAAGCGTTTAATTATTCACAGGAAGATACATAGAAGAAAACATGATTAAAAATGATTCTTGATAGTTTTTTTGTCATTAAAAAAAATTAAGATTAAATTTAAAACATAAAAAAATTCTTTTTAACATATTAACACCAAAAAGGGTTTTTCCAAATACAAGTTATCAGCTTTAATTAAATTATTTTTTGAAAGAAGTTTGGGAATCCCTTTTAAGTTCATTGTGAAAAGTCATTGCATCTACACTGTCCCTTTTATTTTGCAGTAAAAAATAATTGTTTTAGATTTCATAGTAACTTGAGTTAGTTTTTCTAGAATAATTTTCTAGAATATTAAAATTTACCGAAGAAGGGTAAACTCTCTACGACAATTCTTTGTACAATGTTCAAATGAAATAATATAAAAACTAGTCTTTTCACACGATCATAAAAAATAATTTCAATAAAAAATATGTCAATAATTTTGTAGAAAACTTTTTATTAGTATATACAGTTAAATATACATAAATAACATTAAATCAAAAGGTAAAATGTATGGTATCAAATAGTAATGAAATAGAATATTAATGAAACAAAACATTAAAAAGTGCAAATATTTACAATTTTGAATCTCCATTTGTTGCTAGGATTCAAATCGCAATTTTCTTATCTTATTTCTACTACTCCACTACTTCCCCATAGAATGAGATAGGGTGAGTTTCGTTTCAAGGGCAACTAGTTAAGTTCAGAAAAAGCTGAGCCTAAAGCTAAATAGGTTTGTAAAATAGGTACAAAATGATATAAAATTTAATGATTAAAAAGAAATTGTGGATAGATTAAAATATTAAATTATCTTTTATTAACCCATTATACAAAGAAATATTAATTTTAAACTATAATATGAAAATTTGCATACCCCCTTTTAATTGCTTTTTTTGACTGTATATAAATAGTGGAAATTAATTTTTATATGAAACGTTGCAACTACATGGAGAAAAAAAAATGGTTAATGGCTGAAAGTGGGAACATTTTAATAACTTTATGAAACAATATTGATATTTTTTTATTTAAATGTTTTTCAAAAATAAAGAATATCACGTTTTATGAAAATGCTCTTTTTTATTGAATTGTTAAGATTAACTTCACTTACTTGATAAGCACGATCAACAAAGAAAGAGACAAGAAAAACAAGATGTCTTGATTTAAAATGTAGCATTATATTGAATTTTATAAAATTTATGCTCTGTTAGTAAACTTTTACCTAAAAATATTAAATATTGAACTTGTCTAGATAAAAGTTATTAAACACAACATTAACAGTTATTTTTATAGAAAATAGTGTTTAATATGTTATGTGCTTTTCAATAGATATCGAAACAAATATCCTAGAAGTGTCAAGCATTTACTTTCTTCACTGTTTAAAACAAAAGTTAACAAATTTAATTGAATACAAATTTAATTCTAAGCCTTTTACTAAGTTTTAATCAATGAGAATGGTTTAATAAATTTTTTCTTAACTTTACTTTGCTTTTTTTGTAAATTTTCGGCAATCATTTCTTTACTTAATCAAATATTATTTTTATAACATAAATTAACTATACTTTAATAGAAAAAAAAAGAGATAAAAAAAGAAAGTAAACAAGCAATACACATGCATTATTAAATTTAATATTTATTCATGTGAGTAATTCAATTAAGGTACTTTATATTTCAAATATGACCGGCCAAAAACATATTAACATTACAAGCATAAAGACCTAGACAAAATTATACTTATATTCCCCTGCTATGCACTACTTTGCTATTGAATAACATAAAAGATATTTTTATGCAAAAAAAAGAAGAAAATAAAGGAAGAAGTTAAACTTAAAAATAACAGCCAAATTCTCAGAGTTTTGACATTTTCAAAAATAATAGGCACACTTTTAAGAATATTTCTCAGTTGCAGACCTACTTTTCGATTGAACACCTTACGTATAGTCAGTTTTTAAAGTGCAGATTACCTGCAGCCATGGGAAAAAGCGCGAGAAATACTCAAATAGTTAACCTTCTGGCATTTTCAAAAATAGGCAAATTTGTGAGAACATTTTCCTGGTATGCATCATTTTCTTATTAAACATTATAGGAGAAACTTAGCAAGTTTAAAAAAACATGAAAGCAGAAATATACATTTTTTAAAAGCAGTACTATCAGATGTTTAATTACTTGAATGATATATTTTAAAATTATGAAAAAAGTAGATTTTGAGATGTAAAAACATATGAAGGAGTCAGCAAAGTAATCTACTTTATTTCAATATTAAGTTCCATTCACAATGGCACTACAAATAGTTCATCACAGTTATAAAATATATTTCTAAAGATTGTATAGAACTATGGATATGCAGGAATTTGAGCATCAGATTTAATTATTTGAAGTTAGTTAATTTTTTATTTATTTAAAGCATGCAAAAATACCAATAACAAATATTTTAAACAAGACAAAAAATTCACATAGTTGAGAGTTGTTTTCGAAAATTAAATTACATAATTAAAAAAAAAAAACTATGATTTTAAAAGTTTTTGTGAGTAGAAAATTTTTTTTAACTTTATTATTAAATCACTTGACATGAACCTAATAATTAATTCCTATTATGGGGTAATATTAAGTAACTAATAAGTTTTGGGAGAAACTAATAAGTTTTGGGGTAATATCAAGAAACTAATAAGTTTTGAGAGAACTAAAATGTAGAAGAAATAAAATAAATAATTATTAATAGAACACAGTTTAATAAACTTTTTACACATCTTTCTTTCCTTTTTTATTTACAATATAACACAAAAGACAATTCCCAAAATTTACATTTTAAAAACTAAGAAACATGGATCATAAAAATGATTTAAAACTGCATATGATGCACTGGGAACATACATAGAAATAAGTTTGATAAACAATCCATATGAATTCTTTACAAAATGATAAATGAAATCATGAATGATACCTTGTTATGAAACCACAGTTTTACATACAATTCTCTTTTTCAAGTAGTTCCAAGTATAATCTAAAATGAAATTAAACTAATATAGTTTAGCCACAAATTCACATCAAATTAAATATAAACAAAGTTAAACTGTTAATCATTCAGTTGCAGAGAAGCAATAATTCAAGTTGTTAACTTATGCATATTTTATTTTTTAGTAGTTGCTTAATTTTAGAAGTAAACATTGAAAAATTAAAATTATATAATAAAAAAAACTCGAGATATAAAAAAGGGGGGAAATATGTGAAAAATCTGTTTGACAAGAGTAGTGACTTTAACAGAAAAGTGAGAGAAAAAGCAAGCATGAAATGTATATATTAGTAATAATAATAAAAAAAAAAATAACTAATAAATTACCCTCTTTACACAATCTTTCATAAAACGAGTCCTTGATTTTAAATTGTGGCTTGAATACTGTGCAGATACCTGTTGAAAGACATTAAAATATGAGCAAGATTGAGTTCAATATTAACAATTCTACTGAATTTCAATACTCTACTGAAATTTTAAAATTAAAACCATTTTTAGAGAATAATTAACAAGTACCCCAAAGGATGGAAATAAGTTAGATGAGGGTCTTCAATTCAGTAGAAAAAGTCATAGTGTTATAAGTTATAGTGTTATTCTTTAATTTCAGTAGTTTGGAAATATTGCAGTCAGAGTAGAGATGAGTTAGCATCTGAGCAATAAATTATTTAATTTAAGATTTTATTATAAATTTTAATACTATCAAATTAAGCACTAAAAACTAATAAAAATTATGTTAATATGAAAACTTTACATATTAACACCCGTTTTTATAACTCTGTTTCTCATATTTGTTACTATAATTTTTCTGAAATTTTGGAAATTTGTTGGAAAGTATAATATACTATACGTCTCGACAGATAGAGGAGGGAGTTTTGAAAAAGATATGTTAAGAAAGTATGTTAAAATTTCAAGACTATTTAAATCATTTTTAATCACTATTTTTCCTTTTCTTTTTTCCCCTGGACCATCAGTACATCCATACAAATGAGATAACATCTGATTCTGTATTAGTTTCATGCTCTTTGAATTTTATGTAATGAGTTTTTTGTTGTAATGACTACATTTCTTTGTCATATTAAATTGATCATCTTACATTTCAATAATTTTTCTTTTTAGCCTTAATCATATATTTTATATTTACAAGAAATAAAAAATACTTAATTTTTATTCTTACACCTAGAATATTTTATTTTAAATTAAAAAATTTACTTTTAAATTTTTCTTATTCCAAATATACTTTTATTCCCAATATATCTTAATAAATTTTCAATACATAAATAAACAAAAACAAATAAAAAGCTATAAATAAATAAAAAAAAGGGATTTTACTTAGATTTTTACATTGCTCAAACATCTACTGTCTTCTGGATCAAAATCTGTTTATTAAAATCTCATTAAAAAATTTAAATAAAACTTACAAAAATGGAAATAAATAACAGAATTACTTAAGAAGGACTTACTTTCTCAATAACATTCCCAAGAGTGATCTGCTCAGGATCAGAATTAAGAATTAGCTTCTTAATGCTTGAATAAAGCTCATTATCCTGTAAACAACATACATAAATACTTAAATAGGAATAATGTGATAACTGGAAAGAAACATTTTGAACTATTTTTAGATTTATGAGCAGATAAAACAAAGTTATCTAAATCGATAGAAGCTAGAAAAAGAAAATGGCACATGAATTTCTAAAATATTCAAACTTTAAAATATCAATAATTTAAAAATTCATTGATTTTGGAGGATAGAAAAAACTTCCCATGTTTATTTTGTCCCCCGTTTGAAATGCATCATTGTTTAAAGATAAAAAGCATTGTAGCCAAAGGCCAATGAATAAATAAGGTTTGCAAACACTAGAATTTATAATCAGTTCTATGTAATCAAAAATATTTTAATCAATGAAACATGATTTTCTTCCCATCTTCTAATTGTATTTCTTAATTATTTTAATTTTAAAAATAGTTTTCATCTACTTGAAAAAATATATATAATTTCAATTAAATCTTTGTGAAATTTTTTCCCTCCCATAATTAGTTTTAATTTAAATATATTGCAACATCACTGTTTCTCTTCCACAAACCACCCCAACCTCACAATATTATTTTATTATTTTCCTATTTATTATCTTTTCTTTGCTGTGTAGTTTTCTTACAACCCTCTCTGAGTTTGAATAATGAAGAATGTTCTTCATCATAAAACTAAACGATCATATGTCTGTTTATTTGTATTTTATAATTAGGTTTATTTATGTACAGCACAAAATTAACCTTTTCTTTACTTCAATAAAGATCTTTGGATATGGAGAGAAAAATATTGGCCAAGTAACTTAATCTTTATGCACAAATATTGCTAAATTATTTACATCTTACTAAATCTCTTTTTCAACTGCACTAAAGTCAGAAAGGCAAATCTTTATCTACAAATTCGATCATGTAATATTTATTGACAATTAAAAATAAATAAATAAAAGTTTAAAAAAAAGTCTCTCAAAAATTAGTTTGAACTAAAAACTTCATAATGTAAATGGCATTTCATAAATAGTATATTTGCAACTGATCAATTTAACTAGACTGTAAATTTCATGATTATTTTTATTAGCTCAAAAGAAAAAAAAGAAGGTTAATCTGTATAAATAATTAAAAAAATTAAAACTGTTACAATAAAACAATAAGAACAAATAGATAATAAAAATATAATAAAAAATAAAAGCACATTAAAAAAAAAGTTAAAAGTATAAATATATAAAAATAATAATTTATATTTTTTAGTATTGTTTAAAACTGCTAATTTAGCAATTTTAGAAAATGTGAAATTATTAAAAAAGTTTAAATTTCAAATATTTTTAAAATAAAAACTTTTATGAGCTATTAAATAATGGAATGAACATTGCATAAGTAGCAAATTACATTTACTGAATCAGGGTGCATAGTCAAATCCTTCAACAAAAAATAAGCATTAAAAAATATTTTTAAGCACTATATACACTAACAAAATGCAAAATAGTTTTGAAAGATTTTAGATGATCATGATAAAATAACTAGTTTTTGACAAAGAACTCTTTTCTTGATAATATTAGTCAATAAAAAATTATGAAAAGATTTTTCGTTTCGATTTCAAAGGGTGGAAAATGAACCTTGAAATTGAGAATATCTTGCAAAATGCAACAGAGTTGCCCATGAGACTGCAATAATCTCACCGAACCCAGCTCACTATACGCACATGCGGACTCGGAAGTATTTTATCAAACCTGTAAAATTATTGTCGCTTTCATAAGCTATGGACCAACGGTACGCTGAAAAAAATTGTGGTGGAATGAATTGAGAAAACGTTCAATAAAACAATGGGAAAAGTTCGCTTTTGCATAATACGTGACGAAAATTGACATGGTAAAGAAAAAATCTCATTTTCGAAAAGGGAAAATTAAGCACTTTTTAAAAACACCCAATGAAAAAAGCACCTTTAAGGGGTTTTAAATAACGAAAATCAAAAATAAGTACCATTAAGCACTTTTTAAAAATGGTATGCACCATATTAATGATAGCTAAAACCAATAAAGCTCATTTGATAATTAAAGTCACGTTATTATTTTGATCAGACTTACCAATTTGCACTTAAATTTTTAGAAATTAATTATATAAGTGTAATTAATATAATTATGCCTGGTGAAAAGTAAACTTGAAATATACGTCCAGACCATAAAGGGTTAAATAGCATGTAAAAAAATTACTAAAGCCTTAAAAATTTTAATAAAATAATTAATTTTAACAGTAAATTACACTGAAAACGTTTTTAAAATTTTAAAAACTATTATAAACTGATAACTTACTGTAGGTGGACTGCTTTTTATCTGTTTTCTCACTGGGCTCACAGCTAAACAAAAAAGAAAATTTGTTTGCTTAAATAATAAATAATAACATAAAGATTTTATTTAAAATTTTACTGACTACTAAAACTAATGCATTACTTTTATTTTAATTTTTTTCCAATAGAATGCAGAAAAGTAAACTAAAAAATTGCTACTTGAAAACAAAGAATTAAACTGAAAACAATTAAAAACAAACTTATCTTATTTTGAGATAAAACATAACAGTCAAACTATTGTTACACTGAGGATCAATAAGATTTTAAAAATTTTGGCAAGCTTAGTGCTGCAGCATAATGCATTCGCAGTGTATTTTCTGTTTAACTGAATAACAGGCTATGATAATTAAAATGCACATTATTTAAAAGAAAACAAAGTGAGGGGAAACAAAGAAACAAACAAAAATGAAAGAAAAGAGAAACATAAGAGAATCTTAGGAGTATGGAACCTGTATGTTTTAAAGAAGATATTGGAAATCAGCTGAGTTACGATAAGAGTTGCACTGTTATGAGAATTATTATGTTAAGAATGCACTGTTATTTTTTAGTAGTTGACATTTGATATACCGATCTTTGTAGTTCGGGCAAAAACAGATGCTATAATATGAGGTCATTGTATCAAGAGTGCATTAAAATACTGTTAATAATTACTTGTCCTAAAAAAAATAAATGACCAATTTTAACAAAGCAATGTTTTAATATAAATTGATAACTAACAGCAAATGGGTAAGAAAAAAATTACTCCTTTTATTTATATGCGTAAAAGTACCACTAAAAATAATATTTTATAAGAGAAAATGCTAAAAAAATATGTTGAATCAGGTTTACTATTTTTCATAAATATATACATCAAGAAAACTGCTAAGACAATTAGGAAAAAAAAATATACAAGAGAAGTGACATTTCACAAAAAGAATGAAAAAAAAATTCAGACAAGAAAAGTATGATTGATAAATTTCTCTCATTTGAAAAGATTATGAATAACCATAAATTATGATTACTTATGATGAAACCTTTACTTATGATGAAACTTTTATGAAATTACCTATGATGAGACCTTTACTTCATTCAAAGAGGATTCAAGGTGTTTTACATTTATTATGAGATGACATCAAAGGAAATAATGCATTAAATAATTTCTCTGAAATATTTTTTAAATCTAATGATTCAATTTTAATTGCTATATTGGAATGAAAGGCTCAAAGTGGGCATTATAATGGGCATTAAAATAACATTTATGTCTATGAAATAGCAAAAGGGATTTCATGCATCAGTCCTACTAATGGATAGGTCTCTGTAATTGAGGGTGATACTATAGAGGAAATACTATGTTTTCAATAATCAATCAAACTATCTTTGAAATTATTTTACTTCCATAAAACATGATTGACACTAACCTGTTTTGCTCACTTGAATTGGAAGTTGAAATTTTTTTCCAGGTCCTTAAAAAAATAAAATAGTCACTATTTAGAAATGCAACTAAAAAATAAAGTACTGATTTATAAAAATTTTAAAATAAAAATTATACATATAAAATCTATTTGATGATATCAAAGTTTGATATTATTGGACATAATAACATTAATTAAATTTTGCATGATAACAGACATTATGTAAAATTGTTGTATCATCAGTGCACGAAAATACCATTAATATTAGCTTATCCTAAAAAATACTTGAACAATTTTATCTAATTTTATATAAAACACAACAACGGTTAAACTATGTGTTACATTGAGCACAAGAAGCCACCCAGAAATTACAAATACTGTAAAAGTTAGTGTAAAAATTAATTTATTGTAATCGTTTGTGTGTAACTAAGGGTCTATGCCCCTTCCACATCTAGGTTTGCCTTGCTAACTCCTGGAACAGCTTTCGCAATTCTTTTTGGATTGTTGCTCGACATGAATTTAATCAGCAGATACTGAAACATGTTATTCTTTTTAAGCAATACACTCGTATACATTCCCAAATCACCCAGCATTACAAACATAAATAGACATTTCTCTTTTATAAAAAAATATACTGGATTTGTCAACACGTAAAAAGGACATAATTTTATTCCTTTTTTTCTTTGAAAAAGAGTTGAAATTATATCAAGTAATTTCATCTCAAATATAAATAATAAATTAAAATTTATACACTACACAGACACATTTATATTTGTTTGTCAATGACTAAATAAATTGACAATTTGACATGGATAATTGGCACTTAGGGGAGAGTCGGGTAGCCCCGCCCACTTAAGGAGTATTGCTTATATTTCTGTATAATATTGAGTAATAATCAATATTTCTGTATGTTTCTATTGTTTTATCATCTAATTAAATAATGCAAAAAGAATAAACCAAAAAAAGAAAAGTTTAACTTAAAAAAATAGAAATTTAAAAAATTTGACTACTGTATTCAACATATTTTCAAAACTATTGTTTACCATGTTACCAGCTGCATAAATACTTGAAACTTTGAAAATAATCTTTTTTAAATATAACAATAAATGTTCAATGGCCCATTGACTTGAAAAAATATTCTATACACATGAAATGGACAGTGGGCGGGGGTACCCGCTGGGTGGGCCTACCCGACACTCCCCTACTATTTATACTCAAGCACTTTTTTTGTAAATATTTTGCAGAATTGGTAAGAAAAAATAACTTTCTTTCGTAATTGTTTATATATATTATAAAATGAATCAAATATCCAAAATGAAAATTGCCAGTTATAAGAAATGTGTTGTTCTTTCCTTTAAATATGTCTATTTTTAATCACCTGTTTTTTATTGGCTGCTGTTTGGTTGAAAGAAAAGGATTACATTTGTACACACATAAAAAAATGAATGCGAACTGGATTTTTCTGTAATTCTGAGATCCAATCTTTGGAACTTTATTCAATGAGTAGTTGCAGAGCAATAAACTCTTTTCATTTTATGAGTTATTTAAAATTAGCATTTTTTTAATGCATTTCAGGTAATGTTGCAATCAATGGGAAAAAACTAACTCATACTTTCTCCAAAGTTACATTAAACTGTTACGTATATAGATCAATAACCCAAAAAAATAAATAAAATGGCGAAATAAAAATGGAATTAGAAAATATCATGAAAAATAACGTCAAGCATGAAGAATAAATTCGCATATTTTTAAAATTATTTTAAAATTAAGAATGTTTTGAAAAATATGAAAAGTGAACCATTCTTACCTATTTTAGAGAAAGGAGATTTAGATGCTACTCCACTGACAGCTTTGGTGGCTTCTAAATCTTTTCAAAATAACAAATTATTTATAGTTAAGCCTGTTTTTAAAAAACTTTCATTTTTAGCATAATTTTACAGTAAAATTGGTCTTTGAAAAAAACCATGTACAGTGAGCAAAAAAGATATTCTGAATAACTTTTGTTTCAATTATCATATTAAGTACCAATCTTAATGGTTCGATGAATTAAACTAAAATATATAAATTTAAATATATATAAATTGGTTCAAATTAAGTTATGAACTCTAACACAAGAAAGTTCTTTCTAAGAATTAAAAAAAAAACTTACAGCAATCTGGAAAATGTGGCCCTGATACTTGAACTTTTTGCAAAGAATTATAATTTTATCTTTTAAAAACATTATAAACACAATTTAGATAATATACAGTTTTTGTATGTTTTTAAAATATAAGTAGATTTACTACTCTTTTAGAAAGTTACACTTTTTAAAGAAGGAATATCTTCTAAGCACTTAATAATAATCAGTGGCACTAGAGAAAAGACTGACATTTGAAACTAACCAGTTAAATTTATACACATGAAACACATAAATCGCAAAATGCATCCAATGAATAAAAAGATAATTGTTAGCCATTAAATGTTAACCTTTTTTTTTTTGTTTTTTTTTTGTTTTTTTTTTTTTTGTTTTTGTAAAATGAAATAATTTTTATTCTTAAGCTTATTCTCAAGAAATATGTACATATAAAAAAAAAGAGAGCTTACTTGTTTTTTTCACTTGAATTGGAGATTCAGGAGCTACTGCTGTAGAAGTTTCCTCTATCGTTAAATCTTCTTAAAAAAATATATATATATTATTGTAAACTAGTCATTAAAACATGAAATGATTTTTTGCTACTTAAAAATAAAATTTTCAATCTAAAACATTAAAAAAAATAATGTATGACATTTTGTTGTCTATGCCTTAGATAAATTGCATCCAAAATTCACAAATGTTACACAATCTAAAAGTCTGAATCTTCATCAATTATGTGATAACCTGTGCACAAATGTTTCAATTTTAAAGATGTCATAGTAGTTTTTTTTTTTTTTTCAATACATATTTTATTTGTTAGCATCAAATAAATTTGGTGCTAATGAGCTCCTACATTAATGAGGGATGTGCACATCTTTAAAATTCCTAATAAAATGAAATTAAGCAAAACTTTCCAGCTAATGTGTATTCACAGTGCATGGTAAGGCTGTAAGCCTTGTGCCGGAGAGGTTCAAGGTTCAAATTACAGCTGGAACATTTCAACTCTAGATTACTGTTCTAAAATGGAGGATAACTATTTAGTATGTTTTAATTATTCAATTTAAATCTTCAAAAACAAAAAAATTGATATTTATTATTTTTATTTTTTAATTAAAATATATGGATTGTTTTTAGAATTGTAGTTTTAAATAATAAACTGAATTTATTTATTTTATAAATAAAAAAATTTCATGACCAATTACATGATGACAATAAGGTCAGCACAGTGCAATGACCACCTTTACTTTCCAGACAAGCTAGTGCTAATTGATCTTCACAATGACAGCTGGGTGCCTCGACGCTTGAGCAATCGTGGTTCATTAAAATGTATAAGTAAAAAAAATAATAAATTTAATCATAACTCATTTTTGAAAGATAAAAAAATATACCATTAACTTTATTTTCCAAAAATGCCCATTTTCATATGATTCATATGATTTTCACATGATTTCATTTCCAAAACTGATACACTTTCTTTTACTATAGCAGTGATTGTTATTGAGTCATTGACTACTGAACTCATGATTTTAACACCATCTAACTCGCTTAAAATGAAGGCATTAGGACCCAGCCAATTGACTTATTAAATCAGTTGGCTTGTTAAACCAGAACAGAAATAGAAGCTAGAATTAAAAAAAAAAAGAAAAGAAAAAAGAACTAGAAAGTGTCTCAAAATGGTTTAATTTTTTTACACTAATTGGGACAAAACTTGAATTTGTTTTAATAGGACCACAGCAATTCGTTGATGTTGGTATGCATGGCATAAAATTCTAATTAAATTAATTCTTAACATTACTTTATTAACATTTATAATTGCATTATACAATAAATTACCTATTGTAACTGAACAAGATATGATTTTGAATAATTCTATCAATAAAAATTTAACATTACAAATAATGTATTACTTTAACTCAATATATTACCTTCTTCTTCTGAAGACACTGATGCTTTTTTAGGAGACAATGGAACATTTTTTGGGAGAATTATTTTTGACAGTGGATTTATTTGAGAAGGAACGTTTGATTTTGTGCTGGCTTCAGGTGGAGCAGTTATAACATTTTGAGGCAAGATAATTGGATTCTGTTGGCCAAAAATGATTGGAACAGTTTGCAAGTTGTTATTTGGCACACTTGTAATAGCTAAGGGTGGATTATTTTTATTGTCTTTAAAAATAATGATTCCAGGAGGTATCACCATTCCAGGTGGATTAACAGCAGTAGAACTCAAAGAAACTGGTGGTGTTGAAAGTAAGGAAGTTTGAGAGGTAAACTGAACTGGTGGTGTCTGTATAATGGAACCAGAAGTAGGAACCTGGACTGGCGGTGTTTGTATGTTTGGAATAGAATTTGATGGTTTCTGTAGAATAGAAGAAGCAGTAGTCTGAATAGGAGGCAACTGAATAACGGGAGAAGGAGTGGTAATCGGAATTTGAGGTTTTAAGGCTGTTGTAAGAGGGTGATTCATAGGAAGTTTTATTAATTTATATGTTTTTTGCCTGCCATCTGGTGTCAGTTGTTGAACGAGGAACTCTTGTGGTGAAGAAACAGGTTCAGGTATTAGTGAACTAGTTTTCAAAATTGCTTTCTGTAAGGCTGAATCCATTGATTTCGATGGGTTTGGTTTCAGCAGCACTGCAGCATTTTTGAAAGGTATACTTGATGAAGGAGAAACGGTTGTCTTTTTCAGTTTTGATGATAATAAACTTTTCTTTGCTTTTGGGCCTGTAGGATGGGGTTGAATATAGCTAGTACTTGTTGGTGACCCCGCTATTGATGATGATGATGGTTTTGACAAATTAATTTGACTTTCTTCAACATTAGAATCCTCAGGAATGGGAGATATATCTAGCTCACTATGCTTTTGCATTAGCAAACACTAAAAGGGAAAAACATAGTTGGTTATAAAATAGTTATTTAAATAAAATAAATCACAAGGTAAATTAAGTTATTTTTAACATATAAAAAGCATAGGCAGTTAATAAAACACTTTTTTAAATGAAAAAACAATGTGACTTGATTTATAGGTAAATCAAGAAAAATTATAATTGATATATTCTTAAAAATGAAAAGATGTTAAGAGTGAATGCCTACTTTCCAACAATTTTTGAAATGTATAGATAAGTTATGTTGACATTTTAATTTCAGTGGTTACCAATCTGCATATAACAATTTCAATAAAACATAATTGGGTCAATATGCAGAGTCAGTAATGTCCTCCCTTTGAAACCAAATTCCCATTGTATAATAATAAAATAAAAAAATTAATAAATAAAAATTTTGCCCCAAAGCAGCAATGCTGAAACTCAAAACCATTTTACCAAGGAACTGCCCAATATTTAGCTCATAGTTGACAAATACTTTAATCTCTAATCACTGAGAACCTGTCTTTTTAATTTTTAGTATTGAACTGCCCAATATTTACTGAAATTTTTACAAACTAACACTAATCAACTGTTTTGTCATCAGAGGTAGCAAAATATGAAAATTTACTTGAAGCACGAACTATATAAATACTGTATTTAAACACCTTATTTTATTATGAATACAGTGAGGGAGGAAAAAAAGGAATTTTAAACTTATGACTTTTTTGAAATTTGATTTCTCCGGTAGGGGAGTGTCGGGTACCCCCGCCCACTGTCAATTTCATATGTATAGAATATTTTTTCAAGTCAATTGGCCATCGGACATTAATTGCTATATTAAAAAAAGATTATTTTCGAAGTTTCAAGTATTTATGCAGCTGGTAACATGGTAAACAATTGTTTTGAAAAAATGTTGAATACAGTAGTCAAATTTTTTAAATTTCTATTTTTTTAAGTTAAACTATTCTTTTTTTGGTTTATTCTTTTTGCATTATTTAATTAGATAATAAAACAATAGAAACATACAAAAATATTGATTATTACTCAATATTATACAGAAATATAAGCAATACTCCTTAAGTGGGCGGGGCTACCAGACTCTCCTCTACTTCTTGACTCATTTTGCTTAAATTTTGTATTTTACCTAACAATTAACCCCTAAATGTAAAGTAAACAATGTAAGCATTTGTATACTTTACATTTAGGGGTGCACAACCTGCGGCCTATAGGCCACATATCATTCACCGACAGTTGATATGTAGCCCGGGGGAGCTTCTGAGAACAATTTATTTTATTTAAAAAAATAATTAATCAATTTTGCATCGCAAATTTTAGTTATGAATTTTGAATGCGCTCAATTTGCACAGATTTTATTGTAAATCTATATTGTTCCTCGATCACTGTTTCAACAGTTATTTTTACGAAATTACATATAATTTAAAAAAGCCAATATTTTTAATACGATATTACCATGTGCAAGTTTTGAATTCGAGTAATAACTTTTTGCCTCGCATTATTTTTGCGGATTTTATTATAAATCCAAGTGATGTTTCTAGTGTTTCTTTGACATATATAACTACCAATTTTTATGTGTTTTTTTAAAAAATCCTGATACATTTATTACAATATTACAAATCGTAAACTATAAATCACACATTTAACTGATAACTTTTTGATGTGCATTATTTTTGCCATTTTCATCATGAATCTAAATTATTTTTTTAAGGGCAGTTATTGCTATGCTTTTGTATGTAATTTTTAAAATTCAGTTTTTTCACTACGATTATGCTACGACACATGAGCTTAAAATCGCAAGTATAAACAGTCTCTTTTTGAAGCGCTTTTCTTTTCTTGTTGAAGTCTCTTAGTCTTAGGGTGCGTAGCTAGATTTTTCAACAAAAAATAAGTACCTTTTAAGCACTCACTCTAATCATTTACTTTACTTTTAATCACTTTCCAAAAATAAAATTACAATAAGGATCTGCTCAGTAATAAAAAATAATTTTTCTATCATTTAAATTTCTTACTTTATAAACATAAAATAAATAAAATTCAAAATTATTTTCAAAAACGTTACATAATTATGATAAAATAATTAAGTTTCTGATGAATATTGAAGACAAAATTGTGAAAAATCATGAATTTTTTTGTAATTTTGAACGACAATCAATAAGGCAAAGAAAAAATCTGTTTTTAAAAGATAGAAAATTAAGCACTTTTTACAAACCCTGAATAAAAAAAGCACCTATAAGGGCTTTTAAAAAAAATAATTCAAAAATAAGCATCTTTAAGCACTTTGTAAAAACGCTACGCACCCTGTGTTTGTTATAGTCTCTTTTGAAGCGCTTTTTACCACTTGCAAATTTTAAATCAAGCATTTAAATAATTACTTAATAAAGCGCTTTATTCGCCCTGATTTGATTGTTAATGTAAAGAATTTTTCTAGTTATTTTAACTATGATGTTATTACGAAATGCGAGTTACCCATCCCGCATTTAAATAATCACTTTTTGATACTATTTATTTGTGCTTATTTCATCATTAATATAAGATATTTTTACGTCGTTTTTTCAGCAGTTAGCACCATGCATTTGTACGTGGCATTAGGAATTCCGATACTTTAATATGTTATTGCAACATGGAAAAAAAAATTATAAGTAGAGGAAAACGCAAATTTTTGAACTGCTCGATGATTGTACTTTTAATTTTAATGATTTTTTTAGTAAAATATGAAGAAAACAAACTTTTCATATATATATATATATATATATATATATATATATATATATATATATATATATATATATATTATATATAAGCATACCGGACAAAAAATTAGTCACCCTTGGAGAAATCATGAAAAACATCATTTAATAGAAAGTAACACCACCTTTGGATTCGATAACAGCCTGGAATTAGTTAGGAAGTGAGTCCACACGGTTTTGGAGGTACTTCAAATCCATTTTATTCCACTCGCTGAGGATTTGATCGCGCTAATCCACCAAATTGCGAGGATGCTGATTTTGGCGTTTTACACGTTATTCCAACATGTCCCACAAATTTTCAGTGGAGTTGAAGTCAGGTGATTTTGCAGGCCAGTCGAGATTGAGTGTCTGAGTGTTCATAAAACCAGTCATATACTCTTCCAGCCAGATGAACTTTGTTGTTGTCATTTTGAAAAATAGGGGTATCGACAACACACTCTTCATGAAGATGTTGACTGAAAGGCAATATCTAATCATCCAGAATGTTAAAATAAACATGTTGATTCATGTTAGTGACCACCTCAGAGAGGGGGCTCAATCCATAATAAGAAAAACGCCTCCAATACATGACAGACCCATCTTCGGCTTGAAACTGACCTAGCACACAGTCAGGATGAAATGTTTGATCTGCTCTTTGTTGTACTCGACGATGTGCGTCTTTTGTTAAAGGCAAAAACGTGATTCCTCAGACCATATTACATTTCACCAGTCAACAACTGTTCACGTTCGGTGACTTCTAAGCCCACTGAAGTCAAGCAGCTTTATGTGCCTGTGTGAGCAATGGCCTCTTACGAGATATTCGACTCCAAATGTTCATTGCATGCAATTTTAGTCGCAATATCCTCTCCCTAACAGGTTGGGATGGACCTTCATTTACTAACTGAAGCAATTCCTGTCAGGTTTGGCAGCGATTTTGATTGACAAATCGGGAAGCACGTCTCCAGCCCCTTTCATGCAGGATCTTTTTCCGACTACAATTCTGACGTCGTCCTTCGTGACCACGTGTATTACATCACTACTTGTAGACCCGTTGAACAGTCAACATCAAAACACCAACAAATCCAGCAACTTCATTCACCATATGACCATTGGCAGGGCCAAACACAATGGCCCGTTTTTGCCACTCGATCATATCCTTACACTTATCCATATTTACACACAATTTCCCCTTAAAACAAAAATATCTCACTAATAGCTACTTGCCTTTGATCACGTTGAAGCAGTGTGCACGCAATTGAGCATGTCACTTGACCACTGCATCATCTAACGAAATCCAACGTTACATCGGTGCTTGCAAACTAGGGTGACTAATTTTTTGTCCGGTGAGCTTATATATTTATATATATATATATATATATATATATATATATATATATATATATATATATATATATATATATATATATATATATATATATATATTTATATATATATATATATACAAATACATATATATATATACATATATATATATACACATATATATATACTAATATCAAATAAATATTGAATCTTAATATGCACCAAGATAGTTTCGTTTTAATTTTTGGTTTTTGCGTAAATCCTAAATTTTCTTTAATGAAAATATTAAGTTCAAATTTATATTACTCATTAAAATATGTAGGTAGTTTTTCCTTACACTTTTATTATGTGAACACTTTAGTTTTTTGTTATTTCTTTGTTAGAGTTATTTATAGTTATATTTCTTTTCGCCATTTATATATATATATTGGATAAATCAATTATTGATAAAAAAAATATATAATTAATATAAAAAAATATTTTTTTTTAAATTTTTGAATGAATTCTAATTTTTTAAAGTATTTATTTTTCTGGAAATACGTTACTAAGTTTACTGATAAACATATATAGTGTTTAGAACACCAATTTTAAGATAAAAAATTATGATATGTGGGGTCAAAATGACTAAAAAATAATATGCATGCGGCCTTTTGTTAGTCAAATTGCAGTGCAAGTGGCCCTTCATTCAAAAAGGTTGTGTACTCCCTACTTTACAATTCAAAAAATTAATAAAAAAATAATAAATTATTAAAATTACTTTTTGCATGGAGTTTTCTTAAGATAAACGAATTTTATAATTGTGAGCAGAAATTTTTCGATTCACTTAAAAAATTACTGGAAAAGGAGAAATACGGAAAAAGCGAAATAATCATTAATGGGTCTAAGTTTGGGGCTGCCTTTTTAACTAAACTATTGAAATCATATTTCCCAGATTGCAGCAACCTATTACATTTTGTGGGACATATCCAAACACATCAAAAAAAGGTATGTTTATTAAGAAAAATTACATTTTGTGTCTGAATTTGTATTTTGTCTGTATTAATTAATTAGCATATTTTAGGTCACCCTTTCGAACCATTTAGATTGAGTCCTAGTAGATAAAGATCTGATCATTAGATCAAAAGTTATTCAGTATGGTATTTCTTTTGCCCACTGTATAGACTCTATATATTTTTTTAAGCAATCATTCAAAAAAAGTCTTAAGGTAATTCTATATTGAAGCTGTTTTAAATTATATACAGATAGTTAACTGTAGTTAATAAAATGTTAATGAAATGAATCATAAAAATTTAAATATTATTGACAGATTTTATATTAATGGAGTATAAGAACTGCAATATTTCTATTCATAACATTTGCAATCATTATAATAATTAAACTTACTAATTCTTCTGGCATGTTTTTACTGAAGAAAGTTTGAGGTAAATGAGTAATAGGAACTTCTGAAAATGCAAAAACAAAACATTTATTGATTCCAACTATAAATTATATAATAAACAGATAAAGGAATAGTTATTTATCTACTGAATTAAAATATCATGCAAGTGGACTTTATTAAATAAATTTTCTTCTTCATACATTGACCTAAAGATATATAAAATTTAAAACAAGAAATATTGCTGCTTTTTTTTTTTTAAAGATAAAATCTTAATAACAGAATAACAACTTTGTAATATTTATATGTAGCTAGATTAAACTTATAATTCTTAAAAATATAATTAACAGAAATAACTTACGTTTAGTTTTACAAGGTGACATAAGAAAATACAGAATTAGTTCATTCAAATCTTGCTTATCAATGTTGGTTTTATAAGGACATAAGCCTAAAAGAAATGCAATTCGCTTGGATATATCATATCCTAAACTGAAAATAAAATAAGAAAACAATATTAGCACAGAGAAAAAACTAAATAAGTATATTTAAAAATAATTACAAACATGTATTTTCTAAAAATTTAATTATTGCCAGTAATAAGAACACTGGTTTATAAATTCCAATTTTGTAATAAATATTTTTACACATTAAAAATTCTTTAAGAAGAATGAAGAAAATTAAAAAATTTTTACAACATAAATTTATGTTTTTTAAATTTAAAAAAATTCAACCATCTTGCCTGCCCTTTGATCCCCAAAAATTTGCACTCTTTGCCCTTTGAGTAAAATTAAGACACCATCCCTTAAAAACACTGCCTTCTTATTCATATTCCATTTTGAAAAAAATTAATTTACTGTTTTAAATAATAAAAAATCACTGGTAAAGTTATCTGCAATAAGTTTATAATTAATTTTTATAAGTATCTTTTTTCGAAGATTTATTAATAAAATTTTTAAGTTAATTTAAATTTTAAGAGATTTTTTTTAAATTTTCCTTTTTCTAAAAAAAAAGCAATACAAAAATTAACAATTTATTTTTTCACAATTTTTAGTTTCAATAGAAAAAAGGCTTTTAAGTTAATTATCAATTAATCTTTTTTTTTTCTTTCTAATTTTTCTCGAGAAAAAAAATATGCAAAGAGACTGCCTTTTAGCATGCCTTTAACTATTTTCATAAACTACTTATTTTTCTCTTATTTTGATAATGAATGATAATTACTTTTTGAAATATGCACATAAATTAGTATAAAGAGTAATCTAAAAACTTTTGTGGATAAAATTCAGCTACTACATAATATTATACATTTTGATAAATTTTTACAGTGTTAAGTGAGTGCCCATTTAAAACTCTAAGTGTCCTTTTCAGAGAGGAAGTGCCCTGCCTTTTTTTATTCTTAGGGAGAACTCTGGATACAAGCAAACAAGAAATAGTAGAACTAAACAATTCAATTCAAAAACAATAACTATTAAAATCTAACAAACAATTTTAATTGATCAATTGCAAGATTTTAGCAAAAAACGAATATTAGACAGAAAGAAAAATGAAAATAAATGTAAAAACAATATCGTGTTGGGATTTTCTATAATTTTAAGTGAAGATGAATGTGTCTGAAATGAAGATCTAGCTTGAGCTAATGAGTATTTCACAGATGGTCATTGCCAGCTGTAATCTATTGGAATTTAAATTTGCAAAATAAATGTACCAACAACAGAACTGTACTATACCCGCAAAATGATATAGAACTCTGTCAACATAGTTACAATTATTAATGGAGATTCACATATAAAAGACATAGTTTGTCATTGGATTTCTCAAAATTTAACTAAACACAATAAAAAGCAGGAGCAGAATTAATAAAAAAAATTTTAAATAACATAAAAATGTGGGCAGCCACATTATTTAGAAAATCATAACTGGTGATGAAAAGTACATGTCTTTTTTTAACATTTAAACATACCTAAAAAAAGCTAAATATGGGTCTTTGAAAATGATCCCATGCAAACACTGGAAAAAAGATAATGTGCCATGAAAAAGTAATGAATAATTTTTTTCTCTCCAGAAATACAGGACTTGTTGAAGTCATCAAGCTTGAAGGATACAAGACAGCCACAGTTGATTGGCACACTAATAAATATCATGCAGAAATTCTTTAAGCAGAGAATGTCAGAGAAATCATGCTCCACTATGAACTACATGCATCTTCTCTTTCAGCAAGATTGTCAGTTCAGTTTTTAGAACAAAAACGAATGAAAGTGGTAGGACATCTACTTTATTCACGTGACCTAGTTATGCGTGACTTTTAATAATTTTTAAACATAAAATAAAGTTTGTGTGGGCATTGTTTTTATTCTGAAGAAAAAATTGATGGAGCAATAAATGCATTTTTCTAATTGATTTTAAGTAAATGGCTTGAGGCATTTTTTGGAAAATACACCTGCTTAAGTGCATTGATGCTGGACACAAATTTGAACACTCCTAAGATTTTATAAATATAACTTTAAAATCCTAAGTCTATCTCAATAATTTCTGAGTGACCTCATATAAATGTATTTTACATAAAAAAATCCTTAAAGTATGTTGCAAAATATTCAAAAATCATCTTTTAACAAATATTATAGTCACTTACGTATTTAAAAACATTATCCTGTCTTTGTACAATGGAGAATCTTCATTAAATCCAAAACCAGAAAAATCAAGTATATTTTTTCTAACTTTGGCTTTCTAAGAATGAAAAATATAAATAAATAAAAAACAAAAAATCATAACATCATTAAGTTATTTTAATACTTGTGATAATATTGACAACTAGATAAATTAATTTCACAAAAAATTCTCAAAATTATCTTGTTAAAAAGATTATATTATTTTTACATAAATTATAAGTTAGTTCTTAAGAACATGTCAAAATTGATAATAAATATAAATTATAGACAAAATACAGTCAGACCTCGATATAAGGTCATTTTTCCAAAGTCCCAATTCACTGAATAGGAATTCGTTATTACAGATTATCGGATATATGGTCAAGTTTTAAAAATCGTTATCGCTTATAAGGTCATTTTTATTTGAGGCTAAAGGAGCTCTTTTCTAACAAAAGCCTATTTAACTTCCTTACAAGACAATATCCCCTCTGGAGTTCTAGGAAAATGTTACAGCCAACAAACAAGCTACAATTTCTGAAATTGTTTCACAAATTGTGGACAGTGAGGACATTGACAGTGATCCTGAGACTGTAGCTGTAACCCAAGTGGAAGCCTTCTAGGCAATAAATGTCATATGAAATTTTTTTACAAACCATGAGGGAGCTGAGGAAGGAACATTTTGAGAAGTTACAAAATCTAGAAAACATTGTTCGAAAAGGGAAACCAAAAACGAGACAGACCTGCATAAATGATTATTTTAAATAAGGTAAGATGCAATGTATGTATGTACACTTTGAGGAAATTTGTGTATTTTAAATTAAAATTTCTTTTAAAAATCTAACTTTCTTTAATTCTTTACTAATTCTGTTAAAATTTATTGACTTAAATATTTAATTTATGGCCGATCGTTTCCATTTGTATTACCATATTTAAAAAAATCATAATGGGCACTATTTACATGCTTAATTACTTACTGCTAATGAATCTGTTAAAAGGTCACCCCGCTTATAAGGACACTTTTGCGATGTACCTTAGGGTGACCTTATAACGAGGTTTGACTGTATTTTATTCTGAAAAAAAGACATATTGGTTAAGAATAAAAAAATTTATATGACTTACAACTGCATCGGTCATGTATATTAGATGATGTAAAACATCCAAATCACTATAATTGGCAGTAACAACCAAAAATTTAACTAAAAATAAAAATAAACAGGAAATTAGTAATTTCAACAACGAAATACTTAATATTCTAATAACAATATTTTTTATCTGGAGTTCACAAAATTCATATAGTTTCATATAATATCATATAAATACATATTATTTGTTGTTTTACAAAGATTAAAAAATTTGTTTGACTTTCAGTTAGCTTTAAATCAACTTTACCAGCTTAAGATGGTTAGCTGTAATCTAATTGATATTGTCTAAATATATTGTCTATTCAATAAGTAACATAAAAATAATATAAAAGATAAATATCCACCAATATGTTAAACTACATAAAAATTAGCAATAAAAAAATTATTGCCACAAATTTAATTACCAAGGAATAAATTAATTCCTGAATATGGTATAAAGCATTATTATATACTCATGTAGAAAAGTATTAAAACTACAAAGAAAAAAATTCAAAGAAATATATCAAAAAAATATATGGTCCAATTTGAAAGAAAAAAAAATGGAAAAGAGCTATTCACTAGTTTTCTGTGATAATAATGACAAATTTGAAAAAAATTATAATAGTTCAAAAATTTTGATTTAAAATGATTATAAATTTACTTTAAATTCAGTATATTACTTTATTTTTCAGCAATATTTATGTGCAGTTAAAATTATACCATAAAATATCAAAACAGAAAATGTTGTAAGAAGAAATAACAGATGGAATATGCCATAAATTAAAAGCTACATTTATAAGATAAGAGATACATTTGACAATTAAAAAATATATTACTATCTGAAATAAACATTATTAATTTTTAAAAATAATAAAGATAACAACTCTACCATTGGGTAAATCTCCAAGTTTAGAACTTTCCCCTTTATTTGGAGTTGAGATGGTGGCACCAGATGCTTTTAAAGCTCTCCTCTTATATACAGTTTGCAGCACTAAGTAATAAATGTTTATTTATGAAAATTATTCCTTAAATGTAAAAAAAAATTTCGAAAAATATTAACATCTGCATAAAAAATTTTATAAACTATTATGAGGGAAAAATAAAAAATAGAGAACAAAAATATTAATTAAATATCTTAGAATGTATGTACATAAAAAATTTATTTTTATTAAAGAATTTTAATTTAATATTTTCTTTTTTTTAATATTTTACAAATTATATATATATATATATATATATAGCTTTTATAGCCCTTTGCTTTTTATAGTAGGGTTTATTTAGAGAAAAAGGATACAAAAGCTTTAAATATATCATAATCATGTATTAAAGAAAATTTTAAATAATTTTATGTAAATATTTACAGTAAATGCAGCCTTTTTTTGAAGTGCCAGGTTTCATTACTACTCAATCACTTCAATAAAAAATTCTATGCTAATATTTTATTAGCCAAGTTTGATAATGCACGCACTTACAAATCCATTACAAGTAATATTAACTCAAATTTTATACAATTTTTGACTATGTATAAATACTTAAAACTTCGAGCACCAAAGCAGATACTATTACTCTACATTAATGCTATCCTCAAATTACATAAAAAATCAGTTTCCTTTTATTTCATTTATAGTGCCACTTCCACTATAGGAAAAGAGCTTGCAATCTTATTAGAGTTGCAATTAAAAGAACTATTTCATGCTCTGAGTAGTTCAAAACAAAAATGGTCCAAAAGTTCTTTCTGAGGTCCAAAATTTCTTTAATAAATTTAAAAATAAAAACATTATTTTATCCATACGCTGATTTTCCAAGAGTGTCGTAAGTTTTCAGATTTAACAGTTTTACTTTTACTTACATGCATTTAACTGTTCAGCATCAGCTTGCTTAACAATAGCAGGTAATGGTACTTTTGGAGTTCCTTTTGGTGTCTATAGGAGGAACATAAAAAGTTTAATTGGAGGTTTTTAATTTAAGTACAACATAAATATCTTTCCAGAATTTATTTCAAATGCACATGTTTAATACAACATTCAGTCATTATTCTGCTCCATTCATGGAGACAAATAATAATACAATATGACTGAATGCACAATATACCAAAGGTCATTATAAAATACCAAAATTTATAACAAACATATGTGTTAAGCCATTTTTTTACTAACAATGAACAATTGCACATTTTTTTAAAAATATTTATTGGTTCATTTTAAATTCTCAATTTCCATTGAAGAACTATTTTGACAATATGGATCAAAATTGTATTGTTTGAACACAGT
The DNA here is from genome assembly GCA_949128135.1 of Parasteatoda lunata. NCBI lineage: Eukaryota > Metazoa > Arthropoda > Arachnida > Araneae > Theridiidae > Parasteatoda > Parasteatoda lunata. The sequence goes on along the minus strand of OX421973.1, from coordinate 74,979,254 downwards.
ATCCCAAAAGTAGGAGTGAAAATTAGTTTTGTAGTAAGGTAGTAAATAATAACAACACTATCTATCCAAATGATCAAAATAGTAAGAAGTAATATAAGAAAGAAGGCAGAGGAAGGTTTTCCACTTCATAAATTTTTAAAAGTATGAATTGAAAAAAAATTCCAAAATTTATTTAATGTATAATTTTTTTTTTTTTTTTTGTCAAACTATAAAGTTTTTTTATTTTGAAAATGAAAGGGAAAAAAAGAAAGAAAATTAAAGAATATTGCATTACAATACATAAATGAAAGAAATAATACCTAATAATAATAATACCTAAACTAAAGCATAATTTACAATAAAATTAGGAAAATCATTAGAAAGGTTTGCATTAAAAAACTAATTTATAACTGTGAAATGATATAGCAGATTTCAGTCATATATTCTTAATGAATCATAAGAAAAAATAATTTTTAAAAGTTAATTGACAATCTGTTTTATTTTTTTACATTTAATCCGTAAACATTTTGAAGAAAACAAACTGGAAAAACAATAAAAAAATATTAACAACAAAAACAAATTTTTTATTACACAAATTTCAAATAAGAAAACATTGGCGAAGGAAGTGTAAAGGAATACATCAGGTCATTTTATTAACTACTTATAGAAAATAATAATACTGACCTTAACAGCAGGGCCAGATGGAGTCCTAGGCACATTGCTAACAACAGTCTAAAAAAATTATAAACATTAAATGAGAAAATAAAATTAGTTTTAATACACAAAATGAAATAACAGGAATTAGTTCTGAATAATAAAAAAAAAACAGCAAAATGAATATAGTTAAATTATATATAATATTAAAAGAAATAAAAAAAATACAACTCAAGAAACACAAGAATTTAGTTTTTCTTACAAGCAAATAATAAATTATATCTATTTTTAAAGTTTTTTTTAAACCCTTTAATCAATTAAAATAAGGATTTGATTTGATAATTTTAGTTCATACCTGAAGTAATGTAAACGAGCAAAACCTATAATTCAAAAACAAAAAGCTTTTTTTTAAATAAAGTTTCAATGTTTTTTTGTTTTGCAAAGTTTGAAAACTTTCTTTCGTTTCAAAAAGCTTTATGGTTATTTTTTGAATAAACTGTGGCAAAAGCCCATATTTTTAGGATTCAGAATACAAATCTGTCACAAAAAATGAATATTTATTCAGAGAAAGTAAGTTATTGAATCCAATTTTGCAACTTAAAATATTGTCTGCTCAAATTAATTAGTATATTTTTGTCAATCCTTCAAACAAATAAGATTTAATTTACACTTTACTGCATGATAATTCGATCAATAGATAAAAAATAATTGAGATGTTTTTACTTAGCGCATAATATATATAGTTTTATTTATTATTTGGATAAATTAAATTATAATCAAACTTGATAGTTTGAGACATTTCAAATTATTTTAGAAGAAGTAGGCTTAAATATTTAAATTCATTTAATACAGGAAAAAGATTGAATTTGAGCATAATGACTGAACTAAATATTTATATACTTGTCCAATGTACCATATCTACTACCAAATTTTCACTTTTAACAATATTAACTAACAAAATTTAACTTTTAACAAACAGTAATGAATACAAATTTCCCAGATATGCACGCACATTAAATTACATGTACCGGAAATACTTTAAGAAGCCACTAAGTATATTGAAACAGAAATTTTTAAGTTTTTGAAAAGCCTATTAAAAGGCTGATTCTTTGTGAAACTTGCACATTATTTATCTTCATATGCATAAGAAATGAATCTCTGAATTCCTGAAGCAACTTTTAATTTAATCTGTTAATTAATCTTTTAGGAAATATGCGACAGTAATTAAACAAAATATCTAGTTATTTACATTAACAGTATAATTTTCAACTTAATTTTTTGATAAGGTTTAGTAAGATTCTGATCTGATTAAGATTTTCATGAAGAATTTCAGAGACTCGAATGTTACATATCACACATAATTTTTTTAACTGATAATTTGCAATGTAAATCTCATATTTTTGATTTTAATTAAAATTTGTTCAGTACTTATGTTTTAAAAAATGAAAATTTACTTTTTTACACAACAAAAAAATAACAACAAATAAATAAATAAAGGAAACTTTAGACCCATTTTTAAAGACTTATATTTCACTTTGACTAAAAAGTTTATTTTTTAAAGTAAACAGGATTTTTATCATCTTAAAATTTTGTAATTTCTAAAAAATAAATAAATGAAAGTCGGAAAATTGGGACACCATAATTAGATTTTTATATATGTTCGATAACATGCAGGAAGTATTATGTATATTATAACTATATATAAACACTATAAATAGTATTTTGTATACTAACCTGGGAAACAAAGGTGCCTAATGGAGTCCTATGCATATTTAGTGAAGAAGACTAAAAAATAATTTTTATAAAATTTTAGTTTTATAAATAAAATTGATGATTTTATTGTGATAACAGTAATGGCCTTTCAAATATAAGGGGCTACTAGTCTAGCCGCTTTTAAATCATATATGAAGAATATATACCACAATTGACACAATTCTTAAGCAAAATATTTAGGATATTTAATGATTTAGTAAAAAGAAACTATCATAAAGCTTTTAAAACTTACTAACATTCCATGAAAATTTTTTTAGATAAATTTATTTTAACATTAAAAAGAAGGAAAAAATAGAACTGATAATTTTGCAAAGAAAAATAATTTAAATGTAAACATGGAAAAAAACTGAAACATTATGCATCTGCAATTTATTAATGATTAATTATATATGCAGATAATATATTTTTAATTCATTTAATTTATTGTTACGAGCAGACTCATGGAATATTTTTGTTATTGGATCTTAGACAAATCTAAGTAATATAAGCATTATATATTTTGAAAAAGACAAATTGATATAAATTTTATGTTGTTTCCCTTTAATTAGAATTTTACCAACTATTTTCGGTACTAAAACCTTCTATAATGGTACATTAATAATGGTAATTAAAATATCGGGACTAAAAAGCAATAGAAATATTTCTAACCGAAGAAATTTATTTGAATTGACCTAAGACTTGAATAAATGTTTCGAAAAAAGAATCAATGTATTTTTAATTCCTTAATATTTTATTTATATAACTTACACTAATAATCAGAAAAGTCATTTGGACATTCTATTAATTATGTTTTAGCAAGCACCTGACTTTTAGCATGTAATGCCTTATTATATTAATTTATTAATCTATCGACAGTTGTTATTTTAAATATTTATAATACAGTAAAAGATTCATAAAATGCAATTCTTTAAATGATAAATAAATTAATTAAACCACATTTGGTGTTTTAAGATTAATCTGTTTCAGAGGAATTTTGCTCCCATGTTTATAAGATAAGTTTAGCTCCTTCAGTGTTAGTCCCTACTTTTCCCCCCAACTTTTAGATGCAAGTTTCCCTGCATCAAAAAACTGGTTTGCCTCATGTTATTCAATGGGAGAGAGGTGCATAACATGGAAATTTTTGTACAATTTTATTCAGAGGCTCAACACAGAGGGTTAATGATATGTGCAATGATCTAAATAATACAAAATTCTATAAAATGCAAAATTCTATAAATACAAAATTCTATAAAATGGTCTTGTGTTTCAAGGTTTGCATTATAAAAATCTTTAGCTATAAACAATTTTAAATCCAAATACTTAATACATATATCTGAATATTAGAACAACTTAAATAGTATAATCAGGATGGGATATGAAATTAAAAGCTATAAAATTAGTAATCGATAAATTGGATCAATAGATAAATAAGTTATTCAATAAATGAAGATTTGGTTACACTAACCTGTGGTAAAATAACATTTTTCTGTAGAGTAGCTTGTTTCTGCTGAGTCAATGTCATAGCTCGTTTCAACGCCTACAAAAAAAAATAAATAAATAAAAAATAAAAATTTAATTAACAACTTGATAAAACATTTAAAAAAAATTTTACATCTATAAAAAAAATGATTTAATCAAAAATTAAAAAATAAGCAATACAATTAAACAATAAACAAGCCTGTTATACCGGTTTTATAAGAATAAAACAGGCATAATAAATTCATGTTAAAAAGAATTTTTTAATAATTACATAATCTAGTTCTACCAGTGATGGAACTTAAGAAAATATATATAGTGATTTGTTGTTTAAAGAACCAGTAGCTAAAAGATAATGCAAGTCCGCACACATTTTCACCTCAACCGCACAAGTTATTAAAATAAATTTACATTTTTTAAAAAAAATACAATACAATACAGAGAAGTTAATGGTTATGGTGAAATATTTCACTCTGTGACAAAAACACAAATAAAAACAGCATGCATCTCTTTAAGTTGACTACTGGTTCAGAAACCAATAATGATTATTTTACATTGCTCTAAATCAAATTTCAGTGGTTTCAAACCACTTTTAATTTTGAGTCTTGATGCATGAAATAGAGTTTTCCAGACACAGCAGGTAAAATAGTTCAACACTTAGTTAAAAATTTTAAATTTCAAATTGAATTTTAAATTTTAAATTAAAAATTTCAATGTCCAGTTTAATTTTTTAATGGATCTAAATTTATAGCAAACAATAAAGATATTAAGTTAAATATTTTTCATTGTACAGTATTTTCATTTATTACTTTGAATAATTTTATAAATTTTTATGACACAAATATAAATTAAATGCCATTTAGTCGTCCTATGCTTTACAACTTTTCATATTAAAATATATTTATCACTGAGTCCTATTTTACCTGAGAGCACAAGGATTCAGCTTTCATTGAAAAGCTTGGTCCTCTTAAACTTGTTAAATTAAAATATTTAATTCTCTTTAGCAAATTGAAAATTTGCAAAAAAGCAAATTGTAAGCAACAAAAAGCAATTTTTTTAGAAAATATTTATTTCTTATTCCTGCAAACAAATTCTGTCATTTTATAAATTGTTGCTTTTTCTTATAATGATCCCTTTGTGGCACATTGATTGTGAACTTTCTGTTTCTTCTTTTCTACAAAGAATTTGTCTTTAAACACTAAAATTGATATTAAAGCAATGGTTAATTTTTCTGTCAAAATTATAAGTCAATAGTACAGGAAATAAATCTTTCTATATATATGGAAATAGCTTTCTATGGAAATATCTTTCATTTTTACAAAGCAGCTAAAACAAGTACTTAGATCAAAAACAAATTGAACCATTTCCCTAATTTTGTTGGTAATTTAATAACACAGTCTGACCATTCCCTGATTTAATTGGAAAAAAAATTGTAAATTTTCTCTGATCTGAATGATTGCTTCTTTACCTACGAATTTTTACAGTGAAGTAATAACTGAAAACTACAAATAGTTCTTTTTACATTTTCAAAGATGCTCTCATAACAATATAAAAATAAATAAAAGTTCAGGTAAGTTTCCCGTTGGGAAAAAAAAACGCTAATTGAGGTTTGATGTTAAAGATTATTTACAAATTAATTTTAAAAAAAAATCTAATTCAAAAAATTTCTAAGCAGACTACAAGTAATGAACAAATTATTCAATGTCAAAACTGATATTTTCACTCGAAATTTGAAATGATTTTAAGTTTTAAAAAAAATTGAGTTATTTAAATTTTGCAATTTTATAACAAAATATTTTTTAACTGTAAAATCTAAATTTTATTTCAGATAAGAAAGTAAAATCTATTTAAAACTTACCAATTCATCATTTAATCTCTTCTCTCTATCTCTAATTCGTTGTTCTCTTTTGATGTCTGCTTCCTGAAAAAATAATAATAAAATTTAAAACAAACTGGAAACCAAAATAAAATATTTTCTAGCAATTAGCATAAAAAAGTGAAGATAAAAAATTGTGAAATTCATTCTAAATGCAAAACACAAAAAGTTTAAAAGATTACATATTTTAAAATATGGTTTAAAATAAATCAATAAACCAAACAAAAGTTCCATATTTTAAACTATGAATTTTTATTTTTTACAAAGTAAAGAATGCTTAGTTTTTATTTTCTAAAAAATTCTGGTCAAATGCTTTAGTTACCTAGAGGTTAAAAATTCATGACTTGGAGTTAGCATGATGTATATCTTACATTTCTGAAGCTCAGAGAATATATTAATAGAAATCAAATTAAGAAATAATATTTTACTCACCAGACGCCTAACTTCAGCTTCACTCATTAAAACTTTCCTATTTGCTCTATTAACTGGTGGCTAAAATTAAAGAAAGAAAATTGTAAAGGAATAAAACAGGGAAAGTGGCCAAATTTTTCAACAACTAAGAACCTTAAACAAACTTAAAACAAATCAAACTTAAGATCATAACTAAGAAGCAATCAAAATATTTTTAAGCATTCCCTTTTTTAAAAAAATAATAAATTAGGATGTACACATTAATAAAGATTTTTTTTTCTTTCTATTGTTGAAAAACTTTTGATCTAATGATCAGATTTTCACATTCTAGGACATCTTAATGGTTCGAGGAGCTGACCTCAAACTGCTAATTAATTAGTGCAGAAGATATTTTTAGTTATGAAATCAGACACAAAAACATACTTTCTCAGTATAATCATACAATTTTTCGATGAATTCAGATTTCTGACCCCTAAAATATCGCTGCAATCTGTGAAATAAAGTATGGTCTCAATAGTTTGGTCAGGAGAGCGCTTTAAAGTATGGCCTCCTTAATGTTAATTTCACTTTTTGCGTATTTCCCAATTCCTCAAGAACTTTCTACGTGAATTGAACAATTTTTTCACACAGTTATAACATTTGTTTGTCTACAGATAATTCCATACAAAAAATAACTTTTAGTAAATGTTTATTCTTTTATTTAATAATAGTCAAAAAGACTTTGAATAGTAATGTATACAATTTCTTCTATCACTTTAGAGAATATAACTTTGCATGGTAAAATATAAATTTTAATCAAAATCGGTTGATCAGTTCCTGAGAAATTGAATTTCAAAAAAGTCAGATATTTAAAATTTGATTTTTCAGGAACTATTCCACCAACATTGTTCAAATTTTGTATTTTGCCATGTAAAATTACATACTTCAAAACGTTAAAAACTGTATACCTTACAATTCAAAAATTTTTTGACTATTATTTAATAAAATAATAAATATTTACTAAAATTTATATATATTTCAGATAATCGTAATAGATGTCACAAGAGTTTGATTCAAGACGACATAAAGATACCTTTTCCATAACTAGTATCTCCGTTGATATTTTTATTGTTTAGTTATTAGATGGGAAAAGTGCGATTTCAAAATCGAAATTTAAACATTGTAATAACATCATATTGAAAACATTGGAAATAGAAAAATCATGTTAAACGAGCTGAAAAATTTATAAATAACTGATGATAAATATGATGGACGCGTCACAAATTGAAAATTTTGAAAGAAGTGATGGCTCAAATGATGCCCGGTGGCAGAGTGGTAGCTCTTTGCACTCTCATGCCACAGGTCTTGGGTTCAATCCTCGAACTGGGCAAGGTTGGCTCAGCCTTTCATCCCTTGAGTGGGTGGATAAAATGAGTACCATGCTTTGGGATTAAATACTAGGAGTTCCGCGTTCAGCTGACCACCAAACCGAAACACTTGCGCCGGCACCCCAGAGCACAAGATCCAGAAAACTGAGATGGGCACAGTAGGCCTTGGCCCTCTATGGGCTGTTGCGCCACTGAGTTTAGTTGGCTCAAATTCTAAATTCGTATTAATTATATAGAAATCGATTTAAAAAACCATAAGGAAGCGGCCAAAATTGACATGTGGACTTAAAAAAATGAATAATAAGTAGTTACTAATAAAACTAAGTGTTCTTTATCGATTAAGAAATTTTCAGAAAATAATTTCCATATTTTACAAAAATGGGTCCTAAAAATGAAACATAGATCAACCCTAAAATATAATAGAATCGCATTATAATTTTCAAGTGGAGAAACCATGATGCTTCCGCAAGTTCTTAATAGTTATTGGAAATAAAACATAGTATATGTAAACAGAATACATAGATTTTAAGAAAAATTTAAATCTGGATATTTTTTTGCAGTTCTTCTAAATCCTAAATAGCTTTTATTTTATTTTCAAGAGATCAGGCTAAGCTGTATGTTCAGTTAATTTTTGAAAATTTTTGCAGCGATATAATGTTCTTTACCACCTTGCAACAACTCTAAGAAAGTTGAAAAAGAGAAGAGTGAAACATCACATCAGGTTGCCACATAGAGAAAATGAAGGAACTTATAACACACTGACTTTCTACATTCAAAGAATTGGAAAGTAAAACGAATTTACCTTTTCTTTCTTTTTCACCACCTTCTTCTTAGGTGCAACAGGAGCTATACCTAGATATAAAAAATATATAATATTTTATAAAGCAATAGGAAGGAAAAAGAATGCCTTAAGAAGAAGAAAAAACATTATTACTACATTAAAATCATTTTAGATAAAAAAAAATATACGTCCGTAGATCTTGGAAAACATTTAACTTTATACAATAACTTTTAAGAGTAAAAATTAACAAACTGCATACTCTGTCAACTAGTTTTTATTTGCAAGAGTTTATACTTTTTCCATCTTTTTTTCTTTTTTTTCCATATGCATCACAGAATAATATTGAAATTAATGAAGTCAATTGAAACTGATGAGACACTCCCACCTTTAGAGTCTTTAATACAACTTAAAATTTTGCATCAGTCTATTTACAAATTTAATTGTTCGGGAACTTCGATTTTACGGCAGGATTTTTCTTGGTTTTGGTACTTAGAGTAAAACTAGATGCTTCAGTTATTCCAGGATCAATTAAAGGTCTCCCAACTTCCCAGTCTTTGTTCAAAAACCAAACAAAAAAGCATTAAAAAACATTTTCTAAACAGTGTATAGTGCAACTTTGAGGAGAACTCTTCCAGGCGAAAAGTCTGGGGCTGTCTGCTGCTATGGTAATAAGCAAAAGTGCATTTCTAGTGGGAGTTAAATGGAGAAATGAAGGTGTCAAATGGTTTACTCACACTTACCTATGCAAAGATCATTACAAAACTATTCACCCCACACCCCTATTCGAAGTGAAATTTGTTGTTTGTACCCATGGTATCGGCCACAACGCGAGACTGCTGCCTGGAGTTCTCCCGAAAGCCGAACTATAAGCAATTTCTTGGATAAATCAAATTTCTATTTTTATGGATTTATATTACTACTATATATAGATGGTATAAACCTTCAAAACTTAAATAGCAATTTCCTGAAAAAGTACTTTTCATCCTTTAATTTTCATTTGATTATTTTTAAACAGGCTCACAATTTTTGATTAAATACCAACTTTAACCAACTTTAAAACCAATTTAACCAACTTTAAAATTCTTTTTCTAAACGTCGCTTATACATGATAAATTATACACTTGTTATTGATTTTTAAGTACGTGGAAGAAAATTTTGATGAGTTATAAAGCCTGCAAGCCAAAGCCATCAAGTATTTCTAAAAAGAGATCTGACGTTAAAAGTAATAAATTATATACCCTGTATATAAGTCACTCCCTTATTTTTGATTCCGTGTTTGCCTATTTTTGGTATACCTCTGTATAAAAAAACAAATATAAAAATTTTAAAACTAAAAAACATTAAAAAAAATTATTAGTTCTACAAAATTTTCTCATTTCACTTTGTTCTCTCTGAATATATGTTTTCCCTCAAATAATGTTATTGTAAAATTTTTACAAAATATGGAATTACAAATTCTTTGGATAGGAGAAAACAGGACTTTTTGTAGGACTCAGAAGTTTAAATTTGTTGTTTTGTGGGTATCTTTTAAAAGTTTTCATTGTATTATGTCTTTTGAAATAATCTTGAATAAATTATCTTATTGTTTTTTATTCTCAATTTTTTCTGAAAGTAATTTCAAGTTTTCAATTGTTTTTAAAAAAAACCTTTATAAGCAAGGAAAATATGATAAGAGAAAATGCAAAATTGTAAATAACATACAAAAAATAATTTTTCAAAAGGGTTAAATTGAGACAACGTTTTTTTTATCTATCACCTTGTTATTATAGCATCAATATTTCAGGATCATTGGATGTCCGACTTTAATATCAGGGTATAAATGGACCCCCTGATTTTCATAAAAAGTTGGGGGTTTGAAAAGTAGACTTATACATTGAGATGTACGAAACATAAAGTCATTTTAAATTATAAAAAGAATAAAAAAGTCATATAATTGTTTGGTGATTCAACGCAGAAAAAAAAACAGAAACACAGAATAAAAACTTATAAACAGTACAAAGTCCCATATCCGGAAGTCCATTTACCAGATGGGTCTCTTTTTCCGGACATATTTTAACAATCGTTATAAAAAAAACTCTTTTACTTTTTCAAATTTATTTTTAAATTGCAACTTGTTAAAAAAAGTATGCAGGGATGAGAACCATTGTCGTGACTAAAGTGAGCCATTAATTGATTATTCAAAAGCGCGATTCGGGGATCATATTAATATATTAAAAATGAAGTTGAAATTTTAAAAACTATGAGGAAATTCCAACCTGTTGAAAACGCGTTTGAAAAAACTACATGAACAATAAAATTGGCACAAATTGAGTGCATCAAAAAGTAATTCAGCAAATGACAAAAATTACGATCACAGATCCACATGCGATTGCGGGGGAAATCGTTAATATTTGAGTGCAAAATACACAATTAAAAGTTTGCCAGACAAAATAATATCGTATTAAAACATTAAGAATTTAAAAACCAAGTGAAAATCCACTTTAATAACTACCAAAAAAAAACGGTAGGCAAAATCATGCAGACTTACAGTGGAATCAACACCAATCGATTGAGAAATGATGAAATGATTACTAAGTGAAAAGATTCAGAATTTGCGGTATGTTATAATACCGTATTAAAACATCGAGTATTTTTTAAAAACTATGTGGAAATCTGAAGGGAAAAAACTGTGAAAATAGCCTAACCATGTGAATTTATTAGTTGTTAATCAATGTTAATTATTGTCTATATGTTATTTTTTATTGAATAAGGATGTTTTGCACCTCAAACACCTATTATCTAGAAAAATCTATTTCTTGGACTCACCGAAGTCTCGAGGATTCCTGATATGGGACTTTCCCATGTAAAAGCCAGAAATATCAAGAAAAATGTGAAAGATAAAAAATATATATATAAAATTGCATCACACTTTAAAAATTTTTGGTGGAATTTTTTAAAGTATAATATTTTGACTATATAACTACTCATGAGCAAAGAATGATTTTAAGTCCTAGAGATTTTGTTGTTTCCTTATTTTAAAGTAACTGAGAAACACTCATGCTTTGTAATCATTTAAGAGCACAATTTTGACCTTTGATAACCTTTCCAGTTCCAGTTCAAAATTGTCCTATTTCATTATTTTATTGAACAACAGTTAATAAAGAGTTTTTTCCACTAGTCAACAAAATCACTAACAATGACTTAAGTGATTTTGTTGCAATGCGAAAGGGAAATTTAAAAAAAAAAAAAAAAATAATCAAAGAACAGCTATGATATAACAGACTATAAATATTAATGTTCCCTGAAAATTTTATTAAAGTATGCCTTAAATACAACAATTCATTTACATTTTTAATATAAGAAATAAAAAAGAGCCTATATTATATCGCATTGATAGCAAACAAATATATATATATATTCTTTATTTCTACGACTACTAAATTTATGTATATTATTCAGTTAAAACACAGACAATGTTTAAAATAAACATATGTTCTTGCTTAATATGTAATCTGCGAACTTAATATGAAACATGAATTTATTTACTTTTTTAATTAATGGAATAAATTATTTTATGAGACAATTACAGTAATGTTCATTTTTAAACCATAAAATTTCATCTACATACTTTTGGCATCGACTATCTGAATTGGTTGAACTGGCTCTGAATGAACTACATGCGTTTCCATTTCTGGGAGAGGTTCATCTATAAACAAAAGAGATGTCACAAAATATGGAACTTACAGCAGGGCACAAAAATCCCAACATTTTTAAGTATATAGAATACATGGCCAATACATTTTTTTTTTTACAAATCCTTATTAATTAAAATACCTAAATGTACCTAACAGTAGTCACTATCTGACTGGGGAAAAAATGGCATTGATAACATTCTATGAACTTCAACACTTTTATTTTACTCACAAAACAGAAAAATTCACTTTTATATACAGAAAAAAAAATATTAGATGTTATTAACAAAGAAAATTAATCAAAATTAAACAGTGATAGAGATTGTAGTATAACCACATAAGAATATTTTTCATATCATTTTCATGCTTAAATTTACAACCAATTTTTAAAGTGTATTATTTTGATCTTCAAATTTATGCATAATAAGTTTAACTTTAATGGCAATGCCAAATTTAAGCGGAGGCCTACATTCTGAATCAAACCACCATGATCATCTGAAAGAGTTATGTCATTGTGATGCCATCATTGATACCTTATTGTGGTGTAAATTTGTATGCTGTTGAAATATTAATGTACAAATAAATATTTCGAACAGTTTATTTAAAATTGAATGTTCATAATTTAACAATCTGAGTCAAAATTCTTTAATGTTCATGATTTCTCATTTCATTTTCTTACCCTTCTTAGGTATTAATTTCTGATCCTGCACCATAAAGGTGTTTGGTATTGCCTATTAGTTGTTTTATAATAATGAACATTGAAGTGGAGTAAATACAAAGATTTTTATTTATAGCAACTGAGAAAAGCTTTTTTTAAAAATAAAAAAAAATTAGTATGACTAAGGTTTAAAAAAATAATTAACTTAGTTTTTATGGATATTTAGTTAAGTAATTAAATTCAGTAACATTTAGGTATTTTCAACAATAAATGAAATTTTTCTTACACTTTTCTACAGTTAATTCATTTAATACAGCATCCTAGCAATTTTCATCAAAATTTAAGGAGTGCTATGCGATAGTTAATGATAGTTCTGATTAAATATTCACATGGCTGGTTGGGCATGTAAAAGTAAAAGATACATGCTCAATCAGCATTTTTACATGACCTAGATACATGAAACATCATAATTTTTTAGCTCTGATTTATGATAAAATAAATTTTGCTAAATAAAATGAAGCTGTTATTCATAGGCTCATTTGTAAGGTTTAAAAAAGCTTTTTAAGCCAATAATAATCCTATCAAATTTTTGTAAGTTAGTAACAGTTAATCATGACTCTTAGGTTAAGTTGTAAAAATAAAAGCATTTGTGATCTAATTTTATATTTAAAAAGTTACTACAAGGGTGCATTTTTTGGGCACATAAAAATTTGAGCTAAATTGATTTGAAATTGAGAGCTATTAATTGACTTTATAGTAAATATCAATCAAATGATTATAAATCTATAAATAACTTTTATTAATTTCTTACTACAGTCAGCGTAACATATATGTAGCTGTTTTGTTTATTGAAGATCAATAATATAATTTGCTTGTCCAATTATCATAGAATGCTGCAAATTGTATTTATTTTGTTGAATTTTCATGGAATAACATAAAAAAAAAACAAGTCATTCCATATTTCTAGAAATCTGTTTCTTAAATAAACTTATCCCCTCCATAAACTGCATTGGAGTTTCATAAATTGTATGAAATTATTTTTGGTACCCAATAATTATTACATCATTAAAATTTATATAATATCAATCACTACAATAAAAAACACATATAAACAATTAGATGGAAAAAATTTGGCAAACCTTCAATTAATTCAACCTCAATTTCAGAAGAGCCACCTGGTGCTGCTAAGAATTTCATTAATTTATTTATGACAGTTTGTTGATCATCTCCAACATGATCAATACAAAGTAAAGTTGAATACTCTTTGAGAGTGCTTAGTGAGAGCCTGTAAATAAAAATCATTGATAATTCATCGTTTTTCAATTGATTAAAATGAGCTTTAATGAAAACAAACAGGTGTAATATCATAAACCTGCCAAAAATACATCATAGGGACTCTTAATGTGAAAACCAACTCAATCTTCAATGAGGAATGAATTCATTAATCATTTTTTTAAAAAAAAATATTATTTCAAGCAAAACTCCTAAAAAATAAAAACTTAAAAATAAAAACTTAAAAATATATTCTGTACAGTGTGCAAAAAAAAAAAAAAAAAAAAAAAAAAAAAAAAAAATCAGAAAGTGAGTGCTTGTTTTTATTTGATTTTTCTAAATTTTTAGTTTTATTCTATTTTTTTCATAAATTTAATATAATAGTATATACTTTTGCCATTTATTTCCTTCATTTACCCAAATCTGTCAACAAAAAAAAAAATATGTAGTTCATAAAACAAAAATACAAATCAAGAATTACAACAAGTAATGCAATAAAACTTACAATGATAGTAAAAATTCCTTTTGTTTCCAATCATCAGAACCTTCAAGAAAAGGAAAACCTCCAAAGGCTAAAATGTTTGCTTTCAGATTTTCAGGCTAAAATAAATATTTTTATTTTATTAATGCAACATTCATATGCCACATTTGTTTACTTGTTACAAAAAACTGGCATTTCTTTTTAACGCATTAAAATTAATGCAATAGTATATGTTGATATTTTAACAAAGTTTTTAACAAATATAATTAGAAAAAATCACATAAAAGAAAAATATTTAAAAGTAAACTACAGAAATAATTAAAATTTTAAATTGTATTTTTTTGCTGGGAAATTGTCTCACATACACTATTACATTATTTCACTCATTTCCAGTTTCTCTTTACTTTAGAAATTGAATTAGTTTCTAAATTTATGTTTTAAATGCTATCTAATTATATGTATATATAATCCAATCAATTCCTGTAGTTAATTAACATAGTTTCTTTGAAACAAGAGAGAATAATTACAACTCATAGGAGATATAAAAACACCAAAAAAATATTTGTTTTTAAATTTTATTTTATGCATTTTTGCTGATTGTTTAATTAAAAAATGGATGAAAGGAGAAATCTTTAAAGCAAGCTTCGAGGAAATCACTTTAATTGAGTATTAGTTATTTAATGATGAAACATTAGTACAACCTTATTCCGCACATACTTTGCTTTCAAGTAATACGAATAAGTCGTAAAAATTAATTTTAATGTATTCAGTAGCAAAATACAAGTGTAACATGGATTTCTAAAAGTACAAGTTATAAAACAAAATACATACTTTATCAGATGCTCCAAAAAGTAAAATGTGAAGACGTTGCAGAGCGCTGAAATTTCCATTTTGAATACTTTCCCTAACTATAATGAAATCAAAATGATTAATACAAAATTTATGAAATTTTCAAAAATGCTAAATCAAATTTTAATTTTTCAACACTAATATAGAGTGCCTAAAATATATGTGTTTAAGCACATTTTTTTTATCTAATAATGTCAGTAAAAAGTCATGAATTATTTCCTTAATATTACCAAACCATATAAAAATTTAATGCTACAAATTATTTAAATTGAGAAAATACTGTTAGAAAAATACAAATCAAATTTCTTATTAAAAGTTGTTCCACAAATACTAACTTTCTTAAAACATGAATTCAAAAACAAAATATTCCCATTTATGACAACCTGTTGTCAGAGTACTTTTTTCTGACAAAAAAATAGCAGTCAAATATATCACATATAAAATAATATAATTTAATTATCCTGATTTTCTTATGTGTTTAAAAACAATTTACCTCATTTTAATCCGTGAGATTTGATTGAAAATT
Organism: Parasteatoda lunata; assembly: GCA_949128135.1. Lineage (NCBI taxonomy): Eukaryota > Metazoa > Arthropoda > Arachnida > Araneae > Theridiidae > Parasteatoda > Parasteatoda lunata. The sequence continues at coordinate 74,963,501 of OX421973.1, read as the reverse complement.
TTTCTCAATGTTAATTAAAAGTAAGCATTTAATATATATATATATATATATGTATGTATATGTATATAAAATTTTATTTTGCAAGTCAAATATCACAAATTATACAGTTTTAAAATTTTTTAGAGAAATTCTAGCTAATGAGAGGAGGTTGCAAATTTTGTAACAATACTTCAAGGCCAGGGCCTAATTTATCATAGGTTCTGAGAAACTCAGGCCTATGAAATTCTCTTCTTTCGTTTTCTGCTATACTTAACACTATACATGTTTTGTTTTGCTCAGTTATCAGAAGAAATATTTGAGTAATTTTATTAAAGCCACGTGCTCCTCTTTTCTTTTGAGTAGTGCAGTTGCTCAGTTGATAAACTTACACTAGTATTGCCTCAAATTCCTAGATTTTCTAGACAAATTCAAATTCCTAGGTTACCTAGTCCATATTTGGTACAGATCTGTGTTATTTTATGTACAATAATACAGTTACTTGCAACACTTCTTTAAAGTATCACTATATAGTAACTGAAACAGTACTTTTTTTCTTTTAAAAAGTAAAAAAAAATAATGAGAAGAATGTATATACATACTGTTTGCAAAACTTCTAATAGGTTTTCCACAGCGCATCATCTTCTTTTTCTTCTTTTTTGCACCTTCCACTAAAATATGACAATATATAAAGGAATAAGTAACAATAGTTAGTAACAAAAATAATTTATCATTAACTTATTTATAAAGATTTTACATAAAATTATTTAAAGTGTGAGTGGTTATTAGTTAATGACAATATCCTTAAAATGCATAATTAATAATAAAATGTTACAAGAAATCAAAATTATTACTTTAGCTTACACTTTGATAACTGAAATTATTCGTTGAATTCGGAACTACTTGAATTTTCTACTCATAAGTTTTAACCTTTTATGCTTTCTTGTCTCACAAATAGGTATTTCAATGAAACTGTATAGCATGAATGTAAAAAATGGGTGTTAAAGCTTATTTAGATCTGTGTTAAATAATATGCACATAAATCTAGAACACTAAAAATGAAATTAAAATTCAATACCTTTTTTAGCTTCTTCAACATTTTCATCAGCAGACAACGTAACTTCACTTGAATAATCCTAAAAAAAATATATATATATATATAAAAACATTAAGAAAGTAAAATTTGTTAAGATAGGTAGAAAGAAAATTAAAAAAACATTTCACTCATGAAACATGAAAATATTTATTAAAGTATGACTTCTTAATACAGAAAAATCATCACAGAATAAAAGAATCTAAATCCTTCCAGAATACTTTATGTTTAGAACCGAACTATTTATGCCCACATACCACCAAAACAGTTTATATTATGTCAAAGTTTCAATGAAACTTCGAATTGCTAATAATAATTTTTGCATGATTAATTAGATATTTAAAAATAATTGGATATAGGTTCCTAATATAATTTGATTGAGGTTCCTTTTGTTATTTTAGTTTGCAAAATAAAATTATTCATCATTTTAAGAAAAAAAGGTAATATAATTCGTGATTTATTTGTTAACTTTTGACAATAACTGCAGAACACTTGTAATTGACAAGTCCAGTTGTAGAACAGTCAATATAATTCAGTTCTTGGGATGTGTACTGTATTTATTATTTCTTACGCAGAATTAAACTTAAAATCACTAGATTATAGATTTCAATTAAATTGACAACACAACAGTTTACTGTTCAAATGTCGTTTTATAAATCTTCTAAAATTATGTTATTTTTCCCATGGGTGTTGCAAATGTATTGTTAACTGAGCTGATTAAAATTTTTTTCCCTTTTAAGTTATGGTCAAGTTAGGTACTCTTATATAATATAATAACATCTGACAAATTTACACACGTGGAAACCGACTAATCTAAGATTTTAGAAGGTATGAGCTACCAAAAAAACCATGATGTATACAACAGAAAAAGATTTCAAAATTATTAAATTTGATTCGATTGCAAACTTTAAAAAGTCTCCTATCTCATTTTTTCAAAAAACTACTCCACAGAAATGCAATTTAAAAAACACAAACTGTGTTAAAATATTTCTATGGTGTTATGTTATTCTGCAATCACTAAGAATAAAAACAAGCAATATATATATATATATATAAAGTTCTTCCAATGTGCAGTGTTTCTCGCACGCCAATAATAAATTTTAATTTATCAAACCCCTTAAATGTTAACAAAAAATTTTGAAAGAAAGCAAGGAAACCAATTTCCTTTTTTTTTTTATTATTAAAAAATAAGTTTTAGCAAAGATGAAAAGGTAAAAAGGAAAAATTTGTAATAATAGGTTATGGTACATTTTAATTGTTAGGGTGAAAATGACTTCTATTGTAGAAGTTATATTTTAACTATTTGTAGAAAAAAAAAAATTTTTTTTTTGAAGAGATCTTAAAATATTGGCATTCTGTTACAGAATATATATATATATATATATATATATATATATATATATATATATATATATATATATATATATATATATATATATATATATATATATATATATATATATATATATTGTAAACCCTTCATGTGCTCATTATCTTTTGTAGCTAAATCACTTGGTAATTAATCCCTAATTATATAAGTTTTGTACCTCATTTTGCAAATCCTGATGAGCTAGAAAGGGTGTATTTGATTGATCATCCTCATTTCCCTTTCCTTTCCCAAAAGAAGGAAGTAGAGCTCCATTTTCAGCATTGCCTTTCGCTTTCATGAAGCTCTGACTTTCATCTACTTTTACTTTCAACTCTGATATTTCTTTTTTCAATTTCTTAATTCTATTCTTCATCTTTTTTTTCTGGACTGATTGCAAAAGTGAAGTCTTCTTTTTAACAGGAGCCTTTAAAGCTGTATATAGAATTTCACATTTCATGAATCAGAACTAAAGCATAATAGCATAAAAGTTATATAATGTTCATATCAATTAATTTAGTGCCAATGAAAATTTGTAAAAGAAATTTGCTTAACACATACACTTGAACAATATATATGAAAGGTTAACTGCTCCCAGCTCACAAACCCTCATAATAGCTTTTGCAGTTTTTTTTAATTTTATTTTTTTATCTATGTTCGCTTTCCAGATGCTGAAACATAGTAGTGTAGTATCATTGTTTAATGAAAATACTGCTACATATTCCAAAACTTTTTTCGTATTTCAATAATACTCAGATTACAAACTTATATATTTTAAGGTATTAAAAATAATACACACATTAAAATAAATATTGATACTTCAAATTTATGCAAAAAATATACTGAATTTATCAAGCAAAAAAGGAAGTTCTATTCTTTTTTGCTTAAAAAGCTGCTTTTAGATCCAAACAAATTGCTACCCTCAAGTAGCATATGGCAGCTATAAAAAATTTTAAAAACTTAGCTGATGATACAGATTATTTTATGCCAGATGATACAGATATTTAGCAGATGATACAGATTATTTATTAGAATGACAGTCATAATCCTCTTCACACTAAATTCATCATTTACTTAGAAAATCATTTCAAATTTTTTCAAAAAATGCAGCATATCATACATTAGCAAACATAACTCAAGAACAAAAAGTGTACATGTTCAGGGACAGGCAAAAATAATTCATTAACAAAAATATAGCAAATAAAAAATAAATAAACAGACAAAGCTATAGCTGCCACTTTTCTAAAAAAAATTATTATTAAAATTTTAATTTGTAATTGAGAGAGGTAGTAAAATTGTAAATTCTCGTATTTGTATATTTAAAAGTTATTTTGTGTGTTTGTGATGGTGTGTTTATGATAAGGCCAAATTAAAAAAATATATATATATATTTCACCTACAATTGTAATTGGCCATTTCACTACCACTATGGAAAAAAAAACACCTCAAAAAGAGAAAAAGTTGACAGGGGTGCAAATACAATTCTTACATTTGCATAAAATCAAATGTGTTTGCAACAATGCAGTTGCAACAGCTCCACTTATGTTTACATATTTTCTTAAAAAGACTAAAATTTTTCGGTTTTTGCAAATAATAACTAATCATTTGAACATAAATATGCATATTAATTTATAAAAAATTGAAAGTCATGACAAATATATGAAGAAAAAAAAGTAATGGAAAGATTACTTTTTAAAGGTTTTTTTCCATCTCCTGATTTTTTTCCACCTGCAGCAGCAAGTTTTTGGTTCTTTAATCTTGGAACCTGAAGCAGTAACATAAATATTAATTATTTAAAATCAAAATACAATATCTTTAAAAAAAAAATTATTAACAAAAATATAAAACTGAATAGAGCATTAGTTATTTACTACCATTTTAGAGAATGTTTTAAAATATAAATATTATTAGTATTATTATTTCTTTTTTTTTTTTTTTTTTTTTGCCAGAGGGGACAAAAAAAAAATCTTATTCAAACAAACATTGAAAACACTATAAATTTATCAAAATCATTATTTAAATATATTATATATCGTAATTATAAATATATTTTAATAAAGATTTAAATGGAAATTATTTTATGGTAAAAAATTGCTCCCTCTCTACAACATAATCTCCTTTTTTTTGTCCCTAAAATGAATTTAATTTCCTAGATTAACTTTCACTTTAGTATTTCAACACACTAAATCTTTATGTAAAATAATACATAACAACAATAATAATGATAATAAATGTAAAGTTTTAGGGTCATTTGATTTTATCAATTGGATATCCCCTTATTGACTGTATGTCTCAAGGCTCACTCTCTGCACGCTGTTGGGTGACCTACTAAAGGCTGTAAAATCCAGAGCTTGAATCATAAGTTCCTTCATAGTGTCCAAAGTACATATACTTTCATCACATTATTTTTTAATCTTTTTTTTTTTTTTTTTTTTTTTTTTACAAAATACTAAAAAAATAAAAGAAATATGCTATTACCTTTTTAGTTATTGTTTCATTTTTTGTGCTTGAAGTAGAAGCAGCAGAAACATTAAATGAACTTTTCTTCTCTCCTAATCTGGAGTTTGGTGGAGACATTTTTTTATCATTTTTAACTGTAACGTTTACTTTTTTAGGTGCAACTGAAATTGTAGGAAGTATTTTTGAAAGAGATTTAGTTTCTGGTGAACTTTTTTGTATATCTTTCATAACTACAACAGGACTAAGTGATTTTTTCTGCAAATTAGTGTCTGTTTTGCGAACAGTTTTTTGTGGAGAATTTGTTTTTCTCTTCTGTGGTTGATCAGCTTTTCTCTTTTGTTGGCTCATGTTATTAGAATGTTTCTTTGTGGCTAAAGATTTATTCTCTAAAAAAGAAAAAAATTTAAAACATTGCAAAACAATACATTTTACCTTCAAATGTAAAATGAAGACTTAATACACTTGATACATAAATTTTTTATCTATAGCAAAATATGTTAAAAATAACTCCAAGTTTTATCTTTGAGAGTTGGTCAACCTTTCTGAATAGCTGAGATAACATTAAAAATAATTTCCTTTACAATAATATAATACAATTTATCTTCAAATTTAAAATGCAGGTTCAAATTGGTACATAAACTGTTTATTTATTAAGAACAAATGTCATTTATAAATTGCTTTAAAAATATTACCAATCTTTTTCTTTACAGGCTGGACAGGCTTTCTGAACTGCTGACTTATATTATAAGAATTTTTCTTTGCCATTTCTAATAAATGCTTATATTCTAAAGAAAAAAGAAGAAGAAAAATTTTAAAATTCACAAAACATATCTTACAATGAAATTTTTAATTAATGTTCAAAACTAATAATAAATCTTAAATTTATTTCAAATCCATTTCCCCATCTACCTAAAAGCTTTTTTCAGGGTTGGTCAACTTTTATAATTTTCTTATTTTAATTTTCCTTTGCTGTTTCTAACAAATGAAGAATATAGAAAAATATATGTAACAGATCAAGTAATATCTTTAATGAAATGTTTAATACAGGCTTAACATGAATGCAGTCGAACTTGTTTGAAACAAGAATGTAGAATGAATGCAACTTGATAGTTGAGAGATGCCTAAACCTAAGTCTGCTGTTTTGTACTTACAGCATCCATTTCGTTTTATGTATGAATACCTCCTAATTTACTTAATAATGTACATGTAGTATTTATAATTTTCCCCTTTCATCCACCATCCAAACAATGAATCGATAAAAGTGGTTTTATCGATAAAATATCAATAAAAGTGGTGAGATGTTCTGCAACTATGTGCTAGAATTGAACCCAGGACCTTTAGGGACCATAACCGAGTGTGCTCTCACTACCATGGGAAAGGGTGTACATTCCTGTCTAGGATAAGCATAGAAGCTAAATTGTATGCCTCAACACCATAAACTGTATTCTTTCATAAAATATCTTTTTATTTCATCTATTGAAAATTAGAAGCTATGTATATTTTTTATTACATATATTTCAACAATAATTTTTCGAATATCAAAATGTTTGTTACATAAACATTGAGAGGGCTGGACAACATACATTTTTGACAACTATCAGTCTTTTAAAATGATAAACAAGTTGAAAATCATAGAAAATTATTTTTCAAAAATTGGTTAAATATTAAAAATAACCATAGGAAAGTTTGTTTCTACAGCTAGAGCAAAATATTTTTGATATAAGTTATTGGCTCATAGCAAAATTGATTAGGACATATATTTTTGCTTATCTTTGTTTGAGGTTTCAATAATTCAAACTTAAAATGCCCTTTTAAACAGATTATGATCAAATTCAAAAAATGATGAAAGACTTACAATTTTAACTACTGGAAAGAAAAAGAAAATTTTTAAGAAGAACCATAAATAATCCTTGTTGAATTCAAGTTGTGCTCATAACAAATTAGTTTTGTATAGGCTTTTAAACAATAAATCATTTATAAAAAATTTACTTTTTATACTCGACTTATGTCAAACTAAAACTTACAGCAAACAAGTTCAACTTTAACAAATTTTAAATTGATTTATATTTAATACCATTTAAGAAATCAGGTTACGAATACAACCAAAATATTTCTTTTCAAGCCAGTCAATCTTCCTTATATACTGCATACAATCTTTGGAATATTTATTTATTTATTATATATTTTTTTTCTTTTTTTTTTGCCTCTAATAAATATTTAAGATTCAGTAAATCCTAAAAATTCAGAATTAACCTTAAATTAATTAAATTCTGAAAATTTAATAAACTTATTTACTTGCATACATTTGAAGTTTTTACTAAACAATGGCTTAAATGTTACCCAAAAGTTTCTTTGGAGGTAGACCAGCCTTTCTACTTTGCTGATTTGGACTATCACGTTTCTTTTCTTTCTCTAATAATAAATCATACTCTAAAAAGAAATAAAGGAAAATATTATAAAATCAGAGACAACATCAAAAGTTTGGTAAAATATAGTAATAAGAAATGTCTCAGGTATACAATGTTCGGATTTAATGCAAAGTTTAATTACTAAAGAGATAGTATTTCACTAAAATCAAGAAAAATAACTTATGGCCTGATATAGTGTTTCTCAACTTTACTTCAAATGTTTGAAAGGGTGAGAAGAGTGAGTTTTTATTACCCTGACATTAATAACTAAAAGAAAAGAAGAAAAAAAAAGAAAAAAAAGAAAAATGGGATAAGTAGCTAACTCAATTTAAAATTATATAATGAAACTAGATAATTTTTTTTAAAAAAATAAGAAACAGAAGAATAGAAAGGAAGGACAGCTGCTATTACTTTAATCAAAATATATTTAAAAAAAATTTAAATAGAGTATTCTTTGTGCTATCTATAAAAATAAAGCTAGAAAACATTATTAAAGCACAAATATATCCATAAATAGATATACAGTGAAACCACCAGGAAAGACAACCTCTGTGCAGCGATCATTTCTATGTAGCGACCACCTCTATTTACAGCCACTTTTGGAAGGCACAGAACTTTTTCCATACACTTTGCGTTAAAGAAAACCTCTAGGAGAGACCATCAAAAACTCTCCCAGCAACCGGGCAAACCTCCACACCAAATGCAGAAAAGTCAAATAAGGAAACACGAAAAAATATAAGAATAAAAAATAGTAACAAAACAAATAAGTAAATTCAAAATATTTCTGATTGGCTCTTGTTTAGAGAGCTTGTTTTGATGATCTCTTAGAGAGATTGACAATCTCTTGTCACAATCAGAGTGTACTAAAAATGATGGTATCAATGATTTAGTTTTAAAGTTAAAAGTTTAAAAAAAAAACTAAGTTAAAGAAAATACTAAGCATCTCAAACAAACAAACTGCTTATTTTTTAAAGTAAATTAATCTTTATGGTATAAAACTATATGCATACTTAAACAAAAAAAAATTATTATTTATTATTTCAAAATAGTTCTATCAATCATAATTGGTAAATTTGTTTTTACACAGAATTATAACAGCCATTTTTATTGACGCTAAATTTCCTTCAGCGATCTGATTTTCATGACACCAACATAAGAGGCACTAAGAAAATGTCACAGAGTAAAATTAAAATCGCGTGCAAAAGATCATGCACCTTCGATAATATTTTTCAGTCAATGGTGTTACTCTCTAAGAACGACCAACCTCTATTAACGACCATTTTAATTTAAAACAGAGAGTGGTTGCTTCCGAGAGGTTTCACTGTACTAGTTTTGGTTCTAAGATTTAGAACTTTCAACAGCATCAAAATGCAAAATTAAAGGAGGTGAACAGGAAGGTGCCAGAAAAAAAAATTACAAGCAAGTTGCAACGAGGAAGAAAGTGATTTAAAATTATTAATTATGTGACTTTAAAAGTATTCTACTTTTTTCTCCCACCTAACTGTAGGCATGCCAGTTTTATTAAGTCGCATGTCCTTGAAATAAGTGGGGGCATTATGTAAATAGGGAAATATTCTGGTAAAATAATGTGACAAGTAATGTTATCTTATTCAGCAAAATTTTTAAACAAAAAGCTTACCGATTGGCAATTTTTCTAATTTTACAAATGGTTGCATACAGCTCTGAAATGGATCAACAGTGCAATGCACAGTTTTTGTTGGCTTATGAAGGAATTTTAAAATAGAATCAATCATATTATCCGTCTTTCCTTTGGGCAAATCCAGCATGTAACAAATTTTCTTTAAAGATAAATCTGGAAGTCTGAAATAAAAAATATTAACTCTCATAAATATACAATGCTAATTATCAATATCTAATCAACTTAGCTTAACTATATTCAGTAACGGTATTAGAGAACATGTGATTAGAAAGCTAATTGCAACAATTTTATTATAGAATATCTGATGCATAGAAAAAATTATTTGTGAATGATTTCAAAGTGTGTAATATATTAGCTAAATCCAATAAATTGTGTATTAAAACTAAATTACAAATTTATTTGAATATAACACTTTTCAAAAAGCGCTAAAAAAAAGCTTGTAATGTTGTTTATCACACATTTTTCTCCATCTACCCTTATTTATTACAGTAAAATTATTCATGGTGGGATTACAATAGTTTATTTTCGTTACTATTTGCCCATATATTTTTTTAACTGTTAATTGCTAAAGAACAGAAAACATGGAACAATTCATAATAGTCTAACTGTATATCCTTCACCTATTATGGTTGTAAGGTATTTTTTAGGCATTGCTATGCCTAACAGTATCCCTTTTGTTTTTAATAGTATCTTTACTTTTGCTTTAGATTTGAACTTATGTTATCTCATTAAGAAAATAATTTTATGAGCTAGGGTTTTAATAATTTTGAACAAAAACAGTGAATATGTTGCTGAACAATATTTTTCATGTTTTATGAATATGTGGATGATCCCACAATTATATATTTAAATATTCTATTGTGACGCTTATCGTCACTCAAAATTAAAATCAATATTTTAATTTTGAGTGACGATAAGCATCACATCCATGATATAATAACAGTATTGTAGCTTCAAATTAAAACCAGATGAAGGAGGCAGATCGATAGTTGTAAAACTACAAAATTCGACCCAACAAGATTTATTACTGTATTTACTTAGAATAATAATTAAGTGTATGAATTCATCACCATAAAAACTTGATAATGTAAAACTGTCAATTGATAATGTAATTTTACTTATTTTGTCTTGATTTAAAAATAAAAATAGGAAATATTTTAAAGCTAAAGACATTATAAAATATGGTAACAACTAGTGACACTTAATTACATGGCCATTTGTGAGTTTTAATAATATTAACACGTTGAATGCCACGCTAATTTTACATGGCTTGCCCGTCTAGCCAAAATGATTTTCTCAGTATGTATTGCATTAATTTCTTCAAACCATTTTAGTAACGATAATAATATAAAAAAATTAAAAGCATTAAAAATTCACTCGAATTATGTGTTTCTAATAATCTTGGCTTCGCCTCGTCACCGCTGACCCTCGTGGCGCTACGTACAAACTCAGTGCTGATCATCGGTGACCCCCATGGCATTCAACACGTTATGGTAATTTTTGCAATTTGATAAACATTTAATAAATATTCAAAGAAATAAACTAAATATGCTTACAAATATTTTACATTTAAACATACCCTAATCAACAAAAGTATGAAAGTTAGACAATTGATTACTTTATTATACATCATAAATATTTATTACTTCTTTAATATATGTTTCCTCTTCAATACCTCTTCAGAGAATCTATCAAATGGAAAACCACCAAATTCCAGAATTTCTGTTTTCAACTGAGCAACATCAATCTAAAATTACATAATATAAATCAGTCACTGACTAATAAAAAATCCATGTGATAATAATTATGAAACTAGAAACAAGCAAGTTTTTTTTACGGGAGTTTTTTATGAAATTACACAATCAGATACACCATTCATATTTTATATCTACTGAAAGAAGATAAAGATACACTTTTTGGAAATAGTAATTCGACTAAAGAAGTTTCCCCCCCCCCTAACTGTAACTAATCAAAAATGAAATAAATATTTGTAGTTACTTTTTTATAATGCTAATAACAAAATAACTTATTTAAAAAAAAAAGTTTTTTTTTTAAATTTAGATTTTAATGATTTGTATTTATTATATCCCAATAAATTCAAAAAACAAATTTACCATGCATAATATTAGAATCTATATTAGAATTATATTATTATCTAATATTAGAATTAATATCAGTCAAGACAATGTAAACAAAAAAATTAAAATTCATATACTTACAGGAGCCCATTTATCAAATAATACTCTGTAGAACTGCCTTGAAAACTTTAAATCAACTTCATTTAAGGATTTTTTCACTGTAAAAATAAAAGTGCAGTCATGAAATATAAGTTGAATTTCGGTAGCATCTAGTATGTAAAACCACTTCTAGCATTAAAAAATGCATTACACACAATTCACAATAGGTGCAACTGATTTTGCTTTATCTATTTAATAAAAAGAAGTGCAATATTTATAAGAATAATACTGAAGATTCCATGCAGTTTTTTTTTTTTTTTTTTTTGCATATTAATTTACAAAGCATTTAAAGACACCTAAATTCTGAGTTAGTACTATTTTGAAACAGCAATCAATGACTTTGTAGAGTAGCTCAAACAAAATGCTTATTTTAGCTGATTACAAGTGAGTTGATTCTTAAATTATCATTACTTAAGAATCAACTCAATTTACTGTAAATGAAATTAGGGTTGTGATTCATATATTATTTCAGTCTCTTTTATTTAAAATAAGCACTTTATTTGAGCATTACTAATGCTTAATAAATCATTAACAAATCATGCATTTGAGTTTGCCAATGCATATCAGAGATTATAAAAATTCTTAGAAGCAATGACTGTCAAAACCATTAACTGGTTAATGTTAAAACTAAAGATTTAAAGAAAGATATTTTAAATGAATGCTATCTAATACGAAATTTAATTTCAATAAAATTTTTACTAAAATTTATATAATGGTAAGAAAAATTCTTTAAGTATACATACAGTGTAAGAAGTTTATAAGCCTTGAATCTTTCTCAAACATATCATACTTCTTGAATGATGAATTAGATAATGGCACCAAATTTATTCCTAAAAAGAAACCTTCTCTTAATTACCTACTGATATTAAACTCAAACATTTATTATCTCATGTAAATATACTAAAATAACATAAAATATTTATTGATAACATTCTATAACCTATCACAAACTTTAAGATGAGATACAGTTTAATAAAAATTACAATAATGTATCCTATTCTAAAAAACCCTTACACAGATATGAAAAGTAATCACAAATATTGATTTGAAATAATGCATCAAACTTGGGCTAATATAAATTCCCTACTATTTACTAATTTGGTTCTAAAACATGTTTAATTCTAATCCTTCACAGTGCTTCAAATGAAATTAAACAATAAAGAACTGAAGAGCCGCGATGGCTCAGGGGATAGAGCGTTCGCCTTCCAATGAGGCGAACTGGGTTCGAATCCCAGTCAATACGAATTCCGCATCCGGCTTGCACTGACCACAGTGCTGACGTGAAATATTCTCAGGGGTAGACGGATCATGGGTTAGAGTCCCCTTGCCGTCAGGCTAACCGTGGGAGGTTCTCGTGGTCTTCCTCTCCATGTAACGCAAATGCGGGTTAGCTCCATCAAAAAGTCCTCCACGAAGGCAAATTTCTCCCAATACTCGATCCAGGAGTTCCCTTGTCTTCTGGATTGGGTTCAAAATTACAAGGCTACGGAGTTGAACATTAGTAGCCCTAAACCCATTAAGTTGGGTCGGCTGTTCAACGACGGTTATAAAATAAAATAAAATAAAGAACTGAAGCAAGATACTTTTCTCGGTCCATTCATGTTTTCTTTTTGTAAAACTTTCTTTGATTATTTTAAAAATAAACAACAATTATCTTATTTTATAATAACACAATGAACAGAACTGTAAAACAATCATGAAAAAATAAAAAAAACAGAAATGATTTTGTTAAAAACAACTTAAAAACTGATACGATTAACCCCTTAACTGCCGCGGGCGTATATATACGTCTCGGCCAGAAAATGCGTTAACTGCAGCAGGCGTATATATACGCTTTCGCGAAGTACGATGCTTTGTATTGCGCTGCTATAAATAGAACTACACCCCCTACTTCTGAATGCAGTAAAATGGCCTTGAAAGTGTTTGCCAATGTTTAGCAATGAAAGTGTTTGCAATGAATGTATTACCAATTTCGGAGGAGGGGAAAGGGGGAATGGGATGTGTTGAAAAAGTGATATTATCATATTTATTGCTTGTGTGTTCCTATTTGAGTAAGATCGGGTTTATTCTTCTTTCGCTATCGTTTCCCGTGTATATTCGTCGTGAATCCTGCTATCAGTGCAATGAGTGTGATGTTGGTTTATGTGTCCAACCATGTTTCAGGATTTATCATACAACAGCTACATTTTAACATCTTTTATGTTGTATTTTAATTCTTTAATTTAAGTTTTGTATTTTGTATTTTTAATTTTTCTTCTCCTGTGAAAGTAAACTTTTTTAAATTGCGACGTGTGCACCTTCCCCCCCCCCCCACACCAAAACACCGCGTAACAAAGCGCACTTGAGCGAAAAACGGTGGCACTAGGGAGTGAATCACGTAAATTTTTATCAGCAGGTAAGGGGTTAATAATATGATTGAATAAAATTTTATCAACAGCATAATAACTAGAAAATTTGTTAATTCGTTTTTTAAACATAACTTAAGATAAAAATTACTCATCGTATCATGAAGAATCAAATATTAGCACTTTAATGGAATCATCAAATTTTAGTTAAACAATCCAATATATTTTTCTTTCCAATTGTAAAATCAATTAGGTACTTACTTTCAGAATTGGACTGACTACGTATTTCATGCTTTTCCTTTGATTCAGACTCCTCTGCTACAACAATATTTTTCTTTTTTCTCCTTTTTACAGTATCATTCTCTATTTCAGTAAGTTTCCTTTTATTTCCTCCTATTGTAAAGAACAAGAAGTTTTCTTTAATAAAAATTATGTTATTAACTAACTATTTAAATGTGTAATGCTTTTGGTTCTTTCCTTATACTTTTTTAAGAAAGTCAGTTTGGATAAAAAATGTATCTTCGAGCCACAATTTAAATTGATTTATTTTTATCACCACATATCTTAGTTTTGAGTCACTGTGGCACAATACTCAATTTACGTGAAACGGTACAAATAGTCTACTATAATTTTCTATAAAAGAGGAAATTATTTACAAAAATTCAATTTTTACATTTTTATTAAAACCTTATTGCTTTCACTTGCAACAATGATAGGCGATCGCAATGCTCGAATACGCCATCTGGGGAAAAGACGGGTTCCATGCCTTCGGCCCTTTCCTCCTCCTTTTTTCAGTTGTATAGGAATGTACTAAGATATTTTTCCTTTTCTTAATATTTCTCGTATTTTATTGTTAAAAATATTTTTCAAAATTTCTATGAAGCTTTTTTTTAGAATTGTTTCATGTAGTTGTGGGGGCGGAGTTATCGACCATGCCAACCGTCATCTATCAAATGGTACCTCTGGATTGATTCAAGTTAGCATGGCTTATATACCAGTGAATCGATGTTTAATTTTCATAGTGGTAGTTACGCCACAATACTCCCCCACCAGAATTTTATCAGGGATAGAATTCGATGAACAGATACCACTAGTTGCTGTACTTTGTGACAGACCGGGAAAGCGGTCACCGGATTTTTGAGTGCTAAATGTGAGAGGTGTATTAACTTCACAGTAGTAGTCGCTCCTGTGTTCCCATTAGCAGTTGAGTGTATGCAGGCGTTGAGAGTGTATGACGTTGTATGTTCGAGACGAGATTGAGTAGCAACAGCGCAGGAGGGTGATGATGCAGTCACAAATAGCAAGTCAACTTTCAATGTGGACTATCCATCGAAGTAGGCGTTACTGTTAGGAATTTTGATAAGGGGGCGTTACTGCGTGATCAAATCACGTTCGGAGGTCACCAATGTGGGGGGCGGAGTTATCGACCATGCCAACCGTCATCTATCAAAAGGTACCTCTGGATTGATTCAAGTTAGCATGGCTTATATACCAGTGAATCGATGTTTAATTTACGTAGTGGTAGTTACACCACATAGTTTTAAGTTCCATACAGTGTCCTAACTTAAAAGATTACAATCTATTTGAAAATCAAGACAAAAACTAGCGTACTTCCTTCTCCTATAACTCTCCGCACGCTAAAGGAGGAAACATACGAAGTGTCGCTATAGGTAGAGAGTTCTGCTCTACGCCACAAGTAACCCATTTCTATCGCCAATAAAGATTTGAATTAACAATTATAAACTATGTAATATTATTTTAAAGAACATGCATTATAACTAAGTGTCCATACCATATTTATACAAATGTCAATTGAAATTGAGAT
Source organism: Parasteatoda lunata (assembly GCA_949128135.1). Classification (NCBI taxonomy): domain Eukaryota; kingdom Metazoa; phylum Arthropoda; class Arachnida; order Araneae; family Theridiidae; genus Parasteatoda; species Parasteatoda lunata. Next base: position 74,948,131 of record OX421973.1, on the reverse strand, counting down.
GAAAATCCAAATTTTTGTGACAATCTAGAAATTAAGCTTTACATAACATCAAATATAAAAAAATTCAGAAATATATGAACTCTTAAGTCATATTAAGAGAGGATGCAAAAACTTAAGTTGTCAAAGAATAGATTTTAGCTAGGCCTACACGTCTTGGGCCTAGGTGAATTTTAAATACTCCAATGAAATGTCAATAAAAAATACTTACTAGTTGAGATAGCTGTGGGCAAAATATTTTCTGAACTTCCTTTTTCTGTAAACATCTCTGATTTGGATATCTTTTTTAATTCACATTCTACAATTAACAAAATTAAAGTGAAATACAATCATTTAACAGTGATGTAAAATTATATTGATTTAAAAAAATAAATAAATAAATGGTGATAAAATAATTTACTTTAACCCACGGATGGTTTAGCAAATGGGTTAAATTAGAAGAATTTTTTCCCTCAAAACACAATTTCCCTATCGAATAACATCGACAAACCAGTTTTGCTATGCGGTGAAGACTGCTTTATAAAATACGACTTTTTATGTACAGAACCGTCAGTGGGTTAATTTGGGATGGCATAACAGTAAAATATTAATAGATCATGAATGTATAATTAAAGGACCACATCTTCAGCACATAAAAAGCCTAAATTTTTTATTTTAGAATGCAATTGGTATAGTAAACCATAGTCTTTTATCACAAAAAAGACTAACGACTAATAATAATGATTTATTAAATATTTAAAAATTCTAAAAATGATTTAAGAATTATGTTATTTATCCTATCAATAATTTTTTTAGAAAATTAAATTACATTATAGTTATACAGGGTTCCCACTCTTTTAACAAAGCAAAAATTACAAACTTTTTTTGAAAAAATTAAGGACCTTAAAGATAGTATGATTGTTTATAATCAAATAGACAATACCATTAGTGACAGTGCAAATTATTTACCTTTCTTAAAAACGAAAATGATTAAAAAAAATAATAATAAACAATTTTATTACAGTACTGATATAATTGTATTAATTAAAAGAGTTTGCCAATGAAGGACAAGGCAACTTTTGCCAACCCGGATTGGGTTTTTTTTAAAAAATATTTTTAGATTGTTAAGGGTTAACGACATCTATGAAACTAATCGGTATTCCATTATTAATGATTTCATTCCATTATTAATTATAAAATTAAAGTGCAGAAATTAAAATTCATAATTTTTTTCATATATTAAAAAAAAGAGTAAATATATATAATAGTTCAAACATAATAATATGTTGAACAGACAACAGAATCTTTATAGTAACCAAGGCAACCAGCGCCCAGGATTTGCCAGTCCCTCCCTGAGTATAATATTCTGAATATTATCGTATTTAATAACTATAGCTTTCAACTAAGATCTCGATATTATTATATTCTATATATCTGTTATCTGCTATTAAGCAATTTTTTTTTTTAATATTGCGTAAAATGCTAAATATTTATGCATAATTTTTGCACAAATTACGCATAAATATTTAGCATTTATATAAATTGCATTACTTTAGCACTTTTACAAATGCTATCTACTAATAATTTTATGCCTATTACCTTTTTCTCTGTCAGCTGATTTTATAGTGGGATCCAATTTCTTAGATTCAGTCAAACCTGAGTCTTTTTTACTCTTTTTCTTTAAATGTGTAACTTTAAGTATTTCATCTTTGTTCTCGCCAATTAACCTAGCAGCTTCTCTAATCTGATTCAAGTCAGAAATTAAGCCTTTCCTTACTTCATCTTCTTTTGAGGATCTCCCCAATTTTGCTGATGAATCAAAATCTTCATTTTCATCGATCACCATGACATCCTCATCTAGTGATTCATTACCTGTTAACTCATTCGATTTCAAAGTAGTTGAGTTGTCATTTTCTTTTGGCACCTTAGCCTCTTCAATTTCTTTATCTAAAGTAGACACTGACTCACTATATAAATCATCACACGAAACTTCAGAATTATGTTTAGATTTTCGTGACGTTATGTCTTTTAATTTTTGAGGGGAATCATCAACATCAATATCAATCACCATTTCAGCAACAACACCATCAACTGCAAAACAAGATACATTGGAATCACTTCCAGTACCAGCTTGCGTTTCCGATTCCATTTTTGCTCCTCAAATTTTAAACCCTGTAAAAGAAGAATATAATACAGTTAAGTCGTATAGATAAAATAATAATAAAAATGGCACTTAAATACAAATAAAATATATGTAGTTATTTTTGAAAGTGGAATAAATACACTTGGAGCTTATTCATTTAATTTTATAATTTTAGTAATCATTGCTACCTTTTGAAACTCTGTTAAATTATCGAAATAAAAACATCACCCGAAATTCTTTATCTTTTCCAATGGCTTTATATTCATTCAAAAAACGTTTTAAAACGTCGGATTTATACCACTTTCCAAGTTGAGTAATCAGTTTCAAAAATAATTTCATATTCATTTAAAAACTTAACACATCAATACACTTCAACACGATTTTCTGACATCAAAAGGTTAAGAAAAGTTGTTATTTGATGGTTCAAAAATTATGTTAATATGTATTCATAAAAATACTTACTTTTTCTAAAGTATTCTTTTTAAATTTTTATTTATTTATGTTTTTCTTACTAAATTACATTTTTTCACAAATTGCATAAAAAATTTGTGATAATATTTTTTTGATACTCAATGAGAATTAGAGATTGAGAGCTAATAGGCAGGCATTGTGGTAATAGGTACGTAATATACAGATTGTGATAATATATTAACAGCATTTCAAAAGAAATAAATACTAATAAATTTTATATATTTAATTAAATTTTAATTTGTTTGCTAATCTTATACTAAGAATTTTATTTATTTTTGTATTATGTTCAGCATATTTTAAAATGGTAAAAAGAAAGGGCCATTTTTTAGTGAAGGCGCACCGTATAGCAAGTAATCCTCACTTCTGCCGGGTACTGAGTATACATACAATCATTACCTAATTTCGTTTTCTAAATATAACCTAATCTTGAGCCGTACTGGCTCAGGAAATAACCTGATCGCCTCTCACAGAGGTGAAACAGGTTCGAATCCCGTTTATTTTAATTTTTTTTAAATGAGATCAGCTAAAACATTTAATAAAAAAAGTAAACAGTTTTTAAAAAAAAACTACGAACTTCTATTACAAAACAAAATTTTTATAACAAAAAAAAAACTAAATTTTTATGATTAGTTAATAGATTCAATTTTTATAATTAGTCTAATTTTTTTAATGGTTGAAAATGGAAGCTATTAAATCCTTAGATCTCCCCTTCCCTCTGAGTATGCACGCCCATGAGTTATAAGATTTACAAATATTTCTTTTTATAGTTAAAACCTTTCAGTTTTGTTCTTTTCAGAGTTAAACATAGGACTAACTTTTGATATTGGTATTATCAGTTACACTAATTCCTGAATCACATTTTCACATTCTTAAATAGATATAACTTTTATAACTAATGAAATCAGGCTAAAATAATAAGATTTCAAAATTATAAATGCTTAATTAAATAAAAAATGTTTAATTTAAATCTAAGTCAACAATTTTGTTTTTACAAAAATCAAACAATTTAAATTGACCAACCTTGTTGTTAAAAAAAGGAAAAACTTCAGGCAAATTAAATTATATAACAAAATATAAAATTGTAAAACTTGAAATCATTGCAAGATTAAAATAAACAAAGGACTATTTACAGTACCAGAAAGATTTTAATAAAACAGTGAGAAAATCATCATTTATACAAAAGCTTTTTATAATTAATTTAAATAAGAAAAAGAGACGGATATTTGGTAAAATAAATTTCGTGTCTTAAATTATCAAAAAACAACTTTCTTTACAAACAGTATTTATTTCAAAATGAGAAAAAAAAAGTTTTAATTTTCAAGCTGACTTTATTTCTCTCAAGTAACAGATTTCTAAATTTTATTTGTAGAAAATTCATAAGCGTTGTAAATAATTTGAACTGAGATGAATCGAAAGTGTAAGATTTAGATAATAACAAATAAAAAAAAAACAATTTTATTAAAAGAAATCTGAACAACTTGAGAAACTTTATTTTTTAAAAAAAATATCCGTGTCAAAAAAGAGCTTGTTTATATTTCTGGCTGAAATTATAGGCTGATCAAAGAGTCGACTTCAGTTACTTTACGTCACAGAAGCTCTATGATTGGACAAATGAAGAGATTTTCTAACGAAAATGGGGTGGCAACATTGCACCCAAAAAAATGTAAACACCCTGTACGAATCAATAATAAAGTCAATTAAAGGTAAATATATACATTTCCTATGCTTATAATTATGAAACTTTAAAAGCATCTTTACAATTGATCATCTTTTAAAAGGAGATAAAATTAATTCCTAAAACGTAAACCTAAAAATTAACAATCTGTATATAACGTATATCATAGTAAATCGACTTTTTATTTCATTTTCCATTTTAAATAGGCAACATTAAGTTAAATACTAATTGAAAAATGATAAAACATTGATTGTGCTAATGCACTAATGTCTAGAAGGAATGTGAAAATTGCAAAGAAACTTACTTATGAGACATCTGTGGGAGATGAGGATCTCACTACTGCAAGTAACGAAAATTCAAAATGGCGGATGTCACATGTCAAGATGGCGGAAATATCCAGTTCGCGGTTACAGGACAAAATCAAAATGGCGACTTGCAGTTGATTGATTGTTTTGCTTGATCCAAAATATTCACTTCACTATCAATCTAATCAATATTTAAAAAATATTCTAGACATAATTAAATATAATTTTTTATTTCTCACATAAAACGGTTTTAGAACTATTATCTTGTGCTAAAATAAGTTTGTAAAGGACTAAAGAGGAACACTAAATCCCGAATATTAAGAGAATTTAAATTTTTTTAAATAATAATAAGAGCTTTTTTTTTTTTTTTAATTTTTTGGATCAATGTTGAATTTGTAAGTGCTTACTCTATGCTGTAAGATTTTTCTGATTTTTCTTGAAACGATACTGAGTAAATTATTATTTTTAACTGTAATTTTTTTAAAAATTGTAGGGAAGACAAAGTGCATCATACGTTTTAGGAATACTAAATAGTTAATTAAAACGACTACAAATAGTTATATGAACATGTTATACTTTTATAATCTTAAAGATATAAATATATTTTAAAAACAAAAAATAATATTTTTTTTTTATTAAAAAATCTTTTTGGCTCTCCCACTTTTAGCGCGAAAATATGTGGGCGAAGCAATTTACGGTAGAACAGTTTAACGAGGGCCAAAACTGCGCACCCTCCGTTCCTACGCGGGCTGATCAAACCGGTTACCCAGCAGCTCATTGACCGTTGCCAGTGATGCTTGACTTTGGTGATCTACTGGGGATCATATCTTTACAATGAGTCCACTGTGAGAAGGTATGGGACAGAATGTAGTGGTAAATAAAATTAATTTATGAAAATAAGATATAACTAGTGGAAATGAGAAAAAAAATGCCCTATATTTATGTAGATTTAAGAGGTCTAACCCCGTACAAGGGGAGGTCGTTACTTCAGAAATTCACTTAGGGACAACACTTGGTTTATCTGTAGCAAGCTTTGAAGATGTTCTCCCCTTAAACTATTAAAACGCACTTAGCAGAGAGTTTCAAGAAAAAGAAGTTTGAAAATTTAAAATCGTGCATATTTTGTATATCACTTTGTCAACGGCGCTTTCCTATTCTCTTGCTTATTATTGCTTTTTTTCCCCTGTTTATAAATAGTATTAATTTAAATTGAATATTACTTTATTGTATTTTTTTAATTATGAGATATTATTTAACATTTAAATTACAGTATTTTTCTTTACTTTCTATAAGAAATATTTTTCTGTTTACAAATTGTATTAGTTTAAATCAAAATTATTTTATATTATTTTTTGTAATTTTTTAATCATTAGATTTACATGGCGTAACATCAGTTTTCATCGCGAATTTTTAATAAAATTATAAGATATAATTGGTACGTTTCCAAACTTTCAGAAGATTGAAAATACCTTTAAAATGTTAATCAGATTTTATTCCTTCATTTTTTGCATGATATTTTATTTTCTAGATTGCAAATAAAACAAAATATTTAATCAATTAATGAAAAGACAAGTTTTTTTTTTTTGCTGTCATAAAAGTTTTACTTTATAAATATTATTAATTATCGAAACATTATATTATTAATGTTATTAAAATATCAAAGAGTATCTAACAGTTAAAAATATAATAAATAAAATAAAATTGTACTTAATAATTACTATTTGTAATTAGAAAAAAAAAAAAAACTCATTTTAAGAAAACAGAGAAGGAAATAAAGTAAACCACTGCGCGTATCGTACTTCAAGTATTTCGTAGTCAAGCATGTATCCTACCACTACATTACTGTGCCATTAAGTGCGATTTGTCTAATACATAAAATGTGCTTAAATTTTCAAGAATGTTTTTCTTGGAATTTGCTAGCTAGTGTGCTTTGTTTATTGTTTTGAAGTGTGACCACACTTAAGGCGTACTTCTAGTAAAGTGTACTACTACCACGTTGTATCCCAAAGTGAATTTCCCAAGTGTAGTGCACACCTTGCTAGCTGGAGTGCCTGCAGTGGATACCAAGGGGAGGAAGGGGAGTTGTTGCTATTCTTGTTGGGTGAAACTTTTCTTAAAAATTATTTTTAATAAATAATATTATATAGATTTTTCATATCATAAATAATTTTATATATTTTATTCATAATATGAGAAGCCTATATATAACCAATGATTAGTTGACTTAAGTAAAAGACTAGTTTTAATTATTTTTTCGGAGGGATATTTTTTAAAACTTTTTGGAGTCATTATTTTGGTCATTTTTATAACATTGAATAACAAGATGTCGCCTCGGATCCGCTTGTCCATCCGACTTGCTTTCGTTCTTCTTTTACTTATCTTCTCTATATTATCATTGGTCTATCTCTTTTTCGTTTGCCTTCTCCACGTCTACTGATGGTATTCTTGTGGCACGGATTCTCCAAATATGATCTATTCATTTCCATATTTTTCTTTTTATATTAAGTTTGATTGATTCCTGTTTGGTTTTACTGTCTGAATAAGATATGGTTTGAGGCCGGAATAATTCTTAAATATCTGTTTTGCCAATTGTTTAGCTTTCGTTTTGCAGTTTTCTAAATTTGTTGACACAGATAATAGAACATTCCTTACCACTGATTTAAAAATATTAGTTTTAGTCTTTAGCATTAAATTGTTTGATCACCAAACCTTTGTTAACCTTTTGAAATAATTTTGTGCTTTTAAAATTCTTGCCCCTCTCTTTCTGCATCTATTCCTCCCTTCCTATTAACTATTCTAAAAGGAATGTAAATTTTTCCCGACTTCTATTTTACCACTTTCAATTTTAATTCCTATCTCAGTCTTGCCATTTATTCACCCAGTTTTGGATCTGTTTTTATTTAATCTGCACATTTAAAAAAAAATGTCTTAAATTGCAGATCTTCAAATTCGCTGGCAAATCAAACAATGTCCTCAACAAAATCTAAATCCTCTACTGTAGTAAAGTTCCATCTTATTCCTCATTTTACATCGTGGATTGTTTATAATTGATTGAATAATAAAAAATACACTGAAAAGTTTAAAGCAAAACAGAGAGACCTGTAGATTTCGAAACGTTTTATATAACCATTTTACTTAAGCGACCAATTCTCTTGTTTGCTGAATTTTTTGCGGGATTTTACCAACTGATAATCACACTAACTATTACAAATCGACATTGTTACGTGGAAAAAAGAGAACTAAGCAAAGCTTAACCCGAAGAAAAATAAGTTTCTGTCTTACTTTCTCACGTGTAAACGGTTGCGTAAACTGGAGAAGCAGTCCGGGGAAAGAAATAGGAAAATAAAGCAAAATAATGCATCAGAAAAAACCATAGGAAAATAAACATCGTGACAAAAAATTGAACCTAAATTAATTAAATGCTATGAATGAATGAAATGTTATTTTAAAATTAGTTAATGTACAACGATTAACTTGAAATTTCAAAAAAGGAACTTTTTCCATTTTATACTTTTTAACACTTTCACACTCTTATATGAGCTTTAAACATTTTCTAAAACCAATAACTGCACTTATTGTATTGTGATATGATAATCCTATAAAAATTATACTTTTTGAACAAGGGCTCATTTTTTTTAAAACAAGCATGGGATGAATCAACATTGGGATGAAATATTTCATTATTTTTGTAAATATTTTTAACCTAACATAAAATTCATACTCTAAAAATGTATTGTCATTATTGTTGTATAGGATACAATTTTAAAAAAATATGTAAAATTTTATAAATTCTTTTCTTGCACTTCAAATTTGTCCTTGCATATAAATTAAAGTTTTTAAAAAATATTTAATAACATTTGAATAAATGTTTAATTACAATAAATTTGAACTCAACGTTTGGAGTTGAATTGGTTGTTAAATTGATATCACTTTTAGGAGAACAACCACTTTGAGTTTCAGTTTTATATTGCGATCTTTAAAGGGATTATCTGATATTTTAGTGTCTTTTTTTTTTTTTTAAACAATTTTCGCTATTAATTATGTTAATTTTTTTTCCAAATTATAAAAATAATGCTTTACAAAGTATTCCTAACAGTGAATCTAATTGATATCGATATAGTCAAGCAATTATTCTTGTTAGAAGAAAAATTTTATGTTGTTGTTGTTTATCGAAATGGGGGGGGATATTTTTCAATTTTTTTTGGAGGGGGGGGGGGGGGCATAATGTGGCATCGAGTCACTGAGTTTCATTTTGGTAATTTGTTTCCCTTTCCATCTTTAAGGCCGTCTCTCCATTAATTCTGCTGCTTCATAATACAGTGTAACAAGCGCCGGTTGCACCTGTTGTCGACTTCTTTCAACAACACGTGCAATTGCTTTGGTTTCGTTATCTTTTTTATTTGAGTTGGTATCTCACTACTTCTCTGATCTTTTTTAAAATAAAAAATCTGCTGATAAGTGCTGGTAGGAAAAAATAAGTATTTCAAACCCTAGGCGCCGGCTGAATAATATAAAAGGCGGTGCAACTCTCTAAACAACTACCCCCCCCCAATTTTTTTTATAAATATTTTGTTATTACATTTTGTTTTGTTATTACATATTTCATCTGTTAATTTTTTCAAGATACATTTCTTCATTGTTAACAAGAGATTTAAAAAAAGTACGAATTTCTTGTACTTGCAAATTTTGCCTCAAGAAACTGTATTGATGGTACTGGCATAGCTACTGACTTTGAAACACAAATAACTACAAACAGTAGTTTCGTATACTAACGTGTTTGTGCACGCTTAACATTGGTATTTATTGTGTTGATGAAGTTTTACAGCTGTGAGAAGTCAGTTCGTGTTATACACCTTTGTTAAACTTAATAGCTAATAGAAAATATAATATTACTTATATTTTATTAAATGAAATTTAAAAATATAGCTTAGATATCAACCAAGTTTGTGCATGCTCATTGTGCATAAGAAAAGAATCAAAGATGACTCAGAATTCATTGAAAAAGTTATAAACAGATTTGGACAGCAAACAAGACGATTATAGTTCTTGTTTGGTTAAAAAAAAATTTAAATTTTTATGTATCAATAATTACTTAATTATTTGTTTTTCAATAAAAATATGTTTAATAAAAATTTATAACAAAATTGTTCTTCTGTATCTCCTTAATTGTTTAAAAAAGAAAAGTTGTGAACCCTTGTTTCAAACGTTCATTTTGAGGCAGAAGTAAAATCAAGTATAAATACGGAGACATCCACGCGAACCACTCAGACCGATTCTTCCTGAGACTTCTTGGAGTAAGGTTGTTATAGCCAAGCTCCCGTGCTACCATGTTTTTCCTATCACAGTCACGGTCGTGGAGGCAAAAGATTGTGTAACCCACCATCTCGTTCTGGCGTAAAACTAAATTATGATTTTATCAGAAAGTATGATCAGGATTATGCTAACTTTAGAGCTGAAAGAGACTACATTGATGACCTCATAAGTAAGACAAAGACAGAACCAGTCTCAGCTGCCGCTATACCAGCGGCTTCAGTCCCGGCGGAGCAAAAGGGAAAACCCGAAGCCCCGGAGACGGACCCCACCACTACGGACTTTTTTTCCGAACAAAAAGCTGAAGACCCTCATCAGAGAACTATAAACTGATACAAAAATTCCTGAATTAGAGAAATATCTCAATTTTGCACCAACATTTCAATAATTAAAGTATAGTATTAGTAATATTTGAAGGGATGAAATATTATTTGAATCTCTTCAATTATTTAACTCACCAAGGAAAGTTTGTCCCAAGACTTTAATGTTCTTCTCTTGGCCTAGGAAATTTTTCTCTTACTTTAGGAAAAAAAATGAGAACTTATAGTTTTGCTAGTGCAACACATCAGTTTATTCCTGTTAGATTGACTAAGTGCTTTGAAGATCTGTTTCACCTAATGTTCTTATCATGAAAGAATACCAGGAAGCTTTAAATTGAGACGGGTAACAGTTTCTGCTGTCAGACTCCTGTACAGCAGTTTTATTGTACATGAAAATATTTTTTGAAAGATAATGCATATCATTATGCGTAATAATGTGATGATTCTAATAGAACTTTTCTAAGCTTAAATATGCCTTTAGAACTTAAAAGCAGACCTTATAAAAAAATAAATGTCATTCTCCTGGTATTTTCTGAGCCAGGATGCTGATTTAACAACCAGCATCCTTAAGGTAAGTTCACTTTAGTTAAGTATGTGTGGTTCTGGAGGGATAGGAATAGATTTCCAGACATTTGAAAATTATGTTTATTTGTCAGTGTGTTTATCTTTTAATAATTGCTGTTTTAGGAAAAAAAAATAACAATGGATGGTTGACTAAAGGCAACCAATAACAATCTTCCTAAAACCAAAAGAAATTTAGAACACTTCCGCTGTATCCCTCCGCTAGTATAAGCTTACGAAGTGATGTGTATACAAGGTTAATTATTCTAGGAAGTTTTACTGTTGTAATTTGAGTTTAATATTACGCGTAATTTTACCATTCATAAGCGTTTCCTGTAATTTATAAACTCTAATAGGTCATGACTCATGAGCCTAAAAACAAATGTGAGGAAATTAATATCACTGCATAATTAAATTATCAGGTTTGCCACATTAGTGTAAAATATCGCTGTTTGTAATTTTTTGGATGCTTGGGTTTTTTTTTTTTTTTTCGCTTGCTGAGTCTTCCGAATTAATTTGTTGCTTGTTTTGCTGTAATTTAAATTAAAGTTACTCATATTGTAAGCACTACGAATATAATTATATCGGATGGCTGCTTTTTCAAGCTTACGTGGAAAAATTATTCAAAAGTAGTAACCCGGAATTCATACGACACATTCAAAACCCTAGCGGCGTCTGTGCTTAGCTTTACTCGGACAACCATTCATACATTTGGAAAAAGCATGTGCAATCAAAAACAATATTGCTTTCAAAAATATTTTGATGGTAAAGGGAGATATTAGGGAAGAAATGCTTCGCGCTATCAATTTTTTCCATTTTGCGACACTTTATTGGCGGTCAAATGCAGTTGAGTACATGTCAAGAAGTAGAAGGTCACGAATACCCACACATGTGACATATGATATCAGCGCCAGCTGATCGTTTATAAACAAAATGGCGTGTTAAAGTTGAGCTAAGTTTCTTCACAAAAACTAGAATGTTAATTATATACAGCGTTGTACCGCAAATCAAATTTTTTTTTAAATATAATTCTTTCTCATTTAGAACTTTTTCTCTCTTGATACAACTTAGATTGTTTATGCATTTTATTGTAACCGTGATATATCTTTGTTTTGTTCACCTAACAACTTCAATGCACAATTATTTTGTTTAAGTTTTGCATGGCTTCGTACCTGTTTATAAAGTAAGAATTATGTAGTGAAAGAATCGAAATCTTTGAGTAAGAATATAGAATGTATCAGTTAAGAGAATTAGTACTTGAAAGGCTTAGTTTAGTTGAAATATAATGGAAAGAACAGTTGCTAACATAAACAAATGCCATGTTTCAACAACCAATCAAGATCATGATCCCATTCGCGCTTGCACGAGAAGTTCGTCTTACTTGTTGTTTCTAAGTACTCACTAACGTAAGATGGTGCACAACTGGCAACAAGAACACATAGTAATAAACAAATGGAAAGAGGCCAAATCAGGACTGCCAAAAAAGCGAGTTATTCAAAATCTAGCAACCATGCCACCTTTTTTAACAACAATATACCTATGGATGGTGTTTTCAGTAGAAATCTAAACAATAACAATCTCGAGCTGTATGCCTGCTTTAGTTCCGGTTAGAAAGTTTGCAGCTGCTTACTACATGTTATTCTGCGAGACGATATTTTCAAACGGATAATTTTGTTTTCAATAAAAGAAAGGGCCTCCCTGGCCGAGCGGTATCGCTCGCCAAACGCTCTGTTAAGCGTGGAGGTGACGGGTTCGAATCCCGCCGTAACCCTGGATGTATTCTTTGTGATGTCTTTCTCTATATTGTGCTATCTGTCTTTCTACTTGACAAAGGTTTATAACAACAAGATTGCAAATGTATGTTGTATCAATAAACAATAAAAGAAATAAATTAGATAATTTCTGAGCTCAAATCTGCCGTATTTCATAAGATATTAATGTTATTATGTAATTCTGGTGAGTTTGAAGTGAAAATTTGTATTAGTTATTATTTTACTCTGGAGAATGAACGTGCACCACTTCATTTAGTTATCATGAATGGCAATTGTCAAATAACATTCATGAAAAAAAAAAAAAAGACAATGTATGAAAATGAGTCTTCCAGATTGTTGTTTTGTTTACTATTTTATACATCTTATCTATTCCTAATTGATCTAAATTATTCTCCTAGCTTGCTTGAAATGCTCTAATTATTAACTAATTCTTTCAATTATTATTATTTATTAGTTAATGTAACTAATTTCGTGATTGATAATTTCTATTTTTTATATACTTTATAAAAAGTGTATTAAAATTTATAAGCTAATTAGCTTTTGCCAAACTAATAAAGCAATAAATAAAACATCAAAAGATAGACACCAATTGAAAAATTGTTTTTCATTAAAATTACTTACTACTCTCTAAAGGAAAACATATTTTAGTAGTTAAACTTTTAAATCAATCGATCATATTTTATGCCATTTGAGTTCATCATTTCAACAATAATCAATGCGTACTAAATTTTATACTCACAATCAGAACTTGTTAGGTGAACTCGAAATAAAACTGATATAGGTGATATGTTTTGATTCTCACACTCACCTGAGCACATGACAAAACTAAGTGTTAATGCTGTTCTAATTCGGAATATAACTCGAACCAAGTAACATATATAACAGGAAAGAGCATGGTAACAAAATTCAAGGAATGAAAAACATATAACATTATTCCATTGCTGTTGACTGGCATTTAAAACTCCCATTTCCCCCAACTGAATAGAACGTGCAGTTCTTGTTCTTATCAACCTTTTTTGTTCTCGTTCTACAAGTACAGTCAGTTACAAAAATCTAACACTGATCAAAATAAAGGTTTCTCAAAAAGCAATTAAATTTCAATTTTAAAAATCATATCACTCCTTCAGTTTTTTCTAAAAAATTTGTTTTCCACAATAAAAATATTCAGAAATAATAATTTCTAGGTAATTTTGTGATTTGTATAGTAATTAACAAGTCACAAAAGTCTGCATACACCCGATTGGCGGACGGAAAAAAATTTACATACGAAGTTATTTTGGAAGATTGTCTTAGTTTGAGGTTACATGTTTCGTTATCTATTCTAATCTTCATTTCCCGAGATTTTTTGACATTGTAACTTCAACAAAATGAGTCAGGGAAAGGATACATCTTTAGAACTTCGAAATATGATAGTAAGAATGAAATGTGAAAAGAAATCTTATGCAGAAATTGCAAAAAAAAGTCGGTCAACTGTTCAAACAATCTACAGAAATTATGTTATGCGTGGAAATGTGCTTAACAAATATCGATGTGGTCGTCCAAGGAAGCTTAATGATCGTGATACAAGAACCATAGTGAGAAAAGTTAAGAAAAATCCGAAAATTAGTGCTCCAAAATTAGCGAATGAAATTGCAACAGCTAGAGGAAAGGAAGTGCATCCAGAAACTGTTCGTAGAATTCTTCGATCAGCCGGCTACAATGGTAGAGTTTCTAGACGAAAGCCGTTCATTTCATCTACTAACAAGCAAAAGAGACTTGATTTTGCTTCAGCACATATTGACCAAGATTTTAATTTTTGGAAAACAGTTGTTTTTACAGACGAGAGTAAGTTCGACGTGTTCGGGAGTTATGGCTGCGGAAAAATCTGGAGGAAAAAAAAAACACAGAAATGAATCTCGAGAATTTGACTCCAGTTTTGAAACACGGTGGAGGCAGTGTTATGGTTTGGGGAGCAATGGCGGCCACTGGAGTTGGCAATTTAGTGTTTATCGATGGCATAATGAATCGATTTGAATACCTGAAGATTTTGCAAGACAATCTACTTCCATCAGTTCGAAAATTGGGACTTGGGAACAATTTTGTCTTCCAGCAAGACAACGACCAAAAACATACAGCTAAGATTGTTAAGGAATGGCTACTCTATAAAACGCCTAAACAGCTCCATTCGCCGCCAGTCCCAAGACCTTAATCCCATCGAGCACTTTCGGGAGGAAGTTGATAGGAGAGTTCGGGAGCAATCGGTAACAAGCAAGGAAACCCTAAAGAAGGCAATAGAGCTTGCATGGTCTCAAATTACACCTGAGACGACAAAAAATCTGGTTATGTCGATGCCAAACCGAATTCAGGCAGTTGTTACTTCAAAGGGAGGTCCTACAAAGTATTAATATTACATTTTTTGGCATTTAATTCTGAAAGTTTGTATTATTCTGTCTCTGTCGACTTTTGTGACTATATAATTTAATATGTTGTTAATTTTTGTTATATTTCAAGGAATTTGTTCATAATTTTTTTTTTTGTTAGATATGAGTTATTATCCAAGATGTTAACGAAAATAAAGTTGTAATTCAAAAATAGTATGAGTAAAGTGCTAGATCTGTGAATATTAGCGGGTATATGTAGACTTTTGTGACTGACTGTATGTATTATTCCATCATCTGCGTCATGATCCATGAGACGTATGGCTGAACCAATTTTTTCTTTTAATATTTCATTTCAAACACTCTCACTAGCTAACCTTTTTTCTTTTTAACAAATTAGTTGGATAAAAAAAAATTATTATTGAGACTTTTTGGAGGGGTCATCAGAACTTGGGCACATCCTTACAAACGGCTCTGACTGAACTTCTGTAACAGATAATTTTAAATAAATTTCTGTAAGTACACAACTCTATTGTTCATTTCATGCATTTTTCTTGCAAAAGATTTAACTTTTTTATTAAGTAAATTCTATTTTTAATTTACTTCAAATAAATACCTTTGACTTTCTCACTAATTGGCAAAATGACTGCTTTTCATAGTTTTTATGTAGTCTCTAAATAAGGGACACTTCGATTTAAGAAACAAACAGTTTGGTCCTGGTGGTGACCCCTATTGGAAGGTACTACTATTCTAGTAAACTAAAAATAAATGTAATTTAAGCCTGTATTAACTGTTGTATTGTTAACAAGTGGATAACGCAGAGAGCAAGGTGGAATGCCTTCTCGATGAAGCACAAAATTAACTGCACGTGTTTCGACACTTATATCTGGCTTTTGACCCATATTTCTGAAATAAATTATATAAAATAATGTTAACTTTTGTTTTTAATCTGTCCAACTTATTCTGGCAAATTAAGACTATTATATCAATATTTTAAATGTGTTATGTACTTGAAATTAACTTATAATGAACTTTAAAAAAGAAAATGAAAAGTAAATTGTTTATAAACTGAAAATTAATGAAATTTTTTTTAAATAAATTACTTTTTTTTTTTACTATTAAGTATTTACATGCATTTTCGTTCATTTCGTAATCTACAGAATAAATACAAAATGAAAAAAAAATAATGAACAGTATTGAAAGGAAATAGCATTTTGCGAAGTTTGGTAAACTACATGTTTAAGCCAGAAATATTTCATTGTTTTTGAAAGTTTTGAAAAAAATACAAGTGAGTCTGAACTTTTGACCGGTACTGTATATTGTATTTCCTGCATTGTAACTTCCGTGGATTTTTACCAAGAAATAAAACAAATGTTGGCAATTCTACATGCTTTAAGTAGATTAAATGTTTTTAGTAGTTGAACGTTCTTTTACGCATATTTATTGAGTGATCTTATCTTTTTAATTTGTATCTTGTCTTTAGCGTAATGAATGAGGAAATATCACATTCACTCTATATTTATATCTATAATGAAGCATCTTTAATTTCTTTTTAAACTTTATGCGATTACAAAAAAAAAGAAAATGCTCACTTATTTTAAGCCTGGTTTGAAAAAAGCGAACATTTACTTCAGCGAGCGATAATACATTTATTTCAAACATAGTGTATTACAATTAATGTACTATTACTTTTAATTCTGTAGTACTATATGCATGCTCAGTCTTATAGTCTCACGTATCTTATATAATACGCAAGTGAAATCAACATTAAGGGGACAAACTTGTTTTTTTACTTTCACCAATCTGGTTCTCATTCGCATATGTGAAAAAAAAATCGCAGGTAGAGAGAAAAGATGTCTTAAATGAATAGTTGCAGCGAAGATCAGACACGGAGTAACCCGGCCATGATTGTGTAACAACAATGGAGGCGGCAACTTGATTGACTAATATTATCCATCAGATTCCAGAAAATCCTCCATAAAATTAGGTCTGCATTGTCGCAAGCTGTTTTACAATAAAATGAAATCAGAACAAACTGAATTTTTCACAATTTGACAAATATATTATTGTTAGAAATATGATATATTTTTTTTAAAAAAAAAGCCATTTCATTTCCATTCAACTTCAAATAATTTCTTAAAGATAACCCAAAGATGTAATAAATTATGAATTATAGGTTAGATCTAAATATAATCGGAGGTTTCAAAACTCACTGGTTATAAGATCCAGTTCACAGAACCTCTTACTCTTTCACGGTACCCTAGGGTTCCACGGAGCACCATTAGGGAACTGATGTTTTAAGAGTATTTATAAATTAGCATTAGGTGCCACCATTTATTCAGAGAAAGTTGCACAAAAATCTTATTTTGTTAAACATGCATAGATTTTCTTTTGGTTTCAATTTTTTAAATATTACTATAACAGTTATATAATTAATTTAGTGTAGTTTTGAAAAATTTGAAACTACTTAAGAGGAAAACAAGCTAAAGATATAAATTGACGGTCTTGAGGCTGTTTCGAACAATACCTTTGTTTCTAATTGATTTCTTTCTTAAACTTTAATTTATGATCAGGGTTCATACAGAGATCAGAAGAAATCCAAGGAGTCCAAAATTTAAAAACTTTGCATAAAAGATATCTAGAGTTTTTTTTTCTTTTTTAAATCAAAAAGCAGTTACTATAAAGAACTTGCAAAAATGTATATTTTGCATAGGATATTTTTTTCTAGCCCTTCTGATTTAAATTTTGACTTTGTCAAACTTCATCAAAAAAAAAAGAAAAATAAAGTTATCACTTTCACACATAAATATTTTTACAACTTTAAATATTTTAATAAATCTTGTTACAGTACATAGTACAGATGTTAAAGATTAACATAAATACCTACCAATCTTATATTTTTAAATTTGAATACATAAGAAATTCTAAGGGATTTTATAAAAAATAAAAAGTCATAGTAAATCATTAATTAAGTTTGCTTGTAACATGTAAAATTATTTGCTGTTATTTTTTCTTCTAACACTTGCGATTCAATTTATTTTTCTTTTAAAGTTTTTCTTATACTAACTAAGTCATATTTCGTTTCCCTGCTTGGACAGCAAATTCATCAGGGTACACAATCTATGCAACACAATAATCTAAGGAGTTTCTAAGGACTAATTTGGAAATCTAAGTTGTTCCAAGTACTCCTTGGAGACCCTTTTATTTCCAAGGAGTATAAGGAGTCTGTATGCACCCTGTCTCTGATTGTATCGGTGGGAGGGAGTGAAAACTTTCTCACATTCTGGCCTGATTTTTTTTTCAAATTAATATTTTTCAAATGCAATCTGTGATATTCTTTTTTTGACTACACACTATTTTTGAGAATTACAAAGCACAGAGTCCACGTATTTTACTTAAAATATGTGTAATGCCATAATTTATTTTAAAACACTATTGTAGCTAAAACATTTGCATTTCTTGATCAATTATTTTCCGTGGTAACAAAGTAACAACTGCATTAAAAACCTTAAGCAGACTTAGCTAACACTTTTAAAACACTATCAAATGATTATTCCGACCTTTCATATATGTGCTTAAATTATTCATGCATAATGTTGGGCAAACTTATTTTAAATAACATTTATTAAATCAAGAATAGAATAGAATATTAAATTAAAACATTTATATTGCATGAAATAAAATTTTTTCCCCCTGGGAAACTGACAGAGTTGACAATCATTAAAGAGCTATTAACAACAATTACATTAGAGAGTGCAAGAACAATTAAGAGGATGATTTAAACATTTAGAGACTCAGAGCCAACCTGCTGGAGATCATCAGTGTCTCAATGTAGTGCCCAGTTAAGTAATTAATGGTATTACTAATATAATCAAATATTTTTTTTCAAACTTCAAGATGCTCAGATAAATGTGATAATGACTGTCACTTACATACTTAATCCTAACTGACACTGCTGATTAAAAACCATGCATATATAGATTGATATACATATTCTATTAATTAATGGAGTTTTTAAAGCATATTAGCCAGCTTCAATTGGAACTGGTTAATATGCTTTAAAAATTTGATTTCTAATAATATGAAGAACATTTTTTAATGAAAAAATTCCATTGAAAAATTATTCTCTCTTTTCAACTTTTTCTAACACAGGGTTCCCACTATTTCAACTAAGCAAAAATTAAGCACTTTTTTTGAAAAATTAAGTACTTTTTTGAAAAATTTATCATTTAATATACATTCCTAAAAAAATCAATAAATAAAAAAATACGAAAAAACAATTTTATGTAAAAACCATTATTATGTACAATGTAAGCACTGATATAATTGTATTAATTAACAGGGCTTGCCAAAGAATTACTAGGAAATTTTTGCAAAACCAGGTTGGGGTTTTTCTAAAAAGCATTTTTAGATTGTTAAAAGTTAACATCATTCAGATTGTAAAAGTTAACAAATGAAACTAATCTGCATTCCATTTTTAATGATTTCATTGAATTGTAGAAATTAAGACTTGCAAATTTTTTTCATGCATATTTAAAAAAAAAAGAGTAAATAAAGAAATTTGTCTAAAACATTGAAAAAATTATTTCAACAAGTTTTTATATTTCACTACTAAACCAGCAAATGTGTTATATTTACTTTTCTGATGAACTTAAACAAATTCATTTCCAGCCAAACCTATTATTAGGAATTAACTTTTTATAATAACTAAACATTTTGGAGAAAAACATGAACTAATTTTAAAACAACCAAAAAATTTGAACAAAAATTAAAAACAGTATATTAAGTTGTAATGTTAACTGAATAAAATGATTATTTAAATCTAAGGGTCTTTTAGTTGAGTAGATTTAAATTTTTATGTATAACTATCTGCTTATTCTTAAGAAATAAAAATAATAGAGTAACAATCTAAAACTTTATAAAAAAATTTACATAGCAACAAAACAAATTATAAATAGTTACCAAATATTTAACTTTCTTGTTAGATGTCAATCATGCTTTCTTATTTAGTACTCAGGAAAATTTTTTTAAGCATCTTTGAAAAGAAAAAAAAAAAAAAAACTTGGCTTTCATCAAAAACCCAATAAACCCCAAGTTTTTGATGAAAAACTTAGGTGGGCTGGGATTTTTCAAACCCTGTTTCTTACAAATCTGTTTAGTACTGTCATGAATTTTAAAAAAGTTTAAGCTTTATATAAATTTTCAGATACTTATTACGCATTGAAATATTATACAAATTTATTTAATTCAAGATTTTAGGAAATAGTTCTCGTTATGGATTCTAGTTCAAAAAATTTTTCTGATACTTCTTTTTTCTTAGAGTTTTACTCAATTCCTTTAAGCAGATGCATTATCAGTAGATCTGAATTTCTTGATTTCTGTCAATTTTGAAGGTTAGTGTGGGTCTTCTACCTAGGTATCTTAAAATTGCCCTCCATCCCAAAAAAAGCACTATCTCTTCCATGTGCAGTATCCCCCTTATCCATACTGTTTTTTTCTTTTAGAATACTTCACTCCCCTCATAGAGTATCATTCGAGGTAAAGGGCAGAATATATAAATGAAAAAACCAATATACTAATGAAAGGACATGCTTTCTTCCCCTTGCCCATAGCCCCCACCCCCCCAACACACATAAATTTTTGTCTCTCTGAAATGTTTTACCCTTAACTGCCGCAGGCGTATAAATACGTCTCGGTCAGACGACGCGTTAACTGCTGCAGGCATATATATACGCTTTCCCGAAGTACGATGCTTGGTATTGCACTGCTATAAATAGAACTATACCCCCTACTTTTGAATGCAGTAAAATGGCATTGAAAGTGTTTGCCAATGCTTAGCAATGAATGTATTACCTATTTCGGAGGAGGGGAAAGAGAAAGGGATGTGTTGGAAAAGTGATATTAGCATATTTATTGCTTGTGTGTTTCTATTTGAGTAAGATCGGGTTTATTCTTTTTTCGCTTCCCGTGAATATTCGTCGTGAATCCTGCTATCAGTGCAATGAGTGTGATGTTGGTTTATGTGTCCAACCATGTTTCAGGATTTATCATACAACAGCTAAATTTTAACATCTTTTATGTTGTATTTTTATTCTTTAATTTAAGTTTTGTATTTTCTATTTTTCATTTTTCTTCTCATGTGAAAGTAAACTTTTTTAAATTGCGACGCATGCATCTTCTCCCCCCCCCCCACCAAAACACCGCGTAACAAAGCGCACTTAAGCGAAAAACGGTGGCACTGGGGAGTGAATCACTTAAACTTTTATCGGCAGGTAAGGGGTTAATGCATGGTCTAATTCTAAGTGATAAAGAACGAAATTTTGTTTTAAAAAATTGTTCCTATTAACCAAAGTGATGCTGAAAAATTAAGGACCTTTAAAACCTTGAACCAAAATTAAGCACTTTTAAGGGCCCTTATTTTCCAAAATAAAAAATTAAGCAGTTTTTAAGGACCTTGGGTATCCTGTAACATAACGAAACAAACATAATTTTTTATTAAAATGTCTTTAATTTCATATTCAACTTATATATATATATAGATATACAATATTCTCTGTTTCTTCCTTTAAATTAATGAGAAATGACCATGGATGTAACATAGAAATTTGTGCTGTAACATAAGTAAAAAAAAAAAGTTCACCAGTTGGAATAGTAGCTAGTTTAAGAGGAAGATGAAGGAAATGAAAAGTTCATTTACATATGAATTGTGAGACTGATATGCATCAAGAAGATTTTGCACTAGCTTCAGAAGATTCATCCATGCTATTATCTTGGATATCTGTTGTTGTAACAGAACAATCAGGGCTGTTAGTATTGCGATCTCCACTTGGAACATTTGAGTTATTTTTTTCTCCCAATTTATACAAAAGCTATAAAAAGTAATACAGTTTTTAAATAAACTTAAAGTAAGTTTAAAATGTTTCAAAAACAGATGAAAATTTAGAAATTAATACTCAAACTAGAGGTAAACGTTTCATCATCTCATCTACTTTTTCACGATTATATCTCAGAACTTTGAAAAATAAAATTTACAGAAAAATTAAATTCATACAATTAGTACTTGATATAAGTCTGGGATTTATAGCTTGTTCCCCCCCCCCTTTTTTTTTTATTAGCAGTGCAAAATCAATCTGTATTGTAACCCAAAGAACAGAAGCACTAACCTTCCAAACTTGCTATCAGTACTCAAAAATTCAATAACACAAAAATAAATAATAAGCGTCTTTGAAATTCATATCAGCACAATTTTAAGTAGCACATACTATTTCATTCTATATAGATATTTAACCCATTTTCCGCCAAAGATGCGTAAACACACTATTTCAATAAATATAATTTTATTAACACTGAGATGTATATTTTTCACTAATTTAATATTTCTGCTATTTTTAAGGGTTCTGATTAGATCTATAAAATAATTAGTAATTCAATTGGAATGAATACTTTCTCTTGAGAAATTTTAAAACTACTATTTTTTTTTTCACTTCAAACATTTATTGACAAATTTGACTTTTTGAAAATGTACAATTATTCTACTTGAAATTAATTATATGTTTTTATGATGAATTAAAGTTGCAAGTTTTGTATATGAAATAAAAATAAAACCAATATCATAAAAAACTAATGTTAAACTAAATGATTTGTTCATATATTTAGTTAATGGAGTGTATACACACCATTTTATTTCTTAAATAACATATATATTTTTTCATTTCATGCACTAAACTTTTTAGTGTTTTAATTAATGTAATTTAAGCATATTTAAATAAGAATTATACCAGTATATCTTCTACCACATTAATCACATAGGGGATATTTTTTTTTTCTGTTAGAAAAATTATTAAAACTTAAAAAAAAAGAAGAAAAAAAAAAAAGGGGGGGGGTAAATAGATTAATTATAAGAGATAAAACTTTGTCATGAGATTTTCATATTTTTCTTGAACTATAATGAAAACTGTTATTATTATTACTCAATTATAAGATTTGACTATGAAATTGTATTATTTGCAGATAAATCATAACAGCTGGCACCTCTTTCAAAGAATAACAGAAAATGCAATAATAATTTGAGGGTGTTTAAATCAAAAGACACAAGTGCTCTAAACACATGGGCTAGGATCTAAACACGTTTTAGGAAGCTAATTATAGGAATTTAAAAAAACAAGAATTAAAATCTTTCAACTAAGTAGTTCTGTGAGATCCTTGGTCTTGCCTTATTACACCTATAAAAAAATAAATTCCTAGTACAAAATAAAACATATGGAGACCCTGTTGAATTTTCTCTGAATAGTTAAATGAAATTCAGCTATTTCAGACTAAGGCAAAATTCTACAAATTTTTTTTTAATAGTTCAATTTCCCCTCAAAATAATAATAATGATCTGCACATCAATAAATCTCTCTACTTTCTCCCCTATCAGCATTGGCACGACAGCCCTTAGTCAGCCTGGGCCTTTATCAGAAGCTTTTCCCATTCTGCCCTTCTCCCAGAAATTGAACTCCATTTCTTTACTTTTAGGATGGCAAAATCCTCATCCACAGTCTTTCTATCTCTTTTTGGACCTTCCTCTTGACCTTTTATTGGAGGGGGTTGCATTAAAGACTCTTAACGCTGTTCGTTCTGGGCTCATTCTCACTACATGCCCGGCCCATCTCGTTCTACTTAGTTTAATAGATTTAATGATATCATCACTATTAAAGATCTTATATATTTCAAAATTATATCTTTTTCTCCAGTTGTTGTTATCGAAAAGTCCTAGATCTTGCGATGATATCTACATCATCAGCGTATGCCAAAATCTGCACTGATTTATTAAATATAGTACCTGTATTTATGCCAGCATCTCTAATAACTTTTTCTAAGGCTAAGTTAAACAGAAGACATGCTAATGCATATCCCTGTCTAACTCCATTATAAATTTCAAAAGAAGTAGATAGTTCCCCCTGAATTCATACCGTTGAAATGGTTTCAGTGAGTGTGAGCCTTACAAGTCTGATCAATTTTGATGGAACATTAAAATCAGAAAGGGTCTTCAATAGCTCAGTCCTATTAATACTGTCATATGCCGCCTTAAAATCTACAAATAAATGATGGGTCTCTATTCCAAATTCTCTTCATTTCTCCAAAGTTTGTCATAGGGTGAAGATTTGGTCAACTGTGGACCTTCCTTTGCGGTAGACACACTGATAATCACTAATGACGCTGTCTACAATGGGAGACAGCTGTTCAAATAGGATATTTGAGAAGACCTTATAGGCAACGCATAACAGACTTATAACTCTATAACAGTGACAGTCCAATACATCCCCTTTTTTATGTATTGGACATAGAATACTCAACTTCCATTCAGTAGGCAATATCTCTCTCTCCCAACTAGATAGAATAATTTTCCAGATGTTGTTTACAACAGCGTTCCCACCATATTTTAAAATTTTAGCTGGGATATCATCTGGTTCTGCCGCTTTATTACATTTCAATTTGTTGATAGCGTGTGGTACTTCTTCCAGGGTTGGAGTGTCAACCAGTGTATCATTAAAATTGTTGAATGTCATAAACTTTTAATTCACTTGACTCATTGGAGTTAAGTAAATGGTCAAAGTGCTCAACCCATCTATCTATAATTTTATTTCTCTCATTAACAATAGTTCCATTTTCATCTTTACAAATAGAAATCCTAGGTTTAAAGTCTCCCCTCATTGATGACCAGATAAAAAGATCTGCTTTCATGGTTTGTCCTGAAAGATTCGACTTCTTCGAATTGGTTCTCTCTCTAATGTTTCTTTTTTCCTTTATGTATTTTCTTTTCCTCTCTACATGCACTCCTGTATTCATCAATTGATCCTCTAGTAAATTTTCTGTTAAGCATATTTTTATAAGCTTTATTTTTTCTTTCATTGACCATTCTACACTCTTCATCAAACCAGTCAGTTCTTATTGATCTTTTTTTCCTGCCCAGCAGCTCACGTGCTGTTAAAAGTATAGAATCTTTTACTAGTTGCCATTCCCTATTTAATTCATCACAATCCTCTTTCGCATTAAGCTCAGTTGAGAGTTGAGTTTGAAATTCCTTGCGAACCTTAAGATTGTTCAACTTATCACAATTAAATCTTATGGAATTGACCCTTCTCTTCTTTTTACCCTACAATGCTATTTAAATTTTGGAAAATATTTAAAAGGGTGGAATGCACCTTAGAATTTTTATTCTATGTTTTGCATTTACTAACTAAACTGTCAAAAACCGTTATTTTTATTATTCATTTATAACACTTTTTTTTAATTTATTTTTTTTAAAAAACTTAGTCCCTTCTGCTTTCTACCATTAACACTCAGTTTTACAATTGACACATTTAAAAAAATTAGTGAAGTAAATACATTGAAATAAACAACAGTTGCTTAAAAAAATAATTTTGAAAAAGTCAGGTGATAAAATTTAATTAATCCAGAAAATTTTGCAACTTAATTATAAACATCTTGATTCAATATTATAAAAGAAATGACTCCTTCAAACAAATTTATTTAACTCAGCAGATAATTTTTAATTAATTAAGGCAAATACTTACATTTCTAACAGTCGATTTGATAAATTCCTTGCGGTAAGACAAATCAAACTTTGGGTACATACTGTAAATCTAAAATCATACAAGTCATTAATACTTTAATAGATGAAGAAATATATGTTTATCATCGTTTAGTAATTATTACACAAAAATATGTTGTACCACCCTTAAAATGTTATCAGGCAATGCACGAAAAATTGAAAATGTTATATAACAAATCATAGTGCAGTATAATTACAATAAATTGAAATTTAAAAAGAAAATTGCACAGTTTCTATTATACATTTATTTTACTTTATTAGAAAATTAGAGATTGATATGAAAGCTAATAACTAAGTAGATTTTATTTATAAAAATTTAACCCCGATTTCGATGTATACAGTCATAGGTATAAAACCTATATGAATTTACTACAGAAAACACAGCAAATATCGATAGAATAAAGAAAAAAGATTTGCAACGTTTCTGAATAATAAGACAACAGACAAAGATGTTGAATAATAAGACATATTTTTATTTATCTTTCATTAAGTACCAAATACTATATACTACAATCAAGTAATGTTATTTTTTAAATTTAGGTTAAGCAAAAATGTGATATAATAACCCCTTTTTTTTTAAGTTAAAAGTTAGGCTGAATATAAAAAATATAAAGAAAAAAAAAAAAAGAGAAAAAATCACAAAATTATAAACTTATTAGGAATAAACAGAAAACACTTACTTTTTGTATAACTTTATTTATTGTTATATCTTGCAAATTAGTTTGCTCAACAATATCTGCAATGTTTTTTTCTAAAACACTATCCTATAAAGATAAAAATAATTAAATACATTAATTAAGATAAAATATTATGCTTATTTTGAACAAAAGTGAGTCAATTTTAAACAATTTCAGTATAACTTGAGCTTGAGTACTGAAGCTTTTTATACATTTTAAAATTGATATCATTTGTGTGTGCCACTCAATCAATAAAATTTTTTACAGAAAATTCATATATCAGAGACTAATATAACATTTCTATCTGAACATCTATTTCTGTTAAAATTATTAAGTATAACATCTAAAATATATTTTAAAATTTCATAATTAGTTTACAGTGATAATGTATCCTCACCAAATATATTAAATATTATAGAGCTAATTTATTATCAATGAATCAAATTAACATTTTTGTGTGATGGTAATGCTTATTAAATAAAAAAAGTTAATTTATTGTGAAGATGCAGATAAAGGGTAGGAAAATTACTTAGTATAAATCCTTAAAAATGTTTCACAATTACAGGATCAAACTCTAATCAATTACAACATTATTTATAAATATAAATCAAATGAATGACGAGACATTTGCAACTTACAATAGGGTGTCCAATCAATGAAGCTAATGGCTTATCACAGTCTTCTTCATCGTCATTTGCATCACCTAAATAAACATGCATGAAGTATTTTTAAGATTAAATTTACCTAGTTAAATCATAGAATAGAATATAGAAACTTATAAGATTGGTTAAATTCACAAATATTATTTTGGCATGCTCATTTAGAGCTTCGATAATTATTTAGACATAAACTATTTTAGAAAATTTACTTTGCTAGGAACCAAAAAAAATTCCTTGTTGTCTAATTGTATGTAGAATTACGTACTTTAAGTAATCTGATCGTGAAAGTGTTGTAAGTCTGATAAAAAAAAAGAGAGGAAAAATTATGCATTATATTATGGGAAATATGTTTACCAAAGAATAGTAAACTTTTTGATGTAACTTGTTAAATAAATGAAAGAAAAGATAAAAACTCTACAAATCCATTATCAACATAAAAAGAAATGTTAGAAGAAAAAGTTTTTGAAGCATGTTTGGAAGAAAAAAAAACCATAGGATAGACTAAACTTCATAAACGATAAGAGTTAATCAATTAAAAATGAAATATTTATAAACATGGCACAAGTAAGAAATTAATATTATAAAAAGCAAACAGGAAAACCAATGATAACTACAAAGCTTATTTATTTGAATTTTTAAATATTGTTTAAATGATTCAAATAAGGCTTACCTCTTTTATCAGATTTTTCTGAAACCTATTAGAAGAAGAAAAAATCAGTTATCTAATAGGATAATGACTTTTAAAAATTATCTTATAATACATTCTCAATTTAGACAAAATAAATTATGTTACCAGGAGTCTGTCTAGGTTTTTTTGAAAGGTACCTATTTTGTGAAGATTTAGACTTAATTTGTGAAAATTAAAAATTACATTACAAAATTCAACACATAAATATAGCTAAGTAAAAAAATATTTAAAATTTTTTTTACTACAAATAAAAATTATTTATGACGGGTAAATTTCTATATATTTTTTCTCATATATTCAAAAACAATGTTTTATAAAAAAAAAATAAAGGCATAGCTGCCAACTTTTAGTTATAAAAATACAGAAGATAGACAAAAAAAATGCAGAAGATTCGCAACTGCATACTAAATTACTAATAAATTTATAAAAGAAGCAGATTTTAATTAATTATTTATTTATAAATCCAATATATGAGCATAAAAAAAGCAATACTCAACATTTTTTAAAACAAGAAAAGGAAATAATTTTAAAAAAAAGCTTATGACTAGCTACTAGATGACAGGCAGTGCAGACAGTGTGTCCCCTGATGAAGTGCTGTTCTGTAGACACACAATTACAATTTACATTTTATTTTTAGATTTTTAATTATTTTTAAGACTTTAAAATTTTAATATGTTATTTTACATTGTTATTGGTTTAAAATACAAATTTGGTTTTTAGCTGCATTGTGCGCTGTACCAGTTTGAATTGGATTAATAATTGTTTAGTTTTTTTCATACCTCAAGTATTATAATTTTGTTTTTGGATTGTATTTAGCTACTAGATGGTTACAATATTCTTGATTAATGGGAAATATGTCATATTTTGATACTTATATTAACATTAGTTTAATTACAATATAATAGATAACCACCATATATAAACTTTATAGAAATTATGAAAAACGAATTACATTAAAAAAAATTTGTTCTTCTGGTGTTTTGTCGATTTTACGTGTCTGACTATATCAGTTTTACCACCATGCGCTATGCCAGTCATTTTTACTTACGTTGCAGTGTACTCCAAGATTCGATTTAGAAATAAATGGAAACTCAAGAGGCTAGGACTCCTTAAAGGCTTGTTTGTATTGTTTTCGTTCAGCCATAATAAATTAACAAGATTAATCTAATGAGCAAATAAATATTGCCATAAACCAATTGCTATTTTGCTTTCACACAAGCCATTTTCTTTTAACGTTTGCTTTCGCGCCAGCAAACAGGAAGTCGTGTGATAACGGGGAGCGCTCTCGCAACATAAGCTGAATTCCTTCTCTCATTGGTAAAAGAGGGGAGAAATCCATTACGTCACACTGAACGATGTGACGTAAATGGAAGGATGGGGAGGATCACTCCAAGTGGCTTTCTAAGGCCGAAAATAGAGGTGCATCGACATCTGATTTAAAGAAAATACTAGCTAGGATCTTATCTTCTGCGCGTAAAAATAGCTAAAATAAGTACACATGCGGAAAGTTTCTGCAAAATGCGGAAGGGTTGGCAGCTATGTAAAGGTCTGTTTGAATAAATTTACAAAAATGTTTGAACTTAGACTTCCTGTAAAGTTTATAGAGGAAGAGCCTCATCGTTTCATTTTAAAAAACTCAGATCTAAAATAAAGCTAGCTTTGATGTGGCATAAGCAACTAGTTATGCTTACCACACTGCACCATCTGACCTAACACGTGCAACCTATTCCTGAAAGACAACTGACAGAAAAGCTCCTGTTAGCTAGATTGCAAGGGCAACAGGGCTTGCATGGTACTAGTGTTTTTTTTCCACTTCAAGTAAGGAACAGAGTGGCTGACGCTTCTTGTCTCTCACAGCGTTTTACGATCCCGGCATGCTCTCGGCTAAACATGGGGAAGAAAACCGCTCTTCTTACAAACCAGGTGGGAAGCGAATTCTTCGATGTCATAATAACAATACGCAGGAGGGTTCCGTTGCATGTTAAAATGCGTAATTCATCCGGGATTTATCATTTTTTACAGGGATACAAAAAATAAATTTTAAGAGGGAGAGAGGAGAATCTTAGAACTTGCTCTTTTAAAAGTATTTTGAGAAACAACAGTTTTTCCTAAAGTTGAATTTGTGAAAGTACCGCTAAAGGGTGGTAAATTTGACCTGGACTGACCCACGGTTACCTTTATATAATAAATAATGTTACCTTTTGTATTTTTGAGGGACGATCCTCATCTGCAGAAGCATTCTCTCCTGGAACTATAACTTCACCTGGAGTGCTTTGCACTATGGGGGGAAAAATTATGTTTTGATTAATAAATAAAACCTTGAAATATTGATCAATTGTGCATAATGAGCAATAAATATAGTTAACAATTCGAATTCCTAAATCATTTCTTTCTAAGTTGTGTTAATTTTAAAATTTTACAATATAAAGTAAAGCATCATTTGTTTATACTTCAGTCAGAGTGCCAATGTGAATTGCATATAAAACATATTATATATATATATATATATATATATATATATATATATATATATATATATATATATATATATATATATATATATATATACATATATATTTTATATATGCAATATATTTCACTCAACAGGAAATACAGAGTAACAATAGTTTTAAGAATTTTCAGGAAAAATATTTTGGGGAAAAAAAGACAAAATTTAACCAATAATTCTTTTTTTTTCTTGTTTCATAAACAAATATTATAATGCTCATTAGAATATCTGAAATCATTTCAATATCACAACCAAAATTAAATTAATTTCATTTGTTTCACTAACTAAAACATTACACATATTTTGCCTGTTTAAAAAAACATATTTCCCTTGAAAACTAGTCATTTGGTAACTATAATTTCAAAAAATTTAATCAAAAAAAACTGTCAGGGTCCTTAATTTCAGAAAAATTTCAATGAAAATCCAGGTAATACTTTATTTATATCATAAAATTTTTCATCGGAAAATTTTTCGTTTTGTCAAATATTATGGTAAGATATGATTGAATAAGATTAGAAACATAGAAAAATTTCACTAAAATTTGGAATTTTTACTACAAATAATTGTAACAGATGTTAGAATTATTTAAATCAAATCTCAATAATTGATTATTGTTACTGATAATTCAAAGACTAGCTATTTTCCAGGTTTTAGTTTTTAAAAAAAAAAAAAAAAAAAAAAAAAAAAAAAAAAAAAAAAGCAACTTTTCAAGCATAAACTGACTAATTTAAATTTTAGAAAATACAGAATATTCTCAGTAGTTGATATCCTAATTCAGACACCTGAATTTTATTTTGAAAAATAGCATTTTTAACAATTATTTTGTAAAATTTACAACAAATAATAACTAAAATTATTCTACCTTGACTAATGACAGGTACTCCTATTACTTGACTAGGCTGGACCTGCATAATGGGGAATGACATAGGCTGAGCCATTGGAAATGTTTGAGGAATACCTGTTGCACTGAATGTAGTAATTCCAGTTATTGTGGGAAGATTGGGATTATCTAAAACAAAAAAAATTTAAAGTACAGTTGAAAACTATTTTATTCTTTTAAAAGATATGCTAATTAAAAAAGAAAGTTCAAAACTAACATATACTCTGTCCATACAGTTGACGATACTTTTCAACTTCAGGCAAGTTAATGTCAGCAAATTGATTGAGATCAGGCTGTGATTTCTCAGTTATTATTTTTGATACAGTATTACTTTTTCTTTTCCGTTTAGTCTGAGGTACAGAACGGGCATCTACAATGGACTACAGAGAACAGATGCATAAATAAACAATGGTTAGAGAGGAATAACAACACAATTTAACAACTGATTTTAAGTAAAAAATTTTTAAAACTATAATCATCAGCTTTAAAATTTTTTTTATACATTATCAGTTTACTTGAAATCATACATAATCATTTCGTGAAATCACAATCAGTATTCTTCTATTTTTAGTTAGCTAAAATTGGAAAGTAAAAATGCTTAACTATTTCAGAAAAGCTTAAGTTAAAATTTCAATTTTCTTAATTTATCATTGAAAGAGATTTACAAATGACATATTCTCCAATAACTACAGAATTTCAGAAAACATTTGTACAGATTTTATAGATATTTAAATAGAGATATACTACTAGTGGCAGAATTCGTATGAAATTTTGTCTGCTGCACTAATGCAAGCACGTGTATTGTAAAATTTAGGCTTACCTAAACTTATAACAAAATTTAAAAAAATTTAGGTAAAAAGTAAACACCAATGTATGCATAAGCTTAATTTGAAAATTGAAACATATATAATAATGCTTAAAAGAAAGATGGAATAAAACCATGGAAATAACCAAAGAGAAAAAAATTGAAATAAAATAAATGCTTCCAAAATCACCCCAGATAAAACTTTTTCAGATTATCATTGGAAAATTTTTGCTTACCTAAACATGCATATACTCAAATTTGCACTTTTACGCTATAAGTTATGCTTTTTTAGATTTAACTTGAATAATAATACTTAAAAAAGAAAATCCATACTCAAAGCTTCTAAATATCAAATTAGATTATTCTAAATATACAATTAAATTAGAATATGAATCAAATAAGATTATCTTTGATTTAAAACTAAACGAAAAATAGTCATAAAATTTGGGCAAAAAATTTAATATTTTCCTTAAAAAAAATATAAAAATATTTTCCCTTATGACTATATTTTTGTGAATAAAATTGTACCGGTGCTAGCCATATGACCTTTGTTTTCACAAGCTTATGTTTCTGCAACTGCATTATTGAGGAACAACGTGCCAATACCACCTGCTTGATGAATTGTTTTGGGTGACATATTTCAAAAGGGGAAGAAATAATTCCCTATGAGGTTAGGGAAAAAAAAAAAAAAAAAAAAAACTTCGATTTTTTTCACTTGATCTCTATTTATAATCAGAAATTTTATTAACTTAAAAAAAAAAAAAGACACAGTCTTGCAAGCAGTTTATCATAATTTTGATTTACTTATTTTTAGAACTATGATAAAAAATAATCTGCAGATGGTGTGATAATCTGCAGTGCTTGCTGTTGATCAGGAAGTTTCAGCTACAAACTTTTAAATTTCATTCTTACAAGAGACAAAGCTTCAGAACGTATTTTTACTTTAATTTTAAAGACCAATAAAACGTATATTTCATTCATCCATATATTTGATTTTTTTTATTCAAAAGACATATTTAAAAGACTAATAGAAAAAAGAAGAAAAAAACCCTGAGACGGAAAAATCAAAATATAGAAGAAGATACCCTATCAGAAAAAAAAAAGATAAAATTTCCAACTTACTATTGGTAAAGGAGAGGCAGCTGGCTGAGTTTTAGATGGAGTTACATTTTTTGATTTCGATGGAGCTGATTTCTGGCTTGAGGGAGTTGATTTGCTTTGAACTGTGGATGAAGTTGGAATTGGTGTTTCAGCTGGTGGATCTAATTTTTAAAACAAAATGAAATTTCAATAATTGATATGCAATTATTAATTAAATTAAATTATCATTTAAAATGCATATGATAATGTTGTCGAGTATTATTAAGCTTTATTTAAGATGAGTAATCAATACAGTACTAAGTTCCACATCCATTAATTTTCCAAGCACTTTTTAGCAATAAAAATTTCTTTTCTAGCTGTTTTTTGATGGCTAAACATTTATTTTACCTCAATAAGCACACTAAAAAAGTTGTTGAAAAGGCAAGAGCAGTTAAAGAAAAACAAACTTTGTGAAGCAGAAATAACAACAAATATTAGTGAAGCATTAATAGCATTGAAGAGAAAAACAGCAGATACCAATTGTTTACCTTTATGTTATGGATATTTTCATTAAAAATCTCAATTCTGTTTTAGATTTTTTGAATCATTAGATTTTAGTTTGATTGTATTTAGATTTTTTTGTTTTAGATCACTAGTATCAAAGAAAAGTAAGAACATAATGTGATTCTTTTCCTTTTCAGCTATTAATAACAAAGGAAAAGAATTAATATACATAGATATTAAAAAGTTTGTTTTCAATTTTGCCTATATAAATCTACTGTCATAAAATTTTTTCTCTTTCCCGCACAGGAGAATAACTAAATTCTGTGTCTCTTCCAAGATTTTTAACATATTTGATACCTTATAGTGGGTAAATGGAATCACTGGACAGCTAATAGCATTGAAGAGAAAAACAGCAGATACCAATTGTTTACCTTTATGTTATGGATATTTTCATTAAAAATCTCAATTCTGTTTTAGATTTTTTGAATCATTAGATTTTAGTTTGATTGTATTTAGATTTTTTTGTTTTAGATCACTAGTATCAAAGAAAAGTAAGAACATAATGTGATTCTTTTCCTTTTCAGCTATTAATAACAAAGGAAAAGAATTAATATACATAGATATTAAAAAGTTTGTTTTCAATTTTGCCTATATAAATCTACTGTCATAAAATTTTTTCTCTTTCCCGCACAGGAGAATAACTAAATTCTGTGTCTCTTCCAAGATTTTTAACATATTTGATACCTTATAGTGGGTAAATGGAATCACTGGACAGCTTAAAATATCAACTTTTAACTGCACTTACTAGCTAAAGATGGATCAAGAGTAGGAGTAACAACAATAGATTCCACTGCTTTTGAAGAACTAGAACTCTGAAAAAAAGATTTTATTTAAGAGCATGGTTAAAAATATTGATGAAAGTGTAAATAGTATTAAATATTTATTGGTATATTTTTCAAAATTAAAATTATTTTTAATACTTATATTGGTAGTGTCAATTCTTTAATATATAAATTGTTCAACAACTCATTAAGCGAACTAATAAAGGATTTTACCAAATTATATTTATAAATAGAGAATAAATTAAAATATAAACATACATTTGTTTTAAAATTCATATGATTTATTACAAAAATCATTATTTTTAGTACACTCACAAGAGTATTTTAAAAAAATATATTGTATTAATTTTATTTGCAACTTTTTTGTTTTTAGAGTGTATTTTATTACTTATTCTTTCTCCTAATAAATTTTGAATTGAAAAATATAATTTTTATTTCAATTAAATGTCTGAAATTAAACAACAGATAGAAATAATTATATAAAGCACATG
The DNA here is from genome assembly GCA_949128135.1 of Parasteatoda lunata. NCBI lineage: Eukaryota > Metazoa > Arthropoda > Arachnida > Araneae > Theridiidae > Parasteatoda > Parasteatoda lunata. The sequence goes on along the minus strand of OX421973.1, from coordinate 74,913,509 downwards.
TTGAAACTCACAAAAATGTTAAAATAAGAGTTTTAAATCTAATCCACCTATGTAATAATTATAATTCAAAATTTAATAATATATTCATACTAAATCAAAAAAAAAATTTTTATGTTTGTACACATACCACTGTGGAAGATGAAGTAGTTTGATTAGTTGCATTTATTTCAGGTACTTCTGTGTCTGAAATACAAAAAGGAAAAATATTTTGAATCTACCGCTATTTGAACTATAATGAGATTAAGTCAAGAACAACTATATCAATAAAAAATAAATAATGCCATTCTGGCAATAATTTTTAAATATAGAAATATACGCATGTAATGAGATAGTAAGAAAAAAAAATTATAAGGTTATCTTTAACAAATGTGACATACAACCCCAGAAGATATCTAAATTGTTAAATCTTCAGGGTTTTTAATTTTTTTATTAATATTTAATGCACAGTATTACTTTTTTAAAGGTAAATGTAAAAACTATTGAATTAAACCTAAATTCTGAAGCTGTGATTAAAATAATCTGCCATGTCATGAATCTTTAATGTAACTAGATGAATTTAAATAAGCATGAAAAAATTTAAAGAATACAAGCTAGTATAAAAATAAGATTATTGTGAAATGAGTGGTATAACTAAAAATTGCATAAGCAGTTCAATTGGTTGTCAATTACAAAAGTGTAGCAATAGTAAGCAGGGATGAAGTACCACAGACAGGTGAAAATAAAATAAGAGTTAAAAGCAAAATTTAAGCTAATTTAATTTATGAATAATGAAGTATATATGCATACATGTTTTAGCACTGTTATATGTACAAAAGGTGTTATCATAGTCAATTGAAAAATTTAAAATATCTTAAAGGATACTATTTTCTTAATAAGTGTTAAAACATACCCATTTATTTAGAGAATAATGATTTTAAAAAAGTAACTGCTTTAAAGTTTTTGATTGCACAAGTAAACAATTTGTCAATTAATAAGTTTATTGCTTATTATAATTTTGAAATCTAATAATTATTCAGATAAAATTAAGGCATGCCATGAATAAAGAACAGTTCATATACTTTATCTAGATATGAAACAGAAAAAATTTCAATCTAGTATTGCTATTTCATTAGCATTAAATTAAGAATAACATTAATATTAACAAAAGTCAAACTCACATTAGACGGACAACATGATCATCTCATACAGGTTAAATTTTTTCATCATTTAAAAAATAGTATTGTTTATAACCACAGTGTTTATTAAGCCACCCAATTTTAAGTATTATACACTCAATGTTTTTCTACTCATTAATTTAATATGTTTAATTGAAAAACTGAACATTTAATAATAAATATGTAATACCTGTAAAAGTATTGCAATATTCTGCCAGCACCTGAGTTAAATGAGTTGCAAGCTCATGTTTAGTAGAATTTCTAAGATCTACTGATCTAGTTGTAAGAACACTAGATATTTTTCTTAGACTATGGAATGTTAAGCTGAAAAAGGCAAAATGAAATAACATAAGATTGTTTTATAAAAATTACTTATTTAAAAAAAAAAAAAGGGTTTGTAGAAATTTCCAAACTTGTTAAATTTTTAGGATACTTACTATTCCAAGTACATTTTTCTTTGTTGAAATTCCTGTGACTCAGGGCCAAATTTAAATCCTTTAAAAGCAAATATATTTTGTCGAATAACTTTTGGCTAAAACAAAATAAAATACATAATTGTAGAATTGAATAAATTTTCTAGGCTACAATATTAACATTAAACCATTCAAAAGTAAGTATACTCAATTTTTTTAAGCATACTGGTAATTTGAACTCCTTAAAATAATTTATAAAATTATAAGCAATGGGAAATACACTATACTGGAAATGTAACCGAGACTTCATGAAAGCAAACTATATGAATTTAAACTTTAAATTTCTAGTCTTTCGTTTACTTAGTCGATGGCCATCAGACATAAACATAACAGAGAAAACTTTAAAAACTTTTTAATTATTTGTTGCACTCTAGGGTTTAATCAAAAATTAAAGTGAATAAATAGGTGTCTTTTTTAGGGATGTAAAAGGGAGTCAGAGAAAAATAGCTTTTTCCTTTTTTAAACAATAGTGTTTTAGATCTTAAATGTGAAATATCCCAGCATTAAATAAGTATCCTTGGTCGAAATGCAAAATCCATACTCTTGAACAGTAAAGTGACTATTTAAATATAGAGTAAATAAATTATAAAACATTGCTGCAGAATTCTTATCACAATACAAAACTGATTACATAATTAATTTCAAAGTTTGCCAAGTTTAAGAAAGTAAACTTTTGATTTTTTTTAATAATTTGCATATTTTTAAGTACCTACATGCAGAAATATAAAAAATTTAAGAAACAATTCATTGCACATTTCACTTAAATTCTATCAGTGTATACAATATATTAGAATTAAGTTTTTAATTTATCCTTAAGCGGCAGCTTTAAGTCCACTCTACTTTAGACCTGCGGTTATCAGTTTATCTGGAATGTATTGTATGCAGGGTCAACTATAATGCATTATCATGCTGTTTGCTTTGAAACTGTGGATCCTTAATCTTCATGAACCTAGCCAAACTAGGTGTACCAGGATTGCTTACTTAACACAAGATTCAAGTATTTAACTTGAGAAAATTATTAAAATATTCTGCCTTTGGAGTAAAATATTTTTGTTAAAAAAATTTCTTCAAAAAAATACAGAGACTCAAGAATACCCGGATAAACAGGAGATAGTTGTAAAATGCGGGAAACTTTGTTAAAAAAAACAGAAGACTTGACAGGTATGTACATCACAGGCAATCAACTCCACCAAACACTCAACAGATTTATATTTACTATTTATCATCAAGACTTTAAAATTTTCTTATACTTTAAAAAATAGACAACATAGAACAAAGGTTTAAACTCTATTAATAAGTTATAGAGTTGCTTCTAGCGTAGCAAACTGGTTGTGTACACACTTTCTCTATTTAATTGTGAATTATCCTTTACATGTGGGAAATGTTTTTCTTATAACCCAAAAACTTAGGACAAATGAAAGACTCTAACACACAGAGGATTATTATTTTTTAAATTCTGCCTCATTTTTAGTCATAAAATGTATTGAAAAACACTTATATTTGCTATTCCACAAACTCAAATTAATTCATTTTCCCAGACTTTGTGGGTAGCTAAATTATAATAGCTGATAAAACTTCCTGACTTGACTAAATTCCCTTGATTTTTTAAATTGATAAATTTCCATAACTTTTCCAAATCGATAAAATTGCCTGTTTTATGGTCATCCTGGTATATTTTCAGTTTGATCAATCTAACCAAAGGATATTGCCAGTCCTGTTTTTTGTTATACTTAACCTGTATTTTTCTATTTCACTAAAAAATTTCTCAGCAATAAAATTTTTTTTTCAAAACTAGTAGGAAACTATAGGTCATACATCTTATATCATGAAAAATTTATAAATTGAAGTATAATAAAATGCTTTTAAAATATTTACAAGATTTTTTCCCCACACAGATATTTTTGTGATCTAAAAAGAAGAATGCAAAATTTTACAAAATATTTATGCTTAATATGCATTTACTTTGAATACACAAACAAAAATTCCTAGGTATACACACACATATTTTTTTAACCTCCATATGAAGACTTGACAGCAAATAAAATTACAATATACTAAAGAATATTTTCTCTGTGTTCAATAATGATTTGAAACATACTTAAAGTTTTCATTATTTAAATATCCATTTTTATTAAAGCTAAAATTTGTATCAAAAATATCTCATAATACTTACATCACAGTCAGTCATGAACAGTAGTTTATGGACATCTATCAGATATTCACAAGGAAAACAAGCAACTCTTTGGAACACTACAAAAACCACACCAAACTAAATTAAAATGCATTTAATATTTTCTAACATAGTTCAATGTTTAAGGGGTCATAACATACAATAAAGTATGCAAAAGATTTTTAGTCTAATGCAATAAATTTTAACACTTCCTCAATTGAGTGCAAATGACTGCAGATGTAAAGGTATATAACATTTCTATAAAAGTTAAGATTCAAGAGAACAACATACAATTTTATTGAAATTTTATAAATTTTCAATTTTGAAAATTACAGAAATTTTATTATCAAAAATTGTCATGTATTGAAGAGCTCTTCAGTCTTAAACTTAAGGCATTTTGAATGTATTATAATCTTCAGCTCCTCTCACATTTAAAAGTGCTTCCAAACTATTTGAAAATATTTTATGACAGGTCATCTTTCTTTATAATTAAACTGTAACTGTTCGGAATTCTCATAATGCAAGAACTATTTTACAAATTTATTTTTATAAATTTTTTTAAAATTATATTTATAAAATTTTTAGAAACATGTTTAATAATATTCTGGTGTGAAAATATGAATGAGAACAATAATTTTTTATATTGAATCCATACATTGAATACAATAAAAATACAGTTACAGATTTAAACAACTTAATTTCGTAGCTTTCAGACATAACAATTTTAAAAACAAATTAATTCGACAATTTTAAAACTTGATATAGATTCCCAATTAATCGAATCAATATATATTTCTGAAACAAGTTAGAATTAATTTCGGAGCTGTGCAATCAGTAATTTAATTAATCAGTAATCAACATTTAATCATGAGCAGGAGTGAGAAAAATAATGTAGAAAAAAAAACTTGTATTGAAAGAAAAATTTGTGGAAAGACTTTTTTATCCATAAATACAAGTAATTTTTTTACCATAATTGTTTCTTAAATCTAGTCATTAAATTAATTCTTTCCACTAAATAGTTTAGAACTACGAGATTTTTTTAAGCAACAATGCTAATTTTTGTGTTTATAAAGACAATACTGTACATTGATACAACCGCTCTAAGAACACTCATTAGAATTAGAATTGAATCAACTAAAATTTTTTATTTATTCTACTCACAACCTAATTCTTAATGTTGAGATTTTTAAATAAATTAATGTACCAATTTTATTTTCATAATAAATAAAATATTGCAATAAACCAACGACCTTGCATTGAAATTACAAAAAAGAACTAACCTCGTTTAAGGTCACTCAGTTTTCCATTTTGATTTATTGCAGGAGCACCTGAAAGAAGAAAATAGCTATTTAACTTATTACACAACAAATCTTTATCTATCTACAACTCTCAGATATTAAGAAACTTCAACTTCCTTGTTCCATCAGAAAACACAAATATTTCCTACTTTTCAGATTTAACATTTGCAGTGGTGCAAGTGGCAAAACATGGTTTTGGAGCAACAAAAAAAGCAATTTTGGAGCAGCAAAACAAAGATTTGGAGCATATTTAATAAAATAAAAAAATTAAAACAAGAATTTAATAACAAGAATTTTTAATTTTGTTCATTAATAACATACCTTATTTTTTACATTTTTTTTTTTTTTAAGGCCCCTGCATTAACAAATTAAGTTTCTTTTAGTATAATCCAATGCTGTTAAATATTCTGCTATACTCGACTTAGCCTCAGATAAAAGTATTTGTCCGCTTTCCATAACCGACATGTCTTTATTATTTTACCCATCTATAATATTTTTTTCAACTGTGGCTAAGAGATCCTGAGAAGCCTTCAATTTTTTTTTTTTAAAATCAATTTCAGCAGCTTTTAATCTGCTTTTCTCAGCTTCAGTGTTTTCACATTCTTTGCGCTTTCTTTTTTCTCAACCCCTAATTGAGCAGAATAATTTTTAAATGCTGCAGGAGCCACTTTAATCATATCTTTGTCAACTTTAAAGTTATTTAAACCCCCTATTTTGTTGATGTGTGACACAACTTGTCTCAAACCATTAACACTATGGGAATTTAAACTTGCCCTATTGTCAAGTAGCTTTTTGTTCACACTAAAACCTCTTTCAACATCAACATTCCCATGTGGTATGCACAAAAGAGCTTTAAAAAGCTTTGTTAAAAGAGGATATTTGATATTTCCCAAATTGTCTTTCTTCACAAAATAGTTTTTCCAAAATATATCAATTGGTGCATATTCATTTGAATCAGAAGAATAACCTTCTGGTTCTCCACGTAACCTTGTACATTCATCTAGTAACAAAGATGCCTCTTCAGGTTTTATATCGGATGGGGTTACTGTTGCCAGATATCTTATTGACTTAATAGAAGTGGATGGATGTAGTTAATTTACGTCGCACTAGAGCTGCACAATGGGCTATTGGCGACGGTCTGGGAAACATCCCTGAGGATGATCCGAAGACATGCCATCACAATTTTGATCCTCTGCAGAGGGGATGGCACCCCTGCTTCGGTAGCCCAACGACCTGCACGCGAAGTTGAGCACTTTACTGTAGAACAGTTTAACGAGGACCAATACCGCACACCCTCGGTCCCTACGCAGACTGATCCAAGTGGTCACCCACCCGCACACTGACCGCAGCCAGTGATGCTTGACTTCGGTGATCTGCTGGGAACCGTGTCTTAACGATCAGTCCACTGCGGGACTTAATAGAAGTGTCTTCCATTCTCATTATAGGATGCAACACTTTAAGATGGTGCAGTAACCTATTTTCAAGAGGCAATTCTTTTAATAACTTTTTTGCACATGGCAAGTAAAAAGACCTGGCCTTTGTGGTATCTAGTCCAACATCTATTAAATTTGAATTTTGCCAAATTTCTGCGTTTTCTACATCTAATGATAATGATGAAGAAGTCCTTTCCTGACAAACTAAGAAAAGCAGAACTCTTTAAAAAACGCCGTAACAATGTTTTAACTAGAGACACCATTTCATCAAACAGCAAGTGAATCAATGGTGTCTCAGTTTGGAAAGGACCTAAAAATTTATTTAATATAGCCGAAATATTTCTTAAAAAAAGAGCTTTTGGAAAAAGCAATTTATACAAACTCAATATTTAGTGGTTCATACTTTATTTTAAATTAATAATTACTTTATTTAATTCTGCAAAAGGTATTTCAAAACTCGAATTAATTTAACTATTATTTAAGGTTATCAAAAGTATTTTTTCTTAAAATTTAAATAAATGTTATTTGTAATAATATATTCAACAAAACATTAACAAGATTAATATTGATCATACCGAATTTATAAAAATATGTAAAGAATTAATCAAATTAAGAAAACTTTAATAAATTTATAATACAAATGTAAATTAGTGAATGGCCACTAATAAATTTTTATTAAAATTTGTTACCTAGTACAGTATTTCTTTTATGAAGTGATTAAAAAAAAATTAAATAATTTTTAAATTCAAATACAATGAGTATTGAAGCTAACAATTTTTTGTCAGAAGTAAATTATTATATTGACTCTACACTCATAATATTTAACAAATCTGTGATAATTAAATTTTTTTTATATCAATTGTTTTAAATCAAATCATTAAGAGATGAATTAAAGTATTTTTGAATGACAAATCTGAAAAACAAAAGATTTTTTGCTGCATTTAAAATATTGAAAGCCCCTCTGTTCATACTTATTTAAAATCTTGCCTCTAAATATAATTAAGTTTTTTTCCTAAAACAAATTAAAAGCACTAAGAATTTTGAAAGTAATAATACAATAATAAAATGCAGTAAATAAAAAAAATATTAGAAAAAAAAAATAATAAAGTAAAATAAATGTTTAAAAAAACAATATGCAATTAGTGGATGGTCCCTCAGATAAAAATTTACGTTTAAGAAACTTAATTCTTATTTTTATTGAATTAAATGAATAAAAGGGATATGGAAATTTTGAGGTTATGAAGCTTTGTGACTGCTCTCAGGATTAACATAAAAATATGTACTTAGTGAATGGTCCCAGAGTTAATTCAAAGATCATGGTACTAATCTATAGATAGAATTGCGCAAGAAGGCCATTAGCTTGCCATGGACGACGACAATGGCACTTCAATAACGATGAAATTAACAAGAGAAATAAAATTTTCTTTTGCTATTAAAATTTGGCAATGTTTAGTTGGTCCCCGAAAATTCGAGAGAAGTTTCGGTTCCTTTTCTGAGGAAGAAAATGAAGCCTGAAATTGAAAATATCTTGCAAAATGAAGCAGAGTTGCACATGAGAGTGCAAGAATCCTCCCCACTGAATCCAGAGCAACCTCCCATATGGCAGTAGCTTGTTGCTGCAAAATTGTGACTTGGCGATACCCGTGGGAAAATATCCTTTTTGGCACAATTTAAGCCAAATACTTCAATTTGGAGCATGTAGGCGCAGGTTTCCACAATTGACGCAGCACTTGCATCACTGCTTTTGCTTAACTGATAAACAGTTGGTTTGTAGAACCAATTTTGCATTTTCTCCTAGCTACCAATTTAATTTTATAAAGGTTTGTATTAAAATTACTTGCTATTTAATAGACATATTTCAACTATACCAATTTAGTTTCATAATTATTTGAATAAAGATATTTTAAAAACTTATTAAGCACATAGTTCGTGTATATAATATGCATTTTGATTTATTAATTTTTTTGGTTCTTCATATAAATTAATTTATTCTTCATTTGATATCTGATTGACACATTTGATCTTTATCTTTGAACATGAACAAAGCTTGAATAAAAATAGATAAGATTTTAATAATTTGTAATGAATATGTAATGTTTTTATATACTGTTAAACATTAATATATTTTATTAGAGCTTTGAGTGGTAAATATATATATATATATATATATATATATATATATATATATATAAACAAATAAATATATATAAGATTAGATATTAATAGTTAAATAAATATATACTTACCAGGAGGTGGAGCAATGCTCTGAAATGATTAAAATTCAGAACATCAGAAACCATAATTATAATTAAAAAAATCAAAATTAAATTTTACTGCAATATTAACAAAAACTTACAACTGGTGCACTTTTTCCTACAGTCGACACAGCAGGTTTTGCAGCAGGCTTGGTTGTTTGGGCTGGCCGGACACCTAGATGTTGAGATAAATTAATGAATAACTTTCTTTTACAGAATATTACATTAAAGAATGATATATATAAAATAAATATATAGCTTTGGTAATACTATCAGGTTAGCTTTTCCCTGAAAAACAGATTAAAAAATAACAGCGACGTTTTTTTTTTTTTAAATAAGCGTTACAAGGACAATTCTTAAGAATAAGAATTATATAATATACAATAAAAAATACTTTTATTTTATTTAAGTGAAGTGCTTTAGAGAAATTTAGATCCTTGAAGACTATGTGTTTACATTTATAAAAGATGAACACAACCTTCTTATTATTAAGCCCGAAAGCAAGTTCTGGCAAAAAATTTAACACTAATTTCCGATGAAAAGAGATATGCAAAAAAATAGCTAAGCAAGTCTTAACTCAGCTTATTAAGCAATGTAAATTACTTAATGTAAATTACTACTTACTTGTATCGTGATCAGGTAGCTTGAAAAGGAACTGAAATATTTCAGCAATCATGGTTGGCTTTGAAAATACCTTTACTTCAGTAGTATTGTGGATTAAAGTGTTGTATATTCGTCGAACAGAATTGTATAGCATACTGAAATATTTTTTTTAAGTTTACTTATACTAATAGGAAAATACACGTAAACAGAGTTAACAAAAGTCTTTTATACACATGACATTTTTTAACAATACTTAAAATTTATTTTTAATGATTAATTACATCAAAGTATCAAACGAAATAAAAATTTTCTCTTGTTGGCTCATTACAATTTGTATCTTAAGAGAGTAAAAATAAAATAAGCTTAACCAACGATCAGGTTTATGCAAAGGAAAGATTCTCTTTTAACAATACTATAGCTTTGTAACCATGGAGGAAAATTAAATTTGTCCAGCTTTTCCCCTGCTTAGAAACAGAAAGAAATTTAATAAAAACATTTAATTAAAAATTGCAAGTGCAAAAAAAAAAAAAAAAAAATTAAATAAATAAATCTTATCAAAACTAAATGCAAATTACTATTTTTAGACTATTTAATGACAAAAAAATATTCTTTAAGTAAAAAGAACATCTAAAGATATTCATTGAGTTACTTTTTTTACAAGCTTTCTTATTAATACATTGAAGTTTCATTAATTTCATTCTTCTGAAGAAGATAAATGATTCAATATGTTTGGAAACTAGTAAGTTAACAGTATAAATCAAAAATATCACTGTATTTAAACTGATTATTTTAACAATGACATCTACGTTTTTTTAAAGATAAGAAGTCTAAATTATCAGAAATTTAGAAATTGAGCTGAAGTAGAAACAATTATATTTGTAAAATGTTTGTGAGCTAAGCACTTTTTAGAAAACCATATGTTTTAATAGCAAAAGATAATATTTATCATACCGATCCAATAATTGTTTCCGTTTTACATATTCTGCCGAGCCTTTTTCAAATGTAAATCCACTAAAGTCAAGAATATCTTTACGTAGAGTGCTAGGCTAGAAACAGAAAGTTCAGTTAATGTTACTACTTAATTACACTTATGCCAATTTAAAATATAAAGTTTAGTAAGGCACAGTAATACAAATAAATTACAAAATTTACATCAAACAAATAAAATACATCTTATAAAAATGGATGTTTGAACAAATATATATGAACTTTATCTATAATATTTATTGAAAAAAAGGCAGAATTCTAAGCCCTATTAAAGTCTGCAATGATATGATTATTTCTTACGAATTCAACACATTTACTAGACATGTACTGAATTCAGAAACTCGGAGAAGATGGAAACTTGTATTTGGCCAGTTTTTTGTGGAACAGTTTTCTACAGTTCATACAGTTTTCTATGGAACAAATATATTACTAAATATAATTTTAAGGAATCTTATTGCACGTCTTTATATTGAATTTCCTAAGGGAAATAAGAGCTGATTATAGCTTCTGTTAAGCCTAAGATATTTTTAAAGTATTTAAAATATTTGTCTCATCAAATGTTGTGTTTCAAATCCTGTTTTAGTGTCAAGAAGCAGCAGTATACAAATATGAAGTTTTAAACATCTGGAAACATTTCTGATGTCGTCCTTTCCTGATATTTTTCTGCAATTTAACAACATATGGATAACATTGAAACTTTTACTTAAATATCAGTGCTTTTTTAGCAATCAACATCTTCTTTAAAAATGTTTCATTTACAACATTCTTTTTGTTTTATTCATTCTTGTATGTTAACATTTTGAAAATTTATTACATTTTTCGTGAAAACAAAACAAAATTCAAGAAGATTTTAGATTGAGATTCTACTATAGAACTGAAATTTTATGTCCTTTTTTAGAGTCAAATAAAGAATAACAGAAAATGAAATTAATATAAAAATATAAGCTTACTTCATGTTTCTTTAAGTAGAGGAGATCAAATATATCAACAAGATATTCATGAGGATGAGTGTTTACTATTTTGCAAACTATAAAAAAAAATAATAGAATTTTTTAAAATTACAATTAATTGAACATGAAACACTGAGACAAAATAATAATAATAAATATTCACGGATAACAAACAATATACCTAAATTTTTTTTATTTATAAAAGTCTATGAGCGTATAAATTTATTTCTTTTGCCATTAAATATTTTTTTCTACTCAAGAAAATAATAGACTAAATTAAAGTTTTTAAATTGTAATCATAATACTTAATCCAGTGTTAATAAAAATTTAACACTAGAATGGTACGATTTTATTTTATTCCAACGCATTATTTCTAAAAGCTCATTCCCTTTCTTTGCAGGCAATAGTTATTATTATTATTTTTTTTTTTTTGACAAAAGAACATTTATTCTCACAATAGCTCTTTTTAAAAAAGAATTATCAATGATTAAAAAATAAAGTTGGATTGATGATGGAAGTTTCGCATAAAATAAAAATAATCTGGATTATACAAGGTACCTGCTACATTTTAGATTTTCAAATTCATGACTTTCAAAACTAATTCCAAGAACTTTTCATAACATAACGAAGTTACTATTTTCTCCCGACAAAAACAGAACAATAAATTTAAAAAGCTTTATAATAACAATAATTGAAATGATAGGTGTAACCAAAACAGTTATACTCTGCATCTTCATATTTATAGATTTTAAATTTAAAAAACAGAGAAAAGAAAGAGTTGAAACAATAAAATAGCTGGAAGAAATATAAAAGCAAATAATGTTTTTTTTTAATGCAAAATTATAATCTAAAGATACTTTTCCTGTTCATAGGAAAGGAAAGAAATACTCCTGATTTTTCTGTTATCATTTTGGAATAAAAACTATTCGCCAATGACTGGCTTGCCTCAGCTAGAATTTTAAACTGATAAGGTAAAAAAAAATAATAATAATAAAAATTCTGAAATCACAGAAGTTAAAAAGATAATTCGCTCTAGAAATGTTACTTCTTTCATTTTTTGAAAGAATACCATAATTTTGACTGAACATGATAAGAACATTTTACATTTTATTAAAACATGACTGTGAGTGCGGATTTTGTTACAAATTCAGATATTCTTAACACCATGAAATTAGGGGGAGGGGTAAAATCCATTTCGAAAATTCAGTGACTTATTTCCATGATTTTTCGGTGACCTAAATCTATGACTTTCCATGATATTTAAAAAAAAAATAAATAAATAGTTAAAATCATGAAAAATTTTGTTCAATACCGAAATTCATGACCTTCTATGATCTTTTATGACTTTCCAGGTGCGCAGATACACTGATTATATCATCCATTGCAACTTTAACTTTTAAAATAAATTTTTTACATTAAAAACAAATGAAAACTATTGTAGGTAGGTAATGAAAAAAAAAAAAAAATAAAAAAATACCTAAATAAATTATGTATTAAAAAATAGGATAAGTAATAACAGGTAGAGTAAATTACAGTGACAGCCTGATATTGAACAGTCATTCTTTTAAATAGGTAATTTTACATCCCATGAGATCCTTACTATATCTTAAAAATGCTTCTAAACTGGACTCACTTTTTTACCATTTTGCAGCCATTAATCTTCTCTACTGGAATTTCTTTAAAAAAAATAGTGTACACTTTACAATTAAACTGGAAATTATCAAATTTCAATTCTGTTTCAATTCAATTTTCTAGTTGTCTATAACCTTCAAAATTTAAATATTTCATTAAAAGTTTCTATGGTAATCTTTGGTTTCCATCGCATTTAAGAAAAGAGAAATTAAACATGCTGTTTGATGTAAACAAAAATTTAATAGAAACTGTAAGCGATTGATAATAACATATGAATTGTTCATTTTATTTTAATTAATAAAAGTTATTTTTGATTATAAGAATATACAATGAAAAGATAAAAATTTAATTACTTGTTTCGAAGTTTCTTAAACTCCGATTCCCAGACTGCGAATCGGTTGAAGAATCAGTATCCATAGACTGAGTAGGGGCAGCTGAAGGAATGTTTGTGACTACTGATGCAACTGATGAAGATGGAATTGATGGGGATGGTTTAGATGGAACTGGTGTAGACAAAGATGAACTTGGAGTAGGTTGAGTACTAGGTGGTTTCTGATTCGGAACAACAGCTTTCTTTGGTGATTTTACTTTGTTAGGCTTATCATCATCTAATAATAATATGTTAGTTTTGTACCATAAAGATAAAATTAGATAAAAAATGGAAAAAAAACACAATGCAAGAAATCATTACAATTATTAACCAATGTGTAGGAGTAACCTTGATTATTAGCTGCTAAAAAAAAAAAAAAACATCTAAACAAAAATCAATCTATTACTCCCTCATCATTTAGCAAATTCACAAGTATCAAGCAAATTTAATAATTTTAATAAATAATAAATATAAAAATTAAAGTAATTGTTTTTCTAGTAAAAAAGAATTTTAGACAAAGTTTTTTAAATTAAACTATAAACCTAAAGGTGAATTCAAATAAACCTATATAACAAATAAAAATTAAAGAGTATTTCCTCTCTTGGACATTTTAAAGCTTGCATGGTTATTTTAAAAATGTTCATTAGTCGATGATTCCTCTATCTTGCAGGTTTAGTGTTATGATAAAATTTGTAATTGGTCATTTAAATCAAATTGATAAAAAAAAAGTGTCAAAAACCTTAAAATTAAAAAAAAAAAAAAAAAAAAAATGTGCAGCTAATCCTTTTTATTATCTATGTATTAACATTTTTAGAACCAAAATCTGGAAAAATTTTAAAAAATTTAAAAAGTAAAGAAAAAATTATTCAATAAATGAAAGCAAAAATAAGTTTTTTTCCCCTCTGCGAATAACTTATTAGTATATCACTTCATCTTTCCTAAAAAATTTTTAGAATATGGATACACATATGAATAAAAGATTTTAAATATGCACTGCCCTTTGCAATACTTATTACTTAGAGACAACAAAAATCTTTTGAGACAAGTTATGGAAAAACATTCACTAATTGTGATGCGAATAGAGAAAATTATCCCATTTTCTCTTAACAAAATGACTTTAATGGAAAAATTACAAGAATTATGCAATTTAGGAACATGAAAATAATAATAAACAGACATACCACTGTCTTCTCCAGATGATATCTAAAAAGAGAAAGAAAAAAGAAAAAAAAATGAAATAAAATATCCACTTGATTTCAATTAAATCAAAATAATACCAAAAAAATTTCTATTTGCAGTATTTAACACTTTTAAAAAAATGTTTATTTATTTATTTAAACTTAAGTTATTCCTACAAACGCATTTTTTCACAAAAAAAAAAAAAAAAAAAAAAAAAAAACTATTTTTATTATTACAACTTATGATACTATTTGAACATAAAAATAGAAAAGCAAAAAGTAGAAACATTCAGACTCAACTGAGGTTTACTTGTTTAAAAAAAGCAAATTCTATTATGAAAATTTAAATTTTAAAAAGAATTTTTGTTTTGTGAAATTCTATTTATTGCCAGAAAACTCACACCAAAAAAGTCTGATAAGAAAAAAATAATTTGAATAAATTTAAAAATTGGCAGAGTAAGTTTAAGAGTAATTAGGGGTGTGAGGTTTTTGTAAGGGTATATTTAAAGGTCACGTTCAATAGTTTTTTGAAAGTGCCACAAAAAATAGTAGCTAAATAACCTAAATTAGAAATTTCTACAAATAAAAAGAAATCAAAACTTATATTGAATACAATCCTTGAACCAGGGGTGATTGTGAGCCTAATTCAAAAATCCGGAAAATTTCTTGAGTAAAATCATTAATGGCGCTTTTCCATTTCAAAAAATTAATGTTTTTATAAATTTAAATCATTGATATTTTCAAAACATGAAATTCTAAATAAACTATATGCAGCATAATTTAAATGAATAATTATTTATAAGTTTACTTTTATCTCTTATCACATTTATTATTCTACCAGAAAAAAATATTTAAAAATGAAAGAGTTCAAGTTCTAATATATTTAAATAAAATATACAATAATTTTTATTCATAAATGTGACCGATAATTTCTTGAAACTTCCGGATCGCGTTTCGCGAAAAATCCGGAAATCCAGTTTTTTCCCGGAGCACAACCATATCTGTCTAACTAATCCATGCTTCCGAAAAACTTTTGAGTTATGGCTCCAATGCCAATCCTATAGAAAAATTTAAAAATCAGAAAATCACAATAAAATTCTGATCTGAAATTTGACTCAAAGGTGCATTATCAGAGAAGGCAAAAACTATATGCTACCTAAGGGTGAAGATATGCTGTTACATTGAATTTTATAGCTGTAAGCGGTTCCTTTATTGACTTGTATTGTGATTTTATTACTATACATTCTTTCTAAATTAGTTACAGTAGCTTTAAAGTACAAATCTAATTGGGTAATACATGCTGTAAATTATACATCCCTAAAACAAAATAAGTCTGATTTTAGATAACGTCTGATAGGACATTGTCAAATAAGCTATTAAACTGTTAAATATGTTATGTAATATATACTGAAAAAATGTTGATATTTTCATAATTATTTTTTTTTTATAATAGTAATATAAGGAGCTCAAAAAGCAATGTGAAAAAATTATTGTTAGTGTTATCCTTTATTGTAAGTACCTTGCAATGCAAGAATAATTAAAATTATACTTAAAAATCTCATATTAAAATCATCACACTGAAAGGCAGAAATAACAAAATGAACCTTCATACCAAGTCAATGCATTCAACCTTTTTCTCAACTACTTCACAAGTAATGGATTCATCAGAATCTGAAAAGCCATCAATATCATCCAATTCTACATCAGACAAGCTTAAAGGTACATTACCTTTAAAAAAATAAATAAATTAATAAAAAATCAGACATTTAAATAAAAAATGTAAAAACATATAAGTCATGAAAGAAAAAGATTAAAAAGCTTTATAACATAAGCAATATGTTATGAAGCTGACAGTCTATATTTTAGTAAAAAAAAAGAAAGAAAAAAGTATGTTTCAAATTTTTTTGCTTCGTTGTAGACTCTAGTAATTAATATTAAAAGTGTTAAGCAACCAATGTTTTCTCTAATAAAAATACACCAATTTGTTAATGATCTTAATTTTGTACATAAAATGACAAAAAGGTTAATAAAATTTGCTAAACTGACTTCTTATTTTGTGTTATAAATTCTTAACAAAAATAGAGTAACATTATAATCTATTGGCATACTCAGAATTTAATGCCCAAAACACTGAAATTGAGAATTTTTTAAACTGAACAAATTCTTAAAACTCATTAAAACAAAGGAAAAAATACTAAGAAGCACAGTTTCTTTCACAAAAGGCATTTTTTAGATCTTTAAAAAAATCCACATAAAACAAATATTAAATGTAATTAAAAGTTCATTAGAAATTTTACGACATATTAATATAAGATATAATGTAAAATTAAATCGCAAAACAAAAATTATAACAAAAGTATAATTGTATGCAAAAAAAGTTTGTGTGTGTGTTCTACAATATTTAAATGAATCTGCCTGGTGACAATCACTAATGAAATATAAAATTTGTTTTAAAATACATGTCCTCAATGGACGCATTGTATTTTAAATATGGTATATTTCTTTGATGCCTAAGTGTTCAAAGAAATCACAATAAAATGATACATTAAACATTTTCCAACATAATAGATTTTGCTGGAAACTTTAATTTTTTGTAAAACAGTATAACAAAGGATCTAAATCGTGATTGAAAAATGTTGTTTTAGATTAATTTCAAATTTTCTGCACACAAATTCCTGATGTAAAGCATTTTATAAAGCATTAATCAAATAGATTATAGAACTCTTACTTGAAATTCTAAGATAACTCTCAGCCGGCTTTTGCAGAAATCCTAATATATTTTTGATAGTTTCCTCTTTAGAATTCAATATTTCTAAAGAAAACGATCGAGCCACATCACTCACAATTTTAAATGACATCCTTTAATAAGAAAAAAAGTAATTACCTTAGAAGTCAGATTATAACATATAGGTAATAAAAATTTATTATTTAGAAATAAATAAATTACCTTTGCAAAAATTCATTTCTTTCATCATATTCTTCTGTATCTGTCTCAAATGTAAAGCCATTGAAATTCAAAATGTTACTTTTTATTTCCTCATCCTAGAAACAAAAAATTTTTTTATTAAGGAAATGAGAATCCTACTAAATATTCTTCTACAAATGAAAAATACTACATGATAAGCAACCAAGGCATAGAATTAATAGGATAATTTTTTATAAATAGAAACTATTTTCAGAGATATTATTGAGATTATTTTTATGCAGTGAAAATCCAAAAGTAGTAATTTCATTACAGATTACGGAGACCACTTTCATAACGAAATCAAAACAAATTTACTTTCATTAATAAAATTAAAGATTTTATACAATAAGCATATTTAACATTTTGTATATAAAAAAATAAACTTAATTAAAATTTCAACAACTTTTTTTCCCCTTCAATTTCCATGATTTTACAACATTACCAAATTAAACATCACAAGAAACTTTTCTATCCATATTTTTGTCCTGATATTACAGTTACTATTTCTTATTGTTTTCCAGTCAAATTTTTTCAAACTTTAAAATAAAATAATTTTTTTACGTATGCTTAATAGTACTCAACCTTGTGGCAGACCCAGGCATAAATAGACTGTCTTGAAAATGCCCTGAATACTTCAAAGACCAAAAATTAGAGAACTTTTGTAACAAAAGTTTGAGTTACTTGAGAAAGACAAGGCTCTGCTTAGGGCTGTTAAACAATTGAAGAAGAAAGGTTAAATTACATTGTTTTGCTGTAGTTTTTCTGAACCTTTTTAATAAACAATCTTTGCCAATAATCTGCACAAAAAGATTTAATTTTATGTATATTAATTTTTGGGTCATAAAAATTCAAAAATAATTCAATATTATATAAGAAAAAATGGCTTTGAGAAAAAATCATTTACAAAGTTTAAAACTTTGTGAAAACTACATTAGAAAATTTAATTTTGTAAAGGGCATGGCCTGAATTAGTGTGGATCATTCCCTGGCAAATTAATACTTTTGTTAATATTTTAAGATGAAAATGTAAAATTATCTAGACTTGAGCAAATAAAATGTTTACATTTGAAAAATATAAACACATAAATAATTTCTTATGCTTATTGCATGTCTTATTTTTCAATAATGGCATAAATTATTCGAATAAAACTATTTATTAACTTCACATCTAAACAATAATGTACATAATTAATGATACCTTCAAGCTTTTACATAAATGTATTGATTACTTTGTACATACACGAACATAAATACTTACATCTGCACTATCCAAAAATAAGAGGAAATGGACATCAATTAACAATTCCTTGGAAGCATTGTTTATTGCAGTTACAACTAGAAAGAAAATTAAATAAAATAAATTAAAACATAAGAATGTATTTAAGGTATTCACATTAGCTTTTTACTTATATGAACAAAAAAACAGATCATGACAAGGTGCATACCACCTTCTCTTTCAGTTAATTCTATTATTTAGAGAAATTATTTAAGAAGGAAATTTATGTAATTTATGCAAGAATTTTAATATCAAAATTAAAAAAGAAAAAAAAAAAAAAAACAGAGAGCATCAGACATTTCTAACATTTAAAATAGGCAATCAGCTCATGGAGAATACTTGCAACAAACATGACAGCTATTTCTGAATCAGATATTTTGCTTGATTGTACAGAATCACTTATGACAGTAATGTTATTTCAAAGGTACATTACAAAATATTAATCAAATCTTGTGATTTCAGTTTCTTTATCCAAATTGCTAAGAACAATACTTTATAAAAGTTTCGTTGTTAGTTAATGATTTCTCAAATTAAAAATTTAGAATTTTTAAATTTAGCTTTAATGTCTTTTTAATTAATGATTAAGTTTTAATAATTTTCCCTATGAAAACAATACATACTTCCCATTATTAGGTTAAAACCCAGATTTTTCAGTTTTTTTAATTTATTTATTTATTTTGAGAAAGTTTTTTTTAAAATGAATTCAGAGGTAGTACTGGAAAACTTTCACCTTTGATAAGTGAAATAAAACAATAAATCAATCAAGAAGATGATTACAAAACATAATACAAAACTGGTAAAAATGTGAAATAACAGGAAAAAGAGGGGTACCAAAATAATAGGGAAAAAGGAGGTTTGCTGTCCCCGCAACATTTTAATTGTCTATATTTTAATAATAATTTCAGAGCTATAATTTAATTTATCCTAATTTATTTGCAAAAAATAGGGAACATTTAAAAACGGTAAGTTTTAAATTTATAGTCTGAGTCATTGTACAGAAGTTACTCAAACAATTAGCTACGATGCAACTCTGATTTTAGGGTTAATTATATGGGGTTGAAAATTTCATCAACTATCGTTTTGAATTTACTAAGAAATTGTTTTAAGATTGTTTCAGTAACAAATGGTGACAATGCAACTGATAAGTAACACTCTAACGAATAAAAGCATTAAGAAAGTTATCTGATGTTTTAATATTAAGTTTCAAAACTAATGTTAAAAAATGGAACTGCTCCTTTGCATTTTTATCTATGAAAAAAAAAATGCATCAAGCAAATAAGGAGCAGGAAAATAAATACAAAAATGCAATGAAAAAGGAATGATATATTAAATGCTTACCGAGAGGAAAGTCCTTTAATTTCGTATTTTCACTTGCTGCCTCTTCTATATATAAAGAAAAAGTGTCCATCAATTACACAAAATAAAGAAATATATATCAACTATTGTTATTTGTTATTGTTAGAAATATATATTGTTATTTGTATTACTATATTTACAGGAAGAAAGGTAATATATTTATATAACATAAATTCTACAAACTAATAAGACAAAAAATTATTACATCATAACCTAACTAAACAATGCATTTTAAATACAAAAATAAATTCGTTTTTCCAAAACTAGTAGAATAAGATCAATTAATTTAATCTTACTCAAATTACATGTTTTAAACGGAAAATATATATTATTTGTATTATGGGCGATTTTTATTCATTTTTTACTTAAATACAATCTTATTTTAAACAAACATATAAATGCAATTATATATTATTCATTCTTTTAAATAAGATATTATTGTAAATTGCTATCAAAAAAATATTAGGAATAACTATATTAAAGTTTTTTGTAAAAAAAATTCTAACTGCATTATCTGTTTTAATATTAAAAAACTTATGAAAGGAAAAGAAACTAGTTTAAAGAAAAAGCTATACACATGCAAAAATATTTGTTTATTAGTACCAAAGCATTATTAATAAATAATAAAGAAGCATATAAAAATGTCAAAATTACGCTTATTTTAAAAGAGGGAACTTCTCATCATGGAATTTGACTTTTTGATTAAAAATAAATAAATTAATAAAGGTTTCAACTTAAGCATAATAATGAGCATAGCTACGGGTTTAAAACAACCTAACTGAATTTCACAACATATGCTGATTGGATTTAAATGAACTAGTCTTAAAATTGTTATTCAATAATATTATATCTCCTGATTTTCATAATCTGTGATGCATTATTTTAAATATCAACCACTAGCTAATATATATTTTATTGGGAAATTTTTGTTTAAGAGTATCATTATTGCAAATATTTGATTCTCACAACTTTTATAGCTAAGTTGACTAGCATACTAAAGGGGAAAAAAAGAAAACACATACTAAATACTTATGGAAGACAAAAGTATGAATATTTTTAAGGAAACTAATTAAAATATGAAATACCCAAACTTTTTCAAAACTAAAATAGTTTCATATTTAACAAATATTTAAACTTAATATTTTACTTGAAAAAAGAAAATTAGAATGGTTACAATGGTTTGACCATTGAATGGTTACAATGGTTTGCATATTGTTTGGGAATATATGACAAAAAACTTAGAAAAGATAAATACATTTTAATCAAATTATGGAAAAGTAATTAAAATTTCATAAATTTTGAAGAATTTCCAAGAATTACTACTGAAACCTTACCTTCAATCGAACTTATCTTATAAATATCATCTAGTTCAGGCTGTAAAATACAAGAATTCAACGATTAATTAACTTAGAATTTGGATGAACAAACAATGTTAAAATTATTATTTTTCTACCTAAAGCCATACAATAATTATATTATAAGTAAAATATATCAGGAGAAATTGGAAACATGAAAAATAGAAAGGAAAATATCCACACCAAAATAACAAAAGCCACACTAAAATAACGAAAGCCGCACCAAAATAAATATTAAAAAATAATACAAATAAAACCACACCACAAGCAACAAAAAAGAATGTAAATCATCATGATTATTTTTAAAATAATGACAATTGTAATAGTTATTGTTTTAAGGAATAACCATATACATCTGAAGAATTACATAAAATTGTAGAAATTTTATCACCATTCATTTTTTGCTTACATTTAGATCATATGTTTTTAATCACGAGACAAAATGTAAATAAAAA
Organism: Parasteatoda lunata; assembly: GCA_949128135.1. Classification (NCBI taxonomy): domain Eukaryota; kingdom Metazoa; phylum Arthropoda; class Arachnida; order Araneae; family Theridiidae; genus Parasteatoda; species Parasteatoda lunata. The sequence continues at coordinate 74,891,600 of OX421973.1, read as the reverse complement.
TTGTGCAATAAATTAAAAATGCTGGAAGAACTTTGCTGTAAAAACTCATCAGTTAATAGATTCAATTTAATTAATACCTGAAAGAATTAACATCTAGATTATAAATACATTTTTTGACACTTAAGAATTGAAATCTTTAAAAAAAAAATTTTTCAGAAGTCATTAACTAAAGATTGTTACTATAAAAGTGAGTCAAATATAAATAATAACATTATTAATTATTTTTAAGCTATTTAATTATTAGTAAGCTTGATAAGCAATTAATTTGTATTCATAGTAAGGTCTTAAAAAAATAGCAATAGCCATAAAAATGTAAAATAATTGCATATTAGCTACACACATAACATTTTACTAGAGTTTAATACCTGACATAATAAACTCATTTATCTATTTCTCATGATGAATTTTTTGTTACAAAAATTAAAGTGTACAGTCATTAACAATGTATTGTACCAAATGGTATACAGACTGATTATAGCAAATTACTTCACAATTCATTTTTGTGTTTGTACAATGCTTACCCAATAAAATAAGTTTGAACATGCTTTTTTAATTATCCCAAACTAACTATAACAGAAAATAGGTTATTCTGCAATTTGTTTTCTTGGAATAATTAATATGCTGTTTTGAGCATAGCATTTTTGATGCTGGCAAATACAAAAGTAAACAGATGCAGAAGGGATACGAACTGAAAATCAACTTGGCCGCAAAACAGGCAAAGTTTCAGGCCGCAAAACAGGCAGCATTTACAAGCTTTTATCAAACAAATTTGAAGAGTAAAAATGTCGTTTGAAGAGTTCTCAAATTAGATTTCATTCTCTGACATGCACTGGGTACAATTTCATTGTCTTAATGAAATGCACACTTCATATTTACCTTTGGTGCTTGTGGATTTTTTGGAAGATTTCTGGGGATATCTTTAGGTGACTTTTGTACATATTGGCTAAGGCCCAATTTTGCATCAAGAAATTCCTCAATTGTGGAGTCTGATTCATAAAAGTCGGACATATATCGTTTCAAAGTTGACCTAGGAACATTAAACTTTTTACTTGCAACTCCACAGCCTGCTTCTCCTTGTTTTACATAAGTCATAGCATTTAACATATCTTCTTTTTCCCAAGATTTACGTTTAAAAACCTGGGAAACCTGGATAGAAATACAAAAGAGAAAATATGCTTTGAGAGCAAGATAGATATGAACTAAAATACTTTTAAGAACAACTTGTGAACTAAACTGTTCTCCTCCCCTTTCTTTTAAATATTAACTATTAGTTTCAAAAAGCTTGAGATTTTTTTTTTTTACACTTTAAAAAATATTTCTTATAGTATTGACAATTAAAAATTTTTGTCACTCAATTAATAAGTAATATAAGTATTCAAAGTCAGAACTATTTAAGGAATGGGATCTTAAAAAAAGCATTAATAATCTGAGCATTAAAAATTTCATGCCATTATAACCTTCCTTTTCAAACATCACTTTCTTATTAAATAACTTTAAGAAAGTATATAATGCATGAAATCAGCTTACATTGAAAAAAAAAAAGAAGATAATAAGCAAAAGTTGCTAAATCCCTTTACTAAAATGCTATATGACAAAAGAATAGAACAAAAAATTTAATTATAATATTGATATTTATGATATAAATAGATAAGATAAAACATACACAATAAATAATACAAAAATACTGTTGACTTTCTTTATGAAATAAAAGTTATGGGATTCTAACTTTATTTGATTCAACTATTTGAAATAGAGATATAAATAGAACATCGGCAGATTACTTGCTATATTAATTAGATCAAAGATCAAAACAATGTTGGCAATCAGCTTTTCCGAGAAAGCATTTTAGCGTATTCAGCAAGCTTTATTTTTTAAAACGTTAATATTAGAACAAGACATTACTATTTAATATGCTTATATTTATGTAGTCCATTTTTCTTCTTTTTTATTTCTATTCATCATTTTACAAATTGTAAATATTTTTTGATTGAAAAAATATACTGCCTTGAATATTTCACGCTCATTTATATTAAAATTTGTATTGATTCAAAAAATTAAAAATTAATGTTAATTTTAGAACAATTAAAGGGTATTACTACTACAAATTGTATACTGCTAAATATGGACATAATACTACCAATTTTGAATTGCAATTCTTTATATAATAACAATCAAGGCGGTAAACTTATCTTTTACACATATGTACTATTAAAAAACATTTAGATATTACATGTTTATTTACTTGTTAAGTGGAGTTATAATAAATATTCAAAATCTTTAGTTGTTATGTTATTTTTTAATCACGTTCACTTAATCACGTTTAATCAATATTTATGAGCAAAAGTGAATATTATGGATTGTATTCGTCATCAAATTTAATTAACAGTTAAAAAGATTTCTGTAAAAAACTTTTTCAATCGTTAAATTACTTTAAATTTGGTACTTAACGTGTTATTCAACCCATTGTTTTAAATAAACCAAAAAAACAACACGGTTTAAACCAAAAAATCTGGTTTTTCCACTGTTCAGAAGGAATTTCCTAACCCTGACTTATAGCAAAACATCTTTACAACAATTGGTAATTAAATATGCAAGCTATCAAAAAGATAGCCACGAAGATCATGTTTTCTTGTTTAAAAAAGTACATGACAAATATTTTATAAAAAAATAATAAATGTGATGAAACACGAAATATATAGAAATATGTATGTCTAATAAAGTATTGATCACATGGTAAACTCAGACTAAATATTTTTTTAACATTTTAATCTAAAAAAGAAAGAAAAGAAGAAAAAAAAGTATGCAGCTTATTGAACATGTTGCTTTGAAACTAATTTATTCCTTTTTTTAAGAAAGAAGTACCTAAATATATATATATATATTTTGCTTTCAGGTTTTTTGTTGCCTATATGTAGCCAAATAAATTTCAAAAGTATATTTCCCAACAAATACATATTCTTCCTATTTTAAGAAAAATCAAAAACTGTGTTTAAAACAGCTAAAATAAAAATAAAAAAGTTTTAAATAATGAAATTGATAACAACTGTAAAAGTGAGAAAAATTTAATGAACTTATTATAACTGTACCTGTTTGATGTTTAGGTAATGCAATTATAATTATTGTCACTTTAGAACATGAAATACTTGCTAAATTTTGAGAAATTTTTTATGTTAAATCTTTAAAATATTTTACAATTGTTACATGCCTTTATGAGTAACTTGCATACTTTCTTAAAAGCATGAGTAAAAAACATAGTCAAAATACAAATTTTTTTAACACAAAATAAACTTGATCCTTAAATGTGAAACTGAAATGTGGGAAATATTAGGAAAAAAGTATTGAGAATATTTTTTTTTTTTTTTTTAAATTAAGGATTAGCAACCAAGGAAGAGAATATTGATATTTGGATTTTCAGAAAGAAATGTGATGAAACGTAAAATACATTAGTCTGAGAAATAAAGTATTCAGAAAACATTTTAAAACAAAAAATATTACTTTTTTAAAGAAATGAAAGGGAAAAAAAATTCTGCTTAAGACCCTTGTCAATAATTAATTTCAAATGTAATTTCCATTAGTCAATTATCATGTCTTTACATTAAATATATATTTCTTTTTATTATAAATACAATTGCAGCAAAAAGTAATAATTATTGATCTAGGTAGAAAATGGCTGTGGTTCTAGTGTTATGGGAAAAATAAATTAATAAAAGAAAAACTTTGAAAGTTCAGTACAAAAGATTTTACATTATAATTTTGTACAGAATATTTCATTTAAAAATGTTAGTCTTACCACTTTGTATTTGTTATTTTCAGCATCTTTTGTTTGAAGTTTCTCTACAATAAGTTTGGGAACAACTAAAAATGATAGCAAAAGATGATATTACTCAAAAGTAAAAAGTAATAAATATAAATAATAACAAATATACAATAGTAAACATACAGTAAACTTTCAGTTAAAAATTAGAGCACTAATTTGCAGAGGGAATGAATATTTGACCTCATACTAAGTTGTACATGCATGAAATAAAACATTTAACATTTTACTCCTGGAATCTACATTTCATTTTTATTAACAAAGACACATATTTTCAACTACGTCTTTCAGTTAGATTTCAGATCTTTAGGTTTTACGTAAATCATTGGAAAGTAAAATGTTACTTCTTTTGCTGTTACTTATTCTGTATTTTAAATTTTTGAATCTAACTATTAAAATTTGTAATGTATTTGTTCTTTTTATATTTACTCATTTTGGTATTATATGTTTATATTTTTTCAAAAATTTAAAATTTATGTTTTCGACTAAAAAAATTAAATTTATGTTGTGGTGCCATGTGACTCAAAGAATTCTAATCAACAGTGTGACTTAAGGATTTTAATGGGACAAAGGACATAAAATGGTAAGTTACAAGTCACAAAACATCACAAAATAACGCAATAATACAATCAGGGAGAAAACAAAACTTAAGTGAAGGGGGGGGGGGAGATTTGAAACCTACATGTTTGCAAATCGAGAGATGGAGTTAAACTAATTTAGAACTGTTCTATTTGAGTCTCTTTAGTGTTTATAGATGGCGTTGGATGGGGGTTTCGATTGTCACAATGGCTCATTCTATAAGACCTAAATATTTATGTACATTTTTTTTAATAATTACATTATAACCACAATGTTGACTTTAGCTAAATAGATATGACTATTAGAGATATAAAATATTGTGTGCAGCTGGTGATATCCTATTTTCAATTTTTAAACTAATTGAAATTACTAAAAACTGGAGTAAATGTAAATCACAATAAGTTATTCTTAACAAAACACATTAGAAAATTATTGCTTGACTTTTTAACTGAGTTATGTGTTTTTAGTAAGCCAATATGATATTTTCCAGTCTTATGATAGCAGATTTATTATACATGCATACATTTTTTAACATCCATATGTAACTTTAAATCAAAAAATAGTTTTTCAATATCTTTTGAGAACTAAATTTATAATTTTTTTTTATTAGTCTTTGAAAGCTAGCAAGTGTTGCAAATCCTAAATGTTCAACATTCTGTAATTTGCGACATGCTTGAAAAATGAAAATATAATGGTTTTAAAAAAAATTTTTTGACATAAACAATCAAACAACACTGAATTTAGATTTAAAAAAATGTAGGAAGTTTTATAGATTTTGAAAAATTAAAGTTTTTAAGATAACCAGGTGCAAATATGCTATGAATGAAATTATTTCTTAACAAAACTAACAAAAATAGATTAGAGATTAAAAAACAAAAAAACAACAACAACAAAAAAAGCATCAGATTATGAATCTTTGATTTGATTTCTGACAACTGTAAACATTTTTTTATGTGTTGCTTTATTAAAAACTAAAAATCTTATAATATATTCTGAAATTGAGGAATATTGGAAATTATTTCATATAACAACAATGACTTTAATACAATACAATAACTCTATTCTTTTTAAAATATAATAGCTGAAATAACATTTAAAGACATATTGAACATATATATAGTTTTAATAAAAATAAAAATAAAAACAGATGGCAAGAACGAGCAAAACAAAATGTACCTTTGTTTGTCATTTCCTTTAATTCGTCCTCTGATTGAGCAGAATTTCGCCTTGAATTGGATTCCTATAAAATAAAAAGATGGAAGTTTCATTTTAAACAAAAGTGTTCAACTAAAAAATATTGAAAACAAATATTTAAACTTTTCAAAAAATATGTATTCACATTATTATAATGAAATATTAATCTATAATCTCATTATTTTGAAATAGAATACTTTTCAAATGCAATAGCATTCAAAAAAGGATTCTTATCTGTTTATATAGTGGTACTAAAATTATAAATAGACCCTCTATGATTATACAAGAGAACTTCAATTAAGATAGTAACACAGGAATTTTACTTTTCAAATAAACAGAAGAAAATCATAAACACGATTAAATGCAACACAGTTATGTATAATTTCTTTAAATTTTTTCACATTGCATTCAATTCATTTCAGATATTTAAGAAATAATTATGCATAAATGGTATTAATAAGCAGTTTTTATATTAAATTTTAAACATTCATTTCTACTACTCATTCTCTATTAAATTACATTCACCTTATTTAAAAAAATAAAATGCAACTAAAACCCGAGACTGAGTATAATAGATACAGAGTGCAATGACTTGATTTTTATACATATTAAAGTTTCAATTTCTTAGATTTTGTATTAGGCTCTGGCATCTCAATATATTTTTATAACTGCTTCACAGTTGTTTAACATTAGAGTAAATTACATGTGGTAAAAAAAAAAAAAATTCTGTTGCATGCGATTTTTTAACAGATCTTAGTACTTTCACATCACTAATTTAAAAACTATAATTGGTTTCTCTCTCTAAGCTAGTTTATTTAAATAATACTTTTAATCTATTTTTGCTGCAATGTACAAGTTTAAAAAGTTATACATAATAAGGGTTCGCATAAATGTTACAAAAAACTTCTAGGGGAGTAAAAACACAACACCAGGATTAATATTGCATAGGAACCTATGCTTGGAAATGTCATCTTATGCCAATCTAGGGGCACTTTTCCCTATTACAAACTGTTTTTTCCTGTGCGTTTGAACACTTCTAAATAGGGAAGCAACCTAAGCCGTGTATTATAAAATTATATATATTGTATATTCACGCATTTCCAAGCGTGAGTTTTTATGCAATTTCAATCCTTTTGATGTGTCCTAACTTCTCTAGAAGTTTGTTGCAACATTTACATGCCCCCCTGTTACATATAGCATTTTTAAACTTGTACTGTTCAACGAAAAATGGATTAAGAATCTCCCTTAAAAAAAAATCTGTCAATTTAGAAGCAAAACTAATTCCAGATTTGAAATCCCCACACCTAAATTTAGCAAGATCAAGTATTACGTTAGTGATTTAGTAGAACAGAAATTACCAGTCTTGACGTTAATTTATGTCAACATTTCTACTAACAAATTTTATTTCCAACAAAATCAATGGGTTCTGATTTAGGTAAAATAAAAAATATTCTTCAGTTGATTAGAGAAATATAGGGTGAGTGATAGCATTATTTCTAAGAATAGGTATTTTTACAAAGAGGAACTTCAACTTAGAAAAACAAATGATTATTCTCTGATAATGTTTTGAATTTGTAAGAAGGTAGCAGAATTTGAAAATAACTTAAATGATAATTATATTCTTAATTTTTTGTTTTGTTTTTCATAATACATAATTCTAAATTTAATCATTTGATACTGAACAAAACATTTAGATTAAAACTTGAATATAAAATGATAAAAAAATTTCATGAAAAAAAAAAGAAGGCAAATCAGAATACTTAGTTAGAAAATTGAATTCTACTAACTTCAGGTGTGTAAATAGCTGCTGCATCAGTTCTAGGGTTACCTAAATAAAATAAAAAAAGATTTATACAATATTTAAGATACTCATTTATATAAGTTTTAAATAATTGACATTTCATAATATTCGAAGTTTTGATTGAAAATCCACATAGAGAAAAAAATTGAAACAAGTAAACAGAACATTAAATCTACAAGTGTAGTAATTTATTTGGTAGAAATGTTGATAAAAAGTCTTAAAACCTAATACAGTTGAACCTGTTTATCTCGAACCTCTTTATCTCGAAAACCTCTTTATCTCGAAATTTCTGAAATTCCCTACATTTACTGTCTAAAATCAACGTATTTTCCATGTTTATGTCGAATTTTTTTTCTTCAAAACCTCCGTTTCTCGAATTTTTAATAATACAACACAAATGTCAAAACTTTCTTTATCAGTAGAACTGGTAGACAGAGATGAATTTCGTGAATCCACAGGAAGTAGGGATGAACAGGTAGGGGGGTTTCTTGGAATTTTAATCACTATCCCTGGACTTCCTGAACTGAAAAGGAATACAATGATTGTGGCAGTAAGTGAGGGGTTAATGTGTAGTGACCACCAGGGGTTAGCTTTTCAACATAGATAAAAAAGCTATAGAAAACAGTTGGCGTGCAAACTTGTAGATTCCATCCATAAAACAAGTTAGACGCTATCAGAATTACTGTTTTGCCTAGAGAAATTTGTCTCTAAAAACTATCCAAAAGGGTTTTAAAAAGTTGGTTTTTATAAATAGCTGTGAAGATGATGAATAAGAGGAAGAAGGCATCAGTAAGGAAGAAGAAAATCTTAAGGCTGAAAATGCAGTGCCAGATTTGCCAGAATGGAATGCAATAAAGTCTGGATTTAATGTTGACATTAATTTTGATTATATTTACAAGTGGACAAATGCCTGGCAACAAGCGGAACACTGACAGATAATGCCAAAGGAATATCAGATGAAGAGGAAGAAGATGAAGATCATATTGATGAATCAAAAGTGAATGCAAAAGAAGTAGAAGAAGCTGTAGAATTCTTATAAACTATACTCTTGAATCCCAGGAAAATGTTGGCTATGAGGAATTTGCGATCTTTGAATTTCTTAATTAAATGTAATTTTTTAAAGTACCTGTATAACTCGAAACCTCTTTATCTCGAATTTTTCGCCTTTCCCGTGAGATTCGAGATAAACAGGTTCGACTGTATTTATTTTATTTTACATATTAACTTTTTTTTATATATATTTTTTTTAAAGAAATTAACTTACTTCTTCTATGGCTTTCGGGAACATTAAATATTGGGAAATCTTTCATATCAATTTTGGCAGGAAAACCAGTTTCACTTTTTATGTTATTTTGTATTTGCAATAATTTGCTCTGCTTAAGTCCATGAAAAACTGCAAAACCGCCCTTGCACACAGTGAATTCTTTCGGACCAAATTTTGCCTAAAATTTAATAAGAAAATTAAGATAATAATAGAATATAACACACAAAAGGATTTTTGAAAAAGGACAGTTGGAAAGTATTTACCTTGTATTCATATTTTATTTCTCTGTATTTTTGTTTCTCCTCTCCTGGCCTTCTTACATTTTTTTTAGCTTCAATTAAATTATATATATAACTATCTAGCAATTGTTTTTCCTCCAATTCCTTTAAATATTCTAATAAAGCAGCTCTCTGAGCTTTAGTAACTTTTTGAAGACACCTATTTAGACATCTAAATTTGAAAGAGAGAAAAATATCAATACGCATATAATAGATTACAGCAGTTTTTATTTTTAAAAAAAGTATTTTGTAACAGTAATTACAAAATAGCAAAAAAATTTCTATTAATGAATTATCATTATCTTAAGCTATAAGTAAACATGAACATGTTTCCAAGACTACTGCCTTTAAAAATTTACAATTATTTACTGATAGAAGGCATTGAATTGTTAATGAACGAATTATATTTTAGCAAATCACTTAATCATTGAATTGTATTTTAAGGAATACATATTTTCTTATCCCTTTGACGACCCCTGAATGTAGAATATACTTTAACCCACAAGCATTTTGAAAAAGCAAAGCAATTTTTTTCATGCTTTTAAGATAGATGTATTCAATTAAATTTTCTTTTTATAAAAGTGCCAGGCAGTTACATGAATTTCCAAGATTAATGCAATATGATTTCGGTAAAATTTACAGAGTCAATGTGCGGAACTCTATCGCTTCAATGTAGTCAAGCAGAGATTATTAAGATCAATCAAACATATATTTAGCAAATTTTTCAAATATTAAATATAATAAAGATGTAGAACATATTTTATGCAGTTATTAAGTTGCCTATTGTTTTTCTTTATAAACATTTCGGCATAGTTTTTGAAATCCTAATTTTTTTAATACTATTGCCACATGCAACATCTTAAAAATTAACAAATTACGCTAATTTTAAAACTGTTTTAGAGAGCGGGCAAATTTAATTGAGGAACTAATTTTAAGTTAAACTAGCATTTCTTTTAAAACAAAATTATTATTTTTTTTTAGTATAAAGTTAAGAATTTGAATAATTTGGGTTCTTTAAATTCCGTTTTTGTAATGGGTGTCCTATTTTTTGGATGGGAGGAATTATAATGCTGTTTTTCAATTTCCAGTATCCTTTTGTAGTTAAGGACATAAAGGAACACTGAGTAAATTTGAGGAAAAATTTATTGAATGAATTACAAATTATTTGATTTAGAGACATTAGGATCCAATATAAAATTTCATATTAGTTTTTCTGATATTTTGACCTGAATAAGCAGAAAAAAAGTATTATTAAGTAAGTACTAGATAAAAAAAAATACATACCCACATTTTGTTTGAAGATTTTTGGAGGCAACATCAATAGAGACCATACCTAAAAAGAGATGCTATGTAAAAAGTCGAAGTTTCTTTATATTTAATTTCTGTAAAACAAAATTAAACAGAAAAAAAAAAAAATCTAAATTGGAATGCTTAGACACCAAAAAGCACAAATACAAAGCAAGATCTTTCTTTTAACAGATGGATTCGACATAACCTAATGGAGTAAACAACGTCACAAGTCCAAGGTAGCACTTGTTAATTTTTATTATATAAACTAACTTAATACTCTAATTTAATATATTTTGTTAATAGTTCTATAAATGTATCAATATGTTAATCATAGTAAGATAAAAACATTACGTATCTGTGTGCACAATTCAAAAGTATCTGCAAGCTTATAATATTTTTGATAATAGAATAATTTTATTAAATAAACGAAAACAATTATTTAATATTTTTATTTATTCTGGACAAAAAACTATATATATACATGCACTTTAATATTAAGAACATTAGAGACAGTATTAATAGTTTTACATAGAACTACATTCATATAAAGTAATTATTTTATTATATGTAATATTAGTAATTTTCCTCCAGATGAAATTACATTAAAATATTTCCTACTGTTACTACAATCATCTATTTACGTTGTAAACAGACAGTAGAGTCGAGTTGTAAAAAGTCAGCTGATTGACAGCTAACGATGGGATTGCTAATCTTTGGACTAAAATTGCAGTTATATCTTTTCTCTTTGAGAGCAGCATGCATACAACTACACACTGACTTTCTTCTACCTTGCAGAAATCATTATTACGTTATCTGCTTAGTATTTTCTTTTTCCTACCACTGATTTTTTTTTAATTTTTTTTTTACAATACATATTGAAAAAGTATCAGCTTAATTGGAGAATGAACACCAATGTATCCACACACAGCGTGCATTGATATTATCTAACTATGATGTTTATTTTTGTTAATACAGCTTAGTTAATCAGAGAAATAAAACGTTCAAAATGTGAAATTTATTGGAAATCATAGGTATAAAATAATAAATAAGAGATTATTAGAAATAAAATTAATTTGGGTATAAATAACAAGCATCTCATATAGTAACTATTTAGAAAATGTCCTTTTTAAAGTAAATAATGAATGGTGTAATAATGTTTTATAGTAAGTAATGAATGGTGGTCCCACCTCACCCTAGTGCTACATGTTTGCATGCGTTGTCAATCCTGAGAGCCATGCTGGCAATCGCTTAGTTACTTGCAGGCACACCCAAGCCAGACAAGGGAGGGGGATACACCAGACAAAGAGGATCACCTTGGTCTCTTGTGTTGGGGTCGGGCTTAGGGTTGACAGCCCAATCTCATAACAAAAAAATCATTGTTCCAAGTGCTGAACACAAAAATTTCAGACTGACTGAGATCAGACTACAAGGGCAGCTTGTAGAAAAATGAAACTTAAAACTAAGTATTGGGGCAGGTAAGCTAGAACACAACAATCTATTGTGAAAGTTATGAAGGTGTATAAACAGTTAATTGAGTCTAAAATAAACATAGCAGGAAATAGAACGGAAGGATTCAGGTGTAATCAAGAAATTTTTTTTTTTATCTCTTTTATAGAAGCATATGGAAAAAGTCATATTTTTTTGCCTATAAGAAAACTACTAAAGCCGTTTTTGGCCTCACCCCCATCAATAAGATAATATGCAAACTGAGAATTTAACAATATATTTATTAACATGTGAAAATAAAATTTTGACAAGACTTTATTTTGCTTCCTGCTAAATTTCTAATTACAATAATACCTTATAATGTTTTAATAGCTTGTAGTGCTTATGCTTCAACATACACAGTTTATTTTACAAACATGTTAAAAAATTTATCATTTCTAAATTTATAATTTATGCATGGCAACTAAAGCAAGTACAACAAATAAATATTTTAAATTTGAATTACTAACTATGGTATTATTAACACGTTATTAAAAGTATAAAAAAACAATAATGCTTGTGCTTTATGCATTTTATATCGAGGACTCTGTTGAAAAGCATTTTTTAATTTATTTAAAGTGGAAAATTGGAACAGCAAATGAAAGAAAACGCTAAGATAATTAAGAGATTTTACCAGATTTTACATATGGACCTCTTCTTCTGCTTCTAGAATTTAAAGATTTCATTGTAGTAAGAAATTGCATAATAGCAGAAATGAGATCAAGCCTAGCATTATCGCCCCCTCCATACATGCTTCGAATTTGTTCCAGACCAAGTACATGTCCTATTTTGACCAGAACTTCATTAGGTTGCCTGAAATAAAGCAAATATTTTTAGCAGCAAAAATAATTTTTAATTTTTAAAAGCAAAATTACAAAGGGCTAAAAAATGTGTTTGTAGCTCATCAAACTAAGCGGAAATTTTTTTTTTGCAGTAGCTTCTAGAAATGAACTAATTTTAGTGGTTACTGTGAGTCAGTAAAAGAAGTTTACAGAAAATAAAAATGACATGTTTGGAAATTCCTATACTTCTTCTTAACTATCATTTAATAAGATAACAGAAAAAAATATTTGAGCATTGAAAAATAGTTTTCAAGAAAACATACTTTTTAATTCTTTGGTTTTATATATTTTAAACTTCCTCACCAAAAGGAAAAGAAATTTTTAAAAAAATTTCAAACAAATATATATAGAGAGACTACTAAATGTGCAATTATTTATTTTTCTACGTTTTGAGAGAAAAAATTTTTTATAAAATACTTTTATGATTTCTAAAATTTCAAAGTGCAATTCCATTGTTCATGCATTTAGATGAAAATGCCCTTATGCGATATAATACAGTATCTAGTCAATATTTTGTTGGGAATGGCAATATATGGAAATACAATGTGATTAACAATTAATGAATAAGTGATTGATCCAAGGACAATTATATACTATTCTTTTAGTAGAATAGATATATTATTCAAATATTTAATCCATAATATTAATTATATTATTCAAATATAAAATCCATTTTCTACATATTAAACACGTAAACAGTTTTGTATTAGACCAATTAACAGGACTCTTGTGACACAACAAATATGTTTTATAAACTGTAAAAACTTGAACAGTATTGTTCATAAATTGTAAAATGCAAACTTACGTTTTGAGCATCATATCTCGATTAAAATACTCTTCACTACTATTATTGAAATTAAACCCAGAAAATTCCAAAATCCTCTGCTTTAGAATTTCTTGAGTATCCTATAAATTATATGTATCCATATAGACTTTATTTGAAATAAAAATAAAAAATAGCTGAAGAAAAAAAAAATTACAAAATGTTTTTCTTTTGTAGCAATAGTAATAATCTCATATACTCTATTTACATATTAAAATAGCAAAAACAGTCATATCTTGAATTCAATTATTTAATTATAAGAGGAATTCAAGTAGCAACAATACCTTAAACATAAGTGTAAAGGATAAAATAGTTGATTTATGTTAGTAATTACATTTAATTGATTTTGATTTTGAAATGTTGTTTAAAGTAACATAACTACATTAAAAGAAAAATGTACTAATAAAAAAAAAAGATGCAGAATAGCTATTAAATAATAATTATCCAGTAACAATGTAAAATAACTTAAAAATAATTTAATATCTAAAAAATAAAATTTAATTGTGTGTTTACAGAACAGCACTACATCAGGGTTAGTTTTGGCTTCAGCCACTAACAACAGAAAGGCTCCTGTGTGTTTACAGACAGTGTGTCCCCTGATGAAGTGCTGTTCTGTAAACACACAATTAAATTTTATTTTTTAGATATTAAATTATTTTTAAGTTATTTTAAATTATTTTTAAGTTATTTTACATTGTTACTAGTTTATAAATAAAAATTTGTTTTTAGCTGCATTTCCAGTTTGAATTGGATTAATAATTGGTTTGGGGTTGTGCCTACCTCCAGTATTATAATTTTGAAATAAGAATTTGAATTGTGTTTGGATAATAATTATCCATTCATTTTATTTAATTATATTGTTCTTCAAAGTCTCATATTGTTCAGGGACATACATAACAATTTTGGGTACCTTCTTTAGAATGAACTCTTTCGGGTTGCTAGGCATTGCTTTTCCATTGAAAAATACAGACAAGTTTTTATAGATGCAGAGAGCCAACAAGCTAAAAGTTTTGAAAAAGGTTGGACTAATCAGGGGCGTATTTATCATAAAGCTTGAGCGGCCCTTGTCTAAGATACTTATATGTCAAGGAGGCCCCTAAATGTTATAAGTATGTTTTTTTCTAGATAGTCTATTAGTTATGAATTTAAAAATTGAAATAAATAAGTACAAATTTTCAAATATATTATAATTTACTTATGTTATAAAAGCATTTTGTAAATGAACATGTAAATTTGAAAACCAATTGCAATAACAGTTTTGTGCCTAGGGACCACTAACATGCGGAGGGTTAAACTATGAGAGAAAACAAAGGGAAGGGGGAAATGAAACTACAACATTTCAACAATAAAACTTAAACAGTAGTATAAACTACAGCAGGGCGTGTAGCCAAATTTTTCAACAAAAAATAAGCACCTTTTAGGCACTTTTCAAACACTCAAAAAATATTTTTAAGCACTTAGAAAAATACCATAATTAGACACGGTTGGTAAGTTTTTGACAATTTATGGTTTTATCCGGTTTTATTTAGAGTGACGAAGATGATGGCGCGCCACAAACGATGAAATTAACAAGAGAAATTGAAGTTTCTATTGTTAATAGAGAAAAAAAAATTGACAATGTTTAGTTGGTACCCGTAATCAGCAAAAATTCGAGAGATTTTTCAATTCTATTACAGAGGGCGGAAAATAAAGTCTGAAATAGAGAATCTCTCGCAAAGTGCAGCAGGGTTGCACATGTGAGACAAAAATCCTTACCACTGAATCCAGCACAGTATACGCAAGTGTGAAACCGCAAGTATTTCATCAAACATGTAAAGCAAATGGCGTTTTCATACACTACAGACCGACGGTACGCCAAAATAGATTGGGGTTGAATTAATTGTGAAAACGTTGAATAGAACAATGTCTTTTTGCATAATTTGTGGCGAAAATCAACATGGTAAACAAAAATTACATAGGAAAAGGGAAAATTAAGCACCTTCTAAAAACACTAACGGAAAAAAGCACCTTTCAGGGCTTTTAAAAAACGAAAATCAAAAATAAGCACCTTTAAGCACTTTCTACAAATGCTACGCACCCTGTACAATCAACTCCAACTAACAATAAACATTTTTAGCTTCAGCTCATCATAGAAGAACATTGCGTTAATTCAAATTTTTTAAAAAAAGTAATTTTAATGAGAAAGAAAGAGTGAAAAAATTCTAATTTAATAAAGTTTAAAGTTAAGAATGGCATAACATTAACTTCAAATAGAAAAAAAAATTTACTATTTTAAAAGAATCAATCATTTGCAATTAACACTTACCCATGCACTTCTTTGATATAAAAGCTGATAAAGAACTTGAAGAACTTCATATTCAGCCATCTGTACATTTTTCATAACTAAAGGTAATCAAAATGAAGTATTTTAAATATTCAAATAATAAATAAATAAAACAGTTAAAGACTATAAATAACCAATAAAAGGAGTAGCCATTAAATAAGGTGAAAATTTATATTATCTGATTTTGCACCATAGGGAAAATATCTCTTTAGTTCTGAATAAAACAACATTATACTTTATATATATACACACCGTTGAACCTGTTTATCTCAAACCTTTTTATCTCAAAAACCTCCTTATCTTGGAATTTCTAAAATTCCCTACTGTTACTGTCTAAAATCAATGTATTTTCTTTGTTTATGTCTAAATTTTTTTTAAAAAAACTTCCATTTCTCGAATTTCTGATAATAGAGCACAAATGCCCTAATGTCAAAACTTTCTTTATTCGTAGAACTTGCAGACAGAGATGAATTTCGGGAGACCACAGGAAGTAGGGACAAACAAGTTGGGGGTGTGTCGTGGAATTTCGATCACTATAATTCCACTTTCTCAACTAGAAAGGAATACAATGATTCTGCAGGGATGAGATTGGCCAAAAGGGAAAAAAGCTGAATTTTCATGCGAGTAAATCTTACATGATTTATAGCAAAAATATCAGTAACATATTCTCATCCAGTTTTGCTGATGATGTTGTAATGCCTATATATAGCAATTATCGTCGATAGAAAAACTGCCACATTTATAGTAACTAATGATTTTGAAATCACGTGAATGAAACTCGATATTGGATTTCAAAAATGCGAAAATAAAAATCATGATGCGTAATTTCCAGATTGCATAAGTACGAATTACGATGCATAATTTTTAAATGGTGTGAAAATAAATCCAAAACCTAATTTTTAAATCATGTGTAAATACTAAAATAGATGTTGGATAATACAACCGAAAAAACAAAACACGACATTGGATAAAATCGCGAGAATATGAATCGTTACATAGAATTTTAAAAACGCCTCAATACAAAGAACGATATTGAAATCGTGTGAATAAGAGTCGCAACGCGCAACTTTTAAATCAGGTAAATACGAAAATCGATGTTTGATATTAAAATGCAGCTACGTCTGGATTACGAAAATACGAGCAATCTAGCGGATGGTAAAAAATGAGGAAAATTTTATTTTCTGTTTGTAAAAGCTGATAGCTAAAACACGTCGATATGCGGAAGGATTGGTAGCTACGTAGTTTGAACTTTCTATATATCTTTCGATAAATTATATCTATATATCAAATTAAAATAATAAATATAATTATTTTATTTCAACGGCTGAATTTTCAGAAAAAGCTTAATATTTCTAAAAAAAACTACAACTTTTAGAAAATCGGAGTTTTTGATAAAAAGACTGAAATTGGAGACAAAAACGAAAAGGCAGAAATCCGCTAAAAAGTGGAAAAATCTCATCCCTGATTCTGGCAGTGAGTGAGGGGTGGTAGGACGGAGTGACCACCAGGAGTTAGCTTTTCAAAATAGATAAGAAAGCTAGGAACAGAAATTCATTTTCACCTCAAAATTCCAACCAATGGATCAAAGGATAATTAGGAGTTTTAAAGTGAACTATAGAAAACAGTTAATACGCAACTTGTAACAACCTTCGATGAAAAAAGTTCTCTTCCAAAAATAAATGTGTTGAATACTATCAGAATGATTGTTATGCTTGGAGTCTTTAAAAACTATCCAAAATGGTTTTAAAAAGGCTGGTTTTAAGAATAGCTGTGAAGATGAACAAGAGGTTGAAGGCATCAGTAAAGGAGAAGAAACTGTTTACGCTGGAATTGCAGCGCCAGATTTGCAAGAATGGAATGCAATAAAATCGGGATTTAATGTTGACATTAATTTCAAAGATTTTTACAAATGGACATTTGCCTGGCATCATGCAAAACATTGACAGATGCAGAAATCATAGATAGATAACATCAAAGAAATATCAGATGAACCAAAAGTGAGTGCAAAAGAGGTAGAAAAACTTGCAGAACTATTCTTGACTATGAGGGATTTGCTTCTCTTTCTAACCTTAGAAGCATAATCGAAACAAAGAAGGTTAGACGTCAAAAATCTTTGAAAAATAATTTTCAGCGCAATATGGATGTTAAAAAAATGCTACGTAAATAGATGTATGTGGTATAACTAATTTACAGAAATGCCTTCATTTTTCTACTAAAAACAATTAAAACACTTTTAATAGAATTTCAAAATTTAATTTCTTTTAAGTACCTGTATAACTGGAAACTTCTTTATTGGAAATTTTTTGCCTTTCCCGTGAGATTTGAGATAAACAGGTCCGACTGTATATAATACCACTAAACTTTTAAATATGTAGAGCTATTCTAATGAAAGGAAACAAGCTCTTGCTAGATAATTTCACTAAACCAGTGCTTCTAAGCCTATCTTTCATATATACCACTCAATTTCAGGTTTACTATGCACAGGTGCTCAATTAGATCTGGAATTAAGGGAACTTTTTTTTTAGCGTTGAATATAAAAATAGATATATCTAATAGGGTTAAACAAATTTAGTCTGGTCTGAAATTTTTTTTCAAATATACATACATGTGTATGACAATAAAATAACTTTGCAAACATATTACCACTTTCTAGAGAGCAGGGGTGCAGAAAATTCTCAGAGCTTATTATTTTCTCATAACACAGTATTTTTGGTCAGAAACTTCTCTTAGAATTAAAGTTTTTTCCCCCGTATATTATTAAAACTTTTCGATAATTTTTTCTTTAACAAAGAAAAAAATTTATATAATTTGATTTTAACAAATTCTTGTATAAACTAGAATGTTTGAAAAATAATATAAACCAAAATTTATTGAGAAAGTAATAATTTCTTAAACTGAATGTTCCACTTAAGTAATTCAAATGAATAAATAAATTGATATATGAAGTTATTTGTGTTATATTCAACAAAACAGAAAGTATTCTTCTTTTACTGTAAGTTGCTATGACACAAGGGATTTAAAAATATATTAAAATATAAAAAATGCATTTTTTCTTTTCAAAATCAACAAAATAAAAAAAAGCCTACTTTTTGCAAATCTGTATAATTGATATTTCTTAGTCTCTTCTTTCGTTTCTTCTGAAGCAGAATTGGAGCCTTCATCATAATTCATAGAAGCTATATATAATATCAACAAATTAAAAACATTCAAAGATTCTAATTGAAAATTCAATAACATTTTAGAGTGTTCGTATGCATTTACAATTGAGAAATATCCTTGTGTTATTAACATAACAATAATTTTAACTAAAAAAAAAAAATCATACTTTTAAAAACATCATTGAAAAATTTGAGAAGTAGAATAATTAAGGGGGGGGGGGGAACATGCAATGATATAATAATAATGAGATAAATTAGAAATTCTACAAAGGAATAAATATTTCTAAAAGATTTAACTTAAAATAATAATAGAGGAATATTTTATCTGAGTACTCCTCCCAATAAAAGAAATCTTAATTGTGCTTGAGGTGTGTAGATTATATGATTGTGATGGATTGAGTAATTTTTTATTTCAATTTTATATGAAAAAGAAAGGATTAGGAAAAAAATTGTAGGTTATATAATTTATTTTAAGCATCATTATACTATTTATTTGACACCTGATCCATTTTATATTGAACAGACAAATAATTTTTAACACTAGATGTCAAAAAAAATATTTGCAATTAAAAAATTTTTTAAAAATTACTTTAATTGCAAAAATTTTTCTGTAAGAATTTCTTACATTTGTTTGATATTTGTTAATGCAAATTTAGATTCAATTGTTCCCAATGATAGGAAGACCACACCTAAAAATAATTTTTAGTAGGCTTGTTTAAACACTACTATAACCTCAAACAAATGTTGGATTATGACGGTGGTGCAGATTGACACTGAAAATTCTATCACGAAAAGATATGTATGGTCATCTATCTTGGAAAGCATTGCTGAACACATCCAAAAGTGCCTCTTTGATTATTAGGATTTTAATTTAAATTTAATCCAACACTGATCTTTTCGATGAATTGAAAGAAAAACTCTCATTTTAATTTTTGTTCCTCAACAAAAATAAAATTAACATGAATTATACACATTTAGCTTAAGGGTCAAGAAAAAATCATTTTGAAGACATCTTTTCATAACTTACTAACAGGCTCTGTGAAATAAATACTGCTTCAAATTTCTGACACAGATAGCACAATTTTTGAAAGTTGTGATAACAGCTTTTTAACTTTGAAATATAAAATATTTTGATGAAACTAAATAAGGATTAATGTCATTCACATAGCAAAACTATGTAGGGTGTATGTTTGTGTATGATTGCATACCAAATAACTTAAATATGAAAAATCTAGATCTTCTGCGTTCCAAATGATACACATTTTTGACAATAGGAAAATGCGAAAAAATAATAAAAATAGTCATAAAAATATCAAATTTTACAAGTGAACATGAAAAAGAAAACCGGAAATTTAAAAAAAAAGCAGGAACTTATAACAAATCTAGCAGTAGAACACATAACGTAAATTTTAAACAGTTACTTTATACAATGATGAAGGGAGAGAAGAAGGAAACATTAAAACTAGCAGTTATCTTAAAAATTTATTCTTAAAAATTAGAGCATTAACTTATAATTCCTAACTTATAATCTCTAAAAATAATAATAATTCTAAGTGTGTTAGTTACATGTTGATAATATTATTTTAAGGGCACACTACAATACTTTAATTCAGGAGCTCAAATCTCACTAACTACAGATATGTAACACGTCACATCTAATAAAGGTTTTTACATGTTACTGCCTCTTTTTATTAGCTCAAAGCCATTATCAACAATTATATATCACATTCAAAATTAATTAGTAAATAGAAATTATCATGACTTACTTTCAGAAAATAAATAATCTGATAAATTTGTAGCTGGATATTCCTATTAAATAAAGAAAAAAAAAATCTATAATGGAATCATTAACAAATATAAGCTCAATATGAATCCAGACAAAGAAAATCATATTTTAAAGTTATAAATTCATTAAATTTTGACACAAATGAATTAAATATAATTCAAGGAAAAATTAAATAAGCACATACTTCAGATTCTGTTTTTATCACATTATGTCCTTCAAATGTGGCCTCTTGTGAAGATTCATTCGACTCAGGAACAGTAGAATCCGCAACAGCATTTTCAATTGCTGAAAAAGCAAAATGTTTATTGAATATTTCTGTCTAAAGTTTTGGTTAAAAAAGATACATAAATAAAATGGAGTAAAATTAACATACTATTAGAATTGTATATATCATTGCTCAACTCTTGTCCATTTTCTACTGATTCATTAAAACTATTTTCTTCAAATACTGTGCTTTGCTGTTCACTAGATTCTTTGGTTGATGTGTTTTCTTCCTCACCTTCATTGATCTCAACAGACAAATTATCAAATGGAAAAAATTGATCTTCAGTTTGTTCTGATCCATTATCATCTGTTGATAACTGTATTGCTGGCTCAAGCAAAGAATCTTCAGTTTGTTCTAATCCATTATCATCTGTCGATAACTGTATTGATGGCTCAAGTACGGAATCTTCGATTTCTAGCCCATCTTCTACTTTATTTTCAAGCTAAATCAGAATTAACAAAAATTAAAATATTGGTATAAATATATTACATCTATGGCATAAAATTGTTTAAAAGATTCAGATTGTCTTCGATCTACAGATTGAGATTAAGATTGTCTTCTTACATTTTTTACATCTTTTTCTGTAAAAAGTAAAGCATTACAAATTGTTGGTTGGAGGGCTGCGGTTGATGTTATGTGCCAGTCACCTACAATAGCATATTAAGGCCCTATTACCACACTTAAGCATCACTAGTATCAATAGTTTGTAATTTTTTTTTACGAAATATTAGTTAATATAATTTACATAGGATAATAAAACTAGTTCATATGTTTTTATTGTTTCTAATAACTCCTAAATATTTTTATTTATAGGGGAGAGTGGCTCCCTTTGGGACACAGTACACCTTGGGACATTTTTATTTTTGGTCTTAAATTTTAAATTATCTTTTAGTCCTTTTAGATACAGATATATGTCAGCATCACCTAATCTTGGAACATATTTTGAATCTATTGATTAAGCAGGTAAGAATTTATTAGAATTTTTATTTTTTGAAGCGTGTTTTTTTTACTTTTATACAAAAGTTTAACTAGTTGTAGAAAGAAATTTTAATAAATTTCTTTTTTAATAATGGGTAATATAAAGAAGTATAAGGCTTTGCCTTTAGAAGCTATCAAATTTAATTGTTCTAATGCTAAGCCTAAAAGTATGATATTTTAAAATATCCTACTGAGTATATAGTGCACCTTGGGACAGATGGAGGTGGCCCACCTTGGGACACTAGATATACATAATTAATCCTCATTAAAAATATATTTTTAACAAAAAGATATTGTGCATGCAAAGTATTTTTTAATTTATATAATCTGTGTTTATTAATAGTTATCATTTCTTATTTTAGGAACTCATTAGACTTAACTTATCACAAGAATTGGAAGCAAGAAGTATAAAAATAATGCAGCAATTTGTGCTAACAATATTGAAAATGCAGCTGCAAATTTTATCATAGGAAATGACTTGTAAGAAAGCTGCTGAATTCTACAGTATTAGTAAGACCACTCTGAACTGATTTCCACTCTGATTTCCTTTAAAAAAAGAGAGCAGCCTAATTCTAACTTTAAATATATTTTAAATGTGAAGAGTCTCAAAATATTCAGAGATGAGGAAGAAACAAATTTGATACACTATATGCTACAAACCTCCAAGTACCATTAAGGATTAACAATATGTGATGCAGGTGCATATACATATGAGTGTGCTTCGTCAAACCTAATGAACATTCCTCCTAACTGGGAGAATATAAATTTAAAAAAAATCTGGGAAGATGAGGATTTAATGCTATCAGAATTAGTGAGAAATACATCCAGAAGAAAACCAGTAATTAGTGATTTATGCAATGATAACAGTGATGATGATGCTTGCAGCTTAAATGAAATGAACAGTGAAAGTGACAACAAAATATTTGACGATAAGAAAAAAAGAAGTGAAACAAGATTACATATTGGAGATTTTGCTCATATCAAATTTGCTGGTAAAAGATCTGTTGTTACCTTTGTAGGCTGCGTTGAAAGAGTTGATGGAAATAGGTAAGAGTTATAAGTTTTGAGAAGAGTGAATCAATCTGCAACATTTATTTATCCCAAAAAAGAAGACAAATCATGCATAGATTCAAATGATATTTTGTTAAAACTTAAGCAGAGCAAAGCTTTCAATGTTCTTTAGGTTTGGTATTTGATTCTGAACAATTGGATTTGCATACAAGAAGTTGAAACTAACAAAATAAAACTTTATTAACAAAATTTAAAATTTAAATGTATTTAGTGATACCATTTTTAGAAAATTTCTACTTAACTTTTCACATCTTTATTAACTGTCCCAAGGTGCCCCACTAGGAGGTACACCTTGGGACAAATAACAAGGTATCTAAACATTTTTTAAAATTTTTTCTATGACAGATACAAAATCAAAACCTAGTTAAAAATGTTTTCAAATGTTACAAGAATACCAGGTAAAATTTTGACAATAATTGATCAAAAAAAAAAAAAATTTAAAAAATGAAAAAAAAAAAAGTGTCCCAAGGTGAGCCACTCTCCCCTATCATTTTCACAATTAAAATTGTGAAGTGTTTTGTAACAAGAAGTTTGAGAATGCATCTAATATTTTACCTTTAATCAGAGTTGCTTAAAAAATCTGCAGTATTTCCAAGAAACAAAGTTTAACACAATAGTTTAAAAGAGAGAAGAAGAAAAAAACAAGTTTTAAAAAACAGTTTAACTAATTTCAATCAAGACAAAAATTTCTAAAGAGTATCAGTGTTCAATATTTACATTAATTTTTACTATTCTCTCAAATTCTCAGGAGAATTTAAAGTTTCACATTTAATTAATTGCAGAAAGTATACAAAATTATGAACAACAAATTATTTTTGAAATATTTCATCTTAAAAAGTTTGATTTCCACCATAGTTTTTAAAAAATTAAAATTTCCCAAGTTCTCCACATGCCTCTGTCATGCTGTTGCTATCTTATAAATAATTTCAGCGCAGGCACTAATAATGAAATCTTTCCCATACAACTTAACAGGCATTTTTTTTTCCTCATTAAAAGTCAACTAAACTAAATTTAACTTTTTAAAGATAAATTTGAAAAATAAAAAGTTTATTTAAAAATAATTTTATAAGTTAAAACCACAAAAAAATTTATTAACAACCCCTTCCCTGAGAAAAGAGATACTTATAAAAATTTAACGAGTTGAGAATAATCCTAACAAAGTAAATATTTGTAATAGTAATCAGAATTAAACCTGTAAACACAGATAATTTTACCAGTGTGCAATTATTATTTAAAAGTGAATTATTTTTTTAAAAAATAGAATATGATTCAATAGGCAGTGTTTTTAAGAGATGGGCAGCTAATTTTTACAAAAAGGACAAAGACGGCGCATTTATAGGGATCATAGAGCAGACAGGGCGAATCGCCCTTCTGAAAACACTGCTTATATTATGATGCATCCACATCATAATGAAATTATTAATAAGATGACAGTTTTATTAAATTGAAAAAGAATGCAAATTTTTTTAAAAAAATGATTTTATTTTTTTCAAGAGAATTATTAAAAATTAAAATGCAATAAGTGTAAAATGTTTTATTTTTAACATTCATGAGTTTATTTCAAAAATATTTATAACCGAATATTTATATCAAAAATATTTATATAAGTTTTATTTATTTAAAATTCACTCTTCACAAACATACAACAAATAAAAATATTGTCTTAATAAGAAAACCTTATATTATAATGCATCAACATCATAATGAAATAATTAAAAATATGTCATTTTTATTAAAATGAAAAATAATGCACATTTTTTAAACGTCCATTATTTTTCAAAAGACTTATGAAAAACTAAATTGTAATTAAGTGTAAAATGTTTTTTTTTTAACACTCCTGAATTTATTTAAAAAATAGTTATAAACGCTTTTATTTATTTTATATTCACTTTCCAGAAGCACTAAAAAAAATAAATGAATAAAAAATTTAACATCAAACGAAAATTACTTTAACATATTTGAATAACTTGCTAAAAAAATTTCTTCAAAAACAAAACCCTGACTTGATTTCTATAAACTTTAAAAACCTTGATTTAAAAATAATTAACAAATATTATTTTTAAAATTATTTTCGAACTTACCTCCTTATCTTCAGCAGAATTTTTTTCACTCATGTTTTTCTTACAGCAATACCTGCAAAATAAACCATTCTTCAATCAGTAAAGTTTGAACACAAACAAACTTTTTATTTGATTACAACCCCCGTAATATGCACTGCAGTCTATTTCTTCCTCCCGCCTATCGGGTCTGTATCCCATACGAACAATCGCCATATTTATGACAACAACAAATAGTGAATCACAGTTGTAATAAATTTGTGGGCTTCCTACTAGTTAATTATCTAAACGATATAATGAACAATATAACTGAGAATAAAACCATGGAAAAACATAACAATCACATTTCACAAGTCGATTTATACGAATAAATATATGATCACTGAACACAACAGCACAGCTAGTACCACAATACACGGTGCTTGCTTAAAATGAAAATGCTTACCTCAAATAGAATTAGTAGATACGTAAAACTTAGATGTAATTCCTTGAAACTTTGTTTAAAAATTTAACATATTATTTAGAGAAAATAAAGTATAATATGTTATAACCATCACACCGAGGACACTACCGCCACATCGTGCACAGACCTCGAAACAGATCAACAAAATTCAGTGGCCAATCAGAGAGCTACATTACAGGTTCGTGTCCCAAACGTCATGGTAGAACAGCGGATCGAAGAGCCCCAGCAGGGAAGCGGGTAGTGAACACAGTCATGGTGGCGGAGATGGAGTAGGGTGGTGGAGAAGGTGGTGGTGGAGTAGGGTGGAGGAGTAAGGTTCTGAGAAAAGGTAGAAACGTGGAAAACGTTGTTGAAATGTCTGCGTCGCAGGAAAATGAACCAGTCCACACGGCGTTCTTTTTGCTTGGCCAAGTAGAGGGTTAAAGTAGTCTATTTAGGGGGCGATGTAGAAGTTGCGTGATTCAAATCTTTATTTTATTTTTGCCAATTTCTGAATCCGTATCTTTTTTCTTCCTTCAAAAGAGATCAGAATTTTGTTTCAGAATTGAATAGTACGCAAAAACAAGAAGAAAAAAAATTTCATTTCTGTTACAAAATTTAATGCAATAAACATAATAAATATAATTTTTTTTTAACAAAAAATATTATAGTGGGGCATTTTTATAGAGGAAATTACAATTTCTTTGGGCAGAAGGAGTTATTAAAACCTTTTAAGAAAATTTAATTTTTAAGAAAAGGTGTTTTAATATATTTGTTAGAAAAAAGAATTAGCATTAAGTTTTCTATACGAATTACTATTATTATTTTTAAAAAAAAATTCTGTGTGACTAAAAACTTTGTTTAAAATGCTTTTCGTTCACATATTATTAGTTTAGTTAGCAGAACATTTTTTTCATCCCCACACACATTACACTTTAAACCATATTTAACCTAAATTAAATTAGAGTAATATTGAAAATAATTTATTCTCAAAAGAAAATAGTACAAATTAAATGATGACTTATGGTATGGAACAGGGGATCAAACAAATTACAAAAACGTTAAGCATCATTAAAACATTGCATTAGATAAAAGAAATTTAGAAAAATAAAATAGAAATATATAATAAATAGCACCAAAATTTATCCTCTGTTTGGGGTTTCGAGATAAAATTTTTTCCCCAGCAAAATAGCGTCCTTGATATCAGTTATGACTGTGTAAAATTTTTAATTTAAGGGCTTATCTTCTAACTCTCTCTGAAATTGGAAAAATATAAAATTTTCAAGTTAACAAAAATTGAAAAAAAAAACGAACAAAAAAAAAAAACAACAACATATTCTGTTTCAAAAATGTATGTAATGAAACATTTAAAACTTCAATATCATGATGTTTGGTGGTATATTTTGGTGCTCCTCACAGTCGTGATGTACATTTACTTTGCTATTAACTAATTTTTTAGTATAATCCTGTGAGCTGAGTGATTATATCTTGCTTATTTTCCAAAATTTTCTAAAAAAAATTTTGCTAAGTAATTATATATTACTTTATAATTTAAAATATTTCTTCTTAATAATTTTTTTTAATAAATATATATATGAAAAAGTAGAATTTTAATTTTCATTCCAATTATTTTAATTGTTCATTGGTCCATTTGAGAGCCCCGACAAATGAAAAATTTACTTATCAGAGAAAAAAATAATAGATGAAATTTTCTAACAAACAGTTTAGTTTTTAAACCAAATTCATGTAAGATTACTAAAATGAATTTATATCGCAGTAAATGTGGAAAATTACATGCAACACACTTTACTTCCTGACAAATCTTGACTATTATTAAATAATTAATGACTAAGTCTAATTATTAGAAAAAAATACTAGTAGTCACACGACATTAAAAATTTATATCTCACCTCACAAAAGCATTGGTAGAAATTTTTTTCCTTACAATTTTCACCATTTTCGGCAATATATAGCTTCGTGGTACTTAATGGGGGATCACAACTTAAATACACAACACACTATATCCATGTCGGAAGTGGGATTCGAGCCGGGAACCTTCCATGCAATAAAAGTCCTCTTTGACCACCATATAATACGGTCTCCGTATAGGTATAACTAAAAGCCGAAATAATGATGTGTTGAGTAAAAATAGGCTTAAAAAATAGTGAAATGATAATCAGAAGCTGAATTTCTGAAACAAATTCCTTGATTTTTTAAGCGATCGAATGCGATTTTTTCTATTTTTGAGGGGATCTAAAATTGTGAAAGTAATTAAACATAATTTTGTGAAACTTATTCTTCGTATTTTATTTTGTTAATTGAAATAAAATTAAATTTTTTAATATTCCTTCAATTATATTTCTTTTACAATATTTTTTTCTTATTTTACTTTATTTTGTTTTATTTACTTTTGCGAAGCATCCGGACCGCGCGGACTCTCTCCCCGTCTACCCCAGCGAGTGCACATGTAAATAATTATAATGAGTTTTAGTGCGAATTTTGCAAATAGATCTTTTACCTTATCCTTTATTAATGTACCGATATTGGAGTATTGTTATTTTTTTTTTTTGTAAAATGACATTCTTTTAAATAATGTAAAAATTATATACCTTACAATTCAAAATTTTTCAGACGATTATTAAATAAATTAATAAACAGGAGAATAAGTAATTACTCAAAATTATTTTCTGCGCAAAATTACATTGAAGTAAACGAATTTTTTAAAATTCCGCGAAAAATGTTTTTCATTTGCTTAAAATATTCTGCAGTTATAGCGAAATACGCAAAAAGTAAAATCAACATTATGGGGTTCAAGCTTTGGACTCCATAACAAAACTACTAACAGAATACGACTACCCGCCTTATTTTGAGAGTAGGAAATCCGAATCCGTTGATAAATAAAAAAATAAAAAATAAAAATTAAAAAAAAAAAAATTCGTTTATTCAGAGAGAGTACATTTTTTAGTCTAATTTCTTACCTTGAAATATAGTCCACACCAGTGTTTCCCAAACTTATGACTTTTGTGTACCCTTTCTAAATTTTTCGCAATGCTGTGTACCACTAATAAAAAAAAGAATTAATTTTTTACTATAAAAAAATTGCACAAAAGTTAAAAATCACAACTGGCTGTTGACACCACTAATTAACTGTTAACTCTGCAAAAAATAGCCAATAGAAAAATACGTAATCGTAAATTTTCATGGCTAGATTTGTTTTCAAATAAAGTTTTTTGAAATTTTCGTTTGTTGCAAGATATTTGAGACAAGAATGCGTACCACCGCTAAACTGTTCCAGTACCCTGGGGGTACGCGTACCACACTTTGGGAAACACTGGTCCACACTAATTAATTAGCTTATTTCAGCTCCTTTCCCCCCTCCCTTCACAGAACCATTAAGTTCGTTGAGTTTCATTGAGTGAAAATCCGATCATTAGTTATTCAGGGTGTTTCGTTCTTTTTTTTTCACATTATCTATAATGTACGCTAATACACAACAATGTATAAATGTACATACAAGCCACAAAAAATGTAGAAAGAAAAAAAAAACTACAATTTTGAATAACTTTTGATTAAATGATTGAATCTTCAAGTTCTAGAACTTAAATCTAAATTTTTCGATGGATGACCTCAAATATAATTATTAATTTAGTACAGGGGATATTTTAAGTCATTCGGAAAAAATGTACAAAATGTACTTTCTCGAAAAAATTGCACTCTCTCAACAATTATACTTTTTTCTCGACGGATTTGAACTATTAACCTCCAAAATATAGGGAGTAGTCGCAATCTGGGAAATATGGTCCGAATAGTTTGATCAGGAGAGCGATCTACAGTTTGAATCCTTTAATGTTAATTTTACTTTTTGCGTATTCCTCCTTATCCTGAGAAATTTATAAGCTAATTTAAACATTTTTACACATAATTATAAAACTCTTTTACCCAAAGATCGGATCATACAACAAAATAATTTTTAATTAATATTTGTTATTTTATTAATGAATAGTCGAAAAAATTTTAAGTCATAAGGTAGGTATGATTTTAAATAATTTTTTAAAAAATAATTTTAAATCAACTTTTTTAAATAATAGATTTTTTTAATTTAATAATTTTTTTAATTTAAATAATTTTTTAATTTAATACATTTTTTAATTTAATAATTTTTTCGAATTATTTAAAATAAAGTTGTTTTTTTTAAATTTTTAATTAGAGGGCATATAACTTTCTACACCATTTAAAAGATTTTCGTTTACATGGGAAAATAAAAAATTAGAGCAAAATTGGTTTAATAGTTTCTGAGAATTCGAATTTTAAAAATACGACTTTTTTAAAATTTATTTTCAATGAAACTATTCGGCCGATTTTGTTTAAATTTTACCAGGGAAAATTAGATTCTTTAATGGTGTAAAATATTTTTACTAAATTATTACTAAATACAATAATTAAAAATAACAAAAATTTACTGAAAGTTATTTTTTGAATGGAATTATCCATGATTAAACTAATTAAGTGCGGGAAAAATTATTTGAATACGTTTAAATAGTTTAACCCTTTCTAAGGCCGTGGTAAGTATACTTACCCCCATTTTTTAAAGTCCATGGTGAAATGTACCACTTTTAATTTTGGTTTCAATTTGTTAATAACTTCAGCTTTCTTGCAGTGCGTTTGAATAAAATTGGTTACCATTTGTTAGTTTAAGAAAACGTATATAAGTTATAAAATACATAATTCCTTCTGAAGTTTGTAGTTTTTATAAAATTTATTTTACAAATAACTAAAAGTAAAACTCATTAAGTTTCTAATTGGTCGTGATAAATATACATACCACCAAAAATAATAATAATAACATTAAAATTTAGATTAATTTTTTATAAGCTAAATGGGTTATTTTTTCTTATATCAATTACTATTCTTATATCACTTTCAATTCCAAAAATACTTTACTTATTTACCTTTACTAGAAATAAATGGCCCATTAAAGGGTTAAGAGATCTGGCTTAATACACAAAAAGTAAAATTAACATTAAGAACTTCAAATTTCGAACCGCTCTCCTAACCTAAATATTGGGCCATATATCCCAGATTGCTGCTCCCTGCATTTTGGGGAACAAAAATCCCTTTATCCGTAGAAAATAAATATATTTATTCAGAAAAAGTACATTTTTGTGTTTCGAATAACTTGAAATATCACCTGCACTTATTTTTATATGCGAATTAATAAGCATATTTGAGTCTAGATCATTAGTTCTAAAATTATTCAAGCAGGTCAGTATTATTTTTTTTTATGCCCTCTGTACATGAAATATATGTGTTTATGTGCATAAAACGCGCGTATGTACGCATGTATAGACAATATCAATAAAAAACGCAAAATAAAAAATGGAATACTCTGAAAAACTTTTGATCTAATGATTAGATTTTCACGGTGCAAAGGATCGAGGGAGTGCGTCACCTTAAATATGCTAATTAATAAGGAATTTTAAGTTACGCAAACATGCACAAAAACGTACGTTCTTTGAATAAAAATACCTTTTTTCGACTGAATAGGATTTCTGACCACAAAATATGGAAAGGTGAATGATAGTAGCAATATGATGGAAAATATGGTTCAATATTTTAGTGAGGAAAGCAGTAGAGAGTTTGGACCCCGTTATATAAATTTTATTTGAAGCATGTTTCGACATACTTCGAACCAAACTTTTTCGATCCGCTTAAAAAGTTCTCGGGATATGGCGAAATACGCAAAATTAAGATCAAAGGGGTCCAAAGTTTGGATTGTAGAGTATCTACCACTACAAAATTACAACTACAATCCACTAGTATATAAGACATGTTAACTCGATTCTATGATGGGGTACCTTTTCATAGATGGTTGGCATTGTCGATAACTACTGATCTTCACATTGGTGACCCGGACGTGATGTGAACAAGCCTACGTTGGCAGAAACGCCCACTTCGATATGAACACGCTTATCTTAACAGTAACGCCCACTTTGATCTAAACATGCCTACTTCGATGGATGATCCACATTGAACAGTTGACTTGCTACTTGTGACTGCAACATTATCCACCTCCTTGTGCTGTTGCTACTCAGTCTCGTATCGATCATACACAACGTTGGCTTGCATACACTCGACTGCTAAAGGTAACACAGGAGCGACCACGACCGTGAACTTAATACAGCTCTCACATACAGCACTCAAAAAGTACTTCTTCTTCAGCACGACAGCCCCTTACAGGCCTTGGCTGCCTCAACCACACGTAGCCTCCTGTCCATGGCGACTTTTTTCCAGTTGCTAATCTTTAACACTCAAAAAGTACGGCGATCTTAATACAGCTCTCCCGGCTTCGCACAAAACAGCAATAAATCAACTAGTGGCATCCGTTCATCGATCGGATGGATTACCACCAGAATTATATCACAGATATAATTCTGGTGGGGGAGTACTGTAGCGTATCTACCACTACAAAATTACAACTACAATTCACTAGTATATAAGACATGTTAACTCGATTCTATGATGGGGTACCTTTTCATAGACGAAGGTTGACATTGTCGATAACTATTCTCCCCACAGGATCATTTTTCTGACTAAAACTATTGACACCATATTTCCCATGTTGAGGGTAAACCCTATATTTTTTACTAAAAACAACGTATGTTTAGTCAGAGAAAGTACATTTTTATGTCTGATTTCGTAACTTGAAATATCGTCTGCCCTTGTTAATTACCATATTTAATGGGAGGCTTTTAAGATTGTATCAGATCATTAACACTAGATTGTCAAAGGAAGTCATTTTGACTGCTTTTTAATTTTAATTAGAAAAACTATGATGTATATAATGACACAATTTCTTAGAATTTTATAATTAATTTTATTGTTGATATTAACTAATAGCTTGTTATATAACTAAAAATAATATCAAAAATTAATTTTAAACAAATTTCCTTATACATTAGTTATTCTTTCACAATGCAGTCATTTTGACTGCTTTTGGGCAATATAGATATTACAGTCTTTCTCTCTAGTGTTAATAAATCATAAAGTTATTCAGGATAGTCCCTCCCCCCCTTTTGCGACCTGTACATAGACGTAGATGCACCTTATCCTAGACTTACCACAATTTAAAATTATAATAAAAAACAAAGCACTCAGAAGAGATGTTTGGCGATTTATAATTATTTTAATTTAAGGTAAAGAAAATCGTAATTGTGATGAATTGTAACATTGTATATATACACTTACTAGATTGTAATAATACGTATCTTAATAATTCGAGAAAAAATAACTATCTCAGGATAATTATATTCAAAGCTTAGTTAAGAGTCATTACTAATTATAAAAAAATTATTAATTTATAAAAAAATTTAATTTATAAGTTACAGCGAAGTTTGTTTTAATCTTGTTATTTTAAATATCCTCCAATAACAATAAGTGTTGTTGTGGAATGGAATTTTCAAGATATAAAATTTTGTTTTTGGAGAATAGACATTCTTTGGATTTTAAAAATACTCGATAATATAATGAGATTCCGATATACTTGAAGATTGTAACTACTAAAAATTAATAAATTTTATATTTATCTCAATGAGGTATTTTTTACACTTTAAATTTAAAAGTATTGTTGACAATTAAAGTTAAATATATATATATATATATTTTAAAGCTAATATAAAATATGTTCACGAAAATTTGAAGGGCGTTATTTTTCATTCAAAGGTCTTTATTTTTAAATCGTTTTAGAGGTTTTTAATTTTGCACATTTTTAAAAGAATTTTTAGCTTAACAATATCCTAGCCCTGTTAATTAATATAAAAAGATATTGAATAGGAAATCTAAATCATTCAACCAATCGATTTTTTTTAAAAATCATTTCGAATTTGTATTCGTAAAATAAAATGAGATGTTCGGAATGCATACAAAACAAAAATATCAGGACAAAAAGTTAAAAATACTGACAACTACGACCCCTCTAATGAAGTGATATTTATCAATCCCTCTCGAAATAAAATCTTGAAGCTTGTTTGGAAAAGAAATCGAGAAACCATGACCATTTTCAAATTTTTCTTCGTGCTACATACACATCGCTCAAATTATGTTTTTTACCGTTGGCAACTGAAATCTTTCGAAAGGAGTAAATTTTTTTTGTTATTTTATATTTTCAAAGTAATTTTTTTATTAATACTTATTTCTGTTTTCCTTGGTTAACTTACGCAAAAAAAATTAGTAGTAGTTTTTTGGAATCTATGCTAAGAGCTTGCGTAGTGAGGCTAGATAAAAAGAACTTTCTACAGTCTCTTTTCTTTCACTTGATTGAACATCCCTCACGATGATCCGAAGACACGCCTTCGCAATTTTAATTCTCTGCTGAGGGGATGGCTCCCCTACCTTGGTAGCCAGATGACCTGAGCGCGAAGTCGAGCCGATTAACGAGGACCGATACCGCGCATACTCGGCCCTACGCAGGATGATCCAAGTGGTCACCTACCCACTTAATGACCGTAGCCATTTACTTGATTGTTGAAAAATAAAAAGTTGTAATGCAATTTTTTTAAAAATAAAATGTTGAAATATATTTAATAGTCTGCAACAAAATAACCCTACAAAATGTGTAGCATTCCTTGTCTTATCCCTTCTCTTTTCATCCTGCTCTCTGATAATTTACGATCTGCGGTTGCAGATGAGAGTTACTCATAGAGACTAACGCCTGATTATTTTTCTTTTACCTTTCTTCAAGAAAAACCTTTGGGGCTGGGGGAAAGTCCGACTTGCTTGACTTTAGCAATTTAACCTCCAACAATGTTCTAAGAAAAATTTGTTCAGTGAAGGGAGGCGCCTTTGCCGTAAA
Source organism: Parasteatoda lunata (assembly GCA_949128135.1). Lineage (NCBI taxonomy): Eukaryota > Metazoa > Arthropoda > Arachnida > Araneae > Theridiidae > Parasteatoda > Parasteatoda lunata. The sequence continues at coordinate 74,857,302 of OX421973.1, read as the reverse complement.
GAAAAGGCAAATATTGGTGCACAAATATTTGCAAATTACAGAAAAGCAAGCAAGCAAAGAATAATTAGTTAAATATGAATAAATTATTAAAATTGAAGCTTGTAAAAAATAGCTTTGGCACTAAATTGACATAAATATTTGACATAAATAGTATATTTAAATGATGCGGTGAAATAAAAAGTATTAAATCCCAAAGAGTACCTTTACAATGACTGTTCCGGAAATATTCTTTAAACAGTACCCCCCCCCCAAATGACGACAAGATGCCTTAGAAATTCTAGATAAAGGGCTGTGATTGAAAGCAAAGTGGTTTTGTCGAAATCCGATATTTTAAAAAGCAATAGATTGAAGAACCAAAGAGCATCAGGCTATAGATAAGATAGAGGCAATTTAAAGAAGCAAAGGGAATTTTAGCTCAGTATAAAAAGGAGGACTCTGTGAGAGGTTAGTGACATAGAACCAATTTTCCTCTGGGGACAGCTTTTATTCCTTTTCTTTTGAATGGCCACAGAAAGGTATCAAGTAGCAATTAAGACTTTTTTAAGCAGGTCGTTTTTTTTCCATCTTAATCACAAAATAATTTCTTTTTTATTATGATGTTTTAGAAGCAAATTACAGATATCAATGTGGCACAAATTTCCTCCTTAATTCTTCTAAAATTGACAAATTTAATCACTCAGCGATCTCATGAATTGTTACTCGACAGTTTGCCTCAATGTCTTTATTATAGTGTTTTTATCTGTTTATATTGCCTTTCTAGAACATGGTGCATTTTCAACATCAAATTTATTGGATTGAAATTTTGCAAACCAGTTTTTGCACTGGAGTACTTTTAATACATCGTCAAACACATCCATTATATATTTTTTTTTTCTTGCTTAAACATCATTTTTATCTTTTTGATAGTGAAAAAGTGAAATATGCAGAAAATGTTACCTTTTACTTTCCAGATTTGGAAGAGCACCAACCAAAAACTACTGGGTACAATCAATAGAACTTTTTCACAAACAAACATTGCTATATCAACTGTCAAAATAATGATTATGCAGCATAAATGTAAAATTAGCTATCAAATGACATAATTAAATGCTCTATTGAGAAAAAACAAAATTACTTTTTGAACAACCCAATACAACATTCTAATGTTTTTTTTTTTATTTTCAATTCAAAATAGCATTTGTTTCTGCTTTCTTTAAAAATTACTTTTACACTCCTCTTTTCAGGGCCATATAATTGAAAGTTTATTCAGAGCATCAACATATTTCTGCCAAGGCCGCCTAAATCAGATCAAATCATTCGTCCCGATTCAAAGCAATGTTTCTTTCACCAGTTTCCTTTTTAAATGGATTATTGTCACTTTCAACCATACAAAATAGCTCAATAGGCAGTTATCATAGCTTTGAAGCACCTGGAAGAATTGCAAGTTTAAGCTTTTAGACTGAGTTCGAAAAAAATAGAGAACACATGATGGGTGTAGTCTATTATTTTGTTTTTAATGGCAACCTCTGACTGAATATTTGTAGTCAAGAAAATGGTGCTTGCAGTTATATTACAAAGAAAATTTCAGTAACTACATAATAAAGGCATGGAACAAAAAATGAAACACTGTTTAATAAATGAAAATGCTAACTAAAGTCAGTCACTTACAAAAAGGAAAAGTGGAGATTGATAATAGGCTATATATGGGGAAGATCAAAAACAATTCAAAAGAGACAGGCTTTGGATGGATACAGGGAAGGCCGAAGACAATTTTTGATTCTAAAGTTTTAAGAGAAAAATAAAATGTTATTGGTATAAGTTGGAATGAGATAAAAGCTGAAAATCTGGTGAGGTGGAGAGGCATAATTGAGGCCTTATCTTTTAAGGAGTAAAGAAGTTGCAAAAAAAAAAAAAAAAAAAAGACAACAAGATGAGCAACAATGAAGCAAATTTTTATGTATTGACTTCCACTTACAATAAAACAAATTGAAATCCTGCATTGTTCTAACTACCATAAATTCTCTTACTATCAAGCAATATTCTCAGGGTTGGGGTTTTGGACAGGACACGTCGGTTTTACTGTCCTAAACTGTCTTAAAGTGTCCAAAACCTTGAACTTTGGTAAAAGGTAAAAATTCTATAGGTATAACCATTGTACACATAATAATTACATGTATCAATAAATATTTGATATTTTTTATACAATTTACTTTAACTTATAAAAGGAAAATAATATAATATAATAGGAGAAAGTTTATAATTTTTGAACCTCCACAATTCATTGAACAACAAAAGTGAATACCTAATCCTTTAAATATAAATATGCTTTTAATACTGATAAATAATGTTTTTGCATAAGGATAAATAATGCAATATTAAAATATAATAATTTTTTTAAAAAAATACTAAATTTGTTTAAAAATTAACCTTTTATTTTTCACAATATTTTTTTTAAAAATGTTATAATTTCTGCATCACAGGATGATAAAAAAAGACATCTATTAAAATTTTTTTTTTTTTTTAATATAAATATATTAGTTTAAATTAGAAATACAAAATAACTGAAAAATGTATTAACAGTTTTGAAGGGCATAACATTAGTTTTAGTTACTGACACTGGTGATGTATTACCACTATGCTAAAAGAATTGAACATGAATGAAATAAAAGTATTCTTGAATGGTACTATAGATAAATAAACCTGTTTATGACTAACCAAGCACTTAGTCCCTAATAGCTAAACCTGTATGGCAAGATCAAACTTCAGTTATGTTCTATTAAATGAGAGGACCAATTGAACTTGATTACTGATTAATCTTCCTTTGTTTAATGTTTAAATTGAAGAGTCAAACAATATTAATAAAACATTATACTTTCAAAAACAAATATTTTCTAGAACATTTAATTATCAATATGTTATTAGTTCTATGCTTATTTTACCTTTTAAATAATGTTCAGATAAAATTGCGACATGATTTGAGTAAAAGGGTTTTGGATAGTTTAAGACAATGGGGTTTTGGACAGGACGGTTTAAACCGTTGATTAATCCAATCGTCCTAAGCCTTGCCAACCCTGACTGCACAAAAATTTTCCTCGGTGATTTAAAATACAACAGAGAAAGGTAAAATATTTCTTTTCTGTATTTTAAATAAAATTTAAAGCATTTCTAAAAGTAGTAATTACTAACCAAACCATAGGTTATTTCAATGTTAAACAATTCAATTACAGTAGTAACCATACATGTTCCTTATTAATTCCTGTGGTTTATTTAGTAACTCATAATGAAAATTATTTAATAAGTATCTTGATTCTTTATACCTTATTAACATTGATTTCATATTTGCCAGGATTATATTACATCTTGCAAAATTCAGATGGTGTTGAGCCCTAGTAAAAATTCGTTGTAATCTGCAGCATAATTGGGAAATTAAATATGTTTTTAAAAATATAAACCTTACTAAACAATCAAACATAAATGCAAATAACTACACTTTAAAGAGCATTCTTGCAACAGTTATAGGCCAAGGAGTCAGCATTGCACAGAAGCTAATTTTACATTTTTGAGCACTTGGTGCCCATTCATCTGAAGCTGGTGAAGGGGCTTCAAGCCACAGAAAATCTAACAACAATTCCTCTCAAAAATAGCTAGGGTTAATTAACTGCTGAGCAATCTCGAATCAAATAACTACATTTACAATTGACACATTTTTATTTACACTACGTCAACTAACAGTTCTAATGCAATGAAAGGTAGGATGGATAAAATCAAGTTCTAATTTCAACTCCCTCTTACTTTTACTGAATGTTATACATTTTAGGGTAAATGATTATACCTTAAAATGTATAATGATTTAACTTGTGAATATCCTAGCAACAATTTTACCTTGAGCCACAGTTGGGTTCAAAATTAACTCAATATGGGTGTTATATGAACATGCACCGAGAGACCAATATTGGGATGCCTAGATTTTTTAATATTGGTCCTATATAGGGCCAATATTTGCTCAATAATGAATATAAAGTATCAGGTGAATATGAAATTCCATATAGGGTCAATATTGGTAAATAACGGCTTTTATGAACCTGCTTGAGCCAAGATTTGCAAATATTGGTAAAATGAGGGCTTGCTGATAGGGTAGAATTTATAGGCATCTCAAAATTACATGATTTCTTCTCTCACCACATTTTCCTCAACGCTGTTGCTATGGTTTCAACAAATCTTGCTTTTCCGCCACCCAAGTATGTTGAACTCAGTCGAAACGTACATAGGTGACATATATTGTGGTGAATAGTGTGGAAAGTGCAAAAATCATGTAACCTTGAGGTGGTATATTTATCTTCAAAGAATATAATACAAAATACTCAATGCTTATGAATAACTTCTTACGTGTATAAAGCTATAACAAGAAAGAATCAAAGGATGACCACTTAAGGATTCCACATTTTTTCTTGCTCAGCTTTACATGATAAGTTTTATTCTTCACTTATCACAAGGGCCAAAACTAGATAACGAGGAGATTATTAATTCGCAAAAATTTTTACTGGTCCCTTGACATGCCTATAGTATTTGTTAAAAAAATATTTAAAGTGAATTTAAATAAGATTATGAAATTTTCACAATTATGCTGAAATGTGCTATTTACGGACAATAAGCCACTACTGTTTCTAGTGTATTTTGAAGCCATTTAGCTCACAATGCGATTTTTGTTGTTAAGATCTCTTGAGAAGTATTTCTAGTATTTGTGTTTTTGTTACCTGATTTATTATTTGTGTTTGAAAAAATAATTGCTATAAGAATCATCATTTGAAACTCTGTCATTTCAAGATGTAAGAATCATTACTTACATCTTAAGAAAAAAAGAATCGTTATAAAACACTTCTTACTTGGTCAACAATACACTAACTTCTAAATTTAAACTTAAATGGTTATCTGTAAAATGAATCAAATCTCGTTGCTCAAACAATATGCTAACACTAACCTATGACAGTGCATGACTTGCAACAAGAACAAATTAATAAATAAGCAAAAGGAGACCGAGTGAGAATGCCAAAAAAGTGAGATTTTTTAAATCTAGCAGCCATGTCACCTTTTTTAACAAATTTTCACATAGAACTCACCACAATTACTTAATATCAATAATATCTTATGAAATACAGCAGATTTGAGATCTGAAATCATATAATTTATTTATTTCATTAAAAACAAAATTATATGTTTGAAAATATCACCTTGCAGAATAATCTGTAGTAATTAGCTGTATACTTTCTAACTTGAAGTAGAGCAGGTCAAGAGCTTGAAATTGTTGTTTTTTACATTTAAAACATCATTCATACCTTTAGAACAATTGCTAAACCGAGGGGTTACTATTAAGTATTAATAGTAGTTTGAAATACTGACAAATAAAAAAAGCCTGCAAAGCATAATAGCTGATGTTTAACTGCAACTATCTTAGATAATACGTAGGTACAACATTTTATTGATATCGCAGAAATATTACTAAAACTAGGTTGTAGTATATTAGGGAAACAAACTATAAACTATATGTTACAAACTATAAGGAAGGTGGTAAATTCAAGCAAACACACTTAATTTTCACTTCAAACAAGATTTTTTTAACCTTTAAAATTAATTTAAAAACAATTTTTAAAAAATTGTACATTTTTATCTGCCAACACATGAAGTAAACAAAGCAGTTAAACTGAACACACTTCCAAAATTTTATAATTTTCATTATTTATATAATATACATTTTTAAGGGCTATACATAATACCAACAAGCTTAGGAATGGGCAAAATATTTTAAGAAAAACATAAATCTCTCAACTCGTAAGGCCCAGAGATTTTCGAACTAATCTATCCGCAATTCTATTAAATTGTTCTCTGTCTTCTCTCCACATTTTGGCCGCATCGACGTTTGCTCCACTTTCATCGTTTGGCTCAGCTAACATAGAAATTACAGATAAAAGAATTTTTTCCACACTCTGCACGGGACTCCATCGCTCAGCTGATGACTCGTATCCCATAGGATCATCCCCAGGAGCATGTAAAATTGAAATACAAACCCTGCCGTCAGGATAGATATTGGGATGAAACATTTCACAACTAAATTGCATTTTTGGAGGACTTAATGGATAGTCTGCAGGAAATATCAATTTTGCGGGAAAAACACCTCCTTCAAAACAAGTTCCTTCAGGACCTGTAATTAATGCTTCCCATTCAAAAAAGTTTTCTTCATTTACAGGACCAGCTATTATTCCTTCAGGTGGATTTAATGTTAGTTGTTTATATTCGGCCATTAAGCGTCTCAAAGCCGATCCGGCCATGGTTTGTATCGAGGTTTTTAATCGTATAAAATTAAATTTAAATCCTAGAAAATAGTCAATATGAAACTCTAAATGGAATGGCTGTTTTCAAGAGACTAGTGAGCATCACTTGTCATTTTCCTTCTCAATTCAATAACAAAACCAACAAAAAAAGTATTTGAGGATGACGCAAACAGTGAAAAAACACACAGCTTGGAATTGGCACTAATGTTTAGTACAGCTAAAGGTTTATCTTCACTGCTTATAATTTTTCCTCACCTGAATGAGAACTTGATTGGTGAAAATTTCACCAAACTCTCTGTCGCATGTGATTTTTTTTTGCATACGAAAAAAATTGTATCGATTAAAAATGTTTCATTTTAAAAATATTTTATATCGATTCCTTTTCGAAAAGGAAGGGTATCGATTTTATTGCATCATCTTTGTTTATTTGCTGTTGTGGATGGAGAATGGAGATTTGCTCTTCGGGTGGTCTTTGTGATATCAGCTGAAATCTATGATAATGAAGTATCTGGTGTGATTGCAGTCAAAATCTTTAAAGGAGAATTGAATGTTAAATACGTAGCTAAGTGATGTAAAAATTGTTTTGAGAACGAAGTGTTTCCTCTGTTTTTGTAGAGGTTCATAGTGAAATTTGAAGCATTTGCAAATGTAATGTAATTTATTGTTATTTTTTCTTCATCTTAGTGAAAAAAGAATTTTTTAATAATTAAAAAGCCAAATCTAAAATTTCTCTTTGTAGATGGCTGAGATCCAGCATTACTTCATTTTTTCCAATAGGGTAGAAAATTTACTTTTTAAAGACATCAGTGTTTCTAGTAATGGAGGTAAATAACATTAATATATACTAACTAAATTAGTAATATTTATACTAATTTGTTATCCGTATCCTGATCTGTGACAGAATAATCAACCAGTCTTGGCAACTTCCGGGCAGCGGCCCGCGAGAAACTAAAAAACATCAACATCACAGAAAGGGACAACCTCGAAAAGTATAACTTGTACCCACCCCCGGGCAAACATATACATGTTGTTTTTTTTGAAAAAAATTTGCAAGTTTGAAATCTATTTGGCATCTTTGCAATTGTAGTTGGCGAAACAGATCACGATACGGAAATATCCCCAATTTAAGCATTTACTTTTCAAAAAAGTAATTATTATTGATTGCATAATTTCATCACAAACCACCTGTAATAATTTTTATTAAGAGGATACGGTAAAAGTAAATATCTGTGTGCCCTTCTTATCATAGTTATTTTTTATGTTCTTACAGAAGGCAGTCAAAATGATTTCAAAGTGAGATATTCAAATAATAAGAAATCATGATAAAATATTGAGAAAATGGAGAATTTCACATGTAGTGAAAGGTTACAAGACACCATTACTCTAACCAGTTTTTGCGGTTTATTCATTTAGTTTCATTTTAAACTCTTAATTTAACTAATAAATATTTATAAATTTACTTTAATGAAAACTACATGGTTGATTCTAAACTCATACATGTTCTTATTCACTCCACTTACGCAACCTTTTAATGCTTCTCAAAAGTTTATTTCTTGCTATTTTTGTTATATTTCATTACAGTATTAAAAAACATTAAATTTATATTATGAAAAAAAAAATGGAATTTAAAATTAAATTTTTTTTTTAAAAAGAAAAGCCCCATTGTTATTTAAATTTTTGAGGGGGAAGGTGTACAAAATTAAAAATCTGGAATTATTACTTTTTAGCAAATATTTTTTGGACAAAAATACTAATTTTCTAGCAAATGAGCTGTGAAAAAGGTAGGATTCAATTTAAAATCAGAATAGAAATATAAACTAATTAAAGGAAATGTAAAAGATCTTGTTTTAAAAATGATTATCTTTGCTATATTCATTATTTGTTGTAATATTAATTTGTTTAGTTTAAGATTGATCAACCATATTTCTTAATTACTTGACATATTTGTTTTGCTCTGCTTTTTTTTTTTTGCATTGTTTTTTATTACTTGACATATTATTGGTTTTTACTAAGCCAAATATCTAAATTTAATCTTTATATTTAATTTAGAGATTTTATTTAGTAAAAATCAATGTTAGCAACTTTATTGTAAGTAGCATCTAAAGCACATAAACTGACCGACTAACAGTTCAGATGTACAATTTTATGATTATTAATCATAAAATTGTACATCTGCTCAAGTTTAAAATAAAATGTTCGTAAAAATTTTACATTTGGTAACTTACCCAGTAAAATATTACATTTTGTTAACTTTTCTTTTTAATAGTTTGCATAGATTTTTCTAAGAGAATTTTTAAGATAATAATAAAAAAAAATGTACTTTCATAAAAAAAACTGAAATTGTTTAATTATTGGATTCAACAATTTAAGACATTCATTTTGTTAAAGTGATATCGCATAGTTGAAAAATGAGTGTGCGAATTGAAAAGTCGAAAAAATCATTAAAAACTTTTTTTATTTTAATGTACGACTGGGATAAATTTTTTTTATAAACTGCTGTTTTATTTTTTTCCACTACTAATTTTCATTACTTATCTGTATGCTTTATTTCACAATTTTTATTTGAGAGTGTTAAGACATATCTATGATTATGCAATAAATTGATCCATGATTTTTGTTTTAATTTCTATGTGATAAGTCATCCTTTAAAATCCTCCATCTTTTCAGTCATCTTTTAAGATCGTAAATGTATATAATTAGAAACAAAGGTTTTTCAATGTTTTATAAAATTATCATAGTTTACTATCGTCAAATAAGTATATATTTTTTTAATGCCAAATTTTGGTTTGAAACGAATTAAATTATTGATTAAATCTACAATTTTGTGTATATTCTCAATATTAAAATCTGTACTTTTCTTTACTATCTATGTTTCAGAAACTTAAATTAATAATTAAAAATTCCGTAATTGTTCAATCATTATATATTAAGTTTCTGATCCATTTCTAAACATTGTAACTGTGTAACTAAAAAAGATAACTGTGTAAAAATTGCAATATTTTATTTATTTATTCTTTTTGTTTTCATGTTTTTAACCAATGCCATGCTGAGATTAAAAAATTGTTTATTTTGGTTTCTTATGGATAGTGAATTGAGTTTAACTTTATTTTAGAAGACCTTTCAAGAAATTAATTCTCTTGAAAGTTTGGGGTCAGAATTTTCACAGCATAAATATTCATTAAAAAAAAAATTTTTTTTTCAGAGGATTCAGTGTTGCTAAGTTCAGGAGGTCAAAAAATATTTACTTTCAATTCTACGACTTAATTGATAAGAGTCAAAAGCCTTGACCTGATGTCACCTTTTATTATATCCCGTGTTTGTTAATAAACTGAAAAATAATCTTCAAGTGATAGTTATTTTTAACTGTTTTGACAACTTTATAATATATGCAAATATGTCCTAATATTTTGATTATTTTGCCTTATGTTTCAGTCATAATGTTTTTATAATATTTATATTGGTTATAGTCGTAATATTTAACTATATAATAACTATAATATTACTATAGTTATAATAAAGCTATAATATTAACTGTATTAAACTAATTCAGAAAAAAAAAACATATTTGAAAATAAATACATAAAAATTATTTTGATCACATTTAGTTTTTAATAATTTATAATATAAATGAAGCTGTATTGTGGTTGATATATATTTATATTCCCTTGATACATATGTAAGATAAGAGCCACAATGACACAGTGGTTAAAGCACTGAACTGTCACTGTGAAGAACTGGGGTTTAATTCTCAGTGGAGCTTCAACCTCCATGACCATCCTGGCCCACAACAGGCTGTGCGGAAATGCTTTACTTTATATATAAGATAGGGGAGGCTACTGTGAATAATTTTTATAAATTTGTCAAAATAGCTTACTAATAATTTTGATCACATCTAATATTTTTTGTATAAAATTTTAAACGATTTTATTCTTTTTTAATTATATATAAGCTGGTTTGGATGCATACGTTTTTCATTTTTTTTAAAAAAATTGTTTATGTATAATCTAGTCCATTGACATAATTATTTATTTAATCTATAATAAATGAATTATTTAATTTATTGTTACTTATTAAAAGCAAGTAAAATAAAAATAGAACTTATTTAACCCAATGCAATCTTTAATAAATGATCATAACAAAGACAATTTCAATTAATTTTAAAAGAATATTAAAAATATTAGTTTAAAAATTAACAGCTTAAAAGAATTCCAACAGTATAAATCAAATGTTTCAATGGTAATCTACTACATTTGAAATTCAATTTTAATATTTTATTTTGTAGAATACATTTAGTTTTATTAAGTCAATAACTTACTAATAATTTTGATCATATCTAATATTTTTTGTATAAAATTTTAAAAGATTTTATTCTTTTTTAATTATACATAAGCTAGTTTGGATGTATACGTTTTTCATTTTTAAAAAAAAAAATTTTTTTATGTGTAATCTAGTCCATTGACATAATTATTTATTTAATCTATAGTAAATGAAATATTTAATTTATTGTTACTTATTAAAAGCAAGTAAAATAAAAACAGAACTTATTTAACCCAATGCAATCTTTAATAAATGATCTTAACAAAGACAATTTCAATTAATTTTAAAAGAATATTAAAAATATTAGTTTAAAAATTAACAGCTTAAAAAAATTCCAACAGTATAAATCAAATGTTTCAATGGCAATCTACTACATTTGAAATTCAATTTTAATATTTTATTTTGTAGAAAACATTTTGTTTTATTAAGTCAAATTTAATTTTTAAATTTTTTTTTAAGTAGTTTGGCAAATCAATATTAATTTTATTTATGAATGCTGTAAAAAAATAATGAAATCGTATGTGTCATCAATATTTTTTGATCAACAAAAAGAAAAGAAAAAAACTATAAATATATTATAGTATTCGTTTAACCTAAATTTTCTATTTAACAAAAATTAATCAAACCAAATAAATGAAAACCTAAAATGTGGAAACATTTGTATGAAATATTAATAATTTAAATTAAATGAAACAATAAGAAAAAGTCTTAGCAAATAGTGTTTTAATAATTTACATTCATGTTAGGCTTAATATTGACTTGTCCACTGTAGCTCCACAACTATATGTCCACATAAGTGTATTTAAGCTCATTGGTTAAATTAAAAAAAGCAAATAGGAGGTGAATATTAAAATATGCAATTAGCATATTCCTTAGTAAGAATGTCCTAAAGTTGCTATTAAAGAGCCAAATAAAATTTTGACTGTAAAAACCATGTTTTATAATTTGAATTAGCTACTTAAGAACCAAGTACGTTGTTATCAATTGCATATGAAAGTGTAACTCTTTTTTTCTTATCTGCAAAACTTGACAGAAAAATTTTGAGTAGTTAATAACAGAAATATTCCAGCTGACCACAATAGGCCCATGTTAACATTAGCTTCTCTCCTCTCACCCCTATATAATATGTGGGCGAGAAAGAAATTTACTTTTTTTAGTTACACCAAAACTAAAGTCTTTCAAATTGTTTTTTACTGAGTTTGGGATACTTAACTCAGAATCTTTGTAATAGTAAGAAAGATTTATTTTCATATTAGCATTTGGCATTAATAGATGCCTGATTTATTTATCCGATAGTTCAAGTAAATAATGAAAAAGTTCTTTAGTTTAAAGATTGTTAGTGTGTAATCTTACAGAATGACAGATTTAATACAAATTTTAGTGTTAGAACTAATGCCTTAAAAAAATTTTTTTTTAATACTTTTAAAAAAATGTGGAGAAGAATTTTGAGTGGAACTGTTAGCTAATGAAACTTAACATTTGATTTGTAATGAAGCCTTAATAACTGGCCAGACGAAATTTTAATTTATTCAATTTGAAAAATCATAGGTAAGTCTGCTGATTTGTTAAGTCTAAAAAAAGGCCTTGAAATTTATTGGTCTGTGCTACTTGCTCACATCAGTTATCCAGCACAAACACACTAATAAAAAAGGTTGCTTGTCACTTTATAAGTTGCCAAAAATGTATGTTTTATATATCTGTTATAAATAATTTATTAAAAATACATACTTTTATCAAATAAATAATCTATAAGAAGCAAGTTATAAATAAGCAAAAGAATAAGTTATAAAAAATAGTTATCTCTTTTAAAGGAAAAATTCTACTAAAAAAAAATTTTTTTTTTTTTTGCTTCTTGTTCTCTCTGTTTCTTTATATCTTGTCAGAATATTTGTTGTTTCAATTGTTATTATTTGTATTCTTACAAAAATTTTTTTGTTGTTTATATTTAAGTTTTTTACAATTGTTTAGAGTCCCACAGTGAACTGATCGTTAAGACACGGTTCCCAGCAGATCACCGAAGTCAAGCATCACTGACTGCGGTCAGTGTGCGGGTGGGTGACCACTTGGATCAGTCTGCGTAGGGACCGAGGGTGTGCGGTATTGGTCCTCGTTAAACTGTTCTACCGTAAAGTGCTCGACTTCGCGCGCAGGTCGTCGGGCTACCGAAGCGGAGGGTGCCATCCCCTCTGCAGAGGATCAAAACTGTGATGGCATGTCTTCGGATCATCCTCAGGGATGTTTCCCAGACTGTCGCCAACAGCCCATTGTGCAGCTCTAGTGCGACGTAAATGGAATACAACTACAACAACTACAATTATTTAGATAAAATTAATTGGTTAAGTAAAGCAATTTTTGTTTTAAAAAATATGAGCATAATTTTTTTTTTTAAATTGAATGAAAGGAATCATGGAGGAGGTATGAAATGTGTATAGTTGAAGAATTCAAGTTCTCAGTTAGCTGGTCAATAAATGAGTGCACTTAATTAAGCCATTTATGTGTACACCTAGCAAAGCAGCCAGCAAATGTGTACACCTAGATTTGACAAACTTATGTAGCCTTATAAGGTATTCTCTATGCAACTGTCTTCTCTACCAGAGAATGTAGTGGTCATCTCTATGCTGTTCTGTTCTTTTATATTGAAATTTGCTGTTGTGATATTTATTATTTGTTTTTCAATATTTAATAATGACTTAGTTCAGTTCTATCACTGATGCATGCTTCATTTAGTTAAGCTATCCAAAGTTTATTATAACATATTTATTGATTTGGTGATACCATGCTCAACAAAATGCATCAACATATTTTATAATTACAAATCTCAGTTTTTATTTAAATTCATAGTAAAATAATACTCCAGTCTGCAAAAGCTCACAGTTACGTTAACTATTTCTTATTGAGAAAGAAATGTTTCAAGCTTATAATTTCTATTATTTTAAAGTATGAATGGGTTTTTACTGTGATTGATTGACTGAGTGTTTTGCATTTACACAACTTTAAGTAGAAATTTCTCCTCAAAACACAAATGTATATTTTCCAGACAAAATGTATATTTTGTCTGGAAAAACAACACATGAAAGGCCTAGCTATTAGGTAAGGAATAGCATTATTTAGACATATAAAATGATCAATTGGCTATGAAAGAAATATTTTTTATTTGAGAATGTGGCATTAAGGAAGAAATACATTTAAAATTTAAAAAGATGAAAAACACTATTTTTAAATCACTTATCATTTGTCCCATATACTAATCAAAAATTTGTGTGCACTGTTATTTAAATTTGGAATATTTATTTTTCTTGATTATATTTTCAGGCATAGTCGGTCTTTGTTTTGGTGTTGCTCTTTTTACATTCATGTTTGAAGTAGTGAAATCTCTCCGACATTATTTAGTCATGCTGCAGATGAGGAGGCAGAATAACTCTGAACCAGAATCTCCTGAACATGAAATTATGAATCCAAAGATCATTCATTCTGTTCTTTCGAAAAAGCCTTCCAAGAAGTCTTTAGAGAGGTACAAAGTATTCATGTTGTATTGCATACACTTTAATTTTTCATCATTATATGAATTTCTTTAAGCAAAATCTTTTCAAGTTACATTAAAATCAAATAAGAAATTTTTGATAATAAATAAACTGCTGATATCTAGTGATTTTTACCTCTTTCATTAAAAGATTGATGTAAAAAGAATCAAATTTATGATTCGTTGCTGTGAAATCATGGAATGGTTTTTGTAACTCATAAAATTAGTTGAAATTTTTTTTATATTTATTTTTTATTATTATTATTTTTTTTTAAAGAAAGGAAATATACAAATTTAGTTGTTTATTAAAAATTTTATTTGTGCTAATAATTTCTAGTTTTTTATTACCTTTTTCTAATTGTGTGATTCATCTATATGATATTAATTGATAAGAAAAAGTAACTGCTAATTTAGAGGTATGAACTTATTGATAGACTGATATTAATAATTTATATCTATGAATTTAAATTTTGTCTGCATCATATTGTTTGTATTGTATTATATAGTAAATGTAAATAAACTGCACTTGTGTGTATTGAGAAGCAATTACAAGTCTAAGAAAAAATAGCCTAACAAAAAACTTCCTAATTCTTATAATTACAGATATTATTTAGCATTAAATGATTTTTAACTTAATTTTTTTATAATATTCATATGTAACACAAGCAACTGAATTGGTTTTTGGAATTTTGAAAACATCTAGAAGGTTTCAAGAAATGTATCTTAAATGGTCACAAATTTTAACATTTATTTATTGAAAATATTTTATGTGAAATAAGAAACTTTATATTATATTTGAAAACATCAAAATATTTCTTCTTTTTTTCTCAGAGACTCAAATTACTACAATTCTCTATAATTTTGAACTATTTCTTCTATTGGTAGAGAACTAAAGCAGAATTTTTGAAACAAACAGATATTTTTTTTAAAAGCATTTTTTTTAAGCATTTGTCTATATAATTTTATGTACCTATTTAAATTCCTTGTGTTTAGTGGTGGGCAAAATTCTTTTAGTTTATTAAAATATAAATACATTACCCTTGCTACCACTAGGAAAAAATTCTTTTTATAACTATGGAGAATCTGTAATAGTTGAAGTCTTTTCTTATCACTAGTTAATATTCAGTTAGTGCTTTATGATGCACATTTTATTATAAAATGTATATCTTTGTTTTAAGTAAGAACGCATGTTAAATAGAGATGTTTTTGTACGAAATTTATATTACGGGTTTTAATCTCATTGTTACTAACTTTCCAGGTTAAAGTTTCATGCTCTTCAAACTATACTTCACATGATTCAACTTACTATGGGTTACATGGTGATGCTTATCATAATGAGCTACAATGGCTGGTTGCTGATAACAATCATGATTACAACTGCTCTGTGTTTTTATTTTCATGAATTTGTTCTGTCTATGAAATCAAGAATTCTACCAGTAGAAATACCTGGCGCCAATCTTTAAATGATGCTTAATTAAACGAAGAGCTTACACAATTATTAGAATGTTTTAACATAGGTTGTCATTGATTTATTTAAATGTTTCCGCCTTTTAAAAGCATTTAAGTTTTTTTCAAAGACTTTAGGACTATTCTTCAAAGAATGTGAATAGAAATTAAAAAACAGGACTCTTGGTCACTATGATTATATGTTTCCATTCAACTATGCATTTTTTTCTAGCATAATTTTCTGATACAACATTATGTTTGTAAAAAAATAATTTTAGTCACTTACTAGATTGGGTTATAAATAACTTGCAGTTTGAAAGTAGGTTTACATAAATGCTCCAAAACATATAGAAATGGTCAAGAAAAAGATTAGATCTAAAATATGTTATTTTTTTATACCTTAAAGCATGAGAAAATGGCTTCTTTCTCAGAATAAAACGTTCAAATTGATTTAAAACAGGAATTTTTAAAGTGTGTACTGTGGCACCCTAATGCGGTGCAGAGGTAAGTAAGGGGTATTGCAAGGTTTCTAAGACTTCAAATCTAATATCAATCCTTAAATAATAATCTATCAATATTGAACCAGAAAGAGTTTCAAAATAGAGTTGATATTGTTTAGGATGGATGCAAGATGAGGGTTTATTGTTAAACATGGAAAAGTTATGAGGATTTTCATTTCCTTTACTATCTTTAATACTTGTGCATTGTTATCTGGTTTTAAGCAGTAACTGTTCTAAATAGCTAATATGACTAAACATTAAGATTATTGAAAAAAAATATGTCTGTAGCTATATTTAGCTTTATTCCACGATTCGAAAAGTTATGTATTGAGTTGCAAGTTTACCTAACATAGAGAAATTACCATCCATAACCTTTGAATGTGTATGGTAATTTTTCATTCTTTTTCTTTTTTAAACTTACTTTATTATTATAATATGTATTATTATTAATACTCTCTTATTAATTACAATTAAAGTCCTTTAATTAGAGTATTTGTGCAGATTACCTGTGTGTGTAGTTAACTATGTTTATGTTCTCACCTTTTACTTCCATAATTTCTCGTTCAAAGTCTAACAGAATCGATGGGTTTTATTACATAAATGTCATATCACAGACAAATGTTGTATAATTGGGTAACCATGAAACAATTTTACATTTCGTAAAAGTATTGCAACTTGGCAAAATCTGGAAACCTCTGATTTAAACAGCCAAATGCATATTTTATTGGGCAAGGAGCCACAATATAAAGGAATGTTTAATTGTATCTCCTTCAAATAAACAACTGTATAATGAAAATAATTATTTAATAAAGCATTTTCACAACAGTTTCTTGAGGGCCTAGGGGTCCACAATTTTGTAATCAATGGTATGATGGAGACAGCAAAATAGCAAAAATGGGCAGCAGTCACCTTTACTTCCATGACACCCATTAATCTTAAGCTGGGAGAGCTTCAAGTCACCATCAAGGATTCATCCTCAATGCTTTACAATGAAATTCTCAGTGCCTTAATCAATGAGCCATTATGGCTCAGAATAATAATTCAATAACTATTGATTAAAGAGTTACAATTTAACTTTTTTTGAACAAATAATCATTGAATGTAAATTTTTGAAGGAATTTTTTTAATATTTATTTTATCTTTCTATGAGTAATTTTTAATAAAAATAAAAATATGCCTCGAGTTCATTTTGACTGTAGATTAAGATCTCTATAGTTTGAAAATATAAGAAGCATTGAAGGTTATTTATGACTCAATCTTGTATATTATGACTTTGCATTTTTTTTGTCGGTATGTAGAAAACACCCTAATTTTTAAAAGTTATAATGTAATGAAGAGTTTTCGCATTATCATTTAATTGTTTTGGAAATAAAATCTTTTATAGTAAGTAACATTCAGCTCATCTGTTTAAATAATATTAGCTGTATACATATAAATTTTAATGTACTGTTTGAAAATATTTGAATTTCATTGTTTGAAATCAGTTTACTCAAGGCTTGGGCTGTTGCTAACCACTACTTTTCTTTTTGAAAAGCATATTAATGTTCCTGTTGAAAGGGGGAAAAAAAGATGTCACCATAGTTGGAAATGAGAAAAAACTTATGTTGTTTGCATTTGCACAAAACAGGACATAAAAAACTAATGCTAAATTATGATGCTTTTTAAAAGGTGGTTAGATTAAGGTTTAATCCTCTATGATTTAATACTATTAACACTCATTCTTGGATATCCTTTAATCTCATGTGCACAACGCTTATCCTATTTAACGTTTTAGTTTTAAATTAATTTTATAAATAAATAAATTATTTAATGCCTATTTTTTAGTCATAACTATACTTTTTTTTAAAAAATAAAAAATAGTTTTTGCCTAATTATTTTTTTTTAGTTCTTTTAATTGGTTAAGATTTCAAATGCAATATTTTGATGTGCAATATTTTTTGAATTCATATACACCGATATGTAGAAAGTTAATGTATAGTGCGTTGTATTTAAAATGTTACACTGTTAATGATTTTGACTTTTTGATCATATTTATATTTGTTAAGATCCAATCAATATGGTTTGAGAGGACTACATAAAATGTGCTAGATAATTTATACAAGTGACAATTTCAGTTACAAAATTTGACATGAGAAGGTAGTTTCTTGAATAAATATGCCTTTTTTGTGACTAATTCAGATTTTTTAACTCTATGATATAGGAGGGGACAGAGATAGCTGCTATCTTGAAAATACAGTTCCAAAAGTTTAGGCAGGTGGTCAAAAGATTAGGCAATTTGTAATTTTTTTTTTTTTTTTTTTACTTTTAGAATGTGGGTTTTGATTTTCCTTGAATTTGTGTGTCTTATTTTGTAGATTAAATCATTTTTCAATTTGATTATGAACTGAATTAGTATATTTTAGGTTAGCTTCTCAAACCATGGCAGTAAAATTTGTTGAAATTTTAATATCGTGTCTGAAGTTATTCAGGGTATTGCAATTTTTATTTTATGCACTGTTCTTATATATATTTTTGTATATTGTGTATGTATAGCAACTATGTTTTGCAATTTTTCATACCAGGTGTTAACAATTTAGTTAACAAATTTAAATTTCTGGTTTAAAATGACTAAAACCAGCAATTTAAATCACAAATTTAATCACTTGATTTCTTAATAAGAAACACTAAATTTTAAAAAAATTAATGTGTTTAAATGTTTAAACATTTGAAATGTTGAAAAAATGTTGTATAACATTAAAAATGTTAAAATTTTTTAAAATGTACATTTTTAAAAAAAAATTTAATCAAATTATTAAATTAAAAAAAATCAGTGATTAATACAGTTTGCCATGTTTTTAAAAAAGACTTTAGATAATGAAGGCAAAAATGGAAATTTTTAAAGTAATTAAAAAATTTCTATACAAAGTACTGTTATGTATACTGATTACTATCAAACAAATAAAAAAAAAACTGACACCATTTTTAAAGCATTGTGACGATAAATAATAAAAGCATTTTGATGACAGATTTGGTTAGCTTTTTTTATAATCTGGATTTTTTATTTGCTGCAAAAATCCATTTTTATAGAAGAGAGAATTTTTTTCTTAGGCAGTTCATGAAAATATTAGTATCATATTTTATAATTTATCGATCGTTGCTCTTATGTTACTGATTAATATCTTATAAATATGTAGGAGCAATTTATATATCCTTTAAGTTAATTGATGGAGGAAGAGCCTAAAAATAGTGAGTTAATTTTGCTCTTCACTTTATGTAATTATCAAATTAACCCGTAAATCGGTTTTTATTTTCCTAATTAAAATAATGTAAACACGAATATGTATGCATTAAAGTTTCCTTAAATTATCTTATAAATATTTAATAACTTTTAAATATTTAATACGTGGAATATTTTCTGCAAAAGGCAGAAAATATGCTAAAAATCGTACATCAATAAAAAAAATAATAAAACTTATTTATTTATTATTTTTTTTTGAAAAAAAAAAGTCATGATTAATTTTATGATCATAAATAATATTGTTTTTGTACCTTAGCTTTTGTATACCCTACTTTTCGAATTGTACCTGTTTTTATTTATTTCCGTATCGTGTTAGAAAAAAATTTAGTTCGTAAATTTGCACTTTTATTTACTCATTTGTTTACATTAAAGAATGTCATAGGCATTGCATTTCAATGTGCATTTTAAGAGATAGTTTTCAAGTTTTATTGTTTTTTATGAAATATACGTATTAAATACAAATTCTTTCGCGTCTACTTAACGCTTGTATTTTTATATATGAAATGCATTTTTGTTATTTTGTAATTTATTGTTTCAGTATCAAGTAAAGCTTTCTTCATAAATATTTAAAAAGTATACCTTAATTGTTATGATAATGCTACCTAAAAAATATTTACATATCAAATTTGACTTTTTAATGTATACTGTCATTTTTATTGTTTTTCATTGTCTTTTTTTTCTTTAATAATTTTGTAACATTTTAGGTTTATACTATTTGAAAAGTCTCTAAATTGAATTATATATATATATATATATATATATATATATATATATATATATATATATATATATATATATATATATATATATATATATATATATATATATATATATATATATATATATATATATATATATATATATATATCTTCTCTAAAAACGACTAAATGAGTTGTACTTTTAATGAGGTTTATTTGCTGACAGCGCTTTTTCTTCCTTTTATTCCTTAAAATATTATATGATCTGAACAAAATATTTTCTGTGTAATGTCAATTTAAAAAAAATAGCGGATTTAATTTTAAGATAATAGTTAAATGTTGTATAAAAGTATTTTTCCACTGCTCAAAAATATTCCAAAGTAAGTTGTTATAGATATATTTTTTAAATCTAATTATTGTACGTGACATTTTGACATTAATTTTCAGTTAGAATTTCTTTATCTTGAATTGTTACATATTTTTAATCAAAGTATATATTGTTAGGTTCATTTCTTATTTTATAAATAAAGTTTATAAATCGTTATTTTACAATAAAATATATATTCACGTTTCTTTTGTTTATTATATTATTGTGTGTTTATTTTTACTATGTACAAAGAAAGAAACGTTAGAAATATGAATCATTCGGGAGTATAGCATTAGAGAAACACGTTATTTATGTAAAACCTAGTAACTGTTGTTTTTAAAAAAGTAAAAATTGCTCATAATTTAATATGATTTCAAAAATTATTTGTTATGACCTTTCAACATATTGCGGATGAAAGAGAGAATCACACAGGTGTTGAAACATTCCTGACATTTCCCTAACATCTGTTGTTGCTGATGATGCTAATTCGATCAGAATTCAGAAATTATAAAATTTTTCAAAATTCATAAATTAAGCTGAGCAGCTTGTATTTTTAGAGGGAATAATTTAAACCCTGTAAAAAGACTGGTTTTGGAAAGTCGTGGGGACAAAAAGAGGAAGAGATCGATCCGAGCGGCGATATATTTTCGCAGTTGAGATAGATTTTGAAATCCTAATTTTTAAGAACAGGAGGAATGAGAACCTTAGTTACCCTGAGGGTTGCTCGAAAACTTGTTCAAAAGAAAGCCTTGGCATACCCTGTGTCGCCGTGCATCTATTGATAATGCGTGTATTGCTTTATATTATTGTAATAGTCGTAAACATATTTAGTTTTTTTTTTTTTCTAGAAAAAACGTATTTGATGAGTTGGCGTTATTATCCGACGATTTCGATAACTATGTTCCTTCGGTCCTGTAAGTGTCGGATAATCGAACGTCTGTAAAATTTTTGCATTGCAAATATCGATGACACAAAAATCCATTCTTAATTTATTCGCCTCAGATAAGTACCATTGCGAAGTTTTACTTGTTATCACAGCAGAAGAACGCATTAACTATTTTTACATCAATTCAGATTCGTGTTTTTTTTTTCTTTTCAACCCGGAAATAATACGCTCTCTTCCTTTGATGTCCAAATTGGTTTGCCATCGATGTAATCGAAATCTCTGGCTTTCCGCATTTCCATGGATACTTCATTCTCGCTACGCATGTTATTGGCGATCCATGGTATATAGGCTGAAACTTTAGTGTAGACGCCTGGAAATCCTGGTTCACCACATTTGTAGCCGAAGGAGACTATTCCTACTAAAGACCATATACCTTTTGAATCTTGGTGTAGGAGGGGGCCGCCAGAATCACCCTGCAAAGTAAGTAACTTTATTACCATTATTTAGTATAATATTGATTTATTATTTTTCGTTCGCAAGTTTGGACTCACTTTTTAACGTATGTTTTGAAGGGAGATGAAAGGACATTAAAGACGGTCCAAGTTCTTGAACCAAGATTGATGGAATTTTTTTTTGTATGAAACTTGAATCATGTAAACGATCATTTAAGTTCTTTATCCAAATTCTTGGTTGATAGTATAACATGCTAAACTTTTCACCCAAGGTTTTCCTTCCATAACCAATCACCTTCTAAAGTTTCGTGACGTCAGCGAACGGGCATATCTTCATTTCATTTTGTTGTCCGTTTTCATAAATTCTAATCGAAATAAATTAATCTGAGGATCCATCTGTAATACTATGATTCTATTTTATTTTGTGATTTTGCCTTCATGTAAGTTTGATTTTTATAATTTTGTTCACGAACAGTGTTCATGCGCTGGTTTTCATCCGACCAATTGGTGACACTCAAGAACTTGGATAGATGGGTAGTGTCAATGAATCATCCAGTTTCTTGGACGGAGAAATTCCTTGGATTCAAGATCTTGGACCGCATAAATAAGCTTTTAGTTTCTAGTATGCATTATATTGTGTAATTTGCGGGTTTCAAAGAATCCGGTGTTTCAGTCGGTTAGAACGCAGCTTACATTTTTATGTTCAAACCTGGAGCCTATATACGCAATAGAGTGAATTTCTCGAATTTGTCGTGGCTGAAAGTACAACCGCTCTGTAATATTGAAATTTGAATAGGAAATACAAGAAGTGGCCTTTATAGCATCAAAATTGTGTTTATGTAAATGTTATGCTAGTTAAAAGATGTTAAGTCTTACACTTTATAAATGAGTTGTAGCATAGATAAAAACTGTTGTTGATTTTAGAGCCATTGCATATTTCCCCTTTCATAGAAAAAGTATTACAAAAACTTATTCCTTAGTGCGAGAAATTGACCAATATATCAACTCTACTTGAATCAAAAAAATATTTTAGTTTAAGAATACAGAATGTGCGACACAATGAGAAGTAATTATACTCGTTTACAATATATCGGGATAACCTTATGTTACATAGCAGTTCGAATTGGAAAGAGTTTTTATTTTCTTAGAGTGTATTTTCAAGTATCATAGTGGACGAACATATGGAGTTATTGTCTGGGGTGCGATTGTGTTTTAAAACTATCTCAGACTTTAGCTGCTACTAATTGTAAATTATACTAGGGAACGTTTTTTTTTTCCTTTTTTTTTTTTGCTTTGTACAAATACTTGATCTTGTCTTATTTGGATGTGGTGATTTCACATCTGAAATTAGTTTTCTGCCTAAATATGCAGTTCTTTTAAATGACATCTTTAACCTATTTTTTCGAAATGTACAAGTTTAGAAACTTTATATATAACAGTGGATCACGTAGTTGTGGACGGAAAGTTGTATGGGTTGTGAAAAGTTGTGAAAACCTTTTAGGATTGGGGCACATCATCAGAATTAAAATTGCATGGGTAACCATGTTAGAAATGTCATCGTAAGCTGCTAGAGGTACTTCCCTTACAACGACTTGCTCAGAAGCACACGAAGAAACAGTTCATAATAGGGGAAGCGCCCCTAGCGGCGTATGACAATATTTCCGTCATGGGCTCCTATCCAATTTTAATCCTGCTAATGTGCCCTAACTCTCCTAGAAGTTTGACGCAACATTTACACGATCCCCTGTTATATATAACGTTTTTAAACTTATTTCAACAAAAAATAGACTAAAAATGTCATAAAAAAAACTTGCTTGGAGAGTAAAACCAATCGCTCATTTGAAATCAATGACGCTAAAATATAAAAGATTCTTCATGAAAATTTGATGCAACAGAAAAAGAAAAACTGTTCCCTGCTACAATTTTTAAAGCGACATGTAAATCAGTGAAAAACTGAATCCCTAAGTCGTTTCTTTGCTTCAAAGCATTTCTGACTTTATTTTCCGCAAGATAATGCTAATCCATACATTGCAAGAAATAATCAATGCTTCTTTTGGTTGAAGCATATATAGCTGCTTCATTAGCTCGTTTATTCGTAGGATATGTTGCCCATTGAACATGCGTGGGGTTTCGTTCGTCAGTGTCTCCCTCGTCCTACAGCTTCTACAGATGAATTTTGCGTAGGTAGGTACTTTATTTACGTTGCACTAGAGCTGCACAATGGTTCAAGAAGAACCTATACCGCGCACCCTCGGTCCCTATGCAGGCTGATCAAAGTGGCCACCTACCCGCTTACTGACCGCAGCGAGTGATGTCTTTACGATCAGTCCACTTCCGGACAATGAATTTTGGGAGTTCAGACAAGCAATATGAAATGCTCCTCCCCTAAGCAATATTTCAAAATCTGTTTGACTCCACACAAAACAGCAGTCATTGCAAGAAATCTAATTTACTGTTGGACTCTAATTTCATCTTCATTTTACAAAATATATGCTGAAGACGATCATTACAGAACCTATAATACACTGGTGTGCAAAACTTAAGCAACAAGTGTGTTTTTTGTCATAACTCTACAAGAAATCATCCGATTGACATGAAATTTGAATATGATGTACATTATTTTGTACTTAAACGATGGTTGTTTACCATCGTTTAAGTACAAAATATGTATACATATGTATATCGTTTAAGTACCGAAAAACCACTTGTTGCTTAAGTTTTGCACCCCAGTGTAGATGCAATA
This sequence comes from Parasteatoda lunata, assembly GCA_949128135.1. Lineage (NCBI taxonomy): Eukaryota > Metazoa > Arthropoda > Arachnida > Araneae > Theridiidae > Parasteatoda > Parasteatoda lunata. The sequence continues at coordinate 74,832,791 of OX421973.1, read as the reverse complement.
TAACTTTCCTTTATTAGGATTGGGGTTGCTAAGACATTTTTTTATTGTTTTACAGTTTTGAAAAGCGAGTAATTATTTTGCTCTTTTAAAGTTATAGCCTTCTCTTACTTACCTGGCAGGCATCTTTTCCACCCTCTTCCAAACCGGCGCACACAAACTTATTCCAGATGCCTCTCGGGAAACGAGCTTTGGCGATTTTCCGGAACTTTGCATCGCATTCACTGTTGCCCACTACGGGTATGTCTTGAACCTCCTGCAGTATGCTCGAACTTGGGCCTCCTGGAAAATTAAGGCTGTTTAAGGCAAAGGGATGCACACCGAAGAACTTTATATCTAACATTGAGTTTTTTAGCAAAGAACTAAAAAAGGATAGCAAATGCAAGAAAAAAAGGAAAAGAAAAAAAAAAAAGAGTTGTCTAACAGATCTTTTTAATTTTAAGACACTGAATATGAGTTGGTCATTTATTTTGAAGCAACTTAAATGATTCTTCTATCGTTTTTTTTTTTAAATTTTTTTTTCTGAAAGCGAATAATAAAAACTAAATATTAACACGTTATAAACAAAAAAATTAGAACACCTGCAGTATGCTCGGTTAGAAATGTTTAGGAAAATGTTATCAAACAGAAATTTTTTTGAAAGATACTGAACATAAGTACAAATGTTGTTTGTTTTGAAGCAACTTAATCATTCTCGTGTCAGTTTTAATCTTTTTAAAGCGAGCAACGAAAATTAAGTTTGTATTAAAAAGCACACGTATGAAAAGTTATTAAGCCAACCAAGAGTTTTTTTTTTTTTTTCTTTATCTTTCCTCTCCTTAAAATTCTTACACTTTTGTAACTTTGTGAAAAATTTAAAAAACAACACTGTATTTTTATAAATAATTGGCTAAAAACGAATTACCCCCCAAAATGTATGTTACTGACAAAACTATAAGAGGTTTTTTCGAAATTTTTCTAATTTACTGTTCAGTTTATGGAACAATTCTCTTTGTACTCGGGAGTACATTAAATACTAACTAATGAAATAGATGAAATGAAAGATACAAAATACTTTATTGCTCTGTAGCTCCTTAACTGTAAAAAGGTTTAAAAAGAGCGTCTATTCTCACTTCTTGATTTCGAAGGATTGGATGGAGAAACGAGTCGAAAAGTATTAAAGGTACGAGAGTTGCTATTTATATTTCTGGCCTTGGCAACAGTAAGTGTTGCTCGGCGACCGCAGACGATTTTAATCGAAAGTTTGATATTTTTAAACATAAATTCAGCAGACGATTTACCATTATAGCTTCATTCTTTCAAAAAATGGAAATGAATCGTGAACATTTTCGTGCCATCATTTTTCATAACTTTCGACGTGGATTGTCAAGACAAGAGTGCTTCGATGAACTTAATTCTTTATTCAGCGATAAAGCGCCATCCTACAGCACTGTAAAAAATTGGTATAACGAATTTAATCGTGGTCGATGTTCGATCCAGGACGAATCCCGTGCAGGTCGTCCAAAATCCGTTGTTGTGCCAGAAAAGATCGATGCTGTGCGTGAACTGATAAAATAAGATCGTCATGTGACATACCATGAGATAGAGGCGTTTTTGGACATTAGTATGACTAGCATCAATAAAATATTGCTAGAACATTTGAGCGTAAAAAAAAAAATTGTTCGCGTTGGATCCCGCATAATCTGACAAACCCTCAAAAAAAGGCTCGTGTCGATTGGTGCATGGAAATGTTGGAAAAATACGTTCAAGGTACATCAAAGGCTGTGTGTAACATCTACACAGGTGACGAATCATGGATCTATGCATATGAGCCGGAAACAAAACAGCAATCAACTGTATGGGTCTTCCAAGACGAGGCAAAACCAATAAAAGTTGTTCGAGGAAGAAGCACATCGAAACAAATGATTGCCTGTTTCTTCGGCATTAACGGTCATGTGGCAACAGTGGCGTTAGAGTAACGCAGGACGGTCAATTCTGAATGGTACACGACCATTTGTTTGCCAGAAGTCATCGGAGAAATTCGGAAAAAGCAGAAGAACCAGCGAATCATTCTTCATCATGACAATGCGAGCTCTCACACATCGACTCAAACAAAGGCATTTCTGACGGAGCGAAAGATCGAACTGATGGGTCATCCGCCGTACAGCCCTGATTTGGCACCCAATGACTTCTTATTCCCACACATCAAAAATAAATTACGTGGACAACAATTTTCGACCCCCGAAGAAGCGGTTGATGCATTCAAAACGCATGTTTTGGAGTTACCTCAATCGGACTGGAAAAAGTGCTTTGAAAATTGGTTCAAACGCATGCAAAAGTGTATTGATCATCACGGAGAATATTTTGAAAAACAATAAAACCAATTTCGATCCTACATATTTGTTTTTTCATTATTAGGCCAGAAATATAAATAGCAACCCTCGTACTTGTAGTCTAGATCTAAAATCATTGATACATAATCTTTTTTAAATTTTTTTAAAACCTTGTTGACGCATTTTAAAAAGGTCATTTAGTTAATTATAAATTTTTTGTTAAGATTATTTATAGTAATGAGCATTGAAACCTCTTTTTACAGACAAATTCACAGTAATAGCTCCCTTTCTGTTAGATTTATTCGAAAAATACCCGACAACTCGCAAGAGCTGAAAGGGAAGTTTAAAATATAAATTTTAAATGGCAATCAATTTTAAATCGTGAGGTACTTAAATTCAACGCAATTTAAAAAGGTAATTAGCAGATTATAAGCAAATTATGTTTTTAATATTTTTGTTTAATAGTAATAAAATTTTACCAAAAGACAGATCTCCCCATCCTAAAATAGTGACATTGTCGCCCGCAATGATGTCGCCTAAGGTTGGTAGACAAGCTGGTATGATATCGGATGGTAGAGGCTGTACTAGTCTCATGATAGCAATGTCATCGTAGTCGTATCGTGGCCTATAGTCCTCGTGAGTCTTCACTTCTTCAACTTCGTAATAGGGAATCGTTTCACTGATTTGGAGTTCTCCCACTTGAACTGAATAAAGCTTAGGATTCAGGCTACGTAAAAATAAATAAAGTATGCATATCAAATATGAATGAATATAAATATTACCAGAGAAATAACAAACGCCGTTTACCATTTCAAACTAGTTGAATACCCGTTCTTTGCACAGGATAAAACAAAAAATAAATAAATAATAAATAAATCAATAAAAAATAATTCAATAGGTTATTCAAATTATTCAATAAAAAATAAGAACTTTAAAAAATTATCGTAATTAGGCAGGGTTGGAAAGTTTTTGACAATTGACGGTTTTATCTTGTTTTAACCGTTGTCAAGAAAATAAATAAATAAATTAAATAAAAAAAAAACACCTTTGGCATTGTTTTTGACAAGTGTCAAAAATCATGAAATTTTGAATCATGTAAAACGAATGACGTTTTAATATGCTACGGACAGACAGTACGCTAAAATAGATTGAGGTGGAATTAATTGTGAAAACGTTAATTGTGATTAATTGTGTGAAAATTAATTGTGATTAATTGTGAAAACGTATTTAATAGAACAATGTGAATTTTCTTCTTCTTTTTCTTTTGCATAATTCATAGCAAAAATCAATATGGCAAAGGAAAAATCTAATTTTGAAAAAAAGAGAAAATTAAGCACTTTTTAAAAACACCCAATGAAAAAAGCACCTCTAGGGTCTTCTGAAAAACGAAAATCGAAAATAAGTACCTTTAATCTCTCTTTAAAAACGCTATGCACCTTGTTACTAGATGCTCTCCCGGTCACTTTACGTTATTAGGTTAAACAAACATGTTTTTAGAAGTTCAACTCTTTAAAATTAAGATGATCTATACTCAGGAACATTCTCTACCGAAATGTATGCAATTTCTCGAGGCCAACCTAGATTTTCAAAATTTACCTCAATCTAGAATTTTTTTTATTCATCAATTTCAACCTTTGGGACAAAACTCATTGTTTTTCCTTTATTTCAGTTACCGTTGATTTCACGTTATTTATGTTTATAAAAACACATCTCAAAAGCGTAACTTTAACAAAAGAAACACGTGTCTCTGAATAGTTTTCAAACTATTTCGTTTACTTCACCCTACGATGGTTTTGACTATGCATAAGTTGCATGAAAATTTAAGAACGTGCAATAAACTTTTAGTTCTCAAATAAGGCAGTAAATATTACTGATCTATCTTTTAAATGATGGAAAATATAAAATCGGCTACTGTTTAGTTTCTAACTATGCCTAATACTAAACCTTTAAGCAAAATTCAGTTTTCAAACGTCTAACAAGACCCTATTCATCATTATGAGTTAACTTTAGACAAGTCTAATTATTATACGACTGCATATTAAGTGTAGTAAGAAACTATGAACCATTATGTAAAGGTCAAACCTCTTTCCAGCAAAACAATGAGCTGCCGTCAGTATATGCCTCTCATCTATTAAGGCACCTCCACACAGCTGTTTCTTTTTATTTCCATTGTAAATTGCCACCTATAAATTGGAAGAGAAAAACTACGTTAAAAATCTAAAGATATAAATTTTTTAACATCTGTTATAATAGGGTACTTGCACTTCAAGAAGTATACCCACAGATGTGACCTATGACGTCAGCTCTAGCTGATCGCTTATAAGCAAAATGGAGTATTATAGTTGAGCTAAGTTTCTCCACTTAAGTTAGAATGTAAATTAACGTGAAATTAATTAAATACCACGTCGTATCGCACACCGAATTTATTGAAATATAATTTTTTCTCGTCTACGTCTTTTATTTAACTTAGATTTATTATTTGTTTATTTATTTTATTGCAACCATGATAAAAATTTTTGTTTTGCTTACCTGACAATTTCGATGCCTAATTAGTTTGTTAATGTTCTACATGCCTGTTTTTGTGTTAAGTAAGAAATATGTAATGAAGGAATTGAAGTGTTTGTGAAAGAATATAGAATATGTTACTTAAGAGAATTCATATTTAACAAGCTTGGCTTACTCGAAATAGAATGGAAAGATCAGTAGCTAGCGTAAATAAATGCCACGTTTCAACAATCAATCAGGATCGAAATACCTACACTATGTCACTTTCAGGTATTCCATTATAGGAACCACAGTTTGTTTCAAAGTTTATGAGTAAAGGAATTGCGGGAGCACCGGCGACAGTGCTGACGTAAAACATTCTCTGTGGTAGACGGATCATGGGTTTTTATCTCCATGTTATTCACAAAAGTGGGTTAATTCCTTATTAAATTCCTGAGGAAGACTAGTGATTTATTCCAGAGTATGAAATGTTTGAAATACAAAAATGTCTGAAATTAAAAAGAAACAACTTTCTCAACAACTGTAAGGCCGTGTAAAGCAAGCGTAAGACTTCCGGGTTACTACTTCCGACTGATTTTTACTCCGAAGCTTAAAAAAACGCACCATCCAGTATTATTATACTTGTAGTGTTTCCAATATAACGCTTTCTTCCAATCTAACTATCAACGAAACAAAACAACAAATGAATTTGGAAGACTCCGCAAGCTTGCTATGATGCTATTTTACACAAACATGACAAAAGGAAGGATAACACTCAAAACATGACTAACCTTACACTTTATTTATGCTGTAATATTAATTTTGTTAAATTTTGTTTTAGGCTCACGATCTATTAAAATTTAAAAATTACAGAAAACTCTTATGAATGGTAAAATTACGTGTAAAATTAAACAGAACCACAGTAATTAAACTTCCTAAAATATTAAGCCTATTCACATAACATAAGCGGAGGAATACACAGGAAGTTTTCTAAAATTCTTCCGCTTGTTATTGTTACATTCTTCAATCTTGAAGCTTGTTATTGTTACACTCAGTCAACCATCCATATATAAAATAAGATACTTAACATCCAGGGCCATTTTTGAGTCGCTGATCTACCTCCCATAGCAAATTGAATAGGTGGGATGGTGAATCCAGGAGGGCCGAATGGTAATGCTGTATTCAGTGGTAATTCTGTTCTTGGATCTACGTTGTAATCTCCTTCAGGCAGTATTCTTACTCCACATCCTGAAATATTTGCATAAAAAAGATAAAGAATACCGACTGAGCTCATCATGTGCATCATCCTTATTTTTATCAGAAGAGTTTTAAGGTGTACTTTATCTAAGTTTTGAAATAATATCTTTCTTCAGGCAACTTTGATACCACGGTACTGACTAAGGTGTTAAATAAAACCACTAACTAATTTTCATATTTTTTAAAAATAAAATTTACTCTACAAATTTTTAGCGATTTTTTTTAAACTTAGATCACTAATAACAACTTAAAGATTAAATAAGATGACTTGATTTTATATTGAGATTTTATTAGATGATTAAGAATTTATGTGGTTTCAAAATATCACATATAATTGACAATAAATGTTTTCATAAATTTGATCTACAGGAGTCTGAATATTTCGCCACCTAATATTTCAAAAAGCTTTGCTGTAGAAAACTGATTTGAAACTCTTTTTAAAAGTTATTTACTGCATTTATTCTGATGAATATTTCTCCCAATCGTAATTTCACATTAAATGTTCGCATTGCATTTTAAGAAAAATCCGATGATTTAATTACTATTCTTATAATTTTTTTCCGCATCCCATTTTTTCCTTAAATGTCCCAAAATAAAACGGATCTTTAATTGTTCAGAATATTCACCACATGATACACACATAAAACATTAAATTAAAGATATTTAAATTTTAGATGAAAAAAAGTGCTGATTGATACCTTCAGGATTAATGCCACGAAAATTTCCTGATTTTTCATCCAGATTTGTGGGCTCTTCCGTTGCAGGTGTGTCAGGTAGCAGGCAGCAGATGAAGGGAATGTTGTCTGCCCAGCCACAGACTTTCGGGTAATTTCCCGTCGCAATATCTTTCGCAGCCGATGGACATGTAGTGATGAGAACGCAGTCACCTTCTGTACACCTCGGCCTGGTTTGATAACGAACACAGGGTACACACACGAGGAAATTATTTAGGACCACAAGAGCTGTGAAAAGCATGGTTTCAAAGCATGAATCAAATGCAATTTGTACTTAAGATTCCATTCAGTGCTTATGAAGTAAATGTACATATCATTATGTTTCTAATTTCCTAAGGAAAGTTTAGTACATAGTTTTTTCGATAAATAGCGAGAGGGATTTTATTGCTAAATGTCGCAACGTGCTCGGATAAGGTGAAATCGATGGAGGATTAGGGTCAGTTTCAGCATGCGTAGTTGGTCAGCGTTCACTGATGATCTGGTAAGGACTCGCACTCTCGTAGAACCCATGCAAGTCTCAATGCAGGATTCAATAGAGCAAAAGGATTGCCCACAAGTTTTACATGAAGCATGGCAGATCTATGAGAATAACTATTGCCATGATAAAAATTTCATTGTTAATCGGAATGCCAAGTCTGCTAGTGGTCATTCTTGAAGGTCGTAAAGAGATCCGCTTTGGAAAGTATTAAATATTCAGAAAATTACCGATCCCAAGATTGTGACGAACAATCTGCGGGCGAGAAAAGTTTATTTATCGGGCGAGAAAAGTTAAAATCAGAGTCCGCTAATAAACGTGGAACATGAGAAAAGTAATAAAGAAGGAGATATTTAGGAAAAACATTAAAATCTTTTAAACTTATATTATGCAAATATCTTTAAAAATGCGCTCTGGGGATAATAAAAGAAAGAAAAAATCAACTTGGCTCACTTATTGGCATGTGCTAGTTTTGGATATTTTTGTCATAACTCATCATTACCACTTCTATTTATTTTATTAGTGAATATTTTACGGAAAATTACTAATATTATTAGTACGGAAAATTCACAGTGAGTTAATATATATATTCCATTCATATATAGTATTCCATTATTTATATTATCATTATTTCACAATCGTTATTCCACTTTCTATCATAAATATTATTCATGTTATGTAGGGTAAACCAACCAGTGAAGGAACACTACCCAGTAAAGGAACATTTCATATATATTGATTAAAATTAAGAATTTGAAAGTTTATCTTTAGATTGATTGGTAGCAATAGCTTACTGTCAAACAATAGGAAGTCATCTAGCAATGTTTTAGATTACCTGGTCAAATAGATTTCTCTGGAAAAAATTTTAAATTTGTTATTATCTCTGCAACACCTTGTTTCTTTGAAAAAATTATAAGGTGAGTGTTTGTATTTATATGTTTGAGGTGGAATTAATTGCATGTAATAGTTTTATTTCTCACTGTGAAAAAGAGAATTCAAAATATAGTTATTGAAGATACGTTTTTTTTTTTTTTAAGCATCTTAGCATAATAAAGTACTGAGATAAGAGGGTGTTTATTCACTGGATCCCCAAACGATGAAAAACCAGAGAAGGAACAAGTGTTCCTTTACTGGTTTTTTTTTCTAAGTTAATGAAAATACAAGATAAACTTTAATTTTCTTGTACCTTTAGTGATGTTCCGCATCAAAAGTATGTTAAAAATACGAAAAACAACTTCTAACCAGTGAGGGAAAAGGCATGTTCCTTTACTGGGCATAGATTTCCCAGTGAATGAACAGTATGTGTTAATATGTTGACACTTTAATTTTCAATTCATGATTACAAAAAAAAATTTAACATTTTCCAAGTATTTATATGTTATAATTTCAAGAATAGGATTGTTTTTAAATATGTGTATAGCTTATAAATTCATAAAGAGCATTAAAAAATTACCAAAATTAAGTGTTCCTTTACTGGGTGTTCATTCACTGGTAAGAGCTGTTCCTTCACTTGGTCTTCTTACTACTTGTTATTTGAACCTCCAAAACTTTAAAACAATATTATGTAAGTTCTCTAAAATTTTTTTTTACATAATTTGCAATTAGTAACAAATATGTTGACACTGTCATTTAACTAAAATTACGAATTTTGAAATTAATATGATTTTTTAAAAGGCAAGCGAAGCTTAAGTGTTCCCTCACTGGTTAGTTTACCCTATACGAATTTAAATATTTATAAATTTTTTCTCTTCCACAAATGTTTCGTGGCAGACGATAAAAGATTGATTTTTATTTTGCTTTATACATTACATATGTTGGCGAAGAATTAAAGTAATTGAACAAACGCTATTAAGGAAATTTCACTCTCTTGCTGTTTGAAACTAAGCAGATAGAAAAGTTATCCAGTAGCAAGTTGTAAAGCTTGTAGAAAAGTCTCTAAAAAGATATTTGGAAACTAGCTGCTTTGTAATTTTGAACCTAATGCAGAGGATAAAGGAACTCCTGGATAAAGCATTGGGACAAACCAACCTTCGCGGAGAATTTTTTGATGATAATAACCCGCATTTACATTACGAGTAGCGAAACCTTAAAGATAATTTCCCAAGATCAGCCCGACGACAAGGGCAATCTCACCCATGATTCATAGACCACGGAGGATATTTAATGTCACCACTGTGGGCAGTGCAAGTCGGGAGGAGAAATCGTATCGACCAGCCAACACTCGATCAGATTCAAACCTGGGCCACCTCATAGGGAGACGAGTGCTCTATCCTCTAAGCCACCGCGGATCGAATCCAATCGTATATAGATGCTTTTATTTAACGAATTGGAACTAATGTACTTTCAATTTATCGACTTTGTTACGACGATTTTCGTTACATCACTTGGAATTGTCACGCCTCTTTTTTTGTTCATCAATAAAACCACCGTACTGGTTAATGCGCAAGACTAGGCTATTGTTGTATTTTGTTGATGTTTAGATAAAATGGGCTTTTCTTTAGTAAGTCATGGCAGAAGCTGTGGTAGTCATTCTAGATCAACAAATCCAAATTGAGTAGTGACATCACTTAATAATTGCAGATTGTTTACACAATGTTTGAGAAATGGCATTTGAAAATTTTTAGTAAACCAAAAAATGGAATAAAATCTTTTTGTGTTTTTTCAGTTTTTTTTCATGTTTTATAAATCAAAAATGGAAATGTAACTCATTAAAAACCTTTCTGTGTTTTACAAGTCAGACAACATTAATTCTCAGATAATATAGAGTTTTTCGAAAAGTATTTGCGATAATCTTGAAACATAGCTATCACTCTTTTATCTCCAGGATTTGAAAGAAAATTGTTTATAACATTAATGAAAAGTTTTATTAAAAAATTAAATTAAATTTTTTTTTGAAAAACTTTTTGATTTCTTCTGAACAATATTATTCTAGTCCTCATTGGAATTAAAGTTTCACTTTATTTTTTATTTAAAAAAACCACAGGATGTAATATATATTTTTATAACTCTTGCCAAAACTGGATAGAAAATTAATACTTGAAGTTATAATGTTATAGAATTCTGGTAACTTTTAATTGAGGATGGTGGATGTAAAAAACTTCAAACCAGTTTAACGAACCAGTTTAATTTTTTAATCATTAACTAAGCGTCATTTTCGTCAACAATAGAATCATATTTTTTTTCGTTTATACAAATTAGCGTATATGCAAATTTTAATTATATTTTCTGGAGATACTTGTGCATAAACACATAGGTTCAAGGATTTATTTCATTTTACATTAAAATATCTAGATTTTAAGTTAATTTTTATGTTACGTTTTTATGTTTTTTTGTTATATTATATGCAACAAAAATATCTTGTATTTTTAAACATCTCAGATAATTGTGTAATTTTAATATCATCTGTTTCATTATAATCTAATATAGAAATTTTAATTTTTTCACTCATATTAATGACATCTGTACTTTTCTCCTCGAAAGTTAAATAAGAGAAATTTAACGCACATGAAAAACACTTTTTTTTTCAGTTTCATCTGTTCCTCTATTCAATTTCAGCCTGTTTAATATCCAAAATATTTGGAGATCGATTTCACTTTTTTTTGCTAATTCAAAATATCGGTAAAATGTCTTCAAAAAGTCTGCAGATATTTGAAAGTTAAGTCTTCAAAATGTCAACAAAAAATCAGCCGATATTTTAAAAGTAAAATAAAACTTTTAAATGATTGAGAAATGTCTGTGAAAAATTTGCAGATATTTTAAAGAAAGAATAAATCTTCAAATCTGAAAATTTTTGAAGAAAGTCTTTAAGAAAATGAAAAAAACATCATTTGGTAATTTGTTTTATTTTAATTCGATTAGATGTCTTTCTTTAAGGATTTTTAATGTTACTAAAGACGAAATTCATCTAAGGTAAATTATGATTTGATTTAAATTTCTTTCTAAATTTACTTGTTCGTAAATGTATCCCAATTTTAAATGAAAAACTTATTAATATGATTGACATGCACCATTACTCCTTTTTAACTTTTGGAAGTATAAATACGGATGAGTTTTATTGCTACTAATAATTACATGAATGCGTGTGATTTTCGATAAATTATATCAATGTATATTGTTTCTTTTTCCCTATTTAAGTAGGATGTATCATATAATAAAATAAACAACAGTAATAAAAGTATGACTGAAAACGTATTTCGTAGTACCATTATATTTATATGGCAATAATGATCATAAAAATATCAGTGCTATTAGTAATTATTTTCTAGAATTCTTACTAAAACTGTCATGATTCAGTGGAGGGAAAACAAAAATCTAAGCTATGTGTTAAGTGATGGTTGTAAGGGAAAATTTATAGCATAGATAAAAAGGGGATATCTATCTTTGCATTGTTATTTTCGCCAAAAACGAATAGAAAATATACTATTATTACGAATATTAAGAACCCATTCAGTGGGAAAATTTATAAACATGGCCTAAAATGCATTTCTAATTTGTATTGTTTTGTTTGCCAAAAATGATTATAAAATATTAATATTATAAGCACTTATATAAATGAACTTCGTACTGTTCACTGTTGTTCTTATTCTGTACGTAAGTGCTTATATCCGAATAGCGAAAGATAAACGGTAAAAAAAATTTATTCGTAATTTTTAAAATTTTTTTTTAATATTAACTATACAAACTTATGTTTCGGCATGATGCTTCATTAGGTGCTTTTCTATCATTTAGTTATTTCAATCCTCTAAATCTTATTATTTTTCTGAAACCATTAATGGGCTGATAAAATGTTTTTTAGGCTGATTTTTTAAAACTTTTATTAATAAACTGATAGAGCAGTTTGACAGAACATTTGCTTCCGTAGTTTATTATCTGAAATAGGCCCCTTGCTTTTGAACCAAAATATATTTTAAAAAAACTACATATTTTATAAAAACTACTAATATTTTGCAAATATTTTTTAAACTAATTTCAATGAACTTTGAGGAAGCACTAAAATTAAAGCGTTAAGATTCCAAAATGCAAAGGTTCTAATCAAGGCGTTAGAAAATTTAAATGTTAGGGCAGTTCTATTTTTTTTATGTGATAAAAGTAAGTTTTCTTTGAAAAAAAAAACATGTCCGAAACAATCATAGTTTCATGTTTTTTTTTATTTAAATAAACTAAATTGTAGTTATAATTAATGAAAGGTTAATGAGTAATAAAATAATTTTAATTGAAAAGTTTTTATTCAAAATAAAAGCACGCTAAACTCAATATTTTTATTTCTAAAATATTATACATATACAATATCTTCTTATTTTTGAGACTTACTGATGTTTTTTTACTAAACAAGCTCAATTAAATTATAACCGATATAAATTATCAACCCCCCCCCCCCAACATTGCCATTTTTTTTGCGCGTTATACTATTCTAGTATAAGTTGTGCCCCCCCCCCCATCAGAAACATGATTATAGTCTGATAAAGTTTCCAATAATTTTATTATAGAAGCTTAATGACAGCATAAAAATATTTATGTTATTAAAAATGTTATTTTTTTTATTTTTAAAGAAACAAAGTAAAACATCTCATTTTTTTAAAAAGAAAAACTTATTTTTTTAAACTATACGAAAGTTTGTCATATTTTTTTTTTTTAAACTATTAGCCTTTAGTTAATTCTTAATTTTCACAAAAATAGTTGCAATAATAGACAAATATTATTATGCATAACATATACGATACATGAATAAATAATGGTTTAAAGAAAACACAAGAATGTGAATGTCTTACTTATAAGATATTTCCCAAAACGTAACATCCTTTGAAATACAAACAGGAAATTGAGTGTTTTCCTAATAAATAATCAGTTTAAAAAAGAGAGTCCATTTAAACACCTTTTTCTACTCTTACTTTCAATTTATAACCGTGTAATCAAAATTACACCTTTTCAATTGCTCACACAACCGCAACGAAAAACTACTTCGCAACCAGACCTTTTTTTTTATTTATACCTCAATCAAACTTTCACGTGAATGAGTGATTTCCCTCCCGGATTCTGTGTGTGTTTTTGACCAGTATTAGCCGTAGGGTCAAATGGCGAAAGTTTTTTAACAAAAAACCCGTCTTTCGTCAGCAGCCTTATGAAATCACGTGTCATCTAAGAGGTAACTGTCTCACTTTTACTTTCCGATTACACAAAAAGCACATTTCAATTACAAAATATATCTGCTATAGAGGTGTCGTCATTTTATAGATGGTGGGGATCAAACAGATATATATATATATATATATATATATATATATATATATATATATATATATATATATATATATATATATATATATATATATATATATATATATATATATATATATATATATATATATATATATATATAATTAAAATTATAATATATATAATATATAATTTAATTAAAAAGTAAATAAAAGATCATATACTATTTCTTCTATTACAAAAATCTATTAAGTTTTCAAAATGTATGTAGTCAGCAAAAAAAAAAAAAAAGATATCACCCTGAATAATTTTCGTTCTAATGATCGGATTTTCACGAACTACGTGTCAATCTTAATGGTTCCTGGGGGTGACCTCAAATATGCTAATTAGTTAGTGCTAACTATTAATTAAGTTGCGAAATCAGACACAAAAGCGTACTTTCTCTGAATAAGCATATATATTTTTTTACATATTTGGATTCCTTATCTTCAAAATATAGGGGGTAGCCGCAATCTGGGAAATGTGGTCCCCATAGTTTGGTCAGGAGAGCGATTCAAAGTTTGGACCCCTTAATGTTAATTTCACTTTTTGCGTTTTCAGTCATATTTTAAAAACTAATGAAGCAATTCAAAAAAATATTGCAGCAACTCATAAAACGCATTTACCCAAAGATAATTTCATGAAAAAAATAATTTTTAATAATTATTAATTATTTTTTATTATTTAATTAAAGAGAGGATGAAAAATGTTTGAATTATAAGGTATGGATTTTTTTATACCATATGAATCTGCATGCTTTCCAATTTAAAAATCTAAAGTTTTAACTGTTTTTATTTATTAGAAGATGAGAAAAATTAAAATTAATTATTTAAAAAAAATAATTTGGCGACAATGAAAAAATGATTAAATGGGGCGATTAATATTAAAATGTGATAAACTTACGAAGAACTTGATTTAGCACGCGTGGCGTAAAATTTCATTCATATTTTTTTCTCTAATAATCGTTTGCTAATCTTTTTATTTTTATTTTTTTAAAACTATAAAATACAATGTTTCTTTTTTAGTCCTCTAAAAATCTATTTGAAATTAAGTAAAGAAATTTGAATAAAACATTTTATTGAATAAAAAACATTTTATTCAACGAATGTCGAGTTTTATAAAAGCATGCTTCTGATAGAATATGATTATACACCAGATTGTGCTTATTTAATGTGATTATTTTTTAGTTTTTTTTTCTCAATAACTGATACAATTACAATAATATACATACGTATGAATAGATTTGGAATAAAATATTTATCAGTTTCTTGTATATATTTTTTATAAATATTAATAAAAATACGTAGTAAACATATTTAAGCATATCTCACATCATCGCAAATTTCTCAACATCTTATATATCGTGTTAATCTTAGAAGTAATTTTTTAATCACCTGTCCGGAAGTGTTTCGCAGAACTATTTTACCAACTATTTAATTAAATTTTAGCATTTTTAAAAATTTTATTCTTTACCCTACTACATATATTATTTCTTCATTAATATTCTAATAAATTTTTTTAGTACTTTAATTTAGATTTTCTTTAAAGTAAAGTTCCTTTTTACATTATAGTCAAGTGTTTTTTAAAAGAATTATTGTCTGCTAGCTAAGAATAAAGCCTTGTTAAGAAATTAAAAACACTCCGCTGTTTAAAATTATTTAATGCAAAACAGCTGATTATTTACTAAGCATACTATTTTTTTCGAAAAAAAGAATATAAATCATTGATTGTCTTTTTTGTTTTGTTTCTTGTGACTTCAACATAGATTATCTAAAATAGTGACCATGTTTTATAAGTCACTACAAAGAGTATTAAGATACCGAACATAAAAAGCTGTGACCGTTTGTAGGTAGATCTCTCTCCTCATTGACATGTGAGGGGTGCAATTTATAAAAATCAAGCACTAACTTGGCGATAAGCTTCTTCTTGGCCAAGAAATATATCAAAATATATTAGGCCAAGTTACTAAATTCGAGAGATTGCAAACAGGATTAGATTTACAACTAGAATATAATACATTTACTGATAGTATTGCATTTATCATTACAATTTTATTATCTTTATTTTATTTCTTTATTTTATTATAAGTGAATTTACAAATGTAATTAAAGAACGGGTGAACTTATGGATTTGAGAACGTTGTATTATTCTCTTTTCAACTTTTGATTTATTGTGAATAAAAAATTTGATTAGGACACATTTAAACGCATTATTTTGTTTAAATATGGTACTCAGTGTTTTGTAGTTAAAATTAAGAAACAGTTTCAATCACGAGATAGCTTAAGAGTAAGAATGAAATACTTTTTAAAAATTTTACAAAACAACTCTTTTATCGTTTTATTCGATGAAGTAAAAATTAGAATATAGAGTGTAACTTGAGTAAAATCAAGTTAATATAGTTTCAGTTAATTTTTCTGATATTATAGCATTTTATTAAATATTATCTTAAAATTTGTTGCAAGATTTTTCTCAGGGCTAAAGAGAATAGAAGGGCTGGTTCACTCCTTTGAAGAAACTCTCGCCGCGCCAATCCTCAGATTTTCTCAAGTGACGTCACTTTGGCGCAAAGTTCGCACTTTTACTTCAAGAACAGAGCGTTCGGCCTTACTAGCTCTAACTAATATTGGAGCATTTCTTTTTGTGACATATTCTAAGACATTTGTTATTTTCTATAATGACTTTTCTCAGTTTTTGCAGTGAATTTACAAAAATTTAAAACTATTAACGAAATGCCAGTTTGCGCGATTGCAACTTGCAAAAATTCTGATTGAAAAACAAAAGGAAAAAATATAATTTTCCGCGTGTTCCTTAAAGTAAATGAACAACTATGTAAAGAATGGATTCCGAAATGACACAGTTAATAATATAAAACAGCAATACGTTTTTTCTATCGTTAAGAGTTTTTATAAAAATTCGTTATCTAAATAGAAACCGCCTCGTTACTTCAACAAGAAAGGCAGGTGAAAAAAATTAAAAAGTGGATAAAGTCAAAGAAAATTAAAACGTAAGTAAAAAGTATGAATAAAATATATAGTGTATAATTGAAATTCGCCTTATTTCATAACATATTTTTTAAAGTAGTTATTCTAAATATTTACGATTTTTTTAAAAATTATATTCTCTTAAATTTAAATATCTATAAATTACATAATCTTAAATTTAAATATCTATAAATAATTGTAAAATTTCTAATGTCATTATGAACCTAAATTATTATTTTGTTTCAGTAATTAGCGTTTAAGGTTGATGTTTCCTAATGATTAAGTATGAACAAATTGCTATTAACGGCATATTTTAAAATCAGGGATTCTAAATTTAACTCAACTTATTGTTATAAAAGAATATGTAGATAAAAAAGTGTCCATATAAGCTTTCACTTTCTTAATAATTAAAGTTAAAACTGAACTTTTTAAAATAAAGTATTTATAGTGTCATTTTCGTCAACTAGTAAAATATTTTTATAAGTTTAAAATGGTATTTTTTTAATATAATGGCCAAGAAAATTTTTTGAACTATGTTTATGAACGGAAATAATGTGTAAATTACGTAAAGTTTGAAAGCTAATAACCAGAAAAAGTCTAACTTATTTTTACAAAGAGAAAGATGCAGTTATTTATAATACGAGCTCGTATCTTTGCTTGCGATCTCCGATACCTGTGGACACAGTGACGTCATGAGGAGGGAAATCGTAGCTTCAGCTCTAAGAGCGGAGTGAACTAGCCCTTCTATTCTCTTTAGCCCTGGATTTTTTTATTAGCTCTAAAAATAAAGATAAAAAGTCGAATAATATAA
Organism: Parasteatoda lunata; assembly: GCA_949128135.1. Classification (NCBI taxonomy): domain Eukaryota; kingdom Metazoa; phylum Arthropoda; class Arachnida; order Araneae; family Theridiidae; genus Parasteatoda; species Parasteatoda lunata. The sequence continues at coordinate 74,815,488 of OX421973.1, read as the reverse complement.
AAATATCAAATAAATTACCAACTTTTTTTTTTTTAAATTCAATTTTTTTTCTCATTTGAAATGATTTTTTTAAAACTAATTCCTTTTGTTTTGCTTACTGTAATATCGTAGTAAGAATATGATTTTCAATATATATATACATATATATATTAAAAAATAATATTCTTATACGAAGCTACTGTAAGCAAAACAGAAAGAATTTGTTAAAAATCATTTCGAATAAGAAAAAATGGACGAAATAATTCAACTTTATTTTAAGGTTTTTTTTTAAAAACACATAAATTAAATTTTTTAAAAAAAATACCAGATTTCTAAGTTTCTGATTACTTCTGTCAGGGTTGGCATAAATCACTTGATTTTAGTCATGAATTAAATTTTGATTAAATCATTTCAATTTTTTTAAAGAAGTCACTAATTTAAATCAGCTTAATTTTGAAAAAAACATTAACTTAAACAAACATAATTTTTATAACATTAATCATGAATTAATTTTTAAAAAAAATATTAATTTAAGTTTTAAATATTTTCATACAGTATAAATAATAAATACATTCTTAAATGTGTGAATTTTTAAAAGTCTGATTCAATTGATAATGTATGCTTATTAAGGAAGCGATTTTTTTTACGACGGAATAATAAAAGGCATATGCATTGAAATCACTGTGTTATCCCTTTCATTATAAAATGCATTAATGTAAATCAATAGTGATTATTTTTTTTTTTTTAAAATAAATCAATAGTTTCAACAAAATTATTAAATATTAATTGAACAAAATATAATTTAAAATATTTTTTTACTAAGAAATTTGATTTGAATTGAAAGATTTTTTTACTAAGAAATATCAAAAAAGATATTCATGTAAATTATTATGTTTCAAAATAGACTACACTTAAATAAGAGTGATATGACCTTTAAATAGTAATTTTCCATTTGATATGTTTAAAATAATTTTCAAAAAAAATATTTCAATTATATCCATTTAGTTTTTTGTTAATTAAAATGCAATGCTTTTATATCTTATTGAATATAGAGTTTGAGTGTATCAAGACTTCCTCAAACCAGAATGACGTAATTTTTTTTTTTTCAGTAATGTTTTCTTATCTAAACTAATTTAATTTTCATGAGATGTCTAGTTGACAAATTGTCACCCGAAACAATTATCACCAAGTGAACCTGGGAAATATAACTTTGATTTTTTTTTCTTAACGTAGTGATTAGTATGTAATAAAATGATAATAATTTTATCAATTTTTAGTAAGAAATATTAACTATTTTACTTCAATTTTTAAACAATAGTATTATTAAAATATTGTATCGGATGGTTTGGATGGTAAATTTTAAAAAATCCAATTAATTTTATTCAAATAAAAAAAAACCAATTTAAATCAAATATGTACGATTTTGGAGTAAAAAAAAAATTGCTGCCAACCATGGCTTCTGGTCAGAGTTGTAGTCATAAACTTTTTAGTATATGAACTGTAAAAATTCAAACATTATTATGTTCATATATTTTTTTAAAAATAATATGCAGAAGTTTGGTTAAGATAGATTGGTTAAAACTGGTTTAAAATTCAAATTATTAATTATATTAAAAAATTTTAAATTTTAAATATATTAAATAAATTCAAATTATTAAATATTAAAATAAGGTTTTTTCAATTTAATTAAAACTTGATACTGCACCCTGAACTTTTACTTTTTAACCAACTTAAGACGACAAGTGGGCAACAGATGTATATTTTTTTAACCAATATTCTTGAAACAATTGCATAGGTCTAATTAAAATTTTGACTGATTTTCGAAACTTTGAAAGCCATATGTCACCTTAAAATGAACTAGAATTTTTTTTTTCAGAGTTTAAATATAGTTTGCATTTTAAAATTACAGAAGTATTAAAATTTACAAACCTATAAAAAAAAATTCCTTTTAAATGAAAATTACTAAAAGATGGAGGGAAACTCATTAACAAATCCCCTCCCCCCTCAGCATACTAGCTTCTGGCGAACAATATTGGCGAGACGATGCTTTTATCAGAAATTGTTTTACTGCATAAATGAAGTAGGAGGGATGGTCATAAAGGTTGCCTTAAGCGCAGTCCACCAACCTTTCTTAAATGGGGCTAAGATGTTAGCAGCGCAGTCCACCATGTTTTAGAAAACCATTAGCGCAATCAGGTATCACCGCAAATACGTAGCCAAAACTTTTAAGCGTCTTAAAATATCTCAGTATCTTAAATGATTCTTTCTTTATGATTCCATGTAGATTTTTTTCCGGATAATATACTAAACTATTTTGTTTAATTTTTTACTTTAGCACGATTCCCAAGATATTATTGTAGTATAATTTGTTATCATAATGCCTTATTTTGTTTAGCAGGAAACACTAAAAATTGAAATTTGTAAGAAGTTTCCGAAGCCGTGCGAATTTTAGAATCACCTGATTTAAAAAAATGCAATAAAAAATACGTACATTTCCGAACTTATTTTGATTAAAAATAAAAAAATAATAAAAAACGTGGCAAGAAGGCTAACATACTTTTTACAGAACTGTGAAAACCAGTTTTTCCTATATTTCGTCAAAAGAGGATAAGAATGATATTGCTCCGAGGGACCTACTCAATAATTTCGCTATTTCCAGAATGAAATCTCTTTGATCGAAACATATTTCCTTGAAAATTAAAATGGGGAAAAAATTAACTTTTATTATTTATCTAAGCTTATTCCATTCATTTAATGATAGCGGTATCAAGGTTAAGGATATGCGATGGAAGCCCCGTTTACTATTATACTATAAATGCGTTAAATCATGTTGCTTGAATAATTTATTTTAAGCATATTATTTAATAATTTTAAGCAAATAAGGGTGTAAAAATAAACTCGATCAAAATACTCCGAAAGTATACTCTAAAATATTTGTAGAATAAACTTTGGAATCTATATATACAAAATACCTTTTCAAACAACTTCGAGTAGGACGGAAACGCTAACTTGTTTAAAATAGTTGTCCTTGTAACTATTTAATTTCGATTTCTGGTGCTAGGGGACATTCCATTTTCACATTCGACTTTTGAAATTTCAATTGTAAACGAAATTTTTTTATGTCCTTAAATTAAAATGTTAATGCTTGCAGCAAAAAAAATTTTACTGCATTGATTTTTTTACAAAATAGCAAATTATTATTTTTTTAATCTAAGAACCTGTGCTTATAACTTAAGTAAAACTTATTTTAATATCGAGTGAAATAATTTAATATGTTGTGTAACTAAATAGATAATCGAAAGAAATTGAATCGAAAATACAAAAACTTCATTGATTTAAAAATTAATAGATGATGATAAAAATAGACATGTTTTGAGCACAATAGTAAAAGTCACAAGTTATTCAAGCTTGACAAGTTTTGCGAATGGGTGATTATATTTGAACGCTCGAAACATGTCGACTTTTACTTCCCTCTTCATATTTTTTGAAGCCAGTTGAGTTTTTATCATCAATTATACTGTTTTACATTTGGGTCTTGATCATTATTTTGATAAGGATTTTGCACTCGTTAAAGTAAAAATATGCATTTTCATATTTCAACAGGATTTATGTGGTCTTTAAAAACATAAGAGCATCAATATTGTAAAAGTTATATTTAACTTGGTTTAAAATTAAAATTTTGAGACCAGATATTTTGAGTTAATGAGATTAAATATTTTATCTTTTAAGTTTTCGTGCCCCCTTTCAGTATCTTAAGGACCTTACAAGCTCTGTTTAAAAAGAGAGTATCATATCAGATATATATAAGAAAACAAAAATAATCACAGTATCAGTATTTGGTGGTAAATGTAGCTTATCGTAATTGAAGAATATGCTGTGCGATATTTTATGGCGAATTTGCGAACGTAAGTTTCTAAATGTATCGAAGCATAAGGATGCTATTTGCTAATCATCTTTATCCAAAGAAAACCTTGTAATCTAAATATCTAGCAGAATGAAGCGATTTTTGAAACAATGAATCATACTATATGCAACATATTATTTCGATATCTTATTCTTAAACATAACCTATTTCAATGCTTTTAAAATACCACTAAACATTCAGCAATTCCTTGAGTTATAGGAAAAAGAACTATCGTAAATTATAGAAAAACTTGTGAATGCGCATTAGAATTACTATACAATATACATTTTATTTTTCAAGCACTTTTTTTTTCTTCAAACTTTCTTGCCTAGAAGACTCGATTAATGCTGTAAAAGTGATTATCCCTAAAATTTTGTATTTAGCCATAATAAGTTATGTTAATTTGATTTTAGTATGAAATCCTCGAATAAATATAGCAAAAACAACATAATCTAAATAATATCAGATAAAAAGTTCATGTATTTAAATTCTAAAACTTAAAAAATCATAAATAATTTATAATCGATTCAAATTTTCTTTTCAAGGGAGATTAAAATAAAAAAACTTTGCTTTTTGGACAGAAATCAGCTTAAAAATTGTCTATTGCCTAGAAACTTCGAGATATTTTCTATTAACTATTAATTAAACCTCTCTGAGTAATCACAGAACATTATTTCAATTTTTTTCCCAGTCAGAGCTTGTTTGCTTAGCAACCTAGTAAAATTAAGCATTCTTCTTTTGAATTAGTCAATGGGTTATCTTAAAATATTCATTTGCGCTGGCGACTTTTTTTGGCGCTTTTCTGGACTATCGCCAAATATATAAACCTTTGTTGCGATCCTATTTACCACCCATTTTTTTCAAAATTTTGTCTACCCCCCATAATTCAAGTATCTGGATTCCAAATATGTAAAAAAAAATATATGTTTATTCAGAGAAAGTACGTTTTTGTGTCTGATTTCGTAACTTAATTAATAGTTAGCACTAACTAATTAGCATATTTGAGGTCACCCCCAGGAACCATTAAGATTGACACTTAGTTCGTGAAAAACCGATCATTAGAACGAAAATTATTCAGGGTGATATCTTTTTTTTTTTTTTTTTGCTGACTGTACATCCATTATGAAAACTTAATAGATTTTTTGTAATAGAAGAAATAGTATATGATCTTTTTTTTTACTCTTTAATTAACAATACGCAAAATAGAAAATAAATAAATGAAAAACTTTTGTTTTGGAAATCTGATTTTAACGTATAGATCAAAAGTTGTGCAATTATAGCGGCTTGAAAATTTAGATTTAGATTTAAGCAAATTAGGGCAGATGGTTTTTTAAATTACAAAATCAGACGCATAAATGTACTGTTAGAGTTAATTAATACTATATGTGGTTGTTTGGTGCGAATAAAGTGTGGTAATTTAATGTATTAATATTGCTAAATTGAAATCATTTGTATATAGTACTTGTATTTGAGATTGTATTTGGATATAGTCATGAAAAAGATAGTTAAATGAATGAAATGTCATAAAAAACAACTTAAGGCCGAAAATTATAAAAGGGTATTACATTAACGGGAATGTAATCGTTAAGGAAAGTGGTAGTACAATGCTAATGTGGTATAACAATAACCCAATAGGTCCAAAGGGTCACAAAGTGTGAGGTTTGAACAAATTGGATAAATTGGTATCACCAAATTTAGAATAAGGGTGAAAACTAAGAATTAATCAAAATTAGAAGATAATTAAAATAACGACATGCTATATCCAGATAATGTATAAATATATGTTAAAGCAGTAAGCTGACGTTTCCAAATTCACATTTATGCATGCCCATAACAATAATTAAAAAATTTACTCACCACATACAGGAGGAAACAGGTAATAACTATTGGCTATGAAGGTATTATTAAAAAAACACACAAATCTTTCTCTTCAGCTGAACATTTATTTTCGTAAAACATTTAGTTTTGTAACACTACTTATTTTATTTATTTCAAAAACAATGTATATCTTTCAACACATTTTTTTTTGTAGCACAAGAAATATCTTTTAAAAAAAGAAATGGGTGACAAGAGAATTTACGTCAAGCATAAAAGTAAAAATTAAAGGAACGAGATATTTAACTTTTAAAATAAAAATGGAAAGAAAGATTAAGTTCGAGAGGATTTTAATGTTAACGAAACATAAAGGATTAAATGTTGATTTTTAATTTTTAGAAATTAATTACTGTTATGGATTTAATAAAAAATGAAGGTTAAAAAAAAACATGTAAAAAGGAATCCCTCGATACGGACCCGAAGTCCGCATCTCGGAAAAAGGAACTAGCCAGAAGGAAGCACAAAAGAGAAAATCCTAAAAAGTGATTTTAAAATTCGTTAACTAGGTGTTGGACCAGAAAAATTACAGCCAATTAAACTTAAAGAGGAGGAGAGTTTGAAAATTAAAGGAAAGAGATTGGTTAGTTAGCCCCCCTAAAAAAAAGTAAAACAGAAAGGCGTGGAAAAAAAAGAGGGGTAAACTTTCCCCACAGGAAGTTCAAAGACCACGTTGACCAAGGTCAACCAGAAAGGTTAAAAGTAAAAATAAAAGCTATATTGAAGAAAAAAGGAAATAAGTTTTAGAGAAAAATTAAAGGCTTAAGTAAAAGTAAAAATTAATTTGTCACTTTACATTAAATGTACATGTGACAATACCCGGACAGACCGGAAAATTTTTATAAAATTTTCGTCATCGCGAGAAAATTTTATTTCAAATAAAAGTGAAGTAAAAATCAAAATATAAGAATTTTCCTCAAAAGTGAAAATGTTTCGAAATGTTTGAAAAAAAAAAAAATTTCTTGAAGTACAAGTAACCAAAAAAATTAAAATAAACTTGTTTAAAGTTTAAAAAAAAACATAAAATAAAATTCAAAACTTAGCATTAAAAAAAGAAAAAAGATAAAAATTGGAAAAAGAGTCACCCATTTCTGTACACAGCTCTGAATTGCAGATAAGAATTGTTACAGGCGATCAAGATTCGCAAATTACATCTTCCCCATACTGGAAAGAAAAAACACAAAAACAGCAGTGACAGTTCGTATAAACACAAAGAAACACAATTTAAAGCAACACTAATAACAAAAGATAATATGGTGAGCAAATATTGTTAAGGGCAACAAATTGGAAACATCAGTAAAAGTTTAAAGAAATTGTAATATATGAATTTCATCTCAAACATATTGTGACGCCACTAAAGCGAGGAAAATAAAACGAATAAGGCCAAAAAAAACAAAACGTATGTAAATACAAATACTAATGATTGTCAATTAAAATGACATTAAGGAAGAAATAATGAAATTAAACTGGAATCAAAAGTAAAATTCGATTGCATTTAGCCATAAATAAATACTTTGTCAATTAGTAATGTCAACATAATTATGAAATTTTGATTGGAAATGTCGCAAAGAACGCACTATGTTTGAGATGATACTATATTAAATTCATTGACCATTAAATATGTTAACCAAAAATACGTTAAACAGAATTATGTTAACCATACACTCTAAGAAAATGAATTAGACATTGTGATAAAAGGATTGGAGAAATTTTTTTTTTTTAATTAGCAATATAACTTTCAAATTGCTGACACAAAACTAAGAGCTTAAAATAATTTAAAAATTATTCTGATATTCATGAATGGTTTCACAAATGATGTATAAAACCCATTGAACATAATAAATACACTTGAACATAATAAATACACTTCTATTCTTAATTACTGATGGTCGCAATTAGTTAAATTGCAAGTTAGAATTACAAGTATTGTAGATTAAAAAACTCAAATGAGTATTTAATCAAACATTGTATGTTGCTTAGCAACGGGAAATAAAATAATTATAAAATGTTCCCTCAAATCAATGATGTGATAATAGGTTAATGTGTGATATCTATTTTTCAAAAGCTAAAGTGTTCCACAAAAGAAGATAAGAGATCTCCCTTTTTGAGATAGTGGGGTGAAAATTATCTTGTCACTGTCTTTTTTTTTTATTTTATTGAAGGCAACAAGCAGGGTTCAGATGGTCACTGGTTGCAGGTGGCCTCACAGAAGCACAATATTATCTGGTCATTTGATCCTTTCCTCCACAGGACTCTCCCTCATTTCTGGACATTGTGGGGAAGGGTTTCCCTTCTGCACCTGTTTTCCCCAATTAACGAAACTGGATGAAGAAACTGGAAACCAGGGATTTTGCAACATCCTGTCCTGGAAGAGGCAATAAAATTGCCCATGCATACAAGAGTAGGTGGTGGGATTTCAACTGGCCACCCCCTGTAGCGCTTATCACCTTCATATCTTGACCTTATCATCAAGTTTCAAGACACAAGAGACAGTGTCCTTGAAGACTCATCCTAGAGTCCAAAAAGGCAAGTCCAACGTGGGGGTTCAAAAGTTCTTTATGGGGGGGATTATTCTTTTTGAAATCCTCAGAACATGTAATGATGAGGGTTAACAAGATAAAGCATTTCTTTGCAGCATTTATCATCCAAGTATTTTCATAAAAAGTTGAGCAGAATTAATTTGTTTTAAAATTCATTACGAAATTGTCCATATTCACACAAATATGCTTAATAAGAAAAACATTTTTATCATGATCTGGAATTGTGATAAAATGAGAAATCTTGACAATTACAAAATAGTTATCCATATCGAGATATTTAAAGAAATATCTATCTAGTAAATATAGTACTGATATTCAATGAACATAATCGAGAAATATACCAATGATAAGATTTGCTTAAATCAACTGTATATACATTAATAAAATTAATGCAATTTATGTTAAATCAATGGATTATTGAGTATCAAACCAATGAAGAAAATTATAAAACGTCTAGTCTTTAACTTCAATACAACATAAGATTAAAAAATAAGAAATTGATTTGAAAGTATATTAAAAATTATCTATAAAGACAGAGTGTATGATTAAATACATTCACTATGATTCATAGTAAACTCATTTACCAAGATTCTGCAAAAAGTATGATAAACACAGTTAAAAAAAAATGATTGGTAGTGATATTAATTTATTAAAAATTGAAATTATTATTATTATTTCAAATATATTTGATGATGCATTATTAGATTTAGTATACACCATTTATATATTAATTGAGTAGGAAAATGCATAAAAAGAATCTTGTATAATTATATTTTAATAGTTTAACATGTGACCTTTTGTATTATTTATTCGTTTATAAAATTAGTGATTAATTAATTACAGCACTCTTAATTATGAAAGACATGATAATAATTACGTACTATTATAACAACACAATTTTGAAGAATTTGATTGTAACAAATAAAATTGTTTTAGGAAAGAAAATATTCAATAATTCATTTAACTCCTTTTCTTTTCCTTTCTTTTTTTTTTTTTTAAAAGAAAACAAACCACTTATCTAATGAAAGAATGTTCTCAAACAAAGCAAAAAAATTTTTTACCTCAAAAGATACTTAATTATTATTAATATTAAATTAACAATGAATGTAAATTATAAAAGTCATGTACATTAGTAAGTATAATATATATATTTTCAAATTATTCAACCAGGATTCAACAGGTTAGGTAAATGATTTTTGCCATAGAGTATCAAAACAATTCAATTATTTAATAATTCACCTGAATCATTTTTTATTTTATTTTTATATCATCTGGTTCTTTGACCAGGAAATCATAATTTATCATCTGGCTTCTTTGACCAGGAATAACCTTCTGATTCATTTTTGATCAGGAAAATAAAAATAATTAACTTCTGGTTCTATTTTGACCAGGGAAAAATCAAAAAAAAATTCTGGCTTAAATTTACCAGCAAAAAAAAAAGAGGAAAATTCCCGAATATAACCTAATTAACAGTGGACCAGGGTTTGAACCTGGGCTTTTGCAGTGACGCACTGTACTACTTTTATACTATCTTATTAACCAAATTTAAACCTCGGGAAGAACCTCTTAAAAAATCATTCCCGAAAAATCGTTGAGCTCAAGTATTACCCAGAGCAAATCAGGACATATTTTATCCCAATTAGATTAATAAAGTAATCCCAAATAAAATTTTGTGGCATCTGTATTACCAGACGCAATTCAGGACATAGTTTTTTTCCAAATAATTTGAAAATTTATCCCGAACAACATGATGCGCTCAAGTATTACCTCAAGCAAATTCAGGACCTACACTATCCCAAATATTGTTTTTTTTTTTTTTTTGTTTGTAATAATTCAAATAAAACATTAAATTATCAGACACTCAATAATGAAAATCGTAACCCAATCAATCAAATCTTTAAAAACATTCACTGGCAAATCTTTAAAAACATTCACTCGCAAAATTGAGAACATTAAATAATAAAAATTGAAAAGAAGAAAACATTTTTTTTTTTTTTTTTTTTTTTTTGGAAAAAAAAAGCTAAAAAATTGACCAAAAGAACTAATTCAACCAAAATAACAGTCATGAAATTTTTTTTTTTTAATTCATAAAACACATAAGGTCACGTATAAAAACAGTAATGGTATAGTATTTATTTATTTATTAATTATTTCTTTATATATATATATTTATTAAACAAATTAACGTTCAGATAGGAAAACAATTAAAATACTGTGAGAAAACTTTGAATTGTTTTTAAAAAAAAATCCAAATGATGGATAAAGAAGCAATTTTGAAAAACTTACTGAAGACGTCTCTTCAGTTTTGTATGGCCAGCATACAACAAACCTTATAAAAATTGGGACTTAGTCCATCTAAAGAAACTTTGATTAATTTAATTCAAAGATACATTTTTTAAATGTAGAATAATGGAACAAAACACATAACTTATTAGAATGTGTAAAAAAATTATAACCAAAGCACCTCTTTTAAAAGGATTAGCAATATTAATAAATATACATTATAGTTGATAGTTACTAATTTTTTTTAAACTACCTTTTTTTTTAAGGTTAAACATGAATGCAAAATAAATCCTTTTTTGTTATTATATTAACCTTATTTAAACAGTTAGGTACACAGATATAATTCAATAAACAGTTTGAAATTATATTAAGATATTCTTATAAATATATATATATCAATTTTATCACTACCAAATCAAATATAAAAACAAATAGAGAAAAATTCAAATTAGAACAAGTATTGTTCATCAATAAATTTAATTAGTTACATCATTTTTTAAAAAATAACCTCACGACACAACGGCACAATTTGTTAGAGTTAATTAATACTATATGTGGTTGTTTGGTGCGAATAAAGTGTGGTAATTTAATGTATTAATATTGCTAAATTGAAATCATTTGTATATAGTACTTGTATTTGAGATTGTATTTGGATATAGTCATGAAAAAGATAGTTAAATGAATGAAATGTCATAAAAAACAACTTAAGGCCGAAAATTATAAAAGGGTATTACATTAACGGGAATGTAATCGTTAAGGAAAGTGGTAGTACAATGCTAATGTGGTATAACAATAACCCAATAGGTCCAAAGGGTCACAAAGTGTGAGGTTTGAACAAATTGGATAAATTGGTATCACCAAATTTAGAATAAGGGTGAAAACTAAGAATTAATCAAAATTAGAAGATAATTAAAATAACGACATGCTATATCCAGATAATGTATAAATATATGTTAAAGCAGTAAGCTGACGTTTCCAAATTCACATTTATGCATGCCCATAACAATAATTAAAAAATTTACTCACCACATACAGGAGGAAACAGGTAATAACTATTGGCTATGAAGGTATTATTAAAAAAACACACAAATCTTTCTCTTCAGCTGAACATTTATTTTCGTAAAACATTTAGTTTTGTAACACTACTTATTTTATTTATTTCAAAAACAATGTATATCTTTCAACACATTTTTTTTTGTAGCACAAGAAATATCTTTTAAAAAAAGAAATGGGTGACAAGAGAATTTACGTCAAGCATAAAAGTAAAAATCAAAGGAACGAGATATTTAACTTTTAAAATAAAAATGGAAAGAAAGATTAAGTTCGAGAGGATTTTAATGTTAACGAAACATAAAGGATTAAATGTTGATTTTTAATTTTTAGAAATTAATTACTGTTATGGATTTAATAAAAAATGAAGGTTAAAAAAAAAACATGTAAAAAGGAATCCCTCGATACGGACCCGAAGTCCGCATCTCGGAAAAAGGAACTAGCCAGAAGGAAGCACAAAAGAGAAAATCCTAAAAAGTGATTTTAAAATTCGTTAACTAGGTGTTGGACCAGAAAAATTACAGCCAATTAAACTTAAAGAGGAGGAGAGTTTGAAAATTAAAGGAAAGAGATTGGTTAGTTAGCCCCCCTAAAAAAAAGTAAAACAGAAAGGCGTGGAAAAAAAAGAGGGGTAAACTTTCCCCACAGGAAGTTCAAAGACCACGTTGACCAAGGTCAACCAGAAAGGTTAAAAGTAAAAATAAAAGCTATATTGAAGAAAAAAGGAAATAAGTTTTAGAGAAAAATTAAAGGCTTAAGTAAAAGTAAAAATTAATTTGTCACTTTACATTAAATGTACATGTGACATGTACTTTTTCCCAAACACAACAATCGACGGATTTGGATTCTTGTCTCTCAAAATATGGGGACCCAGTTTGGTACTTTTCGTTTGCTAACTTGAGAAGAAGTGAAGTGATTGTGCCTAATCATGTAATTTAAATCAGATTTAATTGCGTTCCTGTAAGCGACGTCACGCGTGGTTTTAGTGTCTGTAACCTGATTGTTTTCTGAATCGGCAGTTTTCGATTTACCTACGATGACGTCACTTACAGGTATCCAACTGACTTAACTCCATTCTAGATCGCGGTTATCTCCAATATTTTGAGGATCGAATATCAAAATTTACTAAAAGTGGGTCTAATATTTATTCGGAGAAAGCCGTTTTAATCTCTGTAACTTACTTATAAGTTGTAGTGACTCCATTGGATTAACAGCTTTTCATTCCAATTTGAACAATTCGCATGTCATTAGGTATTTTTGGCAAGATATTTTAAATTATTCGAAAGAAAATGCTTTGTACTACCAAAATCAATGTCTTTTTTTTCTTCTTCTTTCTAGTTAGATTGTTAAAATGGAACAGTTGATAAAATAAGAATTTTCGACACACCCCTTTTTGCTTTCAATCAAGATTTTAAGGATGAAGAGGGTGCCATAGACGAAGAACAGCTTTTGATTATTATGCTAAGTTTAAAAATTGAGTTTTCGACCTTAAAGACGCACCTTGTTCTGGTCGTTCAATAGAGTTCGATGAAGAGCGATTAAACCAATTCTTGTCGGGATTTCTCCGACACTTTAAATGTTTTTTTCTTTCTTTCTTTTTTTAAAAAAAAAATGCATGAAACTTTGTGGTTAACTCTAAATAATCATATTGAAAGTGACATTTCAAACGCTTAAAGTCAAATCTTAATGCATGGAAATTATTACATTTATATCATTTGTTTACCAGAAAGGTAAGTTTCTTTTCTTTCTTTTATTTCTTGTTCTCTTTATTTCCCCACTTTTATTTATTGAAAAACAAATGGTTCTTAGTGCCTAAATATTCTCTTATACAAGATGTTTACAATAATTTTTTCTTCTTTTTTTAGTATATTTTTAAAATCGAAGTAATAAATTTCTTATTAATGTACATATTTTGTTACTGTTTGAGAGCAAATATCTCAAATTCGAACTATAAGAAGAACAATAAAAAAAACAGCTTTTCCCAATCTCCAGAACTTGTTATGTCATCTGAAATCTGGTTCATAAATTAAGCACAATAAATAAATAAACAAACAAATAAATAAATAAAAAATTAAATCAAAAATAAAACAATAATTATAATTATAACAGTTCTATGCGTTTCTAAATCTACGTTGAAAAACGTTTAACTAATGATTCTTGGTTTAACATGTGAATAAAGCAACAAAGAAAAATTGAGCCATAAAAGTAAACGAGTTGATGAATCAGCAAATAGGTTGCAATATTTTTCGTTGTTGTAACTTATGCCACTTGCCAATACCAGCAAGCCTGCTTAAAAATCAAACGAATTTTTAAGACAGAGGGTGCGTTTCTTCGCCATCTAAGGCCAAGAATACGACTTCAGCCACACACACATCACAGCCCGTTTTGCAGGGACGGCCCATTCATACTTCATCCACTCATCAACTGATCGTAATTTTGATCTGAACCAGAGAACGATCAATCTCCAATTCAGTACCCCCAGAGGTTTTGATTTGTCTTGGGAACTTGGAGTACTTTGTGACCCCAACAGATTTAAGGAGCACCAGTCACCATTTAATACACGGAGAATCTTCGGCTACATAAATATATATAATTTATAATAATATATTAAATTTAAACTATAACAGATCTGAGTAGAACATTTTAAGTTGTGCTTGAATGGCCCTAAGAAGTTTTCAGGGTGCAGTTTCATTTATGTCTATTACTAATAAAAATCTGCTGATTCCTAATAAATATTTGGTGCAGCTTCAAAAAATATATTCCTAACTACAGTAGTTGCTTCCTCATTTTCTGATTGTGTTATCTTCTACATCACATATTACGTCATTTTCTTACAGCAAGTAATGAAATTTTTAAGAAATCAACCTTCGAAATTTAAATATAATGATAAACAAAATTTATGCGTGGAATATTAATTAGATAGCAATCAATATTGCAGTGTACAATCAAATTTTAACACGCACGAGAGTAACTCACAAATTGTGCTGTATTGTGACTCATTCATATTGCGATAAGTGTGTTTCTCTTGTTAACAACCGAGTAAACTTTTTTTTTAATGACAATGCGTAGGATGAGTTTTAATTGTTTCTTAAAAAAACGGCTCACCTTGAAGTTAATTTCGAACATTTTTCTTCCTCGTTGTTAAAACTTCAGCAAATATCTAACACATTTTAGCAGGGATTTTAATTTTTTAAACTTTTTTTTTATGAAAAAATAAACTTTACATAGATGAAATGAGCATAAAAAAGTTGTTTATTTTAAATTATTTGCAATATGAATTCAATCACAAAGCTTATTACCCTCCTGCATATCGTATTCCCGTAAGAACAAATTTTCACTTGTCGTAACTTCATGGAATTTCTGAAAGCTTAAATCACTGCCTTTCAATCTTTAATAATACAGTTTCTGCAAGTTTCAATCACGGCTTTTCAATTTTTAATAATACAATTTATGAAAGTTTCTGTAATGGGCTTTCAATTTCTCAACAATATGGTTTCTGAAAGTAACAATCATGTTCTTTCAATTTCTGAACAATACAATGTCAGAATAATACAATATTTGAATAATACAATGACTGAATAATACAATTTCTGAATGGTACAATTTTTTAACAATGCAGGTGCATATTAATTTTTATGACTAACTGTACTTTATTTTTAAGACTAATTGACACAGGATGTTCCCTACTGACCGCTCTAAATAGTATATATTTTTTGAAGCTCTGTCAAAAAAGTATGCATATTCAGGATCGTAAATTAATATTCAAGAGTGATAAAAACCGAAAACGCTATTAAAGTCTAATGAATTCTTATTGAGAAAATTATCTAAACTAGTTTGAATGCTGGAAATAAAGAGAGAAGTTGAAAGGCGGCTATTAAGAACACCTCTAAGTATCATGCAATCAAACTGGTTTTGATGTTTTTCATTCGGTGTTCCTCAATAGTAATTAGATTGCGATTTTGCTTCTTCCTGGCTTAAGTAACAATTTGCTATGATTAAAGTGGACACTTTTTTGACTTATTTTTTTAACAAGGGTTCTCAAAATAAGTATTAAGGGGTGATTCCGAAGACACCCTATAATAGTGACTCAAAAATTTAATGTTTATTTAAATTTCTAAGCCTAGCTTTTTCGTAGTTTTCATGTTCTATAATTACCCAGGGCTAGAGAGAATAGAAGGGCTGGTTCACTCCTTTGAAGAAACTCTCGCCGCGCCAATCTTCCGATTTTCTCTAGTGACGTCACTTCGGCGCAAAGCTCGCACTTTTACTTCAAGAACAGAGCGTTCGGCCTTACTAGCACTAACTAATATTGGAGCATTTCTTTTTGTGACATATTTTAAGACATTTGTTATTTTCTATAATGACTTTCCTCAGTTTTTGCAGTGAATTTACAAAAATTTAAAACTATTAACAAAATGTCAGTTTGCGCGATTGCAACTTGCTAAAATTCTGATAGAAACACAAAAGGAAAAAATATCATTTTCCGCGTGTTCCCTAAAGTAAATGAACAACTATGTAAAGAATGGATTCCGAAATAACACTGTTAATATAAAACAGCAATACGTTTTTTCTATCGTTAAGAACTTTTAAAAAATTAAATCCATTATCTAAATAGAAACCGCCTCTTTACTTCAAAAAGAAAGGCAGGTGAAAAAAATTAAAAAATGAATAAAGTCAAAGAAAATTTAAACGCAAATAAAAAGCATGAATAAAATATATAGTGTATAGTTGAAATTTTTCTAATTTCATAACATATTTTTTAATGTAGTTATTCTAAATATTTATGATTTTTTTAAAAATTATATTCTCAAATTTAAATATCTATAAATTATATCATCTTAAATTTAAATATCTATAAACAATTGTAAAATTTCTAATGTCATTATGAACCTAAATTATTATTTTGTTTCAGTAATTAGCGTTTAAGGTTGATGTTTCTTAATGATTAAGTATGAACAAATTGCTATAAACGGCATATTTAAAAATCAGGGATTCTAAATTTAACTCAACTTATTATTATAAAAGAATATGTAGATAAAAAAGTGTCGATATATGCTTTCATTTTTCTTAATAATTAAAGTTAAAACTGAACTTTTTAAAATAAAGTATTTATAGTGTCATTTTCGCCAACTAGTAAAATATTTTATAAGTTTAAAATGGTATTTTTTTAATATAATGGCCAAGAAAGTTTTTTTGAACTATGTTTATGAACGGAAATAATGTGTTAATTACGTAAAGTTCGAAAGCTAATAACCAGAAAAAGTCAAACTTATTTTTACAAAGAGAAAGATGCAAAGTTATCATAATATCTTTGCTTGCGGTCACCAAGATCTGTAGACACAGTGACGTCATGAGGAGGGAAATCGTAGCTTCAGCTCTAAGAGCTGAGTGAACTTGCCCTTCTATTCTCTTTAGCCCTGATAATTACCTGCTCGTTGTTACAGAAACATTATTCCTTGCTGATTTTTGTAATAGTACATTCAAAGATGATTGTTAGAAAATAGGGACTACTTCAATTGAGTTATTGTAATATGTAAGTTGACTAGTTTTTGCTTATAAAGGGTTCTGTTTTAACTAGTGTAATCACTCTTTTCTATTCAGCAATTTTTCCCCTCCAAGGTTAAATGCCCCCCTAACAAAATAATAGAAAATTTTCAAAATAAAATCATATTTTGTCAAAGAAATCAGAACATTTATATCAATTAGGTTAACAAAATTAACCTTGAGGTTGTTCTGTAATAACCACTTTTGATATATAGTCTTCCGTTAGTACTGACATTAACATGTATTTTGTTCTTGAATGGCGGCTCTTAATGTATGTATATTTTTAGATTCCTCTTTTAAAAATTAGGAAAATAAAGTACACATATTAGGAATTGCTAATGAATATTTAAGATGGGTTAAAACGAAACAAAAACTTTATTGAAATCTGTTAAATCACTATTGATTAAGGCATTCTTTCAGAACTTAAGAATCTGCTTGAGTGTCCATTGAAATTTTAATTGTTTCGAATAATCATTTTCAACTTCTATTCTTTCCGGCCATGAAACAAAATCAGCAATCCTGATCACTCAGATATCGATAGTTTTCTGTTTTTTCGTCGGAAACTCTTGGATTAACATTGGGGCAAGCTAGCAGTCGTGGAAGAATTTTTGAAGGAACCAACACGAATTGGTGTTACATGCAGAGAAAAAAAAACAAAAACAAAAACACGGTAACCTTTTTCGGTTAGCCTGATAGCAAGGGGATCTTAATCCATGATCGGTCAACCACAATCGCTGAAGCACTATAGTCGGTGTGAGTCGGAAATGAAATTCGAGTCCATAGCTGGAATTCAAACCTAGGCCACCATAACTGTAGGCAACTGGCCTATTCCCAGAGTCCTGCTTAGAATCTCTCGAGAAAAATATTATTTTATTATTATTTGTTTATTTTTTGATTTTGAAGATTGCCTTTTTCTGCATGATTTGTTGGCGCAATAGCCTAGCTCACTCCTACTCTTTACATTAATGAGAGAAGGGTGTATTTTCTAGCTAGAGTTAAAGTCTGCTATAAAATTTAGTAACTACGGTTTTCTTATATTTTATACCATTCTTAAAAAAGAAACGAAAATTTCATATTCCACTGGAATTATATAGTCAGTTCATTACACATTATATAATTTGAAAAGTGTATCTTACTCCACCCGCCTTAAGGTTAAGAAAATTTCACACTTTCTTTAACAAAATGTCAAATATCAAACTTCAAGATTGGCTTAGTAATTATAATTTCTCTTAACCACTAGCCGCAGGAAAGATGTGCAAAGCAGGTCAAGATGCTTTTTTTTCCCGCATCGCCCACGGCGTGACGTACACATATAGCATGTTCATTCAATTATTATAAAAATTCAAAAATAAATAAATAAATGAATAACAATAAAATACTGATATCTATAAGGCATTGGGCACTTAATACCTTGCAGTTAGTTGAGACTGACTGTTTGAAAGTGCATCTGTGAATTTTTTGCCAGCCAAAGCAGTCATTTTAGTTCAATAAGTAAAGTATAAAGCAAACTCGACGTATTCTTACAAGAACGAGCATAAATGATTATTTTGTGTTGAAACTATATTACGGAGTTGCCTAACCAATACATGGCTATGCATTTCCCATCGAAAACGAACTGTCATTTTAGTCGATCTCCCCCCTTTTTTTAATCATATCGCGAAATAAATTTCGAAAAATAATTGATTTGGTTTTTTTCTTTTTCTTCAAATACCAACTCAGACAATATTTATACTATCTAGTATTTTGCTTTTGTTTAGAAGGTGACCGCAGAGTCTATATAGAACAAAACGCTATGAGAGTAATTTTAAAATTTTGAATAGAAAAAAACCTTGATCTGTCATTGTGTGTTTGATGTTTAATACTCAGCTGCTGACACTCACTCAACCGTTGAGTACAAATTAAATCAAACTCAACAAAGCCTTTCATTATCCCCCCTCCTTTTTTCTGTCAGAAATACATTAATGGATTTTTTATACGTTGTTTTTCTTTAGAAAAATTACTAAACATGTTTAATAGAATAGAACAAAACTTTTGTTTGTATTTAAGAGTTATTTTTTTTTGCTTATTTATTTATCTTTAAGTGCACGCAAATGTTTTAAACTCAGAGACACAGAGAAATTATTAGGAACAGATAATCATTTCAAATGATTTCGAACACAGTGCTTGGATTTACAATAGTTTTAAATTAAGTAATGGCAACAAACCTAGAAAACAATTTTAGTTAACGCACAAGCAAAAGTATATATTACGTTTCTTTACTATAATTACCAAAGTTATGAGCTTTTTGCCAAACGTCAGACAAAGTCTTTTTTGTTGATATCAGCGACGGAGTGTCCGACTACTCGGAACACTGACGGCATGCAAGGAAATCGGATGCTTCGAAGAGGTTCTTTCAGCATAGGACAGAGGTTGTAGTCACAAGAATTCGTGTCAGGTAAGTATGTAAGGTGTTCTAACACCTCCCAAGACCACAGTCACAAAAGAATTTACTACTTATTATTAACAAGAAAACTAGCATTACCAAGCAACGAGATAGAGAAAATGTGCGTCACACCGTTTGATGAAGAGCCCAACTTCAACGGGTAATTATTGAACAGTCCATTAACTCACGACGTCAACGTGGGTAGTAGTTTTCCAAGTCGTTTAGAGCAAATCTGTATTCTCAGTCCAAACTTTTGCTATGGAAAACTTCGATTTTATTTCAAAACCGCTAATTTCTTTTTTCAGACATAATTTAGAGTATTAGTAAAGACAGCGTCTTCTTCAAAGCCAAGCAACTACCCTTTCTGCTGTATCGACCGTTTTACGTATTCTGCTCTCAATCTTCTGCGTTCACTCTTTACGCTCTAGGACTCATTCTTAACGGTTCGAGAGGGTGACCTTAAATATGCTTATTAATTAGAGCAGACAATATTTTAAGTAACAGAAAAACGTACTTTCTTTAAATAAACATATCTTTTTTTAGACGGATTTCGAGTTCCCAAAATATCTGGGGGTAGCCGCAATCTGGGAAATATGGTCAAAATAATTTGGTCAAATTATTCCAAATTATTTTGATCGGAGAGCGATCCAAAAATAATTTCATGCAAAATATAACTTTTAATATCTATTTATAATTTTTTTATTAATTTATTTAATAATAGTCGAAAAAAATTTTAAATTGTAAGGTATACATTTTATACATAATTTTAAAGAATAAAACTTCTTTAAATGCCAAAATACAAAATATAAGCAAAATCGAGGAAGGTAAATTTAGGAGGCAACATTTAGGAGAAATCGAATTTTGAAAAAGTTGTATTTTTAAAATTTAATTTCTCAGGAACTATTCGACTGATTTCTCTCAAATTTTGTATATAGCCATGTAAAAATATATTCTTTAAAATGATATACAAAAGTTGTATACCTTACAACTCAAAAATTTTTCGACTATTATAAAATAAAATAATAAAAAATAGCAAATGCTCACTATAAGTTATTTTTGCATGTTATTATCTTTCGCTAAATAATTTCATTAATTGTGTGCAAATTATTTTTAATTCACTTAAACATTTCTCCAGATAGGGCGAAATGCGCAAAAAGTAAATAAAAAAAAAGTTAAGTTTACTTAGAGAAAGTACGATTTTATGTCCGATTTCGTCATTTAAAATATCGCTTGCACTAATTAATTAGCATATTTGAGGTCACCTTTCGAACCATTAAGATTGAATCCTAGAAATTGAAGATCCGATCATTGAATTAAAAATTATTTAGGGTGGTCCGTTTAATTTTTTTCTAGGGGGTACATAAAATCGTGCCACTGCTCTGATATCCTGGTTGCGCATGACTGATGATATGTGACCATCTATGCCATAATATTTTTCACAACCTTCATAATATTACTTATTTTTGTCAAAATATATTTTAAAAATTGTAAACGCCATGTGTTACTATTTTAATAACTTTTTAATACATATTTTTTACCAAAAATATTTGTACTCCACAGAGTCTTCAAAAACTTTTATACAGGGTGTTCCTTCAAACGGCTTAAAAGTGGTATATAGATAAAGTAAAAGGGTTATGCAGTGCAAGATGAGAGTACATGCAGTTCCACCTGGTGGAAAACTGTGGAATTAACATTTCTATATCGAAATTTGTTGTAGCATATGTTTTACGTTGTATTTCATATATATATATATATATATATATATATATATATATATATATATATATACACTGAGTGGCCAAATTATTATGACCACCTCAGAGTTTTATGCAAATGAGTTATTGCGTCACAGCACTGCCGCTAGAGGGCAAGATAACTATAACACGGGAATGCTGGACAAGTGAGTCATCAGTTATACTGTGTTGCTTGCTCAGATATGGGAAAGAAAAGTGATTTAACTGAATTTCAACGTGGAATGATTGTGGGTGCGAGATGTGTCGGAACGAGTATCAGCAAAACGGCTGCACTTGTAAAGTGTTCTAGAGCAGCAGTTGTTAATGTGTACAAAGAATGGACAATCAAGCGAAAAACCGGGTCTCAACGTCAGATTTGTGGTCGTCACTGGGTACTGAATGCTCGATCAGAGAGATGGCTGGCCAGGGTTGTGCAGCGCAACAGGAGAGCAACAGTGAACGCCTCTGAACGGACTGTTCGACGCACATTGCGCCGTATAGGGTATAGGCCAACAGTGTACTGAAGGGGTGGTCATAATAATTTGGCCACTCAGTGTATATATATATATATATATATATATATATATATATATATATATATATGTAAATAAACAGAAATAATAGATTATGATTTTAATGTTTTTTTTTTTTTCATGCTTGATGTTTCAATTGAAATAAGTACTTTTTATACATTGATCGTATTCACTGTTGATATTTTTTTTTCTTGAAATTATTATTTTCAGTGAGCTGATTGTTTTGATTGGCATAAAAAATGTTTGAAGAAATTATTTTCATATCTATTGTTTTATGTGTTATAGTTTCTATGAATTATTGATTAGTAGAATTTATATTTTTGTTTACTGGTGTTTAGGATTGAGATAAAAATGCCATTAAAATATTTCCATAAACAAAGTTTCTTATTGCTGAGGGTCAATTCCAGCATAGAGCTAAAGTGACCTAACATAAACTTACTATGTATAGTATCCGGATACACTCAAAATGTTTTCAAAATAAAAATAAAAAAATTAAAAATGACAAATACCTGATTATGACTAATAAAACTATCTATTTAAAGTCAACACAAATAGTACTTAAAATATGATCCCAACAAATATTTTCGTAAAATTATATGTCCAAAAAGAAAAAAAAAGATATAAATGAAAAGAAACAAAAGCTAATTTGCAAATTAACCAAACTTGCATTTCCTATTACAAATAAGGAAAATAGCTAAGTCAGTCAAATTTTAAAAACTGATTTACCTTAATACCATATTAAATTTGAAAGCTTGGTTTGGATTTCAACTAGTAATTAATCGTGTTAAACGGGTTGTAATGGAAAATCTGAGAAGATTGATCACCTTTTCTGATTAAAAAAGCAATTTGTCCTTACACATTTTTCCTGAAATCCTGGTTAATAATTGCAATAAAAATACCAACAAAGAAAAAGTATAAATAAATATAGAAAAAGAAGAAGAGAAAAAAATTTTTTTTGGATATAAAATAAATAAATGAGAATAACAAGAATGTAAACAAAGTGAATATAAAGAAAAAAAAAAAAAATTTTGACTTGATTTAAATAGCAAAACTGAAAATAATCTTGAATTTTCAAATGTTCTTGATACTGAAAGTGATAATGGTGTACAACATTGTCAAAATCATGTTGACGGAATTATGCAAATTCAAGATGATAAAAAAAAAAAAAAAAATCCCAACTTTAGGAAATTTTGCAAAAATATTTTCAAATATTTTGCTATTAAAGTGACAAATATGTAAGGTAAATAATATATAAAGTGAAATGAAGTCAATATTGAAGTCTTGGACTTCAGAGTAACAACCACTGTGTCATTTTTATTTTATTTTGTTTTCAAACAAGGTAAATAACATTGAAGATAATTATCAGATTGAAATTTTTCCTGTAAAACTGTTTTTGTATTTTATGTTTTACACATTTACTTACACATTTTTAAAAATGTTTATAATTTTTTTATCATGATTTAAGAGTTAACTTAAATTGTGTTTGTATGAAGAACTAGGTTAGTATGAGGAACTTTGTTTATTGTGATTTTTAAAAAAGGAATGAAGAAACTTTAATCACAAAAACTATTTAAAATGAAGATCTAACACTTAAATTTGATAGTAGCGCTACATCAAATTTTTTTTCTTCCTAGAACACGTATGAAAATTTTTTTATGTTGTATACAAATGTGTACTTTTTATGACTCATGTTACTTTATATCTTGTTAAAATTGAAAATTTGATTATTTTCATTTTAATTGTGCTTCTATCAGAGGAAAGATTTTGCAAAGAGAGAATTTTTAAATTTTTTGGATTGTAATTAAAAATTTATAGGCGAGGGGGGATGTAACATAAAAAGATTTTATTAATCTTTTTATGTTAGTTTCTTCGTTAAAAACAACTCCTAATTTATTACTAATTAATTTCAAATCGAAACACTTTATCATACTTTAAAAAGCCACATCCTGCTTCTAAATCTATTTTTGGCTCAACTATGCATAAATTTAAATAAATAAATTTTGTCCCTTTAAGCTTCGTGGGAATCGCGTGATCTATTTAACTAACCAATAGTAATTTCTAAGATTTCCCTCTTTCCCTAAATTGAAACATTTTACGGATTTACTTTGCAAGATTTTCCCTAACATATAACCAAGGAGCGCAACTTTTCGTACACACTCTCATGACTACTCAGATTGATAATTAATAAATAAATTTTGTACCCCCCTTCCTGGCCTATGACCTGCTTTAATCCTTCCACTCGGCAACGACGTTATATATATATATATATATATATATATATATATATATATATATATATATATATATATATATATATATATATATATATATATATATATATATATATATATATATATATATATATATATCGTTTAGTAATGAAAAAACTTTTTTTCTCATTTTTTCTTCTAACAGAGTTTGAAAAAAATGTACAACGCAGATATATTCTGTACATTATAAAAATATATAAAAATAATATTTAAGCTAAAAATTGATGTTATTGCGTATTCAAAAATGTCCGTTTAACGCTTTCGTTAACAAGTTTCGTCATTATAGACTTAAATTTTATTTTTGATCATTGAAATTTCCTTTCCCATTGGATAATTGCTAGATTTTATTTTATATCTATGTTAGATTTTATTTTATATCTATGAGCATGTTTGTTTCTATTTAAAGTACAAGGTTTTTCAATAAAAAGTTAATTTTTATACACTGATGGAATGCACTGCTATATTTTCAAACAGAAATACTTGTAGTTAGATAGAAAAAATAACATATAACACGATTAATTTTGTGATACCAAATATGTATTATAACTATATGCTTTTGTTTTGAATACAAAAGGAAGGTTAAGCTATCCTGGTTAGTTTACTCTCTTAATAACTTAATCCAGGCTATTCTGGATAGTTTGATTTATTTTGCTAGCTGTACATAAAATGACAACACAGAAGAACAAAAAAATAACTAGAGTTGCATTAAAAAAAAGAATTCCGTGTGGGCAATTTTATTTACAAAAAGAAATGTATACTTTTTCATTAAGGAAATACAACGTTTGGATTCTGTTCAGTCAGTGAAGATGGATCTATGCATGTCGGTATTGTATTTTCAGACCAACCGTTTCTCAAGCACATTAGTATTTCCACTTCAGCACTCAAAACATGTCCTGGATTACAATATAACGATACAAATTCGCCGAACCTATAGAAGGCCCTTTCAGGATCTATTATTAGATTAGAATCTGGAGGCACTTGAATCGGTGTGCACCCCGGTACACCTGGAAAAAAAATTATATTACATTATATATATATATTTTTGAATGGCGGGCACTTGGAACTATTGTCCATTGGCCACAGAAAGTGCCAGAACTGCTAACTCTTTTTTCGTTACCCAGTGGGCACCTGTGGCGAAGCCAAGGCGGTGGAGCAGCGTCGCCCACGTCACACTACCACAACCCGTTCATAGGGCGGGTCACATTCGCTCACAAAGGAGAAAGGACATAGAACACAGATAGAGAGAAAGAAACATCCATGCCTTGTCCGGGATTCGAACCCAGAACCTTTCTGATGCAAGGACAGTTCCCTGCCCCCTACACAAAGCCGGTTGACATATTACATTATATTGACAAACGCATTTTTCATTAAAGAATCTACTTAGTACATTTTATGTAGAAGAAGGCAAACTTTCAGAAGGAATAACCTAAATTTTTCTTCATGTTATGGTTTCTTTTTCATTTGAAATAGGCGAAAGCTTTCGAATTTTCACTAAACACGCCGTAAAAAAATATCATCTTTGCTCTTTAAGAAATATTAAAAAATGTCTCTGCCCATTAAATTCACAGGCAATCTCTTAGATTTCAAATCTCTTTGATTAACGGACATGAATGTTTCTTCAGCAACATTTTAAAATCCTGTACGCCGTGAATTTTACTGCTTATGAAATAACTGGCGAATGCCCACATCTTTCAGGAAGGAGCTTCAGTAAACCACTAATTCAAGCCCCTTGATTGACGGAATCTATTACGGCCAAGGCTATACTCTTATGGGTAGTAGTGGACAGCTGCTGCCTGGCATCGTCCATATTTTAACTAAGAAATTTTTTAAAGTGCATTTATGAAATGATTGCATCATGCATTAGAACGCTCAATTATGGCTTGTATTAAATTAACTGTTGGAATACTTTTATCAATGGAGTGCCCTAAATATGAAAAATAGCACCACTAACACTCGCAGCTAATAATAAATAAATAAATAATAAATAGATAAATAATAAATAAATAATAATAAGTAAATAAAATAAATAAGATTATTTCTAAGTTTTTTAAAAAAGCTCAAACTACTAAAAGTTAAACTGTACATAAAACTCACAGCTAACTTTAGGAACCGCCCAGTCCCCATTTTGACCGCATTTAGCCGTGGCCGGTTCAGTTAATCTCAGATCACCTTCACAAGTGAGTTGCAGCTCGAAACCGTATGGCAGAGTCCCGTTGGTGACGTTCATCATGTTGGGAACAACATTTTCTGGAATGTGTTCAAATAACTTCTCCATCTGGCAACTAGGCACTAGGAAAAAAAAATTTTGAAAAAGAAAAAGATAATATTTAGTCTAAAATAAAAGTCTGAAATAAAAGTCTTTTTCAAATAATGTAAAAAAATGTTCTTTAAGTAAATAAGAAACTTGAGTGTAAAATTGTTCACATTCATGGTATAACATTTTTATTTATAAAGTTTCGGCCAATGTATGAGTTTGGCACTCTCACAACATTATAGTAACGCGAAATATAGTACGGAAATATAGTTTTAAGTACGAGCAAATGTCATGAAAAAGGGGTAACTAAGATTTTTGTACTTCACGTTAATGTATATAAGCTGCTAACATGTAGTAGCCCTAAACTAACTGGTATCTGTAATGCTTAATATTTCACTTGTATTGCTTTAAGAACATTTTTGTCTTTCTTTTAGTCTTTTTTATTTTCTTCAAATATTGAACTTGTTTTAAACATTGATACCACGACTTCAAGTAAATCAATCAGCTTCTTACCGATATTTTTATTTACTTATTTTTGGTTCAAATTTATTTTAGAACACTGTTTGGCCGGCTTATCGAAAGTACGTTTAGTTTTATATGTTTGTCTGTGTGGAGTCACGATGCAGTAAGTTTGTGAGGATGAGTTAATTGGCCACCGAAGGTGGAACGCGACTGCAATATATTTAGAGTGATTTCGGGAGGGGTTAGGAAATAAATAGGTTGAACTGCATCATTATAACTAATGACAATTCAATGACCGTCCTTAAGTAAAAGAACTAAATAAACGTCAACTTTAAGAAAAAAGAATCAAATAAAAAAATTAGAAAAAACAAGAAACAAATTTGAGTAGAAAAATATCATTAACGCTAAACTGAACAGCAAAAATTTGAACTGGAACAAATATTTCGCTTTCATAAAATGTTCTGAAATCTAATTTAAATAAATATATCTTATTGTATTTGTATGTCAAAAGTTTAAAATGTAATAAGATTTTAATTATTAGTAAGAAGAAAACTTACACGTGCAAGTTGGTACCACGCCTGACCATTCACCGTTTGGAAGGCACTTAATGTAAGAGTTTCCCTTTCGTTCACTGGGCTGGAAGCAATGAAAAGTTGCTGTGCTACCTCTCGCACGGTCCTCCTGACTATAAGTGATCAGCATGGTGCCAGTTTCTGGCAATTGTGGACATCCTTTTGCTGAAAATCATTCAATGTACAATTTTTAATGCATAATGCCATGACACAAAATAAACGGGAAGGGACCTATTTTAAAATTAAAATTATTTTTTTTTAAATACTTCATACAACCGGTTATGGCTTTCTTAAAATTTTAGAATTTCATATATCTCAATATTTAAACCAACTAAAGTCTAAGCCAATTGATAAGATTTAATTTATACTTAATCTTAAAATGTGATTTTTAAAAAAAATTGACAACACGAAATGCAAAGCAACTGTAAAATCAGGGAAATTTTTAAGAAATAAATAAACATTAATGAATACTAGCATTCTATTTATTCTCTAAATTCATAAATTTTTTCTATACCAAAATGATTAATGAATTTAATAATTTTTATTAAGAGCAATAATTATATACTTTTGAAATTATCACACAGACTAAAAATTTAGTAGAATTTACATGAATAACTGGAAAAAACTAAAAAATATCTGTAATGCAATTTTCTTGATGGTAAAATTTTCTCTCAGTCGATTTCGTAATATAGAGAATTCACTGTGTATGGGTCTTATAATATTTTTATACTTCTTTGAATCAGTTTTTAATTACGCGGCTTGATAATTGCTAAGGAACAACTGATTTGTGCTAGTAGCGTTCACTCAGCAATAACCGTAAAATCAAGCTCAGAGGGCGTGGTAGAGCGGGTCCCCGTTATCTGTATAAAGTTTTAATCCGCATAACACAATCTCTTCATTCATTCGAAAACTCATGCTGTTAGGTGTTTAACCAATATAGCGTCGCAGGTTCTTGAAATTATTTCTGTGAAATTGAAGGTGGTATTGCAACAATTAAGTGCAAATATCAGCAAGACATCACGATCGTGGGCGAGCAGTTGGACAACTGGGAGCAAATTAAAATGTCACGACTATGGCCGTTGTAATGGGATTGTTAAAAAATTTCATCTCGCTATTAAAAAAAGGCGCTGAAGCTGGAAATGCTATGCGAAAGCATGCCAGTGGTCGTGGTAGGAACACAACACCTTTAAAGGATCGATAAGTATCACAAGTGTCAAAAAGAAACAGGAATGCCACACCTAGTGAGATAGCTGCAGACCTTGCAACCACTACCGGTGCAGCGGTTTCTGCCAGAACAAACTCATGGCGATTAAATCAAGTTAGCTCGTAAGCAAAGAAACTTATTTGATGCATCCTGCTTTAACTATGCCATCGTCGAGAAACATTGCGTTGGTGTAAGGAACGTATTGGTTGGGGTAACTAGCAGTGATCCAGAGTAATTTTGTCCGACGAATCCCAATTCACTATGTCAAGTGATTCCGGCTACCACTTAGCGTGGAGAAAGAGGGGAACACGTTGTGCACAACAATAGGCATATGCACGGTATCGGTATGATCCAGGCGTAGGCAGGCATAATGCACAATGGCAGAACATCGCTTCACATTTTGAGCGAGGTAGCGCTACACCCCAGCAGTATTACAAAGAGATTATATTCAGGATCATATTCGTCTTTTTAGGGGTGTGAAAAGTCCAGAATTTTTGTTTAGAAACAAAAATGCGCGGACACACAAGAACGCCGAGGTATTGAACATACTAGAAAGTGAAGATATTGTCTGTATGCAATGGCGTACGTACTACTAAGGCCTGATTCCTATAGAACTTGCCTGGAATGCCCTTGGCTGGTGTGTCTCATAAAGAATACGCCCTCCCCGAACTGTGAAAGAGCTAACAACCGCCTTGGAAGAGATATCGGACAATATCCCCCAAGAACACCTTGATACTTTAGTGGACTGTATAAACAACAGAAGTGTTGTGTATCTACCACTACAAAAGTACAATTCCAATTCACTAGTATATAAGATAAGTTAACTCGATTCTATGATGGGGTACCTTTTCATAGATGAAGGTTGACATGGTCGATAACTACTTACTTCCCAATTTGGTGACCTTCGGACGTGATGTTGAACACGCTTACCTTATCAGAAACTCCCACTTCGATCTGAACACACCTTTCTTGACAGTAAAGCCCACTTCGATTTGAACACGCCTACTTCGATGGATGGTCTACATTGAACAGTTGACTTGCTACTTGTGACGGCGACATTATCCACCACCTCGCGCTGTTGCTGCTCAGTCTCTATCACACACAACGTCGACCTGCATACACTCGATTGCTAA
This sequence comes from Parasteatoda lunata, assembly GCA_949128135.1. Lineage (NCBI taxonomy): Eukaryota > Metazoa > Arthropoda > Arachnida > Araneae > Theridiidae > Parasteatoda > Parasteatoda lunata. The sequence continues at coordinate 74,785,733 of OX421973.1, read as the reverse complement.
TAGCAACACAGGAGCAACCACAACCGTGATCTTAATACAGCTCTCCCGGCTTCTCAGAAGTAATAAATCAACTAGTGGTGTCGGTTCATCGAATTCTATCACAGATATATTTCTGGTGGGGGAGTACTGTAGTGTATCTACCACTAAAAAGCTACAATTCAAATTCACTAGTACATAAAACATGTTAACTTGATTCTTTGATGGGGTACCTTTTCATAGATGAAGGTTGACATGGTCGATTACTACTTACTTCCCACAGATGCATTAGACAAAACACATGCATTTGTGTTCGAGGTAAACATTCTTACAATCATATGATCTTACTGAGATAATCATACATGTTTTATTCTGGCAAGGAGACCGATTTTTCGTGATTGTCTAAGCATATTTTTTATATTTAATTTTATTATTTTTCGATGTGACAATATTTGTGCCATTTTGCATTATAATAAATGCACATTGTCTTATGTACTTAGTTTTATTTCTTCAATCAATGTCTGTAATTAGTTATTCCGAAAAATGTAATTGTTCCCTAGCAATTGTCAAGCAGTGTAAATAAATTCCTTCCATTCCTCTTTTATTGTTTCTAGTCAAAGACATATTAATGTTTAGCAATCTTCATTTAAATAAATTCAATAGTTTAAAACAACATATATGTTTTCCTTTATTATTGTTATCTACTATTGTTATCAACTAAACTTTTATTACGAGAATCTAACAATTTAACAAATGTCTAGTATAAATATAATTTATAAGAGTAACGAATATAATAATTATTTTCCAGCTGTTTCTAAAGACCATATTTGCTCAATTTACACCCTCTAAAGGAAACATCCAAGAAGGATTTTAAGAAAATGACTTTAGACACAGTTTTCAATAAAAAACATCTATTGGAAAATTTTACTTCGGTTGGTTTACCTTCTCACTAATTGTTAGAGAAGAAAGAGAAATTCTTACTACTTTTTTTTGTCGTATGCCTGTTTAGGCCGAGGGGGTGCGATTGTTCTTGTTTTTCAGTGGCGCCATCTATGGTCAAGAATTCGACTTCTGTGACACCATTCACACAACCACAAACCCGTTTATAGGACGGATCACATTCACACACACAAAGGAGAAAGGACATAGAACACACACACAGAGAGAGAAAAAGAAACATCCATGCCTTGCCCGGGATTCGAACCCAGAACCTTTCTGATGCAAGGACAGTTCCCTGCCTCCTACACAGGCCGGTCGGCAATTCTTACTACTAATTTAAAACTGACCAAAGTATCCTCATTTTACGGTAGATTCAAAGTAAATACAAGTATAAACAAGTAAATTTGCATGTATTTTGCGACTTACAAACACATCTGGGAGGATGTCCGGACCATTCCCCATTTGACAAACAAGTTAGCAGGTTCGGACCTTCTAATTTCGTATCAGAGTTTTTGCAATTGAAGATTACACTACTATTAACCTCTTGCTGATTGTCATAATGAATATCGAACTCTTCATTCTCATCAAACATTTTGCATTTGGCTAAAAAATTAACCAAAGAAGAAAGCGTTAATTCAAAAAAAATAATAGGTAAAAAATTAAATTTCTAACTAAAAAATATTATTTATAAAAACTTGGAAAATACTTTTAATGTGACTAGGAGATATGCACTATCTAAAAGACATTGGATGTAATAATTTGGTTTAGTACTGAATTTAATCTTGTTTAACACAGTTATCTAAATTTTAATTTATCTAATTTTTGACTTCGTTTGCATCGTTTCATCAGTTTAACTAGAGCCCGTAATGTTATTAGTGTTAAGTGCAGTGTCGACGATGTCTACTCTTGTACCATTAAACAGAGTCGTCATAAAACTGGGACGAATGGCCTAAGCCCCTCGAAGTTGGTTAAAAATTCGTTTTAAAAGTTACAATGTTTCATTTTTGTTAAAAGTTTGCTTTTAGTACTGAAATTTGCGAATCTTGTTTTCTATTCTGTAATATAGATGAAATATTTAAAAAAAAATCAGTAGCTAGGCAAAAGTGAAGGAAAACAAATGCCAGGTGAATAAAAATATAGAAGTAGAAAATAAGATTTATTTAAAAATCTTTAGCTGATATGTTTAAGAGGAGCTATTAAATGTGTAATTTGTAACTTAATGCAATATGAAAAAATATTATTAAATTTCAAAAAAAGTGAAAAAATACTGAATTGTTCATTTTTTTCCGAATGAGATTCAAAAATTAAAAACCAAATTATACTTATTTCAATAATACAGCCAGATATTTGGGATTCTAGCGATTCTTTTATCTAAGTTAACTACAGAATGAAAATGTTAATTTGGGCCCGCAAAACGCAAAATGCTCTCTCAAGGGTACCAAAATTTACAGGGATCGGTAAGCTCTAAATAGGTGATATGATAAGCTCTGATAGATGATATGAGGCTCTAAATAGATGATATGATAAGCTCTGATAGATGATATGATAAGCTCTGATAGATGATATGAGGCTCTAAATAGATGACATGATAAGCTCTGATAGATGATATGAGGCTCTAAATCGATGACATGATAAGCTCTGATAGATGATATGAGGCTCTAAATATATGATATGATAAGCTCTGATAGATGATATGATAGGCTCTAAATAGATGATATGAAATATATGAAACTCACTGACTATAGTTTTTTTTGTTAGGACAACATTTGATAACTCTCAATTGAAATTCGATAATTTAAGACAATTTAATACTTGAATCTCAGTTGTTCTGTCTTTGCTTTATCATGAAAAGGTTTCTTAAAATTTCGGCAACCCTTAAGTTACGATGCTCTGTTGCATTCAGAAAGATTGTTGTCTCTCTATCAATTTACAATATTTTCTTCAGAAATTAGCACTGTACAGTATACATCCTCCTTACAATAAGTTAATTAGTGCATTTTGATGAGACAAGAGAGCTATACTCACTATGAATATATATCTGAATCTCACGTGCTCTATTCCTTGAAACAGAACATCTATAAAATCCGTTATGCCGTGAATTTGCATTGTGAATTGACAGAACATTTAAATATGTATCATATCCTTCCGATTGATCAAGTGATTCTGCAAAGGTAATTAAATTAATCAGTCTAAATTTTAAACCAATGATTGAATCAATCAATAATTCAAGATCTTAAACAACTTTAGCCAGCATTGTATGCATAATAATTTTTTCGACCGTAAAATGTTGGTCGAAATATATTTGACTCAAATATTACCATTCCGATTTAGTATTCGCTAGAAAAAAAACAAAAAACTTTTACGACTTTTGTAACTGAAATTAATTTAAATTTTTTTTTTTTTTTTTTAAATTTTTATTCTTTATGGAATGCGATTTTAGTTCGCAGAAATAAAGTTCTGTATTTATCAAGTTTTGCAACAGTATGACGTTATTCATAATCTGAAGAAAGAAATTAATTTGTAATATTTATTTCTGCTTTTTAAATTGTCAAAAAGGGATTTGTTTTAATGTGACAGCTTGCGAGTATATCATACTGATATTTGTTCGCTTTTTCATAGATGTAGGAAAAAAGTATATAAAATTGATAATAACTCATTGACTGCTGAAAACAATCTCGATCATCCAAAACAAATTTTTTAATTTATTTTATTTTTAAATTAATTAAAAAGTTGATACATTTAAAAAACATATTGAAAAATGGTTTATTAATAATCTAAGCTCATTTTGTACTGCATATATGTAACAAGAACGTCAAGACTATATAAAGTCTTAGATGTTAAAAAAAATTGTCCCAGACTTTACTTCTGTGCAATTTTCTCTTTTTCTATTTCTAATTGGAGAGCTAAGCGTTAAATGATAAGTTTTAAAAAATTAAGACACTTAAGGTAAAAACGACGAGACCAACAAAAAATTGACGTATTCTTTCAGTTGGTGATCAATATAAAGTGTTACATGCGAATTTTTAATATATCTTTCATTTATTATTAAAGTCCTGCAGTGGACTGATCGTAAAGATACGGTCAGTAAGCGGGTGGGTGACCACTATGATCAGCATGTGTAGGGACCGAGGGTGCGCGATATCGGTCATCGTTAAACTGTTCTACCGTAAAGTGCTTGACTTCGCGCGCAGGTCATCGGGCTACCAAAGCAAGGGAGGCATCCCCTCCACAGAGGATCAAAATTGAGATGGCATGTCTTGGGATCATCCTCACGGATGTTTCCCAAATCGGTGCAATAGTCCATCGTGCAGCTCTGGTGCGAGGTAAATCAAGTACCTACCTTTTATTAATAAATACCTTTTTGAACTTTTAAAAATCTGCAAATTTTTTTCTTCCTTAATTTTAGCTTAAAAGTTGAGATTTGAAGGATATCCCTTACTAAATGAATGTAATTGGTCGGTAACAGTTGAAAACCAAGACGGATAATTTGCAATGCCATTGCTGATGCAGTTAAACTTAACATCTGCTCCTTGGTCTATAGTTAAAATACCACCAGGAAGGATTTTCTGGTTGCTGTCTAGATAAATGAGAACATCACCTGAAAATAATAAAAAGAAAATATTTAATTGCAAAGAAATTTGAGAAAGAATGCGCATTTTAGATGCACAGAAAACGCTATAACTTATCTAGTAATGCTCGTGTTTTTTCATGCTTGCGCATTTTATAGAAAATGCATGTGGAGAATTCTAATCATTCTGTGCTGAAAGTTTTTATTATTTTCATAAGAAAAAGTACTTAAATAATAGTTTGAGACAACATAACTTTTGCTGAAAATGTTTTAAATCAGTTTTCTGCAATTTAGCAGCTCGCGGTGCAGCATATGTTAAAAATTCTCGAGAAAAATGTTTAAATGTCCATTTAATTGTTATTTTACCATATTCTGCAAAAGCAATCAAACAACCATTAAAAAAATGATATTTAAACTGTTAAATGCGATAAAAAGCGTTTATTGACTGTTCTCCCCTAATACGGTTAAGCAACCAGAATTTTATTCGCGCTAACTAGGCTCACGGCCAATAAGAATCGAGCGCACGTTCTTCGAAAAAAAGAAGCTAAACCAAGTAATAAGGACTACGAATTCATTAATTTATTTTCCATCATCGGAAATCTAATACAACAGCGGACATCTATAGATACATCTATAGATGTAGATACATATATAGAACATCTTATAGATGAAGCCCCTTTGTTCATGTAGCTGTTTACAGAGCGCAAAATAATAAATAAATAAAATGAAAATAAACTGACTAAATAATAATAAAAAAAATAAACGGACTTCCTATAGCTTTGTCGAGAGAGCGGTCCAAAGTTTGGACCAATGTTTGTTAATATTAATTTTTGCTTATTTTGCTATATCTTGAGAACTATTTAATGAACTGAAAATTTTTTGCACATACATATAAAATTCGTTTATCCAAAGATAATTCCATGCAAAAATTAACTTATATTAAATATTTATTATTTTTCATTATTTTATTTAATAATAGCCAAAAAAGTTTTAAATTTCAAGGTATACAATTTTTTTACATAATTTTAAAGAATGTAATTTTACATGGTAAAATACGGCGAAATCGGTCGAATTGTTTCTGAGAAATTGAACTTTAAAAAAGTTGTATTTTTAAAATTATTATTGACTATAACTAAGTCACACTTCATGGTTAACCTGACGAAATACAATTCAAATTCACCCACAACCCAATTATGCCCAATACTTAGTGAAAGCTTAGCATATAACGTAACTCCAATGTCCAGTTAAATTTAATTTTTACGATTTTAAATTCATGCTAGTTGTAAATGGTTTCAAAAGAAAACAATACAGTATAGTTTTGAAAACAGTATAGTTTTATATTTATGGTTTTTTAACCATACCAATTGAAAATGTTCTAAAGCGTAAACTTTACTGTTAATTGGATGGACATATTGCTGCCGGTTATTTTACCGTAATTTTAGAATTAAAGTTCTAACAGTGTGCCATTAAAAATTTGAAAAGTGGTCACAGTTAAAATCTATAATTTTCTTAGTTGTTGCAAAATCTCTCAGGTATATCAATAAAAGTTGGGTACCTCTAACAGGCATTACACAACTAGGATATTCAGACGAATGCCAAGGTCTACAATTCTTGCAAATGATTTCCCTCGAGCCCATGAAACGATGATAACCAAAGTGAAGGCAGTGGAATCTAACAGAAGCATTTAATCTCACTTTGCTTCCAGCCTTCAACGATTCATTGCCCGAATAAGCTACCAGATCATCGGATCCCTCGTAAAGACAGTAGCATGGTTCTGATGACTTTTGTTCTGCCGTGGGTGTTTCAGTTGACTCTAAGTCAATAGCTGAATTAAAAATGGTTGATGGAAACGGAGGTTGTTTGTTTGGAGACGTTGTGGTAGAAGTGGATGAAGAAGTTGCAGTTGAGTGATTGGCCGCTCTTGCTGCTAAGTTTTCTGTGACTTTTAATTCTTCCTCTTTTTCATAGTGATGTCCGACTGAAAATATACACACACCATACACATTAATATATATAATCTAAAAATACATGCGTGAAATATTTTCAATTGATGCATCCAACCTCACCCTTGGAGGTGGGGAAGTTTCAAAATGCTTATTGGGTAACCCCATTTTTTATTGCAGATTTAGATAATTTTGAAAAATTTGGATAATTTTTTCTGTTAGAAAATCCAACTTGAGCCATTAATTCTCTTGTAAATATCAGTAAATTGGATTTTCGCACTTTTTGGTAATAGGTATCCTCCACGCGGTCTCAGAGAAAAGCCAGATTAAGTTTACCCACGCATCTTAAGCCTTCCCTAACAGTAAATGAGCCCACACCTTATACTGTACAATGAATAAGAAATCTTTTCCATTGCATTTACACACAAAGCCATTCTGTGCCAAACAAATTCTTTTTCTCATTACTTTCCTTTGCTTGGGAATAGTGAATTCATTTATATCAAAAACTACTTGTACAATAAAATAAAGAAAAGAAAGGAAAAAAAGAGAAAATCTTCTTCAATAGATAGCAGGGTGGATGTTTATTCGGACAGCACTTTCGAATTTGGGCGCAAAGTCTTCCCAACATGTAGCAAATGCAAACTGAAACTTACTTCCTCCGAACACATCCTTGATTGTCTGGAATTTTTCTTGGAGGACATTCACTTGCGTTCAATTTTGCTGCGTGACTTTGCCAGAGCGTTTAGACTCCTGGTTTTGATACAGCTGAGGATATATCGTGAAGGATTAGAAACAACAACAACAATGCTCATTCGTAATAGGGGAAGACATCAGCTGAGGTGGTAAATCGATTGTGGCTTTTCTCTCCGATCACATGGAGTATACCGATTTCCAAAACAACTCTAGAAAATCATTCACTGCTATTTTCAGAGAGAGCTGTGAACCAAGTTGATTTATAATCTCATTGTGAAACCTTCGCGTGAATAGTAAGGTGCATGTCGGGAAAATGGTCTGTCTTTTCCCTTTATTCATCTTAATATCTAAGAAAAAGTGAGAGGATAGAGCATTCGTAGGGTTGTATAAACCAAAGCCGTTTCAGTCCACGGCAGAATTAAGGGCTGCCGTTATTGAAACCTTGGATAATATTGATGCTACTGTCCTCCAAGAATCTCTAATTGGTACGCATCATCATAAGTCATATATAAACATGGTGGATAAATCGGCTTTTAACATTAGTGGCTTTATTTTGGCGGTAGTTTTCCTTCCTTCTTTACACATAATTTTTTTTTCCTGTCCTCGGGGCAAGAAGTGAGTTACCCCTTGTAAATATATATTTGTAAATAGACTTTCTTAATGTACATATTTTAACTGATTTTCTTTTTATCGCATTTGATAGCGTGGTACAAAATGGAGTGATTATAATGGAATAGTTATGATACAAAATCGAGATGACTTTATTTCAGAGGAATACACTTCCCGCGGATGAAATTTTCAGTCAGGCATATGTAATAGTTACTGTGACCAGTGCATTCTTAGTAAAAAATATAGTTTAGTTCCACGTTTCTCAAATAGTATTTGCTAAAAACTCGATGTACACTCTGAAGCACACGATTTTACATTGCTAGTAGTTTATTATAATTTTGAATTAAGAGTGATCAGACTGAATACACTGCGGTGGAAAGGGATAAGCGTTGCTGGCCAAAGGAAAAAATGTACACTCGTAATAGCGTAAGTCTCGCTAAAGCGATTAGCAGCACTATCACCCAGGATTCTACAAGGTAAGAATCTAGCACAATTTGCTTATAATCAAATTGCAGTTTACGTGAGAGTGCTTAAAGTCGTGCTAAAGATGGAAGCGTCCAGAACAGAACAGCTCGAGTAGTAGTGAGGGCGATATACGTAAATATATCGTCGAATGGTGGCTTTTTTAGTGATAGAACGAATGGTTGTAAGCAAATAGAGTAACAGTTTTTGTGAAGATTTTACCTAAATATCAAATGTAAGACTAGGATAAGCAAACGCCACGATCTTTGCTAAAATTCATTACTGCTGTAGACAAACCGATTGGAGCCAAATTTAGTTACGATTCATGATTTGTCAGAGTAAAAACAGTATTTATGTGCGTTATGTTCTGGGTGACTCCATCTTTAGCACGACTTTACTTTAAATTTAAATACTTTCATACTGTTAGATATAATCTGCAGTATACTTCATTTTTCTTATTTTTATAATACTGTATATTGCTGTTGTATATATGACGTTCAACTCGTGAACAATTATCATATGGCCTACCTTTGAACGAAAAATAAATATAGCAGTTTGAATTCGGTTTGATATTAAAAGAAAATGCAGCAGAAAAAGATTTAAACATACAAGGAAGACACGCTGGATCTGGTTTCCACCTTCCTTCCGAACAAACTACTTGTACATCATTATCGTTTCTTCCTTGAAAAGTAAAAGGGTAAATGCATGAGACAAAGAGTCTCTCTTCAGCTGCTTTTGTAGTCCCTATTGCCTCCTGCAATTCAATAAGGATGTGCAGTGAGAAAAAAGAGAGAGAGAAATAAATAAATCTATGAACAATTAGCAGTTCATTGTAGTTTCATTTTTTACTAGTTATAATTATCAAGGTTTCAAAAACAAAGGGAATTTAATCATAATAGTTTTTATGTTTCATCACTTAGTTTAAAAGCGGAAAATTATTAATAATATAAAACGAAAACAGTCACCTCCATTCATTGAAGTGCGAAACTTGCATCTCCACATCTAAGAGCACAAAGGAGAGCGGAAAAATAACCCAAGTAATTATGGGCCCTGATAAAGAGCTCAACAATACCGCCCGTTAAGTACCTCGAGACCGTATGTTACAAAAAGTGGTAGTCATTGGAAAAAATATATAAATAATGTTCTCTTTTGATAGTTAACCTTTGACTACTAACTGCTTTTAAGTTGAAGTGCTTCATGTGAATGGCGAGTAGTAGCGATCTCTGGGGAAAAGTCTTTTATCGCGCAATATAGATATCGTCCGCGCCTTTTTAATATACGTTATAATAGTGTATACTTTTCCATTAATAACTATTTGCGTTTTCCTTAAACATTGTTTGTTAAAAATATGAATTAACAAAAATTTAAAGAAGAATAAGCTTATATTTACTAATGTATCATAATTTACTTATGTTAAAATAATTTAAAAACACTTCATAATTAAACAGCATCTAAATTTGGTTTAATGTAACAACCAGAACGCCCCTGACAGTTCTCTTACTAGAATCCCTGCTTTTCTAGATCTGGTATTGCCAATGCGTGATCCAGGAAGTGACTTGTATTCTGTATTGGGATCAAAATTACAACGAGGTTTAACATTGATAGATGTAAACTCAGAAGTGGGTCGGCTGTTTAACGCTGTTAACAATATTTGGGTGATTCTCATGAAATATGCCAATTTACAGTCTCTTGCTCCAAGATCTAATACTATACTACTAAAAGAACTTTTTTTTTAAAAATTTTAATAAATAGCATTGCTGTAGGTAGTTAAAAATGATATTGTACTAGTATTGGCTGTTTTGTATTTTTAAAAAAATTAATTGAATTTCAAAATGTAATTTTCCTTGTATGTCACACATGGGATGTTTTGAAGCTAGTTATCATTGGAAAAATGATAACTAGCTTCAAAACATCCCATAAATTTTTCAATATCTAATTTTTTTTTCATCTCAATCGTTGTAAACATTTCTGGTATATATGCGGAGGGTATTATTTAAAAAAAAATTTGTTGACAATATTTTTTTCTGACAATAATTTGTTTGTCACAAGAAAATCTTTCATTTTCCTGGCTACTTTTTATTTAGTGATTTATAACCAAAAAAGATAGCGCCAGCAATCAATATTTCATGTTAATAGATTGATTAGAATACCATCGTATCTGAACAAGTCATATTGCATCAATAAAGTACCAACTTTCTGGTTCAAAACCTATTTCAAAAAATTTTTCAAGGTGAGTAGGTTTTTATGTTGTCATTTTCCTGTCTTCTTGAAATCATTAATAACATAAACTACATAGATTTACCTGAGTTATTTCAAGAAATCCTGTTGTTTTCTGCGGAATATAAACATCTTAGGCCGAAATGTTAAATTAAAGTAAGGTTAAATGCTATTTAATGGCAAATTGTCATTATCCTGACTGTCATTTGTTGACTTATGAATGCCAGGACATTGAAGCAGTTACCAGAAATTTTTTTAAACAGTTGAATTAAAAGAGAGAAAGCAAATATTAACCTAATACCAAGTTTATGTAAGATTGTAATGTGTTTGAATGTAATCAAAGTTATTTTTTTATTTCATGATTAATTATAATACACAATTTTATTCTGTACATATCAGCAACAAAAACATTTTTGATTCTTTCTACAGTGGATACAAGAATTAATTTAAGCAATTCATGGTCCATCTAACGCAAAAGATTAAGTTGTCGAGTCACTTACTATTAGCTTAAAATGACTGTTTTTTTTTAGACTTCTAAGCTAATATGTCATTTTCCTGGCATTCAAAATTTGGTGAATTTCTATTTTTTTTTTCTTGAGCCAATGTCAATGCCATTATTAATTTCTATCTATTTTCAGAATCAGAAGAGAATAAAATATTTTGGTGCGTATCGTTTTTGCTTTTTTTCATCATTGTAATTTTAACTGAAGTTTCGTCCAAGTCACATTTGTCTCTCGTAACGAATTTTTGAAAACTACTGTTCAATGGTTTTAAGGTATTAATAGCAGCAAACAATAATATAAAAATCACATGCACCGCATATGTACACTACTGACCAATAAAATTGATAAACCATGAAGGTGACACACCACGAACGTTAAATTTGCTGGACATATAAAGCATGTTGTGATATGCAAATGATCAGCTTATCAGATCATTCATGCAAAGCAGGCGGCGGTAGCGACACCTGCAATGTGTATAAAAGAAGTGATTTGACAGTAAGTTTCTCATACAGAAATTAAATTTGAGCGTTGTTCTAGGGTAAAAAAGTTTTTGTTATGCCTCGTGTAAGAAGGAGAAATGCCTGCCAGCACGTGTCTGAGTTTGATTGACTTCAACTTCTACTAACCGAACTTTGAACTGAAGTGAACTGTAGTTGGTTAGGAGATAAACATTCACGCACAAGTTTGGTTCACGAGATGTTGTTCATCGGTTAAATATTTTTCCCACTCGCAATCTTTGGCGAGATATAATTTTTTATTTCTATGTAACCTTTTAACTATAATGTAATTTATTGGAATTAAATTTGAATCAATTATTATCCCATCTTTTACTGCATAAAAGACAGGATTTGGACTTGACAATTGGGTCTGAACCTGTAGTGGTGACCCGGACGTGATTTGCACTCGCAGTAACGCTCACTTCACAAAATTCCTAACAGTAACGCCTACTTCGATGGATAGTCCACATTGAAAGTTGACTTGCTATTTGTGACTGCATCATCACCCTCCTGCGCTGTTGCTACTCAGTCACGTCTCGAACATACAACGTCATACACTCTCAACGCCTGCATACACTCAACTGCTAATGGCAACACAGGAGCTACTACTACTGTGAAGTTAATACACCTCTCACATTCAGCACTCAAAAATCCGGTGACTGCTTTCCCGATCTGTCACAAAGTACAGCAACTAGTGGTATCTGTTCATCGAATTCTATTCCTGATAAAATTCTGGTGGGGGAGTATTGTGGCGTAACTACCACTACGAAGATTAAACATCGATTCTCTGGTATATAAGCCATGCTAACTTGAATCAATCCTGAGGTACCTTTTGATAGGTTGGCATGGCCGATAACTCTGAACCCCATGCAGTTAAACCGAAGTGATGCTGCTCGCGTTGGTCCAGATCCCAAGACTGTTAGCAGAATATGGAATCGATTGGGTTCATGACGGTCATATGGGACGCCATGCAGGATTTCAGCTGCCCCCCATCACAAACAGCCGAGAAGACAGACATGTTATCCATATGGCCTTAAGGGATCGTACAGCTACATCACGGACCCTGAGTCAACAAATGGGGTCATTTGAAAGACAACAATTGTCTGCACGAACAGTTCGACGACGTTTATTGCAGCATGGACTGTAAGAACGGCGACCATGACTTCGGCTACCCTTGACGCTTTAGAAGCGCTTCCAATGGTGTGATCAACGACGAACCTGGACGCAGGAATGGCATGACGTCGTCTTCTCAGACGAATCCAGGTCATGTATACAGCATCATGATGACCGCATCCGTGTTTGGCGACATCGTGGAGAACACCCATTGGGAGCTTGCATTCGACATCGTCATACTGGCCTATCACTGGAGTAATGGTATGGGGTGCTATTGGATACACGCCTCTATCACTTCTTGTTCACATTGCCGGCACTTTGAACAGCAGCTGTTACATTTCTTATATGTTAGGGCCAGTTGCTCTGCCTTATCTTCGAGGCCTGCATAACGCACGTTTCAGCAGTACAATGCACGACCACATGCTGCCCGCATTGTCCTGACCTTCCTTTCGCCTGTAGCCCTGGCCATCACATTTTTCTGATCCTTCACCAACTGAAAACGTCTATTCAATGGTTGCTGAAGGACTGGCACACCACCACTCGGCAGTAAGTACGGTTGATGAATTGTGGCATAATGTTGAATCTGCGTGGAAGGTTGTACCCGACAATGATATCCAATCTCTGTTCGACTTGATATCCAGGAGAAAAACTGCTGTTATTGCTGCCAAGGGAGGCTGCTCTGAGTACTGATTCCTCAGGATCTATACATCCAAGTATCCTGAAAATTTAATCACTTGTTTTTCCAACTATGTATGTGCCTAATAAATATCATTCTGTTATTTGCGTTTCTTCCTGGTGTAGCAATTTTAATGGCCAGTAATGTATATTACAAAGTATGCTAACGCAACAATCACACCACCCTGGCAGCTGCTGAAACTTATTTTAGACAAAGAATGATTGACCAAATAATTGAAATTTCTTTTTTTCCCGTTGCTAAGAAACAAGATGTGTCTACGAGTGTTGGGCATACACGAGTGAAACACATTCTGAATATACACATGAGACAGCAGTAAACAGTCAAAGCCTTCAGTAAGAGCGCATTTGCTTCTATCGTACGCACCGTTGACTTGCGCCGATCTCATATACAGTCCCTTGCCAAATTATTAGAAACTAAGATTCTATGTAAAATCTTAGTTATCAGGTGATACTCAACAGCTTTATTATTTTTACGCGGCTGAAGCTGGTTTACACTTATTTATGTTCGTGTATTAATTGGTTAACATTGTGATGCAATAAGTTAAAAAATTAATACAAATAAGAAGTATATAAAATATCTCCTCTATAAAAACACATTACATTTATGTTTAAATACAAGAGTATTGCATATAAACTCGCGCAAAACATGCAATTAGTAAAACACTACAGTGCATCTAATAATTTGGTCTAATTATTATTATCTAATACCTCATACAATAAATATTCTTTATTTATATGATATGTTGCCTAATTTATACAATTGTCGAATTTATATTGTATATCGCCTAATTTCACCAATTTATACACGAACGTAAACAAGTACAAACCTGTTTCAGTCGCGTGAAAACAATAAAGCTGTATAGTATCACCTGATAATTAAGATTTTACATAGAATCTTACAGTGCGTCTGATAATTTGTCCAGGGACTGTATGCGCACATTGGCCGAACCGATGGTTTCCGCAGGACGCACAAAGCAACCAAAAGGTTATGGCTTAACATATATTTTAGTTATAATTTAATTTAAAAATTACCATCATATATTCGTATTCCGTGACACGACCGTTCCAACTCCATACTTTCCTTGCTAAACGCCTTGTGAAAGCTCCATTATTTATTTGATGAACTGGACAATTGTCTGAAAAAATAATAAAATATAACTGATGTTAACATACTTTTAACCTAGCCGGCCGAACACTCCCCGTGTAGTAAAGTGACTGTCTACACGACACGTTAAATCTGTCGAGTCGCAAAAGTCCTCCATGTTCCCATAACAAATCAATAGCTCTGGGGGTACTGGATTGGAGATCGATCGTTCTCTGATTCAGGTCAAAATTACAATCAGTGGATGAATGAATGGCTCCGCCCAATAAACGGGTGTGACGTGTGTGTGACTGAAGTCGGATTCTTGGCCATAGGATGGCGCCACTGAAATAACAAGAAACACACTCTCTGCCTTAAATTCGCTCGGTTTCACCTAGCAGGCTTGCCCCTGTGGCAAGTGGCATAAGAACCACCACCCACCCACCACTATTTAAAAAATTTATTTTCAGATACTAATATTTTTGTTGATTAGCATAGTTAACTTACAATACAATAGATTTAAAAAGTAATAAGATAAGCTATAAGCTTCTACTAAAGATGAGCAAATTTTTCAAATTGAGTTTTAAAAGGATGAAACAATGTGGCTACTAGAATGGAGCAAAACTTGCAAAAACTGCAAACCCGAAAAAACTTCAAAATATATTTTGAAAACGAGAGTAAAAATCGTAATCAATGCTGTTCATGATCATTTTGTAACAAGTTTTAAATTAAACATCGTTACTAGTTATAAAATAGTCGTGATGATTATTTAAATATTTATAAGACGCATTAACAGAACCGCGGTGGCTGGTTGATACGAATTCTGCTCCTGGCTAGCACCGATTATAGTGCTGACGTAAAATACCCTCATCGGTAGACGAGTCTTGATATTAGAATCCTTTTGCCATCGGGCTAACCGGTAGAGGTTTTTGCGGTTTTCCTCACCATGTAACGCAAAAGCGGGTTAGTTCCATCAAAAGGTCTTGAAGTCTAGTTTGTCTAAATGCTTGATCGAGGAGTTATCTTGTCTTCTAGGATGGGTTCGAAATTGCAAGGCTACGGAGTTGAACAATGATAATCATAAATTCAGAATTGGGTCGGTTTTTGCCGGTTATAAAATAAAAAGAGGCATTAAAACTAACATATTTAGGTTTAAATATTTATTTAAATGGTGATAAATATTTGCTTTTCTCCATTCGGAAGATTTGATCTAGTGAATAGAAAGTGGAACCACAGAAGAAACATTTTTTTTAACTCATCAAATCTTTAACCTAAATGAGGACGGATTTTTTTAACTCAGTTTCTGTTTCTAAAATAAGGCAAAAGTAAGATAATGCAGTTTGTATTATTTTTTTTTATTGCATTTATATTTGTTTTCGTGTGCAAGAACGCTGATTCTTGAAAAAAAAAGAGAAATGTTTGCTCGTCCTCATTTATCAGTAGTCAGTTCTAGTTAATGCAAGACATATAAGTCAAGTGCTGTTCTCAAAGAAATGAAGGAGGAGCATACTATAAAAATATGTAGAGGAAAGTTGGACAAAAAACGGGTCTTTTAGTTTTCCAAATTTTTCCAAAGCAGCTTTGTAAATAAAACTGCTTACATTTATATTTTTATGACAATGTGGCTCTCTAGTTCCAAGATTAAATAATATTTAACACGAAGAAACGACATGGAGGGTATATTAATGATTGTTCAGAAGTATGCCAATACTTGGATCTATCCAACCTGGTCGTTAAAAACAAATATATCATCGATGAGCTTTTTTTCTGTATGGAGTTCTGTTTCGTTTAAGAAAATGGACAAAGCTCAAAATGCGTGTTCTAGAACAGGGCTGTCCAACTGCAAAGAGCCCACGGGCCAGAATTCCGATCACTGATCACCTGGCGGGCCGCAGTTTGAAAAAGTTGAACAATACCCTTTTACCTTTAATACAATAACAATTAGTAGCTGAATTATTAATTATAAAACAATGGAACAGAAGGATTATAAAAGAATTTGCTTACATTTTAATGAGAAAACTGAGGCCGATCAGCCTGAATAAAAAGTTGGCGGGCCACACAATATGTGTTGGCAGGCCGCCAGTTGGACAGCCCTGTTATAGAAAATAGTCATAGCTCAAAATGTGCGTTTAAGAAAATATATATATAGCTCCAAATGCGAGTTTTAGAAAATGGACATAGCTTAAAATGCGTGTTTAAGGAAACGAACATAGTTCAAAATGAGAGTTTTAGAAAATGGGCATAGCTTAAAATGCGTGTTTAAGAAAATGAACGTAGCTCAAAATGCGATTTTAAAAATGAGTATAGCTTGAAATGCTTGTTACAAAAATATGCACACAGCGAAATGTGTATATAAGACAATAATAGCAATTGAATATATTTTTTAAACTTTTTTAACGAAACTGTACTTAAAAAAAAAAAATGACTAAAGACAATTTTTATTCTAATAATGGGATGAAATAAATTCGGAATGTGTTGTCGTCCATTTGCCTAGATCCCTTAGTAAATTTTTTTAAAATCTTAGTACATTTTTTTTGTTGTTGAAAAGTCTTTGAAAGTCAAAAGTTCATTTTACAAGGTTTTCACATATTCCATAAACTTATAAGAGTGGTATTGAATTTACGTGGCATGAATTTATTCTTCTTTTTCTTTTAAGGCACTACAGGCCACGGCCGTCTCAAGTTGTCTTTGTCATCTAATCCTATGCGCAACAAGACTCTTCCAGTTTCTCTTATTTACAATTTGAAAGTCCGGCACAAATTTAGATTTTTAAAATCCATTTGATCGTTTAGTGTTCTGAATTCAAAGAAATCAGCTGAAAAATTGCACTGCAATATTATCACCCCAACCCCGAAATCTTAGGCTTTGCTTAGTGTTTAAAGAGGTAAGGAAAAGTACGAAACTCTTTGTTTAGTTGCTAAATTTAAGTTGAACATTGAAGAGACGAATTTTGTCTGCGTTCGTTTTCTTTAACACACGCTTTCATTTTCTTAAACTCACATTTTGGGCAATTCTGTGTGTATGTTTGATAAATAAACTAAACTATTGCATGCACGAATCTTACATTTATGATTCTTGCTTTGTATTGTATCTTAAAAAGTAACTTTATTGATTCTTTTGTGTATCATATTGCATTGTTATTATAAATTTTAGTGTTATTGAATAACAAATATGGTGGCCGCTACTTTACAACAAGTAGTATAAAAGAACATGATAAGTGTTTCACTAAAAAGTTAGTTAAACACATGATAAGTGTTTCACTAAAAAATTAGTGAAACACATGATAAGTGTTTCACAATAACTTTTTGGTGCTAAGATACACTAAAATGTTTCACTGTGTAGTTCATGAGGTTGGATCCCGGTTTATCCAACAGTTCGGAATTGTCAAAACCTCTTTTAAATTTAACACTAACATTTATAAAGGATGTAATGAAAAAATACTTTAATATTTTTACTCGGTTTGCAGGGCGACGTTCCATATTCAGTCCATTGTCCGTTCGAACACCAGGGGGGTTTTACGCTTAAAGTAACAGAATAGCCTGTAGCACATTTTACTTCTATAACTTCTCCGTTGGAGACAGGATCTTTGAAAGGGACCGTCATTCCATTTTTATACTTTAGATTCTGAAAATAACAGCGAGCTGAAAGAAATTTTTTTTTTATTATAACTTATCAGACTACTGTTTGCTTAAACTAGATCCACTGAAAAAAACAACAAACTAAAATATAGCAGTTAAAAAAAAGTCTTAGAACCTGCGAAAAATCTCAAAAAGTTTTTCAAAATCTCAGGCCATTTCGACAAAACTTGATCTTTTTTTAAATAATAATAATGTCTAGATAAAAACTTTAAGGCTAGGGAAAACATTTAAGAAAATCTTAAAAATACAGTAAAATTTAAAACTACTTTATTTTATTCTTAAAGTATATTATTAAGAAATAACGTAACAAACATGATTTGTATTAATGAAGTTATCAGAAAAAGTGGTATGCTCAAAATTCATATTTTAAGCAGAGTAAAAACTTAAGGCTACCAAATTTGAAAATAAATATACATATACTATCTTAAGTATTACGGCAATTAGGAAAATTGTAAAATAATTTCCATTCGCTAATTTTTCATGCAACTCTTCAAAGTTTTTGTGCTCTTTGTGAGGATAGGAAAAAGTAAGTTAACTGACCATGAAAGAGGCGATGGCAGCTTTTCCTTCAACAGGAAATGAGTAACCGGACTCTTGCGATAAAGAAAGGGAGATCCAAGACTGTAGTCAATAACTTCTTAAAATTGAAAG
Organism: Parasteatoda lunata; assembly: GCA_949128135.1. Taxonomy (NCBI): domain Eukaryota; kingdom Metazoa; phylum Arthropoda; class Arachnida; order Araneae; family Theridiidae; genus Parasteatoda; species Parasteatoda lunata. Next base: position 74,767,147 of record OX421973.1, on the reverse strand, counting down.
ACAATTAAAGTAAAAAGAGTTGCGGGGAAAGACATAAAGCCTTTTTTTTTTCCTCATGATGAAAGAAGTTTTAGACTAGCATCTGGTGGGAATTAGTCGATCAGGAAATTTATTCAAGTGACATGTTTAAACATTTATCAAAAAACGATGCATTAGAAGGACTGTAAGATTCATTTAAGCAGCAAAATTAGCTAAACCTCGGTTGCTTCAGACACGAGAAATAGAGCATTTAAACTTCAGCCATCAAGTAATGAACTGGGATAATCAATGGATACGAATGATTTTTTCTGGTGGAAAAAAATGTAATTTGAATGGAATTTAATTATCTTCGGCATGCTTTAATTAAAGAATAAGAAATATTCTCCAAACACCCATAAGCGCACTTTGGTGACCTGAAGATACTATGCTGTAGATTCAATTATGTTTGTTTCGCGTAAAATAGGCTCTGGATCTTAACATTATGTCCCAGCAAATTATATTTAAGCAAAATATGAATTTCTTGTAAGAAAAAATTAGATACATCAGCAAAACAGCGCAACTATTCATTCAAGTAAAAGTACAAAAAAATTTATTTCAAGTTGTCAATGTTGAAACTTTGAAATGACCAGCTAAGTCTCCAGATCTCAACCCAATAAGAAACTTAGGGGACTTAGCACGAAGAGTTTGTGCAAATAGGTGGCATTTTGCATTATAAATACTGTTGAAATCAACTATCGAAGACGAGTGGTAGAAAACAGATCCTGAACGTTGTCACAAATTAGTTTCATCCTTGAAAACTAGCTTCATATTGGAAGAAATTCGAAAAAATGGCTTACAGAAGCTTCTAAAGTGGTTTTTTTTATTTAAAATTATTATTTTATTATTTTTAATATTTTATTTTTTGTGTTGGCTTCAAAGTTTTTACTCAAGCTGAAATACTAATTTCTTACATACCACTTTTTTCTGATAATTATAAAATAGCAAATCTTGTTTGTTTGACGTTACTTCTGAAAAACGTGCTTTAAGCAATGTAATAATAATAAAATAACGTTTAAATCCTTTTTATTTTTATCAAAGAATTTTTACTGCCCTTAAAATTTTTACTGAGACTATATAAATATACAATTTAAAAGCTACGTTTTGCGAGTAGATTAAAAGGAGAAAATAGTTTCATTTTTGAATGCGTAGGGAACACCACTTTTGAACGAAGTCGAGGGGAATTTCCAGTGGTGATTGTAATGATGCGTCCTATGTTTCAGGTTTAGGAGTAAAAAAAAAAATATATATATCTTCTCTTTTTTATTTTTATCGGACTTAAAACGTAGGGTGCATCACTTTCGAAGACCGCTGGACAGGTGACCGAGCGGTCAATGCATGTGTTTGATTGCGAAGCCAATGGTCGGGGATACTGAACTCGCTCGTGGCATTAGTGTTTCTCTCTCTCTCTCTGTCTGCGTAAATAGCTGACTTTTTGAAATTTAGTTTCTCAGGAACTATTTCGCCGATTTCACTTAAGTTATGTATTTTGCCATTAAAAACTATATTCTTTAAAAAGATGATAAAAACTGTATTCTTGTATGGAATTATCTTTGGTTAAGCGAATTTTATAATTGTGGGCAAAAATTTTTCAATTCGCATGAAAATTTCTCGATATACTCAAAAAGTAAAATTAACATCAAAGGAACCAAACTTTGGACCGCTCTCCTGACAAAAACTACGGAGTCCATATTTCCCAGATTGCTGCTACTCCCAATATTTTAGGGGTCAGAAATTCGAATCCGTCGAAAAAAGGTATGCTTATTAGGAGAAAGAACTTTTTTTTTGCGTCTGATTTCGTAACTTAAAATATCGTCTGCACTTATTAATTAGCATATTTGAGGTCAACTCCTCGAGCCATTAAGATTGAGTCCTACAACGTGAAGATCCAATCATTAGATCAAAAGTTATTCAGGGTGGTTCATGTTTTTTTGTTTTTTTTTTCCGCACTGAACAGCGAAGTAATATATTTTCCCGTTATCCAATTGCATGTTTAATTACACCTGATATGTTTTCAATAAATCAGATCGATATTATAGATTATTGCGAAATGTTATTATTATTTTTAATTTCGATAATTCTTCTAAATTAAAGATTAAAAATGAAAAGTGCTGTTTCGCTACTATTATTGTATAAAATAATCCTATGATACTACCATTTGTCTAACAAATCAATTGTTTGAATACTTGCCTTCTTTACATAATGGGGGTGTTCCTTTCCACTCTCCAAACAAGCACTGGACATTTGACGACGACTGCAAGAAATAGCCTTCCTCACATTCATAACTCACAAAACTGCTGTGAAGCTCAGAATAAGATTTAATTCTTCCATTTTCTGTGGAAGGCGGAGAAGTTACGCAGCTTGCTGTAAATGAAAAATAAAATAAATATGTATTATGGTAAATCTGAAAAACTGGTTGATTACGCTTAATTATCATAGTACAGCAGGCAAAAACGTCATTTAGATGATAATATGGGTTTCTCATATATTTTTGGCTAAAAATTACGAATCTTTGATTATTTTTTGTTTACCACGCACCATTTTCCCGAAATTCCAAGTTTGAGCTTGGCGACTTTACTTGTTTTAACTGCACTATATAACAACTCACGAAGAAAAGACGCTTCATTAACAGTCAGACCTTTACCGATTTGGCGGCAAATTTGAAAATTTTAGTGATTAAAACACATTTTTTTTAGCTTCAAAAACTTTATATACGTTCTTGAAGTTTCAAGGCTCTAGATACCTCCAAGAATTCACTAGACTTACGAGACTAGAAAGCTTAGAGACTTTTTTCCTAGAAAAATGGTACGTGGTTGATCATTTCGGTTTTGATACATGAATTAAAAGCATATTTTGTTGGCACAGACTCACGAAGTTTAAACTGAAAGACAGAAAAAACGTTCAAATTTGTTATGAAGAGCAACGAATAATTATTCACTAAACTTTAGTTAATGTGATAAATTATTAAATATTTATAAATTTGCAGGTTTATTTATATAATTTCCGACTTTTGTGAGGAATCTAATAAATTCTGATTATTCTGTGGAGTAACGAGATTAGAATTCCAAAAACTGAATGTTTTCAAATAATACTTAAAAAATTCGTTGTTAAGAATTAGAAGAAAGATATGACGACTGTTTAAATTTACAATAGTACTTCAGTAAAAGGAATAAAGCTGACGTGTATACCGGTCAATGGTCAATTTAACTTTGACAGAAAACATCAATGTAGGAAATACCAAGCAAACATATACCGGGCAATCACCATTTATTTAAAAGAAAATCATTAGTGAGGGGAATACAGAGCAAGTGCATGCAGAACAATAATTTGCACATTTCGGCCGGATTGTAATCCCAGTTAATCCAGTTATTTTCAAAATTAACCATGATAAATGTGATAAAAAGTGCATATTAATCATATTGTCCGGTATACACTTGTCTGGTATTTCCCACGGTGAAATTGTTGAATGTTAAGGGTCTTTTCTCTACCATGATATTTTTCTTGATCTGTCCTAAGTGGGAAATTCATACCCAATTTCAGGTAAAACATAAATCACCTCTATGGAAAAGAAGCTGGGAATTGAAGGGATGGCCAAAAAACAGTTTTGGTTTTCGAATAAAGAACTACAATAATACTATATAATATTTATTAGTTTATTTTCTTACTCAATCGGTTTTTGGTTGATGCATTCTTGTTTGAGTTCTGCATTGAGAGTTTTTGCATGTTCATATCATACTAGCTCTTCGTATGTCTTCCATTGAGACGCATTTTCCTTTTAATGGTAAAATATTCAGATATAATATTCCGGTAAAATATTCAGATAATAATCAGTAAGTGCAGGACTGGGCTACGAGGTGGATTTATTATTATATTCCACTGAAACTATAACATGTTTGAGACTTTCTCAAGGCCATGCTAAGGATCTGGTATGACATGTGCATACAAAAACTGACACAGCGTTTTCAAAAATGTTGTCAATTGTCATAGTCTGTACCGGGTAATCCCAGATTTTAAGCTACATCTTCAAAGTAAAAAAAAAAAAAATCAATTTTAGATAATTTCAAATAAGTCTTTGGCTCTTATTGGGCTCTAAATCTGCTCTTATTTGTGATTAATCAAATAACAAAGTGTGGTAGCGTATTTGTTTTCTCTAATGCAAAAATTAGTTTATGACTTAATAAGCATAGTTTTTATAAATTTATTTTTTAACAAAGATCCTAAAATTAAGACGTTAATTAGAGATTCAAAGATCTTAAATAGGGTGGACATGGTTGAACCTGCAATCAAATAATAAGCAATTTGAAGTAAATTGAAAGAAGGCGAATTTATTTCACTTATGTGAATATAAATCGATATAATTTTTGTAAAAATCTATTTTGAATTATTTATATGTGAAAATTTTGATCTCAAATATACCATAGAATCGTAAAGTTTCATATTATAAAGTGCATCAAATAATATGTGATTCAGAATTTTTTTTTTCTTCATATCATTAAACGATGGTTAAAAATACCTGCTTTACAAGGAGGGAATTTTCCCTTCCATGTGCCTTCATTACATACAAGCTTTTTTTCCGGCTCCATGACATCGTATCCTTTTTCGCACTCAAACTTGAATACCTCTTTATGATTATACATATTTTTTCTTCCTTTCACGAGTCCTGGGAATTGGATTCTATCCACATAACAACGCTCTAAAATGAAGAAGAAAAAAAATTGCATCACTTTTTTTTTCAGTTTCGAGTAATAGCGAAAACTTTTAAGTTTTATGTAATAAAAAAATGATTTTTAGTAGCTGTAAACATTCAACCTACTGTAAAATTCATATCTGTCTAATATCCAGCTTGATAAATATTTCTTGTATTGGATATCTATTTATAATTTTCTCAACACTGTGTTTTCGTGATCGGAATCTTGCGGCTTTAAGTCTAGTGGCTTCAGTTCAAGAGATTAGAAAAATAAACGTATCATTAAATCTTATCTTTAATTAGTAAATAAAAATGTGCGAAAAAAATCTTTTTTAAAAAAAATATTTAGTTTTAAGTTTTTATTGAAGAAAAAAAAATATGTCAACAAAAATATTCATTCTTAGGAGAAGTTTTTCTAAGAACAATATTAAAAGAGGTCATGCGTTAAAAAGCCTTGTAAAATTATAAGAAGCATGAGACCCTCTGCCTATTCAATGTTTACTTTTTCAATATTTTTATTTTATTCCTATTATTTAATTTTTATTCAATATTTTTATTTTATTTAATTCCATTCAGCCCCATTATTAAAGAGATTTATCACCTTCACTCAGTTTCCCTTACGTATGTTCTGCTCAAGCGCAGTAACGACATAACAATATCTGTTCTCTAGATATATTTTGTGCAAAATATTTGTTCCCGAACTGGGATGAGATGTGGAAATGCCAAATTTTATAGTTAAATGAAGGAACCCTTCGTCAAATTACGAGCAAGAATATTAAGATTTTCGATTTTAATCACTTCAATTATATTTTAATGGCAAAAAGAACTAAAATTGTCTTACTGTCAGTGCATGTAGGCGGAATTCCTTTCCAAGTTCCAAAACGGCAAGTGACATTTCCATACTTTGTTTTCTTGAAATAGTTGGCACAATAGTAAACAACGTAACCACTATGCTCCCTGTTGATAGTTGCTGCTCTGCCGTTTAGCATATCTGGAGGTTGAGATCTACATTTTGCTAGAAATAATAAAGGCAAGTTGTAGCCTATTTCAATTAATTTTAATATTGGTTTAAATCATATATCGAAGTTAAATGAATCTACATTTATAGTAAACTATGAGCAATCGTGATCAAATTTGAAAAAAAAAATGATACGTGTTCTTAATTTCTTATTTAAATTAAGGAACTATATTGATGAATGCCAGAGCTAAATATCCTTGGTGGTAGACGGATAATGAGTTAGAATCCCTTCGCTTCCGTGCGAGGTTTTCATGGTCCATCTCTCCATGTAACGCAAATGTATGCTAGTTCCATCAAAAAAAGTCCGCCACGAAGGCTAATTTGTTCCAGTGCTTGATTCAGGAATTCCCTTGTCTTCGCATTTGAGCATTGCTACTCTTAAACACAGAATTGGGTTGGCTTTCCAACGCCGAATTTAAAATAAAATAAAATTAGCCTACAATATACGCATAAATAAATGGCCTGAATTTTAGAAATTTTTTTTAAAAATCTTAATGATACCTGGTTCGCAAGTGGGTGTTTCAAGCCATTGTCCCTTTTCGCAGATTACCTTCTCTTCTTGCTTATTCCTTCCCAATGGTTCATACTGATGGTCACACTTTAAATACAGTTCCTCGCCATCTTTGAAAGATGTTCCTACGGGCAGCTGAAAAAGAATAACGGCTTTATAAGAATTTCATAAAAAAGATTTTACAAAAAAAAGTTAGACTTCCTTCATGATGGGTTGCAATCTAATTTTAAATATTTTTTGAATAAACTTTTGAACGTCAGTCTCAACACAGTGTGGGCTTTTCAGAAGATGAAACACTCATTTGAAAGGCAAGACTCTGTGAAGCAAGATTATAATTACGCTGCTCAAACCAATTAGTTAAACATTGTGAATTCGGTGTAACACAATTCGACAGCATTAAAAAGATGAGATTAAAAATTAAAATTTGAATTTTAGTATACGAATTTTGTCAGCGATGTTGAAAATTATGCGTTTAGATAAGGGGTGAAAAATGACTAGCAGCATTTATTCTGAGAGAGTAGATAATAAGATAAATAATTAAGAAAAAAACTATTTGACACGCATAGGGTTGAATTTGAATATTTTGTGTGATTCCTCATTTCTATTTGAATATTTTGTGTGTATCCTCAGTGACATATGACTTAGCTAAATCCGCAGTCTGAGGGGCCATCGGTCATTTAAAGGCGGATCAAACAAAATTCGTAGTCGGGCAGTGTCATTTCCGATATATCGAATCGGTTTATGAAACTGTAAATGTGCGCATAAGATCGGGTCAAGGCAACAACACAAAATGAGAATAGATATTTAGCATTAACGGCCTGATGAAACTGCTTGATGAATGACATTTTATTGCAACGGTACCTTCAGAAGACTACCTATACCAGAGTTTCGACAAAAACTGCTAGACATTTATTGCACTATGTGGGTTGCTATGCTCAAAGACCTAAGAACTATGATTTATTGACTTGAAACCCATGTGCTGCTTTCAGAGAATTGGCATAGAGCATTTTAGATGGCGTCGAAATGAATGGAAAAGCATGCTTCTCAAGGAGAAAAAAAAAGAAAAAAAAAAGACCCAATTCTGAGTAAATCCTGACAAATAACGGAGTACATTGTACACAGAATTTGAATTATCCAACATTTGTGCTTGAAAATGTCCGATTTGGTGGAGGTAGGAAGATGGTTTGAGTTCATATTACTATCAATGGACACTACGACTTGCGCATTCTTAAGAATGGGGCATAACGACTTTTCTGTTTAGGTATGACATCATCAGACCTATTGAGATCCCCGGCACTTAAGCGCCCGGAATCCCTAAAATATCTCCCTAAAAATTATTTTAGAATTTCAATTTTTTAAAGTGTATAAATTGTACAAAATTGTTTACATTTTTACAAAAATAAGAAAATTTGAATTTTTGAATGGTTTTAAAAATGGTAAAAACGCATCTACCTACGATTAATTTTTAAGTTTTGAAAATAGTTTAAAATTTTAAAATATTTCACGCAATTTCTTAAAAAAACTGAACACAATCAATTTTAAACACAATTAAAATTTTAAAATTGTTGAAAAACTACTTCTCAATTTATAATTCGCTATTTTTGTTAACACTAATTTTAATAATAATTCCATCTAACTATGTTTTAAACAATAATATAAAAAAGAAACTTTATATTAACTACTAAAGAAAAAACTACTTGTAAGAAATGTATGTTAATTAATTCAAATTTTGTTTTATTTTTTAAAGTTATTTTATATTATATATTATACTTGTTATTAAGTATTTATCACTTTTTAAAATTCATCTTACAAAGTTTCTTAGCTAAGAAAACAGCACGATTAAGTTTTAATCTAACATAGCAAACAATATTATAACATATAGTAATATCATTAATATTTCTCCAGATATTGCGAATTTTTGAAAGCATTTGCAAGAAAAATTTTAAAACATGTCGAAAAATGAAATTAAAATTGAGAGAAAAGTGCTGCATCACAGTAATAATAAAAAAAATAAAAACGTTTTCCTATTTTTAACTTTCCAATTTTATTTTAACTTATTTTCACCAGCTATGATAATGTTAAATCACTATAATACTTCTGATAGTATCCTAAATTTTTTCCCCAGCGTATCATTGCATTTAAGGAAGATCTGACAATTTCAATTGAAAAAGACTAAATTATTTCATCAAAAAACTAATAAGGTGTTAAAATTTTTTGTCCTATTTATCAAATCGTTTTAATATAATCTTTCATAACCACTCTTCTCTAAGAGCAATTGTATGTTATTAACAAAATTAACCCAAAACAAGCTACAGAAATTATAAGAATATATCGAGTTTTTTTTTTTTTTTTTTTTTTTTGAAAACATCATGAGTAAAAATACAGTGGCTCTCAAAAGTGTATGTTTTTTTTTTTGTTTTTTTTGTTTTTGAAAACATTATGAGTAAAAATACAGTGGCTCTCAAAAGTGTATGTTTTTTTTTCTTTTGAAAACATCATGAGTAAAAATACAGTGGCTCTCAAAAGTGTATGTTTTTTCTTTCTTTTGAAAACATCATGAGTAAAAATACAGTGGCTCTCAAAAGTGTATGTTTTTTCTTTCTTTTGAAAACATCATGAGTAAAAATACAGTGGCTCTCAAAAGTGTATGTTTTTTTTTCTTTCGAAAACATCATGAGTAAAAATACAGTGGCTCTCAAAAGTGTATGTTTTTTCTTTCTTTTGAAAGCATCATGAGTAAAAATACAGTGGCTCTCAAAAGTGTATGTTTTTTCTTTCTTTTGAAAACATCATGAGTAAAAATACAGTGGCTCTCAAAAGTGTATGTTTTTTTTCTTTTGAAAACATCATGAGTAAAAATACAGTGGCTCTCAAAAGTGTATGTTTTTTCTTTCTTTTGAAAACATCATGAGTAAAAATACAGTGGCTCTCAAAAGTGTATGTTTTTTCTTTCTTTTGAAAACATCATGAGTAAAAATACAGTGGCTCCCAAAAGTTTATGTTTTTTTTTTTTGAAAACATCATGAGTAAAAAAAATACAGTGGCTCTCAAAAGTGTATGTTTTTTTTTTTTTTTTTTTTTTTTTTTTTTTTTTTTTGAAAACATCATGAGTATAAATACAGTGGCTCTCAAAAGTGTATGTTTTTTTTTCTTTTGAAAACATCATGAGTAAAAATACAGTGGCTCTAAAAAGAGTATGTTTTTTCTTTCTTTTGAAAACATCATGAGTAAAAATACAGTGGCTCTCAAAAGTGTATGTTTTTTCTTTCTTTTGAAAACATCATGAGTAAAAATACAGTGGCTCTCAAAAGTGTATGTTTTTTTTCTTTCGAAAACATCATGAGTAAAAATACAGTGGCTCTCAAAAGTGTATGTTTTTTCTTTCTTTTGAAAGCATCATGAGTAAAAATACAGTGGCTCTCAAAAGTGTATGTTTTTTCTTTCTTTTGAAAACATCATGAGTAAAAATACAGTGGCTCTCAAAAGTGTATGTTTTTTTTCTTTTGAAAACATCATGAGTAAAAATACAGTGACTCTCAAAAGTGTATGTTTTTTCTTTCTTTTGAAAACATCATGAGTAAAAATACAGTGGCTCTCAAAAGTGTATGTTTTTTCTTTCTTTATAAAACATCATGAGTAAAAATACAGTGGCTCTCAAAAGTGTATGTTTTTTTTTTTTTTCGAAAACATCATGAGTAAAAATACAGTGGCTCTCAAAAGTGTATGTTTTTTCTTTCTTTTGAAAGCATCATGAGTAAAAATACAGTGGCTCTCAAAAGTGTATGTTTTTTCTTTCTTTTGAAAACATCATGAGTAAAAATACAGTGGCTCTCAAAAGTGTATGCTTTTTATTTCTTTTGAAAACATCATGAGTAAAAATACAGTGGCTCTCAAAAGTCTATGTTTATTATTTTTTATTTATTTTTTTTTTTTTTGAAAACATCATGAGTAAAAATACAGGTGGCTCTCGAAAGTGTATGTTTTTTTTTTCTGAAAACATCATGAGTAAAAATACAGTGGTTCTCAAAAGTGCATGTTCACTTAAAACTTTCAATATTTCAATAAAATATTGCTCTATTCATTAATTAAAATGAATATTTCAGAATCTAACCTTTTTCGATGTATCATTAGTAAGAAACTACTAATGATATCACTTCGAAATTTTTTGGAGAAATTTGAGGTTATATCAGTTGTATATGCTGTGATAATGTTTACGAGTTAAGAGAAACACTTTTTGAGTTATGAAAGATTTTCGCTCAAAAATGAAGAATGTTTTTAAAAATTAAAAGTTCTTTGCTCATAATTTTATAAATAAATTTCTAATAAAGATATGTAATGACAGTTATCACAGTGTAAACATGTATATGTAAATATTCTGTGAAAAAAATAAAACTAAAGCAATATCTTGTTTAGATGCTGAGAAAAGGTACATCGAAAAAGGTCAGTTTTTAACATTATTGGTATATGCCCTACCGTCTCTCTTTAATCTAAGAATTAACATTTTTGTTTATTTGCATAAAATGCACGAATTGAGCCTATTTTTCAATTTAATTACCTACATCATTACAATTTTCGACAATACATCATTACAATTTAATTGCCTACCTGTTCGTTGCTTCATTTTTCTCAAAATGTTAACCATCTATGCGAAAAAAATGTTTTCATGCGTAGTTGACATTTAAAATCAAAACATCACCTAAGTGTTTTGAGTTGTATTATTAAATTTATGGTAAAGGTTATGGAATAAATCCTATAGAAATTTTTAAAAATAAAGTTTCTATACTGAGATGCTTTGAGTGGTGGTGGAAATTACTGGTCTTTCACTTTTTTTTAAAAAATTTGAAAGTAATTTTGCACTTAATGAGTGAAACAATGAGATGACAGTTTACTTTGTTTAAGCGCACATTTTCCATTAAAAAAAATTCAATTGAAGCAAATTGCTTTATGCTGTTATAGAATATTAGTTTACTGTTTTGCAAACACGAAATTATCGTTTAAATATATTTTTGAAAAAAAAATTTTATCATGGAAAACTGAAGTGGCCTGGAAACTTTTAAAGTGCAATAGTGGCTCAAATTTTGATATTTGTTGACAATCTCCAGAAAATCCTGGTACCAAAAATTCTCGTGAGAATGATTCTTTTATTCAGAGTGTTTAATGAACCTCTTACTTATACAATTATGCAATTGTTAGTTTATAAAGTAGTTAGAGATTAAAAGCATATTCATAGGCAAACAAAAAAATATATATGCTCTATGTTTGCAATAAGATACGTAATTTTTGCCCTTTGAGTATATTTCATACTAAGTTTTAAGCTGACATGTTTCGAAAACTTAATATTAATATTACATTGAATGTAAATACATAATGTAAATTATGGGGAAATTATTTCCTTGTTTTACCTCAGAGTATACTTTCTGTCTACTCCATTTTTTTGTCGCATATCTTCCAACTTTTCCATGTTGCACATCCGGCACTATACATGGCTCTGTAAACACAAAAAAATGTTAGTTTTTATTTTTAGAATTCTTAATACAATTTGAAGAAAAAAAAGTGGAAATAAATGGGAAAATGGAAATACTTGTGGCTCTACTGATCGGATTTTGCATACGCTAATTAATTAATGCATGAGGAAAACTGTCAGATGTTTGAACTCTTAATTTCGTTCTGTTTACATTTTGCCATATCTCTGAAACTATAAGTAAATAAAAAGAAAATTTTCCCCAATTTTAAGACTCGTAAGCCCAAAAATAATGATCTAAATGTAAAAATCTTAAAATAGGATCGTTTCAAATAACTTAAATGGAACCTATAATAAAACAAATATAAAAACAAAGCCTTAAATATATATAGTTATATTATGCATCTAATGCACAAAAAGAAGTAGAATTAAATTTCCCATATTAATCATTATTATAATGTGGCTTTTGTTTCGATCAAAATATGTAAAGTTTCAAATCTAAAATGTGTGACATTAAAAAACATAATAAAATTTATTTACCCACACATTTTGGTGTTGGAAAAGTCCATTCACCAATCTCCAGGCACTTAGATGTGGTTGATCCCACTAGTATTCTCTCATCTTCGCACCTGTAAATGGCGATACTTCCAACTCTAGGATTTCCCCCCAACAGTTCAACAAAACCATGCTTTGGCGCACTTGGCATCTCACACTGAGCATCTATGAAATTAGAATACAAATTATTATACAAGACAACGAGAATACGATGTATGTATATAATATTTTTCATTACCATCTTCTTTGACTTTGATTTTAGTGAAACTGCTCTGCTACAGAAACGAAAATCAAGTTACTAAAGTTATCACGCATTATCAAGAAGTTATCCCATTGAGTTTATATAGCATGTAGTTAAAGTATAAAACTTTATAGACAGGACAGGAATATTACGGAATCAGTTGAGTTGGTAATTGTGTAGTTTTTTTTTCTTTCTTCCTTGTCTTTGCAATCACTGATGATGATACTTTGTTTGTAGTATTGATATAGCTTTAAACTTTGTGCTAATTTTGCTTTTCTTTTATGTGTTACTGGCAATGTAATGTTTGCAAAGTTTGGAAGAATAATGACGTATTCTAACCATAGTTACTATTGAGAGGTATAATAACATCGTTCAACAACTTTTATGAAATGTGAGAAAATTTAAAAATCTCAATTTTGTTGGTACTGTAGCATTGGAAACGTAAATGATGACACTTCAAGGTCTTTCGCAATCATCATATTAAAAAAAATATTTTTAGAATCTTTGTAAAATATTAGCTCAAAAAATTTAGTTACAATAAGTCGCAAACTTATATTCTAGAAAGAAAAAAAAAACTACTGGAATAACTGGAAAAGCTGGAATGCAAAGTTTTTTTTGAGTCATTTCAAATTATTACTATTTTCCCGGAAATAAGATATCTTTATTATTTTAGACCTACAATGGTGATAATTTTTAGCAAGGATTTTAAAAATGCACATTGAGGGTAATAATTACAGAGGTCCTTGTGTTTAAAGTCATACTGGTATCTCAAAACTCGAATCTATTATTGCTCTGAACGCCTCAGTTTAATCTCTCTTTTTGAAAAAGAGACAACAGATATTATCGTAATTACCTAGGCATAATGGTTCAGGTCCGGTCCATGTACCATTTTCAGAACAAGCTCTTGTCTGATAGTTCTTAAGAATGAATCCTTTTTCACATTCATATTTCAACTGAGATCCGTATTCTAGAGAGGTAAAGAATACTCTTCCATTTTCAGGATGGAAGGGTTGATCGCAAAATATCTCTGGAAAGATAATCAGATTTATTGAAAATATTTAATAGAAGTATTATATGAATTATTATATGAACAGAAGTATATATTAATTATGTAAACGAAATACTACATCATAATATTTCTCTTTATTATACCATTGCATTAATTTAAATAAATGGAAAGGTTGTGCAAAAGTTTTCAAGCATTGTACACCACACCAAGCCATTTTAATAACTTTTTAACTACTTTGATTTTGAGTTTCTACCCAGATAGACTCACAGATACAACCTTCATGCTTGATTGAATGGGTTTATTTCTTTTCATGAATATAATAATTATTTGCTTACATGAGTTACCTAATGGTTGCAGCAAAGATACGCAGTTGTTTGCAATCTTTAACCCTAATATTTTGTTGTGATATAAATAGTACCTTTATGAAGAAAAAAAAGTTTAAAAGCATTTTGGTTTAGACAGATTAGATATTTTCTAGTGTCAAGACCACTTAAGTTTATATACAATTTCACATTAAAGCATAAATTGAGTTTCATATAATCTCTTGAGTTTTCATATAATTTAAGATTAAAATAAAAAAATATTAATATATTGTGATGAACACCATTCTTAAAATTTATCTTCTTACAGCAGGATAAATTTTAAGAATGTTACCTATCCTTCAATTTAAAAAAAAAAATTTATGGTAATGTCAAGCTTTCGTGAGTGAAACAATGAAATGACAGTTTTTTTTTTTTTTTTTTTTTTTTTGAAATGACAGGTTTTTTTTTTTTTTTTTTTTTTTTTCGCACATTATCCATTTAAAAAAAAAATCACTAGAAAAAATTTCTTAACGCTGTTCTAGAACATTAGCTTACTGTTTTGCGAACACAAAATTATCATCTGAATACATTTTCTTATAAAATCCTCATTTTAAATACTTCTAATTACCTATTATTTTTAGATTATGCAGAATATTTCAAAATATAGTCGAGAATTCCATGAGGGTGATAAAAGGCATTAAGAGGTTGAAAACTTACCATCGAACATGGAATTGGAAATCACCCTGGCAGCAAAAAAAATATGGGCCCTCATTGGATGAACATTCACGAATCTTGACTCAATAAGGGTTCAAAAGGTTATTTACCCTATATAGAATTGTCAGATTCACCCTATATTTCATATTCATTACTCAGCCAATGTAGGCCATTCTAGAACCAATAATAAAAAAAATCTAGATATATTGTCCCTCGTTGCATGTTCTTATCTTACTCATATTGACCCAATTTTAAGCCCAACTTGGGCCAAGGTAAAATTATTGCTATGTTTATGTTTGGAGGGTATGTATGCTATGTAACTATGTATGGAGGGTTGAAATCGTGAAAAACGTTCGAAGGTTTTGAATCAGAAGACGAAAGGTAAAGGTAGTTGAATTTTGTCCTAATCAAATTTAACACTCACCGGAAAATCTCGCGAATCGTTGTAGCTTTGGTGGACACTGGAAAAACTTCTGGCATCTTACGCTAGAGATTCTCAATAACTTTTTTTCGTATGGAACGCTAAATAATTGCCTTTCTTTTAGCGAAATCTCGATTTCATGAATAAAAATCATTAGCAAATGTAAATATATTAACGAAACCATTCATTCTGAAAATATTTAATGTGATTAATGAAAACTTTGCTTAGTGGTACCAATAATACTTTTAAAATTACATTCCATTTTAGGCAATTAAATTCGAAGGGTTGAAGTGACAACTTCTAATTCTGAATTAGTTTTTGGTGAATGCAAATTCTGAAAATGAATCTAAAATTAATTTTCTTTAATATGGAGAAGAAAAAAAGATTTGTTATAAACATTGGGAATGGTTATCAGGAAGATTTCATAACTCACCGAACTCCTGTCTGACCCTTTTTTGGAACAACTTTTGAGAACCGCTGTTACCTTATTATGAGGTAGCGAAATCTCGAATTATTTAGATGATCTTGTATTACATTCCAGTAATTATCTAGTGGGACACTGCATGCTAAGATAAACAAACCGGAGACATGATACTCTTCAAATGATGTCTCAATACTTACTTTCACAGGATGGCAGAGATCCACTCCACCTTCCACTCACTTGACAGTACCTAATGCCAGATCCTTTCAACTCATAACCGTCATCGCATTCGAAAGACACTTGGTTGGGAAAAGTGAATCGAGAACCGATTCGATGTGCATTCAACACGAATCCAGGATCTCCACAAGATCTAGCTAAATAGAAAACCAAAATTTAATATCACTGATGATAAATGATATCCTGAAAATTTTTTTCTTTCTTTAGAAAATGCACGGCTACGTAAAAAAATAGGGTTACTAAAACGAAGATTTCTTTTGTAACTAATAGTTATTTTTATGTGTTCTTAGTATCAAAAGTTTTAAAAAAAAGTGTGATGGCTAATATATACCCTACTGCTCATTAAATTAATGCACCTATTGTTTTAGTTTTTTTCGATAGGTACTTAAAGTAATAAACTTAGATGTGAATGTAGTCTTTATTTATACATAGTTTAGCAGACACGATTTGTTAAAAATCTTTCCTTCTTATTAGTAAGCATACTTTGAAAGCGATCACGCCACTATACTCGGAGCATTTCGTTTTTTTGTTAATTCAAAATTTCGGTTCAAATGCTATTTCAATTGTAATACATCGTTTTCCATAGATAATTTTGGCTTATAATATTCTAATGCACCTGTCAAAATGATTTCAGAGTGATCTAATAGGATGGCTATAGTTTCTGGGATGGCCAAACCATATTTTGATCTCTTTTACATTATATAGTGCAGTGATCAAAAACAACATGTATTGTTTAAAAAGTTCCGTTTTGAGGTAACATATCCAAATGATACTTTTACTTCTTCTAACGACCAAAGTTTGATACAGAAATAAATGGAAACAGCTTTACAGCCGAAAGCCATCTGGACGTTGTACTATCCCATTTTGTATGTTTTGAACGCAAAAGTGAGGGGGAAAATGAAGGTGCATAGAAATTAATGAGTGATATAGTGTGCTTCGACGTCATCCCATCTGGGGCTTAGATCAAAGATGGCTTTCTGACTTAACTATTACTCCATAGTCATGTGGCCCAAGAAACTCATAAATATCGTTAAAATTTCAGTTGAAATATTCTCAACCATATCTTCCATATAATCCTCATTCAAAGCTTTCGGATTATCAATTGTTAAGCATCCTGAAAAAAAAAAAAAAAAAAAAAAAAAACATCTGCCTGTAACGTTTCTATATTTTGGAAGAGATGATCTCTGCTCAGTTTTTTGGACTGCTAATAGAGAACAATCTAAAAAATGGCCAAAATGACACTCGACAAAAATACAACTAGTATGTATTTAGACATTTTTTTTTCTATCAGGTTCCCAAACTTTTATCTTATTAAACAAAATTGTGGTTAATTTTTACTTCAAATAAGAAATACATTTTTGCTACTTTTATCGTTATCGCCATGAAAGAAGCGCCATTGCAAAAAACAAAGAATGGGGTAAAAAGTTGTCGCAACTAGATAGTTGCAAACGATGTCTCGCGTGAGTCAGCCAATGAGGTTTGACACACACACACACGCGGGACGTCGCTTGCAAGCATCCAAATTGATCTTATTCGAAAATTGATTCAGGGTGGTAATGAACCTAAGGCTTAATGCTGAATAGTTTACACACCAAGCACAACCACGCGATTAGACACAACCATGCAATTAGTTGAAAGTACCTATTTGAGTCCTTTGGGAAAGATATGATCATCCCCCTAATAAAAGTTCATTTAGTATCAAAAGCAGAAAAATTACCGATTTAACGTGGATGCGTGGCACAAAACAAATGAGTTGTTTTACAGATGATAAATTCTCGCATTGCCAGTTAGGAAACTATTGGGGTTATTAGTATAAGTGACATAAAATAGATAAAAAGGCAATAAAAAACATACGAATGCACATGATATCTGGATCCGTCCATGTTGGCTTATCACCTTCTTTAAGTACAACACAACGAGAAATGTGATTTGCACCATCTGTTGAGTACCCAAATTCGCAGGAATACGTTAATTCCGTCCCGACTTCATATTCAGTACTCCTCTTACCGTCTACAATGGTATTGCTTATAACAATTGGAATTCCACAAGTGTCATCTGAGCCTGTCCAGAAGAAAAGAAATTTATTTAAATAAATGAACATTTTCTTTTATCAGGACTTCGCCTATTTTACCATAAGTGAATTTCAAATCAAATCGAATCAAAAAATTTTAAGTGGTGCATCGTAATTGTCGCGTATTATGACTTTACGATATCTTTTATCGTGTCTTGGAAAAAAAAAAAAAAAAACTAGTATATTACTTCGTACATATAAACACAAATTAAAAAAAAAAAAAAAAAGGCTCACTCATGATTGTGGGAATTAGAGACTTCGGATAGTTATTGTTTATGCTATTGTTAATAATATAGTTAATAGGCACCCGTAATATAAATGTACGTAAGATTAGGGCCGGGATAACCTGGTCAGTAGAGCACTGGGCCCATGTCCGAGAGTTCGTGGGTTCGAACCCTGCCGGCCTAAAACTCCCCGTGCAGTAAAGTGACTGATGCACGCTAAATGTGTCGAGTCGCAAAAGTCCTAAATGTTCCCATAACAAATCAATACCTCTGGAGGTACTGGATTGGAGATCGATCGTTCTCTGATTCAGGTCAAAATTACGATCTGTGGATGAATGAATGGGTCCGCCCTATAAACGGGTGCGACGTGTGTGTGGCTAAAGTTGGCTTCTTAGCCATAGGATGGCGCCACTGAAATAATAAGAAACGCACACTCTGCCTTAAATCTGCTCGATTTCACCAAGCAGGCTTGCCCATGTGGTAATGGAATAAGAAAGAACAACGTTTAATAAGATTCAGATTAAACTCAAAATGTCTTTGTGTAATGTTTTTGGATGGTTCATCTGAATTTTCTCGTATAATGACTTCAAGGTATTTTTTTTTTATCGTGTTTTCTCTTTTTGCTAAAAATATCAAACCAATATATTACTTCGCACATATGAACACAATAAATTTTTTTAAAAAAATGGCTCACTCATGATTGTGTGAATTAGAGACGGATATTTATTGTTATGCTATTGTCAATAATATAGTTAATAAACACCCGTATTATAAATGTACCTTAAATTAAGATTCAGATCAGTCTGAAAATGTATTTGGGCAATGCTTTTAGATGGTGCATTGTAATTAATCTCGTATTATGATTTCCAAAATCTGTTCTTCTTAACTTTAATATTAGTCGACTTTGCTCATCAATATATCGTGCCAATATAGTTCGTGTTGAAGGATTTATTTATTTATTTATTTATTATTTTTTTTTTGGTTATTATTTAAGCATAGTTAAATTGCTAAACTTCTGCATCTGTTGTAAATAATATAAAATAACATAAAATAATAATTAAAAGAAACAAGTAAATAAATAAATAAAAATCACAAAAAAACTAGGGCATAAACGACCTGAGCTGTATCTTTAAAGGATAACAATGAAGCACAAAATTAATTTGGTTCATACGTTCATCTTCAAAGACTTCTCCTGAATTTTTTATCACTTCAGATGTATCTTGAATCGTTGGAGTTTCAAATTCCTGATCATTTTCATTTTTAGACCCAGGATTTTGTTCAGTTGTTTCATTGCTCAAAAGGGATTCTAAATCAGGTAATTCAACACTTGGTACTTCATCAACTATAATAGAAAACAGCAAATAATCAGCGAGTCTTGCATTTTTATACATATTAATCTTCGAGGTGAACAAAATAGTTTTTTTTCTTCAAATCTGCATAAATTATTTTATAAGTAGTTAAAAAAAAAGAATTAACTGCCATTCCATTACTTTTTATATTCAGTTGCTAAAAAATAGAAGGGGGACCGGAAAGTAATGTAACCTTTCAATGGCGGATCGAAAATAAATCGAAATGGATCGAAAAAAATGAATTGATTTTTATGACAAAAAATATTTAATGCTCCGAAACGACATTACTTTCCGGTATCCCTAATACTCTAAAAGCGTATAAAATATCAAAAAAAAAGAAAAAAAAAATTACTGGATTGTTTTCAGTTTAAAATTGTAATTATAGAATTAAGTAGTTCCTCTTGGGAAATAGAATGGCAGTCGTGTTGTGACATATAATATTTTTTTCAAACATGTTTTTACATTTTACATCCTTTTCACTAATTTGCTTTCGAGTCGATTAAGGTGGAATCATGGAATAATAAAGCGATAGCTTTTCAACTAGCTAGGAAACTCACATCTTTACTAAATTCAAGTTTCAATCATTTCTTAACCGGTATAAGCAGAATTTATCAAAATTTCGATATTTTTCAAATTAGCTAGTGAGCTCAAACTTTAACTAGAGCTCTATATTGAATGTCAATATAGGTATATTACAAGTATATTCAATTAAGATAAACAGTGAGATATTTAAAATCTTTATTGCGTTCATTTCGCATATTTGAAGCTTTTGCTATGTTAATAATAATAATAGAAGATAATGAATGATTACGTGATTTTTACAACCTTACATTGTTCGCTAACTATTTATAGTTTTTTTCTATAAATATAAGAAAATAATAGCATATAGATTTTTATGAAATGAAAAATTTTTCATGAACAACATAACAGAAAATTTGCACAAATCAATTTCGACTTTAAAAATAAGGATTTTTTTTGTTAGTTAGACATTTATTAATATGTAGTTGTAATCAATTGATGAAGCTGATGAAGAAGTTATATTTTTTTTTCTGGATTTTTATTATTATTATTTTTTTATAAATAATTTTCTTCTTTTTTATTATTCTGTAATTTTTTCTGTTTTCTCTCCATTTCGATTTCATGAAGGCATTATACTGTGCAGTATCGATTAATTTTATAAATAAAGATTAAATTTCTCACTAATTAGCGATAATAAATACGCGAAGGAATTCTTTTATTTATGTGAAAGAGATTATTGAATGTTCTCATCTATTAAGGAGGACTAATCTACATTTAAAATATAATTCTATTTAGATTTCGGTTTAAGATCCCATAATTTTATTTCGCTATCATTGTAGATGTTACATATGTATATATTTATCATTTGTATAAGAAAACCCAAATCCAAGGTTATATATTAAAATGTAAAGCTATATGTCTCTAAAATATCACGTTGGATTGACAGGTTCTATATCTCCAAGACAAAACTGCGAATGAAATAATTGTGTAACCAGTTTTTAAGTTTTATATTAAAAAACTGACAACTTTATTTTCCAAGCGGCTGTAAATGTTAAACACTGGCGGCTATTTCATACCATATGCATAAAGGTTAAACTCATTTGTAAATCCATTGCAGATGCATCGTTGATAATGTTTCACATATAATGTATGTTTTATGTTGATTTCAACAAAACCAAACTCAGGTCGGCAAAGCTAATAGTTAAGAAATTAGGAGAGCTTCATAGAAACATTAATTGCACTTTTTACGCATAAAACCCTTAAAACTTCGAAATTTTTAGTTCCATTGAGCTAATTTTGATTTCATTAGATTTAGTGTGAAAAACCTCGTTGAAAACAATACCTAACTTGTCTAGACAGCAATATCAGACGTGTAAATAAGTATAAATCCTACACTGTAACTTTTATATAAAAAGCCTTTATAGCTTTAATAATTTATAAACCGTTAATCCAATCAACTTTTTGTCTTATTCGATTTAGGGTAAAAAATACGCAGTAAACAATATTTTATCAATCCAGACAGCAATATCAGACAAGTACATATATGTATAGGTTAGAAAATGTGTTTTTTTAAAAATAAAAACCCTCATAAATTTTAAACAATTAGTCTTATTGACTTAAATTCAGTCTATTTAGCAATTGTTCAGTTTACTACAAGTTAAAACGAGCGATTCAGTTTAAAACAATATATAAGAAGCAGTATATAAGAAACAATATGAAGAAATAGTATATAAGAAACAATATGTAAGAAACAGTATGTAAGAAACAATATATAAGAGACAATACATCAGTTGTCTAGATAACAATGTAAAAAGAGTAAATAAGTTGAAGTAAAAAATTGTACTGTTTTTTTACATGAATTCTTAAAATGTATAAATTATTAGTCCTATCGACTTCGGTTTGATTTTAATTGATTCAGCATCAAAGGAAGATTGGTAACAATATCTCATTTGGCGAGATAGCAATACTCAAGTTTCACCCCCCATTTTGACTCCTCTCCCCTCAGCAAACAAAATATGGCAACTTCATGCTCACCTGGGGGGATGGGGATAAACTTCAAATATTCATATTGTATTTAAACCAATTTTTTTATTTTTATTTTTTTTTTAACAATTCCCAACTTTTAGCTAATTATTTCCGTGTTCAACTACTTAGTAACTGGGATAGTTAGTTATTTTACTTAAACTTAATGATAAATGCGTAGCTGACTAAAAAGAATAGAGGGGAAAAAAAGGTTGAGGACAATATGGAGATGACCCCATCAATAACAAGTTTCACTTTTGATTAGAAGTGCTATCTTAAACATAGAGAAAGTTATTATTTTTACGTACTGTTTTGACTGAGAGAAGCGGACAACAAAGACAGAAGAACCACCAGAAGCATCCTCATAATGATGCTTCCGCCGAAAATGAAATTAAAATTTCCGGAACTTCAGCTGATTTAACTAGAGATAGGAAGTGAAAATACAAAACATCCAGTCATAATCAGAGATGTCATGCTTTTTTTTTTCTTTTCTTCTTGGAAGACTTGATTACGAGTGTCGTGACCTTAACCAATAAATCGGTTTAGATTCGATATTAGTTTCACGTGACGCGCTTTAGGAGTGTTGCATAATTTCATAAAGTGGGAATCGTAATATAAAAATTAAATATAAGAAGATTCAGTAAAGAAAAAAAAATACTTTTTGAATTTTCCCCCCTGTTTTTTGTATTTATAAAATATATATCTTTTATGAGAAAAAACGAAGTTTTTCATCTACTATTGTCAGTATCAAAATTTAAAATTATTATACGATGACTCAGATTTTTTTAAAATTTTATTTCTTCCGAAAGAATTCTTTTAGCAAAATATTTAATATTAAAATTTTATGACATTGTCTTTTTAGAACAAAATTCTAAAATCTTGCGTCAGCTTCACAATACTTAGTTTAAAATTTATAAGCAAAATATGTATTAAAAATAATGAATTAAAATTTTTCTTTATTGTTCCAAAAAGAAAAAAAAACGAATTCAAAGATAAATAAAACAATGCATATAGTATATATGGATTCCGGAAGTATTTCAAGTATGAAGGGGAAAAAAAATAGCTATTTTAAAAAAATGTCTCTGATATTTAAATTTTTATCTCGTTTGATTTCTTTTAATTCAACAAGATAAAATTCCTTTTACTGTGCAGGATATTTAAACCATTATTAGGAAGAAAAAAAAAGGAATGTATATTGTTATTGAATATGTATTGTAGGTGAATATATATTGAACAATAATATCGTATCCATTTATCAGTCATTATCTTACATTTAGCCTTACTTGCTCATTTCACCTATCTGAATCACAATGTGGACATGTAGAGATTGGCATTTTCCTTTTTTATAAACCAAATACTATCAATTTAAATTTTATTTGAAATTTTAAAGAAATTTAATTATCATCGACTACTGTATTTTTTCCCCATCACTTAGGACAGCCATGATTTTACACTGTGTCATTTTGAATACTAAAATAAAGTTCAATGCTTAAAATAAAAAATATATTACCCTGAATAATTTTAGTTATAATGATCAGATTTTAACGAACTAAGTCAAACTTTAATGGTTCAAAAAATGACATTATAATTAGTGCTTACTTTTAAACAAGTTATGGAATAAACCGTATTTTCTCTGAATAAACACACATTTTTTTCGATAGACCTGCGTATTTTGACTATAAAAATATAACGTTTGTAGCCAACTGGAAAATATGGTCTCAATAGTTTTGTCAGGGCCGACCAGGTGACTGAGTGGTTAGCGCGTCTGACTACGGAGCCGCTGGTTGCGGGTTCGAATCCTGCTCAGGGCATGAATGTTTCTTTCTCTCTCTTTGTGTTTTATGTCCTTTCTCCTTTGTGTGTGAATGTGACCCGCCCTATAAACGGGTTTGTGGTGGTGTGACGTGGGCGACGCTGCTCCACCGCCGTGGCTTCGCCACAGGTGCCCACTGGATAACGAAAAAGAGAGCAAGCAGCTCTGGCATCTTCTGAGGCCAATGGGTCTTCGTCCCAAGTGCCCGCCATTAAAAAAAAAAAAAAAAGATTCTTCAGGAGAGCGGTTGAAAGTTTGAGCAATTGCCCTAATACTAACTTCACTTTTCGCCAGGGCCAGACCTTTCCATTTGACGAACTAAGGTAACGAGCATAGCGACACAAGTTCAAGTTAAGTTAAGTTCAAGTTAATTAAAATGTTAAAAAAAATTTTTACCAACAAATTGTAAGCAAACTAAATAATTAAAAAAATTAGTAAAACTCTCGATATAATTCATAAAATTTGGTGCAATGGTTCAATTTGTGAGGTTAGTAATTTTTGTTTAAAAAACAGTTGTTTTATTTTGTTACCAAATAAATTATATTACTATAAAATTAATAAATTATTTTCCTTTAAACAAATTGCGTAGCCTTTTACACATCAACCCTCGTCATTTTGATGTGTGTGTGTAGTATAAATATGTAATTACATTTATGTGTATAATATATGTAATAATATAAATGTATGTATATGTATATAGCGGAAGTTTTTTTTTTCGCCTTGTGGTGCCCCTGAAGATTGAGCCGTATATAAAAACCATATATCCTGTATAAAAAGTTTACCCATGCAATTATTTAAGTAAAGATAGAACAAAAACGTTTAAGAAAACCTTAAAAATTACTTTTGTGGTTGGCAGAAATGAAAATGGAACAAAACGAGATTAAAGGACCATTCTCATCCAATACGATTTGTTCGCATGCGGGGGGGGGAAGCGTATTTAATGAGAGTGGCCCTTAAGGCTTGGAGGGTTATGGTGATTAGCGTCCTCAAAAAACTAAAGAAACTGGTAGCAAAACTTCTAAGGGAACATTCGAAATTTTACATTTTGACCTTTTTAAAAAACTATTTCTGTTAGAGAATTCCTGCGAGGAATCTTTGCTCTAAGAAAATTCATTTGGAAAGAGCAAACAGTTAATTTTAAAATATTCATATGGAAAGTTTACTGCCAGTTTTTTAATTTCTTGAGGTTGTCGGTCAGCTTATGTAAGGTTCCTAAACCTCTGGCCCTAAAAAATCGCAAGTACATAAAATCTGCGCTTGTGTCTGTTAGTAAAAATGTATCAAATATAAAATAAATTTTTCCTTAGTTGCTCCTAAAAGCAACAGAAATAGGCAGCTGGAAATAATTTATGTAAACAAGTATAAATTGTTGTGACTCTGACTGGTGACTTGTTTACGATTTATAAAAAAACAATTTTAATAATTTTATAATGTGCTACAAGTTTCTTTATTGAAAAAGGGTAAAATGAAGTGTTACACTTTTTCTCCACACAATTCCCAGTCAAATCAGTTCTGAATAATTTGTTATAATCTTATATTTCAACTTTTATGTATCTTACTAACGATTGTTTTGTGTAACAATGTGTAGCAAAATAATATTTTGGCACATCATATTTCTTTTAAAAACAAAAGCTATAAACTTAAATTAAAAATAGTAATAATTTGTAAGCTGTGCAGATATTAATAAATATATTAAAATTATATGCCCTTTATTTTGAAAAATATTGGCTCTTATTTCAATTCTGTTTTTGAAAATTTTTATTTTCTTTGAATATTCTCTTTTATTTTATTCGTTCTTTATCTATTCTAGTTTCATTCTTTTGCACCTTTTCTAAAAAGAATGCAAATTTTTTAAATTCAATTTCGAGTTTTTAAATTGTAGGAAAAGGGAAAACTTGATTATCACAACTGCGCTATGATTCTTTAAGTTTTATAGTCAGATGTAAATTATTTAAACTGCAATTTTAATGAAACGATTTTTTTTCCTTTGAAAAGTCAATTATTTAAATCATTAAATTAAAACTAAAAAATTCAGTTTTTATTAACAGTTTTATATATATAAAGATTACTTTAAATACAAAATACAGGAGTTTTCTATGGAAATAAAGTTGTTATAATAAATTTTTTTTAACGCAATGCAGATGGTAGTTATCTGCTACTTTTCCTATTATCTGTTTTTTTATTAACTATTAATTATTTAGCAGAAACGAATATTTTATTAACTAGCCTTTCATGTATATTATATTACTTAAAATATTGAAAAAGACTATGTGTTAATTACTATACTCCATTAATATTACATGGTGTAGTGTCTCTCTTTCTTACATTTATTTGTTTCGTGTTACTGAATGACTTTAAAAATGTTTGATTATTCATTATAAAAGCAGGGGTCTGTCTAGGTTTTTCTGAAAGGTACCTATTTTGTGAAAATTTAGACATAATTTGTGAAAAATTAAAAATTATATTTAAAAATCAACACAAAAACATGGTAAAAATGTAGATTTATCGTTTCTTAAGGGATACAAAAATAAAATTGTAAGAAAAAGTATTTTGTGAAACTACCGTTTTTCCTAAAGTTGAATTTGTGAAACTACCGTTTTACCTAAAATTGAATTTGTGAAGGTACCGCTAAAGGGTAGTCTATTCGGCCTGGACAGACCCCTGAACAGTACATTATTTAAAAGCAGGACTTTTCTAGAATCTATTCACAAGCAGCTTTTATTATTTGTACTCTTTGTTATTACTAAATTTTTTCTATTCATAGTTTAAGCATTATTTGTTCAATATTTATTAAATGTATATTGGTGATTTTCTCTAAACATTAACTTTTGTCAAAGACAATTAGGACATAATGTTAATGATTTTTACATTAAGACCATATACATTTAAATATTCAAATCAATGACCAGCAATGAAAAAAGCTTGAAATTAAGAAGCTAGTGAGAGTTTTGAATTATAATTGAAGGAAAAATGTAATTGCTGTCCAGTCACCTATTCGCTTTAAACACATACGAAGAAAGTATTTAATAATAAATTTTGGTATTAAATATTTCTTTATGTGTTGATTGTGTAATCAATAATTAATTAATATTATTATATAATTATATATCAATAATTCATAAGTAAATATGGTAAAACATTTTAAATGAAATATTATTGAAAATTAAATTAATATTATTTTGTAATTTTTAATGTAAAGTGCATTTTTGTGTGCAGGGATAGTAATGATAGTAATTTGGTAAAAACACCATTTTTTTAAAAAAATTTATATATATTTTTTAAAATTTTCAGATACACTATTTCCGCTATAATAATTTGTTTTACATTATAAATATAATTTGTATTTCTGATCTAAATTGTTTGTGTTTTGAAAACTGGTAGAAATTAGTCTTGGTGGCAATTTTTAAATGACATATAATTTCATTTTTTGTATATCATCTGCCTGCCACCGGTAGAACTTTTCAGAACTTAAAACAGTTATGTCAATATTCTAAATTATTCAATTCTTAATTATAGTAAAAAAAAGAAAGACTAAAACGCCAACTAAAATTCTAATTAAAAATTTAAAAAATAAATTTAAAAAAAGCAGTTAAAATTTAAATTTTTTTTTTAACTGCCCAGTTCCTTGTTAGAAAGTTAATTTTTAGATTTTCTAAATCAAAAAATTATTTTGCATGTGCATTTATATCATTAGTGGGAATTTATTTCTTATAAGATCATAAATATTTTGCAAACTGTAGACTTAAAAAATGTTCAATAACAAAAAGGAACAGTTTTTTCAAAATATAGTACTATAGTTTAGGCCTTACTGCAGGGCTTGAATAACCACCCGTCCTCGGCGGTCAAAAATTCCCCGCGGACAACGAATTTCTCGAATCCGACGTCCCCGCGGACGGCCATTTTCCCGTTAAAGTTCGTGATACATTTTCAATTTTTGTTATCTTACAAGAGTCTATCGCCTCACTTCTATAATGACCCTCTAATCTAGAAATACAGCAACATACTGCGCTTGGTGGAATTGATGCTTTCTCTGTCTGGGAGTACTGCAGCAGTTAAAAGGAGCTTTTCAGTAATGAATTTACAAAAAAACACATTACCTACTGGTCTTAACAAGAAGCGTTAAACGCAATTATGAACATCTACCTAAATGGAAAACCCCTTTCAGATTTCTGAGGAGAAACCTATGTAAATCATTGGATTGATTGTGGAACTGGCAAACGTCATATTTGATTCATTTAAAAAACACAGTACCCTCGGATAAATTGACATTCCAGATAACTTGACCTTTGTCATTTAAATTATTTCATAAAATAAATACTAGGTTACTATTAGTAACCTAGTATTTCTTTTATTACTGTATAATGTAATCCTAGTATTTGTAATCCTAGTAACTACTAATTCATTGTGCAATTTATATGATAAATGTTTGTAATAAATAAGAGAAAATTATATTTTTATTTATTTAGAAGGGACGGATTAGTTTCAAAGGAGGACGGGTACATTGTTGGACAAGCCGTCCTCAGGGACGGTTAAAATTTCCGAGTTTCTTCGAGCCCTGCCTTACTGAACAAAAAATAATTTTTCTCTTTTAGATGAATGCTGTAATTGGAATTTGTAGTTTCTGTGAGCTACACGGCCCTAGTGTTTTGTTCTGTACTCAAGCTTTTCATGATACAGAGGAAACTCAATGGTCATCAGCTGAGACTTTAAAATCAGATTCTTCTCGTAAATCTTGGTATGGTCCTTCATTCTTTTCTCAACGTACTGCTGTCCAGGAACCTGGATCACCCCCTCCAAAATCTGATAATTGTGAGGTATGCTATATGTTTATAGGAATTTGTAGATCATTAAATGAGTCTCTGAAATGCTTTCTTACTTCTATCCCCAATAGGAGAAACCTCTGTATTGATCTACAATACAAAAACTACAAGCATTTCAAATGTTATTTTATGATAATAATTTTTTTAGTGTAATCTTTTAGCAATTTCATTCTGTAAATTTCTTTTTTCATTTTGTCATTTGCAAACATAAGTTTTTCAATGTATAATCAAAATGTAGCTGACAATAAATATCACTAAATTATGAAACTTGAAAATTAAATCCTTGCTGGTCTTAGATCAAATTTCATTTAAGAATTCATAGATATTTTCTAAAGAGTTGTGTTTATATTTGTATTTATTATAATAAATGTTGTTTTCATAATAAAGCATTTTTGATCATATTGTGATTTAATCTGTTTTTACATTCTTCTAAGAGTATTTTTTATTATCTTTAATGTATTTTTCTGTAATGTTTAATTTAATTAATGGAGACATTATTTGCAGGGGTGTACGTCAATGACAAATAAAAAGAGAGGATTCATCAGCAATGACCATGAAGCAAGAGTCAGCTTTGTCAGCACACAGTATCCTTTACATCCTGATGTATTTAGCACAGTTAGACAAGCTTGTGTCCGCAGTCTAAGTTGTGAGGTAAGTACATTGTGCTTGAACATTGCTTGAATTTTATTTCAGTTGTAGCTGTTGACTTTAAATACTATTTGTTTCTATACTAGGGTTAATACTATTTGTTAGTATACTAGGGTTTTATTTTCTTAAAATTTCTCATCTACTGAGAAATTAATAAAAATTTATTTACACATTCCTAAAAAAACCATCCAAGGTAGAATATTCATTCCTTTATATTGTGACAAAAATTATACACTGTTACACAAAGCCAATTTAATTTAAATTTTCTTTAATTTAAATGTGCTTTCATTTTGTAATGTATTTCAATTTAAAAAAAGGAATAAAAGTTCTCTTGCCCATGAAGGCCACTAACACAGCATATAGTGCCTGTTGTTAAAGGTATCAACTACTTACGCTGAATACATAATTTTTCCCATGGTTGGTGATTATATTAACACTACTTTAAGGTACATACCGTCCAATGTACCATACACACTGTTAGACAGGTGAAAACAATACCGTTTCAAAAGTTACACACTGCATAAGAAGCTAACTTAATTTAAATGTGCCTTCATTTTATAATATATTTTAGTTTTTAAATAAGAAAAAAAAATTTAATATTAACAAAACAAATAAAAAAAACTTTTCAAATGGCATTTTAATTGTTTTTTAACTGCACTTATGCATGATGCTAGTTTTTTTGTTGATATATACTATATACCAGGGGTGGCCAACTTGCGGCTCGCGAGCCACATGTGGCTCTTTGAAGGATTATTTGTGGCTCTCGATAAATGTACCCGAGTTCCTTTTTCATTTTTGTGCTATTAAATTTTTTTAAAAATATTATCGTTCCTTGAGAAATCGACAGATATCACAGATCTTCTGCAATTGGCAGATTTCATACGTTTCATTTTACCTGACTTCGTTGTTAAAGAAGAATTATTAGATTTAGTAGCACTTCAAAAGTCAACCCAGGATGCCAATATTAAAAATGCATTAGATTCCATAATGAAAAATTTTGATGTGCTTCTTAATAAACTTGTAAGCATTGCAACTGATGGAGCTCTGGCACTGCTGGGTAAAATAAATCGGTCTTATTGTGATTTTAAAAGATGGTTCTGAAATTCCACAATTCATACCGATTCACTGCGTAACTCACCGAGAACATCTCGTTACAAAATATTTAAAATATTCCGATGCTATGAAAACAGTGTTACACATTAAAAATTACATTCGCACCAATGCAAAAAATCATCGACAATTAAAAAATTTCCTTAAAGAATTAAAGGACGAAGAACTTCCAAATGACATTAATTTCTTTTGCATTGTTAGATGGTTATCTAGCTACAAAGCATTAAATTGTTTTGTAGATTTGTTTAAACCGATAACTGCTTTTCTAAAAGAAAAGGAAATAACCTATTCAGAATTAGACGATGGTGAGTGGTTAGAAGACTTCGTGTTTTTAACTGATGTCATGGAACATTTGCAAACACTGAATTTACAATTGCAGGGGAAAGATAAAATATATCTGACCTCTCACAGTGTATATTTAGTTTTCAAACGAAATTACAACTTTTTCAAAAGGACATTAAAAATAAAACATTTTGTCATTTTCCTAGAATTAAAAAATTTGTTCCAATATTAAACAAGAAAAACTCAATGAGTATATAAAAAGGCTAGAAGGAATATTGACGGAATTCCAAAATAGATTTCAAGACTTGAAATATTTTAAATCATCTCTTGATTTTTTTTCTAAATCCATTTAAAATTAACTTAATTCAAGGTGAGTTTTCCATTTCCAATATAATTATGACCCAAAAAGCATCTGGAGAATTAGAATTAATAGAGATGCAAGAAGATGAAACTCTACAATTAAAATATAAGTCGACGTTCATTTCTGAATTTTAGAAATTTGTATCAGAATCGAAGTATCGTGAATTAAAAAAGGCTACTTGTCGAATTATTTCAATATTGGGAACAACATACTTATGTGAATCATTTTATTACACTTTCAAATTCGTAAAATCTAAACACCGATCAGTATTAACTAACCAGCATCTCAAAGAATTACTGAGAAGTGCTGCTACTAATTATTCACCAAATTTTAAAGAATTATCAAGAGAATTGAAATGAATGTGTTTAATTTGTAATATTTAAATTCAATACATATATTTTGTACTTTTATTTATATATTTTCAATAAATATAATTTGTGTAAAAAAAAATTTTCATGCCTTTTTTGCCTATACGTATTTAATTGCGACTCGCGAAAAATTTCAAATTTTGAAAAATGGCTCGGCTATTAAGGAGCTTAGTCACCCCTGCTATATACTGAGAGTAAATTATAAATTCACATTTTAAATAGATATAAATATATTTTTTTTATTCTTTAACTGTTCATTTAAAATCGAATTCAGTTTATAGTTCAGAATTTATTTACCTTCCCATTTTTATTTTTCACACTGAATTTTCATACTGTCATTTAATGCTTAACAAAACAAAACGTTTTTAAAAAAACTTATTTAGCATCAAAAAGTTTATAAATTATGTAGGATATATATGCTGATTTAAAGGTAATTATAGAAAAATATGTATAAGACAAAACTTCTGGTATATGTTTCTAGTAATGAATTTCATTTTTTAGCTGTTATTTTTATAATTGCTATTTATACCCAAATTGATTTATTAATAAAATATGTATGTTGTTTGAAGGTGTGTCCTGGGAGAGAGGGTCCCATCTTCTTCGGAGATGACCACAGAGGTCATGTACTCAGTCACACTTTCTTTCTTAAAGACAGTCAAGCTAGAGGCTTTCAAAGTTGGTACAGTATCATAATTGTCATGAGGGACAAGATTTTCTTGCTTAACTCTTGGCATTTTCTCGTCCAGAATCTCCAGAAGATTATACATGAATTGCAAGAAAAAGCTGAAAAGGTAAATAAACTTTGTTCTTTTCAAACTTTATCCAACATACTGATTATAGACCATTTTAATTGATTTTCATGAAAATTTAATGATTTAAATGTTAATCTTGTCTCAATGTTTCATCTGATAAAAAGACTTCCTATTTTATTTTTATTCTCTCTTTTTGATAAATTTTTTCTTCTTTTTTGATAGAATTTTTTTTCTTTTGTACCCTATAGCAACTAAACCAATGATTTATATTCCATGTATCTAGATTATAATAATTTTTTTTCTCCTTTGGGAATTTACCACTGTCAGGTAAGCCACATCCTAAATTCTGAGAAGCCTTTGAGGTCTTCTCTGCAGTTATTTTGCTGCTCCCTCTCATTTATTAATTATTATTTTTATGGTGTTATACTTAGTTTATGACACAAGTAATTGTTACTTTCAGTATATAATATTTGAGTAGAGTTTTGTGCACTATAGCAGTTACCACTAAATTCCCTGCAATCCAATTATAATTTTTAAAATGTTGCTATGTACTAATTAAAAAAAGGCTAATGTAATTATTATAATTCAGATACAATTTTTGTTTTTTAAATTTAGACACTATTCTACATTGTTTTGTATATTTAAATCTTATTCTGAAAGCTGTTTGAGTTCAAACTATTTACGTAGAATTAGGTAGCTGTTCTTCAAAATGCTAAGAGGGACTGGAAAAAACCAGTCTTTTATATAAAGGTTGTTGGAATTATATTTATTGACATATTTCATATTTTAAAAGAATGGCCCAGCTAAATTTTTTTTAAGTATGTTTCTGTATGTTTATCTACTAAATATTTTTTTCTCAATTTTTTTTTAAATGAGAAAACTTTTTGTTTATATTATTTATTTATTAATTCCTTGACCAACACATTTCATCTGCATTATTCTTACTTAAAAGATTTATGGTTATTTCTGCAAAATTCTTAATTTCTGTGTTTATTTAGGAACAAAAATCATCTTAAATAATTGAATTACATTTGTTATAGGTGTATGGGGCAGAGCAATCTGAGCAAAATCTGCGAGCAGTGCGATTAAACAGTGTGACACGTATGACCCTCGACACTTTTCGTAGACGGAGAGGCAACATTAAGGCAAGATCTTTAGTTGATCTGACAAATGACAAAGAAGTGTTTTCCTTCCTTCACATGTGGTTCACTTGGATACTACGAGCAGGAGCTGTACGCATTACAGAAAGATTAGTTGAAAGTTTTCCTAATGAAGACACTTTTATTGACTTGGAAAGGCAAGAAGGTAAAATATCTTTCCTTTAAAAAAAAATTTTGATTTTATACTTATTTTTAATTTTACTAAATTATGATAAATGAATTATTCCTTTTTATAATAACTGTTTTTAGATTTTGTTTCCTGGTATGCATGTACCATTTTTTGTGTTCAATTTTTTTTAAAACTTTTAATTCTAATTGCATGGATGAATGTAATTCTGAGCAAAGTGTCAATGATTTTAATCAAATGATTTAAATACTAGTTTTAATCTCTAAAAAATCTAATAAAATAATTTATTTTCAAGTAAAAAAATTATTGAGGTTATATTCATTAATGATTATGTTTTATTTGTAATTTGTCAACTTTCAGAGATCTTTCTGAAAAAAAGAAAAGAACTTAAATTTTATGCAAGCATTACTTAGACTACAAATTATTTACAAGCAAATTAAAATAAACTATTTTTTTGTTGTATTTAAGTGATAAAAATATGCAGGCAATAGAAATTATGTGCCTTTCCTACACCTTTATTGTATGGATGTATTTGTTTTAAAGACTGTTTATGTTTTACAATGCAGTATATGAGATTTTAGGTTGAGGTTATCAAATCCTCTCCAAAGGGAATACAGAATCAGCAGTATAAACGAAAATACTGTCATATTCTTTTGAACATATTTTACTATGTTTTTTTATGATATGTTCTCACTTATAGTAATTTTTTATGTACTAGTTTATGCAGAATTTTTAACTGAATTGATGCAGAAACAGAATAAAAATGGGGTATTAATTGTGCCAATTCTGTAATATGTGATTTTATAAACATGTTAAACATATATAAAAATCCAATTACATTATAATGCTTGATATTTGTTATTCATTTATTGGTTTAACTAAAAAATTTTTAAAAGATTGTTTAAATTTTTTAAAAACTTGAATTTTTTAACATTCTAATTGCTAGTTTAGTGAAAATTTTCCTTTATAGGAAATTATTTTGAGGTAGCTTTCTTTACAATAGGAAAAGAAAATCATAGAAAACTACTGATAGCCTGATAGCAATAAAATTCTATTTCCATTTACCATTGTGTATACTTAGCTCTCAATTATGCTTTTTTCAACACCAAACATTTACTTTTCTATTTTTTTTTCTATTTTTAATATTTTGTTGTTTATTTACATAGAAACAGATGAAGGTTTTATAAAAATACATTTTTCAAAGTCTGCTCCTGATTACCCAGCTAATGCTGATAGTATTGGAAATAACACTGAAGATGTACCAGCTATAGGAGATGAAAGTGCTTCAAAGGAAACTGTTACATTTTCCTCTATAAGAGAGGTCTATCAGGTATATAATCCATGCTTAATTTTGAAAATAAGTTTAAGTTAAATAGATTATTAAGGATTAGTGTACAGAATAAAACACTTCATAGTCTTTTAAATAAAGCTAACATTTTAAACTGTACAACATTATTATATAATATACAACCTGGCAAAAAGCAATATTTTACTTAATCTTCATTTGGCTGAAACATAGCTGACCATGTATGGTAAAATGGTTGAATATAAAAAAATAAATAAAGCAACAAATAAAAAGAACTTAATAATATATAGTAATGTGACAACTCGATAAATATAAAAACCTGAAGCGATTATAAAGCAGAGTTAAGCAAAATTTAATTTATTGCATTAATTGATCGCTGCTAATCGTGATAATCATAATCTATAATTATTTTCTTATGTACAACTAATATAGAACTGCAGTTGCAAGTTATTATTATTACTTCTAATCTTTATTAAAATTTTAATTTGACTATAAGTAATCATAATTGCATGTAATCTTGATTAAAAATCATTTGAAAGTTCAGATCAATTACATTTTGCCTATATCTATTGTAGGCATAAAAGAAGCTTTCATTCTGAAAGGGGAGGTTTATGTTCATTTTACACCGCTTAATGAACATTACTGAGCTTTAGTACAGAACTGATATTGAATTTAATAATAAAAGTATTACCATTAAAATGTGATAGAAACAGGCAATAGGATATGTTAACTGTTATGTTGGTATGTCCTTAATGTTATGTTGGTATGTCCTTTTAATGTATTTTATTTCTTAAGGTTGTATTATTTCTGTTAATAATTAGTTATGGGCACAATTAATTTTTTGGGCTCCGCGTTTTTAATTTTAAGATCTCATTCATTATTTTAATCCATCTAACCATCCAATATTTTTTCCCTACACTACTCTTCAACACCACCCAAATATTTTTCCTTCACCCCTACTTGAAAATGGATTGCATCACAGGTGTGGTCCAATGTGTCAGAATTGAACGAAACTTGTGTATGTCTGATATTGTGAAACGACGTATCTTCAGATTTGCAGTGCTCCTTCCCAGTCGATTCATTACTTCGGGGAGCCAAGCAAAAGGGCCCTTTGCTGTTCCTGTGGGGTGATGTTGATGCTGAAAAGAGAGCTACTGTCTTGCGGAATGTTGTCTCTGATATCTTGAGAAAAAGAACAATTCAAGTCAAACTCACTACAGCCTGAGTCCCAGTGGTCAAATATGGAACATCCAAAGCCTACCTATTGCAAAACAGCGTAAAATCCGAAATGCTCTTTGTAACCTGTCTGTTGAGCACCCTGTCTGTTGAGGGAGATCTCTTAATTACCAAGGAAGGTTGCTACATGGAAGAGAGCAGGACACGCTTACACACATCAAGAATCATCCTGATACACACATGAAAATGTAAAACATGTGAGACCTGCTGCAGAAGGTCTGACACGGAACTTTGCCATACGAACAATTTTCGAATAGACATTTTGAACCACGGTTCTGGGAACCGGAGAAGAATTGAAGAAGATAAAATATTTATGTGCAATTTGTCCAACTCAGTATCCACCACCCGTCCTATTATTCCATCCTTAAAGTTAGAATTTTGGCTAAAACTATGAATAATTATTCCAAAAAAAAAAATCTTTGATTTTTTTCCCCTTTCCCTGAATGGAATGTTATGTTGGTATGTCCTTAATGTTATGTTGGTATGTCCTTTTAATGTATTTTATTTCTTAAGGTTGTATTATTTCTGTTAATAATTAGTTATGGGCACAATTAATTTTTTTGGGCACCGCGTTTTTAATTTTAAGATCTCATTCATTATTTTAATCCATCAAACCATCCAATATTTTTTCCCTACACTACTCTTCAACACCACCCAAATATTTTTCCTTCACCCCTACTTGAAAATGGATTGCATCACATGTGTGAACAGTTGAACGATGGTAGCGCCGCCTATGGCGTGGATGAATACATGAGCGGGAAAGGAGATGCAATTCGTTTTTTTAGGCATTCCCTGTTCTGACGTGCTTGAAAAAGGAGGTGGAGAATTTTGATGAGGGGTGGCCGGCCACACACAGGCTCTAGCTATGCCTGTATCTCCAGCTAAGTTTTATTTATTTTTTTTCAAACTGTGCCCATAAACTAAATTTTTTTTTTTGAATAGTAATTTTTTAAAAAATGGAAATATTTAAATAATTCTCAGATCTGAAATGTTAGTTGTATAGCAGTAACTGCCATCTTGTCAACCTAATTTGATTTATGATAAATTCTTTAAAATAAAATATTTAGCCTAGAATAGAAATGTTGTTGGATTTGAATCCTTTAAGTTTAATTTACCTTACAGCTAATCAAGATTAAAATTGTAGTAATAATAATTATTGTGCTGGTAATCCTAATTTAGCTTAAGTCATTCCTTCTTGTTATATCTGGTAATCGATGTTAAATGCAGGAAAAAATAACACAACGCAATTTTTTTCATCTTTTTGAATTCTAAATTACAGTTTATTATTATTCAAAAAAAGAAAGGATATAACATAACATTTCAGAAATAGAATTTAAGAAATAAAGTTTCTAGTCTTGTTTGCCAACTTAAGATAATAAAGATTTTTTTTTCAATTGTAAAGAAAAATTTTTGCTTGAAATGTTGATTCATGATTTAATAAATTGTTGATTCGTGATTTAATACATTTTTTAAAAAATTATTTTGACTATGATGACCTATATCAAAGATTTTCAAAATTTTGAAACATTTCATCAAGTTGAAATATGCATGATCTCTGTATATAAGCAAAAGTGATGTAGAAAAATGAAAACTAGAAGTTATACAGGTCAGAAAGGCTATAAAAATTGAAAAATGCAGACATAAAAACATTTTGTTCATTTTAAATTGTCGAGAATTAAATTATTTGTAATGTCATAAAGCCGAGTGGAAATTAGATTAATGATTTCTAAGATATCAATGAGATAATGTTCACAAATATGAAAAATGTAGTTAAATTTTGATGATTTATAGATTATTAGTCATTGCAACTCTCTTTGAATGTCAAAATTCGAAAATTTGTTTTAATATATTTCACTTGCAAAATTTTTATTTTAAATTTTGTTTTACATCCTTTGTCATTGAGCAGTCATTTCATATATTAGATGTGTGACTTAATGTCTAGTCCTTAAATTTAAAATTTTTGACCTAACTAAGGTAAGGGAATGTATATTATAGAAAATATAATCTTTTGGAAAAAATTTCAGTAAAACTTACCTACATTAGAACTGCTTGCATATAAAAGAAAGCCATAATTACTTGAAAAAGAGGCTTTAATTAATAGTTTGTTTGCCACTAGAGATATTTTATATCACTATTATGTAAGCCAATATATAAAGCAATATCAAATCAACTAATTGTCACCGAGATTTGAATATGGATCTAAAAGACGGACCACCCGGAACCAATTTTGATCTAATTGTCAGATCTTCACGTCTTTGGACTCATACTTAATGGTTCAAGGATGTGACCTTAAATATGCCAATTAATTAGAAAATAACTTTCAGTAAAAATGTATCGTTTTTTATTATTATATTTAATATTAGTCAAAAAAATTTGAATTGTAAAGTATAAATTTTTGTTCAGCATTTTTAAGGATATAATTTTACATGGCGAAATACAAAATTTTAATGAAATCAGTCAAACAATTCCTGAGGAATCGAATTTCAAAAAAAATCTTATTTTAAAAATTCTATTTCTCAAGAAATATTCGTCTGATTTCACTCGTATCATGCGTTTTGTCAGGCGTTTATATCTTTAAAAATTGTGCACCTTTCAATTAAAATGTATTAAAATGATACAAAATAATAAATATTTATTAAAAACTATTTTTCGTATCTTTGGCTACATAAATTTATAATTGTGGGCAAAATATTTTCAATTCGCCTAAATATTTCTCGAGATATGGCGAAATACGCAAAACGTAAAATTAACATAAAGACGTCCAAACTTCGAACTGCTCTCCAGGCCAAACTATAGGGACCATATTTCCAAAACTGCGGCTATTCCTTATATTGTGGGGGTCAGGAATTAGAATCGAAAAAAAGGTATGTTTATTCAGAGAAAGTGCACTTATGTATCTGATTTCATAGTCTGCACTAGTTAATTAACATATTTGAGGTCACCCCCTCAAACCATTAATATTGAGTCCTTACATTATCTTAGATCATTAGATCTAAAGTTATTTAAGGTGGTACGTTTTTTATTTTGTGCACTGTCATCGAGCAATAATAATAATAAAAATGTACTGCTATAAATAACTTGATGAAATGGCCAGATTTTTATGTACTAAAATGTGTTCCTTATGGTTTAGGAAACAAATTCTAAATACGTTTCTTAATTAATAATACATATGAATTAAGTTGCTATATCAGGCACAAAAACAAATTAGTTCTTGGGAATTAAGCATTTTTTTCGAAAAAAATAAATCTTGAAGCATGAAAACAATAAGTTGAATAGATCAAAAAAATTGATTCCAAACTTTTCAGAGATGGTAAAATTAATATATTGTACCATCTCTGAGATGAAATGCTTTTATATTCAGTATACCTGGAAATTTTTTACACATATGATTTAAATGTTTCTATATAGTTATAATTGTAGACCTTCCAGGCGTTAAATTGGATGTATTATGCAGTATCTACACAGTTTAATTTAAAAATTTATTTCCTTGTATCTCTTTTATTTGATATAATATTGGTATAGTTATTTTTATGGAAATTAATCTATAACAATGTGTAATTTGTAGCACTTTGATACAATAAATATCTGTTGTATTTGAGAAATGTGTGCAAGAAACTAAGTGTTATAAATAATGATTTTATCCCTTTTGTATACTGAAATTATTTTAATAATAAATTATTTTGCATATTTAAATACTATTTCGTATACTAAAGTTATTTAACTTTTCTTTTTAGGTGTTAGGTAAAGAAAAATTTCATTGCTTGGCCTATCACACCATTGTAGGGAATCAAATAATAATAAAATCAAAATATTTACACTTAATGAGGTCTTTGATCACTTGCTTGAAGGTATGAAATTAAATCACATAGAAAATATATAACTTGATAATATATGCTAATAAATGTGTGCTTTGCAGTTAATTTTCTTCAAACTTTTTTGAATAAAATATTTAATATAATGTTATATTGGTAGTGAATTTTAAAACAGCATTAATATTAACTTCGTAAGCGACCCTTCTTGTGAAACTGTTCGAAATAAGTCACTGGATGAAAGGTGCATTTCTTTGAAACTCATGCACAAATTATGATTTAGGACACTTAGACATATTTTAAAAAATTGCAATATGACATTCGATAGTAGAGTGTTTATATAGTTAAAATAATTAATCAAAATCTAGTGTATTTAATAATTTGAAATGATTGTGACAGCTATATTAATCTCAATTTTTTCAGTTATTTTAGAGTAAGGTCATAATAACTAGTTCCAATCATTTACATGTGATGGTGTAGAAAATAATTTTTAATCACATTTTTTTTTCTCTTTCTAGTAGCTTTGTATGATTGCCCAGATGACTCTGCCTATATAAATGCACAGTTATGTAAATGAATCAAAGAGAATTTTTTCTTTTAGGATCTATTGCCCAAAGGATGTGTTCATCCCATTTATTATTCTGTGACGTATGAAGATTCTTGGAAATGTAACTTTTTGGGTATTTTCCCTGATGTGAAAATTCCTGATCATGTTGACCAATCTGAGCTTCACATTCAGATAGACATTACATCTAAGTATGACAATGATTCTTCTGTCTCCAGTTTGGAAGATTTTCAGATTGCCTTTCATTCAACTGCAACTTTACCTGAGAAACGTAAATTTCTTCATTTAATTTTCTGTTATTTGCTTTATTATTTATTGTATCTGAATTTTTTCTTTTTTTGAATAACAAAAAATTAACAAATATATGTGTCTTGGTACTTTTATGCATCTTTAGTTATGTCATGTTAACTAAAATAATATTAGTGAATTTAGAGAGCCTTGGATATTTAGATGAATCAGCTCTTTAAGAGTTCAGAATATACAGTTAAAGCAGCTAATGAAAAGTAAATAAATTTCCATTCAATTTGTAAAAAATCAGCACAACTAATTCCCTTATTTTATAGTCAGAGAAAATATACTTTTTTCTCTCACTAAAATATACAGTTAGAAATTATTCTCAGATGCATGTTTAGTTTATGTTAAGTAGTATAACCAGATTCTATTGAAAAATGCTGAACAATTATTGTTTTTGCACCATCATAATTTACTAATCTTAAAAAAAATGACACAAGTATTTAATTTGCTATTGAATTTTCATTTCAAGGTAAAAATGTGCAACCTATTATTTATTACATTTAGTATTAATTACATAAATAAATAATATATATATATAATTAATATATATTTATTATATATATATAAATATTTGTTATATCCCTTAAGAAAGCATATGGATTTGTGCATGATGGGTACTGGTTTCAGCTAAATGCAATATAAACAAAACTAAAAAGTATTTTTTCTTTTAGCTTTCTCACTTCAAACTAGTTTAGAAGAACATATTTAAAAAAATTATAGTGTGATAAATAAATAGAATTTCTTTCTTAGCACCACAAGTACTCAGTGAAATGGAAAGAGCTATAGCCGATCTTTCATTTTCCCCTACTGCTCTAGACAGTTTTTTGTACAGCACAAAAGAAATATGGATGAAGTAAGATATATTTAATCAGTAATTGTGTGTGTCATAAATTTTCTCATGTATATTTTCCAATTCTTTTCTCGACACATATTCATAGCATAGCCAAATCTTTCAACAAAAAATAAGCACCTTTAAGTACTTTTTAAGCACTCTTTACATTAACAAAGTGCAAAATAATTTTATAAGACTTTATATGTTCTTGCTAAAATAACTAGTTTCTGACAAAGAACTCTTTTTTTTAAATTTTATTATATTAGTCATTATAAAATGATCAATAGATTTTTTGGTTCGATATCAGAAGGTGAAAAATGAAGCCCATGGTGTAAAGAAAAAATTACTATTTTGGAAAAGGGAAAATTAAGCACATTTTAAAAATACCCAATAAAAAAAGCACCTTTAAAGGCTTTTAAAAAAAGAAAATAAGTACCTTTGATCACTTAGTAAAAACGCTACGTATCATGATTTAAATTATTATAGAGGACAAATATAAAGTTGAAAAGTCTGGAAAATACTGGGCACAATACAGACAAGACATACTGCAATTTTAATGTTCTGATTATCACCAGTACTGAGTAAAAATGCTAGAAGAATGAATGTTTTTATAAAATCATTGATTGTTCATCACTGCAATTTAGTCTTAAACAATATGTAAGGCTGTTAAAAGAAAACTCATAACATCTATTAAACTATCTGCTGTTTTGCAATCTTATGGTGTTTATTTTGCACACATGAAGCAGTTTATAATTCCCCCCCCCCCCAAAGGTTGTTTTGCTTTTCATGTGTTCCCTTTTTTTCTCCTTCTGTGCATGTCATTCCTAACGTTACCTGCAGTGCCAACTGCTGCAAAATTTCCATCGTAAATTGTGCCACATGAAAAATCGTCCAATTTTTGGATTTCATAATGTTGGCAGTTAAATTGTACGTTCTGTTTTGTTCAATAAGAAAATAAATTCTAATGTTTACCATAAAATATTAGGAGTTAATTAAGATTACTCTCTTAGCATGTTTATATAGGGCTTATATTAGTGATTGTTAGTTCCCTTTTTGTTTATTAATTAATTATTAATAATTTTTTTATTTTATTCTAGCAAAGTGAAAGTTTTGTTTGCATTTTCACGGGGTGGACAACATGAACCTGAAGAAGCTAATAAACTATTAACAGTCCTTGGTGCTCAAGAATATGATAAGCAGGTAATTTTATTCCTTTAATTTGTTGTATTTTGTATCTATTGTCCAGGAAGATATTTGATTATTTCATAAATTGTATTATTTAAAGGTATTAAAATTTTGGATGACTGGCCTTAGCACTCAATACAAAACAAGGATTTTGTCTTCGTCCATTCAGCAAGGGATCACAACTGCTGCCAAAAGTCCCTAAATAGGCATATTACATAAGGCATACATTTTATTATCAAACTTTCTTTACTTTTTTATTTGTAAAAAAAAAAGCTTCAAATTATTTATTTCTTTTATTATAATTTATTTTAGATTCTATGTAAATTTTAGTTGCATCATGAATGAAGGTGATGGAATCTTTATGGCTTTAAAAATACTTATTAGCTTTGTATTATAAAATGACAGATATTTTAAATGTTATATATGTATATCTCAAATTTATTTAAATGTAAAATTCCATTCATTATGGATTTGTAAATATCAAAATGTAAAAAAATATATTTCTTACTCCTTTATATGCTATTTACAAAACAATAAAAATACAATCTTGATTGGCAATGTAAAACTTTACTTGTTTGCTATATGAAACTTGTATACTAACTATAAATTTGTATCCTATAAAATATTAAATCCT
The DNA here is from genome assembly GCA_949128135.1 of Parasteatoda lunata. Taxonomy (NCBI): domain Eukaryota; kingdom Metazoa; phylum Arthropoda; class Arachnida; order Araneae; family Theridiidae; genus Parasteatoda; species Parasteatoda lunata. The sequence goes on along the minus strand of OX421973.1, from coordinate 74,724,068 downwards.
TCTGTATAATAAACTGCGCAATTAACAAACAGCAATAAATAACCTATTAAGACACATACAATAAAACTTAAGTCAATACTATGTATAAAACACTAATCCCACCAGCAGGCAACATAAGCCTATCTTAAGATTAGACTACTAACTGTTTGAAAGAAAAATATTAAACAAAATTTTGGTATTTTCCCTGAAAATAACATCTAGCAAGGATCATGAAATTTATAAATGACATAAAGAATTAGACATTGTTAAAATCGCAAAGCCGGATAACGTATCTTAGACACTTATGTAGATCAGAGAATAGCAACCACACTAAGCTGTCAACTTTTAACTAGTCAAGCTGCACTAGAAAACGAGGAAGAACTTCTTCAGATGGCTTGAAAATATGAAAGGTTACTAATGACATCTAATAAACTTCAATGAATGCTTGTTATGACAACCCTTGTTGTTGGTGCATAGAAGTACATTAAATCAGAAGAACTAAATAATAATATATTTAAAAGAAGCAACTAAGATAAATTTTTAACATGGATTTTTCAATTTAATAATTCAGATTACATATTCCTTTAAATGAAACAATAGCAACTATTAAAATTGTGATGTAAGAATTTTATTTTAATGCCTTTGAGTATGATGCTTGACATGAATATTCACTAAAGCCTACTGGCTTTAAATAACCAGAACAATTCTATAAATTTATTAATCTGATAAAAAATTTGTCATTTTATACCCAGGGTTTTCAGCTCAGTAATATATCAGGGTTCCCACGGTCCTTAAAAACTGCTTAGTTTTTATTTTGAAAATTAAGGGCCCTTAAAAGTACTTAATTTTGATTCAAGGTTCTTAAAAGTCCTTAATTTTTAGTATCACTTGTTGCTTGGAACAATTTTTTTATCTTAGGAAAATATCCACAATTAAAAAGTACGTCTTTCGCCTAGAATGAGACCCTGCATCGAGGGTAGAACATTTTGAATGCCTGTGAGGGTAGGGGCTACAAGCAAGTGGAAGACAACATGCCCAGTTTTTATTTGACTTATTTTTTGACAATACTTAGGTACTTTATCAGCTGAAGACCTGCATTGACCTACATCCATAGGGTTTCAGAAATTCAATTCTTCTGATAGCACACCTGATAGCTTTGATACTTTATTCAAATGTGAAATTGTTAGAAATGCCAGGAAAATGTGTTTTTAATAATTTATGGACACTTGATGAAAACTATAAGGAATGGTTAACAGCATCTAGTGATCGTCACAAGACAAAGTGGATTTTTTCATTGTATCATATTTTCACCTGAAGTTGAATTTTATAAATGACTACATTTTTTAATATAAGGGATATTACGAATATTCGGCGAATTATAATTTTAATCAGGAAAGTCATTTTTGTCGTTTTATCATCCACACTTTTTGTTTTAAAAAGAGTGAAATGTTTGTTTTCTTTTTTCACTTTTGCTGGGTTTTTTTTTATAGCGTGGTATTTTAACAGCGTTTCTGATATATTTTATCTTCGCTTTTTCTTTTAAAGTTATACAGATAATTAGAAAACCATTAAAATAGAAAATTGATTTTCTACGTTGCAAGTTTTGTTTTAAGAATTTAGAAAAATTTTCTGTTTCTCTTTTGCTTTTTTGTTTGTGTGTGTGTTTTTTTTAATTATTTTTATAGCATATTTTAGAGAGCCTTCTTTTTCGTCATTTTTTCTAAAACCGGCGATGGGAAACACTTAAAGTGTAATTTTCAACGTTAAATTTTTCTTATAAAGATTTAGAACAACTTTTTGTTTTTATTTCTGTTTGGCTTTCCCATTTTTTTTAAAAAAAATATCCAACAAAAACTCTTATTTTTGTTATGACGCGACAATTTTAACGAGCATCTTAGACATTTTTAAATCGATGTATCGCGAGTTAACGACTTAACGCACATATCGGCAGGCTGATATAATTACTTTTGTTTCAGGTGATGCATCAGGTATCTGGTTTAACGTGCGAGGATTCTTGCTTATACTAACCCTAACACTTCGCTGACGAAGACTATTTTTATTTCGTCTTGCTGCGAAGATGTTGATTACATTTTTAGCTACAAAAATGATGTTCGTTTCATGATATTGAATAACCAAAAGCGAGGAACAGCGTTGAAATATAGAACGCGAGGCATAGTTTCTTTATGCGCCATTTTTAACCTTGGGATTTTACGTTCCTTGAAGATCATTTTCAGCGGGACTTATTTTGCGATCACTGCATTTTATTTCGACGGGGTATAACATTCCAAGTAAATTATTTCCAGTGAGACTTTTGCTACTTAGCGATCGTTGCTCATTATTTCGTCCCTTTTTTTTTCTGTCTGGATTTAACATTCTCAATTATTTTCAGCAGACCTATTGTTACTTGGCGATCGTTGCGCAATCACTGTTATCTTAAATTTTCGTTCTGAACTTAACATATTAATGCAAAGAAATCATGAATTTTTTAAAAAAAAGATTCTTTATTGATTTTTTTAAAAGTGATACAATTTAATATTTTATATATTTTGTAAAGCAATTTATCTCTTGTCATAAAAAATAAGTTTTTTTTTTAAATTTAATTCACTTTAATATAATAATTTGTTAGAATTTTATTAGTTTTTAAACCAATAAATCTTCAGTCGCTTTTAGTTTTAAAAAAATTAAAACAAAGCCTACATTTAATTAATTTGCTTTTATTTTTGAGGAAATTAAAACAGAGTTTGCATTCTTTCTTTCTTTATATTTAATTTGGCTGTTAGTTAAAATGATTAAATTTTTTTAAAATTAAATATAAGTTTTTTAGAATTAGCATTTTCTTTTGTTATAGATTTATTTCTTTTATTTATTTTTCATTGATTTAAAGATTTCTGATTGATAAATTTCAAACATATGTTAAATTGAGAAGTCTGACTGACGATCTATCACGATATAAAATTTTTTATAGCGCCCAGGCCTATTTTTACATAAACAATAGTAATTCTTGAGGATTTTTTTAAAAAAATGTTGTTTGATCACTTTGTAGGCGGCCGATTTATTTGGCCGGATATTTGACTATTCGACCAAATCACTATTCATTATTCCCTATTTTATAATAATAGTATTATATATTTATAATTCATATTTGCATCCAATTTTCATTAGCTTTGATTTATTTGACAAATTATTGTTTTATAATTTCAGACAATACTTAAATTATTACGAATTAAAGTGAAATTTTTTTTCACTTTAATTCGTAATTTTTTTTTATCATAGATTATTTTAGTTCCTATACAAGACACAATACTTTTTAATTGAATAAATTCTAATTCCTCAGAGGTGCAGTATTGCTTATCAGTGTAAGCATAAAATTTTTTATAACTAAAAGCAGACTATTTTATGAAGATTTTTATCCCTGTTTATAAATGATATTTCTGATTCCACTACGTTTTGTTGTTTTTTTCCCTTCATTCACAATAAATTTTGTACTTAATGAATTATTTCATTATATTTTAAATTTTTAGATATGGAATTTTTTCATTTTTATTTCCATTGATCATTATATCCTGCCTTGTCCTGTGTATCAATACTTATTTTAACTATCGTGACTGTTTCTCACTTCTTAATTTTAATTAATAAGTTTTCCTTGTACTTTATTTATTTCTTTTTTCGTGATTGTTAGGTGCTCAATATATTCTGATTTTAATAAATCTTTAGCTTATTATAATTAGGTTTTACTTAGTTTAAAATAATTGTCTTAACCTCAATAAACTTATATTTGTTAGTTTCTTTTTGCCTTGGTTTAGTATTAGTCACTCAAAATAATATTTTTATTATTTTAATGAATTTATCATCTTAATTTATATATATTTCTATCTGTTTACCTAGTTTTTTTTTTTCTGTTTTTAAATTGAAAATCTTAATGTTTAATCTGCATTCTTTGAGTTTTTCTTTATGTTCTTTAAAGCTTACGTGAGGTGATTAAATACAGATTATTTGTATTAAACATTTCTTTTTTTAAAGGATGACTGAGTTGAAGAAAAGCTATTCTATTTTTTTATTCTATTATTACTAATTTATGATGTTTTATTTGATGATAAATTATTGATCATTATGCCATTTTTAAGATTCTTAATTTCTAGAAAAAAAGTCCTTAATTTTTTTGATAAAAGTCCTTAAATGTGCTTAATTTTTGCTTTGATAAAAGAGTGGGAACCCTGTATATAATTAACAGCTAATTTCATTTGTTTTGAGCAAAAAACAACAAACACTTTCTTCATAATTATTTCATCATCTAGGAATTTTTATGTAGGCTTAATGAAATTTTTATCTAATGCAATTATAATTTTAGTTTTCATATTATTGAAATGAAAATACTTATGTCATTGTTATAATTTGTGTTATAACTTCAAAAGTTATCATTGAATTAATTTGTCACAAGTTGAAGTTTTCAAGTATTGGTGAGAGTTCTGAAAAAATTTAAAAACAAGCAAGAGGGTGAAGATTGTTACTCAAAAATATGGCCAATGTTGTCCATCTGAGCTAATCTAGTAAAAGTAAATCTGTACTCCAAGATATGATTGCTATCAAATCATTTATTATACATACATAGTGGATACACAGTCTACAAGCAAACACACAAATTGACTATCTCAATGATGCAATGAGTTTTTCTTTTTTTTAATTATAATACAATTTATCTATGAGCCATATGGGGTGGCATTGGCATCCCTAAACTGTGCATACCTCCTCCTCCAGATACAGCAGCACTTGGTCCTAAAAGGATCTAAAGGAAGAATAATATAAATTAAATAAACGAATTAAAAAATATAATTATACTAATTTATGGAACTAAATATCTACAACGCTAAAATGACACATGACTCTAATACACTCTTTTTTTAATCTTCTTTAAGGAAAGAGACATTTTCTTCAATGTTTATTAATCACAATACATGAAAAACTAACCACTAATTTGCAGAGTTGGCAAGGTTGGATTAATCCACGGTTTAAACCAGAGTTCAAGCCGTCCTGTCCAAAACCCCTTTGCTGGAAAACCCTTTTATTCAAATTATGTCACAATTTTTAAATAAAATATTGTGAAAAATAAAAGGTTAATTTTTGAACAAAAAATAGAAGGAAGATAAGTTTTTGTTTTATTAAAAAACAAATTCATTATTATTTATAATATTGCATTGTTTATCCATTTACAAGAACATAGTTCATTTATTCATATTTAAAGGGATTAGATATCCACTTTTGTTGTTCAATGAATTGTGGAGCTTTAAAAGTTATAAATCTTTTTTTATATTATTCTCCTTTAATAATTTAAAGCAAAATGCATAAAAAGTATCAAATATTTATTAATATATGTAATTATTATGTGTGTAACAGTTACACCTATAGAATTTTTACCTTTTACCAAAGTTCAAGGTTTTAGACACTTTAAGACAGTTTTAATCAGTTTAAGACAGTAAAGCCCACGTGTCCTGTCCAAAACCAGTTTAAGACATCCAAAACCCCAACTCTGATTTGCCTGATACGTTATAACATAAATTTTCATATTTCAATAGAATTTTTATTATACTTTATTCTCTAAACTTTAGTTTTTATCAGCAGTTTTATAATAGTGCACAACCTTCATTTAAAAATCACAACATTATAGAAGACCAAGACTATTTGGCGCTCATTTGGATAGTCATCCACTTCTACTATAATAAGTCCAGATATATTAAGATTATACACATACAAGGTTGGCAAGTTTCTGCCGAGAAAACCACTGGTAGAAACCGGTTAAAACCGGCACGGCAGAAACCCTTTTCTGCCACATTTGTGGCAGAAATTACGAAAATGACATAAAAGTAAGTACCGAGACTGACATACAATGGATAATTCATGGAAAAAACAATTAAATACAATTTATTTACAAAAGTATCACCATTAAAAATCAAATATTACATTGTTTGCACCCTGCAGTAATCTATAACAAAAGACAATGCAGTTTTGAAACCTAAACAATTTCTCAATTTGCTATGTATGAAAGAGAAATTTGAGAAGATTCTCTCAAGCCCAGCAGAACTAGCTGGCATTGCCATCAAGGAACAGGCAAAATTTTTGAGACTTTCATCTATTGCATATTTTTTTAAAACTAGACCACCATGTAGCACCACCTGGGGTAGTTGTCAAAACTTGACTGGAAAAATAAGTTTCAGGAAATGGGGCTGATTTGTCTTGCAAAGCTATGACATAAGGTACAAAATCTGGGTTAATATTGGCAAGTTAAATTCTTGCACTTTCTTCTTGAGCACCTAATTTCAATCCCAAATACTTTAGATGCAGCATATAAGCTAGCAAATGATAATCAACAACTGCCTGTTAAAATCTGTATGTCACTTCTTTTTCATAAACAGCCATAAGATTCTCCTCCTTTGTTAGATTAATTCAAATATCACAAGCATCTGCAATTGAACAGTTCTCCTTTTGAACTAAATCAAGGGCAATAGCGATGGGTTTTATCTGTAGCAGCAGGTGTTTCACTTCGTTATAAGATGGAGTTACATTTTTCAGTTTACTTAAACAAAATGTTATTAAGCAATTACTAGAACTAATATAGACGTTTTTTTAAGCTTCTGCCAGTTTTTACCGGTTATAACCAGTTTCTGCCACTGGCATGGCAAAAACCAGTTTCTGCCGGCAAAAAGCCAACCCTGTACACATATATAAACAGAGATAATAAACATAATTTGCAATGCTTTTTTAAAAAACTGAACTCTGCATAATTTTAGAGTCGTTCAAAAGAAAAAAAAAAAGATAGTAACCTGTCTTTGTTGTTGTCGCTGTGCCTCTTCCAGCTGCATGCGCTCCATTTCAAATAGAACAGGTGCAACTAAAATAGCAGATGATGTGAAGAAGATCCACATAGTAGAACGACTAAGTCTGTAAAAGTTTTTGATACCCAATACGGAGCCATGTACAAGATTAGAGGTAAGTTTCCTGACAGGCTCAGGGAACATTTCTGTCAAAGCCCAAAGTCTTTCACTCAAAGTTTCATCAATATCATCCTGAAAACAGACATGTTTATTTTTTAATAATTACATACTTGAGACAAAAGTATTTAACAGACAAAAGTTAAATAACAGGTTTTTCAAAGTAGTATAACAGGTTTTAAAATTGACAAACGAAAATAATTAATAAAACACAATTTTAAACATTTTGAATTTTACATTTTTAAAAATGACTAATATAGTAGAAAAATAAAAATGTCTAGAATTTAAGCACAAGGAATAATTGTGAAACAGGTATAAACAAAATTATAGTTATAAATTAAATTTACACAAGTTTTTTAGTTTCACAAAATGATACGAAGAAAATAAGAAATTCACAAAAAAAAATAAAAAAATCATTACAGTACATTCAAGATTAACTTAAAACAAGTTTTTTTTTTTTTTTTAAAACAATTATTTTCCCATTGCATTTAGTTTACAATTTAGTATAAGTATAGCCACATAAACATAAATCCGATGGCCAAGAATATGAAATGTGATTAGTAATGACCTTATTTTCAATTAAAATGGCTTTTGCAGCTGCAAACTAAATAAGAGTAAATATATTTTTATCTAGTTGAAATAAATGTTTCTATTTCTCTACAATCTTTACTGTTATGTTGTCAGGTATAAAATTTACAATGTTACACTGCAAGATTATTCTACAAAAACATTTGTTATGAACAGATCATTACTTTTAAGTTATATTTACTTTTATAACAAATTTTGTGTAAAACTGCAGCCACTTAACATATGCATTTTAAATTATCAACAAATATATATATATATATTACTATCTATATAAAAATAGAGCCTTATATCTGAAGTTTTGCAGGAACTAAGGAAAAAAATATAGTCATCTTAATTAAAGGGGAATCTAAATTTTAATGTATTACCATATTTGATTTAGAACCTGCGAGTTTCAAAAAAAATTTTTTTTTTCCCAGGTCCATACCTGAAAACATTGGAGAAATAAAATAACAGAGATTATACTAGTGACATTTTTTAGGCTACAAGTAAAGTTTTGATACATCATAAGTCAAAAAGAGAAATTCATAGCTGAGAATAATATAAGCACTTACATTTGGCGAAGTAAAAAATATGTTCTTAAATCTCAATCTAAAGAAGATTTTTTAAAAACCATTAATTATAATTACTTAAACTATCGTAGGAAGCGTATTCCACACGTCATGCGAACGCATAACATTGTTTTTAAATCTCAATCTAAAGAAGATTTTTTAAAAACCATTAATTATAATTACTTAAACTATCGTGGGAAGCGTATTCCACACGTCATGCACACGCATAACATTGCGCACCTCCCCACGCAGTTAAGGTAATGAAAGCTGATGAGGCAGACGTCCTTTTGTGATTGTTAAGTATCTTGTGTTATGTGATGTGTCGCCCTGTAATAAATGTTATTCGTTTATGTAGTTAAGATCCTTGCCTTTTCCCATATTTTGGGGGCACGGCCTATCCTCCTGCATTTCTAAAAAAAGAGACGTTACCCCTAGAAACCTGAAGCTTGTTGCAAAAAAAATTGTATGTAGTTGCTCTGCATTTTTTATGAGACGTTCTGAATTTTATGAATTGCTTTAAGACGTTTACTAACAGACGTGTTTAGTGAGTGAAACAAGAATTGAAGTTCTTCTACTGGACGTTATTAATTACATTACAATATTTTATATAAATATGGACCATAAACATTACAATATTTTATTGAAGGACGAACTGCACCCAATACCCAGGTAGGCGAATTTACATTAATTTCATTTTCAAAATTTTTATGTTAAATAGAATTGAAGTCAAAAGATTAGTTATTTTAATGAGTTCCAATTTCTGCGTTATTTGATTAGAATTGTTTAAAACTTAATCTCTGTTTATCTAATTTCGATTTGTTTAATTTTTCATTGTAAGTTTAGCATAGCGTTAAAATTAGGAGACATCCCCCTAATCGCCAATTTCTTAAAGTACGGAACTACTCAGGCTGTTAAAGCTTTAAATTCCTTATTAGCACTCCCTGCTTTTGATAGAACTTCGAAAAAAAATATAAGAAATTTCGCAGCATTTCCAAATGATTTTGATTTAGAAAAACATAAAGAAAATTTGTTATCTATTCTTTCTTTAAAAGAATTTGTTTCAGTTGTTAATTTGTTGAATTTGGACGTGGAAGGTGATGCGCAAATTTTATATCAAAATATATTAAAAGCTTTATCTAATATAATTGAATTTCAAAAAAGATCAAGCACGGATTTTTTATCTGAAGACGAAAACGAAACTAATAATCCGGTAAAATTCCCTTCTTCAACAGGCGTCAATCAAGGCCAGCCAACTTCCTCGATTAGTGAAGAGCTTGCATCAAGTATTCAAGGTCTTAGGATATTTTACATCAGTACTGTGGTCGATGCAAGCCGGTTGCTGAATTCGTATTGACTAACCATTGCTGGGATTCGAACCTGGTTCACCTCGTTGGAAGGCAGACACTCTATCCCCTGAGACACCATGACTCTACTTAAAACTATTAACACTCAACATACTGCAGTACTGGCAATAGCACTATACGTTAGAAAAAAAGAAAATTATTTTTGACATCAGCAGATATTTTATCTTCAAAATTTTATTTTTCTTAAATTTCTTCAACAAATACAGAGAGAAATTTGAGAATATACAGGTAATAGGAGTCTTCATTAAAAAACATGAGATTTGGCAGGTATGCAGATCCATTTAGAAAGTCTATAAAATAAAAGGCAAAAGTTTGTTCTAACAACAATTCAGAACAGCAGATGAACAAGGCGAAATACATTTCTGGTTAAACCATTTTGCAGATCTATGTCTTCTATCATTTGGTGATAGACAAACATTGAGGAAGGTTCTTGTTTATAGAAATGAAATCATAGCATTTTTGTTTCTATACATTTATTTGTGCTTTATTCATGTTTTCCCCCCCTTGCTTTATAGCTAGTGTAGATTGTTTTTGCTGATAGATTGTAAGCTAGACTGGGAGTTTTTGGAAGATGTGAGAATTTAAATGAAGTACAATAGCTTTGGAAGACATCAACAACACTAAATATTGATTTTAATAACGCAAGCTGTTAAGAAGGGAAATAATAGATATGTGGTCAACAAAATTCTTATTATTTTGAAGTGTGCAGCAGGATTCTAAAAAAAACAAAGAATTTTCAAAAGAAGGATGATAACTTGGATATAGGTGGTTCCTCACATATAACTTTATAAGCCTGTAGATGAAACAATGCTTTTCTGTATTGATACCAGAAGTGAATTAAAGACTTATTTCGTCTTATAATATTTCTCATATAAAGAGTATAAAAATTTATGTCCTTATTCTCAAAAAAAAAAATAATAATAAATAAATAAATAAACTATTTGAATGCTGGGACAGCATTCAGATAGTTTTGGGGATTAGGATAGCATGGTTAGGGATAGCATTCAAATAGCTGGGACCTTATGGACTACAGGAATTTATCTTATGCTCGTTTTAAAAACTCTGAATCCAGCTAATTTCATTTTCATTGTCAAAAATAAATAAATAAATACAGAAGTATATAATTAATAACAAGAGGCAAAAACATTTCACAAAAAAGAAAAAGTTGTCTGATCTGAAATTTTTCAAAGCTCTTTCATAAAAAAAAAATCTCATATTTATAATTTTCTTTTTAAGTTTGTCAATGTTTTTAAGTTGTTGCTTTGAGAATTAAATTTCCTTAAAAAAAACAAGCGTTAAAAAATATATATATATATATATATATATATATATAAAATAAACTTTTGAGCATAAAATATTCATATTAATTCATGTAGATTTATATCTATTTAGAGAGTAAGAGATTTTCTAATGAAACACAATACATATTTGAATTGATACATTAGGAGTAATGTAGAGCAAAGTAACAGTACTCGTCTATTTTTTTCTTAGAAAGATAAAGAAAGAAACTAAACGCACCAAGTCATCTTCAATCATGTTAGCCATATTGTTCTTTTTTATTGTTGGAGAGTCTTCTCTGCTGTTAGAACTACTATTGGCATCAATACCACTGTCGATTTCTTCAATAACAGGCATGCTAAATACAAATGTCATTTTTAAGTCAATTTCACCATATAATTGATAAATTTCTATTAAAGTTTCTCAATTTAAAATTAAGGAAAAGAAACAGGTTAAGTTAAATAATACAGATGAGATGGTCCAAAGAAAAAATAAGGGCAGAAAAAATTACTGTATATTCCGGCGCATAACGCGCCTTGGCGTATAACGCGCACCCATCATTTCTAATAATTTTTTTAAATTTTAAGATATACTCTTCGTATAATGCGCACGAAAATTTGGATTGTACATGTGCAATATCTCGTCTTTCAAGATCGTAAATAAAAAGTTTTCCCCCCTATCGTTTGCAAAAATAAAAGAACTGAATTTGACATGTATGTGAGGGTAGAGTTGAAAGAGTAACAATGTGATTCTGAGAAAAGAGATTGTTGTATTCAGCAGTGCAGGTGTGTGCAAGAGCGTTGTTCCCCACATTCCAGAAGTAAGGGGGGGAGGGGTATCTGGAATGCTGTCTATTGTGTATGTCTCAAAAGCATACCACAAATCAGGAGACAAAACGTACCTCTTCTGCCAATCGCACCATTTGATGCCCTGCCTTTGAAAAGTAAACATTGTAAGCTTTAAGAATTCAGTGTAGTTTTTAGTAGTAGACATGGCTCCTATCAAACGAAGCAAACACAGCGCTGGATTTAAATGCAAAGTAATTAAATTTGCGAAAGAAAATAGAAATCGGGCTGCGGCGAGACATTTTGGTATTGAGAATCTGGACGGATCAGAAGATGACTGTTTATTTATGGATGAGGGTAACACAGATGATGAAGACGAAACAGATGGTGATGACGTGCCTGAAGAAATAACGGAAGACGAATATAATGAACTATTTATGGAATAACGAAAATCAATAAAGTATATAGGTAAAGGTATGTTATTTCTTTAAACTAAAAGTATTTTTCTATATTTAAAATTTTTTTGATCTATAATTTTTTATATTCGGCGCATACAGCGCACCCGTAAGATCCTATGTTATTTTTTGTATTAAAAGTGCGCGTTATACGCCGGAATATACGGTATGCTTATGAACAGAATATCTTCCGTAAAAAAACTTATTAAAACTTTTTCTTTCCATTCAAATGCAAGCACTGCAATAAAATTAATTGTGCTGGAAAGCAAAATTTCCAGTTCAAAAATTCAAATTTTTAAATTATAATTTAAACAACAAATTATGTAAAATGTATTAAAAAAAAGTGTTAAACATGAAAAATGATCTTTTACAAAAGAATGGCGCCATTTTTAAATTAAAACTTATTGAAATAGTCTGCAAAGCTAATCGTTTACAACTCTTTGATAGACTTGTAAGCAGGTTTTAATTACCATTACTTGAAATATAAATCTAAGCAACATCAATTTCATTATGAAGAATTCTTTTCATAAATATTTCATTGCTTTTAAATAGTTAATATTTATTAAAATACCTATCTGAAAAATTTGTTTTATTATAAGAATATTGTGCACTCATTCTATTGGTGATTGAAATGGGCTACAGGTGCCGTAGCAGAGCAGAACTCTCTACCTGTGGCGATACTTCACATCCTTTCACCATTAGCATTTGGAGAATCATAGAAGAAGGAAGTATGCTAGTTTTTGTCTTGATTTACAAATACATTCCTATTAAACTGAAAAGACGAGGAGAGGGAAGGGCCAAAGGCATGGCTTCTCTACAGATGGCGTATTCAAATGTTACGATTGCCTATTGAAATACTTTTGATCTTTCACAAAACTTTTTCTAAGACTTCAATTGAAAAGTTAACAAGTATTATACAGAAAAGTAAAGCACATGTAATAAAAAATAAAATCAAAAGAATGCATTTTTTTAATGCAGTTTCATGGGATGCAAAGTATCAAATTAAGTACAGTAAAATAAAAAAAGGGACACACACAATACTACTTATAGATTAAAAAGTAAGTAATCTCTGCAAATAGACTAAAATGACATAACCAGGGGCCTGTCTAGGTTTTTCTGAAAAGTACCTATTTTGTGAAAATTTAGACTTAATTTGTGAAAAATTAAAAATTATATTGATTTATCGTTTCATTTAAGAAAAAGTATTTTGTGAAACTACCATTTTTCCTAAAGTTGAATTTGTGAAACTACCGTTTTTCCTAAAAATGAATTTGTGAAGGTACCGCTAAACGGTAGTAAATTTGGCCTGGACAGACCCCTGATAACTGTAGGATATTTCACTTTTGTCAATAGAAAAATTAATAAGTTATTCTTTAGATATATAGTGTTAAGATGACACTATATTATAAATGTAAGTATTGTTTTTTAATTTTTTTTTCTAATTATTATCCTTCACATGTAACTATTACTGCACATAAATTTATTGTAAAGAAGTTTCACAATTGCTTGAAAGATAAATCACTCTTTGATATAATACAGACTAAAAATAAAATATTTTTTAAATGTTTACATTAAAATGTTAGAGAAACTGAGTTATAAAAAGAAAGCCAAGTATAAGATAAAACAAGGTAAGTCAATTACTAGTTTTATACTAATTAAAACAAATTAAAATAAATAAATATATGATGACATATTTAATAATCAATATAAAATTTTAAATAAAAATTTAAACTTTTTAATAAAATCTCATTCTAAAAAAAAAAAAATCCTTTAAGTTAGGAAGTGGCAAAAGAGTTGAGACCAGTTACAAGAGTCAATAACTTGCAAGCAGAAATTATTTTAAGATTTTGTGTCTGAAGAAAGTTTTTTTAATTTATCTATATCTGGCTTTAACAAGCTAAGTGCCTTCATGTAGTTAATCACAAAACTACAAATTAAAAAAGTTATTGAAAATATTAAAAATTTAAATTAGTCTGAATTATTTTGTTTTACAAGCAAAATATCGATAACAGAATTGCACTACACATGCATAGTGCAAGCAATACTGAAATGAATAGTTTCTTAATAGAAAAATATATATCAAAACAATTTTTAATTGCTAAATCCTTAGCAGTTAAAAACTTTTTTCTTAACTGCTATGAGAATGATATGTTTAGAAATCCTAATATTGAGTAAGAAAAAATAATCATCACGTTTTTTAAAAATAGCATAAGCAGATGAAATAAGGCTTTAATAACAAACCTGACAAAAATAATGATGTACCTTTCCAAAAATTAAAAACTTTACGGAAAGATCACTTTTCTAACGTTTGTTTATTTATTGAAATAAATAAATGAAAATCTAGAGAAATTTTTAATCAAGGTAAACAAGATATAAAAACAAGACATCTGTACCTATTACCTGCTTTTATATTAAAAATTTCCTGGATGATGAATTGACACTGGAATGTTAAACAAATTTAATTAAGAAAATCACTTTTTCATATTATTAATAATGCTTATAGTAATTTTTAGATATAAAATGTGCGAAGTAGAAAATCCTGTTACCACCAAACTTAACAGGGAAATAACATTGCTTTCTTCGAGGTTACAGTGAAATTCAAATGATACACCCAAGAATTGAAAACAGTTTTTAAGTTGAATCAGTTGAAAAAACTTGTTATATATTACCTTTTAATATTGATGCAAGTGGAAAAACGCGTTGTTTCAGTTTATCTCAAATATATTTTGCAAACTATTTAAAAAAAATCTGCAAGATATCATTTTTATAATTAAAATCAATAGTTTTAATTTTTTTTGAAATTCACCATCTCTTGTGCAGCCACAGAGAATATAGGTAAATAACCTATTATATAACTCGGCCATAAAATATTTATGATAACATTTTCATCGTAATCGTAAATAGAAGTGCGTTTGATAAATAATAAACAAACTATCAACATTCACCAAAACCGTGTCTTTTTTCATATCTATAGATAATAATTAAATGTAATGAAATGAAAACTTTTCGTTTTATTAATTTAGTTTCGTTTCTAGGTATTTGATTATTTTCGTTAAAACCAAATAACATATTGGTTTTTTCACTCAAAAGATTAATTATGTCGAGATATGTATTAAATCGTCTATCATACCTCCCACTATCTCCTTGGTTAAAATTACATATTCAACCATTCAATAAAATCCAATCATGGACTATTATTTCTCCTTTAACTCAAAAACAATTTTTAAGAGTTTCGTATCATTATAATTGCAGTACTTTAACACCATTGAAGTTAAATTATAATTCTGTCATGGTAAACAACTATTCTACCGAGAAAAAATCAGGTAAATATTCATTCTCACGAATTTAATATTGAAACATACAAGTGTTATTATTTGTCTAAAATATTTATTTATGTATGTACATGTACTTAGCATTTTGTAGAAAGTTATTGAAACAAAATTTTTCTGTATCTGTACCTATGTCAAAATCAAATTAGGGATATCCCCCTCTTAGTAAGAAATATTTTCGATGAGCTAAAATCAAGAGAGCAGAATTTAATTCAAAAAATTACGTTAAAACTCTATCCACTTCAAAACTGTATTAATTGTTATGATATGAGTCTTTAATTATGTTTATGAACTTTTTAGATATTTTCTACGTAATTATTTAAGATGTGCCATAATATGACTCCATTCACTGAATCAAATGCTTTATTCAATAAAGTTCAAATCGATAATCTACATAATCGATAATCAAAAATCTACAAATTTTTTTAAAAAAATATTTGCAAGTTTGAAATCTATTTGGCACCTTGGCGACTGTAGTTGGAGCGACAAATCACGATACAGAAATATCCCCGTCAAAAAGTTTGAGTACAATATATTTTTAAATTATTATAGTTTTTTGAAGAAAAATTGTGTTAATAAAAAAATATATTTTAAAGACAGCCATTAAAAAACACTCTGCATATTGGATAATGTTTCAGCTTTATCTGTGTTTGTATCTATAACCGAGGAAGGCATGCAAACAATGCTATAATATAAATTTCTTAGCCGCCTTCCTCCCCACCTACTCACTGAGACCTATATTCATGAAAACTAAGTTGAGCATTACAAGTATGATTATTTTGTCTCAAAGTAACTAGTAATGATACTTTAAAAAAACTGCTGATGCTTTCACATTTTTTGTTATTTTATTTAATTTTTTTTTAAGTAAGGGAGATTTGGTTTTTATGAAAAATTGCCTGCTACATACTGTAAGAAATATGAATTTATTCAAGCTACATTTTTGATACCAGCTTTAAAATTGAACTACTTGATTTATATATATATTTTATGAAAGTTTGAATAGTTTGCTGCAACCTTCCTTAAAATAACATAATAAAAAACAAATCGTGAACCTTGATTATTTAAAATGTCCCTTTTATATCCTCTTTTATTGCATACACAGTGTTCTCCCTAAGCGTTTTAGAAGGGCGGTCCACCCTGCCCTTTGATTCCTATAAATGCAATTTTTAAAATTCTAATGTTTATTTCCTCATAATTTTTAGTTTAAATTATATGAAAATCTTTCAAGCTGTCTATCAATTAATTTTTTTTAAAGTTTATTTTGAAAAAAAGAAATGCCCAGAGATAATCTATTAGCAAGCCTTTAACTATTTTTATAAATTATAAACTTTTCTCTTATTCTGATAACGAGAGAGCATTATTTTTTGAAATATACCCATAAAATAGTATAAGAGGGTAATTTAAAAATTTTAAAGATCAAATTAAGTTATTACATAATATTACACATTTTGATAGGTACATTTTTCAGTGTTCAATGAGTGCCCTAAGAAAACTTAATAGTGCCTTTTTTCAGAGGCAGTGCCCTGCTCTTCTTTATTTTTAGGAAGAACTCTGACATGCATGATTTGAGCTAATTTCTTATCAAGCTCACTCTGACATTAAGTATTTTATTTATTTTAAATTTGATAACAGCTATATTAATTTGTCTTATTTTTCTGGTCAGATATTAATCTAAAATAAACCAGTTACATATTTCCTTCAGCATTTTCGCTTACATTTTAAGTAAAACCATTTGTATATGGTTATCACTTGTAATAATCACTTTTTTTAAAAATATGTTATGCTTTATAAAAAGTTTGTAACAGGGTTTATTATTTAAATAGGAATTACTAATAAAATGAATGATTTCTGAAGAGAAGAGTCATTTGACAGCAATTTAATTTATTTATATGATTGATTATATAATTGTGTAATATGAAAAGGGCTATGGCAGTATTAAGTAGTAATAGTTTTCAATCTTTTTTTCTTCTTCCCATGTGCTATTGACTGCCAATTTTTCACATTGACACACATTTTTCATTAAAACAAGTATTAGATTTGTTTTATGTACAATAAAAATTTTCCTGTTGAACAAAAATTATATTTTATAACAAAGTTGTAATCTTAAAATAGATGTTTTAATTTAGTAGAATAGTTGATTCTGTATAGATAGTCTGATTTGTTAGAATGAAAGATATTTGATTTTCTTTCAGTTATTCTTAAATAATGCCCTTTTTTTTCCTGTATTTTATTTAATGATTTTTCACCTCTTTTAGACAATGACAATATTTCTTCCAGTAAAGATGATTCTGTTCAATCTGCTGCAGCTAAAGTTAATCAGAGAGCTAAATTAAAACAAGCAGTTCGGGATTATGGTGCTACAATAATTGTATTCCATGTAACTATATCTCTAGCATCTTTAGGACTGTTCTACTTAGCTATTTCAAAGTAATTATGCAGCAATATTTTCTTCTTTTTTCCCCCCTTAGTTTTATATTTTAAAGAGTGTTTAAAATTTATTTGTACTAAATAATATAAAAATTTCAAATGATAATGATGATAAATTGTTCCTTACTTTAGCTTTATTTCAAAATTTATCCAGTTATCATCTTTGCAATTGAATTTTGTTTTTTTATCAAAGTTATGTTATAAGTTTAAATTGAAGAATTAAAAAAATAAACTATATAGGGTGACCCGGGGTAATTCACGATCACTCTGTTTCTGGGGTAAATAATGATCACCTAAGTTTTATTTGAAAAAAAATTTTTCTTTTTAAATTTGAGACATGGGCAAGAATGCTTGTACACTTTACTAAAGTATAACTACATTTATTCAATAACAGTTTTTTGTTTAATCTAACAAAATAAGTATCTTTTAAACTGCTCTCTGTATTTTCCATTTCAAAGATGGGTTTCAAAATATGCACATTTCTGCAAAGATCCCCCTTTTTCTCTTAATAATAAATATTTTGAGTTACTTTCTTTTTCTTTGATATAAAAATAGTGTAAGCTTTTGTTTAATTGTTTCACATCTACTGTACACATTATAATTGATTATTGGAAACTATATCAAATGTTGCCCCCTACAGATGGGGTAATTATTGATCACTGGGGTAATTCCTGATCATTGTAATTTCTTCTTATAAATAGTATTAAAAAATAGCTAATAAATAGCGAATTGCCTTTTCTTAAATAACAGTTCATATTTATTAAGTGGAACAACTAAAATATATTTTTACAGTAATCACAAAATTTGTTTTTAACTGTATAAAAGACAAATGTGTTCTGATTTGCACCATTTCTGGTTTGTCTTACCTTGTTTCTATCTTAATTATATGTGTGTATATTGTTAGAATAATTTTTAAGCTTATAAATTAGCCTAATATAAATATGAGGAGAAATTATAAGCCTAAAAAGGATAATAAGCTTCTAGAAAGCAAAATTAGTGAATTTCCTTTAATGATTGAAAATTTCAGTGTTAGAGCTGCTGCCAGAGCTGTTGACATACCGTACTTAACTTAACACTCTCACTTAATGAAGTTAAAATATCCAGCAAATGTTACCCATGTGAGAACTCTTTCTTATATTCCAGCAGAACATGAGAATGCTTGCCTAAAATGTATGGCATGATGCAAAGATTTTTGGAAAATTAAAAGTGTTAATCTTTATTATTGCTTTTAAATAAATAGTTTTATTAGCTGCTTAAACATATCTTTTATAGTCCAACCTCCTCTGAGGCAATGGCAACCAATTTTCCATGGGGGATCATTCAGGAAAAGAGACCTTATCAAAACTATCATCCGCCTTAGAACTGGTCACTATCGAGGTATGAAGATCCTGGGAGATGGCAATAGTAGAACTTACCGTCTCTGCAGTAACTATGATGATATTCCACTAACACCAAAACATATTTTTGACTGCCCTGCCATTTTAAGATCCCTGGCTTGGGGAATTCTCCCCCTTTGACATCAAGAGTCTGTACTCCGACAACATCAAGGAGTTAGCCGGCTGTGTTTTGCGCACTCATGGATATCTATAGTTCTTCCCATGGACACGACACCAACCAACATATCTTTTTGGTTTATTTGTTTGATCTTGATGTCTTATTTGTTCATTACCATTGTATAATTACTTTTAAACATCCTCTTTACCATAAAAACTGGTGATCAGTAATTACCCCAGAAGTGATCAGGAATTACCCCAGAAATGATCAAGAGAAGGGGTAATTCCTGATCATTAAAAATTTAAAATCTTTTAAATTCTAATTACATTTTCAAACAAAAGAAGCTAGCATAGGATTCATCTCATATAGCCTCAAACTTCCAGTAAATATTAAAATTCTATCTTGAATAGTTTTTTCACAAAATAGATGTTTGCATTTTTTGATCAGGAATTACCCCAGGTCACCCTATATACTATAAAAAATATTAATTGTATACTTATCATATGATCGTACTTATCATTACGTATACTTATCATTATCATATGATAATGTAATAAAGTGTAGAATAAGACAGAATAAGCCACCAATATAAAAATATAATTTCTGAACAGTGCTCACTAAAATATTAAATCAGTTGATTTTAAGAAAATTCATTAATTAATACAATTATTTTCTTAAAATTATAATTTAAAAAATTACCAAATTATTACGAGATTCTCTAAAAAAAATTTGATTTTCAGAGTTTTAAAGTTTTTTCTTATTCTATTGCTTTATTCTAAATATTATTTGTTCAAAATATGTTACTGTATAGGTTTTAATTATTCAAATTAGTGTAGTGTTTAATAAATGACAGCAGTCCTATACCAATATTTTGAATATTCTAGAAGATTTATACCAAAAACTAAAATTGAATTTCTCTCTAATTTTCTCTGTGAACTAATATTAATGAAGAACGTTTATAATAAAAAGAGTAAAACTAAATAATTTTCTCTCAGATGTGGTATTATATTCTGTTTCTTGGCTTTGCTGTAACAGACATGGCTTAAAAAATACAAATAAATCTTTCAAAAGAGGTGACACTTTTAAAAACAAGGTTTGTTCTTATTGTTCTGAATGAAGTTACATTTCTTGGAAGAAAATGAAAAATTCCCTTCATTTTTATGGCAAATGTATTTATTCCTTGTCATTAATATGGCTTAAAAAAGAATTAATTCTGCATAGTGTTAACTTTCACAAATCCAATATTTTGGATGGTGGCTTAAAGGCAAATGCCGAATATAGTACACTAATGGTTCAAAGAATGGTGCCAAATCAGGAGCAGGAATTTATTGCTCCAATGACGGTACCAAACTTCACTTTCACCTGGGAAACCATGCTACCGTTTTTCAGGCTGAGGTCTATGTCATTATCTTATGCTGCAAGATATGCTTAGACGAGGGATATCAAAATACGACTATCCGCATCTGTTCTGACAGTCAGGCTGCTCTCCTATCACTGTCAAGGTGTAAATTCACCTCTTTGTTAGTGTGGGAATGCTTCTCGGTCCTCTGTGACCTGTCCGCTCATGACAAGGTATCCCTGCATTGGGTACCTGGACATATGGGTATTGGTGGAAATGAGCTATCTGATGAATCAGCACAGGCTGGCTCTAATGCAGTCTCCTGGGGCCCTGAACCTGCACTGGGAATTTCTCCCACCTCATTTAGGGCATCCATTTTCAAGCTCTACGACAAGATTGCCCATGAGCAATGACGCGCTGCTGACGGTCAGAGACAAGCTAAGGAGCTGAATCGTGACTGTCCTAAGTGTATGTCAAAAAGCTTAATAGAAACAGTTTAAGGAAGATCATAGGTCTTCTCTCTGGTCACTGCATCCTCAGGAGACATAATGGGAATCTCTTTGTCAGGGTTGTTATCTTGAAGAAGAGACATCACCACGACACATACTCTGTGATTGTGATGTCTATTCTGCTCATCTGCTCAAAGATTTGAGCATTTAGGGCAGCATTGCGTCAAAACTTGGGAACTGCAAGATGTTCCTGTAAGGTGCTTGCTAAATTTTATTTCAGCCATAGAGCTTTCTTGCTAATCTCAATTTAAGGTTTGGGTACAATAGACCTCTGGTCGCTGTGCCCTGCTCGTTAGAGCTGCCCAACCTCTAAGTCTTAAATGAAGTGTTTATGCTATTTAACTGTTTTCCTATGATACTTCTTGTAACTCATTTAATTTTTTTTTCTAGTGGTGTGGATGCAGTCATATTATTGTCATTTCTGGGTTTTCCAGAATCTGTGATAACAAGTAAAGTTGCTGCTGGTGGAAGTACCTTTGTGATAGCATATGCTGTGCATAAATTATTTGCTCCTGTTCGAATCGCCATAACACTATCTGTTGCACCATTCATTGTTAGATATTTACGAAGAATTAATTGGTTAAAGGCTCCTGTAAAGAAAGGCAGTTAATAATATATTGCTGTGTGTAATTGCTATTGCTCATATTTTTAAATATGATGAAATATTTTGTATTTTATTTGGTTCAAATTATTTTAAGTTAAAAATTATGGGTATAATATAATATTAGGAAGCAGATGATGGTAACAATTCCTCGAACTCCATACCTAACGCATAAAACTTTTCAACCATATATGCGCCTTTGGCTAATTATTTATTTGTATGGAAGCAAACTTTTAATAATCCATGGTTAATATTCCAAGTATAGTTTTTATCCTAGTTGATAATTTAATTATTATTTTTTGAAAAACAGTTTGCAAATAAAGGACTTAATTTTAGGTCCCATTAAAAAAATTGTTTGAATTTTTAATTTGTACATTGTATTCAATAAATAAGTTTTTAATTCCTTAAACTCTTGAAATTAATTAGGAATTTGAACCTGCGTGTTTTGTCAAGTAATAAGAGAAATCTGTTTCCTTTTTTTTTTTTTTTTGTTATTCTACCTATGTGTAAAAATCTTATGACATTATTTTGTTGTAATTTATCCTGTTCTTTGCAAAGGATTTTTTTAAAATTCTTTAAATTTGAGTTTTGTTGTAAATACTGCAGTATAATTCTTTCGGACAAGCAAATTTTCAATGAATCATTTTTCTTACAGATATTCATTTGTAAATTTTGAGTGTTTAATTGAATTAAGTACTTTTTCTGAAGTACATTTTTGTATTAGAAATAGATTTTTGAAAATAAAAACATATTTTTTTATTCTGTGTATTTGAATTTATCCTCTGCTTGAAAAGAGAGCACTTATTTTAGGTTTTGTTTTCAAGCTCAGTTAAATTGTTTAGTTAAAGAGGTAAATATGTTTTGTCTTTATACATCAAACTTAGATGCAAGCCCCTCTTCATATGAAATATTGTGTTTGCGCAAGAATTATTACTTTTTCTTCATACCCAGATTTTTTTTTTTTTTTTCCTTGACCCTTTTGTGATTTCTTGAACTAGATTAAACTTTTTTTTAAAAATAAATACCTCAAGAAGGCAGTGTGGTTAATAGACTTAAAGCTGGTTGTTGAATTCATCAGGTTCACAATGTCTATTAGATGAGATCTATTAGTGTAGTGGAGAACAGACTAATTGAAACTTTGCCAGCTAGTCAGTCAAGAATCTTAACTCTTTATAAGACCATGGGAAGGTCATTAATTTTTGAATGTGGGTGTGCAGCTATTTCCAAGGTTGGGGTTTTGGATGTCCTAAACTGGTTTAGGACAGGACATGTGGGTTTTACTGCACACACACACATTCACTCAAGCACACACATTCCGGGGGATCCGCACACACACACACATTCACTCAAACATGTAAAGAAAAAAATATAAAAAAACATGGAAATTTAAAAAAATATGCAAAGAGGACACACACAAAGGCTGCAACCCCCTCCGAGTCGGCTTACTAGCTCTGTTGTCAAGGTCACGTTTTTCGGCTTTCCCAGAGGCAGGTGTTGCAGAGAAAAGAAGCACCGAAAGTTTCCATTTCACCTGGATCACGATTCAGCACTCCTTACTGGAACCTTTTTAGGGGCTCTTTCAGGCCTTCTGATTGGCAGCATGACACTGCACTCCTGACGATCATGGAAGACGTGTTTGGAGACGCACAGGGCAGAGGGGGATCCTGCCTTCACTATTGCATGCCACACCCGCCCTCACCAAGGCATTATGGTCTGGGGTGTCATTTTTCTTTGACAGCCGGACCCCTTTGGTCGTCATTAGAGGTACACTTACTGCACAGCGGTACGTCGACGACATCCTAAGACCTGTTTTGCTACCGTTCCTTTTGCAGCGCCCTGGGCTGGTTTTTCAGCAGGACAATACCAGACCACATACGGCACGTGTTGTTATGAATTGTCTGCAAGCTTGTCAAACTCTTCCTTGGCCTGCCAGATCACCAGATCTCTCTCCCATCGAGCATGTCTGAGATATGATGGGAAGGCGATTGCATCTGGCACGGAACGTTGATGACCCCATTTGACAATTGGATCGAATTTGGCAGGAAATACCGCAAGAGACCATCCGGGAGCTTTATCGGTCTATGCCGCGCCGTGTGGCAGCTTGTACCGCCTGGCTAGAGGCGGTTCAGCACCTTATTGAACTCGTTACTGTAATTCTGCAATAAATTATTCAATTGTTCTGAAATTTTAATCATTTACTATTCTGTACATTGTCTTCCTATCCACCAATTTTCGTTTCAATCGGACAACTCCTTCTTGGTGCGTCGATTTTTTTGTTATAGAGTGTATATCTTTTTAAATTTATAAGCCATTTTCTTAATTAACTTTCTAAATAATAATAATCCTTAACTAAAATTTGAATATAATTATTGTAAAATAATAAGCTGTTTTTTCGTATTATTAAGATAAATTTCATTTCAATGTGGTAAGTATATACACTAATGTTTCAATTCAGTACATTTTCATCGCAATTACGATTTTCATTATCTTAAATTTAAATAGAATCAATGATTATAAATACCCAAATGTCTTTTCTCCATAGTGTTTGTGTTTCTTATAGTAATATTGTTATTTTTTATTTTATTTTATGGTAAGTCTAGGTTAGGAAGTACTTACGCCACTGCCCTTTGTCTGGGTACCTCAGCCCACCACTGCTCTCCTTTTCTTCGAAAAACTGAAGGAAGCTCATATAATCTCCACTTCGAATGTTAAACAGATAACTTTTAGTAATCTTTTTCGAGTAATTGCATATCTTAGAAAAAGAAAGTGTTGATGTAGAAAGAGTGTTTCTTAAGAAATCCTGTTCTGAAAGCTGACCTTGAGTGACTAGGGATTTTCCATAATGTTCGCGCTTTTCGAGAGGTCATCATCAGATATGAAAAAGATGAGGATGGGTTCTACTTTGCTCAGAATCTGAAGTGTTTGTTCCTCATCGATTTCCAAAACAAACTCTTTATTGAAAAGGAAGTAGATTCTTTATCTACTTCCCTTTAGTCTACCTTTTTTTTTTAAATCCTATTAGCGACTCTTTCTCTGAAGAGTAGAGATGAAAACTTATGCATATGGTAAGTGATAATTAAATGCATTCATTTACGATAATGGCAAAGTAATTTGTTAATTTATAATTTCGTTTTATTTATAGAAACATATGGTAAATGATAATTAAAATTACTCACATACGATTATGCAAAAGTAATTTGATTATTTATAATTTCGTATTATTTAAAAATAATTTAAATTGTAACATCTAAAGCACTAAACATTGAAAATATTGATTTATATTATAGATTTTTACAAATGATTGCTAAATAAACGAAAACTCATTGCTACTAATCGTTGTACTTTCATTAGATGTATTATTAGAAAGCGTTATTCCATAGATTTTGTTCATAATCATAATTTTGCACTAACAATCTCATAAAACTAATAAATTCGCAAATATTTAAATACAAATTAGTCCACCCGACAAAAATTCGACATTTCCCAGTCAATCACCATTTGCCAAATCACGAAAATTCGTATATTGCAGTAAAATTTGATTTTCAAAAATCGATGGACGCATATGTGTTACTCTACGAAGTTTGTCACGTTAATATTTATAAACGCTTCAAAATAAATAAACAGACGAAATAAAAAATTTTTAAAAATAGTGTACAGATTGTACATAAAGGATAAACCATTTTTATCTTTATTTTATCCAAACCGTAGAATGTGAATTTGTAAAAGAAAACTTATTTAATAAATAGCTCGCAATAATGAAAATTGTCATGTATCTTGATTTATAATGCATATAATCTATAATGCGAGTTTTTTTTTTTCTCGTTTTGAAATCGATTTATGAAGCATATTGTCGTACTATTGAGTATTTTCGCCTGATATATAAGAAAAAGTCAAAAAGTGACATAATGCATTTTAGTGTGATAAGTGAGTCAAAGTTCTTTTCTTCCTGTTCTGTAAAATTAAGTCATCACACATCAGAATTTGAAAAAAGAAATTTCTTCTCTTTAGCTGCGCTACTCATCGTCTGTTTGTTCGATAATTGTATTGCCAGAGGACTTAACTTGGGGTTATGCGACAATAAGCAAATTTCCTGCAACTGCGGGCAAAACCAAATACGAGTAAAAGTGAAACAGTAAGTATCACATATAATTTAGCATATATAATATTAATAATAAGAAAAAAAAATTTAACATTCCAAATATTTGTATTTGTCCAAAAAAATTCATATTCGTTCTTTGATGCGTACTTTGATTCGTTCTTTGAGTAAAAAGCAGGAAAGAAATGTGATTTTATTTTTTTATCCAATTTCATATACAGCTTGTCCAAGTATCAATTACATAGTTTAAGTAAGATAGGTCATAATAACTTGGCTATAATTATTATTTACTTAATATATTTAGTTCGAAAATGAGTAATGAAATTTTCTTATTAGGAAGCAAGCGTCATTATTTCGTGTAACAATTGAAATGAAACAAATTGAGTTGGCAGCACCGATTTCAACCAAAAAATCAATCAAAATTTTGTAGTTTCAAAATTTTGTAATCAAGTTTTAGTCAAAATTTTGTATTTTGATTCACTTTTTTTCTTACAATTTTCAGTTCTCAATAAATAAATAAACAAAATAAAATAAAGTTTAATTTCCTGCAATAATGAATTAATTATAACATACATAATACTTTGAAATATTTGGGAAATAATATGCGTTTGCATAATTTATTTATCGCATTCTATTCTCTCTAATAATCATGCACTAATTATTTCCATACAGTTATTTAGAGACGAATTAACAATTATATTTGCGCTTTTATCTTTAAAGATTCTACCCACAATTTTACTCAAACGCACCAAAAAGTAATAATTAGAATTCGATGTATTAATAATTTAGAGGAAAAACTTTCCTCGATATTATTAAATAGATTTTTAAGAATGTTTATAACGTATATTTATCGTATGATATACTTTTGTTAATTTTCCAACAATAAATCATTTTTCACTGCCAAAAAAATTGCAATTATGGTTCGTTTAATCTAAAATTCAAACCTTTGATTATGTATTAAAATTTGACTAGCAACTATATTTTCCTTAATCAGCAACGGTAGAAATGAAAAACCAAGGCTAAACCAGATAAGTGACTTAAGTTCAATCATGGAAGAATCAAGTTCTTCCTTGAAAAACAAAGCAGCTGATTTATTTAAAGCATTTTATTTCATTTTAAAACCGGTGTTAAACAGCCGACCAGATTCTCAGTTTACAACTATGAATGTTCAACTCTGTAGCCTTGTAATTTTGAACCCAACCAAGAAAACAAGGGAATTCCTAAATCAAGCATTCAGACAAATTAGTCTTCACGGAGGACTTTTTTGAAGGAACTAACCCATATTTGCGTCACGTGGAGAGGAAAACTGCAAAACTTCGCCTGGTTAGCCCGACGGTAAGATTATTCTAACTCATGATCCGTCTTCCACTGAGGATGCTTTACGTCAGTGCGGGGGTCGGTGCGAACTGGGAGCAGAATTTGTATCAACCAGCCACAGCTGGGATTCGAACCTGGGTTGCCTCTTTGGGAGGCGATTGCTGTATCCCTTGAGTTACCACGGCTCCTATTCATAGTATTAGATTCAATTCATTTATAATAGTCGAACTCCGCTACAATGACCTACGGGTATAGTGAACACTCGGCTGTAGTGAATGTTTTCTAATTTTTTGAGTTCTCCCATCTGCACTCCGATACTACTAAAATTATTTTAGAAGTTTATAGTGGACAGCTGAAAATTGTTAGTCCGTTTATAGTGGACTGTAATTGCCTTATAAGCCTTTTTTTCACAACTCTAACTTTAAATTCTTAGGAGTTGCGATTGCAAAGGAGGACAATTTTTTACATTGTGTTCTTACTCATATACACTTTTTGCTGAGAGCAAAAAATGTTGACAACTTTTTATCTTGAAAGGGAAATCGGCATTAAAAGTTCTGACTACCTTGTCCAGCAGAACATGAGGACTAGAAAATACTGGATTCTTTACTAATTGATGTTACAAAAATTGATGGACTCTACTTAAATACGAATTGTAGTCAGTTGAGAATGACTAATTTCTTCCCCAAAATGCAAAAAAATTTACTAAATATTTTTTAAATGCTTGATTTATTATTTATTTAATTAGTTAATAATTTATTAACAAATTATGTATTATTATAATTACTATCTCTTACAATGTTATTGTCACATGCTAAAAAATAATTTTTCAAAGAATTCGAATACTAGTGAATCACCGTTTATAGTGGACTTCTATATGGGTCTGATTCCCTACAACGGGGTTCGATTGACTGTAGCTATTTTTATTTTCAAGAAAGTAAATTTGTTATAGATAATATTCTACAGTAAATGATATAGCAAATGCGACAGTTCTTTAATACCTGCTCCTCCCTTATCATTTATGTATTTCATTTGAATGAAATAATAGTAATTATAATGTTAGAATTGTGAAATTAAGATCTATATAATGTAGTGATTCTATCGTCTTATAAAAAAATTAAAATTGAAAGAGAATTTGACGACATCTTGTATGAATGTTTATGTGAAATAGGATATTTTGACCTACACTACCCTACAATAATGGAAAAGACACTTTCACTTTTTGACATTTTTTAAAATTTCTCAAGAAATACTCAGATGATTATTTTGTCACTTCAGAATTGTTTAGTTCGTGCAATTTTTCCTATTTCGCAATGAGGTTTAATAAAGCTTTCAGAGGTTTGTGGGGCCGACTATAAATTACGAAAGAAAACTAGTATTTTTAAACAACGTATGCCAGAAATAAACAATAAGCTTGTCACTTTTATCGATTACTTTAATTGCTTTTTCGCAACAACTGCATAAAATTTCGTAGTCCTAGCTTAAATATTTACAGAGACGTGGGCATTTTTATAAAAAACTAATTTTTTTATCTAACGCTTTTTGCTAAAACTTTAAAGATTTTGTGAAATGAAACAAAATTTTTGGAGCAATATGAAATTTAATACATAAGATTTGCTTTCAAATTTGAAAAAGTTCGCTTAAAACTGCGCAATATATGAATGAATATTAAAAGTAGTTCTTTTGTACTGCACATGCACAAATTTCTTTCTTCATAATTTTGCAGTGAATCATATTTGGCAACTAATGAAAAAAAGTCTTATTTGAATATTTTTAAAACGTAAAAAATTTCGAGTAATTTTTAATATAGTTTTAAAATAAACTTCAAAATGATCAGGGGTTTTCCACAAATTTCATTTTGTAGAATTGGAAATGACACTACCTTATAACTGAACAGCAAAAACAATAATAACGACAGTTGTAAAGTAACACTAGTTTATATTTTAAAATTTATATAACTTAGAATAAAATCATTAATGAGGGATTTTTGAGGGCTTTAAATTTTTACCATCCAATTTGTCACTCCCTAAGCACGATGATGGCCACTGATGAAGCTATAGTTCAATGATGAACTAACAGAAGAGAATTCTGGGGAAAAAGAACAGAGCTTCACTATAGACTATCCTTACGCTGCTTTTTCCTTGGCACGACAGAGTTAGCGAGCCTCACATTTTTACAACAAAACTTACCAATCCCACAATTTTACACTCATATAAAAAGTTTTTACATAAAAATTAATTAAATCTCCAAGACACACATATTTCTAATTATTAAGAGCCAAGAGTTGTTGGAGACCAAGAGTAGCTTTTAATTCTTAGATGAAATCAAAACTTAATCAGATCAATTGATTTATTTTCCAAGGTACTTAAGATGCAAAATATTATTGGAGACTCTCACCTTAAATATCCTAACTAATTAAATACAAAAAAGGATCATATCATTAAATATCATATCATTCATTTATCATTCATAGCGCAAATAATAACTAAACGTTCCCCCCCCCCCCCAAAAAAAAAAGAAGAATATAAACGAGCTTGTATTGATCTATAGGATCAATATTATTAAATTCTAAATGTACTTTTTCGATTAAATGACGGGATGATATTTAAATGAGACAGCGCTAACAAGAGCATAGGGTTGGTTGTCGCAGCGTACATAAAAATTTTAAGGCTATATTTTAATGAGACAAGGAAAAAAAAAAAAAAAAAAAAAACGTGATTTCTTCTTACAAATAAGGCACATACAACTTTATACTGTTCTAAAATGAGTTCGATTATATAAGGCGATCACATGCTTAAAATAAGTTTTTAGAATCATTGATAAAATTAAAGTGATCTATCATATTCATTTGTGGATGCCAATTGATATTAAAGTAACTAAAAAATAAAAAAAAAATTAAAAAAAAAAAAAAAAAAAAAAGAAAGAAAGGAAAAAGAAAGAAAGAAAAAAAAAAAAATGTATCAAAATTTGATAAAACCATATTGAGGAAGACTGTTGCACAAAAAATTAAAGCTTGTTTAATTTGTAGGAAGGAAAAGAGTGTTGTTGAAAGACAATAATTAGAAACACCCCAAAGTTTCAATCAGCAATCAAACAGGTTTTGATGTTTTGTTCACTAGCCTTTTTCTCAATGAGGTTATATACGGAGATTTCGATAGTGTAATTTTTTCCTGGCTTGAATATTTAGTATGCACACACATTGTGTACAGTTTTTTATCTTCATTTTAGACAAGAATTCTAAAAATACATATTGAAGGTAGCTTTTGCGGAACACCTTATTCTCAACCTTTTTTTAGTGGCGGCTCACTTTTAACGATTTCGAAATTTGACGGCACACAATCAAAAAAATTAGTTTAAAAGTTGTTTACTTACCTATAATTCACTGTGTTAAATAGTTTGTGATAATAATTTTGAATGTGAAATAAAATAATATGTACAACAAAAACATGTTTATTAAGGAATTAATTATTTCTATCGACTATTTTTTTATTAGTTAGTAACAGTTATTTATTTTTTTGTTAGTTATTAATTGTTAGCTTGTTTTCTGTATTAACTGTTAGTTTTTTTTACATTAACTGCTATTTTTTGTGATTTCTTGTTAACTAGTTTTTTTGCTAATTATTAATTGTTAGCTTACTTTTTTTGTTAATTTTCCTTTGTTAATTTGTTTTTTAAATATTTGTTTTTTTTTTAAGTTATATTTTGTTGATTTGTTTATTAATTGCATAGCTTACTTTAATGGTTAGTTTTTATTTCCGTTTGAAAGTTATTATTTAGTTTGCTTTCCTTTGTTAATTAATAATTTTAACAGTCATTAAATTTCCTACTTATTTCAACATTTTTTAAAATTGTGTGTCAAAGACAATTTAAACACTTCTAT
Organism: Parasteatoda lunata; assembly: GCA_949128135.1. Taxonomy (NCBI): domain Eukaryota; kingdom Metazoa; phylum Arthropoda; class Arachnida; order Araneae; family Theridiidae; genus Parasteatoda; species Parasteatoda lunata. The sequence goes on along the minus strand of OX421973.1, from coordinate 74,693,099 downwards.
TTTATTTTAAGTTATTTTAAGATTGTCAGAGACAAGACAATCACCAACAAAGATGTTCACGCGGTTAAAGTGTGGAAAAATTATAAAAAGTATACATCTATATAATATTATATATATATACACTTTTCTTTAATTTAAACTTTAATCATAATAAAAAAAAAGCATTATAATTTTTATTGTATCATTTCTAATATTTGGCGGCACATTTTAAGAATTTGGCGGCACACTAAAGTGCCGCGGCACACTGGTTGAGAATCACTGCCTTATACCATTCGCTGATATGTGTTATAGTTATTTGATATTAAAGTATATTATATCGATATTAATAGAAATTATTTTATTTTGTTATTTAGTTTCAAATATGAGATGGGGGAAAAAATCAGTGCAATAGCATTAAAAGTTCGGGTGGACGCCTGCAATTTCTAGATATTTACACACATCCTTAGAGAAACAATTTTTATCGACTTTTTTGTCCGTTCGGTATTTCCCAATTTAATAGAAAGGACTTATATAGAACACAAAAGAGTTAATCGAATTTTAAATAATATTAATAAAAAAAAAAAATGAGTGAACAATCTGTTCTTTTCTCTCTTCCGGGAAGTGTTTTTCTTGATGAAAGGAAATTGTTTTCTTTTTCCTTTTGCATCTGTTTTTAAAAATGTTTCTTCTGAAGATCAAGCAATGAATTCGTACTCTTTATATATGATTTTATGGGGTAAGTTATCCACCCTTAAATAACAGCAACTAATGATTAATTTTGTAATAATCCTTAATTCTGTATTAATATAAATGATAATATTTTCATCGAATTAATTCTAATAGAATATCAATTTAAATCTGTTTATCCAAAAAAGGTTCTTTCATTAAATGAAATAACACCCTTTTCAACAAATAGACTGTAGTGAATTCGTTACAAATATTCATAAGTTTTATTTTAAGTTTTGTCCATCTCTTGCTTTTACCCCAGATGCTGATAATAAAAATGGCGCAAGAATTTAACACGAAGAAAATCCAGTTCTTTTAAAAAAATTGGAAAATAACTCCTCCATTGTTTTGTGTTGAGTCATGAAAATGCTCAAAAATTTAAAATTATACATTAATTTTTATTAAATTTCAAAATATCTCGAATTTTTTTATTGTAGTCAAAATTTTTTTAAAAAAAGTCTACAATTTAAAAAAAAATATTTTGTCTACTTTCAAATCTAGTAATTTCTTTTTAACAATATAATTATATGCAGGACGTTCCAAAGTTCGACAAATAAAAGCAGAGGTATGACAGAAGAATGAAAACTTACTATATAGAAAATGAGATCGCAAATAACGTTGAGATGGTTGAAAATCGCAAAAAACCCCATACAAGTTTCGACATCACTCTGCAAAATATCTACAAAAGAAGCTACAAGCTTAATAGCTTCAAAAATATTTAATTGATTAATAATAATAAGTCTTGTTAGAACAGTCGTTTTCTGACGTCATTGCACAGTCTGCAATGACATAAAAACGATTTCTGGACGTGCTTGACTGTTCCAGGAGTGCTAATGATGTCAACTGCTGCGACGACAATCAGCACTATTCTCTGGTGTGTTCATAGGTGTTACATAAACTGATGATTTAAAATGACCTCATTCATAAAAAGTAACACAGATTGAGATTCGGTGAACTTGAAGTCTGTGAAACGGGTCCTGAGAGTCCAATCTACTTCTTTGGGTATATATCACGGAGAAACTGAACAGCTATTACAATAGATAATTTAGCCCTGATAGATGTTACTATAACTTAAAAATTTATTAAAATCTTAATTACTAAATTTCAAAATTTAAATATTTATACAACTCTTATTAGACCTAGGATATTATATAGTAGTTAATGGTGACCGTTAACGAAAACAGAAATTTGGTCGTTGAAAGAAAAATTCTTCGAAAAATATTTGGCCTAAATGAAGAAAACAGATAGATGAAGAATTTTGTTTCATCATAAAATCTATAGAAAATACAAACACTTAATATTGCCAGGGTTATGATATTTGAATCGTATCAGATGACTTTGATGGGGCAACTCGAACCCTGTTAAAAAGATCACCTTTGAAAATGTATAAGATAACCTATGAAAAAGGTAGACCTTACACACGATGGATTAAATGGATTGGAGGAAGCTTATTAAGTTAGGCCAGGCTGAGTGTATTTGAATACGAAGATGCCCTTTATCGCTTTTCTAATTTTGTTGGTCGAATTTCGGAACACCTTGAATAATACAATATTAAATCTTTATTTCGAGTTAAAAGCACTTAACTGTGACAAAAATAGTTGCTAAGAACAGGTTTAATACTCATATTTTCTACTCGGCTTTTTTTTTTCTTCCGAAAAAGCGAACGTTTCATAACAGTCTGGAAGAAAGCATCACAAATATTTCACTTTAAGATTTTATAGAGATATCACTCCTACTGCTTAATTCAGATAATTGCTAGCAAAATGCGATCGGTTCTACTGTAGACGAAGACGTTAGGCGTTGTAGTAGACGTTGAGAAGAATAATCAAGAAGAATTGGAATAGAGCATATAGATGCTTTTGATTCCATTCGTAAAAATTAAATTTGATTTGTTTTAACATAATTTAAAAAGAAAATTGAAATTAAGGAAAGTAAATTAATTGTACTTTTAAATATTTGAGTCATAGAATCAAGCATAAAGAAAAAATACATAGTAATCATTTTAAAGTGAAATAAAATGTCAGTTACTATGCTGTTATACCAGGCATTATTATGTAAAGTCAGTCAGTTACTACGAAATTTTTTATGTTCCAGATACCAACTTCCAATTCTATTTAATAACTATTTAAATACTCTTGTGTTAAATAATAAAAAAAAAAAAAACGAATTTTGAAAAATATCCCAAAAAAATTTTAGTGCTGCTTAATGTAACTTACTTTAAAGTAACTTACTAACATTCGTGAATTGAAATTAAAATTGCTTTTAAGCGAAACACCGTGCGGATATTTTCTTAATTAATCTTGCAGTATGAAATTCTGTATTGTTTATAACTAAATACACTGACTGAATCTTGTTCTTATTTTCCTAAATCACTTAGTTTTTAAATAATTTAATTTTACTTATTTATTTTATTTATTCGTATTTATAATTATAAAATTAATTAATAATTTATATATATATATATATTATTTATAATAATAAAACTAAAACCTAAAATGTGCTTCAAGGTTACTCAGGACTCATATTTTACATTTTTGACCTATTATTTCTCATAAATAAATAATTCGTCGTCTTTTCATTATAATATTATACATTATCATTTCATTATACGTTTTTCCGAACAGGGTAGTTGAAGAAAGATTCAACTAATGAATATAAAAATCCTTAAATTAAATTGAAAGTTCTTCACAAAAATTGAAAAATTATAACAAATATAAAACTATATTTCGATTACATAAATAATCCTAAGAAACTGAAACGTTAAAATATTACTTGATTAAAAAAACTTCAATGACTTCAAAAATATGCCGAAGATGACAAAAATTGACGCATCGACTTTTATTTCCATCAGTAGGGGAGAGTGGGGTCAATTGTAACAGGTTACGATTGTAACAGAGCAAGATTTCGAGTGTCGGGTTCTAGATTCGGTTCCTAGGTGGCGCACAAGGTGTATTTAATAAATCTACATGTATACCCCTGCTGGCAACCATTTTTAAGTACTTTTGAAAGAGTTACATCGCAAAAGATATTTTCACGCTACGTAAGTACTTTTTTTGGTATTAGAATATTATATTGTAACAAAGTAAAAAAATTGCAGTATGTAGCATATAATAAAAAAAAGCTGATTTTTAATTTCTTGTCGCTTAAATTGATTTACTTGAAATCACGAAGATATGTTGACAAATGTGCAGGGAGTATGGTGGAATAATAAAAAATAAATAAATAAATAGTAATCCTAAATATAAATTTAAAAATATAAAATGCTTAATTCAAGAGAGATGAAAACCATCACCCATTTGGACTGTTGAATTGATGTTATTTTATTTTATTTTATAACCGGCGTTGAACAGCCGATCCGATTCTAAGTTTACGAATGTCAATGTTCAACTCCATAGCCCTGTAATTTTGAACCCAACCGAGAAGACAAGGGAACTCCTGGATCAAGCATTGGGACAAACTAGTCTTCATGGAGGACTGTTTGATAGATCTAACCAGCATTTGCGTTACACGAAGAGGAAAACCTCGAAACCTCCCTTGGTTAGCCAGATGACAAGGGACTTTTAACCTGCTATCCGTCTACTACTGAGGATATAAGCTCTTGTTATTCTCGTTAAGCAGTAAAATTACTTATAATTTATTTCTCCATATTCAGTCACACATATTTCTAAGTTTTTTCTTTCGAAGTATAGATGGTTGTTTACTAAATTACTTATCATTTATTTCTTAATATTTAGTCAAACATATTTCTAAGTTGTTTTTTTTTCTCGAAATATCGCTCTGGTTAAACAACTTATCATTATAACTAAATTACTTATCATTTATTTCTTCATACTTAGTCACACATATTCCTAAGTTTTTTTTTTCTCGAAGTATAGCTGGTTGTTTACTAAATTACTTATCATTTATTTCTTCATATTTATTCACACATATTTCTAAGTTGTTTTTTTCGAAGTATAGCTGGTTGTTTACTAAATCCAGGTAATCGATCATATTGTTACGATTAACATGTTGACAGAATGTTCATTATTTGTGTGAAAAAATATCAACTTTTAAGAGGAAAATAAAGCAATGATAAATGATGGGTAGGTGAGCGAAGCCACCCACTAATACAAATAAACATTTTTATATATGGGAATACTCATCTCATAAGATTATTAAAAAGTTTTTTTTTTCTTCTCTATCTTTCAAGGAAGTTACTTCAATGGTTTTCTTGTGCGTTTTCGTTCTTCCCTTTCTCATTAGCTAGAAATCTTATTTGAACAATTTAAAAAAAAATAATAATCGACATAATTGAGTATATAATGTTTGTGAATCGTAAAGTAAAAGAGAAAAGAGTCAAGGTCAAAGGATGAACTATCTCCTAAGTGGGTGTTCTCTGCAATTAAGTAACTTTCTTTGGAAGTGTTTTTACAAAGAAACAATCAATTATCATATGTTTTTTTATACGATATCTTTCAATGACTGCCTACATCCACAATTTCTTCCTTTTCAATCCACTAAAAAAACTAATTCTTTCTTCATAGAAACAACGAGACGAAATAAGAAAAACGATTTTCTAATATGTTAGCTATTTCTTATGAAGGAAATAATTTTATAAAATATAAAAATCATTATTGTTTTTAAGGTTTAATAAAATTAGGTTCAGCTTTAACTCATAAAATATTGCTAATTATACAAATATTTTTGGTAGTCTTTTAATCCTTGCTTTTAGTGCATAAATATTGCCAACTATATACATTGATAGTTGGTAGATAAGTAATCTTATAAAATTATTGAACGCTGATATAGTGCTCAACGAAATTGTAACCATCACTATGTCTTTACGTCATCTGCGTAACTAAAAGAAACTTTGAATTATTTAACAAATTATAATAAATTTAAGAAATGCATAAGCCACTTTTAGTCTTAAGCCTTTACTTTTGACTAACAATACAAAGCTAGCCAACACTGGTGACCAGCTTAGTCACCATTATGTATTCACCGCCTCGTGGCTCCTCATTGAATGGCATGACATTTTGGTATTACGACATTTCAATAAGTAAAATAAATAATTAAGTACAGCTACTATATTCTTAATTCCAACTCCTAGCCTCTTTTGATTTGTAGGCCGACGCTGAGTCCTGTTAAAAGCAATATGATTGACATTCCCATAAATCTGAGGCAGAATCAATCAAACGTTTCTTCAAGACTTGTTCTAAGTTAATTAGACGTTGCAGTAGATAAAAAATAACAAATTATTCATGGGTGCGAGAATTGATAATTTGTATTCATTAATTACATATTTGGAAATCTACTACTGCATCTGCGTTTCTTGAGTAATATATGTAACTAGAAGGCTTCGCCCCCTGCTCGCTGGCGCTTGCCAACCCCTGGAACTGCTTTCGCAGTTCATTTCGGATTGCTTCGCAATCCAATGCTCGCTTTGCTCGCTCATTGGATACGTTCTTAACGTCTAGCTTTTGTATACTTTATAGAGAGAATTTCTTGAAAAACACAATTGTTAATTTGGGCATTTGGCGATACAACACTTATAGAATTGAAGGATTTGTTACGTCAAGCGCTCAGGTATCATAATTTTGATCTAGTTGCGCTTCTATGTCATTTTGATTTATGTTGCTAAGTTAACTTTTAAAAAATTCTATGGCTGGTAAGAGCATTTTTATTTTTTAAGTTGTTTATTTTTATTTTTGCCGCAGCTGAATTGAACAACCTTATAATGCTCACTCTGGTTATTGTTTCCGTTTTTAAAAGCGCTATATGTTGAGCCAACTCAGCTAGATTTGGCATGTGACATTTTTAGATGCAATCATTGGTCGATTTTCTAACGTTGCCATTCGGGGAGTTGTAATGAGGCTTTTTTTTGGTGCCGTGTAAGAGAAATATATATGTAGATTTACTCTTCTGTGACTGAGTTTGATCATTACTTCTTCACTGAGTTTGATCATTAGTTTTCATAAAAATAAAAAGATATTTTTGCTATGAGATAATGTGAATTTTATTTTTTCAAAGCTGTGTATTTGCAGTAATTATTAAAAGATTTCACTATTTCCGTTGAAAATCTTTTCATCTTAAGATAAATTTGTAACATTTTTTGGTTCTTTTTTTATGTTTTTTATCTATTTGTTTTACTTTCAGTAAATTTATTGAAAAAAAATTTTAATTCATTTTTGAATTCATAGAAGAATTTATTTTTACAAACGTTTGAGAAGCGCTGTTTGAATGCATGAATACACTACGATTTGTTAACAATTATTGGACAATATGACCCTTCAAACTCTATTAAGCAAATAACAGATATGTATTTTACTAATTCATTAATTTTGTTCCTTATCTCGGGTTTAACTTTGTGTAAGGGATATTTTTTTTATGAAAGAGGAACTACGATTTGTTAACAATTATTGGACAATATGATCCTTCAAACTCTACTAAGCAAATAACAGATGTGTATTTTACTAATTCATTAATTTTGTTCCTTATCTGGGGTTTAACTTTGTGTAAGGAATATTTTTTTATGAAAGAGGAAGGTTATTGGGATTGATGGTATCACAAGAAAGAAAAAAAAACTCTAGAGTAATTTACAAATTTCTAGAAGAATTTCTTTTTATCCTAAATTTCTGAATCGCTTAAATATGATTAATTACATAATTCTAACAGCACAATAATCTTTACACTTGTAACTAAACGAATTACATGCCTCAATTTTATCTATTCATTAATTAATGATGCAAAAAAACAATCTTGCCTGTACTTAATTATAAATACAAGATGTTCTTATGTTGTACAGGTGTTGCCCTTTTGACTTGCTTAACTTTGAGTGAGGGACATCTTTTTATGAAAGACGGATTCGTCGGTATTGGTCTCGACTTAAAAAAACTTGGTATCACGGGAAGCTGTCCAGAATCTGTAAATGCAACTTGTCCGTGCGGCATCAAAGAAACTCCTATTAATGTACCCGTTTCTGTGTAAGTAATTTCTCTTTTCAACCCTTTATGCCCCTACCTTCAATCACCATACCAAAATTTTTAAACTATTTATTACATCATTCAAAATGTTACATCTAGTTTTTTTTTAATACAATTTAAAATTTAAAACAGTTTTCTCTATAGTAGTGTTTGTGTTCATGATAATTTTTAAAAATTTGGCTTAAACTAAAAGTACAATGTTTTCTCGATAATTTAACTTTGACCACTAATTTGAAAATTCGATTTTCATATCTGAGGAGAAGTTTAGAAATAATGTTATCTGGTGGAGATGATTTGACGTGTTAGAATAATTTATAAAAATCACATTCTCCATTTGATGTTTAAACTTGGGATTTCTGTACTTTTACTTTATGATTTAATTTGTATTGCATAATTTTTCCATATCTCTCATTTTGCCAATTCTCAATAATCAGGCAATAACTAAAATCGAACATGATGTTAACTCGGTGGTGTAAATAAATATAATGAGCATTCTTGATAAGACTTTACGTTAGCAAATGGCACCAAATGGCATAATTAGCAATGGCATAATTATTTCTGCATCATTAGATGACGAAATTTTTGTCAAAATAAGGGTTTTTTCCTGCACATATTTTCAACATTAATAGAGGTGATAAGATAAAAATAAACCTTGAAATCTATCATCTGTTTTTAAAAATTATTACTGTTTCGTTTATATGTTGTTTTAATGAAGAGCTAGAGCATAAAGGGTTAAAAGGAATAGAAGTATTTTGGGTTATGACCAATATTAGGAAGTCGCTAATATTTATCTGGTTTAGAATAAGGATAATCAAATCTACTGGTAGATCTAAATTCAGCCTAATTTGTTGTAACCATTAAAAATTTCACACCACAGAAAAAACTATTCATTTAAAAAACGAGATAACCGATTTCATAACTTAAATTATCGTTTATGTTAATTAATTAGCATATTTGTGGTCTGTCCCTTGCATTTTAAATCCAACCGTGGTACCAAAGGTGATTCAGTGTGTTTTGCAGTTTAAAGATTCGATCCATGAATCATGGATTGTTTGTATTTTTTATGGAAGCGTAGCATGGATTTTTACAATCGGAAATAAACCTTTTATACACCGTTATTAAATATTCCATAAACTTTTGCTAATACGTTTTTATTACAGTGCTGCAACGTATGATCGTATTGTCATCTATTTATTCAGTATAAAACTGTTATGGTTGTCATAAGAGCTATTGGAATGTCATGAAAATTTATTTCCACTGATTAATAAACTCCCAAATGAATGGAACTCTTCACATCACTATATTCCTATGCTACACACCAACACTTGTACTTCGGGATTTGTGTAAACCACTGCTTTTGAAGAATTAATGATGCATTGCATCATAACTAGTTGAGAAAACAGCAGAAATTATAAGATAGTCTGTCTACTTCTTCATGCCCCCTGGTCTTCGGCTTATGATCTGACTTCTTCTAATTCCTTAAATTTCTCTCTTTTAAATTCAGATTTCATTTGTCACCACCGAGTCATTCCTGGTCGTCCCCATTTTTCTTTATACACCAGGGGGCCGAAATTGGTTTTATAAGTTTTCATTGTTGCTTTTGAACATCTTGTGTAAAGATATAGCAGAACTAAAGTAATATTACATATTACTAAATAATACTTGAAACAATTGTTAAGCAATTAATTCTTTTATGTTCGACTTGTTTCTTTGCAAGTTATTTCGTGTTTTAATCCTGGAATAACACTTTGTTTAAAACGACAGGTTGTTGCCTCATGTGCAAAAGTCTCAAATCGTACTGGAGCAACGTGTCAACTTCAACATCTAAAAAGGTCATTTTTCAAGCTAACAGTACTACACCCAAACTGACGAAAAATGACTGAGATTTTTTTTCTGGACTAACTTTCACCTTATACCAAGTTTCTCATCTCGTGACTGAGGCTTATAATGAGATTGCAGCAACTGATAAATTTATTTATGACAATTTAATTATTCCGGAACGTCAAGTTTTAATTAAACTTACTTTTTGTCAGCAGAAAGCCTTAAACTCTGAATGAATCAATCGGAAAGAAACGGAACTAATACAGTAATTTCAATAAGATTTATACAGTAACCTCAACTGTAACCTATACAGTAATACAGTAAATTAAATTAATGTAGTAAATTCAATAAGATATCTTTATTATGATATTTAGTCTCCTTATTCCCAGAAAGGAAAAATTATGATAAACATCTAAGTGATGAGCTTCTGATTATAGTCAAATAATATAATTTGATAGATCGATCTGTCCCTGTACCATCGGACATCGAGCCAACTTCAATTTGTAGCACGAAACATCATCATTTTATAGGCTTATAATACTAATACTATACTTGTACTAGTTCAAAAATATAGTTTTTATTGTACTATTATATATTTTGGATTACTCATAGTCTGTTTACTCACGTAATCGTTGTATTGCTTGAATTTGGGAAGTGAGGGGGGGGGGGGGGTACGAATTCGACACCTGGTTTCCTAAACCATACCACTTGCAAACCTTACGAAAACAATTGATTTTTATTACTTAATACTCAAATACTTTTATCAAAAATAATAGTTTAAGTAACTGAATAGCAATATTTCATTATCAAAATATTTCAAATGCATGTCAGTGATTTGTTATTGAAAAAAATTAATATGTGAAAAGTGATACGATTTTGGCAACTTTTCTCTAATACCAAGAAAGTTAGTATTTCCAAGACAACATCACAGAAAACATTTTTAAATTATATGGAAACTGAAAGGAAATTTAAGGTGACTGAGAATATTTTAAAAACATATAAGAGATCTTGTATGCATTACAGGAAAACTTAAATCAATGCAAGCTCTAGTATCACTTCATTTTAGCAATTTCATAAAATTGCACTGAATTTGAAAGGTACTAAGAGGTTCAACGCACTCTCATTTAATTTTTGTGTATGTATTTGAAGAAAAAAATTTAAATTTATCTGGAATCATAGTTAATGTATTTTAAAAGAGGTGGTATGTTTTTGTGTTTCAGGTGTACATATACTCATCGATGGAGAACAAAATGCAAGCCATGCAACGATGTAAAGGAAAATGAAATCTGTTTACAATTTCAAACTTGCGAACAATGTCATTTGGATGGTGGAAATGAATGTGCCACCTGTCCACCCAATAAGTTCGGAAAATGGTGCGAAAACAGTAAGTCCTAGCTTTTTTTCTTCCTTTTGGTTTGATGTTTTGTACATTTTCACCCTTGTGACTTTCGGATATTATTATGATGTAAGTAACGATAAAATTGGCTTATTGACCTTTTTTTTTCAATCATAATATTTGTTTGTATTCAACTGAATGTAGAGTTTGTTGTTGTTACTTATCTCCAAATGTTTGACGCCGTCAGACCAGATACATAAATCCGTTGACGAGTAAAAAGTCGGAAACAAGGAGAGGAGAAGCGTAAATTTCTTCCCAAAGAAGTCCCAACCAGCTTAAAATATATTTTTAGCTGAAGCCTGATGTTGGTGGCATTTTGGGCAAAGAGGGTAGGATCTTATACCCTGAGAAAAAACAAGACATTTTAGATGTCCACTGGCAAGGCCTGTAAAGCAAGTATTGGTTTTCTGTCTCGTGGAAGAATCAACGACTGTCCTGGCTTACTAGTCCTATACCAATCGTGAGAGGGAGGCACCGGCCAAATCCTCCTATTTAAGAGTTTTTCATCTGAGAAAAAAGTTCTATGTAGGTAAGTTCATCAGATGCAGAAGTTGGCAGGCTGCAACCGTCCTTTGCTAGACAGTCTGCCTTCTACGTTACCAAATAGATCCACATGGGATGTGATCCACTGGAAATGAATATCATGTTGAAGTGAGACGCACTTCAACTTGGGAAGGATAGATATACTTGTCTTATCCCCAATATAGATCCAATTGTTAAGATGTTTCATTGAACTTCGGCTATCATGTAGAGTTTAATGGTGCAGTATAGCTGAAAGAGACTATATTGCGTCATGACGATATGACGTATTAAAGGTGACGAAATGAAATGGTTTCCCAAATTGAGATTTGCTCCAAAACAAAAGATGAATGAGACAGTGTACGAGTGAAAGAGCAAAAGATCATTATACGATTTCACGGGGTCGAGGACGGGTGTTTTCGCTGAAGTAGACAATTATATAAAATGAATAATTACTGGGCAAAACGATAAATAGTAAATTTCGTTCACACTGGTATAGATTTTATACATTGACACAATTTCAACAAATGCCTTCCAAGAGAGTCATTAAAAAATGACTCATGAATTGAATAAAATTACATAAAATTAGTTGTAATGCAGAAACAACACAAAATCATTAGGTAGTGTGTTTAGCGTAAATTTTGAGAACTGTGCGAAAGATACACCCTTTGGAAATAACTTCCAAAGAGCTGTGGTAAATGATTTATGCACCAAAGCAAAGAAGATCGAACATGGAAAAATGCAGCCAAAAGAGAAAGTTGGGAAAAGATTAACAAATCTGTGACACAAGAAACTCGTTTAATCGTGTGATCAAGAAATCAGAGAAACTGAATTTGTGACTTAACACGTTTTTTAACTTAAAATGCTTTATTGTTATTTTTTGGTTAAATCATAAATGTTTAATCTAACTTTTACTAATTTTTATTTCCCATCCAATAATTAGCAAGTCAATTGTACAAGTGCAAACGCCAAGCTTTAGTTTATTTACTTATTTTTGTTCCCATAGCAACAATTGTTTCTAAAAGTTTTAATGCAGTATTTCGTTGTAAACTTTTGATTAGGTCATTACATTATCGAGACCAAGTATTTTTTTCGATTTTAATATGATAAATAAGTAATTAAGAATTATAATAATTTATTTGAGAAGCATCATTTAAGCTAATGTACCATTTCATTGGTATGAGACAAATATTGTTTTCTAGATAAAATATTCAGTAAGTTCAATAGCATTAGGATTTTTATAACTGTTATTTAAACAAAAAATTTGTTATAAAATGAGTTGTTATAAAATGAGAAAAAAAAAAAAACTATGTTTTTTCTAGTAAACCTAAAAAGAGAAAACTATTTTTTGGCACACCTAAACCAATCATTTCTCGAAAGACGTTGGTGATAGAAGAGCATTACAAAAGTGATCTGTCTTACGAGTCTTATTGTTTTGGGTCTGATGAAAAACTTTGGGTCAGTTTGCTTATGATGTAAAGTGGTCTAAACTTCGATTGGGAAGAAATTTTCTCAGCATCATAAACAGAACTCCATTTAAAAGTTAGAACTCTAACTGATCTGAAAGGGGTCAAAATAGCGTTTGACGGTAAATCATAATTAGATGTCAAAAACTAACATTGCCACCCTATACACAGCTCACTTTCAACATTTTAAGAAGTTTGAAAGCGGTCGAAATTAAGATGGTCTATAAATTCTTTTTGATATAATACTATGGTTATTAAATCTGCATGAGATGCTAGGAAATGGATGAAAAATTAAGATGTCATGCAGTACAGAGCTTTATTTATAATGTAAGCACTCTGGCTAATCGAACAGTAGTCTAAATTTCAATTGATTATACATTTCTTGTATAGGAATAAATTCTGTTGGTGGTGAAGTTTTCTGGAAATTAATATCATTAAATTTGCCATCAAGATGTAAGCTCTGAATGATGTTCAAGCACTCTAGTTTTTCGGAAAGTGGTCGGAATTTTTACGAGCGGTCAATCACTTTACGATAATATAGTTGTAAATTCAGATTAAAGTGATCAGGAAATAATAGAAGCAAAAATTTTCGACAAGCATGGAGGTACCCTTATAATAAGAGCACTCTAGTAATACGTCAGAAAGTGGTCGGAAATTAGACAGTTAAATTAATTTTTTGAAAATATTTTCGGGATAAATTCTGCTTGATGCGGTCGCGAAATGATTGTAAATAATATTATAATTCAGCATGGAGCTTTAGTCAATATTGAGTGTTCTAGCTAGTCTTAACATGGTCGGAGAATTTTTTATTGACTGTAAATTCTCTTTGATGGTAAAGTCGTGATAAATTGTGCTGACCGGGAAATGATTGAAGTTTGCATTGACATTGGGCGTGCAGCCTCCGTACTTTACCTAGTTGGAAAGTAGCTTGCATTTTAACAGCAAGATTCCAAAAACAGAAACATTTATTTCTCGAGATTCTATCGCAAAGCAAGATTTCATCAATTTAATAAAAATTTAGTAAAATAAAAATTGTATTTTTACGATAAAAATATATTATTTTTAAATATATTTGTAAAAATAAGTAAAACAAACTCTTTTTTAATCTAATTTTTTGCAAAGTTGTCTATAATTTATTCTTTTAATTAAAATACTATTCATTTTAGTTTTATTATTAACTTAACTTTAACTTAAACGTTGCATCCTATTTAATTAAAAAAATAAATAAATAAAAAGTTTGCATCCTATTTATATTAAAAAAAATAAATTAAAAAAAAGTTTGCATCCTATTTATATTAAAAAAAAATAAATAAAAAAAAAGTTTGCATCCTATTTATATTTAAAAAAAAAATAAATTTAAAAAAAAATAAATTAAAAAAAAGTTTGCATCTTTTTTTATATAAAAAAAAATACATTAAAAAAAAGTTTGCATCCCATTTATATTAAAAAAAAATTAATTAAAAAAAGTTTGTGCAAGCGAAAAGTTCGGAGAAAGAAAGTGAGATTGGTGAGAAATGTCGCCACGTGTGGCAACTCATTCCACTATTTTTTTTCCGCAACTCTAAAGTTTCGAACAATTTTGAAGTTATTGTCATAACTCTCAAAAGTTAGATAGAGGAACTCTAAGTAATGTGAAAAACAACTCTTTATTTGCAGCTATTGAAAAATTGCACTTATTATACTTTTGGAATTTTTAATTGATCTCTACATAATATATAGGTATCACATAAATGCGTTTACCTTATAAGATATACTTATTATGACCACTGATTATGACTTGGGAATTATATATATGTTATATGATACTTATTATGATATTCATAACAAGTTAAATGAAAAAATTACTTTCCCTATGTTTTAGCTTGTACTTGTGTGAATGGAGGAACGTGTGAACGAGATGGTAAATGCACTTGTTCGGATGAATATCATGGCCGAAACTGTGAAGTTAAAAAAGGTAAATACTACATTTTATTGTAAATTTAAAAAACAAACGATAGTTTTGACCAGAGCTCAATATAACATATTAATTAATGTTCTAATAGCAACATCAATAAAGAAAATCACACAAATTGATCGAAATTAGCAGAAAATATTCAATCTAGCTAAGAGATTACATTGTGTCCGGAAAGTAATATCACTGAATTAATTATGAAGCATAATACGCGTTCCAGCACACTTAGGCTGGTTATGATGTATGAAGGGAACAAACAGCTTTTGCCTGCTCCATTTTTTAATTGAACTGCCATTTTCTTGAAACGCGTTTTTTTATCTCCTGTGCAAGTTGTCATTCCACGCTCGATGGATTGCTATCATGTTTTTGTGAAACACAGCGATTTCACGTGGTAACTTATTCTAAGATAAGGATGACCTTTAGTGATGATTGCTTGTCGTTATGCCTTGTCTACCAGTGGTACAAGCATTTTTGTAAGTCAGGAATAAGGTCAGCAATAAAATTCATGCTGGAAACCTATACATGCCTTTACCGACGAAAATGTGACGTATATGTATGTATATGAACTTATATGTTCTTTATACAATTATACATTCAGACGTAAAATGAAATAAGACAAAAATATCATTTGGAAAAAAGCATATAGCAAAATTAATTTCAGATTTAAAATTCCTGCACCTGAATTAGATGAGATCAAGCACTTGTATAAATGCAACAATAAACTGGTTTCCCAGTGCAATTTGTCACTCTAACAATTTCGATATTACATTGCGTCTTTTACTGCAATGATTTTGACTAGACAATTGCTTCTCAACATGCAGGATCGATATAGCATATATAGCTGTTTGTTGAGACGAAATTCCATCTTCATGCATGCCAATGTTTCGACCTTGATCAAATTACAGACTTTGATCAAATCATGATTAAATGTTTTTTTGTAGGCAAATCCCGATGTAGCGCTTTCAACACACCTTGACATGCCTTCAAGATCTGTTACAGTATATCTATCTGTTATAGTAGAGTTTATAGTATAGCTAAGTATAGATTGACTTTTTTCACTAATAGGTAGTCAATTAATCTGAAACTGTTTTAAAGTCTTTACCTTTTAATTATTTTCTATGCATTAAATTCAGTTTAAACAATTCTTTCTTGGTTAGACATTATATTATGTCAAATTAATTCTCTTTATTTTTATAAAGGTTGCAACCCTCCTGGTCCAATTATGCATCCAGTACAAGTTTTGCTCAGCCCACCCAATATGCCGGTGACAGCCGTTTACAGTTGCCCTGAAGGTTATATATTGAAAGGATCAGCCATCAGCACCTGCCAACCGAATAAAAAGTGGTCTAGCAACCCCCCAGTTTGTTGTAAGTTAAAAATTCCAATAAAAATCAATGAAATTGTCATAAAGTATTTAATATCACAAATATTTGTATGTTATAATAAATTTAAATTGTTATGAGACACATTGATATGATCATTAATTATGTAAGGGCTCCAAATAGAATTCAAAAAGGCTTCAAAAACTATGTTAAAAGTAAACATTGCAGGAATTAAAAATTTTTTAAAGTTATTCAAAAATGGGAAGTACTGTGAGAAGTTAAAATATCGAACTGCTTTTCAATAGAATTGAGCAAGACAAGAAGGGCAAGGGGGTTGTCAACCTGGAACCGTGTAGCCCATTTCAGAATTACCGTCATGTATATTTTTCGCTGTTTCTGATGATTTGATTATCTATGGCATTTCATAATGTCTACCTCTAAATATGTGTTTTTAGAATCTTTATCAAAAATTGAGTCATACTCATGCTATCAAAATCTAATGAATATTACTAAAGCAACGAATACTACTTAGAATTAAAAACACCAATAACTGACTGATTGCCAGTCGTCAAGGAAGGGAGTTGAAATGTGATCATTCAAAACGTACTTTTTATTACTTCATTTTTAACAAGGTTTCATAAAATATATATTCAGGGTGTTCATTACTTAAAAAAATATTTGTGTCATCTTCAAATGTTTCACTGTAGATTCCCATACGTGCGGAATTTGTCGTTATGAACAAACTTGCTGCAATTACATTGCACATTTTGGTATGGTGTTTCTTTGCATCATGTCAATTCACCCGATTAGCTTGCAACTGGGAGGGGATAGCCTGGTTGTCAGGGTGCTGGACTCACGTTCATGAGAACGGGAGTTTGAATCCAGCCGGTCGAAGACTCACCGTGTAGTAAATGGTGACTGGTGCACGTTAAATATGTCAGATCATAAAGTTCTTTATGTTCCCTTAAAAAATTATACCTCTGGGGGTACTTAATTGGAGATAGGTCGTTCTCTGGTTCAGGTCAAAATTACGATCTGTGGATGAATGAATGGATCTATGAATGGGTCCATCCTATAAACAGGTGTGAAGTATGAGTGCGGCAGAAGTTGAACTCTTGGTCATCGATGGTGCCACTGGAAAACAAGAGCAATCCCACTTCTGCCATGACCGACGACGACGACAACAACAACAACAACAGCCTGCAACTGCCATCTTTTCCCTTTTTCATCTATACTTCAGAATTCTAAATATGAAAATATTAGTAATTTTTGAATAGAGTATTATTTTAAGCGTCAATATACTTCCTATGCAATAAATCCCTTGGTATTTAAAATCAAACATTTGATTCTGTTAAAATTTAAATGTTTCGTTTGCTTAACATTTTAATATGATCAAAACTGTAAACATGTTTCCATAGCTCCAGCGTGTCCTCTGCTAAGTGCACCAGCCAATGGGAAACTGACATTTTCAAGTAATGAGCTGACTGAAGGTGTCACAGCTGAAACAGTCTGCAATCCTCACCACCGTCTCATTGGCGAGCAAGTTCTGACGTG
Organism: Parasteatoda lunata; assembly: GCA_949128135.1. Classification (NCBI taxonomy): domain Eukaryota; kingdom Metazoa; phylum Arthropoda; class Arachnida; order Araneae; family Theridiidae; genus Parasteatoda; species Parasteatoda lunata. The sequence goes on along the minus strand of OX421973.1, from coordinate 74,675,403 downwards.
TTTAGCTGGTGGACATTGGAATGGAGAATTACCTGTATGCGGTACGCAAGTAACATGCAAAATATTATATTTTTCTTAATTTAAAATTATTTTTAATATCTGTCTGCATCGATTTTTCACAAATTATAAAATTGAATTTGCACTTTAAAAAACATCTGTGTATTCTGTTAAGTTATTTATATGTTTCCTGTTCGTAACATTTGAAGCAATATTTTAATTTATCTAAATTTTCTTCATTTTATGTTTATTTTATATTTTCTAATAAGTATTGTCAAAAATTACTTTCAGTTAGGTTCAGATTTATCTGCTTTTATACTAGTTTATTGATTATGCCATTAACCGGCAGAGCTCACCGAGTCGATTAGCAAATTTCATTAAAATAATCACACCTCGACTTATTTCAATGCAATTTTTTATAATATACATTTAAAACATAAAACCAACATAAAATTATTAGGGAAATGAAAGTATCGAATCAAATTGTATGAATAGACAATCAATGAAAGGAAAGCACCCTTAGCGGCGTGCAAGAACAATTCCGGTTATAAGTGGGGTAAGTCATTCTCAATCCTTATAATGTACCTTACCTCCCCTCCAAGTTTAAACATGAAGTTTCGAGACACTCTGTGCAGTCTTCACGAACTTCGTCAGTTTTTTTCTGAATTCCAACATAGCATTATGTCTTGTAAGTGCAAAGATACATACTCTCATCGTCTTGCGGTTTCTTTATTTTATCACATAATGTGCATTAAAAACAATATAGCATTATTTCTCGACTCTACCTAATTTCTGCTAGAGATAGAGATCTGAAATCAAAGTGATCATTTCAAATCCAAGACCTCCGAAGTTTAGCCACGTTTGTAAGATTAATATCAAAATTAGTGAAGATAAAAATGGGGAGAAAATTTGTGACATCCAAATTATGAGATCTATCACTTTAAGATTTTTTTAATACTAAATAACGTTTATAATATAAAACTTTATAACTGAAACCATCGGATTTCTCAGCGCTTGTTTAGTTTTAGAGGAGTACAAGAGTAGAAAAAGTTTATAATGCATCCAAATTCGAAAACATATTGTAAGCTCAAGAATCTAGTCACATTTCTAGTCATTACTAGCATCCGCAGCCTATTGAGAATTCTTAAACAACAAATCATGTAAAATTTGTGGATGGACTCACTGTATCGAATTTTCGCGATTTAAGAATTGTTATTAAGTTTTGTTTTTATTTAATATATGATGGGAAAAAGTAGCCGAAAATTTCGAAGTAATAATCTCTATAGTATTTGATTATCTTAAACTTTCACTGAGAAATCAACATATAATTAAATCCGTTTCATCTCATAATTATATAGTATATTAAAATTAAAACTGGGCTTGAATGTACGAAATTTCAGGTGCATATAGATATGTTGGGATTATTTAAAATAACATTTTCAATTATGCAAGCAATATATTTATTCATTTCTTTTTTTTAAATAGAGAAATTAGCCTTCTGTCCGGACCCTGGAGACGTGAGAAATGCAGCGAGAAATGTTCCTCCAGAATCAGTCAAGATAGGCGGGCATTTTTTGCAGGATAGTAGAATCAATTATAAATGCAGAATCGGATATGAGCAGATGGGATCCGTCACGATTCTGTGCCTTTTTGACGGGACATGGTCGGATGAATTGCCGTCTTGCATAAAAGGTAATGCGATTCGAACCTAAATAGCAAAAGCTTAGGGAATGAAATTGCGTTGCATTTTAAGTTGCTTACATTTGCATTTTAACAACAGTTACTGCTAGATACATACTACTACATACTAGATTTTAAGTTTACTGCTGATTAATAAAGCTAAAAACTATTTTATTATAATGACAGTAGCGAGTGTGTAGTGAAATTTGCTTTTTTTTTAATGGCGGGTACTTGGAACTATTGTCCATTGGCCACAGAAAGTGCCAGAACTGCTAACTCTCTTTTCGTTACCCAGTGGGCACCTGTGGCGAAGCCACGGCGGTGGAGCAGCGTCGCCCACGTCACACTACCACAACCCATTTATAGGGCGGGTCACATTCACACACAAAGGAGAAAGGACATAGAACACAGATAGAGAGAAAGAAACATCCATGCCTTGCCCGGGATTCGAACCCAGAACCTTTCTGATGCAAGGACAGTTCCCTCCCCCCTACACAGACCGGTCGGCGTGAAATTTACTTTAAAATCTGGATATTTTAAAAGAATTGATTTAAAAAAATGAAATTAACGTGGAAGCAGTTTTTGCTAACAAATAGACAAAATCGTATTTTTAGGAGGGGGAAAAACACAATACATGTTTTCTCAATTTTTCTTAAATATATGAATTTTCATTCTTCGTTATTTGGACGAATTTATTCACCAATTTTCTTCACCAACCCACTAGCTTCCACTACCTGAGTTCTTTATTGAGTAATATACTTCTTATCATTTCCGTAAACTGATAAACAAATAACAAGGTGTTTCGTAAAGAATCTTTATGAAATATTAAAACCCTTTTAGAACCTTTATCAAAAATGAAGACCAAAAAAATGGACATTGAGGATTGAAAAATTAATATTCAATTGAGAAAGATGCAAAAAAGCTATCAAAAGCTATCAAAATTAAAAACGGTGAGTGTACAGAACATCAAAATCTGTTAGATTACAGTCTGAAACGTGAGGATACTTCTGATAATCGTCTCTCAACTCGTCTCTGAAATATTCTTTATGAAAGTTCATCTTACTCTTAGTAACAATACATGGGGTTCCTGTTAATTAGCGAAATAGAAAAGCCATTATTTTGATTAAATGATCTCTATGAATACACAGCTCATAGATGATGCTTTATTTAAAAACAGTTTACAAATTGGTTCAAAATTACAAAGTCATATTTTTATCTGTTTTTAAAAATTTAAAAACATTGTGCATGTTAAGTGTTTTCATGGTTTTGAATACCGTGGCAATCATCTAATCTAGGATTCTTCTTATAATCTAAGAATCATCTTCTTAGATTTCGCTATAAAATAAAATGAGCAACAGTGCTTAGTAAATTAATTGAATCGGTATAAATAATAAAGTAAATTAAAGTTTTACAAGTAAAGTTAGGTCAGGATAGTCTTGATTGGCAGGGTGCTGGACTACCGTTCGTGAGAATGGGAGTTCGAATCCAGCTGGCCGAAGGCTCCCCGTGTAGTTAAATGGGAACTGGTACAAGTTCAAACTGTCGGATCACAAAGTCCTCCATGTTTCCATGACAAATTATACTTCTGGGGGTACTGAATTGGAGATTGATCGTTCTCTGGTTCAGGTCAAAATTACGATCTGGGGAAGAGTGAATGGATCTATGAACGGGTCCGACCTATAAACAAGTCTGCCCTAGAAATGGGTATGACCTATGAGCGTAGCAGAAGTCGAATTCTTGGCCATAGATGGCGCTACTGGAAAACAAGAACAATCGCATCCTTTTATCTTTCATGACCAACGACAACAACTACAAGTTACGTTTTTCAAATGAACTAAAAATCTGAAAATAATTTAAATTTTGTCAGACTTAAAATAAAAAACATAGGGTGCATCTCACTCAAAAGACGCAAGGTTAATTTTTAATGATGATAGAAGTTAATTACTAAAGTTATGCGCATCATATTTTTCGTTTTACGTCTGTCAGAAATAAAATCCTTTCCTTCTTTTTTGTCTACTTGAGAAACATAGTTTTTAAAATTTTCATTTTATTTCATAAGTTTTATTTTTATTTTAGTTTTTTGTCTGTTTCTATGTTTATGTAGGAAAGTTGTTAAAATTTTGACTGATAATAAATTTCGTTTGCGCCATTTAGGGAATGATTTTAAATTGTATTGGATTCAGGCGCTCCTGTCCTGAGCATTATAGCTAGAAATAAGAGGTCGAAATTTTTTTTGCTGATAAATTCTAATTAGTAATAAAATGGCTTTATAAATTCTGCTTGTGGAGAACGGCAACGATTAAAGCTTGCATTGTTATCGGCAAAGATCTTCAATTCAGTTTGGAACATTGTAACTAGCCGGAAAGGGGTCGAAAATTAGATTGATGCGTTTATTAGGTGAATAATTTTGTTTCCTTAAATGATTATTATCATTCAGCATACAGCTTCCGTTAGAATTTAGGCATTCTAGTTATACTTTGTTTCGCGAGAACTGAGAGTAGAAACATAAAGTTTCCCTGCTTATCGGTTCCTGGCTGTGTCAGTGATTCTTTTCTTACTTACCATTGATCAGATTAGATGCGCTTGTCATAACTTTGACGGCGAAAGCCAAAAGCAATGCGAAATTTCCGGTAGTTTTATTTATTTTCACAATCCTCACTGAACAGATTATAACCGGAAAGTGATCTAAGTTCTAATTGCAAGGTTCCAGAACAGAATAATAGAAAAATTCCAGTTCATAGCACGTCACCACGTGTATAAATTTTCTATCAGATTCAAAAATTCTAGAAGTGCCTAGAGAAGAAATAATTTTTTTTTTTTGAGTTAAGCCAAATCGTAGTTTTACGGTGCCTAGTTATGTTTTATCCTTTTAATTAAAAATAATTAAATATTACACTTATTTATGTAATTTATTTTTATTTTCCCTAGTTTCGTCCCTAAAGACAGACTGCCTCACAAAAGGATCTGAAATTGTTTCTGAACCAGGGATTCCGGTCAGGTTAGTTACATCTATGCCTCCTAGTTGCTTCAATAAAATGCATGTTTTGTGAACGTATGAGGCTTTTTTGAAAAATAAATATATACTAGAATACTAGATGTATCACTACACTTTATTGCGAATTACGGCAACACTGGCTTTCACCTTCCTTTAGAATTTAGTTTTCTTTCTGCAGTTTGTTAAGCATTTCTAAACCAAGTTTATTTCATGTTTGCTATGGCTAAAGTTCATTTGAATCCCTCTAAATGGAAATAACTTATTCAGAGGTCATAGTAGGGTTACTAGTTTAGTGTTCTTTACGAGAAACCATTTAATTGCATTTATGAAATTTATAATAATTCATTACGGTAAACTAATTTTTACCATATCAGAGTGCCGATTCCACCTACCCATTAAAAACATGTCCGGTTTATATTAGATTCCATATTTAAATGTGGCACAGCTGAAAGAGAAATGATTAAATATCAACAAGTGAAAGCCTGGTAAGAAATGGTTTTAAATTATTTGTCCGAGGAAAAACTTTAGATTGCGATTACATCAGAGTTTGAATCTAATAACAGAGTGATGCAATTAAAATATATCTATATAGTAATAGAGTGTTTATCATTAGAGTTGTCTGTCCACCTGAATGTGCAGATGAGGATTTCAATGTATGGGGAACTTCGATATACCGACAACATTCGTCGGTGTGCCAGGCAGCCATTCATTCAGCCAAAATTACAAATAGTGGAGGACCTGTTGATGTCATCAATAATGGAGAATATTCTCATTTCACTGGAAGTTTTTCAAACAACATTGAATCCAACAGGTAAATTTACAACCATTTTTCGAATAAAAATGTACAAAAATGAGATTAAAAATAATTAAATATATTTTAAATAATTCTTTTTTAAATTCATGTCAGTTTTTTGGTATATTGAGTCTTGTTAACGCTTACAGTCTTGTTAATTTTCTATATTCCATACTTAAACGGGTTTTTGTATAAACTAAAGCTGACTAATTGTTTTATTGCTAAAGATATAGACTTTTAATAGTGCAATACCAAAATAACTTTGCTAATTATAAAATTTTGTAATTTTAGTTTTGCAGATAGAGATGAAAGTTTCCGATTTGATAGACTACAGCCACAGCATCGTATTGGAAACAATAAAGGTAAATAGATGAATCAAAATGAAATACACAATGAAAGGTGAATCAAACTGTTATACTTTCTTTTTAATGACATTATTTTGTTCATTATAAAATTTAATTTCTCCTTTATAAGTCACGCACACAATTTTTAAACATATTTAAAATATATGCAATACTACTCTCAATTAGTAATTATTTGTAAGTCAGTTGAACAGAGCAGTTTTGATTTATAGAAAAAAAATTTTTGGAGAAAAAAGCTGTCTGGGCAAAACACTAGCTTGGCAAAGTGCTCATTCAAAATTTTATCCGGAAGATATTGATTTGGGGTACAATCCAGAGCATAATCATAATAACTTACAACATATATAAAAATTGCTATCCGAAATTTCGATGTAAAAAAAAAAAATTACTGAACAGGACAATTACCGCTAAATCCTGCGTAAGATCATTAAAGGCTAGAAAAAAAAGAAAAACAGATGTATAAACTAGCAAAGAGAGAAAAAGTAATTGAAACGGATCTTGTGAAGTTTTTTAATTTGATCATGAAAATATCTTTAAATCTGATCTTAATTTACGCATTGCAAATTTTATCAAAAAAATTTTTGATAAAAATAATAATGAAATAAAATAAAATACTACCCCTATTTGAAAGTTTTAAGGTTTAATTTTTGTTTATTGGAACTTAGATTACAATAAAAGGGGTCACCTAAGACGGTAACTCAAATAGCCAATTTGTCTCAATACTTATTTCCAGAAGTTAAGAAACAAACTTCTTTTAGCAAAAACTCAATCGATAGCGAATCAAATCAAACGAAGCTTGATAACGATGAGTCACATATTTATAATAAAAAGATGTAACAGTGCTTATAAAAAACATATTACAAAGAGTTCAAGATCGTGAGTTAATGGGCAAGACTGCCTAAAAATGATGATTATGGGGATTTAATATGGAATGACCCTCTTCTGATCTCAATGCTGATCTCAGAACGTAGAGTCAGTTGTTAGGCTTCTGAAAGGGAAAAGAAAAACCTAATGCTGATAGAGTATCAAACGTGCTCCGATTTAGCCACGTTTGAAGATCTGGCTAGCTATTCCATCTCTTGAACAACCCAGGTCTGTGAGTACATGTGTTACTATCCATAAATTTGAACTGAGGACCAACAACGCATCTGAAATTTTTTATATTGAGCTTGAAGATTATAGCTTTATGCTTCAGATAAGTCAAGGTGCTTATCAAAAAAATCAGATCGTAAGATGGTTCGTTTAAACTGGTGCGAACAACACCAATCTTGGACACATGCGCAATGGTTCTCTACTTTCTTCACTAACGAGCCTGGATGCTGTCTAAGTAAGTATTCTCGGAAATATAGAGAGAACCAGGCAATAATTATTGCTTGGACCGACATAATGTTTGACTGCTACATAGACTTGCATATCTTTCACGGATGCATCCTGATATATGTCTTTTTTGAGGTACAAGGCTGAGATCTTACAGTCTTCTGTAACATAGTCTGGTAGCACCGTTGATCTCTAGTCAACTTTTAAAAATGATACTGCGTATTGACACAGCAATCAAGCCTAAGCACATAACTGATTCCAAATAGATTTCAAGAGCTGAATTCTATTAAAATGTCTAAGATGCCATTGGCAAAGCCGTTGTAGCTTATCATTTCTCTCTAAATCTCCCCCGGGTTAATAACTGCCTTAATAGAAGAAATTTTTGTTCCAAAACAATTTTTAATCTTGTAACCTGCATAAAAATCTGTTGCGAAACCTACATTGCCGACAAGAAGCCTACATTGACTCCATTGGAATTTACCTTCCTGTCGCATCCCATATTAAACAAGTGCCACTTTGCTATAACATTTTGAACTATCTTGCCATGGTACCCATTAGTTCATGGTCGAGTTTGTTGATTTACCTTTTTCTGATCATAGTTTTTGAATTACTTATGAATACCTTTTTTTTTACTAAGAGTTCTTACTTTTTTTTACTTTTTTTTTACTTTTTTCACATAAAAGTTCATCTGATTTGGAATCATCACTGGATTAAATTGTCTAAGAAAATGTGTTCGCTCCTTACTTTTGTGTAGTTTCTTATAAACATGATTGTTTATTGCATCCAAAAACTCTATTTTTAGTGTTAACAGAATTTTCAGTTAAAATGTTATTTAAAAATCGAAGTTTTTTTTTTTTTCCTTCGAAAAGTCTTTAAACACATGTTTGTATTTTTTCTTAAAATGACAGAATGCGATAAAGGATTGGTGAAGTTGGATCAAAAGTGTGCTTACATATCCAACAATCTTCGAACCAGACTGGAAGCAGAAGCAGTTTGCACCAATATGGGGTTGTCTCTCGAGTTACCCTCTTCATCCCAAGACAGAATCAGACTGGTTACTGAACTCAACATAAGAGGTAAAACCCACTCACAATTTCTCTGTTTTTAAGTTAAATATGAAAAATATGGTGTAATTGATATTCAAGTATTGAAGAGAAAAAAGACAGAATGTTCCGTATTTACCCTTTTTAATCGGTATAAAATAAAAATTATGAATGAATGAAGTAAAAAAGAGTTATACAAATTGCACAAATTAATTTTGCAGTGGAAAACTATTTCCTAACTTTAACCAATCACTATTGACGTCTATAAAAGCAAATAAGAGATATACATTTTAAGATCAGTTTTTGTGAAGATAAAATATGGTATTTTTATCATAAGTTTAACAGTTAATAATTCTCGTTCTAGTAATCATATGCAAAAATTTTTGTAATACATCATAATTTCTGTACATTTTTTTTATGCCTTTAATATTTTCAAGTTTCTAAGTGTTATAGATTTTGCGCAGCAAAAAGAAAAAAAAATTTAACCTAAAAATGAACGCCCTAAAATTGAGGCAGTGGCTCTTTTAAATTTTAATATAGCGAGATTCCTAATTGGCGATCAGAATGGGCTAACTCCTTACTTATAGCAACATTAACTCCATAACTCCATAGAACTCCTTACTTATGGCAACATTAGGCACGCTTTTACCATAAGCATGTGAATAGTCAGTCCTATCACAGGAGTCGGAAGTGCGTTAGTTTCTTTCGTGATTTTAAAACGGTTAAATTTTTTTAAACTTGAAAACTATATGGCCCTCAGAACTGCATTAAACATAGCGCTTAATTTAAGCATCAGAAATTTTATGATATATATTTGATAATCTAAATACATAAAATATTATGGAATGGGGATTCATCATAGTATATTTCTATACATATGAGCAGAGAAAGGGGTGGAAGCAGGTAAGTTCTAATCATTGGACCAGTCTTTTCCCCAGAACTAGGGTGTTACAATTGCGAAGAACTGGAAACACTGAATAAGAAATATGCATATACTCTGGTATTATCATCTATATTTTGAATTTAATTTTTCTGTGTATTAAATTGAAAGTTTGACTTCTTTTTTTATAGACATTGACTTCATCTGGATTGGAAAAAATGAGACTCTGACAGATTCTGATGCAGCAAATAGTACTTATGACCATAACAATGTCAGTCCCTTCTGCCAGGGTGCTTCTGTTTCTCATTTGACACTAAAGAAATCGAGAAAGGGTTGTGAGGATCCCTCGAATTTTGTTTGCATTCAGAAATCAGGCGCTTCTTCTTTAGGTATTGTAAAATCTTTTTTTTATCACTTTTTAAATTATAAATGCTTTTATATTATCTTACAAAAAAAAATCTCTTCGTGATATAGTGAATAGTCAACAAAAATTAATTTGGAAAGGTAAAGTATTGTGTTACCATTTTTGTTAGCTCACTAGCATCCATTTGCTCACTAGCATTAATCTGCTCTATAGCATCAATCTTCTCACTAGCATCTGTTGTTTTTCCAGCTGTGTGTAAAGATCCAGGACCTTTAGAGAATGGCGTTTCTAAGCCTGTTGGACAAATAGACGGCGTTTATTATGTGGGATCCTCTATTGAATACTCATGTCAATCTCAACATTATCTGAAAGGTGAGGAGAGTATATCTTGTACAACTAATGGGAGTTGGTCACACACCAAACCTGTTTGCATTAAGGGTGAGTATCTAGTGCTGCATCATATTATATATACTGTTTAGTATCAAGTGTTACGGTATTTTAAATGCTTAATTCTACTTCTAACCGTTATTACATTTCTTACCACGGAATCTCTTTTAATAATTAATTAAATAGAGGCACAATCTACATTGCGTTACATTTTAAATTGCAAAATCCGGCCTCACTTCATAGCAGTATCACAGGAGCAGTCTAACTTTCCTAAGAAACTGCATCCCAACGGCACACCTCTGATAACACAAATAAAATCAGCACCTTTCTGTAAATAAACCTTTAACTTAGAATCGGTCATAAACGGAACAATGACTGTCATCTTCGACATTACTTATTGCTGCAGATTTAACTTTTGGGAAACACATATAAAATGTCGAGTTTTTGCTGTTAAATTTCAAAACAACATGGAAACTATTCAAACCGTTTATTTGTTCACGTTATTCATTTAATTTATTAGTTGGCAAATTTGAGATAAGAAAATAGACTAGGAACAATCAGGGAATAGAAGGGCTGGATCAATCCTTTGCAGAAACTCTCGCCGCGCCAATCCTCCGATTTTCTCTAGTGACGTCACTTTGACGCAAAGCTCGCACTTTTACTTCAAGAACAGAGCTTTCGGCCTTACTAGCTCTAACTAATATTGGAGCATTTCTTTTTGTGACATACTCTAAGACGTTTGTTATTTTCTATAATGACTTTCCTCAGTTTTTGCAGTGAATTTACAAAAGTTTAAAACTATTAACGAAATGCCAGTTTGCGCGATTGCAACTTGCAAAAATTCTGATAGAAAAACAAAAGGAAAAAATATAATTTTCCGCGTGTTCCCTAAAGTAAATGAACAACTATGTAAAGAATGGATTCCGAAATGGCACAGTTAATATGAAACAGCAATACGTTTTTTCTATCGTTAAGAACTTTTATAAAAATTCGTTATCTAAATAGAAACCGCCTCGTTACTTCAAAAAGAAAGGCAGGTGAAAAAAATTAAAAAGTGGATAAAGTCAAAGAAAATCAAAACGTAAGTAAAAAGTATAAATATAATATATAGTGTATAGTTGAAATTCTCCTAATTTCATAACATATTTTTTAATGTAGTTATTCTAAATATTTATGATTTTTTTAAAAATTATATTCTCTTAAATTTAAATATCTATAAATTATATCATCTTAAATTTAAATATCTATAAACAATTGTAAAATTTCTAATGTCATTATGAACCTAAATTGTTATTTTGTTTCAGTAATTAGCGTTTAAGGTTGATGTTTCCTAATGATTTAGTATGAACAAATTGCTATTAACGGCATATTTTAAAATCAAGGATTCGAAATTTAACTCAACTTATTGTTATCAAAGAATATGTAGATAAAAAAAGTGTCGATATATGTTTTTCTTAATAATCAAAGTTCAAACTGAACTTTTTAAAATAAAGTATGTATAGTGTCATTTTCGCCAACTAGTAAAATATTTTTATAAGTTTAAAATGGTATTTTTTTAATATAATGGCCAAGAAAGTTTTTTTGAACTATGTTTATGAACGGAAATAAAGTGTTAATTACGTAAAGTTTGAAGGCTAATAACCAGGAAAAGTCTAACTTATTTTTTAACTTATTTCAAAGAGAAAGATGCAAAGTTATCATAATACCTTTGCTTGCGATCTCCGATACCTGTGGACACAGTGACGTCATGAGGAGGGAAATCGTAGCTTTAGCTCTTACAGCGGAGTGAACTAGCCCTTCTATTATCTTTAGCCCTGAGGAACAATAATCTTCATTAAGAATGTTTTTAAAATACGTTTCAGTATCGTTATCAAATTTAAGAGGCATTGCTATCATTGAGGAAAATGGGGTAGATACCAAGGGATCCCAAAATACTTTTCAGTTAAACAGATATTTCATTATATTTTACAAGTTTAAGATTTCCAGGGACTGAGATTCATCGTGCTTTTCCGGGGCTCTAAAAGTCTAGTTGCGCTATTACTAAGTGAACGGTCCAGTCTATAGCTTTTTTTCCCCTTTTTGAGTAATCGTTTATTAAAAAAAAACTATCCATTCTTCTCAGGTTTGGTTAGTTTTTTTCCAGTTTGTTAACTGTAGTTCAATCACAACCATCCTCAGAGGGAAACACAATAAAGAACGGAGGATACGACACCGCGATAGTTGCAGACAGGCGGCGCTGTCAGCAGATCAAACATTCAGAAGTTCGATCTTAATAGTTACTGTCATGCATAAGAATATCGAGAGACCAACTTTTATCACTATTATTTATATAAATTGGATAACTAGAGCCGTGGTGGCTCAGGGGGTAGAGGGTTCGCCTCTCAGTAAGGTGACCTAAGTTTGATTCCCAGTCAAGACTGGTTGATACAAATATTGCTCCCGGCTTGCACTGAATACTTTGCTGACGTATAATATCCTCAGTGGTAGGAAGATCAGGGCTCAGAATCCCTTTGGCATCGGACAAACCGTGGTAAATTTTCGAGGTTTTCCTCATGTAACGCAAATATGGGTTAGTTATATCAATAAACGTCCTCCACGAAGTCTAGTTTATCAAAAATGCTTTATACAGAAGTTCCATTGTATTCTGGCATGGGTTTAAAATTACAAGGCTATAGAATTGATCATTGATAGTTGTAAACTCTGAATTGGATCAACTGTTTAACTCCGATTATAAAATAAAATAAAAATTCAAATAACTATTCCTATATGTTAATGGTTCGAAAAGCTAAAGTGTAAAATAATTAATTAGATAGATTAACGTCGATTCAGTGTAAATAATAATTAAAAATAATTCAACAAATAAATAACTGTGAGATGATAGAATTAAGAAAAACCATATCTCAGGGTTACAGTAACTTTTCATTCTCAAATTTCATCATTAAAAAAAATAGAAGCAAAGCTGTATAGTTTTTGACATAACAATCATATATATTTTTTTAAACCCATTAACTGCAATGCCTCAAAACGAGGGGTAAATAAAAGAGATTAAATAATTTAGCACACCATTAAAAAATAAAGTTACATACAGGCGTTTCATACATTGAAAGTTGTGATTCACCCAAAGAAGATGATGTTATTAACGGAAACTTATATTGTTAAGTTGATCACTTCTGTGTGTAGATTATCTGTTTCTAAATCCTGAAATACCAAATTAGTAGAAATAAATAAATTTCCCCATTATAAGTTGACTACTTACTAAACTAGACCATGAAAAAAAAGGCTCTCTAGTTGAGTGGTCAATTTGTTCAGGTTATACTATATAATATATATTTATTTTTAGATTTATCTCTGAACCTTTTGCTAAAAGCTCCCAATCAGTAACTGTGGGGGATGAGTTGTTATCGACAATATTAACCTTTGACTACGTAAAGGTACCCGACATAGAATCGAGTTAACATGTCTTATATACTAGTGAATTGAGATTGTATTTTTTAGTGGTAGATACAACAGTACTCCCCCACCAGAATTATATCTGTGATAGAATTCGATGAATGGATACCACTAGTTGATTCATTACTGATTACTGTTTTGTGAGAAGCCGGGAGAGCTGTATTAAGTTCACGATCGTGGTCGCTCCTGTGTTGCCAGTCGAGTGAATATGTTGTACGTTGCGTGTTATCAAAACTGAGTAGCAGCAGCACGAGGAGGTGGTTAATGTCGCAGTCACAAGTAGCAAGTCAACAGTTCAATATGGACCATCCATCAAAGTAGGCGTGTTCAGATCAAAGTGAGAGTTACTGCCAAGGTAGGCGTGTTCACATCATGTCCGATGGTCACCAATGTGGGGGGTGAGTTGTTATCCACAATGTCAACCTTCGTCTATGTAAAGGTACCCCGACGTATAATCAAGTGAATGCTGGATATGAGTGGAATCTCGGCGTTAAGCGCGAAGCGCTTCTAACCGATTCATCGATTCTGTTTTGGCATAATACTAGTAGGTCATATGCAGTTTAAAGTTCTAAGTTAAGAGTCCATTAAGAGTTGAGGCATGAGTTGATTGTAGTAGAACATCAGTTGGGTGGGATATTCTCCTGGATTAAAGTCTTGAGTAGATGTAGCACTTCTTGATCTTTCATCAAATCTTTAAGTTCACTGATGAGGCTAACAAGTCTATGGGCACAGGAGGTTGGAGTAGGATCTCTGCAATATGATCTCCTTTTACTGGGGCGTGCCTCGTACCCAGTAAAGTTTGCTGTATGATTTTTCAGGCAATTACAACACTTGGCCGGGGTATCTCTGGGCTTTTTGCACTGGTATGAAAAGTGCCTTTCGGCACATTTCATGCATCTGACTTCCTTGGTGCAGTTACGTTGTCAATGCCCGCACAGCACTGAATCTGTCTTCTTCCTCCACTGTACTTCTCCACAACTATCGGGAACTGTTTTAAGCTTTCAATGTGATATATGTTGGTCTGATTGGCCAGCAGAGGAGTGACGACGAGGTAGACGGGGAATTGCCTATAGGCTCCTCCCACTTTCTTCTTAAACTGTACTACTTTGGAAACCTCTATATTAGATTTCCCTAATTCTAGTGAGATCTCGTCTATACTAAAATCATCCTCGGATGAGCACTTTTTCATTCTTTACTGGAAGGGCTTTATCAGCAGTGGGTGAAGTCTCCTTGGATTGGGCGTTAGGCTCTACCAAGATCTCAAAAGTTTTCTCCGGCTGTGGTGGGGAAACAGAAGTGGAAGTGCTGATGTTAGTCTTTGTTGAAGTGGCTTTGGGATGCTTCTTCCGCTTTCTTTTCCTCTTTTTGGCAGGAGGTTCGTTGATGTTTTCAGAGTCTGAGGCCCTAGCCACGACACTGAGCTTCATTCTTCATCTACCGCAGGGACGGGAGTGATCTCTTGCGCTGGAGTGATCTCTGGTGCTGGAATGAAAGTCTCAGGAACTCGGGTGCTAGTTTCTTGAATTGGCTCGGGTTCCTCTCTTTCCTTCTGTTCTTTTATTTTTTCCTTAAAGGCAATTTTTAGGCATAGTAATCGTCTTTTGAATTTGTCATAGATTTGTCCATATTCACAAGTCTTGAGAAACTCAGAGTTTAAGCTCTTTAAAGTTTTCACTTCATCAAGATTAAACTGGCGGTAGAATGATACTAGGTCAAAAATTGGATCAGATGGTATGAATCTCGGAGGAATATTACTAGCTCCATTGGCTGCTTCAAGTGACTCATATTCATATACATCAATGTATTCACCATCCGATTCCACTGGTTCAGGTGTTTTGGGGCGGCTAGGTGGTAACACCTTTCCGCCGCGAGCTGTTCTGTGAAACGGAGCTGAGGAAAAAACACGTCTTGTCTCGAGCAAGGCTTGAGCTGATCTCGAGGTCTGGTCGTATAATCAAGTTAACATGTCTTATAAACTAGTGAATTGGGATTGTATTTCTGTAGTGGTAGATACACTACTGTAATTTTAAATATCACTTATGTTCGTAATCAGTTAGTTAATTATTTGATAATGACATACAGCTTACATTGTGAATGGTTGGCGATAATTTCTTCTTTTTTTATGAAATTGATATTATGCAATAGAACTGCAATGGGTATAAAATATTAATTATTCAGCGTGGAAGTGCCATGATACCAACACATTCTTTCAATTTTTGTTTCTTTCAGTAAATGCATGTGAAGACCCACCTATTCCGATTGGTGGATTCGTAACATATCTGCCACCATTGAAATCTCCCGCCGCCCAAAGAGCAGCTGTAAACAACAGAGGAACTATTCAAGGAATGAGGTAAGCAACATGAGATTGCTATTAATTGCAATGTAAGTTTTAATTAGCTTACAATATCTTTATATACTGGGATTATCTTAAGGTATCCGATTAAAAAAATCATGTGCTTTAAACCTTTAAAAATCATTAAGTAATTAATTAAAAAAGTGGTATTTAAGACATATCGTTTTAAAGATTGTTTTAAGATCAATTATTAAAAAATATATACACTGCTCACGATGACTCTCAGAAGTAATAATAATAACAACCAACATTTCTATTCTAAAGGAAATTATCAGATTATTAATATATAGATTTTAGTAACATTAATGAAAGCTTTAATATACTGTTCTTGTAAAAATTGGAGTTAAAGTAAAATCACAGTATGAATGGCAAATTAATATTAAGGGGATAAAAAAATAGCGTTTCCCAAACTATGACCAATCATTATTGTAAACGAAGAGTGAAAATGTATCGAAAACCCATTTATTTATTCAGTACGACCGAAAATGAAATGTATGTTTTTTTTTTCTCTCTTCTCATTTGAACTTCTTTAAATAATAATTTGTAAACGGTACAGCCTTTTTTTTTTTTTTTTTTTGTTGTTGTTGTTCGGATTATTATAAAATATATTTTGGGTAGGTCATTACGAAACATCCTTTATATTTTTGCCCTCTTCTTT
The DNA here is from genome assembly GCA_949128135.1 of Parasteatoda lunata. NCBI lineage: Eukaryota > Metazoa > Arthropoda > Arachnida > Araneae > Theridiidae > Parasteatoda > Parasteatoda lunata. Next base: position 74,659,124 of record OX421973.1, on the reverse strand, counting down.
ACGTTCTAACTTTGAGAGAAAAAAGTTTGTATCGAGTATCGTTAGGGTGTAATGCGATTTCGTGTTACTACAGTGAACTCAGTACATTATCTCAAATAACTTTACAATAAAAATATTTTTTTATCAGTACTCTTCATTCAGTCTATTCATTTTTCATAGAGTTGGAAGATTGCCAGTTGGACTATCTGGTCTTCCTGGAGCTCCTCAGAATGCCCTCAGCATCACAACTACTCCAGAACCTGAAACTATATCCTTACCTCCCGGACTTCATAAGATTGGAGCCAGAGCAATGTATGATTGTGAATCCAGGTATTACAAGCTCATTGGGTCCAGAACCAGAAGATGCCAAGGCGCAGGTGAATGGAGTGGAAGGCCACCAACTTGCATACCAGGTTCGAAAAACTTAATTTTAGTGGTTTTAGTTGTTAAGCAGATAATATGTTCCTCAACAGGAAGATTAATCTAAGATCTTCCTCAAAAATGTATTCGGTAATAAACCTGACAATATTTGAAATGACGTGGCTGAGTAGTAGCGCTTCGCGCTCCCGTGCCACAGGTCGTGGGTTCGATCCTCGGCCTTTGACTCAGCCTTTCATCCCTTCAGTGGGTCGATAAATGAGTACCTAGCATGCTTGGGAGCTAAACACTGGGGGTTCCGCGTACGGCTGACCACCTAACCGGAACCTCTCCCCATCACCCCAGAGCCCAAGGTCAGGAAAACTGAGATGGGCACAGTGGGCCTTGGCCCTCTATGGGCTGTTGTGCCACTGAGTTCAGTTTTTTAAATATTTGAAATATTTTTATGCTAAAACTAAAAAATTATTTATTAGTCCGTACACATACTCATTCGCCTTTAGCCTGTTTACATATCTCGATTAGATTTTATTTTAAAAAGTTAATAAAGTGAACTTAAATAAAAGATTAGAATACAAAACATGTGTAAAGTTCACGGTTATGATGAAATACGCAACTTTCGGATCAAAACAGCTTACATTCCCTTTAAATATATATATATCTGTGTATGTGCTTTACTTTATTCGCCTTATAAGTATTTTGCAATATTTCCATTGTAGTTTATCAGTTGGTTTTTTCCCCTTTTTTGCAGATTATTTCCGTGTTTTATAATTTAGAAAAAATTCTATGAAATTTCATAGTCTAACTTTTGAACGTCTCTTTGTGATTTCATTTTCGCTATTTCATTTCAGTCTGTGGACGATCGGATTCTCCACGATCGCCCTTTATTGTTAATGGAAATGCATCCGATATAGGGCAGTGGCCATGGCAAGTTGGCATAGCACGCCATTTACCTGATTTAGGACAATGGTTTCTTTTGTGCGGGGCCTCTCTACTTTCCGAACGATGGTTGATAACTGCAGCTCATTGTGTCACTTATGCAGGAACAACACTTGTAATAGAACCGAACAGATTCCAACTTTATTTTGGAAAATACCATAGACAGGATACTAAAGATGACGAATACGTTCAAGTGAGAAAGGTAAGATGTTATGGGCTCAAAACTTATCTATAAAAACATCTTAATAGTTCAAGATTCAAATATACACTTTCATGTGTGTGAAAAGTGGCAGATCTTTATTATAACATAATACATTTCAGTCCATGACATTTTGTTTCATGAGATTTGCCATTTCAAATTTCGTTCCCGTTAATTGATATTCCCATTATAAGGACTTATATTCCCATTATAGTGGACCGATGTTCTCGTTACAACGATCAATGCCTCTACTTTGACGTGGATAATAAATTGAGCCAGAATGACAAAATATTTAGAATATTTTTCACGAATTTAAAGTGTATGACGTTATTTTAACTCACCTTATTGCTGAAATTTTTGGCCTTTAGCTCAGAAAAATGGTATTCTTGTACTTAAGTACCTTGTTCTATAAAATTTACAAAAATAATTCAACGGTAATTAAAGTAATAGCATAATTCTAATAATTGAAAAATAATACGGCAAGATTTTATTGCATGTGTGTTTATAGTAGTGAAGTTTACAGAGCATGAAAATAAATCTTTTTTCAGATCGAGGAAATTCACATTCATCCTGATTATGATCCCGGATTAATGGATGCTGATATAGCATTAATACAAGTGGACTCACCAGTGCAGCTGAATAGCAGAGTTCAACCTGTCTGTTTACCCACTGAACAAACCACTAGAGAAAACTTGGTTGAAGGAAAAAAAGGAGTGGTAAGTAAAATTTTTGTTTCTTTCTTTTCCTGCGAAAAGGGAGTTGTAAGTTTAATTTTGTTTGTTTCTTTCTAACATTTTTTTTTCTTTTTCTCCACCCTCAATGAAAAGGATGGAAAATCTGAGAAAATAGCCTACAGAGATGGGTGTTTGCTTTACGAACAATTTGCCGCAAGAAATTTATTTCCTGCCTGAGGTACCATTTCCCCTGTATTCGATTGCTCTTAAAAAGAGTGCAAATCTTTAGAAATTATATGTTAAGGACCATTAACACAGCATCTGATCTTCCAAAACGAACCTGCAGAAAAGGCACAGTTGGAAGAGTTAAAAATGTTGGAAATATTTAGAAAATACATGCAAAAGACCATTCACACTACATCCGATTGCCATAGACTAACGCGCAGATGTTTAGAAATTACATTTAAAGAGTTTCCTGTGAATTGAGAGTAAGATTCTCTAAAGAACTTTGCCCTCAGTTAATATTTTTTTTTTTTATTTTTTTTTTAAAAATATTTAATATTAACAGAGTCAAACTATGTAAACTAACTTTGTGAAACAACACAAAATGAAAGATTTAAATTTCAAATATAAATGATTTATATTCCTTGCGAAACGAAACATGACGAAAAAAATCGGTACTTCACAAACGATTGTTAATAGTTTGCGGGCCTATCGTTTTCCTACTAAAATGCAAAACTTTTAATAAGTTACAAATCCAGGGCAAATGAAAGGGAATTTGTTTATACTTCAAAAAGTGTCATTCAAATAGGGAAAGGGGCAGAATTATCAATTAAAATTTTAAAAAAATATCAATTAAAATTTTGATAAGCAGTAAAATTAGGATGAATAGTTAAAGCGAAAGTTAAATTAAAACTAATTTTAATTATTACGTTTTATTTTTCATTACGTCTAACGAATTTTTTTTTAATAAAACATGAACAGATCGACTCAGATTAAGAAAGTTTTTATATTTTAGTAGACAGATGGTGCGCTGTATCACAAGATCGAAAGAACAGAACGTTTTCAAATTCTGACCCATCATTATTGAGGTCAATAAAAGCAGGGATTAAAATAATCTAAAATCAGTTTATTTGATGATAAAGCTTAAAGATGGTTCCTGGTTATAGCATTTCAGTCCCACAAAATGTAAATAAACTTGTTTTTGAAGGCTTTTAAGCCCCTTTTACTTCTTTCGAACACAAAGCTTAACACTAATTACTCAGAGTTTTATTTTATTTTATAACCGTCGTTGAACAGCCGACCCAATTTCATGGGTTTACGACTACTAATGTTCAACTCCGTAGCCTTGTAATTTTGAACCAATCCAGAAGACAAGGAAACTCCTGGATCAGTACCCCCAGAGGTATTGATTTGTTTTGGGAACATGGAGGACTTTGAGACTCGACAGATTTAACGTGCATCAGTCACCATTTACTACACGGGGAGTCTTCGGCCGGCGAGGATCGAACCCACGACCTCTTGGACAAGCGACCAGCGCCCTACCGACCAGGCTATCCCGGCCTTAATACTCAGAGTTTGAAAAGTTTTTTTTTACACTTTAATGTTCATTTGAAATTTCTAATCTGCAATGATTCTATTAAAAGTTTATAGACGGATCTTAATGCAAGTAGGTATATAATCACTAAACACACTTAATATGCGAACGCAAAATGCACGGCATATACACCAAAAAGAATATTAAGAGTTCTTTTTGCACACACACACAAAAAAAGAAAGAACGAAAGAAAATCTACTAACTCTATAATGACCAAATGACCAACGGAGAATTCTATGCATTTATTTTCCTTATTTTGTCAGCAAATTTTGATTTTTTTTTTTTTTTTTTTTTTTTTTTTGGATTGCTAGTTTTATCTTATTCATTGAATTATGTTATATTGAACTTATTTACCAAATTTTAAATTTCAAGGTTGTGAATAATTTTATAATTGAAACTTTGAAAAAGTCTTGTAAATGCTTACTATCTTGAAGTTTAAATTTCGGTAAATACGTTTAGTAGAACACATTTCAATGAGTAAAATGGAACAAAAACTATTCAGAAATAATTAATTAGCTTTTCAGTTTTTTAATACTAATCAGTTACAAATGATTCTTTGTTTTAACATGGAATTAATCATAATGTCTTTTTATGTCTGCAAGGGAACCTTTAAGCTATTTGTCATTTTTGTGGCCCTAAACCTAAAATTACAATAGTTGAAAACGTAATTGCGCATTTTCTCCTACTTCAATTGTCGAGCTCAAACGTACAAAGCAGATTATTTTTTTTCAGACCATCCTCACATTTTCGTAAAGTTACTTAAATTGGTGGTCGATGAGTGCAAAGTGAGTGAAGGTCAATCATATAGCGATACTTGATCCAGCAAAAGAACATGGATTTCCCTTTACTACGAGGATAACTTGGGAAAAGAGAAAGGCTATTGATAGGAGTCAACTACCAAGCATCTTCATTGTATTGCGATAGAAAAAATTTTGATATTTTCCATCTTTTATGCACCGTCTAACTTAATGAGTTCATTAATATTTAAAAGATATTTAATTGATATGCACTATAAGGATATCTTTATTGTATAATACTAAAATACATCCATTTCCTAGATTGGTGACCCGTTCTCAAGAACTAACTCTTTAGCACATTTCCTACAACATAGTGAAAAATACATTGAGTCGGATATTTGGTTCCGGTTTATCAAAGTTTCAAGAAATACGATTTGAATTTTACAAGAAGACGCATTGCAAATCTTATGTTTAAAATTTGATCGAATAATTATGTGTTTTCTCCATCAGGTGACTGGATGGGGCATGAATGAAAATTCAACATACTCTGAAACTTTGCAACAAGCAGTTTTGCCTGTCGTTTCTCAATCCGTGTGTGAGAAAGGGTACGAAGATTCAGACTTGCCCTTGACGGTGACCGAGAACATGTACTGCGCAGGATTTGCCAGAGGTCGATCAGATGCATGCAGTGGTGACAGTGGTGGTCCTATGGTTTTCACAGATGACTCCTCCCGAGAAAGAAAATGGGTATTGGAAGGCATTGTCAGCTGGGGTAGTCCACAAGGATGCGGAAATCCCAACCAGTATGGCGGTTTCACAACTGTTAGTAGATTCTTGGATTGGATTCACCTTTTCTTCTAAGGAAAAGCAATTGTCATTTAGCACAAGAAATTTGATCAATTAATGAATGCGGAATTCATTATATTCTTACTGTTTTGTGATAAATGGAATATTCAAATCATATGGAACCATTTCTACATACCTTTCACCCACAGAATACATAAGTACTAATGCATATATGTGTAATTTGGATGACATCGAATAAAGAAAATTATTTTTTATGTAAGTTAACCTTTCTAAATCACAATGAAATTCATTGAAACTTGTAATTCATTAATTAAAAAGAATTTTTTCAAACAAAATTTTGGACTTTTGTACTAAATGTAATCAATTTCTAAACTATTATTAACAATAATAAATTAGTTTAACGTATGTTCCAGTAACCTATGTTCCTATGAATTAGTTTAGCCTTTATGTTTTAGAAATTCTTTCTTATATATCTCAAAGTCTTTTTTCCCCATTGCTTCCAATTTGAAAAGGATTTGATTTTAAAACTCATTGAAAAATTTCTTTAAAACTCTATTCCATGTGAAGAGGCTGAACTCTTAACTTACCAATTTGAATATGCTCCACATTTTTAGTAAAAGTATTTGTTGAAGTTTACTTTTGTAATGTATTTGAAGGGAAATCGATAAAGTTTAACAAATGTGTTTGTAGTTTTATAAAATTTTTTTTATAATAAATTCGGTTTTTATGGACATTTTTATAAAGCACATGAGTTACATTACATGAGTGTAAATTTCTCTATTGAGTATTGGAGTACATTACATTTAAGGTCATTCACAAACACATTTATATTACATGAGTTCTGTGACAAAGAACTGGTGGGCTCGCTTCGAATTCTCAATACTGTCAATGAATGACGTGTAAAGAGTTGAAAAGTTTAATTTACTTAAATGCCAGAGGGAAAGATCCCCCTGCACTTTTTTTTAATGTCAACAAAAGATTTAGAGTTAAATAAAACGTTTTAATAACGATCATTTATTTATAAAACAAAAGTATTATATAATACTGTTCTTATCATATGTTTCATACTAAATTTTTACCTGAACTAGAAAAAGTGAGAATCTAATTGATGCAACTTTGGAAAACAGTTCGAAAGTTGAAGTCCCTCAATTTCTGAAAATTGTGATTGTAAATTGGAATATTATTATTTGTTAAGTTTAATTTGTAGTGCTGCCGTTTATTTCCCTGTACAATTATTTTAAATGTTAGAAATAACATTTTTACCAAATAAATACTTATCACGTCATGTAAATACTGTGAACTGGAATTCTTCGCCAAGTACTCAATCAAGCGAATGTGTACAACCTCTAAGTTGAAAAACCCTGAGTCTACTCCGCGTCCCCCCCCCCTTTTACAGAACTCGACCATTGTGTTAATTTCTAATACAATTTTAAACTGAGTAATCAGCTTTATATGTTCTGTTTTGATAAAATTGCTTTTTGAAAAATCCCAACTATTCGTTGTTGTTGTTACTACTAATGCGACTTGGCAATATCAGCAAGCCCGCTATGGGAAATCAAGCGGTTTTAAAGCAGAGGATGCATTTCTTGTTTTTCAGTAGCGCCATCTATGACCAAGAAATCGATTTTAGCCACACATATTAATTTTTATTAAAAATGTATGTTACTATTGTGTGTATTTAGTAAGTCGAACAGATTTTTTTAACCTCAGGGACTTCTCCAATTACTCGCTAAAACCAGAAACTGCCGACGCAGTTCAATTTATATCACTTAGCTAATTCTTGTAATGCTTTTTGCCTCAAATTTATTTATAAACGATGAAGTGTAGTCCAATGGATTTCATAGCTGATTTTAATTAGTTTTTTATAACTGCTTTGTATATTTCGTCAATTATCGGAACTGCTTGGAATCAGTTCTTTCCAGATAACTTGCGCCTTTTATTTGCATTATCCGTAACAGGACGGAGTACCAAAATCAAGTTGAAGTCATGGATTGATATTCGCTAGTAAGCAAACACAATTTTACAGTTTTATTAAATCAAATTTAATTAGAGATTTTAAAAAAAAGTTAGGCATATTGTCCATCTACAAATATAAGACAAGAATTAGGTAATTACAAAAGATCATATTTAAAAGAGTTACATAACTGTTGCTGGTTTTCCGAAATTAAATTGCGCGGTGCAGTTTAAAACTTCATTACTCTGTAAGTATTCATAAAAAAATTTTGACAGAACAATAATATTTTGATATCCAAGTATTTTCTTAGAAAGATACAAAATTTCTTAATGTTTAACCTAACGGTTTTGAAGTTGTGCTGCTTGAGATTTTTTTCTCTTTTTTTTTTTTTTTTTTTTTTTAATTTTTAGTAGCTGTGATGTCAGTTGTGTAAAAACATAAAAATTTTAGATATAAATATATTTAAGCTATCTCTCAGAAGAAATGGAACAAATTCAATCAATTTTCTCCACTTTATCTTTGAAATGGCTCAATCTGAAGAAGCCTTTTTTCTTTAGACACATCTCAACTGTTAAATGTTGCTGTTTTCGCTTATGACATGATACTCGTCTTTCACAAATACATGTATACAAAAATCTTTCAAATTTTTCTTTCCTAATGTAACGTAATAACTATTAAAGATTAACTTAGACTCGGGATTTTCCATGAAAATCACTTAGTAACATTATAGGAAGTCAAGATGGTTGTGTGGTTCAGGCACTGAACTGTCGTTTAAAAGAGCTGGATTTCGATCTCTAGTGGCTGCTTGCAATAAGCTTAGATTGCTATATTGTAAGAGTTTGTCAATATATCTTCAAAATTAATTAACCAAATATAAAAAGTTGAGTACCCACATTTAGAACTCTCTTACATAAAGGAAAATTAATCAAAAAATAATGTTTTAATCTTAATTTAAAAATAGTATAAAAAAAAAGTTTGAACTATAAAGTTCTGCAACATCTATATTTTTCAACCAAAAAAAAATGCATTAGTTACTTGAAAAATACAAATTTTAATCATCTGTTGAATAATTCAGAAAAAATATAACAAATGAAAAATGATTTATATAAATTTTTATTTATCGCCATTTTCCAAAAATTACTTTATAACATTGTACGGTAAAAATGAATTTTACGATAAAATGGATTTTACGGATTATACACCGAAAGCGCTGGTATTTTATTCCGTAATTTGATATGGAATTTTTTATAGTGTCGGAAATTATAGAGATTTTATCCAGTGAAATATTTGCATTTTTTTTTCAATGCAGAGGTTTTCAATAATTTCTTAAAAAAAATTTTTTTTTATGCAGATGCATTTTAACACCTTCTCTTTTTAATTTACAAATTTATATAAGCGAAAAACACCCAAAAAATTTCCAAATCTGTAACATATGTATTTAGGCAAAGAAAATAATTTTAAACCTGATTGATAAAACCTTTCATCGAGTATAGATTTTCCAGTCATGTGGGTCCATTCAAATAATCGTTAATGTTTTAATAATATTTGAGCCCATACCTCCTTGGTAAAAAATACTCCTCTTCTATACTTACGGAAGAAAGTCGCAACAGTTTTTTGCAGAGAGCCCCTGTTTTTTTCCCTTCATTTTTGACTGTTACTATAATATTTCAATTTTAGATTAAAATTTAAGATGCCGATTGGCGCAATAAAAAATGTACGTTTTAGTTCATTGTACAACATTTTGTTTAAAATACGTGTTTATTTTTCTACTGCTGTTAAATTTCTTAACCTATGAAACTACGCGAAGTAATATTTTTCAAACAATTATTTCCTCTAATTTAACTTTTATTTCTAATTTTAAATTTTTTCAAATGTAATTTTTGTTACTTTTGGTATTTACTTAACAAACGAAATTTTAAATTGAGATATTTGCTAATATATTATTTGCAACTCCTATAAAAAATATATAAAGAAAGCATCTCATTAAAATTTAATTATGATGGAAACCTTTTTCGAATATTCAGCTTCCTTAATAAGAAGACAAAATTATTTTGTATAAAACTGACTCAACTTTAGTTTTCAATAAAATAAGTGTTTTTCGTTTATATAAATGAACATAAATCTAAAAAATACATTTTTGAGCATTTTTATAGGTTATATCTTGTTCTTCTTACATTTGACAAGATAAAGATTTTTCTCTGGTTGACGATCAAATTTTTATTTAATCTAAAACTTTATGTACATTTACAAATAAAAAAGGAAATGAAATATTTTATATTCGACTATTCCTACAAAAATCAAGATAATTATAATTAAAGACGGATATTTTTGTAATTTTTCAATGGTTATTTCTTCCAAAAAATTGTTAGGACCACTATCTACAAATATAGAGGAGGTTTTAGAAAAAAACGAAGTAATAATTTAATAAAAAATGTCTGTTAACACTTGTAATTAAATATGGATATTTATCATAGTTTCGTAAAATCTTTCTTATCGGAAATACTTAAGACCAAGACTAATTTAGAAGGGTGGTTCTGAAAACATATTTTTCATTAATTATGCAAATATGTGCACAAAAAATTTCTGTTACATTTAATTAATTCTTTCATTAAAACGCGAATATATTTTGCTAAATTATGTAATTTTTTTTATTTACTTAACTTTAAATTTTATCGAGAAAAAACTTCCTGCTTTGAAAAATTGCTTTAATAACAAAGTTTTCATGAATTGAGTTGATGAAAAATATTTTTACATGACATAAAAAATAAAGAAAAAAAATCATTAACTACATGAAATATTTGCTTTATTAATAATTTTGGTAAGTAAAATTACTTACAACTTTATTACAAAAAAGTTAGATTTATTATAACATAAGAAATGATTATAATGCATTAGTCAATATATGCTATTAACATAAGAAATACTAATTCATTAACTGTAATGTTTTCTTTATAAATTTAGCAAGTTATATACATTTTGAATTGGAAATCGTGCCCAATAGTACTCCACATAATTGCTCAATTTCATTACCAAAGAAGTTTAATTTATTATAACATAAGAAATAATAATAATGAAATTATTATTGCTCAACTTTAATACAAATAAATTATATTTATTGCAATAAAGATGAATTTTTAATTATTTGTTATAAATATAATAAATATTAACTAATTCACTAGCTACAATGTTTTTAATTTTATTTTTTTCTAATTTTAGTAATTTTTTTTATTGGGAATGTATCAATCCCCGCAGGACTTAAATTGCTGGCCATTCTCTATACTTATCCCGGATATTGTTGGACTTCAGAGCATACCTGTTATCTTGGTAATATTTCTAAAGAATATTGAGTTGAAAATGCTAAAATTAATTTAAGATGCTTTTTTTCCCATCTCCACTGTAAAAGAATCATATCTTTACAAAAATGCATCGATATTGCTCCGAAAAAAGTAATAGTCAAATTTGAAGATCCCATGTATTCAAAATGGAAACAGCATATAGGGTAAGATTATATATTTCCTTGATATTCGAAGGCTTCTCGGAGCTTTAGACGCACGAACCTTTAAATTTTACCAAGATATTCAATAATTTGTGCAGTGTATATCGTTCTAGAAAAGTTACAGATATACATTTCCGATGGGTTGAAATTAGCAACTTTTATTACCGCATACAAAAAAGTTTTTAGTCCCGCAGAGGACTGATCGTTAAGACACGGTTCCCAGCAGATCACCGAAGTCAAGCATCACTGGCTGCGGTCAGTGTGCGGGTGGGTGACCACTTGGATCAGTCAGCGTAGGGACCGAGGGTGTGCGGTATTGATCCTCGTTAAACTGTTCTACCGTAAAGTGCTCGACTTCGCGTGCAGGTCGTCGGGCTACCGAAGCGGGGGTGCCATCCCCTCTGCAGAGGATCAAAATTGTGATGGCATGTCTTCGGATCATCCTCAGGGATGCTTCCCAGACCGTCGCCAATAGCCCATTGTGCAGCTCTTGTGCGACGTAAATGAACTACAACTACAACAACAAAAAAGTTTTTAAAGTTTGAAAAAGAATATGAACGCAAATTAAAACCGTATTATAGTAGTCCCATTCAACTTTACGGCGTATTTTAATATTATTAATAATTCAGTCTTTTGTTCTTTTATAGAATGTGCCAATATTGCTACGTATGGCTAAAATACTGCTCATGTTTAACTCATATAGAGCCGAAATATTGGTTAAACTGCAATTGAAACACGGACCAAGCATTGTATTTTTTAGTGCAACACTAGATAATTCTCCTATAAAAGGATGGGGCTAAGATGTAACTGATGGTAGTTAAATTTGGATCAATATAAAAGCAACTTATAGTAAAAAAGTATTATGTTTTTTCGTCTCATTCTTTTATGCAATTAAATGTTTGTGCAAAATTAATTTTGATAAAATACAATATTTACAAATTTTTTTTGGTTTTGAGATTTAAATGTTATCTAAACTTTAAGTAAATAAAAGTACATAGTACTTTAATTAATTATTGAATCGTTAAAAATTTCTGATGTCCCAATGTAAAATTATTTTTACATTACAAAAAATAATTGCAAATTTTTTTAATAAATATTCATAAAGGCTTTCTTTGTTTCCACTCCCTGAAAATATTTCTACAGGTGCCTTTAGGTTTTGTTTCAAGTGTTTTGTAAGTAAAATTTCAGATTCTAAAAGGATAAAGTTACGTAAGTAGTTCTGTCTTTAATTTCAGTGATAGAAGTGAAATAATTTATGCAAGTAAGTAATTTGAATACTTTTTCATTTTCTTTATTGTTTCAGTTATTACATAAAATAACTGTTTAAAAATTCGAGATATAATTTTATTGTAATAATTTTGGAAAGGAATAACTTAGTTATATAGTAGAAAAAAAAGTTAAGCTAAATTTTCGACTCAATTCAAATGTAAATTTAACTTAGCAATTATGTGGTGTTGTTTTCTTAATTTACAATTTCAAAATATAAATAATGAATGATAATTGTGAAATTGCAAATGGCTTAAGTTAGACATTTAAAACAAATATGTATATATATTACAAACTAACAAATTCAATTGATATTTTGATAAAATAAGCTCTTTTTTTTAAAAAAAATTTAAGAGTACATTTTAAAATTAAAAACTTGAGAATTATTAATGATATAAAATTTGTCAGAAAACCCATTGCATGAAGAAAGGAAAAAAATATCAATAAAATTTGTGATATAGTATTATTTCTTAAATAAATTTGAAATATTCAAAAAAATCAGCAGAACATAAGATATAGTTTGGAGTAATAGGGAGGAAAATGGATGGTAGCAGAGTTCGCTAAAATAATTTTATTTAGTATTTCTGCATTGCTATATAAATAATGCATGGAATGACATTATAAAATTATTGTTCTATGCTTTACTGCTTCACAGTGATACAGAAAATGAAGTAAAATTATATCGCCCAATTATTCTACTACCATCCATACCTTCATCTTGCTTACTCCAAAAAATAAGAAGCAACGCAAGATAATATCAGAAAATATATAATCCAATATTATATAGCATGAAAACTAATGCAAAATAATATTACGGCGAACGCTAGATGATATTAGTTTGCATAGAATCTAATATTATATAATGCAGAGCAAACAGCGACCTCTTGTATCTTTCTAATATTAGAAGTTGTGCAAGATAACGTTAGATTTTACCGATTTTCAGATGTTATCTATTATTAGGTGCTACTTGGGGTTGCATTACAATTTTGATCCTCTGTAGGGGAGATGGCTCCTTTGCTTCAGTAGCCCGACGACCTGCGTGAGAAGTCGAGAATCTACAGTAGAACAGTCTAACGAAGACCGATACCACGCACCCTCGGTCCTTATGCAGTCTGATTAAAATAAGTGCTAATCCGCTTACTGAGAGCAGCCAGTAATGTTTGACTTCGCTATTCTACTGGGAACCGTATATTTACGATTAGTCCACTTCGGGAATTTTTCTAGGGTAATTACATACAGTATGAATGTTCTCTATTTAATCAACGAGGTTCTCATTTGCCTCTCAAAATTCCCATTTGCGAATTTCTTGCAATGCTTGCATGATTAAATTGCATTTGCAACCACATATGCAAATTGTATGCAGTAGAAATGCTCCTTAAGTTGAATCAGGTGGATCAACCTAATTCAATGGGATTAACAAAATACAAAAGTAGGCAGCTGAGAACTTTACATTTAAAATCAATATATCAATCAACTACCAACAATTTTGTTTTGGATTGTTGTGTCATGTTTTGAAATTTGATGAACTCATTTAATTTTGTTTAATTTATATGAATTTTAATTTGACTAAAAATTAATTATAAAGGCAATGTCTTCTAGTGAGCAACTTCTCGCACGTGAGTATATCCTGAAGGTGTTGCTAATTTTGGGTGTAAATCTTTTTAATATGTGAATATTAAAAGCACGAAAATTAAAATATCATCTAAATGTTGGCTTTACTTTAATGTAAACACAAATTCTATGTCAGTGAATTATTCAAGAGGTTATTATAACAAAAATATTATCTAGAAATAGCATGAAAATTTAAAGATACGCATTGACATATGTGGAAAGCTGAGATATAAATTATTAAAAAACCCGTACCCGATACACATAAAATATTTCTATCATCGTATCGATGCACATAAAATACATTGCTATTACGTATTTTTCATTCAATTTCTTAATATCTGTCAGTAACATTTTAGATTGCTATCATTTTAAAATTTATAAATTATAAAAAAAAATTGTTTTCCATTGGAAGACATTGATCATAAATGCAAACTCAAACTTGTTAACATACAGGAAGATCAGTTTGAATGTTAAGAAAGGATAAATGAGTCCTCATCAAAGATATGAAATAGTTGCTTAATTTGAATTAATTTTGAAGGTTATAAATTTTAAGAAATGTAGTTTTCACTGCATTTACAATTTATGATGCATGTACTTTTTATACCGAAAGGAAGTTTATCAACATTTTCTAGATATTTTCACTGATATATTTGCTTATTAGGTAAATTTAATTATATATATATATAAATATATATTCATATAAAATAAATATATATTTATATATAAATATATTCTTAAGATTTTTCCTTAATTTTGCATTTTGTTGTTGTTTGCAGTGCTGTTTTAATGTTCAGATATTGATTTAATATTGAAAGGTGGTATTCAGAGTTTTAAGAAATATTAAGTATACCTCCTTACTAAATGAAAATTATACAATCTAACAGCATGTATGCTTAACATAATTTAACTTGGAAAACTTAAGTTATGTACTAGACAGGAAATAGTTAATGGTAATTGATAGATAATAAGGCTGGTTGATGGCAAACTGAAAAAAATTGTAGAATATTAGAATATAACAATTTATTTCTAAAATGATTTCTCTGTTTAAACATTTATTTGGTATTTTTATTATGTAATTCATAAAAATGTTAATGTAAATTTAATTCTTAAAAAAAAATTTTTTTTTTTTGGAGATATTGATTAATGGTTAAGTCTGGATCTCTGGTTAATTTAAACTTGGTTCAAATTATTGAAATTTTACCTGTTTTTAAGGGGATATTTCTTTATTGTGATCTACAATCGCCAAGCTGCCAACTTGCAAATTTAAAAAAAAAAAAATTAATAAAACATGTAATGCATTTCAGTTTAATGCAATTGTTTTAGTTCAATGCATCAGTCCCCCTACCCTCTAATTTCTAAAGAGTTTAATATATATATTTTTTTCGAAATCTAATTCTTAAAAGCTTTAAAGTTATTCTTGAACAGCTTTATCTTGAAATCCTAATAAGAAAGGAATTAACACGTTTTTAAAGAAATTGCTTGAATTATCCATTCCTAAATGAGTAGACACATATTATATATGCATTGATAAGAATATCTTCTAATAAAATAAGAAAGAACTAATACTACAATAACAAAGCTAATACAAATATATATGTGTATATATAATACAAAACATAGATGCAGAAAAAAAAAAAATTAATAACTGATATTTATAAGGAAGTAGATACTATGGCTGGACAGTAGTAATTCAGTATGTGGTGATTGGGAGGAACCATAAATATTAAGAGACTTCTTGAGAGATATATCAGAAAACGAAGATGATGAATTAATTCATGACTTGATGATGCATTAATTCATTTCTTGATGATGAATTCAGCAAGAAATTCAGCCACATTTAAGATCAAAGTTTTCCTGAAGTGAAGTTAATATATGTTATATAATTTAAAAAAAAGTTCAGCATAGTTATTATTTTGACTGAATTGTTCAAAAGTAATCTTTTCTTGATATCACAAAGTTTTGTTCCCATCCTCTAGGTTTTTAATATCTTAGTTCAACTATATATGAAACCAGCTAAATTATTGATAAGTGTGCCATTTATTTCAGTTTTTAATTTTTGCCTATCCTTTTTAAAAATGTCAATATCCTCAATATGCTTATATTTCTGGACCACTTAACCTGTTTTATTAATTAATAGTAAAATAATTTTTTTAAATTACTATTCTGAGAATATTTCTAATGATATTATCAATTTGAAATCAGTCAGTTTATCTGTTCAAGTTATTATTAGTTATCAATCTAGTCAGTTTATTTTTTTCTACTGTTCTTTTGAATGAATGTTTGTTCCTAAATTTTGATGTATGGTTATTTCAACTTTTATGACATATATTTTTCAGTTCGTGGGTCAAAAGGTATAAAAATCTGCAAGGCTCCACCCTTGAATGGAGAAGATTTGTCATTTCCTAAGTATTTACAATTTCATTTATTTGTCTATTTATTTATAAAATAAAAAGATATGTAGTTAGTAAAAAAGTGCATTGTTCATAAACTTAGGAGTTTTAGCATATTACTCAGATTCTTAGCTTCACTTTTGGTCAAGCCAAATTCTATAGTAATTTTTTTCCTTAATAAGGAAGTTTGTATTTTACACTAAGGAAAATGTAGATGGAGGGGGGAGTGAAGGATTAGTGACATCAAAATATTAAAGTGTCCCTATAAATTTTTTTGAAAGCAAATGTGGGCTCTTTTTGTTCTCTCTGCGTGCTTCTATTTTGATTGCTTAGCTCAAGGAAGATTCTGATTCACTTAAATGATTGCAGGATTGATAATTTTTAAGAACAGTCTGAGGGATGAGAAAGACACTTTCTATTATTTGCAGCAAGGTGTTTTTTTTTCCCCTCTGTCTTTTTAAATTACTTTGAACTAATAAACAGAAAGTTTATTCTTATTATGCATCCATTTTTGAGTAACAGTACTTCTTAAATTCATATAAGTTTGTCAAAAAAGTTTTATCTAAATTTTGTAAGTTTTGAAACTTATTTTTCTGCCTCATATGTGTTTCTTATTTAGTGTATTGCGAGTTTAATTATTTTTATTTAATCTACACGTATTGATATATTTTGGTATGCTGTTAATTGTTAAATGACCACGGTAGGTTTTTAGAAAAGATTATCTTAAATGTTCTTAAATATTTAAATTGAGAAAGAACCTTAAATATTATGTATATTGTATTTAATTTCATTTTTTAAAAATTTAGAGTATAAATCATTAAAACTTAGCCAAATATAGTTAAATTTTGTTTTAAAAACCTAAGATAAATTTCGGCTGAAATCGATAGTTTTATTTCTCCTGCCCTTATTGTTTTCTAAATTTTTTGTTTACCTTTTTAGGGTGGAAAATCCAAATTGTAGAGATATGTCTTTTACCTTAGATGGAAAATTTATGTCTTGGTGTACAAGTCAAGGGTAAGAAATAAAAATTATTTTTACTCTAAATACATTATATAATAATATATTTTTGAATATCATGTATTGCATTGTTGTGCCTATATATTGTCGTGTTGAATAATATTAATATTTATTCCATTAATTTCCTTTTCGTGCCAATTTTCAAGGTTGATAGCTACTTTAAACATTTCAAATTTCATATGCCTGATTTTCACTTTTAATATCAATTGGTATACACTTCACTTTTTGGCAGCTGTTTAAAAATTAAATGGAAAAATGCAACATTCATGAATTTTTATCATTTCATGGCATTTAATGAATAGTTTGAACCTCATTACTTACTATATATATATATATGTGTGTGTGTGTGTAACAGAATGTTTGTAGTTATGTTCCTAATTCAAACTCTAAAGTCTTGACTGGTATGTTTAACAATTTCAGTTGGTCTCAAATTAAAGTATAAAACTTCAAAATCATCATGCTTTCCACTGTTTACTTTAATTCTGCCTTTGAAATTTTTTTTTTTTCATTACTAGCATTGCATATTATATTTGAATTAATTTATATTGTTTAGGGTTTGCAGCTTATATTCTTCTAATAACAAATATTTTTACCTCATTTATCTTGAATTTTAGTTTTCCGTCCTGATTTTTGAGTATGTTCAAATCATCACATTTTCTACAAATATACAAATTTTAAATTATCAATTTGAAGAATGAATAGATTTGGATTTTCGAGACATATTTTAATAATTAAAGCTAGCAAAAATAGGAAAATTTGATAGCTCAAACTTCAGGATTTTCCACTAATTACATAGTTTTGGCAGAGATTATTGAAACCCAAATTTAAAATTATTTGATTAAGGGAGACTTTAATATGATTACAAATTTAAATTAAATATTCTTATGAAGGAAAATTAACTAATTTCTAATTGACACTAGTTATTTTTTTTAATGTAACAGTCCTAAAAATTTTTTTCTGTAGATTTATCTCAATTATTATTTGTTGTTTAGTGCTCCATTAATAAAATTTTACTGTAAACTGAGAAAACATTCTGTTTTAAAAAAATAGTTGTGGAATTTTAGAGAGTGCATTTTATTATTCTTTTCCTATAAATTTTGCCTTTTAAAGTAAGTGATACTTTTTTTAATTTTTCTTTACCCTTTCTAAACATAGTATGGAATTTGAATATTGTTTGTAAATAAGTCCTGATTTTTACCTTGATTCTTTTTGAAAAATATTGCCATATTGTCTTTAGCCCATTATTGCTAGGGTTATACGTATTATATTAAGTTATTCTAAATTTAATGACATTTCTATTTCTTTAGTATGTATACAATTTTCTGTGAAAATGAGATTTATTATTAATGATGTTTTGTTTCTTTATTATTATTGCTATTTTTTAGGAAAATAGTGGTTTAATAATAGAAGATATTCTCTTTTTTATTAAATTCCCCCCCCCATCTCTCTTTTTAATAGCTCTGTTGTTTACTGCTTTTAATGTTTGGAATTGCTCTTGAAATAGTTAATATTTTTGTTATGAGTTGTTTTAAATTCAATTGCGCATCTGTTCTCTTGGTTTGTATATATTTCCCAGGGGTAGAAATTTTTTAAAAAAATTACTGGTCCATAGGACCAGTAACTAAAACATTTTACTAGTCCGCACAAAACTTTACTGGTCCGTCTGCGTGTTTCTATTAGCTGCAAATAAAAAAAAAATTAAAATTTTTGATTGAAAAAATCATGATTTCTTTTTTAAAAATCATAAATTTTTGATTTAAATCGCATTTTTTTTATGATCTTTCATTCTCTAAGTCTCAGAAGTCTGCAGTTTGTATAGACTTGCCTTTTTGTATGTAAATGCAAAGAAGATAATAGAATAAGATATGAATTTTAGAATATTATAATTAAGTTATTAAATTCCATTAATGTTAGCATTAATTTAATTCAATCGGTATTTCTATTGCTTTTTTTTTTTTTTAAAGAATAACAAGTGAATATAAGTTTGAAAATAGAAACAGTTTTCAATTTATGGTATTTTTTTTATCCAAATAAATTTACTTGAACCAAATTATAAACATGTAATAATCAATTTTAAAAATGTCTATATCGCTTGAATTAAAAATAATAAAGCGAATTAATAAAAAAGTAAATCTACGATAGATCAAAATAATATTGAATGCACCAAATCACACGTGGCCCCGTTTCTTCCGTTTATCTTTCTCCTCTCCGATGCTGCTAACGCATGCGCAAAACACGGAAGAAAGAAATCCTCTGACGATCGGGAACGAAGAGAGAGCCCGAAATAACGAATCATCAGGCCCTGTCGTCGATTGACAATGACGTCATGAACCCACCCCGCTACCTCCCCTATTTCTCTCTTTCAGCGACTCTCCATGTGACGCATGCGCGAAACAAGATTTAACTTCGCCTTCCTCAGGATCGCACGCTAGCTTTATTTAATTTTTTTTTACGGAGATCTCGCACACTAGCTTTTTTTTTTTTTTTTATTATTATTTTTTTTAACGGAGATCGGCTGCGGCGGATGGTGGTCCGGCGGACCACTGTTTATTATTTTATGCTGGTGGACCACCGTTAATTTCGAGCCCTGTTTCCTTTTGTAAATGTTCCTTTGAAATGAGATTGATTGATTGATTTTGTAAAAAATTTTTTAATCTTTATTATTAAGTTAAGAAAATAAGATTTAAGAAAATAATGAGTCATTAATGTATGATCTTCTCTCTTTCAATACATGTTTTCCTTATTTTTGTGTTTAGTACCTCTGTTGTTGAAAGCTCTAACTACCAAACATTATTCAAAGTGGATGATCCTCGTGTCTCTTTAATTAATTTTTCTTCAAAAGGAAACTACTTGTCTACATGGACTCCATATTCAGGTTAGACTTGTTTGTTTTTTCCCCTTTCTTTTTTGAAAAAAGCTCTTTTGTTTGGGGGAGGGGGGGAATAAAACTACAGTAATATCCATGAGGATTAATTTGTATTAGTTTATACTTTTAAAATGCTTGTACTGTTTCAGTATTTAGAAATATTTAATAATTTAATTTTAGTTTTTGATCTATAGTTTAAAAATTAGTTTATATAAAAACTATTTTCTTTGATTAATAAATTTCATTAGAATATGAAATTTATTTCATTTTTTTCCCTCCCCTCTAGGTGAATAAAACTACATTAAAACCCTCAAAGATTAATTTGTATTATTTTGTGCTTCAATAATGCAATTGCTGTTTATAAATATCGGGTTGAGTAAAAAGTTTTCTGCCATAATAAAGCAATCCTGTAAAATGATACATACATAGAAAATCAGCAAAGCTAATGAGGATAGTAATCTCCATTCAAATCAACAATAGTCTGCCAACGTTTTGGCAACTTTTCAATCCCTTCTGCGAAGAACTGGGGGGTGCGCGAGTCCAGAAAGCGATTGACCTCATTTATGACCTCATCATTTGATCGGAAGATTGTGCCATCAAGATGCAGCTGCAGATGTGAAAACAGATAGTAATCCGAAGGCGCCATGTCTGAGCTGTATGGTGGATGTTGCACCAAATCCCACTCCAGCGTATAGAGGGTTCAGCCGGTCATTGCACTGACATGTGGCCGGGCGCTATCTTGATGAAAGAGAACCACCTTCCTTCTGAACTTGTTTTTTCGTTTTTCGCGAAGGGCATCACTAACTTTGATTAGCATATTGCTGTATATTGTACTGTTGATAGCCTGCCCGCTTTTCAGGTACTCCTTGTGGATAATTCCACGACAATCCCACCAGATACAGAGAAGGACCTTCTTGTTAGTTAGCGTTCGTCTTGCAACCGAATCTGCTGATTCCCCGGGTGCTGACCACCCTCCTTTACGGCTAGTATTGTTGTAGTATACCCATTTTTCATCACAGGTCACAATTCTGTCCAGAATGTTATCTTTTCTTTGATCTCTGAGCAGAACCAAATAGGCCGCTTTTCTTTTGCTCTTGTCTTCAGCAGTCAATTCGTGAGGCACCCAACGGTTAAACTTAAATGTTAGATTTATGCGTTTGAGGGCATTTACTATTATTTTTTGGCATACGTCAAGCTCTAATGCAATGGTTCAAGTTGAAACATTTCTGTCTTGATCAATAATTTGCTTTAATTGGTCACAATCAACCTCAATAGGGCGGCCAGAACGTGGTTCATCTTCAATGTTGAAATTCTCTCTATTAAACTTTCGAAACCAAACTTTTACTGTATCATAAGAAACAGTATTGAAACCTAAATTTCATACATTTTCTTGTAGCATTCAGTTGCACTGAGTTTATTTCGGAGCTCATAGTACATAATCGTTCTGATCTGTTTACGTGATAGCTCAATTTTAAATAATTGTTTGGTGCGCAAGATGATAAAATTTTGACAAACAAATTACACAGTTGTGTAGTTCCAACTTTCAGCTTTAAAATGCAAAAGCCCGTTTCAAAAAAGGTTAACTACCATGGGAATGGCTGCTGCTGGCACGGAGGTATCTCCCCTTGGCGGAAACTTTTTACTCAACCCGATATTATATAATATTTATTCTGTTTTTATCAATCAGAGTTTTAAAATTATTTTATGTATTTTCTATTGTTTTTGATAAATTAATTTCATTAGAATATCTAACTTCCTTCATAACTGTCATTGCTAGTTTTGTGCTAGAAAATACTAATTTTTAATTAAGCCTGTATGCTAAAAAGGAAATTTTAAAATTCATTTTAATTCATTGATCATTTTAATATATTTTTTTTAGAAACAACCACTTGAATTTGATTTCTTCTCAGTGAGTTATAAAATTTTAAAAAGCTAAATTCATAAAATATGGAAATTTTTGATCTCCTCACAAGTTGAAAAGGGAGACTTTTTTTAAAACTTATATTATTAATATGTAAATGTAATATGTACATCTTTACGAAAAAGCATTTTGTTTAATTTGGCTAAATAACTGAGTTTGAAAATAGAATAGTCAAATTCTCATGGCCTTCAAGTACTGCTTGTATATATTGCTTGTAGATATTGCTTGTTTTTATTTAGTTCTGTTGGGTTTGAAGTTATGAAAAAATTGTTTACATTAATTACTAGCTATGAACGATCAGTTTTATTTGTATTTATTTATATATTATTATTTTTTTTTAGCTAAACAGAACCAACAAGAAAGTTGTAATCTTCATATTTGGGATATAGCATCCGGAAAATGTATTAAATCTTTTATACAGAAAAAACAAATAGGGTGGTAAGTTTTTTTTTTTTCTTTCTTCTTTTTTTTAAAGTGCATATTATTGAGTCAAAATTATATCTACTTTTTTCTTTCAGGAATCCCCAGTGGTCTGATGATGAATTTTTATGTGCAAGAAATGTGAATAATGAAGTACACTTCTTTGAGAAAGCAAACTTTGGTATGTGTTGTTCCATAGTGAAATTGATAAAAATGATTATTTTTCTCCTTCAAAGATTGTTACTTTTTTTTTAAAACGGAATTTTTATCAATTGAATCACTCGATTATGAAAGGTATTGTTAATGTCACCCCCCCCCCTTTGAGTAATAGAATTGTGTTTTACTACAGTTGAGCCTTGATCCATTGTTCTTGCACCTTTTGTTTTCCTATATGTCTCATCTTGTTTTAAGGGTCCAGTCACAAATGCTATTCTTATAATGTTAATATTATAACATCCTTATAGATTGTTTTGAAACCAGAAAATTTCTGCACCTGTCATTCAGATATTTTACCAGCATTAGAAAAAAATTAAAGTTATTTTGTTTAAAAAGGAAAAACATTATCTCCTAATGCTAGTGATGAAGGAAAAAATGAGGATTTGTTACAGCTTGGAAAATATTAAAGTGATCATTACTGTATACTCATTTTTTTAAAAAATTACTATCTTATGATTAATTTCAAAAAGTGTTCTTTTACAATTAAAATAATAAGATTCATAAATTTTTTTTTTCCATTATAACGAACGGCTTCCTGAAAAAATTTCTCTTTAAAGTTTGAAAACTATCTATTACTCTACTTTTCTAAAAAAAAGTATCTCCTTATGCTTGTGGTGAAGGAAAAAAATGTGGATTTGTTACAGTTTGAAGAAATGAAAGTTATCATTACTGTATACCCATTTAAAAAAAAAAAAAAATTACTATCTTGTGATTAATTTCAAATTTATTCTTTTACAATTAAAATTAAAATATTTATGTATATTTTTTCACTATAAAGATTTTTTCCATTATAATGTTCCATTTAACAAAGGTTTCCTGAAAAAATTTCTTACAGTATCTTAAAGTTTAAAAACTAACTCATCTATTACTCTACTTTCCTCATTATATTTTCTCAATTCATTATATATTTCATGTCGTAGCTCTAATCCTAATGCTCATTAAGCATTTTTTTATTTCCATAATTTTTCAATTCAATATTTTTTCTTTAAATCTACAATTCATACTATTTGTATGCAATAGAATCAGATACGTGATTTATTTAATTTCTTCTTGTTCACAAGTTGTTTAGGTGAAATGTTAAAAAATTTTTCCTATTTGCTGTTTTAAAATCACTGCTTCATAAAGCAACCTAGCCTTTTGAGACTGTGGGTGATCCTTTATAGTTGAGCAACATAAAGCTTCTGCTTTGTTTGTGTGCCAGCAAGTTCAAGGTCCTGTTCTCACTGTTGCTACATACACATCTCCTTAATGCAATGTTATTTCTGTGTTTTTGTGGGTATTGAGCTGATTGGGATTATTAAATTATTTTTATGGATACCGTTTTATTATGCTTTTATTTATTTAATTGTATTTTCTTTTGTTTTAAAATGGTATGTTTTTTTCCAGATACCATTTCAAAGAAGATTTTTCTGCAGAAAGTAGCCTATTTTAGTTTAGCACCAGGGAACCCACCCTATCACTTGGCTTGTTTTGTACCTGGCGTAAAGGTATTTAATTACTCTATTTAAAAATAATTGTTCTTATTTTGCAATAAAATTAAAAAATTTTATTATTTACACATCATCATTTTTAATATGTATCAGTAAAGTATTTTCTTATTAAAATCAATGTTTAAATACATTTTAACTCACTTGCCTATGTGTAGGCATTACATCAGCAATGAAAATTTAGTGGTCCATTAGGACCACTTAGGTAGTCATTTAGTGGTCTAAAAACTTATTATGTTAGACAACTTGAGAAAGAATCCAACTATACAATTACATGATTTTTGTTATGGTACTCATAAAAAGTTATTAATTGTTATTTATAACACTCTAAAATGAATTAGGGTTATTTGCCCACTAAAATTGATCAATTTATTAAAATTAAGTGTAAAGAAGATAAAATAATATTTGCAAATAGATTCAACATAGAGATTAAAATACGGAGACCAAATAAATAAATAAATGAGGAAAACAGAGAAAGTAAGAACTGACAAAATATTACATTAAAAATTAATTATCTAAAAATTTAATAGTAATAAATAATAAAGTCAATTCTAAAAGAGCAAAAAATATTATTTTATTGATGAATAATTATAATGTCAGTACATAATTCCAAAGCATAGCACAACATGTAAATTTGAAATATTTTGTGCAGGCATTCTGTTATTTCTATTGAATGCCAGGCATTTAAATTCCATACGATATGTAGGAAGACAAAATTATTACTATAATTATTTATTTTTAATACATGGAATTCGATGCATAAGACTAATTTTCGTTATTATTCAGTAAATTCGAAACATATTTTAAAGCGACAAATTAGTCGCCCACGCATATGATTTTTTTTAGCAATATTTGTAGTCAATTGTCGCCATACTTGCGTGAAACCAGCTTATGTATATAGATATTCATAGGTTTATGGGCAACCTATATATATATCATCACTTTTTGTATATTACCTCCCCACATAATCTTGTAGGATATGTACCATTATCTAACACATAGCACAAAATATTTTTTGTGCTATGTGTGAATAAAGCATAAATGAAGGCAAAAAATGGGTATATAATTTCGATTCTAACCATACCTATGTATATTGATATTCGTAGATATATTGAGATTCATGATGATATATACACACAACACATATATATCATCACTTTTTGTATATTACCTCCCCATATAATCTTGTAGGTATCTTGTAAGTAGCATTATCTAACTCATGGCACAAAATACATATTTTGTGCTATGTGTGAATAAAGCATAAGTGCGAATAAAAATGGGTATATAATTTCAATTCTATAAACATGAACTTTCCACAGTATCGGACACCTTAATAACAGAAAAAATAATGAATAAGAAAACGTTGCATTAAGAAAAAAAGTGATTTGAGCTAGATCATAAAAGAAGAAAGATAAGAAACAGGTTTAAAGTGGTTAAGTTGTAATCCCAGGGTGTAAGATGTTGAAATGACATTATAATAGATTTCCAAACATTTGGAAAGAATTGGATACTATAAAAATCATTAACTAAACTATTAGAATGTTTTAAAATATGTCATGATTTATAGAAATCAGGATCAGTAGATAAAGAGCAAAATTGAATAAGTTTAATAAAAGAAAACTAAAACCTACTATTAGAATTCTAACTGTGTGTAGATTGAATAAAGATAGTTAAACATCCTGGTTTTAGACACATCTTTTATGTTCTTTAAGCCTAAATTTAAGGATGTGTTTAATTTGTCCAATACACGTAAGATCACACTGATACAAAATTTGATAAATATACCAACTATTAATATCAGCCATAGGCTCTTTAAGGTTGTTGAAAGTTAGTTTGCTTACAGGGGGAAAAATGACTTTCATCTCAAAATTATTTAAAATTTTGTCAATTTGAGAGCTGATTTTCGACTAATAAGGTAAATTGTTAGAATTGCATGCTTTATTATTGTGTGCTGGCATTTGTAAATATTGTATGCTTTCTTATTATTTTGAAATTGTTTTATTCTACCTCTGTTACAGGGCCAGCCATCTTTCGTTCGATTGTTTAAATATCCCGATTTTGAAGGACCCAATTCCATAATTGCACAGAAAAGTTTTTTTAAGGCTGAAAGAACAGATTTCTATTGGAATAAAACAGGTTTGTTTGTTTAAAAGCTCTTTTTGTTGTTAGACTTAAAATCTGAGTTTTTGGTGTAGGGATCACCTGAGTTGAATAAGCTAAAAATGCAAATTTCAATAGATTCTTTCGAACAAGGATGTTTTATTCTACTGTTAATCAAAACTTAGACGCAAAATTTTTCAATTACTGTTTGTTGCTTCTACTTATGCATTCACTTTAATAACTATCTGTAAAATTATAAATATAAGAAGAAAAAAAAGAAAGAAGAATATTAGTAGAATTAAAAATTGTATATTTTGTCAAATATTACAGCCTATTCTTTTTTTTTTCCTGAAGGAAAGTTAAAAATATGTAAAATTATTTTTATGTAGAAAATGTGAAATGTGTTTTTTTTTTTATTTTCATGTTAAAGTTGAGGGAAAAGCCCAACTGTTTTCTAACACCACAAGTGATCTTTGAAATGTTTGTAGGATCACCCCAGCTGTTTTTCTTCCTTTAAGCATTAAATACTCAGATGATCATTGAATCTCACACTAAACTTCATTTATTTAATTGTGTTTAGATTTCCAATGCATATGTCTTATTTTCAGTTATAGCTAGCATATAGAAGGTTTTGTCTTTTAGATTTTAGTCTATAGTTAATCAATATTTCAGCTTTATAGCAAAAGAGTTTTGATATAGTTTTCTGTTTTAGTTGTAGTATGGCTTTCAATTCCACATTAAGGCTAATTGATAATATAACTAAAAATTTACTATGTGTATTTAATTTAATACTAAAAATTTAATACTTGTAAAACTCACTTAATCAAGGAGAGCATTTGCTTCAGAAATATTTTAATTTAAATGTTTTAGTTATCAATTTTCCTTTAGTTATAATAAATTATAAAAAGTTATATTTAAAAACGATATCTTTTAATGTCCGTGGTAGAAACATTGTGTAATTTACTTTCTGGTCAGATATCATGGACAATGTCTGTTAATGGTCATCCTTTATCTGATTGTGTGCCATATCTTTAACTCTTTAACACTACACCAATAATTAGACTTTCATACATATGTTGTCATGCTCTTCTACTTTGAACTAAATACAAAAATCTGTAAACTTACATGACTTATTCATTCTTAATCCTATATATCTTAGCACTTTATGCTCCACTGTGGACACGGTTACCAGTAGGTCACCTAAGTCAGTCATCACTGGCAGTGGTCAGTGAAAAGGTGGGTGACCACTTTGATCTGCATGTGTAAGGACTGAGGGTATGCATTACTGGTCCTTTTTAAACTATTCTATTGTAAGGTGCTTGACTTTGTATGCTGGTTTTTGGGCTACCGGAGGCAGGAACCATCCCCACAGCAAAATATCAAAATTGTGTTGGTGTCTGTGGTTCATCTTCAGGGATGTTACACAGACTGTCACTAATATCCAATTTCGTAGCTCTAGTGTAATGTGAATAAAGTAATTCTATCATGTAGCTTTTCATAGCTTCTTTTTTAGAGAAAAATAATGTAATGCATGATCAAATTTAATGAAGAAATTTTCAATAATTGGTTCTTTAGCCTGAAGATCATGCAGGAAATCCTTAACTCTAATTTATTGACTGATTTTTTTCCCTATTTTCTAAAAAATTTAAGTTGCAGTCATCAGTAAGAAAGTCCTTGGCTGCTCATGAATATTTCCTTCCTTTTGAAAGAGATTACAAACTTCTCCTTAGTTCAGTTTTGTTTGAAAATTGTAGATAAATAAACAAACTGAACTTCATCATATGTCTTGCCATAAATAACATAGTTACAATAATTAATAGGCAATGTTTCTATGAAAACCATTGAATAAGTTCTATATTTACTGTTGTTCGTATGATCGAGCTTGTTATCTTTCATATGTTTGCAATATACTCAAGCTGACAGGGATGAGAAAGAAAAAAAAAAAAAAAAAAATTAAAGACTCAAACCTAATGCCGATTAATATTGATAAAAATTGTAAAATGTATGCCGTTTTAAACTACTTCTAGCTAATTCTTGTGCAATATAGCTTTGATTTTTTATAATTTTGCTCAATGAAGGTTTAATAATTACTCAGTTAACAAGCAAATTGTCCCAAGTTTGGATGTAGGTAAATTGTTTTGTGTTATTTATGTATCATAGTTTTAATACTTTTCCTATTATTTTGGTTATAATATGTCAGATTTAATGCTATGCAGATTTTTTAATTTCGCTTATTGAGTATTAAACATGTGTTATTAAAACATAATATTCTTTTAAACTATTCAGTGAATCACACTATTCAGTGAATCATACTATTCAGTGAATCAAACTAGTCACTGAATCATAGAATTGATAATAAAAGTATTTCACTTTTAGGAAAAGATTGCATATTCTTAACATCTGTTGATGTAGACAAAAGTGGTGCATCTTATTATGGTGAGCTGAATCTCTATTATGCATCAGTCAAAGGTGACACTGCCAAACTTAAATTAGGTATGTCTTTTCATTTTTAAACAGTTACAAATTATGAACTTCAATTTTTATATTTTTGATAGTACAGTTACTTATAATGTATAAAATACAAAAATTAAAATGTTTTGAATGACAACTATTTTTTTAAAATTTCATCTGGAACAGTCAGAATTGTCTGTTTCTTCAATCTTCAAGGGAATCTATATTTGTTTTATAAGATTTGATATTTCTATCTAACTTTTTCAAAGTTTATTTTTGTTATTGCATGCAAAGTATGGAATGTGAATTTTATCTCTAAATTTCACTTATTTTTATTAAGTAATTGTCAGCTTATATGTATTTATCTTTTCTAATTTGATTTTGTATTTGTATATTGGTCTGCCTTATTCTGCAGATCTATGTTCAGTAATTTGTGCTTAGTTGCATACATTATTATTAATACTTCTGCATATTTACCAGATAAAAATTATGACAGTTGTTAATTTTTAGGAAAAGATGGGCCAGTTTACAGTGTTAAGTGGAACCCTAGCTCAACAGAATTTTGTGTTGTATATGGTTGTATCCTTTTTAATGAATAAATTTGTTATGTCTAAATTATAATTTTTTATAAGGATATTTCTATTAGAATATTAATTTACAGAACAATAGAAAATTGCCATATTTTAAGTAAAACAATGTACTGCTCACTACTTCTTAAATGCATTTCAAAAACATTTTATAAAATAACTATTATCAATAATTTTTTTGCTGATTGATTTTTTATTTATTTATTTTCATGTGTACAGATTTTAATCTATGTCTATTTTCATCTTATATTCATTACATTTATCAGCAGTGTTTAATGAAATTTTAAATAATGTCCTCAATTGACTAGTAGTGTATTTCCACTTATTAATAAATAATGTAGTTTACCTAACTTTCAAGTTCATGCAAGTAATTTCCACTGTACTGTAAAGGGGGTGCACTAATATTAGTGCACCCCCTTTACCTTATCTCTGCAAGCAGAGGGCACCAAAAATTGCTCAGGATTGAAAAAAAAAACCTACACTTTTATTACACTTTTTGGCTCTTTATCTCAAAAAAAAAAAAAAAAAATGTAAAATTGTCCCAGGATTCAAATACAACGTTCAAATTATTTTACTAGTTACATGTATATTTACACATCACTGATTGTTTATCTATCTAGTTTAATTATTTTTTATTTTTTCACCTTGAATTATTTCAATAGATTTTCTATATTTTCTACCTATTTATAAATGTTTTAATGTGAATATATAGAGAACTTTTATTTTTTTTCCTTAGCAACAGCATTTTATATGTTGAAAACTCTTATTTGTTTCTTAAAAAAATTAAATTCTGTGCATTGTACTTTGCTTATATTTAATTTTATAGTTTGAATATTTATTTGTATGTTTGATTAATTCTTTTTTGTTTATATATTTTTCAACATGAACATTTGTTATTTTTTCCTTGACCTATTTTAGATATGCCTGCCAAGGCAACAATATATAATTTAAAATGTGAGCCTTTGTTTGACTTTGGCGCTGGACCAAGAAATGAAGTTGCATACTCTCCCTTAGGAGACAATATCCTTTCAGTGACAAATCAAATCAATACAAATAATTCAATTTAAATCTCTCTCTCTCTGTGTATATATATATATATATATATAGTTTATTTTTAATATCGTTCTACAAATACAGATTCTATAAATTGTATATACCTAGAGAATGTTCAAGGGCTGATTTCAATGCATTTACTTCTGTAAAATATATTACTGCAAAGCTCTTCATGTTATAAAATGAACATTAATGTTATTAAAAGGGACATAAAATTAAAATATTTTTTTAACATATCTTTTCTTTTAAGAAATTTTTTATATTTAGTCTAAATTCAATCAATTGTTTTTTTGATAAATTAATACATTGCCCAAATTGCATTGGTAATTATTAATAATAAGCGGTAAATGTGATAAATTCTATTAGATTATTTATGTTAGCCAATTCATTTAATTGTTATTAATAATAGCCAAATTTATTATTTTTGTTTAATTACTGATATAACTATATATATATATACATATATATATTCATACTGGTATTTTGAGAAGCAACTTTATGAGTTATCACTCATTTTTCAGATACGCAAGATATTTAATAAGAATTCGTATAATTTCAGAAAAAGAAAAGTTTATTTTATAAAGTTATAAAAGGAAAATTAAGTTCATTTTTTTAAACAGTAAATATATATTTTTTTTTAAGTTAAGCAGTATTATAAGTAACTAGTAATCATTTGTTAAAATAATTTCTTTGAAATTATGTGAATTCTGCCCCCTATAAATAAAGTAGGATGTATATTTCAATTTAAAGTGAATGAATATTTTTTATTGATGACTTCCTTTTCAGTGACAAAAATTGCCATATTTTATCAAAATGCAAAATTTTAAATTAAAATGTTTTTACATTTCCACCTAGTTGTCTATTTTTTAGATAATCTATTTTTTAGATATTCAGATAATCGCAAAAAAAAAAAGTTACCCTTTCAAGTGTATTTAAAATGCTTTAAAAATATTAATTATTTTAATGTTTTTTTGTGATTAATACACTGCATTCATTGAATACAAAATGATATGTGATTATTATATACAAAAAATAGAGAATATTTAGCAATGATCAAAAATCCCCATTAATTATACTTAGTCAATTGTTATAATTTTAGCTCATATTACTTTGAATGGATTTAGCCTTATATTAATACTTGCAATAAAATAGAAATTGGAATATAAATAAATATCTATTTAAATTTTATTCTTAATTTGTATTAAGATTATCTCTTTCTGGCTTTGGTAATCTTAATGGTTGGATTGAAGTCTGGGATTTAAAAATGAAGAAACAAATTTCTAAATTTCAAGCCCAAGATTCAACTTTAATTGAATGGAGTTATGACGGAGAATTTATATTAACTGCAACCACATCTCCTAGATTGAGAATAGGAAATGGGTGAGTAGATACCAATATGTTTATTTTGAATACAATGATCCATTTTAAATACCATACCATGAATTTTTTTAAGTGGCTTATAATATTTTATCTACAATGGCATAGCTGAGAAATAACTTTTTATATTACATTGTGTAGCCTTTTAATTTCTTTATTTTACGAAGTTAGTTACAAGTCACAGTTCTATAATTGGCTGAATGGGAACGATATTGGAATAAGTTACAGTGCTTAGAAGAATTTCCCATGAATCTCATTTTCTTATTCTGAATCAAAATCACATGAATTGTATTCAGCTATGTATTATTTAATTTTTTTTACCAGCCAAAGGACGCATTAACTATACCAAATTGTGGTAAATTAACAATGAACTAATTCAGCTGTTTCAGTTTAAAAATATAACTTTATTTTTAGTTGGTTTGCAAAATTTACTTCCTGTAATTTCTTTTTGGCAAAAAAACAAATGTTTTATCAAAAAATATTTCTCATATAATAGCATACATAAATTGATAGATGCCAAATAAAGCTATCATAATTTTTAAAATATAATTATTTCACAGAATTATTATTTTTACACGTAATAGTTACTTTGAATTGTTAAGATAAATTTCAAAGCACGGAAAAAGAATTCCTATAATTTTGAGATTCTGAATCATTCCATGCTTGTCAATCACTCTATAAGTTTGAGAGGAAATTTTCGTTTTGTTACCTTTTTTAAAATTGTGGCTCTAATTATCACTAATTTTCTCAGATTGTTACTTATATGCTGTATCTTTCTGAATACGTTCAATCCATGAATTTTAAGTAAAATTAATCTGCATTTTTGCTTCATGAACAGAAACATTTTCCATATGTTGCCTTGTTTAAATTTTATCCTGGTATATGATCAGACTACAACTGGACAAATTTTATGATAATAGTATCATCAGTTAAGCCCAGAATAGGAACAGCCTACAAACTGAACTTATCATTCTTTATCAAAATAATTTTAGTTATAGATTCATTAAAATTATATCATATAAATTATCTCGATTTTTTCACAAATTTTAATTTATTAATTTTGCCTCTTTAGTAATACTCTGTGAAAAATCACAGTTTTAAGCATAATTGATATTAGTATTGTTAAAATTTTATCATTCTGTTTAAAAAAAATTTTTAAATTCTTGAATTTTTGTTCTCCATTTAGCTACCGTGTATGGCATTATACTGGCAGTCTGCAACAAGAAATATTTTTAGATATTAATGAAGAATTGTATGACATTCGATGGGTGCCAGTTCCTGAAGGAAAGTATGAAGCTAAGCCCACAAAATTGACACCTGTACCTGGTATCCAATCAGCCACTCCTCAAAGTAAGATTTTTTTTTAAAAACTGTTTTTGCATTCTACAGTTTGATGTGTTTTAACTTATTTTTCAATGAATGTTTCAGTATCAAAAGAAGTGTACAGGCCACCTGGTGCGCAAGGTAAACAGGCAAGTTTTAAACTTCACGAGGAAGAAGAATCTAAATCCTCTGCAAATGGTCAGTAATTTCTATTTTTCCTTTAATTTTTTAGTATATTTGACGGGTTAGAATCCTGTTTAGATATTAAATTTAGAAATTCTGTTTGGAAGATAAAATGGTGCTAACATTTTATGTTTCATTAAAAAAAAAAAAAAAAAAAAAAAAAAAAAGAATTATTCAAGAATTTGAGAATTTTTTACTTGATTAAAATAAACAATATTTTGTCTTATGTAAGTATAGATAAAGAAAATTCACCTTTGATAGTGTAAAAACAAAAGACCACTGTACTAGATTCAAATTCACAGCCTCCACAAAATGAAATATTTCTGGAGAAACAGATATCATTAAAGTGCGAATCAACTTTATTGAAAGCATAAATAGACAGGAAAAAGCATTATTTTTCATAACTCTCTAAAGGGTGGTACTAATAAGTTGTTGTAATGATTTTATTAAAGAATGTATAGTGTGGTGGTGTAGGTTACCTGCTGATTAGGAAGTAAAGGTGGTCTGTGCACTAAGCTAACCACATTGCCATCATTATACTGGATGTTTTGAAATTGTAAAAGCTTAGCATTTATTACCTTCTAACTAAAAAACTGGCTTTCTCAGGTGTTTTTTTTGTATATTGTTATCGATTCTAATTATAATTAGATGCATGTAATTAACTTTGGATGCTCTAATCAAAATTATTACAAAATTAGATTGTAAGGATCACGTTTTTGCAAACTTGATTTTAAATATATGATTTGACAATACAGTGGATTTTTTGGTGATGGTCAGTGTACATTTTTAATTACAGAGCTAACAAGTCTCATTTTATTATTTTTGAGTGCGTTTACTTTCAAGTTATTTACTTTTATTTTTTAGATCCATCTGGTGGCATGTCAAAGAATAAGAAGAAAAATCTAGCTAGAAAAGCCAAAAAGGAGAACGAAAAATCAGTATGCTGTTAATTATTTTTTTTTTCCAAACTATTATGGATTATATTGCTTTTATTTTTTTTTTTTTTATTTAAAATTTCTAATACCTTTTGGGTTAAAGCACTGTCAGTTTTGTTGATTTACATATATTTGTAACTGCTGCTAATGAACTATTAACTCTTAATTCAAATATTTAATTCATTAGAACTTTATCTCAAGACCTATCATTTGATGCATCCAATATTGTCTAAATACAGGATGTTTAGAAACACATGGCCAATAATTTAAGGGGTGATAGAAAACATTTAAACAAGCAATTTTCACTTGACAATGTATATGCAGAGAGCCACTGTCTGCTGTAATGCAGGAGCCACATCATAGGTGTGTAGCACCACTCTCACTCACCTCTTTTCTCTTTGGTGTTTCTTTCTTGCATGTGAAACAGTTTCAATGGATCACTGCTTGCTCTTCACCTATATATTATACAGTGAAGATTGCTTTTCGAGACGTTTTATATAACCTCTTAAATTTTTACCCATGAGTTTCAAAACACCCTGTATATTTGCCATACATGCTTAAATAAGTGAACTTGCCTTGTTCTGTGATACTGAAAAGTGAGGAATATATAAACAAAACAAAAAAGACTAAAAAAATTTTAGGATTGGGGAGAGCATTTGAATGAAACTTAGTTGACATATCTTGTTATTTCAAATTTGTATTTGTCTTTTAAGGTTACAAATGATGAGAGACTAGATGTGTCTGATAAGAATGAATCTGCAAATGCCATGCAATTCACTGGTGATCCAGAGAAAGATAAGAAAATTAAATCACTTATGAAGGTGTGCCTTTTTTTTCAACTATAAGGAAAGCCTGCATTTTAATGCTTTTATAAAACAACTTTTTGCATTTTATCATTGACTTTTTTCTCTTTATTTATTTAATAAGGCAGTAGACTTTTTGAACATTAACTGTTTTTTTTTAAAACAATTTTATTTTTTTCCAGAAATTAGAGCAAATAGAAAAGCTGAAAAAGGATCAAGCCTCTGGTAAAAAACTAGAATTAAATCAAGTTAGTATAACCAGTTCTTAATTTTCCATGTAAATTTGTAATGCACTTTAAAATGCAAAACCATTTTTAATAAGGTTTCATTATATTAACATCATTACAAAAATAATTTTTACTTTAAAAATAGAATTTTTATTCTTCTATATAAATTTATTTACAACAGTTTAATAAACTGATTGCAAAATATGTATTAAACCAAGCAGCAACTCCATGAGATAGTCTGCAAGTTTTTTAACATATTATATACATAACATTTAAGCTAAAACAAAACAATTACTGTTGCACTAAGGGTGAACCACAATTTTTTTAATTAATTTTAAAGGCAGCCCAAGTGTAGTGATTGAAAATTAGTAAAGTAATTAAAAAATTAGGCTGACACTCATCCACCTTTCTAACAAGGGAAATATGTATCTGTAAAATTCTTATTCAAACAACTGTTGGATGTTAGGTGTCGAGTAGCTCAGTAGGGGGAGAAGGAAGTGATAATTATAACATATTAATAATTTATTTACAAGAACAATATTTACAGGCATTAAGTTGTTACATTGTTCTGCCTATCAGGCTTACTTGTTGCACACTCTCTCTGTTACACTCTGTATGCACATAATTACTACTGCCATCTAGTGGCCAATCATTTTCTTTTAAATTTAAATGAAATTAAAACTTAGTATTAACACAGCTTAAATTTTAGGGCATGCCTTGGATAGGGTAAAAATTTGCCCCATTAAAGTTTCAGTTAATTTTCTTTTAAACTTACAAAACTTTCCAGCTCTTGTGTTTTTGCGGCCCAACGGTTAGGCTTTTTGCCTTCTACTAGAGATGTCGGAGAATTCAAATCCCAGCTGAAATGTTTGAAGTTTATCTCTAGATTTCTGTTCGAAAAAGGTGGCTAACTATTTACTATGTTTTATTTAATTTACAAATTATTTTTAATTTAAATTAATTTCATTAAAGAATTTAAATTTTTAAGAACTAAAAAAATTTAAATATTTAATTCTATTTTTTATGTAAAATATATGGATAATTTTTTATCTGAGATTTGATCTATTTTATTCTTCTAATCAGTTTGTTTTAATTTATTGTTTCTATATATCGTTTATAAATATTTGTCTCATAATATTTCTTTCACTTTACTTTTCATTTAAATCTTGTATATTTTTATACAAATTTTGTACAGTGTTAAACCCCTTGTATTTCAATCTATTTTTCTTCTTTTTACATGTAATTCTAATGTATTACTAACTTAATTTGTATTTTCAATGAAATTATTTTCTAGTTAAGTAAAAAGTAGTTTTTTTTTAGTTCAATCCTTCTTTCTATCTTTTTTTTAATAAGCATAACAATATACTTTTGTTTACATTTTCATAATTAAAATTAAT
This sequence comes from Parasteatoda lunata, assembly GCA_949128135.1. Classification (NCBI taxonomy): domain Eukaryota; kingdom Metazoa; phylum Arthropoda; class Arachnida; order Araneae; family Theridiidae; genus Parasteatoda; species Parasteatoda lunata. The sequence continues at coordinate 74,622,737 of OX421973.1, read as the reverse complement.
AAAAACTTAAATTATTAATTACAAATTAAAAAATATTTTGTGTAGAAAATTTTAATTTTTTAAAAAAAATAGTCCATATATATTAATGAAATGTCTTGTATTATTTTAAAAAAAGAAAGAATTTAAATGAAAAAAAAACAAAAAAAAACAGTAACACATAAACAATATAAATTGAATTAAACTGTAAATAGTTATACACCTTTTTAGATCAAAAAATAAAGTTTAAATGTGCCAACTGGGATTTGAACCCCCAATCTCCTTGATAGAGGTCTTAACTGTTGTGCCACGAATACTTGTTAGATGGAAAGATATGTTAGTTTAAAAGTAAAATTAATGAAACTTTAATGGGGCAGAGGAAGAAGTGATGGCAAAGTTTTATCCAATCCAAGGTTTCCAACCATATTCTTTAATTAAAGCTTAATTTCATTTTAATAAAAATTTTACAACTGCATACTTTTCTTGTAAGTTATTTCTATTATCAAGAATGGAATTTTGATTAAAGTGGTTGAAATCTTTAAAACTTGCCTACCTTGAATGTTGAAATAAGTCAAATTTGTTTACAAATGTTATTAAAGCTATTTGAACCACTTCATAAGTTTTCATTCTTTAGAAAGAACTATAACTTTCAGGAAATTTTCTATGCTATTATATTAGCAGGGCTCAGCGCAGGTCATAGTAGAAAAAGTAACTTTTAAAAGTGATAAATAGTGACTTAATTATTAAAAACAGTGTTAATATTCAGGCAACATCCTAATAACCTTAATATTCAGGCAAAATCCTAATAAACTTAAAGGGAAAAAATTGGTTTAAAAATATTTATTGTTGTAGCTGTTTATTGCTTTAATTTACTGCTATTGAATTTTTTAAAAAAAAAAAAAATTACATAATAAATATTTTCTAATTTTTCCCAACTAAAAAACGCTGCATGTTTGACTTTAGCTGCTATGGTTTAAAGTATTATATTAAAGAAGCAGTGAAAGTATTACAAGAAAAATATTGTTGCTATCATGTAAAGTCAATACACATTTATTGAGATGTGCTTCTCTTCAGTAGTCAAAAAACGAAGTGTTTTTAAATATAATGGGAAGAACTGAAAAAAAAGTTAAATAACTATTATTGCAAAAAAAAGTACCTTGTCATATAAATTTTTCGGGTTGTCGTATAAATTTTTATTTTTACCTTCTTTATTTGTGATATTCACTTGAATTAGTATTGAAAACGGAACTGTAGGTTAGAATTTCTGATTCTTAATTAAAACAATAAAAACAAAAATATCATTCAAATGATGAAATTCTCTTTTATTCACAACTCATGAAGTATTTATGGGATCTCTCTGGTCCCATATCTCAAAAATAAACTGAAAAACTTAATGCATAACAAAATTAATTAATTGGAAAAAAAAAAAGAATTATAAAAAAATTATCTAACAGTAAAAGTCACCATAGCAACAATTGATGATACTTAAATGTCGTCACACGCTCACTGTTTACTATTACTCTTGAACACAGTTGAAGAGTGTGATGACGCCCAAATAAGGTGTGCACAACATCAAACCCAAAACAACACCCATTTTGCCAATGGGTAATAAAAGTAAACATTTTATTTACGTTTTTTCTTTTGAAGAAAAAGAACTTTTAAGAGTGCTTAATTTCTATGATGCAAAAGTATGCTCTATTAAGCACATTTAAAGAACCCTACAGGAAAATGAAATTCAACTCAAAGAAAAATACAAAACATTTCATGTTCTGCAGCACATAAGAAAACGAAACTTAAGATAGATGATGACTAAAATCATTAATCGATACAATGAATGGCTCTCTTGCATTTCAAGAGGAATTCATTTGACAGTGGAAATGGTCTATTTTTGTTCACATATTCAATCCTCTTCTTAGCCCCACCCATTTGGGGGAGTCTTTCTATACTAGAGCAAGAGGATCCTGGATTTAGGGAAATGTAAAGTCTTTATTTTGATTGAAATGGGGGAGGGGGGGGGGAATTGTGAAATTAAAAAAAAAGAAGTGAGATAAGTGACTAAGCATTAAAAACAGTGAATAAAAGTTACTATTTTTTAAGATAGTGACTCATGCCTTGCCCTGTATTACGTATTAGAATGTCACAGAATTGAGTGAAGAGAGAATTGATGATGAATATTAAGAGTTAACTTAAACCCTTTCCTGAGTGACCCATATGGGGAAAACTATTAAAGGCTTTTAAGTTTGTATGTATATCAAAACGCATATGATTTTAAGTTCTCTATGTTCAAATGCAACACTACTAAAAGTTTTTTTTTTTAAGCATTGATCTTAAACTATAAGTTATTCAGTGTGCATAAATAAATTAAAATTTTTCTGTTGTAAACAAAGTAATTCTGAATTTAAAAATGTACTATATTTTATTATTCCTTTGAAATAAAACTTGCCTTTATTTATAACTTTAGTAGAGTGAATTATAAATTTTTTTTTTATCTACTGTTCCCAAAAGTGTGTAAATGTCAACAAATAGGTACAAGTTAAAAAGTTTTTTGTAACTGTTATTTGACTAAAAATAAATAAAAGACCTATTGTTTCACATTCTAGAACAGTATCATAAAAGCGAGGCACTTCTGCTACGGCCAGCTGTTGGCCAATGGGGGAAGGTTATGGCTTCTTAATTTTGAGAACAAGTGGCAATGTTGAACCATTACTTACTAGAAAAAAATGTACCCATTGATCTGAAGTTGGGTGGGCTTCAAACTATTATTGGGGATAGAACTCCAGGACCTTAAATTCTGTGCCATTGGGAATAACTAAAGTATCAAATTTGTACCCCAAATTTTTTATTTTAATAGTTGGAAAAAATCAAGAAAGTTGGTGAGCTAGAAGATGAACTGCTAAACCTTAGATTAGGATGACTTCTATAGAAGCCATGATTGTGCTGATGGTGATCTTCTAATGATTGAATACTAACTAGAAGAAGAACATGAGATATTTATTTTGTGTAAAAGTTCCATTGGAAGATATCTTCCTATTCATTGAATTTCTAATCATTTTTTAGATACATCTTCAGCGTTTATATTTAATAAAGTTTTTAACAAACTGTTATTGTGCATTCTTTCTTAGTAGATTGAATACACCTGAATCTGTACAAAATTTTTCGATGGGAATTTTCTTTTCTCAGTTTTACAAATTCAAAGAAAGTTGAATCTTTCATGTAAATTCTATTGTACCTTCATTAATAATTTAAAGTATAGAAAAAAGTAAGTTCAGATAAACTATGAAGCTTTACTAAAAATATTAAGATGCAAAACAATTATGACAAGTACACTTACAAAGTTTCATTAAAATTTAAGTCTAAGAGTGTAATAAGGTTAAAATAAAGACATTTTTTTTAAATTCAGTGACTTAACTATTTTGCACCCCTTCTTACACAATTCTTTCAAGTGAATTTATAGTAGACCTCCACCTTCTTGAATTCTGAAATTCCATGGGAGCTCCATAAAGCACCTGAGAGCATTCTTGGGGGATTTTGATTATTTATGGATGCGTGAGCGTTATGAAATGATAGAAGATAAAAGGGGATGTTGGACTCAAAATCACCAATTTAGAAAAGGATGCCTGTCCACAGTGTTAAAACTAACCTGATATAGCAGGGTTTAAGTAAATCAATTTTAAATATATTTATGCAGGCGAAATAAAATCCGATGTACAGCTTTAATAATTTGTGAAACAATAACATTAAATAAGTTTTTATTTAAAATTGTACAGTAAAAAATAATTACAAATTGTTTATGATTGGGCAGCAAGCTCAGCTTCAACCAGATTTCTATATTGTTGGAATCCTCCGGATATCGCTGAAACCGACCCATTTTTACAAATCCAAAGTTCTTGGCATACCATTTCAATTAATTGTTCATCGTGGGATACTAAAACAACACCACCCTAAAAATAAATTGGTGAAGTTAAAATAAAATAAACCCTGTATATTATTCATCTAAATCTCTTAATATTTTCTTACCGTAAAATTTTGAAGAGCAATACCTAATGCTTCTACTGTTTCAACATCCAAATGATTTGTAGGTTCATCTAGCACCAGGAAATGAGGGCTGAAATAAACAATATAATAGAATCTTTAGATACAATTTATATAATTGAAATATTTACAAATGTAAATTTAAAGAAAAAGCTTAAGTTGAAAAGCATCTTAAGATGGAAATAAACATTCCCTACTATTTGATTTTATTTACTCTTTAAAATTACTTTTACAATCTAAAAATTTAGAAGTAAGGTGTTTATGATATAGCATTATTCTACTTTCTTGCTTTTTCTAGTTTTATTTTAATTTTACTGATTTAAAGGTTATTTTTAATGAATCATTCATTATAAAATGATGAAGAAAAATAATATTTTGAAATAAAACGATATAAAGCAATAAAAAATAAAACAATGATACAAAGCTGTGAACTAAAAACAAATAACATCAATTACACAAAAGCACCAACGCACAACTTAAATAGGATAAAAAATACTTCACAGCTGCTCTTATATGCATTTTATAAGGGATTTGGCATAATGGATCCTGTCATATTCCTCATCAATTATAATCAATAAAAAAATATTGAAAATCTAATTGATTAATTTCTAAACTTTAGAATTATATTTCTAGCTATATTTACTAATAGAAAACGTTACAAGTGATTTACTAGAATATGAGACCATCCTTTTAAGAAAATATGACTGATGTTCAGCAAGTAAGTCCAAGAAAAATGTTCTTAAATATAGACTTGATTTCTAAGAAATTAATATATTATTTTGATACTGTAACAACCATCGCAAGTTGTAAAATTTAATTTTTAATAAATGCACTACGAAGAAAAGCTGTAGCATACTTACTGTAACATTGCCATAGCTGCAAAAGCAACCCTACTTTTTTGACCCCCAGAAAGACTAGCGACAGACTGCAGAGCTAAATCTCCAGTCACACCAAAACATCCTAACTGCCTCCTGTACTCCTCAGAAGATTTCCCTGAAATAATTGGGAATTTCTATCATTTATTCTTACAAAAAAAGATTTAAAAAGTAAAAACAAAGCCATTTATGAAGGAAAAAACAGAAAGCTTTTACTATGCTAAAGGATAAAAGCATGTTGTGAATTGAAGCAACAGATAAAATGGCAAAGCTTGAATATAAACCAAAATATTTTTAATTGAGTAGCAATCTCTCAATATAACTATTAAAATTTGTTAACAAAAAAAATCAATATATTTAATTGAATTGTGGTGGCTCAGGGGGTAGAGTGTTCGCCTTCTAATGAGGTAAACCCGGTTCAAATCCCAGCGATGGCTGGTTGATACGAATTCTGCACCGACCACAGTGCGTACATAAAATATCCTCAATGGTACGCGGATTATGGGTTAGAGCCCCCTTGCTGTTGGCCTAACCATGGGAGGTTTTCCACTCCATGTAACGCAAATGCAGATCAGTTCAGTCATAAATTCCTCCATGAAGGTAAATTTCTCCCAATGTTTGATCCAGAAGTTCCCTCGTTTTCTGGATTGGGTTCAAAATTAAAAGGCTATGGAGTTGAATATTAGTAATCTTAAACAGAAAAATGGGTCTGCTGTTCAACGATGGTTATAAAATAAAATATATTTTAATGATGTATGTAGAACATTCACATATCAAAATGAATCAGGGGGCGTAGCCAAATTTTTCAACAAAACATAAGGACTTTTCAAGCTCTCAAAAACATTTTTAAGCACTTTAGGAAAAATATAATTAGGCAGGGTTGGCAAGTTTTCAACTATTGACCACAGTTCTAACCTTTATGTCAAAAAAAAAAAGAAAGAAAAAAAACTTTTGGCATAGTTTTTGACAGTTTTCAAACATCATGAAATTTTGAATCATGTAAAACGAATGGCGTTTCCATGCATTACGGACTGATGGCGTTTCCATGCATTAGTGCTGAAATAGATTGAGGTTGTATTAAGTGTATGTAAAAATTTTGAATAGAACAATGTCTTTTTACATAATTTGTGGAGAAAATCAACATGGTAAAGGAAAAATCTCATTTTTAGAAAAGGGAAAATTAAGCACTTTTTATTTCAAAAACACCCAATGAAAAAAAGCACCTTTAAGGGCTTTTAAAAACGAAAATCGGAAATAAGCACATTTAAGCACTTTTTATAAACGCTACGCACCCTGTGAATAAATAGATGATCCCACGTATAAAATTTCTAATAATTGAATAGTAATCGGGGATAAATTAAGTGAAAAATTTTAAATGTCAAGATTTATTGCTGCAAATAAGTGAATGTTCCCACAATTCATCATTTTATAAATATGCGATAATTATTAGTGGATTTTTTATAAAATGATTTGTATCCCAAAAATAGGTTAGATAAAATATTTTAAACATTTGCGTAGAATACATAATGGTCTTCAAGTTTATCGAACATACATGACTTTTCATTATTAAATAAATCACAACAAGTATTTCTTAAAGAGAAATATATACAGTGAATAAATGTTTTGTCCTCAACATTCATTGAGTAATTAGATTAGTGAATGATCTGAGCTCAATAGATACAATTATTAAATATTGATTAAAAAAGTAAACATGATAGAAAAACGTTGCTGTATATATTTCAAGGATAAAACCTTTTGAAGAAAATGGATTTTTTTATTTTATTTTAACAGCAATTGTAAAAAATTAAAACATAATGAGAAAAAAAGATTTTTCTAATTTATTGCAATAGAAATTCGTAATAAAAAAAAGAATATCACACTTGGATAAGTACTAACTTAAGATCAGAGAAGTATTAACTTAATTGTTCATGCGACTATTAATATTGATAAATCTCTTCTTTCTAGAAATTCTAAAAATAAATCTCTTCTATTCATTTGATGAATACTTATTACGAAACAAAACAGTGGCACCCCTCCATCAGTGCTAATTTTAGGTATTCATTCAGCTTATGTCAAAAGTACATGATTGAATAATTAATTCTTTATGAGTCAGTGAAAATTATTTTGTGTTCTATAGTTGGGGACAATCGACTCACAACTATCGAAAAATATAAGATAAATATTAAAATTATTATTTTAAAGTTAAATTGGTTAGTTTCATTAGAACAGTAAGTGGGTGCATGCCTCGTACACAAATTTTTTTTTTCAATCCAATTCAATTTAATAAAAAAAAAATTATATTAGGAAAACTCAATATTCGATAGAAAATTTATGTTGGTATTATAGATGAAAGAAATCTGTTTCTCTTATTTCTTGCAAAACTTTGTTTTTAGGAGAGAAAGCGTTTGACGTTACTGGGGCAGATCTATAAACATAACACACCTGGGAATTTTTTAGCAAGAAGTTCTAAAGAGCTGACATTCATATCTAATTGGTCAATATGGTGTTGCGTGAAATATCCCAGAACTAAATTCCTATGAGAGTGTCGAATTCCTTTCGAAGGTTCCAAGTCGCCAATCAATAGTTTCAACAGAGTTGTTTTACCCGAACCATTATCACCAACCTAAAAAATTAAAGTTATACATGTAACTATACAAGTGAAAATATAAATCTAAATAACATCAAAAACAGTTCTTATATGTACTGAACAATAATGAATGACATACTATGCAGATTCTGGATCCCATATTGGCCGAGAGGTTAACATCACACAGTATTGGTTTAGATGCAGAGTATGAAAATGATACTTCATCTAACTGAAGAACTGGTGGTTGTAAAAATTCTGGGAGGGGAAATTTTAAAGTCACAATTGCTTCCTTCTCTACTGGTTTTAATTTAGGTCTAAAAAAGGTTAAAAAAATTCAATACCAGTTTCTTTTTATACAAGAAGCGTTCTTTACTATAAAAAATTAATGATTTTTTATAGCAAATTACAGTACAGAATCCTTAAGGAAATTAAAATTCTATGTCAATGGTATCATAAAAATTTATGTATCACAATTAAGAATCACTATTAAAACTTTCTTTTAAGTATATACAATTCATAGGCAATTTTCCAATACATATATAGTCTACTATTAATTGCAGAAATTTATATGATCTCATTGCTTTAGGAGTAAAGGATTGCAGCTTCCTTTTATTCAGGCTTTTTTTTATTCAGAGACAACATAACAATTTCTAAATAAAATTTGTTATTTCAATGAAAGAAATGTAATAACTTTATGGTAATAAAAGGAGTGGATGTCACAAAATAAAGTAAATAAATACAATATAACTCAATTCAATCAATACAAATCAAATTAGTACAATATACAGTACCCTTCCAAATTATTAGGGACACTTAAAATTTCTAAAAAATTGTCATTTTTCAAAGTGTCATAACTTTTTCAAAAATTAATCAATTTTCATAAAAATTTCAGGATATCATGTTCAGGTCTTCTACTTTCACCAAAAAATTACTAATTTAATTTATCTCAATTTTTTGCAAAAATTTGCACATTTGAACAAAGCAATTTTTTTTTTTTTTTTTAAATGTCAAGTTTGACAAGTTGCTACTTTGTAACAAAAATTTTTGCATAAAAATTATTATTTACACATTAAAGTACAAGTCATTAACTTTAAAACACGCTGAAGTAAATGACTTTACGATTTATTTTGGACCGAGATATGAGATTTTGAAATTTTTTTGTCATTTATAGTGAAAACGAAATTATCGTGAATTCGAAAATTATTTAGTATAGATATTATTGCAAAAACTTGTATTGAATAAAGTATGCCGCGAAGATAAACGCAGTTATACAAGCAAAAGTACATGTTACAAAATATTAATATTTTTTTTATTATACTTGTTTTTGTAAAAAAGTTTTTGAATTTTATAATAAAGTTAAATTTCTTAAAAAATTCTTGAGTCATTTTTTAAAATTGTTATTGCAAACTTACAAATAATGTTCCTGTTTGTAATAATGTTTTAAATAAAAAACTTAATTAATCCGAATAAGAAAGGTGCAAAAAAATAATACTAAATAATTTTCAAATTCACAATAATTTCGTTTTCACTATAAATGACAAAAAATTTTCAAAATCTCATATCTCAGTCAAAAAAAATCGTAAAGTCATTTATAGCGCGTTTTAAAGTTAATGACTTGTTCTTTAATGTGTAAATAATAATTTTTATGCAAAAAAACTTGCCAAACTTGACATTTTTTTTAACAAAACATTTGTTCAAATGTGCACATTTTTACAAAAATTTGAGATAAATTAAATTAGTAATTTTTAGGTGAAAGTAGAAGACCTGAACATGATATCCTGAAATTTTTATGAAAATTGATTCATTTTTGAAAAAGTTATGACAGTTTGAAAAATGAATATTTTTTACAAATTTTAAGTGTAATTTGGAAGGGTACTGTAAATCAATTAAATTTACAGAAAACAATAAAAAAAATTTTAAAATGAATGTTGTAACCATTATTTTTTCATTTACTAAAAAATCTAACCACTGGCAAAAAATACTCACAATTTTTCTAACATCTTTATCTTACTTTGCACCAAGGATGCTCTTTTTGCATTAAAACGAAACTTATCAATAAATACCTGAAATAAATAATTAGATTAAGAATGATAGGAATGAAAATATAAGTTTAGAAATAAATGAAGAAGTCTACTCAAATAGGATGAGATGTAATGAGAATAACAAGTTAGCACAGACAATGTTGTAGTTTTTGTTTTTTAACCTTCAGATTATAAATCAAATTATGAAATGGGAATTACAACAACTAAGTTTCAGCAAAAGTTTCAAAGAAGCATAATGGGATTTTGCAAAAATGAGCTCAACCAGGAAAAAAAAAAAAATCAATAAAAGACACCACATCGTAGACTTTTTTTAGCATATCTGCGTAGAATTTAAACACTATGTAACAGCTGCAGGTATAAAATCATCAACTTTTTTAAATCTAATTAAAATTGAAAATACTATATTCTTTTAGATTGCGTAAATATGATTCAAAACTGTTTAATAGTCTTTAAACAGGTAGCTACTGCCTTATGCACAAGTTAGGAAATATTTGTAATTGCAGCAGCCAACAAAATTCATTGCTGATAACCAATGCCAACTTATGCTTGCTTTATATCAACATTTTCATTAATCTCACCATACGGGCTATGTGGATAGTAATGAATAAATAACAATAATAAAGAAGCTTCTAATCCGAGTACAATGCCTTTGGTTATCCAAAAATTTCTTTAAGATCTATATTAAGCAAAAATGCTTCGTTTCTGTACTTTTTTTAAGAAGCTTTTGTTTTGTAACTTATGCATAATCTTTAACTCTTTCAGGATCATTTATACATATGGATGCGACACTCTTACACGGCCTATGCATCATGTTTGAGACGAGCCTTTCCTACTCCAGTAGCCTCTAATTACACAGACTTAATTTCAATTTGGAAAGTTTCATTTCGATTTATATCTGACACAACATGACAGTTGAAATTTGTAATAATTTTGAATAATTTCTCACATTCATTGACCCTCAATATGTGCTTTCGGTCCTGATTTATTTTTAAAATATTATTTTGGATATTTAAACACGTAAACAGCTGCACAGGTTCAGCTCTTTGAATATGATTGGGCACGTGAATTACAGCACTCAGCATTTTAGTAAATATTTTGACAGGGAGGGAATTTCAGTGCATTTAATTATAGTAATGATTTTAGATTAGTTTTTAAATGAAATTAAGCTTAATCTAAAAAACCGCATGGTCATGTTCATTCTTATACTATTTCTGCTTTTGCCAGTCTTTAACAGGTTAAATTTGATTTTTTTTTTTATTTATCTTACGAAAATTCAAAATACTAGTAAGAGAGAATAGCTAAAAATTTTATATTTATTTAGACTTAAGATATATATCATATACTAATGATACAAAAATATAACAGCAAAAGTAAGAAAGAAATATAAGTACTTGGACATGAGCCCTATACTGAGCTTGAGCTTCGTATTCTCTTTGTTGATTTTTCAACTTCTCCGTCATTATCTTGATAAAAACAGAATAATTTCCTCGATATGCCTCAATCTGTTGTGAATGGAAATGTAGGATATCTGTAGACACAGTGTCCAGAAATCTTCGGTCGTGAGAAACTACCAAAAGAGTGGATTCCCAAGTCTAATGAAAAGAACAAGTTGATTACTTTTTTTAGACAACAGGTTTTTTTTGGGGAACAGTCCTAACTTTTAAACATAGATAGCACATAAAACAAAAAAAAAAATGAAGTAGATTTTATAGAATAGATTCTATGCCAACTCTTGTGCAATATTTAAAATATTCCATGCATAAAGAGAGTAAAGACTTTTATAAATAATAAAATATAAAACTTATAATACACTAAAAACTGCAAATTTGAATTAGAAGCAATATGTGTGTTTATAATTTTTTTTATTAAAATTTACTTTATTACTACTTACTGAACATCAATTATTTACATTTTTATTTTTAAAAAAATTTTTACAGCTTTTTTTTTTTTGGTTAAAAAATTTAAAAAAAAAATTTCCTTGAAAAATTTTATCAGTGTTCTTTCCATGTTAAATGGAATTAATTTGAGAAACAATTACAGAGAGGTAAAAAATAACTTGCATGCATACCATTTGTAAAATATTTAGGTTTTTCAAAGTTACCTCACATTTGGCTTGCAAACATAGATGTAAAACATGTCCCCAAATTTTTTTTGCTAAGAATCCTAATGCAATTAGAAATATTTTGGCCCATTTTGTTCCTTGCACAAGGCTTACTTACAATATCTTTATGAGGTTTAGCATAAACCTTGCTTCTAACAAAGAACAAAAGGAAAAATGCATTAGATTAAGACTGGTGAATAAGGCATTCTCATACTGGAGAGGGTAATGAAAACGTGCCTTGTACAATATATAAGGACTTTTAGCACTATGTTTTGGAGCAGAATCTAGTCTGAAGATCAAATCTTTGTTACCAAAGAGGTCTGAGGACGTAGGAAAAATAATATATTCAAAAATGAATATGTGAAATGTTACAATAAAGACATCTGAATGTCAATTTTTCTCCTAGAAATTTCTGGGCACCTCGTATAAAAATTTCTTATTCAAATCATATAATTTTGAAAGCTATTTTTCTGGCAGCACAATGCGGAAGACAGAATGAGCATTCAAAGTTCTTCCATCACCTATATTCTAAGATGAATTTTTAAAAAAATGGCACTTGATATAAGAAATAATAAGGAACATATATTAAAAAATTTATTAGTGCTCTCAAATCAAATTAATTATTAATATAAAAAATAAATCAAAGCACACTTTTGAATTAAAAATAATATAAGTTAAAAAATGCAAAAAATAAACTTCTAACTACAGTCTACAGTTAAAGGAATACCATCGGTTCGAGCCAAATCTATGCAATTAAGCGGGTTATTCGATTAAAATGGGGAGTGCAATATTCTATCTTAAATTCTGAATTTCTTCAAAATGTTGCTTTTTAATGGTATTTAATGTATAGTATAGCATTTTGATTAAATAAACTCAGCTTTATGATCAAATAACAATTATAATTAAAACTGTTTGTGTTAGTATCATAAAATTTCAATGTCATTTAAAGTTACATAAAAATAAATCAATGTTAGTGAAAAGTATAATGTAGGTACTTATATTATTTGATCCCTTCCGAAAAAATCTGTAATTGAAGACCCGTTTAATTCATAAATTTATCAAAATTAGACATTCCCTTTTAGTTTGTAGTAAAATTTTCATGACTTGTGCGTACTCCATTCAAACACATTTAGAATTTTTTCTTTTTAATATATGAAGCTTGAGAAATTCTAAATAATGCGCTATTTTAGTTAAGGATTTTTTGAAATATATTGTTTCTAAGACTCATTATTTTGCTTTTTTTTCCCGCCTAATTTAAATCATTCCTTTTCGCTCTCAACTTGAATCCAATTCAAATTTATTTACTGGATTAAACAATTATTCTAATTAAGAGAAAGACACTCTGTACACTAGTGTGTTAGGTTTTTGAAACTTTTTCTTATCAAAGCTAATAGTGCATCAAGAGGGGACCAATAGTCTTGAACAAAAAACAAATCACTCTATCCCTTTTTTACATTCTAAATTATGTGTGTGTGAAGTAAGTCAGAGGGGTAAAACACCCTTCGTTTACTTCAATGTATAAAACTGGCAGCAAGATTTGATAAATTTTTCAACTTTACCCCAAACACCTACTAATGAATAAGAAGTACCTATTGAAATGACCACCTATTGTATTCTTATCCCAACTGAAAAAGGGAAATTTCATTTTAGCTGGTGAAACATTCCTCAAAAATAAACAAATTATTTTTCATTTCAGTACCACTTCTTTATGCAATTAGGCGGGGCAAAAAACAACCATTTAAACGGGGAAGTTTAACGTTAGTTTCATATAAAATGATTAAATTTTATTCGTATAAGCGGGTTATTTGATTATCCGATTAAGTGGGGACGACTGTATATGCATATTCACACATGTAATAAATTACACTTGTCGAATTTCATCTCATTTATAGATTTCTTTTATAATAAATTAATTTTTTTAATTATTATTTTTAAATATTGCCAACTTCAAAGCAAAACTTTTCAAATTTTTTAAAGCTTCTTTTCCCCCTCACAGATTTCAGATTAAAACAAGAGAGTGCATTGAAATAAAGCTTATTATTACAAGAGAAACATTTCTCATACAAAATAAATATCTTTAATAATACAATACAAAATAAAGATCTTTAATAAATATCATAATAAAATAAATATCTTTAGAAAGTTGAACATAGTGAGAAATAATCTTGTTAAACTCATAATGTTGCACTAGATAAAATTATTTAATACTAATAAGCAATATTAACCACATACAGAGATAGAACATATAAAAGATAAGCCAATGAATTTTTATGGGATAACCCCAGTCATGTATAAGTGTATATTTTAATTCTAATATTGAAATAATGTATTTTACCTGTAAGTAGTTTTCTAACCATATAATTGCTTTCATATCCAACATGTTAGTGGGTTCTATGAGAATAGTTTAAAATTAAACAATGGCAATAATATTGAAAGAGACTTATAAACAAATTATCATATATTGTAAAACTACATAAATGTAGTATTTTTTTTTAAAAAATTTATATTGTTTGACTTACCATCAAGTAGTAACAAATCAGGTCTGAAAAAGAATTGAAAACAGAAATAAATACATTTTATAGGAGCTGATTATTTCAACAGTTCCTTCAATATATGTCATTTAAGATCAAGTATCTATGTCTACTCCACATAAATTTAAAGCTTAGTAGAATAAAACTATTATAATATGTAAGGCAGTATTTAAATTAATTTGATGCAAATTTTGATGAGTATAAATAGATAAAACATAAAGATAATAAAATAGACTTATTCATATAACTAAATTCAAGTAAAAAATGTAAATTATAATTTTTCTTAAAACAAAATAGAAAATATGACCCCAAGGTTTTTTGTTGCTTACTTTGAAAATAAGGCTCTTGCTAAGGCAATTCTCATCCTCCAGCCACCAGAAAATTCTCTGCAAGTAAAATTATTGAAGATAGATTTACCTTTAAGGAAAGAAAGAAACATACCAAGTAAAAAAGAAAGAAACAATATAGAAGTATACATTAAGAGTGGATCAAATTAATCAGGGTTCGGACAGTCCTCAGAAAACATTAAAAGTGGAGTTAACGTTTTGTTAAAGAAGTTACAAGTTTCTTTTTTATCAGCTTTCACTTTTAAATCAAAATCTCCATACTCTATATTATTTGGAAATACTAAACATAGTGGTGAATATCAATTTATTCAATTACATTGTTTTCCAAATTTTTACAACCAGCTTTTAAAATGTTTAAGGACCCTGATTAATGTATTTTAACTATTACAGTGATGTGATAAGGTTTTTCGAAGCAACAATTATCATTGATTCTTAAGAAGGTAATTTTTAATGTTTAGAATAGCAGTCTCATACTTTTGAAATAATTTTTTTAAATTTTACTATTTTATTAAATTTATAAATTTTCCATTTTTGCAATAAATATTATATTATTTAGAGGAAATCTTGGGTCTGTTAAAGCTTACATAATAACAGAATGCAATAACTTTCAGTAGAAGGGTTTGGAACAGGACTGGAATAGTTTTTGCGTACCTGCTTTACCTGCTACCTTAAGTACCTGCTTTAAATTGTTTCTGGCAGCAATCACACCACTGTTATTAGAAGGAATTTATGTAGTAAGCAGAAATTCTAATTAATTTGAATTACTTTGTGGCCATTCTTTGCCATTCAGGAGAAAACCCTAATCCTGCAAGTATCACAGATGCTTTGGCTGGGGCTTTGTCAGCTTCAATGTGTTGCAATTCAGCATAAACCTCCTGTAATCGTCCACTTAAACTACTGTCCTCATTAGATGGTCTAAAAAAAAGAGAGAAAAAAAAGATATTGTAATAACAGAACAACTAGGGTAAATACAGATATTCTTTGTTAAAAATTTCAAACAAGTACAGTAAATATAACAAAAAACAGGGCTCAAAAATTATATTACATGAATGGTTTTTTTTTTTAAAACCCTTTTATGCCTGGCAAAGCATGCAAATTTTTAATGATTGAATGAAACGGATGACTGAAGCCCAAAAAATAAGATGGAAAGAAAAGAATGCATTATATGCCATTATTGCCTTGACATTTAAGCAAAAGCATGCAATTAAGCGGCTCATTAAGATCAGGAATAATAATCACGTCAAAATAATACTATGCAGGCATTCTTGAAAAACACATCTTGTATTAACTAAATATCATAATTTTAGATTTAAGTTTTCCTGATATGATGAATTAAACTCATAAAAAACAAGGAATTATAACATTCTTTAAAAAAATTGTTTGTTGGGGATAATTTTCAATAATTTAAAGAATAATTTTCAAAAATTTCAAATGAGTTGATAACATTGGGGAACAAATTGTTTGTTGTTACAAATATTTGATCTTGCCTAATTTGGGTGTGGGAATTTTTAAATCTGAAATAAATTTTGCTCCTAAAGCTACAGACGGTTCTTAAAATGACATTTTCAGTCTGTTTTTGTCGAAATGTACAGGTTTAAAAAAAGTATATATATATCAGGAGGTCTTAAAAAATTTTAGTACATCATCAGGAACAAAATTGCATAGGAACCCATGCTGGGATATGTCATCATACACAGCTAGGGATATTTCCCTAGTTCAGAAGCACATGAAGAAACAGCTCATAGTAAGCAAGCGCCCCAAGCAGCGTATGACATTTTTTGGCATGGGTTCCTAGGCAATTTTAATCCTTATGATGGTCCCCAAACACCCCAGAAGTAGATTTGAAATCAGGGATACGAAAGTATCGAATATCTGTTATAAAATCTCAAGTGCATAGGTGTCATGTTCAAGGCTGAACTTATTTTTTGTCCAATTCACACGATCTAACGTTGTTTACCAGAATTTTCAGAAATTTATAGCTCAAAACACTCGAAAATGTACTTTTCCACGATAATGGCTCTGATATTAAATCAATGATTTGATTATTTTTCGATTTTTTTTCTTCTTCATTTTATTATTTTTTTACTGCAATCAAGGTAAAAATGACAGCTAACTCTATACATCTTTTTACACCAATCCCTGAATAATAAACCACTAATTTGTTCATATCTCTATTTAATTTATGCTTCACCGTTATTAATGCTTTATCTATAAGAATTTCTTTTGTTTTTTGATAAAAAAAAATCTTGATAAAAAATGTTAATTTAACTTTGATCAGCATTTTAAAACATTGGGATAAAATGAAAACTGAAGCATATTTAGATATAACAATAGTAAACATTTTGTGTAAGCAAGCACTGGGCATCTTTTAGTAACCCTCATTTTTTGCATAACTTTTATGTCTTTGAATACTTGTGTAACAGAAGCATTAATCTTATTTCTTCATTTCAGTGTGACATCATTACTTGATCATTTTGCAATAATTATGAAAAATATCTATGTTTTTATTCAAATGTATTATTTTATTTTTAACAGAAAATATTTGTTAACTTATTAAGGAAAAAAAGGACATTATAAATAAAATATTAAAAAAAAATGGAAAAGAGATATTAATTGATGAAACTTGGTCTATTAATTTTTCTCAAGACTGATATCAGTCCACAGGACTGAAGAGTGGCCCCCTTGCTCATGTGACAGAAAACTATATAAAAAGAATTTGTTCTCAAGAGTTCTTAACAATTAAAAATTGTAAATGAAAAATTATATAGAATAAAAAAATATGAACAAATGTAAACTTTACCCATTGTTATTTAATAAGTGCAATAGTTTCTTCTCTTCTTGAATCAAACCTTGTCTCTTTTCATCACATTCCAGGACACTCTGGAGGGCTATAGTTTCATCGCCTACCACTTCTTGTTCAACATGAAGGATGGATATATGAGAAGAAATTTTCAACTGTGAACTGAAATACAGTGCAACCAAGTATTATTAAGTTTGCCAGAGTTTTAATAACATCTAAGTACAAACAGAAGCCATACAGATCAAAATAAGTAATCTCCTAATTTTATGTGAAATAGTAGTAATTTCCTTCATAAAAATATAACTAATAAATATACATTATTCTTTGAAATGATACACAGTTAACATATTTGTAAAATAGCAGACATATATATAACCTTTAAGATGCTATTGAAAAAAAAATTAGAAAATTAATGCCATTATTAATGCTTTTTCCATTATTTTCTTGTTTATATAAAGATTTTTAATGTTTACAATAACTAATACTTGCAGAAATATATTAGAGTCAATCTTAGAAAAAGCAGAAAGTTCTGTTACTTGATATTTTTAATAAAAATTAATTGAAAAACTCAGAGAATACATTGAAATTTTACATCGATGTAATGTATGGACATTCACTTTTACTGATTGATATGAGTCAGCGAGTGATTGAAGTGAAGAGTTTTTCATTCTTTTTTAGCCTTATTAGAAAAAATTAAATAATTTAACAATCTAAGGCTATTGATAGAGCATGTATCAAAAATACAGGATTAAAAGGATTGTCTATTTGAGGACAGTAACAAAAATTTCCTATGATTTCAATACATAGTCACGTTTCACAAATCTTTTCTCAATAAGTAATTTTATTTAGAGGTAAAAAAAAAAAAAAAGTTTATACTCTGGGTTTGACATTAATTTTTGCAATTTTTTACTTTGTTCACATGTCTGTGAACATTATAGAATTCAAACAATTAGATAATTTTAATAAATAAAACATATCTATAGTTTAAAGTATTTCAGATTTGTTTAGCAATTTTTCGATTTAATCTAAAATACTTTAGTGTCAGAAGTACAGAAAATCATGGGTTCATTATGTCTTGGACACAAAGCACATATGTGACACTGCATCTACTTTTTGATTAGATAGAGCATTCAAATTTTAACAAAATTGATGTGCTGAATGATAATATGAGTTTATATGTTTCCTGATCACTATAAACAAATTTTAATGTCCTCTTATAGTCAAATAGAATTGACTGTCAATAAAAATTATTACTTTTTAACTAGTTACAGTGATCAAATTAACTACTATATGACTGCTGATAAGGTAAATACAATAGTTTCCAGATTATAACAAAACAAAGCTATATCCATATAGAATTAAAAGTCAATAAAAATATTGCCTAGTCTCTGTGAGAGCTAAAATTTTAACTTGATCTGTTCTTACTTATGATTAGGACTGGGCGATATAAGAAATTTTATATCGTGATGCATCGTCAGCTTTGCATCGCGATATAGTATTTTTGAATTTCATTTACTTGCAAGGCACAGAAAGTCGGATTTCTATCAAAACTTCGTACTGAGATTGATTTAAATCAATTTATGAATTGGAAGATATATATGTTTTGCTTAAGAAAGATATTAATGTTATGTTTTCTAAAAATGATCGCGCAAATAACGAAAGATTTCTTAGTTTAAAAATAAATAATACAAAAATAAATAAAATTGAAATTTATCAATATATTTACCTAACAATACAGAAAGAAAATTTAAAAAATAAGTTCGTTAAATACTTTTTGTATGCTTAAAACAAAGTGCTAAATAAATTTAAAAAAAAAAAAAAAATGCTTTTAAAACACTATTTTTTATCATTGTTATTTCACATAAATAATTAAGTTAAATAGAATAATTACCGAATTCTGAACGAAAAAACAAAGTAAGGTTTAATTTCTTAAAAATAAAAACAAAAGAATTATGATATTCGATAATATATTTAACTGACAATATTGAAAGAAAATTAAAAAATACGATTATACTCATTAATAAAACGAAGTGCTAAATGATTTAAAAAAAAAAAAAAAAAAGAAAAGAAAAAAGAAGAAGAAGTCGCAAACCTTATTAATTTTTTTGAATAAACAAAGTTGATTGACTTATGTCCAAATCCAAAAGAGGAAAAATAAGTTTTGTTATAATTTTATTTATAAAAACAACTAAAGATTTATAAATTTAAAATCAGTAATAAAAACCCATTAAATTATTAGAAGTTTTATCCAAACAGTTTTTAATAAATTAAAATAAAGTAAAAAATAGCCTAACAAATTTTATTACTTTGTAATTTAATTCCTTTTGGACACCTGAAATTAGATTTCCGATTGTAATAAATTCAATAATGTAAAAAAATTACTTAAACATCTAATATCAAAATTAATTTTCACATTTAAAAATAAAATAAAAAGTTTGGTTTTAAAAAAAAATTTCCTAATTAATTAAGAAACACTTCTTTATATATTCTTTTCAATAATAGATTACGTTCAGAACAAGGTAACGACGACGATTACAAAGTCAGCCCCATTGAAAATAATCTACAAGAAACGATATCAAGTCGCGACAAAGAAAAAAAACTATGAGGTGCGAAAACGAAAATGCGAGATCATGATGTACGATATGTTCTCAAAACTATGGTTCTGATCCTACCACTCATCAATCAAGGCCATTTCAACATAACGAAACGAACATCGTCTTCCACAGCGCGAGTGGCAATGAAATCCTTGTGCGTCTTACATCGATACATCGTTTTGCATTCATCGTCTTTAGTCTACAGCTTAAATCAGAATTCTGATGTATCGGCTTGCTGATATATGCGTTAAATTGATATGTCGCGATACATCGATTTATAGCCCAGTCCTACTTAATATATTACAAGTTATAAATGTTTTTCCATTGTTGCACATAAAATTTAACACTATTTTATCTAGTACTTGATTAAAAGACACAAATAAAAAAAAAAAGAGAAATTAATCAATAAAACAAAAATTTATACAATTACGTTTGTTAAGTAGAATAAAAATGAAACATAATTCTATATTTTTCAAAGCCAAAATAAATAAAAAAAAGTGCATTTTTTTTTGTAAGCTTCCATCGAAACCCCCCTCACACTTCTTTCCATTGTGTCAGTATTAAATTTTCTTTACAAATATCACTAATAAAATATCTGTAAGTGACTCATCAATATACACACACATATATATTAACAATAATATGAAACAGAAAAATCTATAGCCAAGTCATTAATCAAGATACATTTTATTCTTTAATTAATAGAGGCATATAGACTTCTTCTAAGTACAATTCAAGAATAGCATCCCCTCTTAGTAAATACAGAGATACACGATGACTAAAATAAATAAAAATACAGTTCAAGTTTGATATTTTGAACTGAACTATTTTGAACTGTTCGTAAAAATACAGATAAAGTTAGATATTTAGAACTGTTAGTTAAAAAGTTAAAGACTGTTAGTTTTGAAAGTTAAATTATAATATTTTCATTGTGAACATAATATAATATAACAAATAGAGTCAAGCCAATACAGGTTTTTATATTTAGAAGCTTATTTTTTTTAAAAAGTTTTTAGTAATGTATTTCTTAATAATGCATTCAATATCAAAAGCATTTAAAGGCAAGCATGAGCAGAAACTTAAAAAATACTTGGAAAACAAATTTCAAAAAAAAAAAAAAAAAAAAAGGAAACTCTTATTTTTTGCAGTGTTTCTTTAAAAAAATGATACATACATACCTGCCAACTTTCAATCCTTTCGAGGATGATTTTCCCCAGTGGTAGTAAAATTGAATTTAAATTACAATTTTAGACAGAAACATACGCTGTATTTTGAGAAGGCTGATGTGGACTACCACAATAGTATTTATTATTAATCTATATATGCTTAATTTTTTTAAAAATAGTGGTGGTCAAAAAGATTATAAATTAAGTTTATAAATGCAAGGAATATATAGAAATCATACATTTTACTACCACTTAAAATGTAGAAATAAAATCTTCCGCCAAATGCGGAAGAGTTGGCAGGTATGTACATATATTTTATGTTGACCACATCATCAAATAAAACTTTAGTTACATAGCATTAACCAAATTTGGAGATAGCTTTTGAACAGGATAATATATTAAACATAACATAATATATAAAAACATTTAAAACAGATTTTAAAAAAATATAGTGGTTTATAGTCAAAAGTCTGATCAATTTGGAATTTTCTAATCTTGAATTTAACACTACTGTTAATTAAGCATAAATGCATATTCACTTTTAAATTGATATAAAAAACAATCAATTTTAATAAATATAATTAATAAGAAGAGAGACACTGTTTTGGCTGTCTAAAAACGACAGAAAGATAGAAGGTTTTGTAAGAATACTATGGAAAGCAAGTGCCTGGTACCAAAAGCAACAAATTTGTAGCAACTTTATAAGTAGAAAAAGGGAAAAATATACTGAATAGGTGTGGATCAATTACACATCATGATATACTCAAAAGTGAATTTGAAAAACAGAAATAAATCTTGACTACAGATATTTACACTTCCATGTTTGATTAAAAAATACAAAAATAATCTTTTTAAAAATAAATATGAATAACACTAAAAAATAAAAATTTTCTTTTTAACAGCTATCAGTAAATAACAGAGAGATCAAGGAAGTACCTCTGTGAATACTTGATTTCTTTTCAATTGGTTGCAAAAATAGAAGGCCAGAGGAAAACTTATCTTAAATGGTTTGTTTTTAGGTTAACTAAGTTAATCACGTCCAAACAAGTTCTTAAGTTTCAAGAAACAGAGGTGGAAAAATTTTGTTAAGGGATCATTGTTCATAAAATGAAATGTAATAAAATGGCACTTTTCCTGATTTTGATTTTGTGAAGGTTTCATTTAAATAATTTTGATGTAGGAAGAGAATTTTTATGAAATTGAATTTTTTTGAAGAAGCCATTAAACGCCTCTATATTTGTATGCACTGCCTTTTAATACATTATGATCATTAATGAATACAATAGTACAATAAACATTAAATACATCTTAGGACAAAAATTCTTTTAATCAAATTAAATAAAAGAAATAAACTACATTATGAACAAAATTTAAAATCTTTTCAGGAAGGGGGAAAAAAAAAACTAAATTTTTGTTGAACTACTAGGCCTCCTATAGCAGTAGCTTTACAATTAACTACTACTTAGTAAATAATGACAAGGCAAAATAGAATCCCTGAAAGGAATAATTACATTAAATATGAATAAAAATAAAATGTGTAATTGAGAAAAAATCTGATGTAAGTTTTGAAAAAAATTAATATTTAAACGTGCACACAGCTCTTTAATTGCACAACTAGTTTCAGAGGTGTGTTTTTTTTAACAAATTAGATTTTTTAGAGTGAATTACACAAACTAAAATAACCCTTATAACTGTACTAATTTTAAGCTTACTAAAAGTTTAGTGCACTGTACTCCTAAAACATGATTGAAACAAGAGTCTATTCAGTCTAAAATATATGGGATAATTTAAAACAAATGCAAAAAAATAAAGATTCAAATGCAAAAAAATATATATCTTTGAACTGTTTAAGTTGAAAAAAAAAATTCTATCACAATTATATATTAATGTTTTACCTCGAAATCATTTTAAGCAGCGTACTTTTTCCAATACCATTACGTCCAACCATACCATATCTTCTGCCATAAACTAAAGTAAGGTCAGCACTAGTCAAAAGTGTCCTAAAATAAAATTGTTATCATTAGAAATCAAAATTAGATAAATTAAACGTCAAAAATATGTCTGTTTGCAAAAATTCAATAATTACTGCACATCTGATAAATTAGAAAAAAAAAAGAGTCTTTTATAAATTTTCATCACAAGATCTACTTGCTCCATGGGCATCAACAAACTTGTACAAATAAGTAAAGAGAAGAGAAAAGTTAAGTTCTTCAAATTGGTGGGAACCAGAAGATTATTGTTTATTTTCTAAGTGCTTTTGAATCAGTTTGAGATGATGAAAATTTACAAATAATGAAAGTATTCGGATTGAATATACATTTAAATGGTGCAAGAGGGCGTGGGGCTTTAACTGAGCCTATTTCAAGGTGAAATATTTGAGATTTTAAACATCGTTAAAAACGATGTCTGATACAAATACAAAGGGTAGAAGAAAACCGAAGAAAAAAAAAAAAGAAAAAAAAAAAAAAAAAGAAAAAAAAAAGAAAAAAAAGAAAAAAAAGAGCATTATGATTGTAATCATTAGGAAATCTCAGAATTCTCGAACCTGTACTTAGTTGAAGACATACATAAAACAAAGTTTGCGAGCAAAATGTAAAACAAATTTAGGAAAAAGTAAAATAAATTGTTGTTGTTGTTCCTTATCTTCTAATTGTCTGACGGAGTCAGACAAGATCCGGTAGGTTGTTGACCCTCAAAAAGTCGATGACAAGAAGTGGAGTAGCGTATAAGTCCTCCTTGAAAAGGCCCAAGCAGTCAAGGATATGTTCAGCAGAGGCCTGCTGGGCTTCACATTTTGAGCAGACTGCATAAGTCTTTCTTAGTAAAATAAATCTCAATATTTAATGAACAAAGTTGCAAGTATAGTTTAAAAAATCAATATTATAAAGATTTAAAGAAAAATTGAACAATTCAGACTTAAATTTAAAACTGCGATAATTTAAGAGAGACAGGAGAAAAAAACTAATTTGGTAAAAAAAAAAAAAAAAAAAAGCTATTTAACAATTTAATATTAGGAAACTGCTATTTCAGATTAAAAAACATAATAATTAATGAAAATATAAAATAGTTTACTTGTCCCCAAATGCAATGTCAAAATTTTCTATTTTGATGTCCATGCTCTTGTTTGTACCCTTTGACTCCATTCTGGATTCTCTTTTACTACTTGCTTGAACAGCTGAGGCCTCTTTACTGCTGAACACAGTACTGTAAATTAAATATGAATACTATAGAAAAATTTTAAAAACCACACAAAAATAAATATTTATAAATACATTGAAAGAATTAAAAATTTTACTTAAAAAGATATTTAGCCTTTTAATTGCCGTTTAGAAAAATATGCGAAATGATAATAATACAAAATAGAAATTTCTTTTAAAAAAATTTAATTAATGAAAGTACAAATAAATGCATGCTCATATTGAATCTGAATAAAAACTACATATACATTTAATCAATAAATGTGATAATTTTTTTTTTCAAATTTCAAAAGTAGAACTAGAAAGTATTGCATTGTGATGACTTACATATAGAAATTTTTTTAAGGCTGCTAGCAAGACAGTCTCAGTCAAAATATTGAAATTAACTTAATAGGTTTAAAGACATGAACAAGATATTAAAACTGAATTATTTTTTTTTTAAAAGGAAAATTTTTTTTACACTGAAGATATTGGAACTTCTAAGAAATAATAATGATAAAAAAATACCCAGTAGCAGGTTTTTCTGTATTATCCCTTCTCTCTTGTTTTGATTTCAATTTTGCTTCAGCTTTTTCGAGTTTTCGCTGATCAACACACTAAAAGAAATGATAAAAATTTAATAAATCAAATTTTATAGTATGACCATGTTTGAAATCAAAGAAAAACAATAAACAGTACACATTAGAAAAAAGTTATGGTTATTTTTGCCAGTTTAGGAGACTTTCAGATTTTACACTATTCACATTTATTCCTCTCAGAACACAAAAACTATAAGATGAAAAATAATGAAATTTTGCATATTATTGAGAAATGTTTATGGAACATTCTGATAAGAAAATGTTATTGATGCAGTCATTTGTTTTTCAATTATTTTATGCAAAAATTGAAATTTTTTCTTTTTTTGAGCATGTAATTTAGTTTAGCAAACACTATTGCTGCCCACAGAAGATGAATATGACATCTCACTTTGTTTTTTCAAATTAGTTATAGAGTACAGTACAACATTGATTATCCCCATATGACAATAAAAATTTATTACAATGCAAGAAAAAAAAATTTAATAGTCTTCTGTTTCATGGAGGACAGTCTTCTTCCAGCAGTCATATTTCTTAATATTTTTAAATGTAGCAATTGAACAGGAGTGGTGGAATCTTGCTGTTGAAACTATTCCATCACAACTTCAAGGGCAGTAAATGTTTATGTGTTTGTTGGCATCTTAGATTCTTCTGATTTATCTGCTTCATTGTCCTCACATTCTCAGGCATGTGATTGCTGGACAAAGAAATTATCTGAATTTTTTTAGAAACTCAGGTTTAGATATTTTTACTTTCAAACAAAAATTTTTTTTGTCAATACATAGTTTTTTTTAATGTTTATTTGTTTGTACAGAGAAGATAAATAATAAGACTATAATTTTTACATTCAAAAGTAACATTTGTAAAATTAAGAGAGGGAAAGATAATTTTTTTTACTTAATAGGTTTTTTTTCTCATCAACAAATATTCTAGTATTATGAGAGAGATATTCTAGCATTTAAAAAAAAAAAAAAAAAAAAAAAAAAAAAAAAAAAAATACATATTCCTCCCTTTTTCACTTTTTGCAAGTCATCATATCATTAAAAAAAAAATACAAATATTTAAAAAATCTGAAATTTGTAGAAAAAAAAAAAAAACAGATTACAGAACAGAGTACATTTAAAATAAAGTATAAAAAAATTGAAATATAAAGACATGGGTAACAAATAGGAACAAAGTGAAAATTAAATGGGGCTCATAAGATCAAAGTTTATAGATAATTTTATTATTAATATATAGAATTTAATGTATACATATAGATATAGAATAAGTTCATAAAATTTATTATAATCGAAAATGTATAAAGAACATAAGTTTTTAAATTTCTTTGTATATAAGTTTTATTTTATTTTATATAAGTTTGAAATGCAATTTAGTTTTCTAAAAAAAAAAAAAAGAAAAGAAAAAAAAAAAAGAAATAACAGTTGAATAAAGATTTTTTGCAGCCATGTGTTGTTCTAATTTCTGAATATGAACAAAACATCTTTATTTTGTTTCAATTTCTAATTAGTCTTCAAGTAATTAAATTTAAGAATTGTACTTTTTTTCGACTAATGAATATCATTCTAGTCTAAAACTTTTATTTTTGTGTCACTTTAGTGATAATCCATCCTAATATGGGCTCAACAAGTGAAATGTGTAGGCAAAGTGACGAGGGAAAAAAAATTTGCTCACAGTTTCAAAGGGTTGGGAAGAGCACTAGCAAGCCAACTAAAACTACGTACTAAGTAAACAATGGAACATTCTAATGATTGACAGAGGTATAATTTAAAAATAAGAGCAAAAGTTTAAAAAACTCAAACTTTATAAAAACTAGTTTGATATTTAAACATGTTTAATAAGTAAGAAGTCAAAATATTAGCCAATCTACTAAAAGATTTTAATATTTACATATTTTATTCAATTCAAATAGTTAATTACATAAGAAAATGTTACACATCAAAATCTGGGAACAAAGATCAGCAAAATTAAACTATTACTTAAAGTAAATGGACATTAAAAGTATTTTCAGTTTTGCAATAAATAAAATGATAAGTATAAGAGATGAAAAACAATTTTTTCACCGCAATTTGATGGACAAGAGAAGAAAAAAAAATTATTACTCAAAAATGTTAAGTACACTTTTTGTAGAAAAAATTTCAACAGCAAAGAAGCTGAATTTCTTTTTCACAAGATGATCAAAAGTTTGACAACTAGAACAATTAAACTTCACAATTTTTGCTAGCATTACTAATTGAAATTTCTAAGAATCTATCGTTTTAAAACCCACACTTATATTCATAGAAAATGGGATGTTCTGAACATACTGAAAAATCAGGAACATCGGTACAAATAAGAACAAAATATTTTGTATCATGAAAGTCAAGACAGCTACAAACCCTACATAATTTGATAAAAAGAAATAAAAATACAAATAATTCAACTATAGTTAAATATACATACTGATGGAGATTCTTTTTGTTTCAGCCATATGCTGGTGACTTCTTCAGCTTCATCATCAAAATTTTCAGCCAGGCTTCCAAGACAAACAGGTGTACTCAGAATTTTGTTCTCATTACAATTATTTTGAGACTCTGGCTCACTATTGGAATAAATGTATATAAAATTAGAAACAACTTTTAATATATTAGGGGTGTGTTTAGAAGAAATTTGGGTCCGTTAACAGACCCTTCACAAAATATTTTAACTTTAAAACGGCCCCATTACAAAATAATTTATCTTTTAATCGGACTCTTCACAAATTTGTTTACCTTCATTATCGTTTAGTTAATCGAGTAAACCCTTCCCAGGAAGACAGATGTAAACGAACTAAATTTTGTCTTCGGCAGACACTTCTTCCTTTATTCGTCCGAAATGAACATTCTGCGTTCAGCAATATAGGCTAAATACCAAATATTTGTGTGTTAAATCGCTAATTTAGTAGCTGCAATTGCTGTTAATTTTTTAAAATGTAATTTTTTTAATTATAATTTTACAGTGTTGAGCATAATCTTGTATGTCTTTACAATTTAAAAACCCATTGAAAAAGTTTTTTTTTTTTTGCAATAACGGACCCTATTTGCACAAATTCACAAGAGCGGACCCTGGTTGAAAGAATGTGACATAACGTTTATTTTATATTCACAAATTACGAATAATTTTTTCACAAATTTTACAAAAATGGACCTTTCCCAAAATGTCTGGACAGACCCCTGTATATTGTTAATAAACAGAAACTAAATTTTGACTTGATCTAATTAAAAAATGTATCAGATGAAAAATAACAAAATTTTCTATTGTAGATTATTTCAGAGCAGATTAATTGCGAGCTAAATTTTTAATAACTATAGTTCTTTTAAATTCTAAATTATACAATAAACAGACATGCAAACTTGTCAGAATGAAAAATATTGAAACTGCATAAGGATGACAATTTTTATGTATATTTTGAGATATTAATGCACAATTACACAAAAAGACACCGAAAGAAATGACATGTCTTTAAAAGTAGCA
This sequence comes from Parasteatoda lunata, assembly GCA_949128135.1. Lineage (NCBI taxonomy): Eukaryota > Metazoa > Arthropoda > Arachnida > Araneae > Theridiidae > Parasteatoda > Parasteatoda lunata. Next base: position 74,594,422 of record OX421973.1, on the reverse strand, counting down.
AACAATCTAATTTGTTATTTAACTTCAAAATATCCTATGAAAAAAATCAAAGGCGAGAAAAAATTAATAGTAGAAAATGGAAATAATATCAATTACATTTGATAGCACATATTTTTTTTTTTACAATAAGTTTAAAATGTTTTGTTGAGAAACATAAATATTTATCTTGTGACCAAAAAAATATGAACCAACTTGATATACAACAAATTTAGAAAATAGCAGGCCTTTCCTTTGTGTATTTTTATCTAAACGTTTATGTACGATTGCCATAGGTTATCAAGTTAAAAGAATAGCAGAAATGTTTGAGAACTATTTTATTTTCCTACAGAATTTTGGTAGAAAGTTTTAACTATTGTCACACAAAAACTTGTGCTTCCATCATGTTAATAAGTAGTGCAGAATTAATTTTAATGGGAATAAAAACAGTTGTTTTTTCTCGATACAAATAATTACCTACCTAAAAACCCTACAAAAATACATTATTCTTAATCCAATCGATCACCCACATGACTATTGTTGACTGGAATTGATATCAAAATTAATGTTTTTTAATATATGAACAAGAAGCATAGGTTTAAGATTTGTCAGTTACATAGCATATGGTGCTCTCCGGGATAAAAAATAAAGGCATTGTCCCAATATACGATCGAACTGTCTAGTTACTTAAAGGTCAATAGGTGGTACTAATATCATATAGTATGGTAGACTTATGCATGGAAGTGACATTTAACTTTATAAAAACATAAGTGCAGGGAAATATTTAGGTGCCCCCCCCTCCAAAAAAAAAAAAAATCTGCATATGCTATGCCACAGAACTTTACCTTAAAACTAAACTATTACAAAAATATCAAATATTTCATCTGAAAGGCAATACTCTAGATATCTATAGTTTTTGTCAAATAAACAAGATTTGAAAAATTCCTTTCTAAGAAAATTGCACCAATGATTTAAACATTCTGTTAAACACAGCCTGTATACATCAAAATCTCTTTTTTTGTAGAAAGTAATGCATTCAGATTTGATTAAACATAAATATTTCATTAATTACAGTAAAATATTTACAGGAAGCGTATTTATTTAAATCTTATTAAAGACTGCTCATTATCACTGAAAATTCTTGCTGGCATAGTTTAGTGCGTAGCAGAAAATGCTAAGCAAGCATAATGAAAAAGTCATCTTTGAACTTACAAGAATTTTTATTAAACAAGAAAAATTATATAACTAAACTTAGACATCACATTACTTTATAAGAGAAAACAATCCCTATGAGTATTCTACTCCCTATTACATGAGGTAACAAAAGTCACTCTTTACAGTCATCTAAATCTCTCCCAAAATAATCTTGATTTGTCTTATATACAATCTTATTTAACATCCATTCAAAACACAACATTTGCATAATGAGGGTGAAAGAAAATGTAATACACCTAAAATTATTTGTAAATTTTGTCTTTAAATTATTTTTAAACGTTTGACATAAAACTTGAATAGAAATAAAAAGTCAAAGAAAGAAAAAACACCCTTTAGAATCAATTTAGTCTTTCTCCCTCTTTCAGTGGTTTTTCCAACTTGTGATTCCTGACTCACGTTCTTATTTGAACCTTGTTGTTTGAAATTCATAGTCTGACAATTCTGAGAATGATTAGTTTCCTGGACTTATTAAATAATTTTTCTAGGATTTAAAAAAAAATTAAATGTTCCCAATTTTTTTTTTGTCTAAATTAAATCGTTTAACAACATCAAATCAACTCTGGGGGAGATTTCCATATAATGATTTGTGGCAGAATAAATAACAAGTACAACTGCAAGTACTCGACAACTTCTGGGCAGCAGCCCGAGAGAAACTAAAAATTAAACATCACAGAAAGAGACCAACTCAAAAGGTATAACTCGTTGCCACCCTCGGGCAAACATCTACAAGTTTTTTTTATAAAAAATATGCAAGTTTAAAATCTTGAAGCGAGAGATAAGGAAATATCCCCTTACTCTGATTCCCAGGGATTGTTTAAGTCATTAGAAAGTTTACTCAATACTGGTAGTTTACTTAATACATTTAATAACTTAAGTTAGTTAGAGTCAATGCGATTTGACTAAAGAATTAGAGAAAAACCAATTTGACAGAATCTACAGCACTCTGAAAATAATGAATTATAAATTTTTTAATTTACAACTTTACCTAGTTTTCTTCTTTAATGATTATGGAAAACAAACATCCTTATAAGTTTGGGTTCAATGACAAATCTTACCTTTTTAAAGCTTTTAAAAGTCTAGAGCAGATATCTTTAATTTCATTTTCATCTTTACTGTCCCCAGCAACATCGTGTAACATGTCACCAATAGCCTCATATACATGTTCAGATGATTCAAATTCGCTTTTATTATCATCTAGTACTCCTAAAATACATAATTTAAAAAAAAGCGAAATTATTAAAAATAAAATATTACTTTACACTTTATTTCAGAGTCGACTTCCTGTACCTACACATATTTCTTTTATAGATATAGTATAAAGTAAAAAATTTTTTAATTTTTCGAGCAAATAATAAAGATTAAAATATTTATTTCTTAAAAATAGTAAGATCAATTTTAAATAAATTCAAAGATTACTTATTAAGCATTATGTTTGAACATTAGATTAAAAAGACACAATAAATCAACTAAACATTATTTTTTATTTTATGAATGAATTAATTCATTAAAATGAATGGCTAAAAATTTTAAGAAAATAATTAGCAATTTTAATATTATATTGTAAGCGAGCATTATTCAAATAGTAAACAAACAAAATACCTTCAATATAATCAAATAATTCTTCATCAATACTAGGAAAAGCTGAAACCAAAATCGAAACCGTTTCTGCCATGAATATACAAAAATTATTGTTTAAATTAAATTAATAAGCTCATTTGTTTTTAAAATAAAAATTACAATTGCCCACGACTTGTGACAGACAGCAAAACTTGTAAAGAAAAGGGATGTTGTTGCCATATGGTAATAATGTTGCCACTTATACAAAAATCAGGTAAAATAATGTTTTTAGAATTTTTTCATTAAAAATTAAGAAAATTACAATCTTGTCTAATTTTTTTTGCAAATATTTCAGTATCAACCAAACAAGATTAAATTTTTTAGAATGAATGCTTTTATTTTTGTTTAGAAATATTTGATATTAAAGATGGCAGTAAGCAGTTGTGCAAATAGCGGTAGATTTTTGTTTTCAAAACAACGAAAACTTGTCTTGTTAATTGTTATCTGCCTGTGTCCTTGTGGTATTTTATATTTTTATATCTTCTAATATAATGTTGAAAAGTGTAAAAAGTTCTCTTTTATAAATTTCTTAAATAATAAAGATTTGAAAATGAATGCGGAAAAAAAATTTCTAGAGACATTAAAAACACTTGGCTTTCCTTATGTAAACAAATATTCGGCTGCTGATTTCGAGTCCAATTTTGCTGACCCCCAGTTGCGTCCATTTTTAGAATATTTTTGTACTTTAGATGAAGATAATATTTTGACCTCAGAAGAATTAGATGAGTAAGTAATTGTCAGTTGTGCCATGTAATAATTAAATATTGCTTGAAATGTTATTATATAGTGACAATCTTCATTTGATTGATGGTTGATTCGTAATTTGCACTTTTACTTCTAGATATACTTCTATTACTCCTCAAGAAATGAAGGCATTGGAAGAATTAGCTGCTAATGAATCAGAGTACTTAAAAGAAGAAAAGAAAAATGAAACAGAGTATTTTTATTATTATTATTGGCAAAAGCACTTTTTTGCTTGATTATCAGCACATTGTTATCTGCACCAAAAAGTCCTAAAAAGAGTTTATAACAAGACAATAATTTCTCCTGGGCAAGCAGCTACATAATTTTTTTCTTTTTAATTTTTGTGAGTTAAAAACCCTTTTAGCCGAAGTAGTTGACACATTGGATACAGAAATATCATTATTGCCTCATTTAAATTAAACATGATTTTTAAAAGAACAAAAATGAGGTTTACATACTTTATTTTTAATTTCTGGGTATTAAAAATTAAACATATTTAAAAATATTTTAGCCAAACTGATCTTTGTGGTATTTTATAATTTTTATATCTTCTGATACAATGTAGAAAAGCGTAAAAAGTTCTCTTTTATAAATTTCTTATATAATTATTGTTTGAAAATGAATTCAGAAAAAAAAAATTTCTAGAGGCATTTAAAACATTTGGCTTTCCTTATGTAAACAAATATTTGGCTGCTGATTTCGAGTCCTATTTTGCTGATCCCCTGTTGCATCCATTTTTAGAATATTTTTTAATCAATAAAATTCATTTTCATTTATCATGGATGTATAATGTTATCATAAATATATTCATATAGAAAATTCATTTTCATTATGAATAAATTTTTAGAATATGTAAAAAATGAGGTTTAGATACTTTATTTTTTTTAAAAAAAAACTGTATATTAAAAATTAAATATATTGAACATTTTTTAGACGAACTGATAACTGACATTTAAAAAATTGTTTTTAATTAGAACAGATTCTTCAAATACAGTCAATAATTTTGATTCTTTATTTGATTTTATATTTTGTAGAAATTCTGATTCATAATCTTTCTTTTATAATATACCTTTTAATGTTATAACCTATTTTTAATATTTCCAATTCTATCCAATTCCACAATTATTGAGTTACAGTAGAAGGGTTTTATAACGCAAACTTGAAACATGAGACTTTGTTTTATACTGAACTAGCTGACTACCTGTTTGTATGGGGGTAAAAAAAAAGTAAACTATCAATATATTAGTATTGAACATCATTGAAAATAATGTACCAAATTGAAAATTAAGTAATAACAAAACAAATAAAGCTAAAATAATTATTTTTTTATTTATTATATTTTGTTTTTCCAGGTGGATTTATGTTATTATATTATGTAAAACATATTTTTAGTAGTTCATGCTGTTCATCCCATCAGAATAAAGATAATGATTAGTTGTATTCAACATCCATTTGGCATGATGCTGTTGCTTAATGTTAGCTGATGATAGTCCAAATTTACTAGAATCAAAGGATTTTCTACTGTATTTATTTTTTTTAGGGGGGCTAACAATGTTGAAGGGATAACTCCCTGGTGGTACTTTTTCATGCCAATTACAATCACCAAGAGATTTGAGTCACTGCAAGGTTTTTATTCATAGTGGCTTGTAAGTAGAGTTTGCTACTTTTGCTTTTTTTTTATGGTCTTATGTACATGTTTCTAACTATTGTCTTAAACTTAGCATAAAAAGAAATTCTCAGATATTTTCATATCCAATTACAGTTGTCAGGAAATTAGTGCCTTTACAAAGTTCTAGCGCTTGGAAAAAATATATATATTAGCGGTTAACTGGGAATAAGTAAAAGAAAATATTTAAAGTGGTTTGCCTAGGGATTGTTCTAAATTTTATTTTTCAAGTTTGTTGGAATATATTTTAGTTTTTCTGCTGTCACTGTCAAAATTAAAGAATAGTTTTAGTGTACATACTGATATATAAATCTTCCCAGATTTCCTTAACAAAACCTTAGCTAAAATGGATGCCAAGTTTTGGAAACAGCTAGGCAGTGATAAACCAGAAATTAAAACACAGAAGTACACTTGCCTAAATGGTCTGATTCAAACCCACCTTCTGACAAGTGTCGTATTTATTTAGTATAATGCAAGTACAAATATCATGCAATTGTAGTCAGTGTAAACATGTGATTGGTGGTGTGATTATGTAGGTATAGATCTTCTATGGGTGCATTTAAACTTTTAGTGAAAATATAATATACTGATATTGTTTTACAGTGTGATCTAAATTGTTCAAGTGGTATTTGACTTCCCTTGTCTTAAGGTTCAAAATTATGAGGCTACAGAGTTGAACACAACCCCCCAAAAATGAATTGGCTGTGCAACCACAGTTATAAAATACAGGTTGCAATTAGCAACAGGTTGTGGGCAATTTAAATATAAATTGATATAAATTATGGGTCATTTATGGAAAAATTGGATCTGTTAATAGATCCTTGACAACATATATTTTTGTTAAAATGAACACTTTGCAAAAATTCTTCTTTTGTTTTGAAATGCACGGTTTTTGTGTTTTTTTTTTTTTTTTATCCGAAAAGCAAGACATTATTTCCACATATTAATAACATTATTAGAAGATTCTTCACATTTTCCAATAAAGTATATACAGATCACTCATAATTAAGATCCCTTTTTTCACAAACTGATAAAAAATTGTGCATAGAATTTTCACATGTTATGTCGAAATAGGTTTCCAATAATATATGTGAGGGTAATATAACACTGTGGTTATGATGGTTTACTTAAAATTGAATGTGTTAGCAATAGTTATATTCAAATCTGGATAGCAATTAAGTGCCTTTATCTATTTGAATTTGATTTTCTTTCATCATCATGAATAATTCTTATTTTTTCAATTTTAGAGAGCAAGCAGAGTTTTTAACAGAAAAGCTGAATCACTTGGAAAGAAAATATAATTCATTAGAAGAACAAAGAAAAATATTATTGTAATTATTAAATTTTCTGTTGGGAAAAATGTTTTTCTCTTTTCAATGCATTTTTATATAATGATACAAGCTGTAGGTATTCTTGCAATTTTTACCATTTCCTTTTCTCCCTCAAAGGGTTTACTTTGTAGGGAGATAAATACAATTTTTTACAAGTCCAAGATATCTCTATGATTGTTCTTCTTTTTTATTTATGTACAATTTTTTTAATAATTTGATTAAAGGGCAAACAGATGCTAAAATTTACCAACAAATGTTTCATCCTCATAGAGACCACTATATAGATTTTAACATAGTTTTTATTGATGAACACTTCAAGTGCCACAATCACTCCTGTCATTAGTATTTTCCACAGTTTGCATTCACTGAGCTCTGTTTTTATTTCTGAGAACCATGCACTATTTTTAGTTCTTTATTATATTGCCACTCAGAATTAGAAAAAATAGATTACATTAGAAATGAATGAGACAGTGCACTATACTTTTAAATGAGTAAGATTTATTTTATATAGGAAAACACAGAGACAAAATGGTGTCCTTGGCATACAGGTAAACCTGCATGATTCTTCATGTTCAGAGGTGGGAGAAGAATAAAAATTTGGTAATTTCCCAAGGTGCATGATGAACCACACCTCCGCCTCCATGATCTTTTAAAAGATCATGTCTGGCTGTCTTTCATAGAATTGAATATATCATTTTGGCATAAACAGCTAATATATTTAGATTAGAAGGGTTGTTTTGAAACCTTACCGAACAGAGATTTAAAATCCCATTCTACTATATATAACATGATAGATCTATATAAAAAGTTACTTTAAGAAAACTATTAAATCATTTCCTGTGACCAATTGACATTTTGTATAATTAAACTGTTTTCAACTCACTGTAAAATTCACAACCTTTGCTTGATTAAAAATAATGTTTAGTTAATATTATTTTCAAAATTTTGTGATTAAAATAAACAACTATAAAAATCATTTGTTTGTTATTAAAATGCTTATTTTTTTAGAGAGCATGAAGCGGTTCTTTTGAAAGAAATTTCAAACTGTGAAGCCACAAATAAAAGTTTAAGGAGACTGTTTGATGATTTTTCATTGAATAAAGTACCTCAAGGTATAGCTCAGGTAAATAAATGGAAAAAAAACCCAGCTTTATTGCATTTGTAAAAATTATAAAATTAGTTCTGTTAAAATATTTGTCGCATTATTTAAATGGAGAAGTGACTGAATTATATAATATTACTTCTCTAATCTAATGTTTCATGAGAACTATGTTTATTTTTTTCTTTTTAATTACTTATTTTTGTAATTAATACAGTTGAATATTGTAGTAGTTGTATGGGATTATAAAGTTAAAAGATAGGTATAGGTTGTTATAGATGAAGGTTGGTATGCCAGAACCTTTATCATTAAGACATTTTTCTTTTTTAATTGCTTATGCAAAATGAAGAGATTACTTTTGATTTTTTAAAATTTACTATTCTAACTTTATTCTTAAAGCCTGGATTTTGATAACCTAAAAATTTTCTAAGTAAGCCCTTAAAATAAATAAACAAATCTTGTGATTAAACAAGAATTTTAATCTGAAACATCATTTTTTTCCTAAAATTTAATATTATATATATTTGTATTAAAACATGTATATTAAAAATAAAAAAAAAAATTTCAGTGTAATTTTCAGTAAAGTTTGCATTTAATGCTGAAGGGAAAGCAGTTTTTATGCAATAGTTTTAATACATTGTAATGTACACTGATTTATGTTTTTATATGTAGCATAAAACTTCAGTTTAGTAAAATTAAAGGCAATCAGAATTGCATTGGATTATTCAGCGCCCTTTAATATTACAAATGTGAAAGAATGTCTTTTATCTGAAAGCAAATATTTACACCTGGAGAGGCTTCATTCAACACCTATCAATTTTGTTGGTGTTCATTTGAAGTAAACCTCATTCTGTCACATCTTCAATATCTAAAGTTGTCATATCATATACTATTAAAATAAGAGCGATCTTTCATGGCATTTTGAGGAATACATGATTTTAAAAGAATTATTTGGATTTTTTTAAAAATCATTTTGGCTAGGAAAGAAATAAAAAAAAACTACATCTATCAATGCCAAAACTAGTATGTTTTTATTAAAAAAGTGAAATCTGAAACATGTTTCAAATGAAAAGAAGCTAATATGAAATACTGGGGGCCTTTTTATCTGTCCTGTTTCTTCATCAGAACAAGTTATTGATGAATCAAAATTGGAACAAAATTTTTTTTAAGTAAAGGATTTACCTCTTAATTAATGAATAACAAATTCTTTTTAACTTATATCAATCTATCTATATTTTATTGAATTTATTTCCAATATCAAGAAAATTCTGGTTAAGAGATTTCTCACAGAATATATGTATGTACAAAATTGCACAGTTTTGTAAAATAATTTTGGTTCAATTCATTTTCATCTTAATTTTTTTATTTAAAAACATTGAGTATTACCCATTTTTCTAATGTTGTAGTGAATTAAAGAAATATGCTGCACAAAACGTAAATTTCTAAGCAGTGCATCATCACACTTTATTCTTAGCCCTTCGTTTCACTTTCATAAAAATAGTATATATAACACATAAATGTGTTGGACCGAAAAACCTCCTGATTTTCTTGTAAAATGTTGTCTTTATTATATGTTTTGAAAATGATTTTTATTTTGAACCACTACGAAGCTTGTTGTATGCTTTATATTTTCATATCTATCAAATTCCATGTTGTGTTTTTAGCTATCTACAACCCTCAAATCTATTTCTACATTAATTTCCAATTTGAAAGATGTATCTGATATAGCTGATGAGAATATGGTGTTGCCTTTTTTAACTTATGGAGATGTTGAAGAATACTTTAAAAATGAAGAAAAACTTAGCAGTCTTGTGCTAACTAATCTCTTGAATGATTTTCAGGTATTTAAAAAATGTATTGTTCATTTACATGATTCCTACAGTCTGGAAATTTTTTTAAAGTGATAGCAAAAATGAGATAAGTCCACATGTTTTAAGCATTCAATAAATGTTAAATTTAAAATAAATATATATGGGTGCCAAAAATAACTCTGGATTAATTTTGTAATTCACAAATAAAAGACAAATTTAAGAATTTGTCAGTAGTCTTGAAAAATCTTAACTACCACTTATTAATTTTTCCAGGTTATGGGAACCCTGATCTTGTATATTATTTTTAATTATTATATGGAAGCATTTCCAGAGCAGCCAGTTTGACAAATCAACTTCATGGAAGCGATTTACACTTATTTCCTTGCGAAATTTGTGTATACATCACAATAATCCTGATACTACTTTTTTTTTTTTTTTTTTTGTTATATTTAAAAAAAATATTTTTTTAAGAGGCCTCTACCTTTTCTATCTTGGATTTTAGGTTAAATTTTTAATTTGTGTTTTCTTAAAGAAATTTTATACTTAGAAAACTTTTGATGATATAGTATTATTAAACAGTACAATACTTTTCAAAAAAAGTTATAAAATAAAGGGGTCACTGTATTAGATTTTTAGAAATAGCACTTGATTATTTTTAGAACTTCTATGAATTTTTCCTCAGAATTTTAAATTAATAAAATGATTTAATTTGTAGTTTTGAGCAAGTAATTTAAAACTAATAAATTATAAATGTGTGTATATTCATATATATAGGAATGTATAGTTTTAAAATTTAAACCTAAATTTATTGCGGTTTAAACTGATTTGGATGACGTTAAAAAAAATGCATAAAATAAAGATACTTATTAAAAATCTAAAAACATGCAACTGTATACTATATAATTATCTATCTAAAATTTTCGATGGCAGAATTTTATTAGCGTAATTTTGTCTTAAAAAATTAACATAGAATCTAAATTACTGCATTATTTATGTCAAATCGCTTTATTTCTGGTGACCTTGTATTTTACATGTATCAAAATATACTTCCAAATAGAGTAAATATCCATCATTAGTTTATTTGTGAAAATTTAATCAAGAGATAGAGAATTAAAAGCATATTTAGACTCATGTCCACCATTTCTACAGTTGAGTTTATTCGGGAAGGGAAGAATCTCTTAAAAGCTTATGTACAACTTTTCTTTAAATACACTCTGTTTTTAATGTAATTATACTTTTGTAACTCAAACCAACATTTTTTATAATATTACCACAAATTAATGTTTTTACATTTTCCTTATTACTCTATTAGTTGAATTCTTCTTAAATTAAACGTTTGAATTCTAGCTTATGCTAATAATAATAGACTGAAATTAAATATTTTTTGAGAGAAAGATGCTCTATTTGAATTGTTATTTTTACCTTCTGCGGTTTTTTTATACAATTACCACAACTGGTTCTCTGACACTTAGTTATTTTATTGAAAACTTTTGTATACTCTCCATTAAAAAATCAAATGCTACAGGCGTAGATTATTTTATTTCAAATTTTTAATTATATTTTTTTTATTTTAGTTTGAAGATGCAGATAATACTATACTAAATATACCTGGGCTTTCTAAACTGGAGATTTCTAAGGAAATTCATATTTTAAAGAATTCGTAAGATAATTTGTTTTGTACTTTTAAGTGTATTAGTTTAATTTTATAATTTTGCATTTTTCAAAAAATAAAGTTTGTATTTTTTTAGCTTGAAAGTGTCGAAAACTTGTGAAATCAAATCAGTTTGCAATAAGATAAAAACTGATAAAACTGTGATGCTTATCAAAAAATTTAAAAATGGTTACTTTGATGAAGTACTGGATGTGTCTACAGCTCAGTTGAGGTAAGATTGAAAAATATTTATTAAAGTTTATCAGGAAATTAATACTTTTCACATTAATTTCAAATGCCTTGTAATATTATCTTAAAACTCATTAGTTCACATCAAATTGACCGGAATATGAAACCTCTAAATTTTTAAGGTAAAACTTGTATATAATGCATCCTTAATCTTCATTCATACTTTTTCTTAGAATTTATATTAAAAAAAGGTGAATTATTCAAATTTATATTATTGATTATTAAAAAATTCACAAATCGTATATATATATATAATATATTGTTTTGTTTTAGTTATAAATTTGAAAAAACAGCCCAAGTGAATGAATATTTAAAGAAGAAGGAGGCTCTGCTGCAATTACGCCTTTCTGATGCCATAGGAGAACATGTGGAAGCTCAAAGTAGACAAATAGCCATTGCACATTGTCATGAAACAGGTCTAATCTATAAAAACAGTCTCGATAATATTTCACGTGTAAGTTGAAGAAGTTTTATAAATCTATTAAAAAAAAAATTATACTCAAATTTAAAAAAAAAAGAATTCTAGGTAGTAAATGAAATTAATGGAGAAGAGGAAGAAAAATCTGGCCTAATGTAATGTCACCCCTCATAAAAACAATGATTCTCAGACAATTGGATAAAAAAAAAAAATTTTATAATTTGCAGTCTATTAAAAATAACTCTCAAAATACTAATTTTGTATGCCTAAAGCTATTTATCTTAATTCATATATATTACAGTATTAAACAGCAGAAAAAATGTGCGGTTTTGGTCTATTACTTGTGTTAAACATCGTAATTTGTTGAATCAAAGATACGAAATCGACTAGCATATTTTGAAACTGATTTATCATAAATAAGAGAACATAAATCATAGATTTTTCATTGCGAAATAAAAGCTGCAACTAGTTCCAAATTTGGCCGATATTAATAATTTGAATTTTTGAGTCCTTGAGAATAAAACAATCCACTATGTCAATCCATCTAAGTTTGGGTTTTCTTCTCGTGTTAATTGGTTTAGCTGAAAAAATTTCCTTTAGATTCTTTGAACAGGTGGTATAATTTGGTGTTTCTTCTTTTACCATTTTCCTGGATTCCTTCAAAGATGCTTTTCAGGATCTATCCTTTAAAAGAACCCAAAATCTTATGGTCATCTTTTATGCCTCTGAAGCTTAAGTCAGAATGAGATGTATAAATATCATATACAGCAATAACTTTGTCCTTCAAGGCAAAAAGTTGCCAGTAGGAGTGGCAGGAAATGCCCAGTTTAGAAGGCCTTGACCCACCCTGGGCTCTTCTGTCATGATTAATGAGGTTTTCACTACTGGGAATTCTGTCACAGTTTTTTGAGAAATGAATCTTTAAATTATCAATGATTATTTATTTTATATTATATATTTTATTAAAATATTAAAGTAGGACATATTATACAAAATCATATTTTATAATACCTTTTTTGTTAATTTGTTTTTCTATCTACCTTTTATTTATTTTTTTAATTTTATATTTCTATGTAATTAAAATATTGCACAGCCTCTCCAATATTTGTTGAATCAAAAAGCACGAATTGAGTTCCTGAATCTACTAATAAATATACATCAGAAGTACTGGCAGGATGTTAAAGATTTGCTTTACAAAATTTTTCATTTTGTGGACTCTGAAAAGGAATCATGTCTCTTTAGGCAGGTAGGAAACCATTTTGGTTAGTTATTAATATTAAATTCTAAATCTTATAACATTTCCCTCTCTCACTCTTTCTTTCTTTTTCTTTTAAGATATTTTTTGAAAACTTTGAAATTAACATGAAAAAAAACACTTTTTTGTGTGCAAAGAATATGCTATTTTCATAGCTGTGACTTTGCAGCAGTTAATTATGATGAAGTCAATTTAAGCTTATCTTTAACCAGTGTCCTCTATTCCTTACAACAATATTAAACTTAATAACTTTGAAATAAAATTTCTTTAGTGTTTAACTTTTGATAATGAGTACATTTACCAAAAAAAATTTTTTAGAAAATCAGTTTTGATGATTATATATGTAACTGTCAAATATATAATCATCAAATTGCTTATATTTTAATTCGAGCAAAGTATCTTTATTTTCTTAATATTTTGATTTTAGTTTATTATGACTGTTATATACGAGAACTATAGTATTTAATAAAAATATTTGAATTAACAACCATATGATATAATATCAATTTTGAAATTTACTTTAGCAACTGGTGAAATGCTAAACAAAAACATTAATTTATAAAAGCGGTAAAATTTTAATTTGTTCCTAAAAATTATAAGTTATTAGAAAAAATTATGTTAGAAATAAAGTGCACTTTTAAGTAAATATGTAGAGGAGCTATTAAATTATAATTTATTTGTGTGCTTTATTTGAATAATTGACAAAATTAGCAAGGTTGTGTTTAATTACATGGTCCACAAGGTAGTGAGCTTCACTTCCCCAAAGCAAAATCTTCTGAAACAATTTACTTTCTGGCAGTCCTTTGAAATAATTAGAAGTATTAAAACTAAAATAAAACTACAGTTAAGGAAATAACTTCAATCTCTTAATTTAAAAAGTTAAAGCAGAGTCTAAGAAAAATAGGGTGGGGCAAAATAAAGGGTTGCCACAGGACGGATACTAGCTAGTAAAAAACTGTCTGTTAAGACTGTCATCAGAGCACCACTTTTATTGTCAAAAACATATCACCTGTGCATTTTATTATTATTTTTATTTAATAAATATGAAATTTTATAATATTTTGAAAATTACTTTATTTTACACTTATTTTGAAAGAAAATTTTATTTTGGAAATCAACCTTTGGTGAGAAATAATGAAACTTGACTAAAAATGCTACAACTGGCTAATTGTAAATTTTCCTAATTTTGCCCTATAACACAAAGTCTATCTCTATTTGTAATTAGAAATATATAACTATCCTTTTAGGAATAAAGAGTTAAGTTGTTAACATTGATTGTTAAAATTTTTTAGATCTTTCTTTTTATTTTATCTAAAGTGTTTTTATCACTTTTTGTAGCAAAAAATTGAAGAATTCATGAAGCAAGCTAAAGTCGAGGAAACACATTTAAGTCCTGATTCAATATTTGTTTCTGCTTATAAAGTTTTGAGTGGTAAGTTTATGAAAAAAGATTTAATTTTATAACCAACCCTTTTGAAATATCATTTTTAAAACCTTTTCATATCTTTTAGTGTTACAACAAAATACCTACTAATTTAAGTTTTCTATTCCAAAAAGCTAATGAATTTGTGATCAATTTTTTAAAATATGTGATCAATTTTTTAAAAAAGTATTAAAAAATTCTTTAATAGTCAATAAAGAATCTGTATAAAAAAAATAAGTCAGTGTTAATTGAATCATAATTTTTGTTTCATTTTAGGCCTTGAAATTAACACTTTCAGTCCCACTCTCTGTGCTTAGAGTTCCCTGCAGCACTAAAATTGAAACAAAGTGCAAATTTCTTTTAAAACTTGTTTATTTTATTTTTAGATATAATAATTAAGTGCAATCAATAACCATATTCACTAATACAACAATAGAGCACACCAAATATTCTCAATAAAATTATGATGTCATATGGAGTAATCATGAAATCTAGCATTAAATAAACTAATATTTAAAAAATTTTATTTAACATGATAAATAAATTCATTCATTTCTATTTATTTCTTTGAAATGTTATATTTTAAGTTAATTTTCTGTTTTAAAAATATATGCTGAAGTATCTATTAAAGTAGGAGTGCAAGCTGCGCCAAACAATATAAACAGTAGTGACTGTTTTATTCGTGAAAAAACTAAAATGTTAAATAAATAGTTCAATTTTAATAATTTAGGTGTTACAATATAGAGCTAGAAATACATTCGGAATCATTATAAAGGTGCTGTGGTAGTTAAGGATGTGTTATTTAACTGAATAAGAAATAAAATTGAGTAGTTTTATTACCACTCTCTACATTTTTAAGCGCAGCTTGCACCACTGATTAAAGTCTTAAAGCTTTGTACTTATTCATATTTTAAACACTTCAGATGATATTGAGAATCAGGAACAACCTCTGATTACACTGCCTGATGTTGTAAAAAGCATTGAAAAACTATTTGAAAGAAAGGAGTTCATTTCTAAAATTAAGGGTGAAAATTCTGAAGTAATAAAAATATTGTAAGTATTTGTTGATGCTTTGTTAGTGTTATTTTCAATCCAGGCTTCTTTCTTTGCTTACTGGCAGAGATCACCAATACACATCAAGATGTGTGTTTCATGTATTGGACTTGGGTCTCATTAGAAGTGGAAACCTTCTGTTAAAGTAGTTTTTTTTATTTTCCCAGGCTATTTGATTTTTATGCATGAAAATGATATAAATGAGATGGCATCCTTAGTATAGAGTTAATAACAATGACACCACTCTCATGTATTCTGTATTCATAAAAGTAGTTGCTATTGCTCTAAAGCTGCCAATAAATATAGCTGCTTTATTAAAAAAAAAAAATCTTTCAACTCAAAATAAAAGAAAATTTAAAAAAAAAAAAAAAAAAAAAAAAACCTTTCTAGCTTATCTTGGATCTAGGAAAATTAAAAATTTGTGACATCAATTCTGAACGAGCTGTAAATTTGTAGAATTGAAGAAATGCATAAAAAATTAAATCAATTTTATTTACATTCTGCATTTTTTCCATTTGAAAAAACTCATAAGTGGTGTAAAAAATGGTAACAATGTGCTATAATTTTTAGATTATTTACACTGCATAAATATGTGTTGGTTAAAATATAATTTTGTTATTTTATGGCAGAAATTTTCAAACATTCATTTGAAGTTCACACCTTTTTTAAATTTCATACCTCAAAAATGAAGAACACCTTATGAAAGAGTGAAGTTACTCTTTTTTCTTTTCTTTTTGGAAAACTCTGTTTCGAAGTATAAAAACTTAAGTTTCAATATCTATTATTTTATAATTTGAATTGAAATTACAATACTGCTTTGGATTGAAAACTTTGCTTTATATATTTAAAATAAAAAGTGTTAAAAAAAAAACTCATAGTTAAAAATGGCAACTTCAAAATCATTTTTGTACTTTAAGGTACTTTAAGAGTGACAAATTACAGCTTGAAAGATTTTTTTTTTTTTAAAATACCAACAAAAATTTGACATAACACGTTAAAAGTTTATCCTAAAAATTTTGAAGTTTAATTTTAGTCTACTTACCCTAATAATTGATTTGAACTTTAAGAAACATTAATAAAAATTGTTTGTTTCTGCTTGCTTCGATTAGAGTCTTTCTGCTTATTATTGTTGGTTCCATCATATTTATAAGAATTTAATTTGTGAATTTTTATTGAAAAAAATAGATTCATAAAAAAAATCTCTAACTTTTGATCAACACTAAAAAAGCTGAAAGGTAATATGTATGCTTGTAATAAATAGATGACAAAATTTTATAAGACAAGACGTTATTGCCTATTGATCTGACTGTTTTTTGATATTGTTATGCTGTTTGGGGTATTAACTTAAACTATTATGTGGCTGAAGGCATAAATTGTGATTTTTGTCCCATCCTGCATTTAACTGATAATTTACTATCAAACAACTCTTAGAACTAGTTCTCTGTTGATTATATTACAATGGAAAAAACAAATTTAATAATTTTCTTGTAGCGATCAAAGGAAGTTTCCAAAAATAATTTTTTATTTTTCATATATAAGCATAATGATATTTTTAAACTATAGTTTTTATTTCTTATGCTTAGATATTGTAATTATGTTTTGATATTCTTGACGGATCAAAGCCAAAGAAAAAGACACTGTCATTAGTATTACAGGCATTTCAGTAATGTAAAAATAAAAAACGTTAAACTTTTTCTAATTTTACATTATTGAACAGTAAAAAAAAAAGAAGAAAAAAAAGGTTTTATGCTTGTATGTGGGGGGGGGGGACATTATAGAGTTTCTGAACACAAATTCCCTATTTTACGAAAGAAGTCATGTTCTTAAAACAGGTTGATTCTTCCAAAATTTAAACCTAGTGTGTAGTAAAAAAACAGACCAGCACTTCAAAAGTTAAAAAACTTATTTAAAAACATATCTGATAGTACTGCTGCATTAGCATTCAGTTAAAATATTAATATATAATAGTTAAACATTATTCTTTGAAAGAACCAACAAAAAAATATTAGCTAAACTTTGTTTTAGTGTTTCAGTTATACACTTTTATTGTGGGGAAAATTTAAGTTTTAAAGGTAAATAATACTTCCAATATATTGTAAAAAAAAAAAAAAAACGCTCATTTTTGTTCTTAAGTAATCTTATCCTGTTTATGTTAACTACGCTGTTCCTTGGCAGCAGTTCTATAGCTATTTATAAACAAATAGTTAAACCATCTAAGACGACTCTGATATTTATGGCTCTTGCTTTTCCTTTTTAAAAGGTTTTTTTAAGAAATTCGGTTTTTTCAAAAGTTTTTTTTTATGAAACTCTGATATTTATGGCTCTTGCTTTTCTTTTTTAAAAGGTTTTTTTTAAGAAATTCAGGCACAACGTGTTCTACTTAATTTATATGTATATAGATAGACTTGAGTAATAGTTTTATTTAATTGATTTCCGGAGAAAAAAAAATTGTTTAGTCTATTTTTATCAGCCTTCCAAATTAGCATCTGTACAGATTAACTCGAAGAATTTTTTTTTTCGTGTGGATAAATATTATTGTAAACAAGTATTTATTTCTTGTATCTATTATCTTTCTCCAAAAGACAGATAACAAATGAGTTTTATTTTACATTTACTTTTTTTTATGCTATATATATATTTTTTCCCTCTAAAAAAATGAATAAATTTACTTTAATGACTTTAAATGAAAATAATTTTATTTGTTTCCTATATCTAGAGCAAACAATATTTAGATTTGGAAAAAAAATTGTTGTATTTTTATTTTTTTTTCTTCTGAAAAAATGAATAAATGACTTTCAATGAAAATAATTTAATTTGTTTATCATATATCTAGAGCAAAACAATATTTAGATTTGGAAAAAAATATTTCAAATGGAATCGACTGTGATGAGTTAATGAGAGAAGAAAAGAAATTTAGTACTAAAGTCAATCAAGCTGAAGTTCTGCTTGAGGAAATATCCAGCCTTGTAAAGGAATCTGAAAATGATTGGCAACAAAAAAATAAGGTTTGTTGTTTCGTTTTTTAACTATTCGATGATAAATTAAAGTTTGTCTGTCAAAAGATTACCAATGTGTAGCATACAGAATATAAGGCAAAGTGAGAAATCTCCCATTATCACAAAAAATGTGAATTAAATTTCTTTCTACTTTAGAAACTTTGATCTATATAATTTATATTAATACAGTCCTGCCAACTTCAGAAATTCAAAAAGCCTGAGATTTTTGTAATCTCCGCATAACATAATCATGGATGCCACTCTTCAGTCCTGGGGACTGAAATCAGTCTTGAGAAAAATCATTGGACTAAATTCCATTAACATCTTTCCCATTTGTTTACTTAAACTAATTTCCTTTTTTTTTCTTCTTAAAAATGTAACATATTTAATGTTGAAAATAAAAATTTTTTTTTTTTAGAAAACAATGTTATTTTTCTCAATTATAGCAAAATCATAAAGTAATGATGCCACATTTTAACGACAGAATGAGATTTGTACTATTGCTGAATCTAAAAATTTTTAAGTTACTATCCCCCCCCCCCCATGCATTGGCATGTTGGTCAAAAATAAATCAATATTTATTTATTTTTAATTACAGTGTTAGAACGAAAAATAATATTGTCAGAAAAATATTAGCGGTAATATTCAGCTATAGGTGTAAAAAATATAAAAAATTAGCTACTATTTTTGGTTTGTTTGCTAAAAATTAATTAAATAAAGAAAAAAAATGTTAAAAACACATGACTGAGGATATTGTCACAGAAAGGTAAATTTTGGGGTCAGTGAGTTATAAATTCCAGTAACAATGATGTGCCATATTAATTTGTTAACAAATAAGTTCAGTCTTGAAATTATTTTAGAATGACCCGTGAGCATAATATGCAAACAATAATAATTAATTAAAAAAATAACTTCAGACATTCTTTTAAACATGCAGAATGAAACATTAGTTGAATGAAAATAATGTAAACAAAATCTGCTATTGCTGACTGACTTTCAGGTTTGCACCAATAAGATTTAAATAATTATTTGTGTTTGAATCTTGTTTCTTTACTAAGCTTGTGTTAAAAGTAGTTCCTTGAACTCGCTGAAAACTACTGTAGAGAGTATGAGAAAGATAAAAAACAAACTGGTCAAAAATTGGTTAATATTCATAATTTCGTTTAGGTCCAAAATATATTTCATTGTAAAGAGTATATGAAATTGAGTGGGGAAAAAAAGTACAATTTTGTGTGTATAAAAATTCTGCTAATATTCCTAATCTCTAACCTTACCGGCATGCAATAAAACACTGAAGTATTTTACCAGACCATTGATTAAATTGGGTTGAAAAATGCTTATTTCGATGTTTTGTTTTATTGTTTTTAATGATCTATATTTGAAATTTCTAGCTTTTAGTATCACAGAAACACTTGAAACTGGCACGGAGTCTCTTCATCTTCGCTCTACTGGAGAGAGAGAAATTTGAAAAGATTGCTAGGAATATAGAGCAAGCAAAACCACACCTTTTGTGAAGAACATTATATTAATGAAATTAAGAATTTGTTGAAAAAATTATTATTATGATGAGACTAAATGACTATAAATAATATTTTTAGAAATGTTTATAAATCACAAGTGTCATATTTAGGAAATGGTCAATCAATCATTTTCAACAGATTCTATAATAAAACCAGTTAAATTTTGCTATAACAAAGTTCCATATGGGAAACTAAGTCACCTCATTTTTTAGCATTGGAAGCTGGTAAAATATTCTTTTGTTACCATAAAGACAAATATTTCAATGTAAATCATTGATGAAACCTTTAATTTTTACGAAAACTGTAATGAAATTTAATCAATGAGAGAATAAACTGTAAAAATAATATTTTAATACAACATTAACTACTTAAAAAAATTTTCTAGATCAGTGGTTACCATCTAGTGGCCCGCAAACTGAAATATATTTGTTGTCATTTTTTTTGCTGACAATTTTCGTGAAAAATCTATATGGGTTATAAACCCATATAGATTTTTCACGAATACATAATACTTTTCTTTCTTTAAAAAAACCCCCAAATTTCTTTGTTTCAGTGAAATTTAATAAAAATTTATTTCTCAAGTTTTGCATGAAAAAAAAAATATTTATTCAAATACAAAAATAATTGTTTATGTTGCTCTATTTTATTTCAAGTTATGTACATTTGTAAATTTTAAAATGCATAAAGGCGGTAATGAATATCTTGATTTATTTAAATTCTTTGAATATGCCATGAGCGGAAAAGAAAAGAAATTAATTTAAGATGCTCGAGAATTTTTTGTTGTTGCTATAATTCCTAATAAGTCGAAAAAAATGTTAATTTATCACATAATTAAATTTAAAAGAAAAAGAAAACTTGTCACTAAGTTTCTTATTAAGAGAAGATTCAAAATGACACGTAACAAGCATTATTTGTAATGCTTGTTATTTTCCTTTTTAAAATTAAAATATAATTCTTATTTTATTAAGTTTTCATTCGAATGCAAGTACACTTCCTCGGTCCCTGTTGCCAATGAGTGTCAATTGTGTTACCTCTCTTTTCTCCTATCTTTCATAAGAATTTGTGTTCCTTGCCCGCTTTCTAATCAAACATTACAAAGGAGAGTCACTGTTATGGGAGAACAGGTAAAAAAATCATTGATTAGTTCTAAAAAGTGCATATTTTTCACTTTGCTGTGATTAAACGGATATGAGTAAGTTATTAATATTTATGCGCATTACGCAGGAAGACCTTACTACTAAAGAAGAATTATTGAAAATGCGTCCAATGACCGATACTACAAAAGGAAGAGCAAAAAAAACAGTTGGCCAAATAGGAGGTTATAGCAAATGTTCAGCAATTGTAACGGATGGTGCGCCAGTCATATTGGGGGGAGGGGGCTGGATTACTAAAAGAAAATGGTGTAATTTGTCTGACGATTCAAGCATTATTCATCGAGGATGTGGAAATATTATGTGGAAAGTCAGTGAAAAAAAATCTAGTTTTCAAACTTGTGATAAAAGTTATTAAAGCAGTTTTGGGGGGAAATGGAAGCTGAATATGGAGACTTGCTGCTGTAGAATCATGTAAGATGGTTGAGTGCAGGAAAGTGTCTTGAAAGAAATTCCAGAGTTCCTGAAAAAATTTGTTACAGCAGATACTACGCAACTAGAAAAAAAGATCCCAAGTGTCGATTTTTTAAAAGAATTGGCATATATCACTGATATCACCTTAATGGGAAATGTAAATGGATTTTGAAACAAGTTCAAAGTTTTCAGTATTTTTCATGCTGTTGGAAATTATAAAAATAAAGATCACTCTTATTTCTTCTGAGTTTACGTGCTACATTTAAGAGCTAAGTTTAACACAAGATTTATGGATTTTGAATCAATGGAAAGTAGTATGGTGTTTAATAATCTTCTTTGAGCTAAAATTGAAGATCAACTGGAACTGTGCGAACTTCAAGCAGATGTATTTTTGCAAACGAGGGACAGGGGTGAAAGTTTCAAGACTGAAAATATCAAAATCATAAGTGAACGTGTTCCGTCCAATAATTTTAAGTAAACATAAGATTATATATGAATTCTTTTCATAAAAATTAAAATATACAAAATGCAAATAAGGCTTATAAAAATTCCATATTTATTTTAGCAAACCTACTATTGTTCTGGAGTATAAACAAAAAATGCAAAGTAATTAGTTAATTCAAGCAAAAATTACATCAGCTTTGAATTTTTTTCAAACATTTAATTGTCTAATGAAATAAACTGCTAGCATTTTAAGGAAAAGAATAATACTTAGCTATACTTTGTTAATAAATAACAAAAACAATTTTCAAGCTAAACATAGTTCAATAGTAAAAATAATATTCAACAAAATGTTGATACTTAATAAATGTTAAGTCTACAATGCTTATTAAAATTAAGATACATATTGATTAAAAACATATTGTATGTACACAACTATCTTTACAGTATATCTATACTTATCAATTTTAAAAAGAAAAATTATGAAATTTTAATTGCAAACTAAAAACATTTATCAAATTATAGTAATACTCCGTTTCGCTCAGTCTTGTTTGTTTTTTTTTAAAAAAAGGCGGAAATCCGTCAAAATACAGAAAACTTTCACCCCTGCCGAGGGAGGAGAAAGGAACTAATTTCTTCAAATTGTAAGATAAAAAGATTCCCAAATCTGTGAGAATTCGGCCAAAAATTCACATCAATGTTTAGAAGTACATACTTGTGCAAAAGTGTAT
Source organism: Parasteatoda lunata (assembly GCA_949128135.1). Taxonomy (NCBI): domain Eukaryota; kingdom Metazoa; phylum Arthropoda; class Arachnida; order Araneae; family Theridiidae; genus Parasteatoda; species Parasteatoda lunata. Next base: position 74,571,661 of record OX421973.1, on the reverse strand, counting down.
TTTCATCAATGAAATTTAGAAAGAATAACAATAGAAACAGTCTTACTGATTCTTCTCTACTCCATCTCTTGGGACTCTCAACAACTGAACTTGAGGTGGATATCTATTCTATTGTGGTTGCAGCAGACAAACCTCAATTCTCTCATTGAACATTTTGTGTGCTACTATGTAAGTTTTAATAACAACCTTCTGTAGCCAGAATTTTTTAACATGCAAATAAATATTTTTAAAAATCTACTTATTTTAATTTGTAATTCAATACTTTTGTTTTGTACAACTTGATAAGAATCTGAGAGCAATATTTAATGTTCCTTCAAACATAGAGTCCTATATGAAATTTTGATAAAGTTGCGACCCGCCATTTTATTGGTGTTTTTATTTGCGGCCCCCAGCCTCATGTAAATGACCATTCTCCAAGATCCTTATCAAGTTCTAATAAGGAGTCTATTTAAACAATGTGCGATTTTTAAATTGAAATGCTGTGTATGTTTTTTAATTCGGGACAATATGAATTGCAAATGATACAAAAGTGTAAATTATGATGTGTGACACATAAATCACTTTAATGTGCATTCTGTTGTGTTATTAGCTAATAATTTTCTTGTGAATAATGATCATTATGAGGCAAAATACAATTTGTGATTAATTTAAGGATATGTACCGGAGAAAATTATTTGATAATAGTAAATTTTGACTATTATGATGTGTAAGTAATACTGGTGCATGCCAAATGAGGCTAAACACATTTTATCTTTATTCTAATGGGATGAACTACAGAAAACAAGTTTTACTTACCTTAATAACATAGAGCTACCGGTAAGAGAAACAAATAATATTAAATAAAATAAAAACTGAAATTGTTTTAGCTATATTAATTGAAAAACTTAGTGGAAGAAGCATGTAGGTGACATTTTCAGAATGGGAAGAAAAAAAAGTTTTACCAGAACTATTTTATTACCAATTTAGTAGAAAACAGGATTAATAATGCTTTGCTTAACCTTTTAAATAAAACCTTGTGTAATTTGAAATAAAAAAAAAATCATACCAGCATACTAAAAATTTATGTGATTAGTTGCATTAAGATTTAAAGGAAGGCAAAACCAGTGATTCATTATTTCCCCTAAAATGTCCCTTACCTGGTACTTCCATCAAGCTCTTGAATTGTGTCGGTATAAGCTTGTCAGTTATGAGCATGTTTCGTAGTGTTTCTTTTTTTTATTTTTAATTCACCCTGTGCTAAGAACGGGCATTCAGCTAATAAGAAGTAAAAAAAAGTTAAAGGAGCAATGAATGAAATGTATCACAATTGAAGGAGAATATCTTCATTAAGTTTTAATTTGATAAAAAAAAAAAATTTTTGCACACTGGAGATTTATTTAGTATTGTGTTATGTAAATATAGTCAAAGACCTAGGATATATTTAAAAACATTTAAATTTTCAATAATCTTTTTTTTTAGTTTACCTCATAATTAAATTAAAAGCCAATACTGTAGAAACTATACACAATCCAGTCTACTAAAAGTTTTCTTAGGAAAAAAACTAGCAAGATTTCAGGAAGTAAAAGAATAAAAAATTAACATATCCATGACAAATTACATTCAATAGTTTTTTGTGTTACAAGGAGATAATCTAAACTATTTGTGTTTTGAACATAAAATTTATATTTCAAAATTAATTGTTCCTAAACGCTGTAACTCATCGAGCTCTTAATTGAAATAACTTTTTAATAAGAGTCAATCTGAAGTTCTAATTCTTAAGATTTAATTTAGTTTCATTTTTTTTTTTTTATCAAAATCTATATCCTTTTTGATATTACTTCATGTTTAAAAAGTATGCTCCACATTATAATTTTAAGACAAATAATAAATTTCAGACTTGTAACAAGACTGGATTTTGGTTAAATTATTAGTACCACTCCCAACAATATACATCATGCTAAATGAACAGCAAAATTTTCATATTTCAAAAAAAATAAATATATATATATATAATGGATTGAAAATGTGATTATAGACATTAAACTATAAATTTTTTTTTTTTTTAAAGCAGCTAAAATCTGAACACAACAGTACATTTTAAAACATCTAAACTAAATGAATATTAAAAGGGGAAAAATGAAACACTTGCAATAAAATAAAAACATTTTTAATTGGTCAATGTTAAAACAATGATCTTATGAACAAATACATCAATAGAATAAAAAAACTTTCATTCAGTTTCCATCTTCTGATCATTTTTAGCTCTTGGTCTATAAATGCCAACAATAACAGTATGATCTCTTTCATAAGGTTCCAAAGTTAATGATTCAAGAGGCTTCAACCTCTCAGTACGTAGCTTTTCAATTTCACTAGCAACAACAGCTTCTGGGCTAGCTGTAGAATCAATACAGTTTGCTTTAATGGAAATAATATAATGCCCTTCATCTTTTAAATACTGATGGGCATTCAATGCTAGAATTCTAGCCTGGTCAGGCTGAGCCACATCAGAGAAGATAACATCAACCATTCCAACGAGCATACGGTAGCGCAAGGGAAGACGAGCATCCTCGATGATAGGAACAATATTCGATCTTTTCTGGGCAACACTTAAAAGATCTCGACCAGAACGTTGTGAAAACTCCACGGCGTAAACCAATCCTTCAGGCCCTACTAAATCAGATACGTGAGACACTGTTGTACCAGAGGCAGCTCCTAAATACAAAACCCTGGATCCCCTTTTCATGTGAATGTCTCCAATGCCACCCATAATTGCAGCAGCTAATTTAGAACGAAAAGGATTCCAAGCGCGGTATTCAATCTTTTCATTATTTTCTTCTACAGATATTCTCTTTTCATTGTACACAGTGTCGCCAGGTACAAGATTAAGAGTAAGTAAGGTATCTGTGGCTCCTCTTGAGATGAACACACCGTCGTGCCTATGGGGTTCAACAACAGTCTTCTTGCCACCTCTACCTGGAGTGCCTCCTCTACCTCGTCCACCTCTACCACCACGGAATCCCCCTCGTCCGCCTCTATCACCACCACCTCTACCTCCTCTGAAACCACCTGTTAAAATTAAAAATGTTAGAATACTGTTTCAACAATGACAATCAATAAAATGCAAATATTTAAATTAATGTGCTGTTCTTATAACAACCAGATCCATTTAAAAATATATATATCAGAAGAAATCAGCACTCACTAAAATCTACCAGTTTTGCAAAATAGGTTGTACAAAATTTAATGACAGGATGTCACGTACAAAACAAAATCTGATCAATCAAATTCATATGCAGGTTATACAAAATGTAACAAAAAGGATCTGATAAGGGTAAAGAATTTCCTGCCTACATTTAGATTACATTAGTGTACTTAAAATCTTTTGATTGCATTTAAATACATATGCTGAAAAATAAAGTTTAAATTGATCGAATCATTGCCATTACTGAAGACTTGTTTTAATGTCACCTTCAAGAAGAGTTTTCCATTTAAGACATTTATGATTTAAATCTTATTTGTAAAGGAATTATCTTCATTTTTATAAAATTATTGTAATTATTCTTCATCCATGCAGCTTTAAGGATGCATAGCATTTTATTATATGTCAAAATGAATGCATAGATATCTATTCTTATATCTGGTTAAATATAACTTATTTAAAAAAAATTACTACCTGGAAGAGTGTCTAGCTAATAAAAGTTTGTCTAGCTCAAAAATATATAAATTGCTTCCAAATGAAATGTAGAGTAATGATCAGTGATCAGTTAACATGTCTACATTTCAATTATATTTAAAAAAAAAGTGGAATAAATTCTCTTATTCTTTAATAACTTTTTTACTCCTAAAAATTATAAAGCATTAAATGACCACATTATTTATTCAGAAATCATTCTCTTCTGCTTTGCATTCACAGGCAACAAATTAAAGTTTGTTTAGGCAAAAAACAGATCGAGTATGGATCTTAGTTTTATGCAGGGCCGTCTTAATAGCATGAAGGGTCCCTGGGCTCGTAAATGGTTTGGGCTTCTTTAACATGCCATACTGCTTAAGATTAAGGTATAAAAATTTCACAAACATTAAATATAAAATTAAACATTTTTAAAACATGCAATAATTTGAACACATTTTGAATTCTCTGAAGATTTACTACACATAAAATTAAGCATTTTTAAGATATTTATAATTTTAAAAAATTTAAAATGAGAACCAGCCGTAATCTTCACATTCTAAATAATTTTCAAAAAGACAATAGGTAATCGCAATAACTAAATGAACAAAAATAAAGATATAACCCCCTGGCAAAATAAAAACCTTAAACAAATTTTGCGAACTTTTTTATTCACAAACTCTTTGATTATTTCGTCAGATAGTCATTAACACATTACTTTCAATGCACATCAGACATAGCCAGTTCAAGCATTGCTGTCCCATAGTGCTGCGCAATTGATTTTTTAAAAATCAATTTTAGCTGAGAAAATGACCGTTCTCCGGTACAATTTGTGATAATCATGCACTAAAAAAAATCTTAGTGCTATTTCAATGTTGGGAAATATTGAAGTCTCAAGAAACAATTGTTTCATATAATGCAGGAAGTTCAGAACTATTTTCTTCTGAATTTAAAAAATGTTTAAAATGAATGCATTATCGTAATCTAAATCATTCTTGTACTTATTTACTAGATTTTTTCTATTTATCACCCAGTTCATTGAATTCAATGTCCATTAGATTACTTAAAAAGTGAAAGTTATCCCCGTATATTTTCATACGCTTCTTCACGTTACTACTTATTTTAGCTATTAACGAGTCTAAAGCAGGTAGAAATGCCTCCACTTTAAACTTATTATTTCAACTGAATTTGGTTTCCTTTTCTGGACCATCATGTCTTGTGAGACGTATACTTCGCGTTCTGTCTTGATTAGCTAAATATTCAAAATCGCAATTTGGCATTTTATTTCTGGCTCTTGATTCATAATCATTAAATTTCTCTCTGAGATAAAAAAATATATACTTTTAAGGAAAAAAAAATTAGAAATGTACTCAAATTCATTTCAGGTGATTGTAAAAATATGCTAGTTTTATTCATCCTTTCAAGAATATCACTCCCTAAGATAGTAACCACCAAGTGGATAATGCGAAAACATTATACAATCTTTGGACAAAATCAAAATATTTGACACATTGCACAGGGCTCTCAGCTGCCTTAACTCCTACCAAGTTAAGGCTATGGGAAGTAAGTTTCCCTTATTTTTTTTTTTAAAAAAAAGAACTCACACTTTCAGGAACATATTTATTGGCAACAAGTACAGTAATGTTTCAGCTATTTTTCAACATAGCCACCACCAGAATTGAGACACTTGCCGTATTGTAGGATTAACTTTTGTATCTCTCTGTCGTAGAACCCTGCCATCTGGGAATGGAACCAGTACGTGCCGAAAAACCTAACAGCCCAACACAAAATTCAACGCTTAGGACGCTGTAGGCACGGAAAGTGATGTTCACGGTGTTCTGACGAAGAGCTGAAGACGTCTGTCACACGCTGGTTCCATTCACAGGCAGCAGAGTCATACAACAGAGGGATACAAAAGTTGATCCCACGACAAGTGTCTCAATTCAGGTGATGGATATGTTGAAAAATAGCTGAAACATTGTTGTACTTGTTAACAGTAAATATGTTCATGAAAGTATGAGTTCTTTTTTATTAACTTGCAAACAGATATAAAATGGGTTAAGTTACAAAATTCATTCCCTTTGGGGAAAGAATCCTTTACCAAGAAAGCAATGGTTTGGAGACAGGAAGCTAGCAGAACGAAGTTCTTTTCAATTTTTTACGCTATCATATAAATAGCCTCTTGGACTAGTAAAATTTATGTTCTGTTATGTTATGCTTTGTTCCTTCGATTATCCGCCAAAAGAGTCCCCTAGGAGCGACGACAATGTGCAAGACCCGTATGAAAGGACAGGGACAAACTGAAAAGAAATGCAAGTTGATCACCTAAAAATTTCATGGAAATGTAGAACATTAAACTTCGGGTGCCTTTTTAAGTTGTCATGATTATAAGCTATTCCAACTGATGGTGTTTTCATTGTAATCAATTACTAATACTATTTGTAGAAAGAAAAGCAAAGTATGCACTTTAAAGTGTGTACTGAAGGAATTCTTTCATAATATATATATTTTTAAAAAAAATTATAAGCTTTAAGTTTATTTATCATAAGTTTAAGTAAGAGGGGAAAGAAATGCTCAAAAATTCATGACCGGTTTCAGCTAGATTCAACAGGGGTCTGCCTAGGTTTCTCTGAGAGGTACCTATTTTGTGAAAATTTAGACATAATTTGTGAAAAATTAAATAAAAAAATCAACACAAAAATATGGATTTATCGTTTCTTAAGGGATACAAAAATAAAATTAAGAAAAAGTATTTTGTGAAATTACCGTTTTTTCTAAAATTGAATTTGTGAAGTTACCGCTAAACGGTAGTAAATTCGGCCTGGACAGACCCCCGTTCAAATAGATTATACATAAAAAAAAAAAATAAATCACAATAGCCTAAAAAATAGTTTGCTGTAGAAATGATATCCTTTCTTTCTACTTTTTTTTTTAAACATATTCTACATTATAATAAAATATGACAGAGTAGAAATTCTGCTAAATTCAGTGAGAAACAAAAAAATCATTCAATGCATATTATTTGTCTCCCTTTATTTCTTTCAATTTGGTTGAAATAAAATAGATCCAATATCTTTTAAATATTACGCAAATGAAAACGTTAAATCACTCATTTCACTTCATTGCTCAAAACTTTTATTAGTCCCATCATAAATAGTGTTTTGATAAATTTTTCTTGTAATTATTGCTATTAATTTATACTTTTTTGAGATCCCAATATCTTTTATTGCTCAGCCATTATTATTAATATTCAATGATATAATAATATTAATTAAAAATATTGATAGTATTTAGCATTACAGGTAAAGTTCCAATCTCAAATTCAAGAAATAATTCCCCGACACGCTCGGTTATCGTTAATTCATGCGGTGTTTTAATCGTTACCTTAACAGTGCACCTTAAAATAAACAAACTCGCAAAGTTTCTTCATACAGTTTTTTTTACATGTGAAACCCAATGTACCTGTTTGATTATCTACTTTTAATGTGACAGTCCCCCTGTGACTTTTCTGCAGTTATTGCCAGCTTCGATTTCCGCTGGGGTTTTAAAATTAACACTTAAATAATCAATATTTTTTATACGATATAACCAATATTTTTTATACAATATTTATTACAACAACTGAACCTTGAAAAGAAACACACATCTGTATAACCCCATGCCTGAGGTCTGCTTTGAATGATTTTGTTGATCTTTTTTCCAGTAGTTACTGCTACAGATTCAACCATTCTTAATTATTTTAAAATGTTTAGTAAGCTTTAAGACAAGAGTTGGCGATAACTGTCATTATTTCTTCCTTACATAAAAGGAAAAAGGGTGATTCATAAACAAATGATTGCAAGGAAAGAAATTGCAAGAAATCAAAATTTAAATGTGAGAAGCATGTGAAACCAGATTAACATAAACATTTGAGCAAGAATTTTATCTACAATCGGCCGTAAAATTAATGGATGTGACGTTGAAAAATCTAGTATTAGACGGTACTTTGACAGGAAAGCAAAAAGATTTAGAGCGCATTTTCATCTTTGGACTTCGTGTACTTTACAACTAACTTCAAATAATCTTTCTGCTAATAGGCTTGAAATTTATGACTACGGAAAAGAAAATCATATTCTCAATTTTCAGTATGATCTACAAGCTGTTCCTTGTAACAGTGAACTGTATAAGAAAATGCTAATAAGGAATGGAATTCACCTAGCAGGGTTCCCACTCAATTTTTTAAAAAAATTCAAGGACCTAAAATTAAGTTTTTCAAGGACCTGTTTGGTTATATGCTAAAGTACATGTCCACCAGATTTTACAATTACATAAAAGCAGAAATTGTATATTCTTAAAGCACAATGCTTATTCGACATCAAAAAAACTTATTAAATTTATCAGCCAATACAAATGGTTGATAACTACATTGCTATTTCAAATCACTTTGAAAAATTTCAATTTACAAAAAAAGCCAATTGACTAGTCAACATTTAAAAATTAGCATCAGTGAAATTTTTCATGAAAAATTTAATGAAGGGAATTAGAATTGATGAAACTGAATGAATTAATAATGTATATCACATTAAACAAGCATAGTAAATAATTGATAACGTTTGTGTAACTGCACAGTTATTAAAATATAAATACTTTTACTTTTTTTAAAATATGTTAGATCAAATTTAAGGTTACAGGAAATGTATATAATTCAGGGGTCTGTCTAGATTTTTCTGAGAGGTACCTATTTTGTGAAAAATTAAAAATTATATTTAAAAATCAACACAGCAATATGGTAAAAATATGGATTTATTGTTTCTTAAGGGATACACCTTCTAAAATAAAATTTTAAGAAAAAGTACTTTCCTAAAATTGAATTTGTGAAACTACCGTTTATTCTAAAGTTGAATTTGTGAAGGTACCGCTAAACGGTAGTAAATTCGGCCTGGACAGACCCATGTAATTAAATATCAAAATACATCAGTTTCACATATCTGTTTCAAATTTAATGACAAATTATCTATTTTGTTACTTCAGAAAATCGGTAATGTATTTTGAACATAAAATATATTGCAGAACAATATTTTACAGATAAACTTACCAGATATACTATATAACTTTACAGATTTTACGAAAACTTATCAAGCTATATTTTCTTTAAAATATATCCATAAAATATGAAGCGCGATTTTTAAAAATTTTGTGAAAATGCGTAACTTTCACTAAGTGTAATTTTTAAACCCCATTTATATGAATGCAGATAAACTATATGTAAACCAAAATCATAAGAAAGGTGAAGTAAGTCTTGAAGATTACCTAAATCACATATCACAATTTGTGATTTGTAAATTGAAATGCAGAGTATAGCAAATGATACAAAACACACGAACTAACAAGAGGCAAATCACAATGTGAGATACATAAATCACTTTAACCCGTTTCCGCCCAGCTACATATTTATAGGACAGTTCATTTTCGCCATGGTAAATAAAGCTATTAAAGTTTCGCCTATTCTTTTTCTACCCCCTGAAGCGTAACGGTTTCACCCTACTTACTGAAATCGGTTTGGACCGGATTTAAGCATTTTTCAGCCAGCTGCAGAGACGTAAACATCGCCATTTTCTTGCTAATTTTATTGTAATCGTAAGAAAAGGTTTTAAAGGTAAGTTTAAATATTTTTTCAGAATATATATTTTAGATATTCTATTAACAGATATCTTATAACGTTTTAAAATTATTTTTACTTTTATTAGTTTTAATTACAAGTTTAAACTAGTGCCCTAAAAATAGGACGCTGGACGGACTCGTTAAATTTTTTGATATTTAGGTTATTTCATAGGTGCCCAAGACGTCGCGGAAAAAAGTTTTTAAAACTGCCGAGGAAGCGGCAGAATATCTATTTTCGGAGGAATTAGAGTCAGAAATGATTGCTTTGCCACCTGAAGTAGACGAAGAAGGTTTTGATGACACTGAAACTCTTGACCCATCTGTAAGAGACGTTGCAGGTAGTATTGAAATTTCTGTTCCTTATGAAAACCAAAGATCACAGTGAGAAAGATTTATCAAACAAAAGTAAAAAGCGAAGTTGCTCAGAATCAGGATCAAATACACGTAAGAAAGGTAAAAAAGACTTAATAGCAGATTGGAAAAAAGTTCCGCCAAATTATAATTTTTTTGATGAAAGTAATGTCTCAAAAATAATCTGTGAAAAAGCTGTAAACACTTTAGAGGGTCTATCGCCGGTAGAAGTTTTTGAAGAATTTTTGTCTCCGACATATTTGGAGCATATTTTAACAGAAACAGAAAAATACGCCAAACAATTGAAAAACAAACCAGATTTTTCCTTAACAACTGAAGAATTAAAAACATTTATCGGTTTTTTAATTTTCTCTGGATATCATACACTATCAAGTGAACGTGACTATTGGTCAGATGAAGAAGATTTAATGGTTCCTATAGTAAAAAACTCAATGACTAGAAACAGATACTTAGAAATAAAATCTATGATTCATTTTGCTGATAACAATGAAGCCAAGTCCCAAAAAAGTGACAGAGCTTTTAAAATTAGAAAATTAATTACTGAAATGAACGCAAATTTTCAGAAATGGGGAATTTTTGACAAGCATCTATCTATTGATGAAATGATGATTCGATATTACGGTCATCATTACTTCAAGCAATACATTAAAGGTAAACCCATAAGGTTTGGGTATAAGATGTGGGCATTGTGTGGGAACAATGGCTACTGCTATAATTTTGATTTTTGTGGCAAGGAAGTTGTCGGTGCTGCTTCTACCGTGGTTCTTTCAAAAGAGCCATTGGGAACTAGAATTGTAAAAAAAATGCTTCAGCCAGTTACTGATCCCAATAGTCATATAGTTTATTTTGATAATTTTTTTTAATTCCTATAATTTGTTAGTTGACCTAAGAAAGAGTGGATATCGAGCAACAGGAACAATTAGAAGTGACAGAATACAGCATTGTCCCCTTGAAATTGATTCTACTTTCAAAAAGACTAGCCGTGGTTCATATGATTTCTACTTTGTGAAAAATAAAATTACTGCGGTAAAATGGAATGATAACAAATGCGTTACACTTGTGACAAATTTTGACATTATTGAGCTACTAACAGCTGTTTCAAGGCGTGAAAAAGGAAAAGCTGAAAAAAAATAAAATCGAACAGCCATGTCTCGTAAACAATTATAACAAAAACATGGGTGGTGTAGATTCTCATGATTGGCCTTTAGAGATACATGTAGATAGATAGATACAGAGATACAAGATACAGAGATTTACCATAAAAATTCGTGGAAAAAAATGGTATTGGCCAATTTTTACTCGAATTGTAGACATGGCTGTTGTAAATACCTGCGTTATTTACAACATGGTAAATGCAGAGAAAAAGAGTATCAAAGAAATAAGGAGACATATTGCAATAGCCTATCTAAGAAGAGGCAACACAGGACAAAAACAAATTGGTAGACAAGGTTATACAAATTCATCTCGAGTAAAGGTAATAAATAGACACTGTTAGACGTGATGGAGTTGGCCATATAATTGGTAAAAGAGAAAAACAAAGACGGTGTCAAATGCAAAATTATTCGGGAAAACCTCATTTCATTTTGCATGAAATGTAATGTAACTCAGAATCATGCCTCAAACTGTACAAAATGTTTTCCAAATTACCATAAATAGTGTGAATATGTTTAACTTTAATAAAAAATGTTAAATTTATTTATGTTTCATTTTATTTTGCATTAAATAATAAAGTTAAATTGTTTGGGAACAGAAAAATAATCAAGTAACTAAAAACAAAGGAGAAATACTAAGTGTTCAAAAACTTCCATATCCGCCCAGCGTCCTATTTATAGGACAGTAATTATCTTGGCTCCTAAATTGATGGCGAGGAGTTTACTTGCATATTATATTTAATTTAAGTATTTTAAACATAATTTTAAAAGTTTTCAACAAAATTTCAATTTTAAATTAAGTTGGGTGTTAACGGGTTAATGTGTGATAAGCTAATAGTTTTCATGTGAATAGTGATCATTATGATGCAAATTGCAATTTGAAAGGTGCTTAATATAGAACAGCTATGAGTTATTATTAAATCATTTTGATGAGAATTGCGAGTGGTAATTCTGAAATCTCTCTTCTGTGAATCACAATGCATGATTTGTAAACTACTAGAATGACAATTGTGAGGCATGATTCTGAAATTACTTAAATACGTATCACGTCATATGATTTAGAAATAACTTTTAATGAAATCATGATGTGTGATTAATAAATCACTTCAATGTGGATCATGGTGTGTGATTTATAAAATATCGTAATGCAATCCTGATGAGTAAATTTCAAATCACTTTAAAGTAATATTGGATATGTGATTCATTAATCACTTTAATTTAAATCGCGATTCATAGAATATTTTACATGAATACTGATCTGTAAATCAAGAATCAGTTTAATGTGAATCATGATACTTATTCACAATCAATGAAACCTGTAGAACTAAATTTTATTTATTAGCAACTAAGACTAAATGCAAAAATTTGATAATAAATGATAAAAAATTAATTTATTCTTCATACATAAATTAAAAGAACAAATAGGATAATAATATTAACCTGTCGTAATAAAGAAGTTAATACAAAGAACATATTTCTAAACCGATGAAACACTATATCAATCAAAAACTATGGCTATAAAATCTCAAATTTGCTAGATATTTCAGTCTTCAAAACATCAAAGATGAACAATAATCCGGTGTGAAAAATCTAGGAGAGAAAAATTTTGCATTTTCTTTAACCTCTTTTCAAGCATTAAAAATTGCATCTACCGGAATTTCAATAATTTTTCTTTGAATTTATTATTTTTTTTTACTGTTTTCTGTACGAAAGATTATTATTTTAATTCCTAACAAATCTAGATCTGAAATCTAGAAGGAGCAGGAAAGAAATTAGATCTGAACGTAGATGTTTCCACTGAAGTGAAATACGACACACAAAGAAATACTGTATACCACAGGATTTGGATTACAAAAAAGAGAACTACAATAGAAGAAAGAAATGTCATATAGACCCCTTCTCGTTGAAAAATATTGAAATAGATGTTTCTAAAAACATTTCAGATAGTGAATAAAAAACTTGCTTAGAATCTGTATAGAGTTTGAAGCGCTGTAAGCTTTGGTTTACCTTCAAAAATACGAAATTTGTTGTTGGATTAAAGAAAACCCAGTTGCCTACTAAGTTGTTGTTAAAATTACCAATTTGCAGAATCACAAAGAGAAATTACCTGGACTACTATACGCAAGACGCATTTAAGAAACTAAAAGAAAAATTTATTGAACGATTAAACGGGTGTGGTACTAACACAACTAGATAGTTAAGGCCAAGAACATCTCATAGTATATTTGAGTAAAAAGTTCAATAAATTGTACAACAGAAAAAGGATGGGCCAACAATATTAAAAAATTAAAACACTAATTGGATAGACAAAAGTCTTTTATTCAGACAGATCACCTGTTAGTTCAAAAGCCAGACTTGTGTGCTGAACTTCAGCACCACGACCGTTTCATTTTAAAACTATGCATAAAGCTAGCCCCTGAGAACAAGAATGCAGATGGTCTCTGAGTTCTTAGTTTGAATTTTAAAAAAATTAATTGACAAGAATATACATGCAAATTTTTTTTTTTTTTTTCATTGCTGTTTTGCATATTCCGCGTGATTCTTATGGTTTATTTTAAACAGAAAATACAAACCTTTTGAATATAATTTATGGACTATTTGTATTAGCATTTAAGTCATTACGTGATTAGCTAATGAAAGACAGGTAATAATCACGAACATTTATCTACAACTCACATGGCTTGAATACAGCACTCAGGCGGAAGCGAATATTTTAAACTTCATCAAGAGAAAAGATACAGATAACTAAATTGCATACAGATAATTAATTAGAAATAATTTTACCTCGTCCTGAACCTCCACGAAATCCACCACGATCACCGCCCCGGCCACCACGAAAATTTCCTCTTGGACCACCTCTAAATCCAGCACCTCGTCCACGGCCACCTCTATCACCTCGAGGTGAAAAGCCTGGAGCACCCATAATAATTCAGAAATTGAAGATATTAGTTAAAACTTTAACAATTCATCTACAAGAAATGCGGCACAATAAGCAGCACGTGCACAACTCAGTAAACAAACGACCATACACACCGGAAAAATATTAAAAGATATGGATGCAGTTAAAGTTTAGATAACTCAATGTTGGACTGAAAAAGTTTCCAACCAAGTTTTTAACCTTTAAACTTCTTTTTGAGCTAAACACCAGTTGGGAAAAATAAAACACTTTAACTTCAACAGGGCAATCTATTCCAACCACAGAAAAAGAAAAAAGTGCGATTACTTAAATATGTGAATTAATTAGTACAGACCGATATTTTAGTATTGAAATCAGACAAGAAAAGGTGCTTCTTATATATATCCAGGTAGCAAAAAGATATGAACTAAGGTCTCAGTCCAATATTCGCACCGGTTAAACTGGTGTGCCGCACCAACCGTTCAAACATTAAAACTGGTTACACCAGTACACCGCACCGATCGTTCTTTTATTCAAACTGGTGTCACCAGTTATGCTCGAGTTAGATTGGTCAGTTTGTATGACGTCATTACCCTTATTTGTTTACGAACTTCATTATACTGCTGTTGAGATCGTCAATGTTTACTGTATTTTCGAATTTTATTTATTTACTGTATTTTGTAATAAAAACTTGTTTTAGCATTGAAAATAAGTTTTCTTGTATTAAATTGAAATATAATAATTATTATTGGAAATGTATTTTGTAGATGAATCGTCTTGACGTTGTTAATTGCAATGGATATCATTCATAAAAGTTTTATTTCTGGCATTAGTTTGTGTTTGTTTTCTAGAGTAAGAACTCATTTAAATTTCGATTCGTGTGACGATTAGTTTTACTTGATAGATTCACATCGAAAGAATTTAGACTTGTGATTTCGATCAATAAACATATCGTTTTGTTATGGTAAAAGTTTGATAAATCAAACCACTATCCAAAGCATTATTGTCAAATTTGTAATAGTGATGGAATTTTAAAAATCAGTAGAAGATGTATTTCTTCATATGGAAAAGCTCATGTTAATATATTTTTGTAGTCGTTAAATTTTCACTTCAACATTTTCGTCCAATGTATATTGTTTTCAAAATAAACAGATCCAAACAATATTTGAATGTTAAATACATTTCTTTTGTGTTATAAATTTTTCTTATATCCTTTCTATATTCCATAAAATCATAACAGGTCTGGAACGATGAATATTATCCTAGCTCAATAACAAATTATGGTTTTAGTTTAGTTTAGTCTGTATTATACTTAATATGAGTTTCATTAAAGGGATTTCAAATATAAACCCTATTAAATTAGCATTTGACTGACCTATGTTGTTAAAACTAAGCCTTCAATCTCTTAACTTATAATTTGAATTGTATTTCTTTTTATTATATTAAATCATTGCGGATAACCACAATATAGTAGTGATGACATGGAAATCTGTACCCTCTTCAGCCCACGTGCAAATCAATGTTTTAGATTAATAACAGATGATATTATATAAAAGTTTGGTTTGTGTGGAAGGATCTTAAATAGAACCCCATAGCAAAGGCCGCTGATTGGCCTGTGTTATTACAACAAGGCTTTTAATGCCAAAGGTTTTTAATTTTTATACTTCTTTCATAAATTTTAACTAAAATAAATTCTGAAAATCACAATATAATAAACATTCAAGTATTATATTATGACGTGATAATTTTCAACAATATGAAGATTTTATATCTTATTGATAAATTTTTAATTTAATTTTTGGCTCTGTTTAAAATAAGAAAAAATCGACTTCTATTTACAGTTCTTACTAGTTCATTACTTTTTTGTTTCACGATTTCTATTTCTTAACGATAATTATTTTTTATAACACTAACTTAAAAATTTCTGGAAGACTAATTAATAACTGTTGTTTTATGTACTTTTTTTTTTTTTTTTTTGAAAAAATATACTACTAAATCTAACTTTTGGCAATTTAAAAAAAAAAAAAAAAAAAAACACTGAAGTACCTAAGTAAACTATTGACTAACCTGTATCATCTTAGACTTTCGGGTTAATATTTGAACATTTGATTTGAAATATTTCTGACAAATGTAACTTAATAGTTATGGCTAGAAGGTTTAACTTTATGTGAAACATCCTTGCACACACCATTATTTTAAATAATTACAAATGATAATTAAGTTAAAAATTCTATAAACTTTATCATAAGTTCATCTCTTGTTTTGTTGCAGAATTTTTGTTTCTTAATTTATTTATTTTTTAAATTTAAGTTTTATATATATATTTTCTTCCGCCAATCATATCCTGGACTGTCTTGGTCTTCTCTGGGAAGACATTTACTCTACTCCTCTTTTGGTCTTCGATTTTATTCAGGTCAACAGGTTCATAGATCTGGTCTGACATCGTCAGGCCAGAAGAGGATAAGCAGCAACAACATATGTATTTTACAATAAAATGTTATAGTTGTGTTAAAACTTTTTTTTCTTTCTTAAATACAATAATTGTATTGTTTTGATGGAATACTAAAGCTCCCACTTGTAGCAAAATTATAATAATATCTTTCTCGCTTTTTAACACGAAATCATTTCAGGTAAGTATGTTATCTATTTATAAATATATCTCTTATGTGGCACCATAAACTAGTGTATTTCTCTATATATTGGCAACACTATAGTGCTGCATAGTGTTTCAAAGTAAATTTTAAACAGTGTAAGTGCTTCACAGTAGAATTCAAGAAAAGTGGCTTGACAACTATTTTCTTTCTATTGCTAAAACTATTAATGCTAAAATAGAATTTCAAATAACTGGTAAAATAAAATTTGATTTTGAAAAAAACAATTTCAACAAGTAGCTTATCATACAGAAATGTTAGCTATATAAAAACCTGTAGCAACCACATCGCCACCACATACCAGGCAGTGGATGCTCAGACTTTGAACCGAATGTGTCGTCTTTTTTTCTCCTTCTCATAATTAATCAAATTTGTTTGTCAGTGTGCTATTTGTAAATTAATAAAAATATTTGGCACTAAGCTTTACAGTTAGTTATGCATTAAGTATTTATTTAGTAATTTAGTCATTTTGTAATTTTATAGAAATAAACACCATAAATAAAATATGGTTTTATAATTAGCAATTAAGTTTGGTAAAGTTTGATAATTTTAAGATACCTTAGAAGAGAATGGCCTAAAATGAATTTATCCACTTAAACTCACTTTTCAGTTAAGTATTTTTTATTAATTGTGTGTGTGTAATTTTGAAAACCAGAATTTCCAGTAAATCGTTATCTTGTGAATGGGAAAATTACAAAGTGAAATATATAAATACTATATACTATTTTTGTTTTATTAACCAGAATTAAGAGGAATTTTTTTATCATAAAGTAATGTAATTTTTCAAGAGTTTTTTTCCTCTGTGTTAACTATTTTGTTAAAATTGTGATCAAAGTACTTTCAACTGGGGCAACAGCTAAAAGGTGAAAAAAATTTGGTTAATATATTGTTTAAAACTAATTATGCTGTTAGGATTGGAGGTGGGTTTGAAGTATTAAAATATTTAAATACTGTTGTGCTGTGCATTCGGCTTGATTACCGTTAAAGTTTATATATTGTACCAGATAATTTTGAAAGGTGACTTTGCTTCTCGCCAAAAGTGGCTAGTATAAAAATATCTTACAATATGTTCACTAATAAAAATTACTTAACTTCTTTTTTTTATATAAATGCTTAAATTGCAGCTTTATATAACATATAAATATATAAACAGCAACTTTATATAAATGCTTAAACTAAGAAAAAAAAAATCTTACAACTGGATTTTGATCTTTTTAGTCTTATCTAACACATGGTTATTTTCAATTTCTGTTAGAGGAACTGGGGAAGTTTCACTTTAAAATTTCTTCATTTAAACAAATTTGATTTCGTGAAAAATGTCACTATGAAAATATATTTATTACACAGTTGAAGTAAATTTGCTCATAAACATTGCACCATTTACCATCTCAATTAAAATAGTAGCTGTGTTAATTTTTCTAAATTCTAGCAATCAAATTTTAAACTCATTTTGACTGTTTGTTCATGACATTTAAGCTTACAATGAAAGACATTTCAAAGATGCCATCTCATGTATTTGAAATGCTATCAAATTTACATTTTAAAAGATATTATATTAAGGTAAAGTTGCTCTCTTGAGAAAATTCATTATAAAAGTATGTTTATTATATATTTAAAGTCAATTAATTATGCTATTTACATGAAAAATGAAGCTTAAAGCAAGCTAAATATATATATTTTTTTAAATTTAAAAAATCAAGACTCATTCTGGGCAAGGGGGAAAAGAATAGAAGTATAACTATTTATTTTTCAAAAATATGATACCCGTATATTTCGAAGAGAAACAATAAAAATTGTATTAAGTAGATTCTTATTTTTCTTTTTAATTTTGTTAAATATTTAAATATAAAACTTATTGAGATCGTGGATGCATTTTAAAATAAACATTTAATTAGGAAAATATACAAAAAGTAACAGAAACTAATATATATGATTGGCGATCGAATTGGGCTGCAGGTGGCGTAGAGCAGAACTCTCTACCTATGGCAACACTTCACATGCTTTCCCCATTAGCGTGTGGAAAGTCATAGAGGAAGGAAGTATGTTAGTTTCTCTCTTGATTTTCATATAGATTAAAATCTCTTAAGTTGGAAAACTATATGGAACTGAAAATACATTAAACATCGTTCTAAAGAAAAGTATCACGGAAATTTTAAAAAATAAAATAAAAAAAGGAAAATATCGTAGTACATTCCTATACAACTGAAAAGAGGAGGAGAGGAAAGGAAGAAAGGCTAAATGCATGAAACCGGTCTCTCTCCAGATGGCGTATTCGAGTGTTGCGATTGCCAATAGAAGTTTTACTTTCTATCAGCTAAATTTAAAAGATAAATAAGATAAACTGAAACTAATCATGCAGCAGGCGTATAATATCTTGCTTTATTATATAAAACAGTTTTGAAAGTCTAGAAATATATTTTCTTTAACAAGTAATGCAAAAATAGAATGGCCAAGAAATAAGTATAACAGAACAAAAAATAAATTTGTTATCACCAATATATTTTTCTCAAAGATTCCAAAAGAGGAGAGCGTCTGCTTCTGGTTGCTAATGGCAACCAGAACTAGAACACTAGAACTAACCGCACCGATCGTTCCTAAATCACGGTGGGAACTGAGGTCACGTGACTAGTTCGCTTTAGTGTAACAAATGTCACCAGTGCGAATATTGGAACGCGACCAATATAAAAACTTGGCATGAGGGAGAAATTTTAGGAAATAATTCCGGAATTTTATAGAATTTGTCCTATGTTAAAGAATAATTATGAATCATATATCAGTTGTAATATAATATAACTAACTAACATATGAACAGTTTAATGTGCAGCTCGAAAAAAAAAAATTATTACTCTGAATAATTTTTGATCTAATGATCGTACTCAATTTTAATGGTTTGAATGAATGACCTCAAATATATTACTTAATTAGTGCAGAACGATATTTTAGTATCGAAATCAAACACGAAAACGTACTTTTTCTGAATAAACATACCTAAGAAGGTATGTTTATTTAGAAAAAGTACGGTACAACCGCTGAAAAAATTCGGCAGCTTCAGATTTTTTATTTTTAATTATGGGTGAAAGCCATAATCTAGAATGCAAGGTCAAAATATAGTTTTTCCAGGAGAGCTGTCCAAATATTGAATCAAAGTTGAATAATTTTACCTTTTTGCACATTTTGCCATATCTCAAGAACTTAGGAGATTTCAAAAATTTTGCGCACATTTATTACATTCGTTTACATAAAAATAATTCCATGCAAAAAATAAGCTTTTGTATTTAATAATTATTTTTTATTATTTTATTAAATAATATTTGAATTGTAAGGTATGAAATTCTTTATATAATTGCATAGAAAAATACATAGTTTGTAAGTATATATATATATATATATATATATATATATATATATATATATATATATATATATATATATATTATATATATATATATATCAGTGTGTGTACATTTTATTTTATTACCGTCGTTGAACAGCCGACCCAACTTTTGTGTTTACGACTACTAATGTACAACTAAGTAGCCTTGTAATTTTGAACAGAAGACAAGGGAACCCCAGGAACGAGTATAGGGAGAAATGTGCCTTCGTGGAGGAGTTGACGAAACTGACCCGCATTTCCGTTACATGAAGAGGAAAACCACGAAAAGCTTCCACAGTTAGCCAGACGGCAAGGGGCCTCTAACCCATAATCCATCTACCACTGTGGATATTTCACGTCTACTCTATGGTAATTGCGTACCGGGATGTGGAATTCGTGCAAACCAGCCATCCCTGGAATTCGAACCCGGTTCACCTCATTGGAGGGAGAACAGTATATATATATATATATATATATATATATATATTGTATATATAATTTTTTTCGATTCTGCCGGATTCCCTGCGTGCTAAACACTTGCTTGTCTATGATTAATATTAGGAGCCGCCAAGGATATTTTGATCGATCAGGGTAAGTTTAAATGAAAGAGAAAGAAAGCAGAAAAGTTTATTTTATTTTATTATAACATTGCAGAAAACATGAACAGCAATAAGTAAGGGGAGAATAGAGCATTCTTTAATTTAAACACTTTTAGTAGTAGACAGAGAATTAAAATCTAATTGATAACGACGTCGTGCATTGCCTTATACGTTAGGGAAGTGAAAAAATGAAATCTTAAAATTAAATGCCATCACATCAGGGGATAATTCCAGAGATGTAGGTAAAGGGGAGATTTAGAAGGATCAAACATCAAAATACAAATGGCAATTTTTCATATTTTCTTAAACTTTTCATTTAAAAAAAATAGTTAAAATTTTTTTTCTTCTGCTTCTTATAAAGTCGTGCTCCTTACATAACTTCTTTAGGCAAAAAGGAAAAAAAAAAAGTTCAGAACATTGATATGAGCCTCTTCCTTGTTCAAAAAAAAAAAGTACTTGATCTTGCCCCACAAGGAAAGCTATGGCTAGGAGAGAAAAAAAAAAACTATATATATATATATATATATATATATATATATTGTACTGAGCACAGGAGATGAACAAAACAGTCTTTAAGACTCTTAAAGTTAATTATCAGAAATTTCTAGAAAATACAGATATTTCCAGCACGAATAACCAGTTAGTACACTTTGAAACTTCAGACGGTTCACAAGAGATTCGCATATCAGAACACCATAGCAGTCACAAACAGACTCTCTTATGTTACACATGTTATCTTACTCTACTCTCTGCGAGCACAATCAACGTCGAAACACTGGAACTTTCGATATGATTCTAGTTCTGAATCTGTTGCCAGATTACATAAATATATATAAGTACTAATCATTTTTCTTACTAACACATACATCAATAAACGGGACTTATTTTATGGGGAGAGGGGCAGTACTCAGTGTTAAGATACTATTAGCGTAAAAAAAGACATTTATTTAGCTATTGGGAAGTTTTTCACCATTTTTAACTAAAACAAGATGCTAACAATTCCATCACTTTAGACGATTTCAGAACTAGAAAAAAAAAAACTGCAGAAAATTCTTCATGCGATGATAAAAGTCCTTCACTTACTTTAAACTAGAACGGGTAGTTCACATTTCTCAACAAAAAGTATGTCTTTCTTTTCCCCCCGTAGCGGGTTTACTACAGTTCTTCTCCAAAAAAACTCGGCTTGTTTTAGTCAAATCCAAATCAGTTCCAGAAATATCGTCTGCTTCTTTTCTTTATGTTGTTCTACTGCTTTTTATTATTGCTTAAGTTAGCCTTTGTTTTTATTCACTATTTGACCAAAGAGTCTGAAACGAATGATAATCTTTCTATCGATGCCTGCACAATAATAGAATTTAATTTATATTTGTAGTTTTTCTTCGTCTATTATTAAAATAGAAAAATTACAGGCAAGTGATAAAAATACCACCAAGACATTTCTGCTTCAAGCAAGAGAAATACGTAAATGGGTGTCAAATTTGTCTGCTTTAAAAAAAGCGAGGGAAAAAAAATAATGTTTACTATCTTTACTGCATTTAGTAAAGCAGCAAATCATTCTAAACTCTTTTGTGCTATTAGTTTTAAAATAACAAAATGTTAAATTTAAACCGCATTGGCTCAATGGTTAAAGGCATTGAATTGTCATTCTCAAGGTCTTGGGTCAGATCCTCTGGTGGCTTGAAACATAACCACCGTAAATATTAGTCCTATCTCTTCGAAATTCTATTTTTCCAGAGCTATCATTTTGTCTCCAAAATGATCTCCCAGTCGCCAGATCGAGTTTTTCATAAGAAATGCATTAAGCTTTATTTTTTCTCTAAGTTTCAGTAGAATTACGTGATTTTCTTGCAAAATTTCTAATTAAACTGTTTATTTAGGGTCCGCCGGAAATATTTAGCCTACTGACAAAAGAATGCTTATAAAATTATACACATATTTACAAATCCGTAACTTTGTCCTCCTCTCATGAACTGCACGTCCCGGGAAGTACAATCCTCAAATAAGAGACAAAAATAACATTACATAAATCATATTATAATAAATAACATCAATTAACACACAACACTACAAAGATAAAATTTTTAAGCACCCATATATAAGTATGAAATAATTTTAAAATATTTACAATTGAAAATACCATGGTCTAGTGAGTTTACACCATTTACTTGCTCCATAATAAGGGGTTTGCCTATCATAATGTATTACCTTTGGTTTGGAAGATGGTGATTTCTGGATTTGAACCACAACGTCACCAACTTAAGGACCGTTCCAGTTAGATTGTCACGTCCCGTAGGTCGAAAAGAGTTCCAAAGCCAGACTTTGTCACTTTCCTAGCCTTCTTTGAACTCATGTCCCGTTGCTCTAGTATCATACCTCGTCTTCATCCTCTTGCCATATTGACCCGTTCACGAGCAAAGTTGTGAACATTTTCCAAACGTGCCTGGAGGTATTCTTCTGAACATGAAGGTTCATCAGTTGGACAACTGAACAGAAGATTACCAGGGAGATGAATTTCATGATTAAACTGTAACTGATGTGTATCCAGTAGTCTCGTGGATAGCACTGTAGTATGCGAGTAGGAACAGCGATAGCTTCAAGTCCCAATCTGATCCATTATTTGACACAAGAAGTGAGAGGTTATTCAAGATGGTTCGGTTAAACCTCTCTATCATGCCGTCGGATTAAGGATTTCAGGGCGTTGTCTGAGTCTAGTTTATTTCAAGCATTTGTCATAATCCTTTGAAAACAGTAGAGGTAAATTTTTTTCCTTGGTCAGAATGAATTTTAAAGGGTGTACCAAATCTGGATACCCATTGCTGTACCAACATGTTCGCTATTGTAGTAGCTTCTTGATCGGGTATGGGATATGCTTCGGGCCATTTTGTAAAATAATCCATGACAACTAAGATGTATTTGTTGCCACTTGAAAATCGACGTAAAGTTTCTAAGATGTCTACTGCGATACGCTCTAATAGTGCTCCTACATTATAGCGATGGAATCTCCCGCAGCTACGTTTCTTTGGTCCCTTCCGAGCCGCACAGACATCACAGGATAGACACCACTCCTCCACTTCGTCTGCTGACTTGTTCCAGTAGAAGCACTCACAAATCTTCATTAGAGTCTTCATTACTCTAAAGTGGCCTTCGGTTGAATTAGAAAGCAGTTTTTTCAAGACATCTGGAATTCTTGACTTTGGAAAGGCAAGCTGCCATTTCAAGCTCCTTCCGTCATCAAGTTCCCATTTTCTGTATAACATGCCATTTCTAATATAGAGTGAGTTCCATAAAGCCCAACTGCTTAGTAATAGGTTTGTACAAGGAAATGTCCTGCCAACTTGGTCTTATATCCGAAAATTTCTACATTTCAAGGATATATCAGGTTTCTGAATTTAGACTTGTCTTTTCCCTTCATTACTCTATGGGTCTGGTTTCGATGCCGTTGAAACTGTAACTTAACGTAACACAGAATTAGTTGGCTGATATTTCTTCTCTATTCTGGAGCAATATCGGCAGCTTTCATAGCAGGACCTTCTCGATAATACGTCGGCATTTCCATGCGAACTACCCTTACGATGACGAATCTCGAAGCCGTACTCCTGGAGTAGTTAAATACATCCGACTCCCTGACATTCCGGTTTCTTCGTCTTAAACACTGCGATGTTTGCGGATCTTGGATGTAATTTGTATTTCTTGAAGTCTAGCTCGAAATTATTTTCTGTTAAAAAGCCCAGTCCGAGGATTAATTCTTCATTGATACTAGCCCCGTATGCCATATGATAAAAACTGACAAATATGATCTTAAGGTGAACTTTTCCGTGAGTGTTGATTTTGCCACTAGTAACAGTCTTGAAGTTAAACGTGGGGTCAAGTCGAGATTAATTTTTCGCTTAGTTTTTGTGCCAAATTTGTTCTGATGATGGTGACGTTGGCACTACTATCAATTCATATACGACATGAAACTCGAGAATATATATTAGAGAACGAGAATATATTTTCATTACTTAAATATATTAATTAGTGAGACAATATGAAGTCATTAAAAAAATTCCCATCTTCCTTGAAATTCCATGCAAAAACAAATGGTCACCTTTGAAATCTCTATATTACCTAAATCTTTTAAATGTGTTGTTTTTTGGTTTTGATATTTAATCTATTGTGAATGAAAGCACAGTTAATATTACAAAAAATTAAGAACAATAGATTATAAAATATTAAAAACTGCGTTTTCCAAGTAGACTTAAAAGAAGAATGGTATACTTTTGTCAGACTGACCCAAAACCTATCTGACCTAAATAAATTTAGGTTGCATCACTTTTGCGAGTCGGAGGAAAGGATTTTCGGTGACTATAGAAGTTTATTGTGTAAATGATACGCCCTACGTTTTTCGCTTAAGATCCGACTCAAATATTTTGTTATTCTATTTAAATTCAGTTTTTAAAATTTTAATTTTATTTATTATTTTCTTCTTTTTAATTTTGTGTCTGTTAGTATGCAATTATCGCAACGTGAGAGAAATTTCTATTGACAATAAATTCAGTTTGGCTTTATGAACTCATCTTATATAATGGTCAAGATCAAGAAATGATAAAAGTTTGTATTGCCATCAAGTGCAGTACTCCAGTAAGAGTTCTCTAAAGAAGGGGTTGCAGTCTTTATATCCTCACGGTCACCAAGAGGAAAATATTTAATCTCGTTTTGACTACTATCTCATTTTTTTTTTCTTTTGGAGGAGGAGGAGACAAAATTAACTCTCCAAGACAAAATTAACGTGTTTTAGTGATGTTTAAACATTGTACTAATTAAATAGTGCATGGAGCCCCTCCGCGCGGAAGAATTGAAACTTCGTAATGTGGAAATGAAAATAGGAAGGGGTAGAAATTGATTTTTAGTGAAATCATATTGTTTCTTTAAAACAAACTTTATTAACGTAGCTTACAACCACCTATCTACATAACAGGGGAATAACATTAAATTAGGGATGCAAAAATATTTATAGCAAAACAATTCGCGATCGCAACACTCGATACGCCATCTAGCGGGAGACTGTAAATATCGTGCATTAGTTCCCACATAACCATTGGCACTGACGGACGCCATTTTCTTAGCATAAAAAAAGAAGCAAAATTTCCCTAAAGAAAAGGTAAAACTTCTTGAAAAAACTAATCAGAACATGCCAAACATTGAAGCAGAACACGCCAAGCATTTGAAGAACAACTTCTCAATATTTTTTACCTTTCTATTACCAACAACATAACATGATTTCATGATCACTTGCTGTTACAGATGTGTGTATTGCGGTAAAATAATTTTTCTGTCTTCAATTCATTACAAGTTAAAATGAAATCAACATTGCTTTCGTCATTCCAATGAATAAATGTGTTTCAATGAATTCCATACAGAACTGTAATAGTTATAGAATATTCTTCTTCATAGAATAGTATATATTTCTGTATCTACATAATTCAGAAAACAACAATAAAGAATAATCCGAATTACTTGAAAAAGTATATTTTGTGCTGATTATAAATAAATTTTTTATCGTTTTCTTGGTAAGTGTTTTTTAGTTTTTAAAGAATTTCAACTAGAATACAGTTATTCTGTTTTTAAGCTACATATTAAAATTCATATCGAGATCTTACAATTATAAAATTTTGATGTGTGGTATGTTACCTAAAAGTAATGAAGGGATAAATTATGTATATATTATTTGAGAATAAAGTTTTCAAACAAAGAACATATCATTTTGGAATTCTCCGGACTTATAAATCAGGTAAGTGTTATGATTTTTATAATAAAAAATTTGCTTGTAAATAATTTTTTTTTCTTACTTGATGATCGTTCTCTACAAAATGATTTTTTTACGTCTGATTAAATACTATAAGAATTTAAAAAAAGAAACAAAACGAAAGTTTTTATTGAAAAATGAGGAAATTTTAAAATAGTTTTTATCCTAAGAATTCTTTATTTTACGTCTTTTAGTTTATAATTTTCTGATAAAATTGTTGTCAAAATACTTTTTTTGAAAAATTAAATGGTATTAAATTATATGTTTATGTATACTTCTTGCATATTCTAAATATTTGAAGTAATATGATTCAGAAAAGTATGGAAGAAAAATTCGGTACTTACGTATTAACCACAGCTACAGATTTGGCAGATTTTTAAGTGCCGCCAATCTACACTTAAAACTTTTGGAAAAAATCTTAAAATGAAACAAAAATCAAAGTAGTCAATCGGATTTAGGTGGAAAATGGGCCGATATAGAGTTTAGCATAGATTCAAAACAAACTTTTCTCTCACCTGATTCTATAGCCATTATGAACTCTAATAAATAAGATTCAAAATGAAATAACATTTCCAAAACGGACTTTTACTAAGATAAAGTTTCATGATATGGACATTGGTACATTTTCGTTATATTTCACTCTATAAAATATTTCGCTCTTAAAAAAATAAAATTGCATCTTGTTTTGTTTCTATCCCAAGTCCCAAAGACGCATTTTCGTAAAACTAAAAATGGCGACAAGAAATGAATAGTTCTTTTTTTGTTTTGTTTTTGTTTCGTAAGCATTCTTTATTTTACGTTAAAATTTAAATGGGCCTTTCATGTTATACCATTAAATTTAGTAAAACTATTTCTCAGGCATTAGGTTTGAACTTTTATAAGAATATACCTATTTTTTTCTCTTTATTTACAAATATTTTTCCGATGTGTTCTGGATGTTCCTTCTCTAAAAAAAAAGGAGATACCATTTTGTTTTCGTTTGCATAAGAAAGAAAACAAGCATTTTTCTTTTTTAAATTTAATCAGCCACAATAAAGATGGAACGTTACAATGCTACATGCTACATTAAAAACGTCTCCAGTGTAACTGAATGACTGTTCATATGGAAATCGCAGGGATTCGGCACATACAACAACGCCCCCTATAGTTCGTTGCGATCGCGAATACTTTTATGACTTTTATTAATTTTATGCTAGTGAGAACCAGAACAATATGGAAATGAATGAGGGAAAACTGGATCCTACCACGTGATTTTCCGGCCAATAAAAATGTAGCGTTAAACGTTTAACGTACCTTGTTGGAAGTCGCATTAGAAGTTTCATTTCAAAAATTATTTAAGATGCCAAGTTTTCAAATGAACGCACTGTACATTTTCAAAGAAAATTCATTTAAAATGATAATCAAGAATGAGAAAGAAAAGTCAAGAGATGATAATGATTCATTTAACTTTGCTCAATAATTACAAGAAAATTTATAATATTCGATGAATCCAGTATGACTTTGACTTTAAAACTTCACAACCATTGGGAAGGCGAGAAATTCGACTACCGCTAGCACCAAAAAAAAAAAAAAAAAAAACTCATCGTTCGTTAACAATTATTTCTCAGACGTAAGCAATTCTTACACTAACAAGCCTTTTGTGACCGCTGCTCTAGAAAATGGGCAATAATTGATATTTTTGATTGCAGGAATCAATTGTCACAAACGCGAAAACGAGTTGATGCAAAGCATACTGCGTTCTTGTAGTTTATTATACTATAAATATCACCATTTTACTTCCATAACTGGTTTTTCGAAAAATTACCATTATTTATGACAAATTAAACTGAATCATTGCTTTTTTTTAAAAAAAATCACGAGGTTTTGCTCCTACTCGCTCCATTCACCAGCCCCATAATTGTTTCTCATGCATCATTATTTATTTTTTCGTTCTTAAGAATCGATATTTTCCACAAAGCAATAAACATTTTGTAAACAAAATATACAATTATTGTAATCTTATGCAAGAACATAAGGTTAATATGTTAATCGTGACGAATATATGATTTCCCGTATTTGAAAAATAATCGTCTGTTCTTGAAAAAAATTAACTTCAGAATATAAATTGTTTGACTCAATAGAAATAAATATATGAGAAGAAATATCACTCATTAACGATACTAATTCGTTACCTAATTATTTAACTTGTTGGCGAGGCTAACTCTTCACGAAATTACTTAACTTCATTCAGATTTGTATTTGACGACAGTTAATCTCTTTAACTCACTCTTTTTGTTACTCTTGACAACAAACCAATCACGAGCTTATAAATTAAAGATCTCGAGAGAGAAAGATAAATTTTCTTTCAATAAACGGATAAATAAATAATAGTCAATAAATAATAGTAAAAAAAAATAGTCAATATTTAAATTGAAAAAAATTCACAAAAAACCACTTGAATTTGCAATAACTTTAGAACAAACTGGAATTTCTTAAAACATTCAAGATAAATTAACAAATGAAAACGACTCTTTTAGCATACCAAATTTAAAATCCGTAAACTTGCAATTGCAGCAAAGTTGCAAAGTCGCAGTTTAATCCCGCATGGTATTTTTTATTAAAATTTTAACAGTTAATTTTTTTTTTTTTAAAAAAATGAATGTTAATTTTTTTTTATTTCCTTCTGCTCTCTGTACATATTGCTACAAGTTTCCGTAATTTTAAGTTTTTAGGTCTAATAGGTTTTGCGTAGCAAAGCAAAATGTAAATTAAAGTCTAACACTCAAAATAAAGACGTCACTTACAATTTATTCAATATCGAGTGGTAATTTATGAGAATCGTAGATAGTAATCTAAAACTTATAGTTAAATTTATTGATCAGATCATAACAAAATTATTACTTAAATAAGAATCATATATTAATCAAATTGCTGTATTAATTACATTCGGTTATATATTTCTCTTCTGTGCCATGATCATTAAACAAAACCTAAAACTCATTGTATGCAATTATTAAGTATCTGTCATCGCTAGTGATCTTATTTTCAAATTCTTTGTCACTCGTTTTGTTTCTTTGTTCATCTTTTGTTCATATTTCGCATGTTCATTTAGTTCATAATAATCGCATCGAGTGAATAATCATGAATATTTTCTAAATTAGAAAAGTATTTTGAATTCTCAACTTACAATATCAATAGCTGGTCTACTTGCATAATAAAATGTATGATGTGCAATGTAAATATTATGTAAAATAAGTATATGATTTCATTAAAATTTTTGTAATAAAAATGTAATTAGAAACATAAAAATAAAGATTTTCTAATTCAAATTAATAAAATTGAATTTGAAAATATATTCAGTATTTTACTCTTAAATTTTGATAATATTTAAGAAAGAATTGTCCTATATATGCAGGGTTTACCCTAATGATCACCATTAATGCAAGGTCTTAGATTTCTCGTCAAAAAATTAAGTCAGGAAAGTATACCGCAAATTAATTCTTAAAAAAAAAACATGCTATTGAAATCTAATGAATGACTATTGAGGAAGGTTGCAATAAAAAAATTCGTTTGATTGCCATAGAGATCAAAGAGGAATTAAATTACGCTTATTGGAATTATCCACAAAGTCCACCAGGTAATCAAACCGGTTTTGATGTTTATAACCCTGCTTCCACACTGCTGTTTTAGGAGTTTATATATATATATATATTTTTTTTTTTGTTGATTAAAACAGTAGCATGCAACCCTTAGCTCTCTTTATTTATATATTTTTGACTACAAGTTAACATAGAATCTAAAAATAAATATTAATGGCAGCCTTTACGGAACACCATGGATGATTCGAAAAACCCAACTGCAGAATTACAATAAAACACCACACAAAGAGCACTAAAATAACAAAATTTCAACTATGCCTGTATTGTAATGCAATTAAAAAGAAACAAACAAGTGCTTTACTATAAATTTCGAGAAACTTGGTTTGACAGCTATCTTCTTTCCTTTGTTAATGCTATCAACGTTAAAATACGGTTTCGGATAATTGATTTTTTTTCCTTTTCTTTTCTTTTTTTATTTTAAAATTTGAAATTTATAGCTTTATACAAAAATATGCCAAGCTTATAAAAATCTCAATTAGATTTTTTTCGTACCTTAATACATCGATTTTTTTTTATTGCCTGCAGCATACGTTAATTCGTTTAAACAATTAAAGCAGATGATTTTAATTGCATCGTTAGATTTATGTGTCTACTTAAATATATTTGCACCTTGAACAAGAAATTAAAAATATATATTCTAATCAATCTACTTTTACTCACAACATTTTTTTTCTTCTTTCGTTTAATTGCAAGGCTGTTTATCTGAAACCTCTTAATGAGTTAAGTTTATCTTAATTCTATTTCTTTTTTTTTTATTTTTAATTTTCGGCTTCGAAAAAATAAAGAAAGGAATTTGCAAATAAATATGTTAAGCAACGCTTGGCGCAGATTTGTTGTGTTTGATTTCCGCATGTTTGGAACAAATTGAGAATAAATGAAAGACCATCGCAAATAGTTTAATTTCCGCTAGCAGTTTTTAGTGAAAATAACATCTGTCTGAAACAGGAGAGAGAGGGGGGGGGGCAGTGTTATATGAACGAAAAACTTTAATTTTGAATACAATCTTTTGCAGCCCTGAAATAACTATCTCCAAAAACCAAACGTTTAGGCAAATAATTTTATTTAAAACTAAATTTAGCGTAACGAATAAAACCATTAAATACATACAGGGTTTTGTGTAAGGACCCCCAAGAATTTTTTTGTAAAAGAATCCATACTGTAAATGGAATAAAAAAATATGTGCATTAAAAAAGGCGGGTTATTATTAAAGTGGCGGAAAAAAAAACGAAACAAACAAAAAAATGCTATCGAAATTTTATGAATTAATGCATAGGAAGGCAGGATCTGCAGGACCGGAGGAGGAACAAAATCTGTTTGGTTGACAAAGGAAACAGAGAGGAAAAAAGATAGAAGTGAAATACTTCAACAAAAATATTCCACAAAAAAAAAAAAAAAAAAAAAAAAAAAATGCATCATATTCTAAGACATAAATAGAATATTATTTCATGATTTGAGATTGATGCTGCAAGAACTAAAAAAAAAAAAAAACTTTGTCGTTGGAACATAATATTTTTGCAATATAAATTTCGTATTGTGTGGAATTTGGCATTGTGTGTAATTTGTTTAAACTAACCCTTAATTTATAATTTTTTGCGCATTTTAAGTAAAATTAAATTGTCTTAAAATAATAGTAAGAATATTAAAATTAGATAAATTAGATTACTCTTGGATCAAGCTACTATGAGTGTTATCATACTACATGAAAGATTATGAACATACCAGTATAAGAATTATAAGTATCATTTTATCAACAACCTTTTTTTCAAAATGGTACACGGAGTTTTTTCATTTTAATGTTTAAGATTTCTCAGTGAAATAGAAGAAGAAGAAATCTACTAATAAATAAATATTCCTATTGACATTAAACTTTGAAATTGGAATTAAAAGATAATGATTCATAGGTTAGCAAATTTATAAAAAAATATGAAATTAAAATTACTACGGACTTTTCAATAAATTACAAAAATTAAAAAAAAAAAAAAAAAAAAAAAAAAAAAAAAAAAAAAACCCAAAACAAAAACTTTTTGTTGTTGTAAATAACAGTTTATATTAAAAAAATATTAAATTATTTTTTTAATGGGTTTTAAATAATTTGTCGTACCATAAAGTGTTGATATGGAAACAAATCTTTTGACAAAACCACTTTGTAGCAACGAATCGGAAATTCTTTATTCCGATGGCAAAAGGTTGATTGGATTGGAACTGAATAAATCTTCAATCCTGACAACTGCCTAAACGGTTTGCTGACGTGGAATTCGGGCTTGAAACAATGATTTAAATTGGAACACGTAATAAAGATTTACAATCACATAACTTCTTTGGAATTTTTACTCTTTTTTTATTTCTTCTAATTTTAGAATTGGCCACGTTGTTTTGGTAATGAATTCGAACACGTCAAAAAAGAGTGAAAATTTAATTGAAAATGGCGCTGTTTCGAATACTCTTGGAATATTCTCAATTTTGTTGTAATCCTCGTAATCAGAACACAGCTTAGCAACGGGCAGTTTATTTCTGAAATTTTTTATTTTTTTATTTCCTGAATTTAACGGTGTCGTTTAATATAAATTACACTTATTTTTTAAGCAAGTGAATCCAGCTCCCTCAAATTTAATCAGGTACAGACAAAATATATTCAATTTTGCCTTAAAACGAAACCGATAGAAAAAGACGACTTCCTAAATTATTTAGGATTTATACGTTTTCAAAAAAGTCGAATTAATGCAGAAAAATTAATTAGTAAGACATATTAATAACAAAGGTATGAAAAACAAAAATCTTAAAATTAACTTGCCAGTTTTAGTTTTATTATTTTATTTAAATATTTAATTTTCAAAGTATTTGTGTAAATTTGTTGCTAAATTATCGAGCAATTAATGAAAATAAGAATTTACCTTCAACTCCATGAAACAAATGTTCATTTAAAGAACATGCAATTTATGACAGCTCCAGTAAAAATCTACGATCAATCGATAATGTATGATCAAATCGATAATGTATGATTAAGCTGTAATGATCAAATAAACTAAAAAAGAACACCAACAAAAAAATTATAAAATGAAATAAAAAATTTATGAATAGAAAATTTCTTGATTATTCTAAATAATAAAATTTTTTATATGAATTCTTATTTTGTACAAGACTTTAAAAAAAAAAAATGATTTGAAAAATATAGTTTCGACACATTTGCATTAAAAAATGTAAACAAGAGTTTTTTTTTTTTTTTTTTTTTTAACTATCTTGCTCGACTTGCTGAAGAATCTGATGACCATTCATGTATCGTCGCTACGGTCTGGTTATAAAATTTTTATCATACATTTTTGATAATGTATTCTATAGATATTGGCGTCATTTTCTATTAACTGGTTACTGCTAGTAATTGATCATTGATGCATGGCTAGAAGCAGGAGGGCCTATTCTCCTCAAGGCTGGTGAGAGCATCCTCCCGAAATGGAAAAATTTGCTCGGCCCCCTATTTCTGCAAATAACAAAAATACATATAAAATTTTTATTTAAACAAATATTTTTAGCTTTATCTGATCTATCTTAAATAGTTACACTGTTCGTAATATTTTGTAAAACATTATTTTCAGAAAATGAATTAAAATTGTGACGAATTAACATCGTTAGTTTCCAATTCTTCGTAAACTGGTACAAAGAAATGCATACTTTTTTCAAAATTGAAGAGTTTTATCCTTAGTATAATCCTTAAAAGGAGATTAGTCAACACTGCGGTCACAGAAAAAAGATATGTTGCTTAAACACTTCTTTAAAAACTCTAACGTCTTTTTCGAATGTAATAAAGAATTTATAATAATTATAAAAATAATTCATACACCAAAAAGGTTTAAAAAAATTTCCGCCACCTAAAAAAATAAAACTAATGTTTTAATTCAACAAATGCACTGGTAATAAATAGGCTTATCTTATGCAAAATTTGAGTTAAAGATATGGTGGATGTGGCTGGAAAAAATAATTCCTACTAAAAACGAAAGTCCAAAAAATATCCCCCTCCCTCCCGAAAAAAAAATTATGAAATCTCAAACAATCTCTAGTTCTCATCGAACTAAATCACAAGTTGTAAACATGGTTTTCTTATTTGTTATTTTTTGTAATAAAAAAAAAAAAATGATGACATAATAAACTGGAAAAACACTCCCCACCAAAAAAAAAAAAAAAAAAAATGAAAATCTTTCCTTTTTTAAATATGGAAAAATTATCCCTTAAATAATCAAAAATGTTACTTAAATATCTAATTTGCATAATGGTGATTTGCCCTGCTTTGTATCCCTGGCTAGTAGGCAGGTAAGTGAAGTGACATCAATTAGGCTTTAGACATTTCTATAGTAAAGCACTCTCTTGATTTGCGTACCCCTGTTGTTCCGTGAGATGATTATCTATCCTACAGATAATGATTCTGCATTATGGATTATTAACCAAGTGTAAACAACAAAAAGTTTGCTAAAACCGGAACGAACCTTAGAAAGCATCCGGTGATTTTATCTGTAAGTGGCGAGGAATGAACAGACTCAATATTCTAGAGATATTTATTACCACGATCAGGATTAGTTTCCCCTTAATACCACCATTCATACAATTTTTCCAACTCTAATTTATTATTTAGATTGAGAGGCATACATTGTACTACAAATATTAGAAGAAAAAAAAATTTCAATAAATAAAATGAAAGAATTGCCATATTTTGAGTGGCTATTTATGATTTTGTTAAATTGTCTTGTTTTCGATCCAACATTTATTCTTAAAGTTGGAAAAGGTAGAAAAATAGACTGTAAGGGAATAATTCTGCAATAAATATATTTTTCAATAACCGGAATTCAACAGCCGATCCGTTTCCGGCAGTGTTGCAATCAATGATCAGTTGCGTACCCTTGTAAATTGAGCGTAACCCAGAAAACTCTTGGCTAACGTATTAGGATGAACGAGTCTTCGTGGAGGATTTTTTGATGGAACTCATTCGCATTTATGTAGCATGGAGAGGAAAACTTCCCATGGTTAGCCCAACGGCAATGTATCTAACCCATGATTCGTCAACCACTGAAGATATTTTACGACAGCACTGTGATCGGTGTAAGCAGAATTCGTATTGACCAGCCATCGCTGGGATTGGGATTCCAACCCAAAATCTTTCAACGATCTGCAACCGGTTCCTGTCAGATCACCGAAATATAATTTTTGAAGATTTTAACGATGGCGTAGGCTCCAGTTTTTGGCGAAAAAATTACTCTGAAACAGTAAACAGGAAGCCAATTTATTCTTTTCGCCACTACCGCTATCTGCGCTTGACCATTCAGAAGGCAGACCCTCTCAATAACTACAACTCACTTAGTTGTAATTCAGTTGTAAAGTAATCCTTAAGTCATTTTGAAGTTTTGACAATGACATACAATAAAAAAAAAAAGTATGAATAACTAGGTGGCTAAGCCCCCTGTTCGCTGCCGCTCACCAGCCCCGATGATTACTTCTCAATAATTGTTGTTTCTTGGAATAAAATAGTTTTTTCTACGAAACCTAAATTATTCACCGAAAATATATGTACTAAAAAGAATACTGTTTGCTTACTCTTGTGTCCATACTTCCTACTTTCAAATATTTCCCTTATCTATTAAGATAACTTTTATGTATACAAATTTTCTAAGTAATCATTTTTTAAAACAACATTTAAAAATAAAATAATATTGTTACAACATATTTGGTAAGTGCAAAATCGTGATTTAATACCTTCGACTACCAAACAGACAGATATATATACATAATAATAAACGCGGCTGTGTGTGTGTCTGTCTGTATTCGCAATATATCGCCCAGGCACGAAACTCGGCACATAATTGTGTTTTGACATAATGAAGAAGTATTTGTTTTTTTCTTTTTCAAAAATTTGGATTAGTTTTTTAGTTATCAGTCATTTTGTAAGAAAATTTATGCTTTTTCGTCTTCAAAGAGCCATATTCAAAAAACTATTAAAAAATGCATATATTTTTCTCCACTCTTTTAAATGTATGCTAATGCGAACCTTACAATTGAAATATTAATTTTCGACAACTTAAACCAATAATATACGAAGGAATTAATAATTTAATTGTAAGGTTCGCATTAGTTTACATTTATCAAAGTAGAGAAAAGTTTAACTTTTGTATTAAAAATGTGGCAACATATTCGATACGTAAATAGAACGCTTCGCTTTAATACATTTGTCGCTGTTCATAATTGTCATAATAAGTTTTGAAAAAATTGATGCCTAATGTTATTGAAGCTATGATTATAACAGGACATTCAACAGGAAATAGTGTGCTTATTCCTCGCATCCCCATCATATCTTCAGACAATCCGTTTCAGTTTAAACGACTTCAGTTTCCTGTTCGACGTAGTTTTGCGATGAGTATAAATAAATCTCAGGGACAATCTTTAAAAGTCGTTGGTCTTGACTTGCAGAGGCCTTGCTTTTCACATGGACAGCTTTATGTTGGCTGCTCAAGAGTTGGTGATGAAAAGAACTTATATTTATTGGCACCAAATGGAAAATGAAAATATTGTTTATAAAAAAGTTTTACTAGAATAGGAAGAATTATATACTATCTGTATGCTGACTGACACAAGTTTTATTTTATTGCTGTTTCTTAAATATGTTATTGACTGCGTTTTAATTTTCAGCTATTAACCAATGATGATTTCGAAAGCAACTTTTGTATGCTTTTACAATTTCTGAGGGCCTTTTTTTTTAAAAAAAAAACAAGTCTCCACCTGGTAGTTATATTATAGGTTAGGTTACCGTAGGCCTTAGGTTATCATAGCAAAGTTACATCTTCAAACATCCTCAAGAGCTATAACACATCTGCAGCAGAACTGGATATGAAGACAAAATTGCATGACAGGAACACTTTAATTGTCCACTAATCTTCAGATTTCCTGCTATGTTTTAAAAAACTTTATTTGTGAAAACCTTTAGCGTGGCGGACGGCTAGCCGCCTTAAGAGGCTAGTATTAAATACAATTATTGTATGAATCACATAGTGAATGGAGCTGATCGCTTAGCTCTAAATCATATAACGAATCTCATTAACTGTAATTAATTATAGTATATTAATGTACTTTGCAGAAAAATGATAGTTGTAGAACAGCTCATAAGATTAGATACCGATTTAAATAACTTTATCCTAAAATGTAGTGTAAAATTACGTTATTAAAAAAAAGACAATTTTCTTAGTTTTAAATTCTTAATTTTGAAAACAATCAAAATCAAAAACATAATAGCAGTACAAGGTTACCTGGAAATTAAACAATAACTTTTGGATTTTTATTAATTTTATGGTGATAACAACAAAGACAACATAGAATTCAATGTGGAAAAACTGGATCCTACCATGTGATTTTCCGGCCAATAAAAATAAGCAATAAAAAACTGTGTTAGACCATTATGTTATTATGTTATATGGAGATATTAAAAATTGCAATTGAATTTTATTGTTGTAATTGAACTTAAATATTAAATGTCAGAGTGTTTGTCGTTCTCATTTCAAAATAGATTTCTCAAATAAAAGACGAATAAAAAAAAAAGATCTAAATTTACTGCCCAACAGGAAGTTTAATATCCTGCTCAATTGTTTATATCCAATGAAGTTAATGAAATTTGACCTAAAGCTTACAAGAATTAAAAGGATCAGTTCACATTTTCTTTCAATTAAATGCCGAAAGGAAATTTAATTAAAAATTAATTTGTAAGTGTCCCGATTGTCTTCTCGAAAATTTAGTGTTTGGTGCCGAAAAAAAAAAAAAAAAAAAGAAGAAACTCGGAATTCTTCCGTGACCTATTTAATACGGGGCTATAATTTCCGAACTGTAAAAACGAATAAGATTTTAATTTCAAGCTTTAAAAATGTACTTCTTAGTTCATTTAAAAAAAAAAAAAACTAATTAAACTATTATTTTGCAATTTACAACACAAGATAATAAGTTATAACATGCGTATTAATAGCGCGTTTCATTTTTCAAAAAATGAAAAGAAATTATTGCATTTTATAAAAGTTTATCTTTTAAGATTATTATATAGTTTGTCTAGAATAAGACTCCTCCAGACATTCGTCTGTGGCGGTGACTATAATAACGAGGTATGACTATTTCAAGTAGGGGTGCGGGGACACTGTTTTGGATTGGTTTCGGCTCGGGTCGGGGAGAGAAAGAGAATCTCTTTCTTCGGTCTATTGTGCTAGTCCTAGAGTTGAAGCTACCCTCCCTAGAATGCACCATTCTTGTTCCCATAGCACCAGGCAGCCTCAGACTTTGTGGCTGGAGGAGTTCTTAGCTTAGACAAACTATACCAAATTATTGAACTGATTTTCGCAAAAATGTAAAAGTTACAGTTTAATAATTTGAGTGCGGCGAAGCGCTGCAATATATGAAGAAGTGAACTTTTGTGGTTTCAGTTGATTAAAGGATTTGCTCACTCCTATCAAAACATTTTAGGAAAGTGCTATCATTTTAATTATTTAAAATCAATAATTTTTTTAGTTATGTAAGAAAAATAATTGATGGCACTTTCAATATAGATATGTGAAATTACAACATATATAGCAGAAGGGTTACTGTCTAGTTTTGAATAATTAGAAATAAATATAACAAAAGAATATATTCAAAATGAAAACATCATTCTACTATGAAAAACATAAGAGGCGTCACCTAAGGGTAGATCGACAAGAAAAGGGCTAGACTAGTATTTGAGACTGCTGAATGTCATGGAGAAAAAGCATCTTATGGACCTGTTATGGATGCTTTATAGTTTATTGCAAAATTTTATCTATTCAAATGGATCACGAAACTTTAAACGCAATTTACTCGAAACTGTGCTTCTCATACTTGATGTATCCTTAACTAGTTCAATTTTCAACAGATTTACTCCAAATTTTGACAGAATATTCGCAATAACTTAGTTTTCGTTGCACATAGGGATATTTTTAATTGGGTTGACTGGGTTTGAATAATCAACGAAAATGTAACCGATTTTATG
Organism: Parasteatoda lunata; assembly: GCA_949128135.1. Lineage (NCBI taxonomy): Eukaryota > Metazoa > Arthropoda > Arachnida > Araneae > Theridiidae > Parasteatoda > Parasteatoda lunata. Next base: position 74,532,894 of record OX421973.1, on the reverse strand, counting down.
TCATTTTTTTATTTTTTTAAAAAAAAAAACACTGCTATTTTCTGAATTTTTTTTTTTAACTATCCTACATGTAAAGATTTGGAAAAAAAACCAAAATGGAAACAAATTGGGAGAATTTTTTTACTTATATGTACAGAACGTTATGGATATGGAAAATAACATTATATTGTATCATCTCTTAATTTTTTTAATTTTTTTTTATTTGTCGTATGATAAAATGAAGATTAAAATATGTACAATAAGAAAAAAAAATCTACTGAGTTAAGTTTATTACTATCTTTGAAAAACTCATTAAAATATCCATCTTTTTTACCTTCTTCTACTGTGTTGTTTCCCCAAAAAGTATTTATATTGTTTTTGGTTTAGATTTATTCATCTTTCTTGCTCTTATAAAAAAAGCGTCTTTTTTTCTTTTTTTCTTTCTTTTTTTCTTTTGAGAAATTCTTTAGTTTCTTATTATATTAAAACGAGTATAATATCACTTCATTGTAAGTTTTTATTATAATAATTAAAAGAATGAGTTGTAAGATTTTTTTAAATAAAAGATAAAAAGACTAAGCGGTTACTAAAACAGTATTGTTAAGTTTGAGAAAAACTGTTTATTAACTGCTTTCAACTAATACGATTAAACAACCGGAATTTAATCACACCAACTAGAACCACCTAATGAAGCTATTTAGTTCTTTGCAACTTCGTACATATCTTGTCTGAGCGGGGTAATCTGTCAATCTCATGACCTGCAGAAATGGAGTTAGAGTCCTACAGTTGACACCACAATATTTCCTCTATTCTCTTCAACACATGAAGAATTTCCTGCGTCAGGCACTCTCCAATGCTCATTACCTTACGAAAATCCGAGCTCCTATGTTTAGTTAAGTAATGAATTTTTTTTTTTACGTTTTTGAAAAATGCTAGTTGTAAATGGTTAAAAAACCGTATAGTATTGCATTCATGGTTTTATAACCATACTTTTTGTAAATGGTTTCAAAACCGTAAAGAAAAAAAAATGTTCTTTACCGTAAACTTTACGGTTAATCGGATGGACAGACAGCTGACAGTTATTTTACCATAATTTTACAATGAAAATTTTAACAGTTTGTTTCCAGATAGGTACCTTATAAGTTTAATGATTTTCATTTAGATGGCAGTACAATGTACTGAAATATAATTTTGAATGTTTTTTTATGAAAAAAAAAAGTCGCATAAAATATGGTGGCAAACAATAGCAATGGGAGGCACCTACAACCGAAAATTGTTCACTTAGGAGGATTCTCTTTATTATGATAGTGTAGATTATTCTTTTTTTTCGTACAAAACTGTACAAAGATTTTTCCCCACAGCACAATTAATCTTTTCTAAGCTCCAACAATATAATTGTTAGTTACTAATCATATTAGTTTTCAAACAGTTTCATCGTCTTTTTAATACTCATACTTTTATCGAGTTAAAAGAACAGCAATGCTAAACGAAATTCTTAATAACAGATATTTAACATTAGAAAATAATATTATGAAATACATAAAAGGAAATTCGGAAATAATATTAATATTGTTCTCAGGAAAAAAGTCTCCTGTCATATCTAATAAATAATTGTCTTGTTTTACTTATCACGATTTTTTGAATGGCATATTCCAAATAAAATCAGTAATACAGTTCTAGGGTATAAAAAGGTGATGAGTATTTGTTTTGTGTTTTCTACATATTTGTGCAAGAGAAAAGTTTTATACTAATATTTGAGAACAATTATTTAGTACTATTATATGAATCTACTTGCTCTGATGCCGAAAAAAAAATAGCAAAAAAGTCCTGTGTTTGTTTTGTGATTTCTACATATTTGTACAATAAAATGTTTTTTGGATAAAAAATATTATACTATTTTTAAGGTTGATTATTTAGTACAATTATTTCAATATACTTGCTTTAGCGAAAAAAAAACGGAGAAAGGCATGCGCATTTTTGTGTTTTGTACATATTTGTACAATGTCAAGCTTTTTTTTACTAAGAAACTTATGCAAAATAAGTTGAGGACAATTATTTTGTACAATTATTTGTATAATGAGCCAAAGAAATCCGTGACTTGTAAAAAAATTTTAAAAATAAAAATCAAAAAAATAAAAGACTATCTTTTCTAATAGGTACTTAATATTTAAAAGTTTGTGATGGTAACATAATCTCTAGAACATTGCAAATAGAATTTCGGAAATTTTTTAAACTTAACAAATAAAAACACTGTCAAGTTTTTAAATGTTTTAAACAATTGGCAAAATATGGCTTACATTGCTCCAAACACTTCAATAAATGATGATTTTACTTATGAAGAAAAAAATATTTCAACAGGTTTTAACGAAATCTTAAACTCGTGAGTTTTCTTTGTGAGCACTTTTACTAAAATACTGAAAAAAGACATCCAAAAAAGCACAACTTTTAGACATTCACTAGAAAACAGTTAGTGGAACACTTAGAGAAAAAGAGGTAAAATAGTTTTTGAACCCGAATTTGTTCGACACATTGGAGAGCAAACGTTCTTCTTCAAATTGCTTTTCATTTTAGTGAATGGGATATGCAGAGAGTAACATTTGATGCGATATTGGATGTGGTATTTTTGAAACATTTCTTCCACACCGCGGCGAAATTCGAGCGATGCTTTTACGAGTAATAAAAAATAATACTTGTCTTCAAACTCTCACAGAAATCCCACAGAAAGAAATGGCATGGAACAGTTTCAACGGATAAATGTACTTTTACTCTCAAATTTGCAGTAAAGAAAAATATATTGAAGACTAAATCTCTTTTGACACTGTAAATGTTGTAGAAAATTCGAATAAAAAAATATCGATTTGAAAGAGAAGAATATTTTAGTTTTCTTTTTCAAACTGACAGTGTGTTTTGTAAATATTAAGTGTAACTATAGTTGTTAGTTTATATGAGCAATTCTACAAATAAACGCTAATTAGACTGCCAAAAAAAAAAAAAACTTTTTTTTGGGAGACACACTATTTCTACATGAATTTTCTTCTTTTTTACACCCAAAAAAGGCAAGAAAAAATCGTGAACATGAAATTTTTTCTTCGTGACATACTTTAAATGTGACATACTCTTTCTGAGATACTCAGATAAATCTGAACCATTTATTCAGATAAAACGATTTTTACATAAATATAATATTATTATAATGTCTCTTTAAAATGTATTTATAGAGATTTCATACTATAAGATTATATTTTAGTATAAAAATTGGCGTTTATTTGTAGAATTGCTCATATGAGCTACAAATAAACGCAAGTTAGGCGGCCAAACAAAAATTAATTTTTGGGGGGGGCGGGCACTCTATTTCTACATGAATTTTCTTCTTTTTTACACCCTAAGAAAAAATATTAAACATGAAATTTTTTCTTTGTGACATACTTTAAATGACAAAATACCAATTTTAAATTTTTCCCGATTTTTTCAATTTACGAACTTTGATTAATTTTTTTTGTTTTTTATATCAAAATATAATCTTATAGTATGAAATCTCTATAAATAGTTTATGCCCTCCCCCAATCGTTTTTGTTGTTGTTTTTTGTTGTTTTTTTTTTTTTTGTTTTTTTGGCCGTCTAATTGGCGTTTATTTGTAGAATTGCTCATATGCCTGTGTCAAATCAGTCAGTTTTAAATACATTTTACGGATGTAATCATTTAAATATCATCAACTAGGGATTTTTTGAAACACTTCTTAGTCAGTAAAGGTATTTCATATTTTCACTACATCCGTTAATAAAAAATACTGATTGACTTTTATTTTTCAAATTTAGCTTTAGCCAATTAATTAAGCATAAGAAAGCAAACTGTATATATTTTTTCAAAAACAGATTTTTTTTGATATTTATTTACTATTTTTAAAATTTTGGTTTAAAGTAACCGCTACATTGTAAAAAATTATAGTGTTGTTAGTTTTGTACTAACTGCATTTCTGCAGTTAATACAAAAAATAATACAAATTGACGCAATAACAATTGTTTGAAAGAATTAATGGAAAAATATTAATACAAATGTGCTTGTCTTTTAAACTAAATGTTTTTGCAATGGAACCAAATTTTGATTCTAATGCGTATTAAAATATGTGTTGTCAGTAAACAAACTAACAACAATGAATAAATAAATAAATAAAATTATAATGAAAAAGTAAATAAAAAATGTGACTATGTCCACTGTAAAATATTTTAGTTAACCTCAACACTAAAAAGGATGGCAACTATAAACCAAATTTTTTTACAGTGTTCTTAGTATTTCGTTGGACCACTTATTTATTTTAATGGAAATTTAATACATTTCACATGTTAGACTATTCTAATCCCTTGCTCAAGAATCTTCTAAAGCACAAAATAAACATGAAAACCAACTTTAAGATATGAAAAACATGAGAAATCAGTTATTTTTATGACTTTGGGATACCAGATCTCAATTGGATACCTGCCAGTGACGTAGTGAGGGGATCTCGATCCCGATTGGTTGTTGAAACGTGGCATTTGTTTACGTTAGTAACTCAATTGCTCAATTGTTATTTGACTCAATTTATGACAATCTTCAAAACTATTCAGCTCTCTTGTTTGATGGCGTCACTGCATAAATTCATTAAGCTACATTTCACAATTAGATCTGACTCACAAAGGCACTACTCAAAGTTGCTTATTTGACTCACTTAATGACAATCTTCAAAACTATTCAGCTCTCTTGTTTGATGGCGTCACTGCATAAATTCATTAAGCTACATTTCACAATTAGATCTGACTCACAAAAGCACTACTCAAAGTTGCTTATTTGACTCACTTTATGACAATCTTCAAAACTATTCAGCTCTCTTGTTTGATGGCGTCACTGCATAAATTCATTAAGCTACATTTCACAATTAGATCTGACTCACAAAGGCACTACTCAAAGTTGCTTATTTGACTCACTTTATGACAATCTTCAAAACTATTCAGTTCTCTTGTTTGATGGCGTCACTGCATAAATTCATTAAGCTACATTTCACAATTAGATCTGACTCACAAAGGCACTACTCAAAGTTGCTTATTTGACTCACTTTATGACAATCTTCAAAACTATTCAGTTCTCTTGTTTGATGGCGTCACTGCATAAATTCATTAAGCTACATTTCACAATTAGATCTGACTCACAAAAGCACTACTCAAAGCTGGTGATTTATTCCAGAGGCATGAAATAAAAACAGGTTTATGAACTCTTCAGAAAGATTTCTGTTTTTGTCAAAAATGTTTATTTTACCAAGAAAAAGTAATTTTACAGCCCATTAATTTTCGCAATCATTCCTGAAACTTTTATAGCAAATCATTTCGTTTACATTTTTTTTATAAAGACTTTAAAATTATATACAATGATTACGGAGCACCCAATGTAGTCATAGCTAATATGTTGATATTTTTCATCATAGTATCAATGATTCCATTAAATTTAATTTTCATAAAAATTCTTTGTAATTTTTGCTTTTACAGTTCAAGAATATTGTCTGTCTTTAGAAATCTTAGAGATGGTGAATTTGGATTGCGATTAATTGAAAAACAAACGAGTCATAGGTATAAATCCAATTTTTTCGGAATACCAAAAAAAGAATGACCATTTAAAAAAAGATTTCCTGATCTCACTTCTTTTAAGATAAATAATTTGTTCATACTCCAGAACTTTTTTTAATAATGTCAATTAGTAGTTTTATTTTCAATAAAAAAGCTCTGAAAACATCTGAAGAATTTTTCATTTGATTTCGAGAAAAAGCAAATGCCGGTCTTAATTAATTTTGAAAGTAATAATTAAAAAAGAAAAAATAGAGAGCTTTCTAAGGAAATGAAAAACTATTCACAGGCATCTAATTCTGAATGAAATGAATATATTTTTTTTTCGGTGCAGCAAATTTACTTTTTAATTATTAAATTAAAGTTTATTAATTAGATAAAATAAGTAGTGAATTGTTAATATGCCTTTAATAATACTTTAAGAAGTTTTGCTATGTTGGGGTAAAAATTTTAATAAAGTGCCCTAAGTGGCTTGGTAATAAATGATATTCAATTTTAAATAATTAAGCATTTGATCGTTTTTGAATTACAGAACAGTAACTAGCTGAAACAAACATACAAACTTTTAAAAAATGAGACTTAATAAATCTTAAACAATTAAAAAATTCGAAGGGTCACTAGCCAACCAGACTGAATTAAATTACGTATAAATTATATTAAATACAATACATGCAGATAGTTTTGTACCTTCAGAAATCTTTCACAAAACTGTATTTTGTTTATTATTGTAATTATTGAAGTAATTATTGATTTATAAATTATCAAACAAATTTAGACTTAACCTTTGATACATTTAAGCTCTATTCATTATAGCTAGAGTATTCAAATTTCGGATGGTATTCTATGTCTAGAGTTGTTAGAAATTTCTCTGAAAAAATGATTAAATAGCAGTTTATTTATTTGTTCTTTTACCATATTCAAACAAAACAGTCAAATAGCCATAAGTAAGATGGTATTCAAACTGGAATTTGAGTTCCAGCGTTGACACCACGATATTCTCTTCGTTGACACCACAATTCCTCAATTCTCCTTAACACAAAAGGAGTCTCCTGTGTTCTGTACTCTCCAATATGTGACCCTGGGCTATTAGAATACGATACTAGCATTCACACATAGATGGCAGCACCATGAAGCTGCTTAACTATCTCCAATGTCCAGTTAAATTTCTTTTGTGACGGTTTTGAAACTATGCTACTTGTAAATGATTGAAAAACCTCATCGTGGTTTTTTTAATTATACCAGTTGTAAACGGTTTCGAAACCGTAAAGGTAAAAAGTGTTCTTTACCGTAAACTGTACGATTAATTGGATGGACAGACTATTTTACCATAACTTTAAAGTGAAAATTCTAACAGTGCAGTATTACAAGTTACAACTGTTGTTAAATGCTGCAGGCAAAATCTAGCATATTAGTATTAAACTAGTTTTAATAATTTTTTCTTTTCATTTATATATATAATTTACTTTTTATTTATATATATTTATATATTTTATTATAAATATGAGCTAAAAAAAATCTAATGGTTTTAAGCCAGCAGTTGGGTATCTTGTGCAAAACCATAAAATTTAATAAGTAAATACGTGGCCTCAAATTTTTTCCCATACAAGAGCAAATTTTTTCGTAAAAATTACGATTAAAATCCGTAACCAGACTGTTTTTTAATTTTTTAATTTTTTTTTTTTTTTTTTTACCGTAACAGAACAAGTTTTTACAACAAAAGTAAGTCGGTTGTCTCACTAGACCTTTACCATAAGGGATTAAGTTTTCTCAGTGAAAATTACTCAGTCAATCTGTTCTTGCACCAGATGTGAATATTTCATGTATGTGAATATTTCATTGCTGGGGTTCGAACCTGGGTCACTTCATTAAAAGGCCAAGCTCTGTCCCCTGAGCCACTGCGGCTTAAGTGTTTTATTATGAAGAAATTGTGATTGAAGGAATTCCGCTTCAACGTTGTATCAATTTCCACGATAAAGTCGAATAGCAGTCTTATTTATACGATGTTCAAAACCGTAAAGTAATTGCTATAAAGTAAGAGCAAGTATAGATAATAATAGTAAAATGGTTGGATAAAAGGTTATATCACGGTTCTAATCCATTTTCAATTAGGGTGAAAAGCGGAGAAGAACCGTTTTATCAACAAAGCGGTTTTAAAATATTAAGCATACGAGAAAATTCTGAAAAAGAAAAAACTTTTTTTTATTTTTTTTTACAGTGTACCCAAGCTCTGCATTTTGCTTTATATGTTTGCTTCATTTTGTTTACATTATAGAAGTATAAAATAAAATAAACTTTTCTTTTTTGTTATCTTTTATTAGCTTCTTAGAGTCCGTTAGAAAATCCGAAATAGCATTTTATACTTAAACCTAAATTGTAAAAACTAAAGAATTCTAACGATCTTTCATTCTTTAATAAATTCGATTACTCATAAAAAGTTGTATCTTTTTATTTGTGTATTTTGATGTATAAAATTTGTCTACACATAAAAAACTTTTTAGGAGATGAAAATAAAGAACCAAAACAACTCTGCATATGAAAGAACATAAATTTTCAACATCACTTTTCTCAAAATGAAAATGTCTGAAGTTGTGCTCAGAATTTGTTTGACTATATTCACTGCAAGAACATAAAGTTCTATGCATATGTTTACTGTAGATAACTAATTTAAAGACATTTCATTTTTCTTAGATTTATACGTATTGTTAAATTTCTCTTTGTTTCTTTCTTTTAAAGTTGTCTGTGTTACAAAGATGATTCGAAACTATAGTGTATTGGAACACCTTTTCTAGGTTTTGAACATTTTTTCAGATAACACTATGGTTCTTTTAAATTTTGCAAGTTGGATTAATTCTTAATGATTTTACACCTGTCATTTGTACGTACATTGCTCAAAAAAATAAAGGAGAATAAAATGAAATGAACGAAAAATTCTGAAAAACTTTTGATCTAATGATTAGATTTTCATGTATGATGACTCAATCTAAATGGTTTAAGGGTATGACCTCAAATATGCTAATTAGTTATTGCAGACAATATTTTCAGTTGTGAAATTAGACGCAGAAATGTACATTTTCTAAGTAAATATACCATTTTTTTAATGGATACGGATTTCTGCTCCCCCAAAATATAGGGGTAGCCGCAGTCTGGGAAATGTGGTTAAAGAAATCGAATTTTAAACATACTATTTCTTTAAAATTTGCATTTTGCTATGTAAAATTACATTCTTTAAAATAATGTAAAAAACTTGTTCACCTTTCAATTCAAAATTGTTTTGAACATTATTAAATAAAATAAGAAAAAGTTATAAACATTTAAAAATATTTTTTTTCTTTCAAGGACTTTTTTTTTTTTTTTTTTTTTTTTTTTTTTGTATGAAAGACTTTTTTAATTGTGTGCTAAATTTTTCAATTCGCTTAAAAAGTTCTCGATATATGGCAAAATATGCAAAAAATTAAATTAACCTTATGGGGTTCATATTTTAGACCCTGGCCAAATTGGGACCAAATTTCCCAGATTAAGGCTACTTCCCATACTTAGGAAGTTAGAAATCCGAATCCATGGAAAAAAGGTATGTTTACTCAGAGAAAGTACGTTTATGAGTCTGATTTAGTCACTTAAAATATCGTCTGCAGTAATTAATTAGCATATTTGAGGTAACCATTAAGATTGAGTCCTAGTTTCGATCATTAGATCAAAAGTTATTCAGGGCGGTCCGATCTTTTTTCTACACACTGTATATTAGATATATTAATGGGTATCATATGAATCGTTATGTTCAATTCTTAATTTGGAATAAAAAGGGTGTTATGTAAGGAACCTCACCCCCCATTCAGAATACTTTTTTAATTCTACAAGACCGTAGATGCTTTTAATCTGTTATATTACCATAGAAAAATTGAATATGATCACTTGCGGTTAAATTTAAATAGTGAGTAAAAAGTTAAATTAATTTGTATTAACAAAATATTTGTTGTGAGAATTGCAGTATAAAATAAATTAATTTGTATTAACAAAATATTTGTTGTGAAAATTGCAGTATATAATAACTTTATATTAAAATTGTGTTTCCGGTTAGATATTTTTAAGTGTGCTTTAATAAAAATGGTCATGCATAATTACTAATACGACACTTTTAATCAAACAAATATATATAATTAATTATTGTTGAAGTTAAATACTAATTTAATGCTTACCTTTCAAAGTTTAAAATGTTATTCATTTTCTAGTTGTAGATAATGTGGAAAAGTCTTTATTTATTATTAGTGTTTTGTAAACCATTAGACGCAAAATCACAATTCAACACATTTTTTAATTATTTTTTTATGCTTAATTAAATATTCTAATCTTGTTTATTTTTCTGTTGGAAATAAATGAATAACGATAATACTAGCCTTTACTTAAAAATTAAATTATTTTGCACAGTTATTAAATATTAGACTAATGTCCGGTTTATAATTTTATTTTCATATTTATTAAATCATAAAATTTGCATTAATTTAACATTTTAGAACTGCGCAAAAATTTAAAATTAAAAAGTAAATAACTATTTATATTTTAAAACATTTCCTGATTAAAATATTTTAAGTAATGTTTTTTAAAAGTAATATTTTTTTAACGCAAACCCTCAAATCAACTTAGACAAACATTGGATTTTTAGAAATTTACATGCTTTCCTAAACTTTTTCATTTCTTCTCATTCTCTCTCAAACATTTTATGTTCAGATATGTAAGAACTTGTCATCATTCGGTCTGTGTGTATTTTGTTTTATGTTTTCTCGTTGGATTGTCTATTAAGTTACAATAACGGATAAGGGGTGTTTTTCGTTATTCGCTTCTTGGCATAAATACAGTTAACGTTGTATCCATAGTGTGTAGCTCTTGATGTTAATGTGATATAGAGTGGCAATTGAGTTTGCAGAGAACGTCGTATGTTTATTTGAATTACTGTCGACACTCGATATAACGATGGTTCGGGCGAAAACGGACGTTATAATGTGAGGTTGATGTATCATGAGTGCACAAAAATACTCATAGCCAGTAATAATCGCTCATGGCTAAGAAAATACTTGACTAATTTTAACAAAGCAACGTTTAATTTTAATACGAATTTGGTAACTGAAAAAAAGTGCTAATACCGCAACTTTTTTTTTCTACATTAATATATTTTATTTCATAGACGTCGTTGAAAAGACCACCCAATTTTTAGTTAATGACTATAATTGTTCAGGAGCCGCGATGGCTCAGGGGATAGAGCGTTCACCTTCCTATGAGGTGAACCGGGTTGAATCCCAGCGATGGCTGGTCGATACGAATCCGCATCCGGCTTGCACTAAAAACAGTGCTGACGAGAAATATCTTCAGTGGTAAACGGATCATGGGGAGTTAGAGTACCTTTGCCATAAAGCTAACCGTGGGAGGTTCTCCTGGTTTTCCTCTCCATGTAACGCAAATGCGGGTAAGTTACATCACGAAATCAAATTTCTCCCAATACTTGATCCAGGAGTTCCCTTGTTTTCTCGATTGGGTTCAAAATTACAAGGCTATGGAGTTGAGCATTAGTAGTCGTAAACTCAAAAATTGGATCAGCTGTTCAACGACTGTTACAAAATAAAAAAATTTAATGCTCAACTCCGGAGCTTTGAGCCCAGTTCAGAAGACAAGAGAGCTCCTAGATCAAGCATTGGGACAAATTAGCCTTCGTGGAGGACTTTTTGATGAAACTAACCCGCATTTGCGTTACGTGGAGAGGAAAACAACTAAACCCTCCCACGGTTAGATTGATGGCAATGGGATTTAAACAAATGATTTGTTTACCACTTAAGGTATTCTATGTCATCACCGTGGTCAGCGCAAACCAAGAGCATCAACCAGCTTTCAATCAAACCATTGTATAAACCAGTCACCGCTGGGTTTCAAACCAAGGTTACCTCATTAATAAGTGAATGCTCTATCCCCTGATCCATCGTGACTCTCTATATTAATATACGTATTAAAATACCCTTTAAAATGAAGTCTCTTTTAAATAAAATGAATGATACTTGATGGGTGGAAAATGCATTAGAAATAATATAAAATTTTCAAAATACTTAAAAAAGTAATTGATAAATTTATTGTATTCTTTCAAAAGAAAGTTACATGGATTATGAATTTTTATAAAATACGATAATCATGTCACTCTTCTTTCATTCCAAAAGTTTTGCATTCCTTGTGAAGTAATATCAAAGAAAATAATGGTTTAAATAGTTTAATTGAAGTTTATTTTTTAAATCAAGTAACAAAATTTCGGTCGTTATATTAGAATGGATGATTCAGTGTGAATGATCTAATAGACATTTAAGCATGACTTTAACCCTGAGCCGCCCACTTTGGGGGCATCCAGGTAATACTGTGGACTGTCGCTACGAAGAAACTCCGATCAGACGGGGGAGCCGTCGGTGCATGGACACACGAGGGTCCATGGCCCCGAGTCACGCACGACAAATGCAACATAACTCGTCGATGGACAGAGGAGGCCGACGGGACGAACCCAAGTCGGTGCGGCGGCGCCGACTCGGCTGCAGACGACTCACTAGGAGTATTGCACCAAGAGACAAACGCCACGCCACGACCCCTCGAGGCATCATCTGACTGGAAAGCTCTCAAAACCAAAACAACTTTTATTTAAAACAGTACAAAATCATTCACTTGAATGAATAGAAATACAATAACAATGGAAATGAAAATACAGAGGACAGAATTTGAGAGATGGGCGCCAACACCGGCTCACAAAAACTCGGGGCAGCACAAATTGGTATCAATAGTGTATTTGTCTTCGGAGTCTGTCCAGTTCTCGCTGGTTTGCCGGACACGTTCTCTTTGTTGTTGGGTGGTTTACGTTAAGTTTTAACCCAAATTTTTGGTTTGCTGTTTTGCAATTAACACAGCAGCTCTTTGCTTTACAATTGCTCATCTGGTGTCCATGTATCCCACAATTCGCGCATAGTTCTTCATTCTGACACACCTGAGCTAAATGTCCAAAGCGGTTGCACTTATAACAACGGAGGGCTCGTAGGTATTCTTTTGCGTTGTGGTTCTTCCATCCTAGTTTTACTCTTGGTTTAGCAATGTCCCTTTTGAAAGATTTGGAGTCCAAACCAATGACCCAATGATTTCCCTTGTTCGTTTTAATAGGGAATAGGACTTTGAATTTTGCTTGTTCGAATTCTTGATTTTGCTCTTTAAGTTTGCAGTCTAGCTCTTCTTTTGAGATTTCGGGCTCTATATCGAACACTATAATTCTAGGCAACTTTTTAGTTGGCACTTCACAGGAATATTTCTCTTTAAGTTCTTCATTCTCAAACTTTTCTGTGATTAGTTTAGCGTTCAACTTGGATTCTAACTGGATCATTAGGCCTCCATCTCTTATTTTCCTCAACTTTTTCACGCCGACTCTGAGCTCCTCTGGTTTAATATGCTCCTTGACGAACCGTTCAGTCTCTTCAGACGAACTTGGTTGTTTAGGCTTCACGAAGACAACGTGATCCCTTCTGACCGTGGGAGTACTTGGCTGTACTGTCTTCCCTGCCTCTGCGAAAGTTTTGCTAACTTTCTTAATCTTCGTATTAATTAGTTCATCCAACGAATCATCAAATGAATCATTGAAATCCTCTGGTGCGGATTCGTCCTCCAAATCGCTATCCATTTTAAGTTTGGCAATTAAGACAGAGTTTGAGCTTAAATAGCTGTTTGGTTTTACAGTCACTTTAGAACAGCCTGGACTAATAGACATTTGAATAACATAGCATCAATGGAACAGCAAACGGGGTTTTATGCATCGGCTTAACGGGAGGTTTACGGGTCGCTGTAATGGGGATCGTACTAAAGAGTATAGATTTTATAACAATAAAAAAATAAATAAATAAAAATTAAAGAAAGATTTCGGGTTATAGGGTCCTTATCATCCTCATACAATCACTAACAGTTCATCACTCATAATCAAACATATGAATAATTTTTTTAATTATAATTTTTAATAAATTTAAATGAACGTTTTTATTATTCATTAAAACCATTATAATTATCGGAAATAGTAATCGATGAAATTTTCTCATAAAATGTTCACGAAATTACTTTTTTTACTACAAGTAAATGAATATGAGTGAAAAATCGTAATTGCGGTATATCTTTACTGTATGTTTAGTTAACTTTTATTTTGGTATGCTGAGATTTTAAATTATTTATTTAATTAATCTAATAATGTAAAGGCAACGAAAAGTACATATTTATAAGCAGAATAGAATATTTGTAAGGCTAAAAGAAAGGACAGAATTAGTAATACCGTGTCATTGGTTCACCAAATATATATATAGAACTAGTGCCATTAGTAATTTTAGTAGAATTAGAATAAAAGATTGTGTTACATCTTATCTTAGCACTCAGAAAAAAAAGTCTGGTCAAACTACCAGAATACGGTAAAATTAAAAGTCTTTCTGGTTCTATGTAAGCACCAAAATGTCAGTAATTTTAACTGAAGTGCTTTGGTAATGATTTTGGTAAAATTAGTTGTATAATATGGTTTTATAAAGAAGTGATAAAATTTATTAAATGGGATGAAATTTGATAATTTCATCATGATAACTTAAAATATGTGGAATAAAAAAATACTTGGTTAAATTTAATTTTCAGTTTTGTATTTTTTACTACATCTGTTGTGATTATAAGAATTTTAATTTTGTAATCTAGAATTTCCGTTAACGTAACCGTTAACGGATCTTTAATTAACGGAAAAATTACCTAGTGATAGGTTTAAATATTGCTGGTTTTACTAACCAGAATTACGATATTTTTTTTTTTATATCAGAAATGTCATTACCGTACAGCAGGTTAATTTTATCAGAATTTTTTTTCTCCGTATGATTTGGGAGCGTGAAGGCATAAAAAATAAATAATTTAAAAATGAAAAAAAATAATTAAATAAAAAATGCAGAAAAAAAGTAGTTCTAAGGGCTTTATTGGGAATTTATAGTGTAGCTAAAAATGAGAAATAATGTATTTTTTGTTTTGTTTTGTTCGCTGAATATAATAATATAATAATGCTTATAAAATATTAACTAATGATACTAATTTTACTAATCATAACTAACTGCAAAATTTAACCAAATCACCTTATTTCATTTTATAACCATTGTTGAACAGCCGACACAATTTTTTGAGATTACGGCTACTCCGTAGCCTTGTAATTTTGAACCCAATTCAGGAGACAAGGAAACTTCTGGATCAAGTATTGGGAGAAATATGCCTTCGTGGTGGAATTTTTTGATGGAACTAACCCGCATTTGAATTACATGGAGAGGAAAATGACGAAAACCACCCATGGTTAGCCTGACGGCAAGTGGACTCTAACCCATGATCCGTCTACCAGTGAGGATATTTTGCATCAGCACTATGGTCTGTGCAAGCCGGATGCGGAATTCGTATCGACCAGCCGTCGCTGAGATTCGAACCAGGTAAACCTCATAGGAAGGCGAACGCTCTATCCCCTGAACTTAAATCAATTCATTAAAAGTTTTTTTAATTCTGAGCTGCGCCTTGTAATATTACTAGTATTATGATATTTGCAATCTTAAGTTCTGTTATCAAAATAGCTCCCTTTATTTTAATCCAATATTTTGATATCCCTGACTTATACGCTCTGTTTCCCTAGAGAGGAATAAAAGGAAAAGTAATCGGTGAAGTTATTGGTAACATTTGATTTCTAGGTCTTGATTGGTTTTGGAAGAAAAAAGATGGTCAATGGGCGGAGGATTATTCTGAAAGAATGCTATGTGAGATTTCTTATCGGATAATTGTTTGTAAGAATTTTTAACACAACAATGTTTTGTGTTAAAAATGTTTGAATTTATTGATAACATTTTTCCAAGTTTTTATGCAATAGAATAGAGTACAGAAATATCGATTAAAGTGAATGTTTAAAAAGTTCGACTTTCGTGCAATTATAAGTTCAACTGTCATTAGTTTAAAAACTAAAAATTGTTATTCAAATAAAATGGATGCCGTTTAGCACTATGGCACACTAAATACAATTATGAATTGAGACAATTCATTAAAAATACAATCTCGCTTGGGAGATGGGTCTACTAAATTCGCTTCTTTTTACTGCTTAAGGGTATGCAGTTTAGATTATCTGAAATAATTTAAAGCTTTAATGCCTATTATCAACCACCATTATTTGTGAAGCCATCGCTATTTTTTTTATCTTCTGAAATCTTGAACACACATTTTTAAGACAGAACAGACGCGAATAGAAAATGAAATTATATTTTATTTATAAACTTATTAAGGCATTTTTAATGTATGAAAAAAAGATTTCTTGCACACTCTTAGGAATAAAACTCATTTTTTCAATGGTTCAGTAATTTTTTTATTTCGTTATTTTTGACTATCAATTCGGGATGAAATAACGTGATTTTTGACAAAATGCGAATTTTTAAACGTATGGCAAAATTGGTTTTCCCCCGTATGTCATCTCAAATGATTCTCAAAAAGTTCGGCAACCTTTCCCCCCATCTGATTTAAAAATCGTTTGCACAGATTGACCAACTGTTAAGAAGATTAGAACGTTCTCTTGTTCATAGCAAATGTCCAATATACGAATCCGAATGATTGAGAACTTATTCAATCATACAATTTTCACTTTATGTTGATTTTTCTAAACAATTTACCTAAAAAACTGTTTTTCAAAACAAAAGAAGCATGAAGCTTTTGGCGTAATTTATATAATCAAACAACTGAAGATAGTAATTTCCTCAATTTGACGAAATGTTCGATCGGAGTAATTCGTACAAAACGGTTTAATCAAAAATTAGTTAAAATTTTGTGAATTTTGTGTATCCATTTAAGTTGTAAATTATACTTTCTGCATTTCAAATATCTGAAGTGTATTAACTAAATGTAGAAATTGTAGAGTTTCAATGGTAATGGCGATAAGTTCTATTTATTTAAGACGGAATTCATATAATCAAACTAGTGTTCCACAATTTGACGAAATGTTCGATCGGATTATTTTGCAAGAAACGGTTTAATCAAAAATTAATAAAAATGTTTTGTTAATTTTGAATATCTATTTCTTACATTGTAAAGGATACTTTCTACATTTCAAATATCAGTAGCACATTAATTGAATGTAAAAATTTATAAATTCAGTTGTCAATTGCATTAAGCTCAAAAATTTAAGGCATAATTTATATATATAAAGAAGGTTAAGATAGTAATTTCCACAATTTGAAGAAATGTTCATTTGCGATAAAATTTTGTAATATCGGATTATCCACTTTTTACGTTGTAAAGAATGCTTTTTGCACTTTAACTAAACTGCCGTATTAACTAAATACCTCAATTTTCTGGTTTTAATTGACAATGATTAAAATTTAAGCATTCTAATTCAATTTATTCACAATTAATCTTTAAAGTTCTATAAAAATTTGTTTTTAATTTTTAGAAACATAAAGTAAATTTCTTATTATAATGCTTTTCCATTTAAAAAATAATATAACTTATTTGAATTTTCAACGAATTTTTTTTTAAAGTAATGATCAAAAAGTTTTAATGACTTTATCAAATAATTGCTGTTGTGATCTGTTTGCTAAAATATTAACGTATTTTCCGAGGTCCAGATCTCATTTTAGCACAAATATGTATATGTGGACATAAAAGGAAATTAATTGAGTATTCTTAAACTAGAATGGAGATTAATTTTCCTCCAGTTCCTCATTAATTTGCAGAAAGTGATGAGGAGAAAATGTTTGAAAAGTGCGTCTCATTGTGTCTTTCCTTGGGAGTTCTTGTCACGATTAATTTTTCTCTGAAATTAATGGTATTAAATTAACTTAAGATTGATTTAAAATAACATAATTATATCAAGACAAAGAATGAAATTTACAAAGTGTTAGTCGTTGCTGAGAGCTAATTTAATGAATAAAAGTATTATGCAAAGATATTAAGAGATTAAAATAGTTGGAATAAAATTATCAAGTTCAGATTTTTAGGTCTGAATTGAATTTTTATGAATTAAAATTGTCATATAGCATTCATGTTTTTTTTGAAAAATTATTTTGAAAAATTAAGCTTTAAAAAGTTTACCGCTTATATTAAGATGAGGTACTGAACTAATATTTTGCCATTTAGTTTAGAAAAAAGAAGATTTCTTTAAATAAAACGCTAAGATTGTATTGTAAAAAAAAAAAAAATATTTTAACCCATTTATGCCTGAAAGCAAAATATATAGCGAAACCTGACAAGTTGACTACCTGTTTAAGTTGACCACTTTTATAGAGGAGCAAATTTATCAGGAAGAAAATTATTCTGATGGAAGAAAGCAAAACCTCTGTAACCCGACCAACTGTCTAGCTTTTAAACCACAATCACTGAAATAAGTCAAATTTGTCTGAGAGAGTTATTAAATGCTATTCTTAACCCTTTATAGTTGACCTGAAAAATTTTTTTAAAGGAAATTTCCTATTCGATTTTCTTTCTGTTTTAGAATTTCATGAAATTGGTAAAACAGTAATTAGAGCTTATCTAAACCCCTTAATAAGTTGGCCATATGGAAAAACTATTAACGTAAGTATTACATAGTTATTCTTATGAAGATTCTATAGAAAAACATGGTACGAAAAATGAATGACTCACCATCTCTCCTCCATATGCGGACTTCTTGTCTAAGATGACCGCTAATTAAGAAAAAGAGAAATTTACAAAAAAAATTAAGAAAATTAATAAGTTTTATTAATTGTGCATAAGCTTCGAGTGCATAGAACCCATATAATAACACAAAAACACACACCAAAAAAAAAAAAAAAACACAAAAAAAAATAAATAAAAAAGAAAAATATTTTTTAAATATTTAAAAAAGACTAAAAAGCCAGGGAAAAAAAAAATATATATATATATGGGTGATTCTCACGAAATATGACAATTCGGACCAAAAAATTTCTTCAAATTTTAAGTCGTCAAAATAATTGAAATTTTTTTTTGTATACTTCTGTAGTTACACTTATTAATATCTTACAGGCAGCAGTGTAGTTTATTGACCTTTGCTCGGGAAAAAAAAAAAATAGAAATTCACCAAATCTTGAATGCCAGGAAAATGACATATTAGCTTAGAAGTTTAAAAAACAGTCATTTTAAGTTAATAGTAGTAACTCAGCTTAAGCCTTTATGTTAGATGGACCATAAATTGCTTAAATTAATTCTTTTTATCCACTGTAGAAAGAATCAAAAAAAAATTTATTGCTGATATGTACAGAATAAAATTGTGGATAATAATCAATCATTAAATAAATAAATAACTTTTATTACATCCAAGCATATTACAATCATACATAAACTTGGTATTGGGTTAATATTTGCTTTCCCTCCTTACAGTATTAGCAGTTAAAAAACATTTCTGGTAACACTTCAATGTCCTGGCATTCCTAAGCCAGGAAAATGACAGCCAGGATAATGACAAATTTGCCATTTTATAGCATATAACTTTACTTTAATTAAATATTTGGGCCTAAGACGTTTATATTCAGTAGAAAACAACAGGATTTCTTAAAATAACTCACTTAAATCTATGTAGTTTATGTTATTAATGGTTTCTAGACACCAGGAAAATGACAACATGAAAACCTACTCACCTTGAAAAAAATTTTTTAAAAAGATTTTGACCCAGAAAATTGGTTCTTTATTCATGCAACAAGACATGTTCATATAGGAGGTTATCTAATCAATCAATTAACATAAGATATTGATTGCTGGCTCTATCTATTTTGGCTATAAATCACTAAATAAAAGTAGCCAGGAAAATGACAGATTTTCTAGAGACAAACAAATTATTGACAGAAAAAATTAATTGAAACGAAATTTTTGTAAATAATACCCTCTGCGTATATTCTAGAAATGCTTACACCGGTTAAGATAAAAAAAAATTTAGATGTTGAAAAATTTATAGGAAGTTTTGAAGCTAGTTATTATTGGAAACATTGTTTGGGACATGCCAGGAAAATGACATTTTGAAGTTCAATTAAATTTTTTAACTATACAAAACAGTCAATGCAAAAGTTATTTTAAAATGCTAACAGCAATGCTATTTATCAATTTTTTTAAGAAAAAAGTTCTTTTAGTATTATAGTATTAGATCTTGGAGCAAGGGACAGTGAATTGTCATATTTCGTGAGAATCACCCATATATATATATATATATATATATATATATATATATATATATATATATATATATATTCATTGAATCTCAATTTTTATTTCTTTTCCTTTATGAAGCTGAAAGATAATTCATATTCTCCATAAAATGATTATATTCTCCGTAGCAGAATATTTTTCTACTTAGTATGGGTCTGTATGGGTAATGACACTGACATTCATTTCTTTATGATGCATGTGTGTTTGTATGGTATCTCCTTTGATCAACAATATATGAGGCTAATCGTCAGCTCTGGAAGTGGATTGAGAAGACAGTAGATGGTAATTGGAATTTACATTTGTTCCACTTGCTTATTTTATGAGGAATGATGATATGTGCTGCTTTGTATGAGAACTATTAAGCTATCTCATATTGGAGGAGTAACACACCCTTCAGAGACATATTTCTTCTCTCCATATGGACAGTGGTGGACATTATCATTAAGTTATATGTGCAGAATATATGAAAATGCTGTATCCATAACTAATCTGTATGGATGTTTCTTTATACAAATGCAATTTAAACATAAGTGAAACAAAGTAAAAAAATAAATGAAGAGATTTATTTTTTATTTGTTTTCAGTAGAATGTGCTAAAAATTGTAGTTAATAGTATATTTGCATAAGAAAATGAAGAAACCGAAAAAAATGATGTCTGACAAAAACAAACAGGGAACAGGCCCTCTATTTCACGTTTTTAGTATTATATAAAATTTAAAACTGAAAAAAAAGGAAATATATTTAATAAAATTAAAAATGAAAAATAATTTAATAAATGGCGAGGTGAAAAAAAAATCAGGACCAGTCAGCTGAAGCTTAGTATTTCTAATAATCAGTTTTTATCTTCTCACTTTTTGCTTGCGGCAATTAAACATGTTTCGATTTTTTAAGATAAGCCTCCTTTGATAGTTATTCGTTAGTTTTCTACAATGGGAATTATTTTTTCTCTAGCTTAAATATTAATAAGCAAACCTAGTTAACATAGCTAACCTAACGGCAGTAATTGTGCAATATCCTGCATATATAATGCATTAATAAATGCATTAATAAAGAAAATCAAGGAATGAATAATATTGAAAATGAGTTACTAATTTTATATATTTATTTGGTCATATTTATTATCAACGCAAAAAAAAATTTTTTTTCCTTTTTTAGTATATTCTAAAAATATTTCTTCTTTTATTCATTATTTTTATTTTTGACAAGGCGTGACTCCACAAATAAATAAAATGCTCCCCAAACACTCTTCAAATATTTTGCAACGTGTCCGTGCACCGTGAAACACTCTTTTATCTATACATACAACCCAATCTCTTGAATTTTAACCAACTTATATAAAAAGCTATCATGTGTGTGAAAAAATAAATGAAATTGGTAAATATATCGATATGATTTCGCAGCACGATCGAGTTCTGCGCCATGCATCGAACGCCAAGAAGTCCTCGCGGATTTCCATTTTTCATCACGGTTTTAGTGCATAAATCTTCTGACATTTTCAACTGGTTTAACCCGGGGATTAACAGGTAGAGTTGATGATTTTTATGTAAATTTTTATGTCGAATACATTATTTTCGGACGGTGGTGCTTAAAAAGAAACGCTATTATAGCTTCAATTTTCGATTTCAAACAATGTTAGAGTAATATATTTTCAAGTAATGTTGATCATCAAAATGAGATGAACGTCCTTCTTTTTTAATCTCTAATCTCTAAGCGAATCACTTAAAAAATTTATGGTAATAAAAATTATATGAAGTTTAAATTTCCATTTCCAAGTTCTACGGAGTTTAGACTCTTTCGAATAAAAAAAGAAAATAGTTCATGCAACTATTTTTGAAAAGAAGTGAGAAAGGCTGACTAAAAAACGTTTAAATAAATGAATGTGACTAAAAAATGTGTCTCTTTCGAATTGAAAAAAAATTCATGCAACTAT
This sequence comes from Parasteatoda lunata, assembly GCA_949128135.1. Lineage (NCBI taxonomy): Eukaryota > Metazoa > Arthropoda > Arachnida > Araneae > Theridiidae > Parasteatoda > Parasteatoda lunata. The sequence continues at coordinate 74,511,178 of OX421973.1, read as the reverse complement.
TTGTAAAAAGAAGAGAGAAATGCTGACTAAAAAACGCTTAAATAAATGAATGTGACTAAAAAATGTGTCTCTTTCGAATTAAAAAAAAATTCATGCAACTATTTGTAAAAATAAGAGAGAAATGCTGACTAAAAAACGCTTAAATAAATGAATGTGACTAAAAAATGTGTCTCTTTCGAATTAAAAATATCATGCAACTATTTGTAAAAAGAAGAGAGAAATGCTGACTAAAGAATGTTTAAAGTTTGATGTTTAAAAGAAAAAGACATTAAAAAAATTAGATATTTGAAAACAAGTTATACTATGTCATAAACGTATTAATGTAAATAAACGTATTCACACACGACAAAACTATTTAATCACTATTTCAGAAATATTTTTAATAGCAAAAAATTATTATGTAAACCTTTTTTAAATGTCTAAAGTTGATTTTGAAAAAAAAAGTTTTTATAAAATTATTTTGAATAATAATATTTAATAATTAATAGTAATACTCGCAATTGCCAATGAAGTAAAACTACTGGTGATTTGTAATTTGTGATCTAAATATTTTCTACGGAATTTGTATGGGATATCTACAGCTGAGATTTGTCCGTAATTTCATATGGCTTTTTTTTAATATATTTTTTTTTATACAGTACGCCCAAAAAGTTTCCCTCTTCGTCCAATTTTAAGGTATACTAAGACCAACTCGTTAAAGCACCCGAAGAAATGAAATTCTATTTTTAAAAAATCAGCAATGCTTGAGTTTTATTTCTCTAATTTTGACAACATCTTTGCAATTTTCGACATACCCGTGCATCATCTTAGTCGATTCTGAGAAGTTTCTAATATCTTTCCCCTGATTTTTTTGTTTTGTTGCAAGATGGCGCAGGAATAAATACACTCTCTTTTCAATTGTGATTCTCAAGGATGGATAAGGATTCATTATAACTTATATCCCTATATCTATTGCATGTCCTTAACATTTGTATGAAGTTATACGTAGTGATAAGTAAATGCTTTTGACGAAATTCATATCCTCAAACAAATGAAGATATTAATTTCTTCAATTTAATGAAATATTCTTTCGGAATATTTTTCAGGAAATGATTAAATCATTATTATAAATTTTGAGTATCCATTTTCTACAGTGTGGTTAAAAGTATTTTAATAAAACATTCGTAACTAAACTAAAATACTAAAAATAGCAACTTTTGTTTTTAAATATATCGTAACAGTATATTTTAGAGAGATCTATTATAGAATCTTTTGTCCTGTCATAAATAGGAATAACGATACATTCTTATGGAAAAAATGCTTCGAAAGTTTAAAGGATGTACTTTTTGCTGTATTCAATGGTGAGGAGAATCACATAAACCTTTCACGCCTAGTCTAATGACAATGGCATGGAACGTATGCTTTTTGCTGTCATTGTGGTCTGTAGCGGCTGGGAGCAGATCCATTATCTGGATTATGTTAATTTCAAGATAAATTTAATTTGGTACATAGTTTCAAAAAATGCATGCACTTAGTTATTGTAGTTCTGATTTTAAATTCATAGTAGAATGATAAAATTTTATAATATATATTTCCCATTTCAAAGAAATTATTAAATATTTCAGTTTTTAGTTTTCGCAATTATTCAAGCTAAACTTAAATTTAAGTTTATTATTTAAAATAAAAATAAAAATTGAATTTACAAGTTATTAAAATTTTTATATTTTTTGATGAAAATTTTAGACATAAATTTTAAATGCAAAAAATTGCTTCTAATGAAATATACTTAGTATTGCTTGAACAATTTTTATTCATAGGAATTGTAATTTTCTTTTTTTAAATGCAAATTGCGAATAAATTATTTGATTATTTCTTCCAAAAACCTATTTGATAAGTATATATATAGCTACAAAGTATTTTCTTATTTATGTTCCTGAAATTTTCTTTATTTCCGTGTTTGCTACTTCGTTACCAAAGCAACGAGATCCAATGTGGTTTCTTTTAAGCACCACCACTCAGCGGGCGCGTAAATTAGACAAACAAATGTTCACGTATGATCCGTTAATTTCGTTTACGGTTCTTCGAGTAACGCTTTCTTAGAAACAAAAACAACTGTGACCAGTTAGTCATAAAATAAAAGTATAATTTTCGCTTAAAATATTATTTATTTCAAGGGAAAAAGAGATTATATTAAAGATTTTTAAATATCATAACGAATGGAATATTCTTTTATGCACGTGTTACGATTTTAGTTATTTTAACGGTTTCTTGTTGAAACGATTTGAACTAAGATCATGGCGTTTTTCTGTAATTTATCATTCATTTGATTGACTATGCATTAAAAACTTGAACAGTTTTAGTTTTTAAAGTCTTACTAATATTTTCATAAAAATAATAGCAAAAATACTTTCTCTACCAATGTCAGATCATTGATTTGTTCTGCTCATGTTAGATTACCAATTTGTTTTATCTATGGCAGTATACCGAATTATTCTATCGTTGTCTCAAAACAACTAAAACATAATTATATAATTATTTTTTAAAGAGACGTTTTTTTTAAAAGCAAATACATTTTAGTTTGACTTCTTAATTTGTATCTTTGTAATTACAGAACTACACAATTTTAAATTGTAACTAGTTTTCTGAATTTCCGAGTTTTATTATTACATCTCTTTAAGCCGTGTTTTTCATTTGCATTTTTATTGTTTATTTTCTAGACTTGTAAGTTTTATTATTACATCACTTTCAGCCTAAACTCGCCTTTTTAATTTTTATGCTTTATAATTACATCACTTTAAAGACTGTGATTACTTACTAGACTGTGACTAGTTTTTTTCATTTGCATTTTTCATTGTTTATCTTCTTGATTTGTATGTTTTATTATTTCTTCTATTTTAGCTGTAACTCGTCTCTTTAATTTATATGCTTTAGTTTTACATCACTTTAAGCTGTCACTCGTCTTCTTGATTTGTATATAAATTTTTCATTTGATCAAATTCAGCGGTAACTTCTTTTCTTATTTTGTGTATTACATTATTGTTCATTTCCTTAATTTGCATATTTTTTTTAGTACAATCCTTTCAGTTGTAACTCATCCTCTTAATTTGTATGTTTTACTCTTACATAACTTTTAACTGACGGGCGTCTTCTTTATTTGTAAATTTTTAACTACATCATTTTAGCTGTAATTCGTTTTTTCTTTTAATTTTCGTGTTTAATAATTGCACTATTTTAAAGCATAACTCGCCTCCCTATTTTATGTTGCATATTTTGTATTTTATATGTTACATATTTTGAGATCCTTTTCAGTTGTACCTTGTCTTCGTAATTTGTATGTTTTATAATTACAATATTTTAAGCTTGTAACTCGCCTTTTTAATTATATGTTGCATATTTTGTTATCACATACCTTTCAGTTACTACTCGACTTTTTAATTAATATGTTTTATTATTACATCAGTTGTAACTCTTCCTTTTGATTAAAATATTTTATTATTGCATCTCTTTAAGCTGTAACTTGTCCGTTCAATGTTTAAGTTTAATTATTACATCACTTTCAGCTGTAACTAGTCTGAAATGCTTTTGTATATGTCACTCACAATTTTACTTGACTTTCACAAAAAGTAAGTTATTTGTTATCAGAAAGGGCATTGCGAGCCCCCCACTCCGATTTTTGAGAATCGGGATTTCACACCTGGATTATTTTCCGCGAAGTCGGAGATTGATGAAGGAGACACATCTTTTTTTACGGCTGCCGACAGGTAAAGTACAAGGTGTTGGCTGCGATCTTCTTCGATTCCTGGAAAATAGGTCCCCCATCATTCGAAATTCATTCTTTAGAAAGTATGCCGAAGCAGCTTTAGAGGGACTGAATAAAAAAAAAAAAAAAAAAAGCAGAAAAGAAAATCGCCTTTTTCTTAGAAATTCGTAGTGGGACGCATTTGAAGTTAAGAGATGCGCCGTGGGTGTCTGGAAAATAAGCTTATTAAGATTTTACATCCGGTCATTTTTTAGTCGTGGTCACCATTGAACTACATATTTCTTTTCTGGGGTTAAGAAACTTTCTCGCGGAAATTCCTAAGATGGTTGTTGAGTATGTTTCCACCTTGAAAAAAAATTCCTTGACCTAATGGTTTTACATAACAATTCATCATTAACCAGTCAATACATTTACCGCTATTTTTTTATTCGTACAATTTTTGCTCTTATAAGGAGGCTCTATTTAAAAAGTATTGTTGTTAAACAATTTTATAAATCATTACTGAAAAAAAAAATGCATTTTTCAATATTGTGATTGGTGTAAATCATATTTTTCGCAATCTTGTAAATCATTGATGACATAAATAATATATTTCCCGAATTTGTAAATTACGACTGGTGTGAATCATATGGTTTGCAATCTTATAAATTATTAATGATCAAAATAATATAAATTAAAATTTTGTAAATTTCTACTACCATTAATATATTTTGCTGATTTCAAATAACATTTGATGACAAATCACATTTGACATATAGCTTAGAAAAATATATTTTTAAAATTTTGTATTTTTGTTAATTCATAAATAATATATTTTATAATTTTGTAAATTACTATGGATATCAATAATATAATTTGAAATCTTGTAAACCATTGTTGATATAAGGAATATATTTTATAATTTCATAAACTATGATTGATGCGACCGAAACAATTTATATTCTTGTAAATCACTATAATAATAATATATTTTAAAGTTTTGTAAACTATGATTGGTGGCAAATACAAAAAATGCAAACTGTTAAACCTTTGTTGACATAAATAATATACGTATTTTGCTATTTTAAAATTACGTATGATGTACATGAGATAAATTACATTCTTGTAAATCATCAGGTTACGAACAGTTGGCCAATGAAAGAAAAAAAAAAATGCATTACTCTTATAATTTTTAAACGGTTGGTTAGATCTTCATATCTCAAAGAAATTTTTTTAAATAAGTTAAATAGTTGACTATAACCGTGGTGGAATATGTTTATTCTGACGCAAAATTGCTCTTTTTCTGAAGAAACGTCTAAATTTTTTACCATTTTTGATTTAGTGCGCAAAACCTGAAACCTAATTTCATAAAAATTCTAAAAATTAGGGGTCTACTAAGGCAAATGAACATTTGGCATAAAATATGAAATGCCGCCGATTTTGGCATTCGTATAAACGACCTTGCATCAATGAACCTTGCATTGAGAGCATCATTGCTAACGTATTGCGAATAGTGCTACTTTTAAGTAATTCATTGCGTACACCTGATAAAATGTACAGTAAAGTGAAAGAGACCCCGAATTTATGAAATAAGTAAAAAAAATGGTTACAAGTTTTCAAATTTATTAATTGAGTAAACTGCGCGGTGAAGTAAATCTGACTAGAGATAATGCAGTAAATAAAACCTGGCAGTAAGATTTTCTTCCCTCAATGAAAACTAAGAGAATAAGTATTTTCGTTGCCTTTTTATTATTTATTTGCGTTTAATAGCTGAAGTGATCTCATCGTCTAATATTTAAGTTTTTTTTTTTTTTTTTTTTTTTTTTTTTTTTTTTTTTTTTCGTATTTACTTCGTAAGAATGAATTTTTTTGCCCATATTGGACTATAACTATGGATTTATATAGACTTCATTATTGCTTTGAATTTCTTTTGTTTTACTTCTGCTTTTGAAAAAAAAAGTGTTTTTTCGATAAAGATAAATATGCAAATTGTTTATTCATATTTTTTAAACTGCATCGGTGACTTGAAAAACAGTCATTATCTAAAGGAAAAAAAATTGGCGTGAATATTTTTAATCTTATATCTCCAATTAATCAAAAAGTTTTTAAAAATGATAGATTATTTTGACTGTGAAGAGTTAGGGCGAGTTAGTAATGTAATTATCTTAGATGAAGGCGCTCTCTCCTGTTTTGATGCTTGTTTCTCAAATGAGATTCATTAGATTTTAATAATGTTTTTGTTTTTATGCATATTAACTTGTGTCTCCTAAAGTTTATAATTCAGACTTCATTTATCATTTTTGAGAAATATTACGAAAATATCATGTGAAATTTCTGAATTTATATTAAAATTATAGGATTTAATCCTTCTTCAACGTTCATGAAGTTGAAAAACAAGGACTGCGTAAACAATGGCATAATTTAATTTTCCAGAAGACTTGCGTCTGAGAAATTTTATTAGCTCAACAACATTATATATAGCTTATGATAGAGTTTCGGAATCAACTATACATAATCTAAAACAACATTTTTTTTCTTTTTTAGAAAATAATTACTGACTCATCAAAATTTAACCAGAAATTATAAATTGATTGCAGATAAAACTAAATAAAATTTAAATAAATTTAAAATGAAATAAATTAAATAAAAAAAAATATTTAGTTTCTGTAGATTCAAGAAATCCTTTATAAGACAATAAATTTTTAACTATTAAATGTCTTTTTCTCAAAATAAAATTTGATACTTTTCAATTACACATTTCAAATTTGATTTTTTTTTAAATCTGAATTTTTGTATGAAAATTACCCATCAGTGGCTACTCATGGTGCGTTTTTAAAGCCAGTTGTAAAAATGCGTAAAAGGAAATGCACCGTATGATTTTATTAATTTTTGAATACGTTGCCGCCATACGTTTTTTTTTTCTGTTTTTGAATAATTGTTATCTTGTACTGATAAATTATTTGACCAAAGTTGCACTCTTAATTCGTATCATTGGCAATATTTTCTAGACTTTTTACAGAAAACGAAGGGTTTTTTTTGTCCGACTCGAAAGTGTTATAGTTATGAGAAAAGTTTTTTTAATCATTTCTTTACAAATTACATTAGATTCAGTAAATATTTTTTAAGCCTAATTATGAGAATGCGTTTTTTTTAAATCTTGATTTTGAGAAGTGCTTAAAATTTTATTTTGAGTTTCTAAATTAAAGTCTGATTTTAGCAAAATAAAATAAAAAATAAAAAATCTCGCATTCTTTCTTTATAATTTATCAATTGATTTCATGAGATTTAAATATTCGTTCTTGGTGGCAACAGCATCAATGATGAGAAGAAAGCTACCATGCCCTAATATTTAAATAGTTAAACTTTTTTATATGTATAATTTATTGCAGAAATTGATTTTATTCTGCAAAGATAGTAGTATTTACCTCCATATTTTGTAAAATTTTTTACAATGCATTACATTTGGTAGAGTTCTTATTAAATATTATTTAAGTAAATAACTTCTATAGTATCTGTGGTATTTAAACAGTGTATAGTTAACCCTGAATAACATGAAATAAAAAGAGTAATTAAATATCTTTGTGCTCTGATGTTACAATTGTTTATATATCATCCTATGCCCAGGTAAGAAAACGGATTTAATTATAGGGTCTTTCCACCGATAAATTAAGTCAGTGTAACACTTTACACACATATCTTAGAACGAATAATTTTTTTCACTCCAGGAATAGTCTAAGAGGCTGTTGCCCCTGATTCTTTGACCACACCCACGACCTAAATTTTGAGTTCGACGAGAAGAATAAGCTTGAAAATGATAAAACTAATCACACATTCAAGGATAATTTCTATTTTAGTAATTTTAATTTATGCCATGCAGTTTTGCGCTCCGTAATATTACTTTACCTTATCTCCAATCATTTTACGATTACGTGCTCTTATCATACTTTTCAGCAATTACTTTATTGTTTTGAACATTGCACAAATAAAACTGCGATTTGACTTTATTGTCAAATTGATACAATATTGAAGCGAAATTCTCACTATCACAATTACAGAAGTATTTATTTTAAAATCAATCACAATACAGAAGTATTTATTTTAAAATCAAAAGTCTATTGAGACAACAGATATATTTTTGGTGTAAAAACTTGTTTTCTTACTGTAAAAAACCAATCTGATTACAGATTTTCTTTGTAATTGTTACGAAAAAACTTATATGGTACAAAACCATTGAGACTACGGATTTACTTCGTAAATTTTACGGTTTAACCAACCCAGCTGCCGATTTAAAACCGTAAATATTAAGCTATTTTTATAGTATATACAAGTGGTATCCAATCAGTGAATTATTCATTATTTAATCAAGACTAAATAAATGCAACATCTTATTTATTGGCCCTACAGCCCAGGGTGGGCCGTAGCTTGAAGCACAATATTTCTCCAGACAGCTCAGTCCCTGACCTTGATCTTCCAGTCGGATATCTTTAAAGTTTTTCAATCATTCAAGACATCATCCATCCATCTCTTCTTTGGTTTGCCTCTTGGCCTATTGTTGCACGCGGACTTCAAATGCAAGATCTTTATCACTCGGTTGTCAGGTGATTTCTCAATGTGACCAAGCCATGAAAGCCTGGTCTGGGCTTTCATGAATTTTAAAATTTTTCTATGCTTGATAAGAGCTTCTAGTTCATCATGAGTTCTTATTCTCCAATAATTATTAATTAGCTGCATTAGGCCATAAATTTAAGGTTATTAGGCCAATAGTATTATTAGGCCAATAGTGTTATATTAGGCCAAAAGTATTTTTCGTTCAAAAATTAGTAAATAAGGAAATATACACATTAACTTAATTTAAAGCATTTTATATAGTGTCTAAGTCTCTTATTTACAAAAAAAAAAAAAAAAAAAAAAAAATCTATTTTTTGTTTAGTTTACTCAGAGATAGGGCATTCAATATAAAATATAAAATATTGGATGCAACACATCGTTATGTAATCAAAATTAAATTTTAAAAGGAAATAAAAGCATTTAGCCTTGAATAAAAGAATAGTTAGAAAAACTCAAGTAGAAAAACACTTGTAAGTCGTTGGTAACTTCACAGTTCATTAGTGTTGATAGTTCTTAAAACTAATATTAGAATGTTGTGAGTTAGCACTACTCATAGTGCCACACTGAAATTTATTGAAAAGATTTAGTTTTAAAGTAAAAAATATTTTATCGGTAAAAACTCTTATTATCTAATATAATTATCAAAATATCTTATATGTTTCATTAAAAAAATACAAAATTTTGTCTAATTTACTCATTTCACAGAAAATAGAAAATAATGAATACAATACATCGTTATGCAATCGAAAATAAATATTCAAATGAAAACAATTCAGACCTGAATAAAATAGCCAGAAAGACGCTTGTTAAACACTGGTTACTTCACAGTTCAATAGTATTGACAGTTCTTAAAACTATAGTTCTATTTTAGAATCTTGTGAGCTCACAGCACCACACTGAAATTTATTAAAAACATTTAGTTATAAAGTCGTTTTTTATTACATATTTAGTAAATTTTTATATAAGTACTAATGTGGGTTTAGTAATACAGCCCACCACTATACTAAATCCTTGTTGATGTTTTTTTAAATTTTATTTGTGCATTCAACATAAAAAAAGCTGAAATTCATTCCCTTAACAAAATATTTATGCACACTCATGGACAAAAAAATTAGCTCACCAAGAAGGAGTCGTCAAAATGAAACGAAATTTTGCATACGGAATGACTACTTTGATATAAGTATATGATTAGAACATCAAAGAAAAACGCTTTTCGCTGCTTTTCTAATCATCTACTTATATCAAAGTAGTCATTACGTATGTAAAATTTCGTTTCATTTTGACGACTTCTTCTTGGTGCGCTAATTTTTTTGTCCATGAGTGTATATAGTATAGTCTTGAAGGCGTAAATGAACATAATGGCAATACCATAAAAATATTCGGAAATAAATATAAAATTTTTATAAATGCTTTGTTAAAATATCTTTGTCGGCTGACGTTCTGACTAAAACATAGTTTTTGCTTAATATTTTTGAAAAATATTTATACTGTAATTATCGATTCTTTAAAATCAAAACAAACCTGATGCAACTTAATCATGCGAATCGGTAAAAGTCAATGGCAAGAATTGTTGCAAACTTTGGCAGATGGAGTTTCAGCAAACGATTTATTTAATTTTCTCTGAGAATAAATACAAGAGAGTAAAAAATATTAATCTCAAAATTTTAGCAATTTACGTTGCTTAAGTTTGCTAAATCTCAGTTATGGAATTATATTTTTATTAGTGTTATTTAAGTTTAAGTAAAATGTAAACAAAGATTTTAAAGTAAGAGCTTTTAAATGTGTAATAATATTCGAGTAAAATGGAGTTAAGAATAAAAAATAAAAAATTTAATCACGCACGAAAGAAAATAACGTGCTTTCTATTTACCATATTCTAATTCTCTAACTGTTTTTCTTTGAATTGGGTAGAAGTTCTCAATATTGCAAGTAAACTAGGCACTAAAAGTTCTCTTTTGGAAACTTGGAAAATTAAAATTTCATTTGAAAAAAAAAATTCCATTATCCTTTCGGGCATTTAATAAAAATAAATCTTTTTTATTTAATTTTCCCTTTATATTTAGATAAGTTTTTAAGTCTTGTTTTATGTGACAGATGCTGAACTTTAGTTAAAAAAATCCTACTAACTAGCTTTCCTGACTCTTTATAAAATAAGTTTTTCAAAAAATTATATTTCCCATATTACGATAAATTTGCGTTTAGTTTTTACTGACACATGGTAAGGGAACGTGTTTTAAGGGAACGTGTTAATTCTGTTAAGTAAGAAAATTTAAACTATCATTTTTGTGATCATGATTTTACTTTAAATAGAACTTTTTGCTGAAAATTACTTTTATCAAAGATAAAATTTGCAAAACTTAACAAAAAGTTACATGACGCAACTAGTAAAAATATTAACCTTTACTGTTTAAATCAAGTTATAATAATCTTGTTTTCAATACAAGCGAAAAGTTTTGGAGTTTTTATTTGTTTTCAAAAGAGTTAAAATACAAGTTTCTTATGCTCATGATGCTTGCATATAAATTAAGTTGTTTAGTTTAAAGAAAAATAGAAATCGTTTAAAAAAAAAGTTTGATAAATATTTGCATTCTAAGAAAGTTGTGATTAGATTTGCATAAGTGTGAAACAACTGTGAGATATAATACGAAAGAAAAATTTATGTATAAAAAACATAAACAGCATAGCTTAAAAAACAAATTAAGTTGAAATTTATAATTAAAAAAGTGTTTACATCAAACTTTAACATACATAGAAATACTCTAAATTTTACGCAGATAAAATAAAGTCGATAACTTAAAAATATTTGAAAGACAAAATAGATAAAAATTTACGAAACAGTCATTTACTAATAAATGTAAAACTATGATAGATCAGAAAGTCACAATTAAGGGTAAAAAAAACAACTGAAAACTATCCATTAATTGAAGAGAAGTACTCCCGCAACAGCCCTATGTGAGCCAGGTGCTGGAAAAAAGAAACTAAGGCTCCTGGAGCTTGTGACAAATGACGTGATCGAGGCATTATGCTCAGCATAACGTACTGGCAGCCTTTACTTCCTCAGATTTGCTGATACCCATCGAACTGAAGCTGAGTGTGTTTTGAACCGCCACCGGGAATAGAACCCCGCTCCTTCACAATGATAACTCAGCGTTTTAACTACTGTAACATCGCTGATATGCATCTTAATTAGTTGACTTATAACAAGAGGAAAAAATTATATTTTATAAATGTATGAAATCTGTATAAATTACTGTATTGCATGATAATGACATTTTTGAAAAAAAAAAAAAAAAAAAAAAACAACAACATAATATTATAAACCAAAAATATGATATTTAAACCATACATGATATTTCTTATATAATATAAAGAAAAACATAATATTAAAAATATATAGTATATATATTATATTTAAATCATTCATTTGAGACTTTTTCCTCTCGTATGGCAACTGTTTACCGGAAATTCAGGTTTTCTATATTATAATTCTTATTACCACACATTTAGTAAGAGATATAAAACTGAATAGCAAATCTAACCAAATAAATGGTTTTTATGCCTTAGTAAGGAATCATAATGATATTACAAACTTTTATCACATACTATAGAAACGATATTTTAATGTTAGTTTTACCAAAATCATTGCCAAAGAAATTCGGTTAAAATTACATAGAACCAGAAACATGGTAAATTTTACCATATTCTGGAAGTTTCAACCAAACATTTTTCTCTGGTGTACGTAAAATATTTCCACATTTTATATTAAATCGGTTCTTTCAACTGTAAAATTTCATTGTATTCTCAAATTTATTGTATTATAGCATTCAATAATAATTAAATTTTGTAATCAATAAAGAATTTTAATGATTGGTTTCTATTATAGTTAAAAAGTATTACAAAATAAAATAATAGCTTCGGGTGCGGGGCAGTATTCTAATAGTTAGGCACGTTTTGCTTATTCAAAAATACATTCGGGGTGAAGAAGGGGAAAATATAATATTATTTCATACTTTTGTTTTAACTTTCTTCTAAAATACAAAATGCAAAGAAATCGTTTCCCACGTCACCCGTTTCCTTTGGAAGTCCACAAAGCAAAATCTTTTGTGTGCTGATTTATTTGCTTTCTTCGTAGACTGTTTCAATATATTCTCAATCGAAAAGTGTAAAAATAAATTGTTAAATCAGATGCATGCTGTGTGGGTAAAAAGAAGGCAAATTCCAATGCTGCATCGAATTATATAAATCATTTGAGATTCAGAAATAATGCTATGCTGGAATGTATGGCATTTTGCATTGTAAAGAGAAGGAACGAACATTTTTTTCCTATCAACTTTTCTTTCTTTATTTATTTTTTTCCCTATCTCTCGCTTTTAAAGGAGAATTTGGTGTTCCGTAAGGACTGTTCTTGATATATATACTTAAAAACTTAGCCTAAAAAGAAATGAAAAAGTACACCCATTAGAGGGGCACAAACTAAAAACAAGAGAAATAGAAAAACATTATCAAAAACTTTAAGTTTCATGAGCAAATATACTGGAATTGATGATTTTTATTTTTACTTATTCACTAGGAATTTCTCAGATTTCGATTGTATTTTTGTTTTTTTTTTCTTCTGGCTAATGTATTTATTTGGGATCCCAAATGAGAATACTTTTTTGAAAAAGATTCTTAATTTTTGTTAAAGATTCTAAAATTATACACTAAAGGTGGTTACTGAGAAACACCCCGTTATTGACTCATATTCAATTGTCTGCGATTGGAACTTAAATGAGATTATAATCACGGACAGTTTATTTATGTTATTACATTGTACATTTTATTTATTGCATTGATTTCAATGTATTCATATGCATGTTATTTCTACACTGTGAAAAAAAAATTATTTTCAAATCTGCGAGAATATGGTAAAATTTATCTCGTTTCTGGCTCTGTCCGTGAGAACACCAAATAGCTCTGTATTTTTTCCCCAATATGCTTTGGAAATAAAATTAGTAATTAACAAAAAAATATGGTTTCATAATATGTAACAAAATGTGGTAAAATTTCGTAATGTATTATTACCAAATTTATTATTTGGTATTAATTATTTTTTCCCAAACAAAAACTATAATTTGAAAACCAGAATTTCCTGTAACTCTTTGTCATGCGGACGGAAGCATTACAAAATGTAAGATACCGTATATTTTTATTGTTTCAATAACCAGAATTATGTTTTTATTTTACCAGAAATGTTATTACCATACAGTACTGTCATTTTATTATAATTTTTTTCTCCGTGTACTGGAACAATATTTCCATTCTCCTAGTAAATTCCTGCATTTTAAAATTATTAAAATAATTTTTTAAAAGTTATTCAAAGCATTTTTTATTTTAATCTAAATTTTATACAGATTATAACATGAAGATGAAATTCAACTTTGAAATTTTATGTACTTTTTACATACACGTACTTTTCTTAGTAGTTAAAAATGATTGTTTTCACACAAGTAAAAAAATTTAAAATATAAGCTAAATAATAACATAAAAACTCAGTTTCGAAATTAAAATTAAAATGTTTAATCATTATTTACACGACAACGTCATATATGTTAAGATGTGTCACTTATACAATAAATGTGTTCTTATAATTTCTAAATGATAACTTAACGATAAAAAATTATAGAAGTTTTTTAAAAAAAATGAAATATGTAAAATGACTTTAGTAACCATCAGCCAATATATATATAAAAATAAAACACTGTAGAAAAAGTAGAAGCAATTCTGAATAATGCTCCCTATTGAGTTCGTAAATGATATAGAATACCTTATGGAAATGGCATTCCGGAAAGAGAATTTATTTATTTAGTTTTTTCTGTAACAAAAGTTTAGATTTGGAATTATTTAATATGTTTTTCATTTTTTTTAATTGATTATATTGACTTCATGAATTAGGTTGATAATTTAGGATGGTTTTATAAAAGTTTTCGACTTCAAATTACAAACGATTTTTTTCTTATATACCATATTCCGTATGCTTCCTATATCTTTCTTTATACTTTAGATTAAAACCAGCACAATTTTTACAAATCAAAAATGTCTCAATTATTTGTTTATTTAAGGATAGGATGTGTTAATTGGGGTGTAAAACAAGCTCGGTTTCATGCACTGCCTTCCTTATCGTTTCACAATTATTTAAAATAAAGCATTTCCAATAAATATTTGATCTAGCTATTTATTTTAAGTAATTAAATTACTTGTTGCTGGGATGATGGGGTTTGCTGTTGCTGAGAGACAACCGAATTTGTTGGGGGTTGCTGTTGCTTGTTTCTTTAATGATAGTTGATAATGAAATTATTTTGGTTCTCTCTGCACCAAAATAATTGGGTATTTGGAACTCGAGCAGAATTGAAGTGATTATGCCTAAAGATGCGAATTAAGTCAGATTTAATTGGATATTTGTAAATGACGTCATGAATTGGACACCTGTAAGCAACGTTCAATTATATTTGAGGATGTGCATCCTGCACGCTTTTGCTCACTAATCCTCACATAAAAGTGAATAAAATCTACGCGTGATAAAAATTAGCTTTTTTTCGTTATTTACTATTATTTAGTTATGCTATATATTAAATCCAGACTAATATAAATTATTTAGAAATGTTAAACTTCAAATAGCATATTTAAAAATATTTCTTATTTGTTATTTATTGTTATTTAGTGAGGTTAAAGTTATATAAACAGATGTTAATTATTAAGAAACTTGAAATTCGAAATAAGATATTTGAAAATATTTTTTTTGCAAAAAATAATGTATTTATACGGCTCAAATATCTTTAAAAACTAAAAAAATAGGTTTTCATCCAAAATATATTTGTATCATGTAACATTTGCTACAGATATTTTGCAACATGTTTTTTTCAAATAATAAAAATATAATAAAATTAAGATTGAATTCCTTTGTAATGCTGAAATATTTTTTATAATAAAAGTAGGTTTTTACTCAAAACATGTAATAAAATTTTGCAAACTAATAGGCCTGTATTTTTCCAATCTTTAAAATATTTGCTTCTTAAAATTAAAAATTTTTTATGCTTTTTTTAAAAATATATATATATATATACCTTAAAGTATCTTTCATAATATTGTTATAAGTTTTTCAAATCCTAGCATTTTTATAATACAGTATATTAAGAATGAGAAGCAATTTATGAGTATAAATATGACCTATAATTATGTTGAAAAATAACTTGTTGTTAGAGAAAAAATGGCAAATTTAACAGGGAAAAATGTTTAAAAAATATTCACAAGCACTGAGACTTTATATAAACTAAAAAATCTATATTTATTATTCCTAATACAAGAAATTTAAATGTATTTTTAAAATTTATAACTTTTTTATTTGTTATTTTTCAATATATTGAAATTTTAATTTGTAGAATAAGTTATAATTTTCTTTCTTCGTTTTAGTAAATTACAACATTGCATGAAATATTAAGCTTTCATCATCAATAATCCTGTTGATGGATTCACAAAATGATAGTAATTAATGGCTCGAAATATATATATTTATGAAAAAAAAAAAAAATTAATGATTCGGCAATTAGAATTTAAGTTACCACATTATAAACGATATAATGAGCAGAAAGTTATTTCTGAAATTCTACAGAAAAAAGAGAAATCACTGATTTTTACATTTTTTGTTTCAAATATCAATGAAACCCCGATCAACTCACACAAATCTAACCCAAAATATACGTTTGTTTTCAGTATTGTTAATTACTTATTCAGTTGGTAAGATTGAGCGTTTTATTAGAATTTCCAATTAGTGAGATTTTTTATTTATTACTTTCCTTAAATTAGGAATTCATACATGCTTTATTTGCTAAGGCTACATTTTTATATTTATACTAGCAACATATTTTTCACACTTTATTAATAGGATTCGCTCTTCCACGATAGGCCACGCATGGAATCTGCAATTATTTGTTTGCAATTCATTTATGCTCTTTATTTAATCTCCGAGAAACAAAAAACTCGAACAGGAACAAAGCCGAAGAAAAGTTATTTAGATATTTTTCTTTTATCCTGTAATGAAAAACAAATAATTAAATTAATATTTAATTAACATAACACCAAAGCTTATTGATGCTAAAATTATCTACTTTCTCTACTTTCGTCGCAGCAATTGTCTTAGAAATTATGTTTATTCAATAAAATTCTTTAAGTAAGAATACTTCTTTCGTTTTATCTTACAAAAATTAAGGAAGAAAGTACTAATGAGATATTCTGAAAAGTATGAAATTTTGGAATTAAAAACAAGTTATGCTCAGCTGTATGTATAGAAATGAGCTTTTTTCCTGCCAGGTCATTAAATAAGTAATTTTTTAATCGAAAAATGTGTTTTTTTTTTTTTTTTAAATATATAAATGAGTTTTCCAATGTTGCCCTCTTTTCTGAAGCTTGGTGTTCTCATATTTATAAAAGTATCATTTAGAACAATGAGTTATTCAAATGTAACATGCGATTTAACTATGCGGTTTATCGCATGTTTTACATGATACATAGTGCTTAACCTTTTATGCAATATTTCAGCATGTTATGTTCATCTTATGTAACTTAATGCTGTTTGTATATAATGATCCCACCAGTCTATATGTTACATTTCCCTTTTTTTTACTGTTACTTTACAGTGTAAGCGTTATTTCTTTGATTTTGAAAACTGAAATTTCTTTCCTATTTATGAGTTTAAAAAAAAATTTTAAAATATATTATTTTTGACCTAAGAAAAGGAAATTTTAGGAACATTCCATGAATTAAAAATAATTTTTTTTTATTCTAAAAAAAAAAAATTGATTCTATTCTAACTATAATATTAGTACTTGAACCATAATATGGTGCAAACATTTTGTTGCAACTATGATAAAGTGTTACATTGAGCCCTGTTTTCGTTCAAGTTGAATCAAAGTGAAATAAATTAAGTGTAGGAAGTATGGTTCAACTTAACATGATAAAATTGAAGCAAATTTGAATGATATTATGGTGTAACACTCAACAAATTTTATTGTTATGGTGTAACAAAATTGTTAGACTACAAATTAGTGAGCTTATTAGATAATTATCTAATATAAATCTTAAAAAGCACTTTCATTTAAAAATTACTGATACTAGTTACTATGATTAGAGATGTGTGTACAGCTATAAACTTTATAAAATACAAATATGTAAATATTATCGATGATGGTAAGAGATAGGGGTATACAATTGACAGGAAATAAGAGATGGCATACGATTAGGGTAATGACACAGACTTTGACAAGGCTTTTCTTTTAAGATGCGGGGAAGCAATAGATAGCAGAGGTGTATAATAAAACTCATAATTAAGATCTAATTATAATCCTTTCATACAAAAGTCAAATTGGATTATTCCACCCCCACTGAGACGGGAAATTGATTTGACAGAATTCCCGGTTTTCTTTCCGGGTTTCGGTGTTTGCGTCGAATCTTCGGGGGTACGTTAAATTTTGTTTAGGATTACTTGAAACGAAACGATTATCGATTGAAGTCGGTTGTATTACAGTTGTTTATTTAATGTTTGATACGGAGTCGTTTGCTAAAATAAATACCTAAATAGTATAAATGTTATGGAGAAATTGAATAATCTGCGTCTTCGCAAACAGTCGCTGTCTTTTTGCAATACGTCTGGGCAAAAATTTGAACAGCCTCCTTGACACTTTTTAAGCTTTATTGCAGTAATTCTACATGCAATTAGGCTCATTCGAATCTAAATTCTTCATTGTTTAATTTGAGTGATTTATTTCTAGTAGTTTGTAATTAGCACAAAATAATGAAGCAAATAGCCTTTTTAACAGTTTATTGCAATAAGACTAATCAAATTCAGTCTGATTGAGTAATTTTCTACGAAAGCTGTATAAGCTGATAGTAATGAGCCTAAAAAATTATCAGGCAAATCAAATAAAATTAAACTCTTTTCCAATTAGACTGGGACATTTTGAAAATGCCGGATTTTTTTTTAAAATAACTTCGTTATATATACATTTTTAATTGGTATTTAAATTATGAATCCCGATGTATTGTTTCAGTTATAAATTCAACACTAAATTTTAACAGAATGGTTGTATAAATTGCAACTATTTTATAAAATTTATCTTATTGTTTTATGAATTTATTTTTACTATTTTGTAAAATTACTCGTAGAATTTTGTAAACTTTAAATTACGTTGACCTTTTAAACACAATTGATTCTAAAATCATTACTACAAATATGTTTTCCAAAGTCTATGAACGTAAAAATTTGAAAAGTGTATGGACAATATATTTTGCGACTTAGTGATTATTCTGTTGTGATTAATTCTATGACGATTAACGTTTACTGATTAACGATTACTGACGATTAACGTATTATTTTTTTAATCTTTGCTAAGCCACCATTGATTTCTAATCTTCTTAAATGTTTAATAATCAGTAAACTATAGTTATTATGTACCCTAAAATACATTGCAACCTTAGTTAAAGGAAAGTACACACAATGAAATTCCTTACACGTTCAATTATTAGTTTTGATATCAGATAATTATTTTATTTGCTTAAATTTTTGAAATAAATTGGAAAGAATCTTATAAACCATAATTTTTCACACAATTTATGACAAGGATTATTTATTTTTTTCATTACATTTTATAATCTTTCGTTTTTTATTATTAGTTTGTACGTATAAATTAGTTTTATAAGTTAGTATTATTTTTATCATTATTAGTTTTATTGATTATATTGTATTATTAGTTAGTACGTATTCATTTGATTACAAGTGCAAATTTTATTTTATTGAACTCTGGTTTATGTGAACCATAATAAACTAAATTTACTATTATTTTTGAGGGAAAGATGTATTGTTTGAGTTATTACTTTTGCCAATCGCAGCTAGTTTTATAATTACTTAAACTTGGATTCTTTCTTGTTGTATTAAAAAAGTTTATTGTACGCTTGCCAAAAAAGTTAAACACTAAGCACATAAATATTTTTTCAGTATAGGCTGAAATGAAAAAAAGATAAAAAACCCAAAGAAACAATAATAAAGAAGAAAACGCGTCACTCTTATCCTGCATTATTAATGCACAACACTATTGTTATTTTTTTAATCATAATTATTATTACTATTCCGTTTCTATTATTACAAGAATAATTATTATTATTACTCTTATTGCTATCATCAAGTACCTGTTTAACGTAAGAATTTTTTGTTTATTTATTGGTTATACATAATATTGTCTCACTTGAAATAAAAGAGTCGCATTTTTTATCCAATTTCTCTCTGTCTTTTTTTTTTTTTTTTTTTTTTTTTTTAATGAAGCTGCATTAGCCTTGTCAGTTCAAGCATAAATCTTTTAAACTCGATTTTTAAATTTTTTGTCTTCATTTCATAAGCTAGCATAAACTAAAAAGATCCCTTCATCTTTTCCAAACTAAACCATATTTTTTTTAACTTTTGAGTTCTTTATTTTTATATTGAATATTGCGCAATATTTCTCATTAACAGCGATCAAAACACTATTGTAAAATTAAGAGTTAGTCATATATTGAGTCAGAACTATGACCTCAAAGTAATTCTCGAGCCAAGCTAATTACCGCTTTTTCCCTTCATATGAGACTTAATACGAGCTTTTCTGAGAAACACGCAAAAACCTCCCTTCAGTCATATAAAAAATTATATTGTTAAGAGGGGGTAAATGATGACGCAATCATTATAAAACACGCGATTTCACGTCATGAGGGGGCTCGTCTCGATCAGCCAATGGGATGGCTTCATCTCAATACGCGCGCGTAAGCCAGGGAAATGATTGCTTATAAAGAGGGGTGTGTGAGACCGTCAAAATCCAGTCCGAACTTTACCAAAAACTTCGAAAACAACCCCCTTCCTCTAAAAGGTAACCATTATCGGTCAATTGATAATTGGTAAGTTCAATTTTCTTTTTTGCTAGTTGTTCATAAAATTGAATTATTATTTCACTCACTTTCACTCTTGTTATTTTAATTTTAGCAGTAGTTTTTTTAACTCTAGTAATTTAAATTTTTTGAGATTTTTGATAAAAGGAAGCAGTATTTTCTATTCTTAATTTTACGTAAATCTAGAGTTTTGAAGAGATATTTTATTTCATTAAATAATATTTTTTCGGGTTATTAATCTGTCATAAAAAAAAGTTTTAAATTTTTGCATGGTAAAAGTTATTTATAGCAGATATAACATATAGTCTCTATATATGACATATTTCTATTTTCTTTTTCAGCGTTTTTAGATGCTAAAAAAAGTTTGAATCATAGTACAATACAAATGATATAAATAACAGTAGTTCTGCCCTCATGCGTAAAAAAAATTCATTTCCAAAATGTTTTTTTTGGAGAAATAAGGAATTTTTTTTTTCTTCAACTGTATCAAATGATGGTTTGGCTTAATATTGATTTCAATATAATTCATTACAGTATTGAATTTAAGGCTTTTTCATGTCATAAAAATGTGTATTTCTTTTGATCATTACGGAAACAATACAAAAAAGCGTTTTAAAAAAAGTTGAGTGAATATCTTTTGATTTATTAAAGAAGAATTATATTAGATTGATTTTATAGGAAAATTAGAATAATACATATTAGATTAATTTTATCGGCATTAGACTTGTAAGGTTAATTAAGGTCATGGATTTGAAAGGCAATCGCACGGCATAAAATACTGCGTAAACAGAAATTATGACGAAACGTAAGACCTTAGAATCGTTTGCGATGCGTAATAATATTTCAATAACTCCAAAAACGTTTCTATTTAAATCCATTAAACCTATAAATATAAACGATAATACAACAATATTTCAGAGAAAAACGATAATACAACAATATTTCAGAGAAAAACGATAATACAATAATACACCCACTAATTTTACACCTTATAAAGTAAAAAGTTTTTTAGTGTTAATTAAAATTATTTGTAACGAATATTTTTGTGTTATTTAAGGTTTTGCAAAGATTACAGTTTCAACCATCATTAAATACTATTTGAAATAAAACTGACCAAAAATTAAATAATTTGTTTCGTCTCATTCACGCTTGGCAAGTCTTGAAAATGGGGGCCAATTTTTGATCGCTCGAAACATGTCGATTGTTATTTCCAATTTGTATATTTTTTGAAGCGAAGGAAGTTTTTAATCAAGTAATACCGTTTTAAAATAATTCATGTACTATTAAAATGTTACATTGTCAATACATCATATATAAAAAAAAAAAAAAAAAAAAAAAAAAAAAAAAAATTTAGTACGTAGAAATAATACTACGTTTCTTCATTTTTATAAGAGGGAGAAAGAGAATAAATTTATTTTTCTGTAACATAAATTTTTTGTGATGTTGTAAAAAATCTGAGCAACAACGAAACAATGCATAACTATTAAATCATTTCTATCTTTCAAGTGTATTTGAAACTATTTCACTTACTATTTAAATTACACAAAAACAAATGTTACTCGAATTTTCAATATCTGTGAATACAACATACACAATTAAGTGTTTTTTACTAATTTCACATAGGTATCGAAAATATTACTGAATAAAAAACAATTTTTACCCCAATGTAATATTTTGAATAAGGATGCATTGATTATACTAATATAAGTTTAATGAAAGAAAAGCTAATTTGGTGATAAACGTAAACTAGAAAATTGACGATGATTTTCATTGTATTGGATAAATTCTGTTTGACATTATAGTTTTCTTATAGTTGGATTTTTCATTTTTAATACTGAATATTTAACTTTTGCTTTTTGTGAATGAAAAATACTGAAAATATTATTAGTTTATGAAAAAAATATATAAATTAAAGTTCATTGCTTAATTATAATTAAAATTTTTGTTTAAGTGTTAAAAATTTTATACATCCTTCATGTAAGAAACTACTTACTACTATCCTTTTAATTTAAAAATAAAAGTTAAAATATTAAGGTGAGATATTTCTAAAAAATGCGATTTATTTCATTTCTGTATGTTTTAAATAATCAAGTAAAATTTTGTGTAAAAAAAAGAAGACACGCACCCTTTTTTTGAGTTTGAGATGATTTTTTGAATTTTTCAAGCTTAACGAATGTCATTAATATCACTTTACTTACTAACATTCAATCACGCTTAATATTTAATGAAAACTTTAGATTTGAATTACTTTGAACGTGTAAATCAAACTTTTAAACATCTTCTTGTTTTATAACAAATTAACTCCATTTCATGTATTTGCTTTATTTCAAATAGATGTTAGTTGTTTATAATGTATTGCGTTAAAAGTGCGTTCAAGTTTTCTCAGATGGCTAAAAAATATCTCGAGTTTTATTAATATTCATAAAAGTGTTCATTTCTTCCGTTTATTTTAAGGAAATACAATTTGAAAAGAATTTATAATGGTGGTAAAAAAATTAAAAGCTCAATTTAGTTAGTACATAGTTTAAAAAAATATATATATATTGTAATTACACTATCAACCGATTTGAAATAACTTTGCTTTTTTAAAATAGATCTGTGAACAATCTGTTTTAAAAAGACGTAATCTGTTTCGGTATACAAATGCTGATTACTGTTCTTTCAATATATTTAGTAGGAGGAGAGATTTCCAGCTTATTATCATGAGCTTATGATGAATATTTATCGTCTTATGTTAAATAGCTAATTTAAAACATTGTTGAATATATTACAAAATATTCAAACAATCGTTTTACGCACTCAAAATTTATGTTTAGTTAAATTGCAATATAAGTTTACCATAATCTTTATTTGCTCTATATATTGTTATTGCCTTGGTTATTTGCAAGCTAAATCGGGAAAATCTGAATCACTTCGGAATAGCGGAATATAAAAGAAAAATTGACTGCGAGAGAAAATTCCAGAAGAGGTCGAAGAACTTAACTGGCTGCAACTTAGTGGGTGAATAAAAATAAGCGTACTACCAGAGTACGATAAGACCCCCTTTTGTTGCCGACCCCTACGAAATTCTTGTAATGAAATGAATCATCAACGGACTGATGCAGACCCTAACAATATACGAGTAGAATGATAGGGCGCGAACACGATCGAGCAGACCCTAACAAGTGGATAGATGGCTTTATTATAATCCATTTTTTGCACTTCGATTTCTCTGGAGTAGTGTCGATTATTTGATTCCCTTATCATTATTATTATTCGGCAGAAAGGGAATCAGGGCAGATTTTTGATATTTTTAAGCATGCGATCTTTTGGTTTTTTTTTCTGCTGTTGTCTATTTTTAAAGTTTACAATTATAATTGACACATCATTAAAGGATCATATTTATTTATCGTTTGGAAATACACGTACTTGACTTTTAATTTTTTGTGCAGTTGACTATTTAATAAGCATAAATAATTGTTCGCGAAAATTGTTATTGTACCATTTAAAGGCCACATTTTTAAATTTTTAAATTTTTTAATCAATTAAAAAAAGTTCCATAATTTATTGAAAATTTTATATTTTTGTATTAATATTTTGAATAAAAGTAGCCATTGTTCAATTTACTTTAAATTTTTTTTTTCACTACGCATTCCATTTAAGAAAAAAATGTAGTTAAAATTATAAAACTTGCCTGACATAGTTTTATAATAGTTCAAAATTTAGACTCTAATAATTTACGCTAAAAAGTAGTTTAAGTTTTATTACTTATTTAAAAGTATATATATATTAAAATCTAAATTATTTTCGATTTTTCCGAAAACTAAACGAGTTAAATTATTTGCTTTATGCATATCTCAAATGTCATGAAGTTGTCTGTTATATTTGTTGAGATACACAGTTTCACAGTACTCGAAGTTTAAACATCCTTCGAAGTTCAATACGGGAATTTCAATTTCCTCAAAATTCTTTGGTCTTTTGGTTTGCCTTTGCCTTGGAAGAATTCAATAGATAAATATCAATTTATAATATTAATTTTAATAATATAATATTTATAATATATGTGCCTAGAATATTTAGTTTTTTATTTTATTAAATTTACTAACATTTAAAATAATATAAAGATAAATTAATCTGTTTTATTATCTGTTTTATTAATCTGTTTAATCATTTCTAACATAAAAATGAATATTTGTAATATTTGTTATTTATTAATTGCATTATACAAACAAAGAAACTATCTTATGCGTTTAGATATCTTTTTTATGTAGTTAATCAAGTAAGAGCATTTTTCAGCCTATAATATCCTATTATAAACTTTTATTAAGTTATAAGTTGTCCAAAACGATAATATTTAAATGCCAATATAATGCTAATTTTTTAACTCAACTAAGTTTAGCGTTGACTGTCGAATCTTCATTTTAAGGATAGTTATTATTCGCGTGTGCGTGTTACGACAAGATTTGAAACAATATTTGTAGAAATTATATTAGAAATGTTCTTTTACCACAAAAATTGTTTTAGGGCGCTACATTCTATTCTGGAATGAAAAATGGCCCATAGTTTAAACAAAGGAAACAAAAAAATTTTCACAAACGATAACAAATGCTTTATGACTTTATACTTTCATTAAAAAAACTGATTTTGATGTTGAAAAACTATAATCGGATGTTTGAAAGTGATGTCATTGTAAGTAAATCGTGGCAGTTATCAATTCAAGAAGCTAATCAGCTTACAGGTACGCAATTAAATTATTTAAATCACATAGTTAAGCATAATCACTTCACTTCTTCTCGAGTTGAAAATACCTAATTGTTCAGAGTATTATTAACTTGATAAGTTTCCTTTACGATTGATAAAAATCGAAATAAGCCCAGGGATCAGTTGAAACAAATTATTTTTCTCAATGATTCTTTTCTTATTTTTTCGTCAAATTTAAACTTTCATAAATTTTTATTTTCATTACTTAAAAAAAAAAAAAAAAAAAAAAAAAAAAAAAAAAAAAAAATAGAAGATATTTTTGTTAGATTTTAAAGCATAGCTTGTATTTTCTTTGTGCAATAAAAAGTTCGCTTGATATTCGAGATATCTTCATTGTAAGCTTGAAATGCACTTAAACCTTCTTTTTACGAAATATCGGCGAGATTTTCGTATTGTTCTTGTGCTCATCAATTCTAGCTATTTCAGATCATTCATTTAACACAAGAAATCAAAATTCAAAATCGCTTTAAATATTTAATTCAGATGTACGAGTATCTTATTTCATATATTCTAGAGATACATCTGAACAAATTGTGTTTGAACAAATAAGAAAACGCTTAAGAAATATTTGTTGGAAAAGTGTTTTCATTTGAGTCATGGGAAAAAAAAACATATATATTTATTTTCGGGTACAAGAACTAATCAATTTGAAAATCTCTAGAGACGATTTTTTTAATAAACACTTTCGTCTTTTTCAACGTTGATTATGTCGTTTCAGGCAAACGTGTGTATTTTATTATTTCTTACATTTTGTATCATTATTTTGAGAGGAAAAGAAAGAAAAATCGAACGTTCGTTCATGACTTTCTTTTTTTAGGATAAAAGAATTAATATTTCTTCCCACATAAATAGAAAAAAATGCAGCAATTCAAAACTAATTTTTTAATCCTTTTTTTATATTAAAAAACGAAATTATATAGTCGTTTACATAGTTGATTTTCTCCAAACAATGAGATCACTGTATGTTGTTAAATACACAATTTAAAATTATATTTATTTCTAAGCATTTTAAAATATATATTTTATTTTATAACTGGCGCTGAACTGCCAATCCGACTCTGCGTTTACGGCTATCAATGTTCAACTCTCTATTCTTTTAATTTTGAACCCAAGCCTGAAAACAAGAAAACTTCTTGATCAAGCATTGGAGCAAACTAATGGAACTAACTCGCATTTGCGTAACATGGCGAGAAAATCATGAAAACCCACGGTTAGCCCGATGGCAAGGGAACTCTAACCCATGATCCGTCTACCACTGAGGATATTTTACTCTAGCACTGTGGTTGTTGCGAGCCAGACGCAGAATTCGTATCAACCAGACACTACTGGTATTTGAACCTGTTTCACCTCATTGGGAGGTAAACTCTCTATCCCCTGAGCCACCCTGACTCTTGTAAAATATATAGAGAATATTTAATAATAGCAATTTGGATTTTCATCATCATCAAGCAAGGTATGACAACCAAAGGCTGACCAGGGCCTTCTGAACTAGGCGTTTCCAGCCACTCCTACTGGAAGATAAATTCTTTCAGTTTTTAGTCTTGAGGATAAAACAGTCCTCCTCCGCTGCATCTGTTCATCAAAGTTTATGTCTTCCTTTTCTTCTCATGTTAAGTGGTTGGCTGAAAAAATTTCTTTTAGAGTATTTGACTCTAAATTTGGCAATTTGACTTTTATCAACTCAACATAAGAAGTTACTTTTTTCTTTCAAAAAGTTCCTATTGCTTTCAAAGTTCATTTGAGTTTCTATTGCTTTCAAGACAAAAATACATAAGTTTGGTTCTGTGAATAAGCTTAAAAAAATCATTAAGTATTAAAACGCGAGCACTTTTATGCATTTTCTACTATATTAAACTTTTATACATTTTCTGCAGTAAAACAACTTACTTATATTAGTTCAGTAATCATATCAAAAACAGAAGGGTGTTTCTTTGGAAAAAAGTAGAATGTAAAATATTTTTTCTTCTTCAGAAAGCTTTGTTATGTCATACGTCATTATAATACGTCCCTTTGTGCGCCTCCCCCCTTTTTTTGAGAAGAAGAAGAAGAAATGATTTTTTGAAGAAAAATTTGATTTTCTTATAAACAAGAAAATGAGGCATTTTGAACGATGTATTTTTTTACACTGAATTGAATAAAACCAATCCTGAGATGATCAGACTAATAATTCAGAAGTTACAAGGGATTTATGTACAGGAAATACAATTTTCTTTTTACCTATTTAAGCATCTTACATCTCTGTTTAAACAAGACATCATTTCAGGCATCATTTATAAGGATATAATAAATCTTTCTTTGAAGTATCTTAGGTATTAAATCTTCTGAAGAAATTGTCTAATTATATTGGAATATTTTTAAATTACATATGATTGTTTGATACTTAATCGAATGACTCCTGCACTGGACTGCACTTTCACAAACAAAAAAACAGTCTTCCTATTTTTTTTATTAATATATTATATTTTATTTTTTAATTATTAATTATTAATATAGTTATTAATATAATATTTTATATATTTATAATTTCTGCCGCGTAGTTCAATTTCAGTGTTCTAGAACACTACGAAGTGGGTGGAACTTTATTTACAGCGTACTTTTGACTGAGCTAAGAGTAAAAAAAAAACTGTTTCGTTTTAAAAGGAAATTAAATATATTATATTAAATCTTGACGATTTTTTCCAAATAAGTCTAAATCTCTATTTTATTTATTTACCAAAAAAATTCCGGAAGTGTATTTGTATTTTTTTTTTCAGATTATGCTGAAAACACATACGATATACTGTTTCCAAATATTTTACAACCAGCTACAGTTGAAATTTTCTCTCACTAAAAGCACTTCACCATCTAATATGTGTTCAAATGGTCGTAGTTTCAAAACGTAGAAGTAAACATTTTTTATTCAACGTTTTAAAGGACTATTTGTCTTTTGAAATAAAAGTTTTAGACATTTCTCGAGCAAATGAACATTTATTTTTCATTCTTTAAAATAGCTTCGGAGATAATTTTTGAGAATACGGGGAGAAAAAGTTGTACCTCGTTGTACTTGGAGAAAAAATTTTGGTAAAATTACCATACTGTATGGCGATGATATTTCTGGTTTGAAAAAAAAAAATAAATAAAAAAAAACATAATTTTGGCAATAAAAACCATTTATTCGGTAATTTTTTCCATTCATATGGTAATGGTTTGCCAGAAATTCTGGTTTTTAAAATTATAGTTCTTAATAAAAAAATTACAAAACTATAGCAAAATTAGTAAAAAATACAAAACTGATAAGTAAATTTAATCGAATAAATTTAGTTTTATGCTATGCTCTAAGATATTTTGATAAAATTACCAATTTTATCCACATTTGCCAAATTTTATAACACATGATAAAACAATATTTTATACTTAATTTTTCCAAAATCATCACCAAAGAGTTTCGGTAAAAATTAGCGAACTTTTTGGTGATCGAGGGCGAGAATCACGGTACGTGTTATCATATTCCTGTAGTTTTGACTGTGCTTCTTTACTCAGTGCGTAACAGACAAGATTTAACACAATTGTTATTGTAAATCTATTAAAATTATTATTAGCATTAGTTTAATAACTATTTGTGGCGAGATAATGACACGATACTACAAATCCTGTCTTTCTTTTACCCTTATAAATATAATTAGCAATAATTGCTGAATTAGCACTTATCACACCGCTCCTTGTTTTCTCGTTATTTGTTGACCTTTCCTCTAGCTTTAGATTATTAGATTAATTTAAAAAATAATTGAAATTTCAACACACCAAAACAAAGATTTTGATATGTTGTGTTCTTTGGTGTTCTCATAAAGCCAGAAACAAACACGGTAAATTTTATCATATTTGGGTAGTTTTGACTATACTTTTATTTCAGTGTAAGAAAAAAAAGGAAAAATTTCAGCATATTTATAAATCTGATACAGATCACATGGATTGTCAATATTTTAAAATTCTTAATAGTGATTAAAATGTCTTGAATTTTCACACAAATTTCACTTTCGCTTAAATAACGAGGTTTAGCATTGACGATGTGAATTAAAAGTTCAGTTTCAACAGTTTTAGAAATTTTTTTTTTGAAAAGTCGTGTATTAAACGGTATATTGAGTGTGAGACTGTCTTTCCAGCTGCTCAGCCAATTTCTTTCAAATTTTGTATTACGTCATTACAAAATTATGCTATTTTTAAACATTTTCGAACTTTTGTACTTTTAAACTCAAAAAAATTCGCTTATTATAACGTTGATAATTAATAAAAATTATTTTTGCGCAAAACTAAATGTCTAACGATTTCTAAAAATGGAGGGGGAGGGGAATCACGACGAAAAACGCGAAAAGTAAAGATTTCATTAATGAAATTCAAATTTTCGACCGATGCTGAAGCAAATTATACATAGTTTTAGACACATAATATGTCAAGTCTCTTTGCTGTCCATAGAGTCGGATGAGGTTTTCGTAGTTTTGCTTGAAAATGCTTTCTTAGTTTTGCTCTGTAGCAACTAGTATATTAAGTAAAAACGCAATGCTAACCACATTGCCAGCCATATAATTTGAATATTACAGATTTTCTTCTACCTTTCCAACCACTGTGAAGTGCAGTTAAATCAGTGAATGCATCGATAAAGTGAGAAATCAAATACATTTTTCGTTTTTGTAAAAAAAAAAAAAAATTCAGATTATCCTGTTACATTTGAGTCGGGTAACTTAACAGATACAATTGTTTTCCTCTTATATCGAAATATTCTAAGGTCTAGGTATTTTATTTTGCAACTGATAAGGTGTTGTATTGTAACAATTCTAATAAGTTTTAAAAGTTATCTAATAAAAACAGTGATAACTCTTCGTGTGGGAGGTTTAGTATATCAACACAATATATATTTTTAGGCAACATAATAAACATTTAATACGGCAAAAAACTGTGAAAAACAACATTTATGCGCCTAATAAGGTAATAGACTATTGGAAGAAAGGAAAATATATTTAGGATTATAATACTCTTTAAAGAGAGAGAGAACTTACGCTTCCTATTTCCTCATCATTAAATTTGCTAATGTGTTAAAATCTGATTTATGTTTCGCAGCGCTGGATAAACAAATATTTGAGTAGAAAATACGATTGAAAAGTGAAGTTTTGAACTAAAACAAGTCGTAAATTAGCCGAGTAAAATAATTTTCAATGTTTGTATCAGTACTGTTGAAATCAGAACATGTAAAGATTGAAAGTTCTTTGATTCAATTAGTTGGTTTTTATGTACAAAAATTACCCTTCATTAAATAGATTGAAAACATTTAATTGATCATAGTTGAATATTAAGGTTAAATGCAAAATAATAATTGGTCTACATAAATAGTCTTATTAAATAGTCTACGTTTAGTAACAATGTAAAATAACTAAAAAAAATTTAATAACTAAAAATAAAATGTAATTGTGTGTTTACAGAACAGCACTTCATCAGGGGACACACTGTCTGTTAAACACACAGGAGCCTTTCTGTTGTTAGTGGCTGAAGCCAAAACTAACAGTGCCCCGAGGCTGTTAGTTTATCAGAGGCACTGTTAGTCTACATTTAGTCATTTTACATTGATCTGTGATTAAAGTTTTCATAAACAAAATTTAGAAAAATAATTGAGATAAAGAAAGCAAAGCTTGGTATAGACATTAAGAAGTATGAAGTTTAGTTTAGGCAAATATATATATATAGCCCGTGTTGCTATTTCTTCTTTAGAATATTTGCATAGTACTTATCCAACACAGTGGAAATGCTAATGATTCACAGTTTTCGCAATCCTATGACTCAAAAATTGCAAGCAATTTTCAAAATTGGTTATATAAAAACGGAAATAAAATTGAAAAAATAGTTGTGTTCTATTTAGTAAACGAAATTTTTTAAAGACAATTTTAAAGTGCGGTCCTCTTGGAACACCTTGTATATAAGTAAATGTTTTTGATTAGATATAATGATCTGTTTTGCGAAATGGCATAAAAAATAAATCTTTTAAAAGGGGCGGTTTCGTTCCACACTAAAAATGAATTTTTCACACTTTTTTTATTTACAAATTCATTTATAAATTTGTGTTTGTATGCGTCATTTAAAGCAATCCAAATTTTCGAGGATCACGTAACAATCATTTTAAGTAATCGCATTGTGGTTATTATTTTTGAAAGTCAAAACTCTTAATGATGATTTTCCTTCAAAATATCTCCCTTGATACTTAAAGATATCCATTTCCATTTAATTTTCTTTCTGCTTCGGTTGAGGCTTTTAGCTTCATTTAAGTAATCAAAAATTTCATTCTAGCAGCGATGAAAACGTTAGAGTTAAATAAATTTATCATATTTACCGACTACGGTATTAAATGACTGTATTTCACTTTCTATTTCAAATGAAGGTTTTACTTTTTTCTGGATTTTATTTCTGAAATAAAGCTTTAAATTGATAAAGAAATTGTTTTTAGAAATAAAGATGAAATCCTGTGTGGCTATTGGACTTTTTTAGGGTTCACAAAATCATGGCCATGATTTAGCCTTGCTGATCAGGGGGATGTGCAACAGCGACAAAAATAGTGCGATTTCCATTGTAGTATTATTTTATTTAATTCATGATTTTATTTAATTAAATGATGAAATCAGAATTTCGAGAAAATGCCATTATTATCACTTTATAATAAGAATAGTAGGACAATCTCTCATTTGATAGTTATAAGACTATATAAAACGACGCAAAAAAAGACTATAAAACAACGCAAAAAAGTTGAAAATGCTACAGGACAAATCATTAAAGCCCTGAGTCGAATCTACGTTATGTGCCCGATAAATAAAGAGATTTGGCATGTTCCCGTACCAGCTTCTGTTTGAACGTATGTTCTATTTATGTATTCCGTACTACGTGAAAAAGCTGCGCATACCCACGACACTGATTTCTCACATTTTTTACCGATCAACTTTAGAAAATATGTACGTGAACGTTGTTATGTGAAAGTAAATCTCTTGATTCAGCTTAAGAGTGTTTATAAAAAGTGTTTATCCTCATTAATTACGAAAATAATTTAGTCGTAGATACATGTTTAAAATAAAACATTAATTAATTTGCCTGTGATGGGTGTGGAACTTTTCTAAGTACCATTTTCTTTTACAATGTCCATAACTGCGATTGGAAATCTGTTTCGTCACTGTTGATATATGGCATTGAACCAGATGGAGGCTACTATTTACTTTTTACCATAGTTGGCTTCCTTTTAGTTGTCTCCTATATAATTTAGTCTTGTTTAATGAGTTTTGTTTTTTCTGACAGATGGCTCTTCTTAGAATTCTTCTGTGTTTATTTGCGATCACCATATCTTTAAATGAATCGGCACATGTTCTCCAGAAGAGGAGCTTCGTGCAACTGGGCTGCATGGGAATGTTTGATCGTTCGAAATTTGCCCGCTTGGATGCCATCTGCGAAGAGTGTTACGAACTATTCAGGGATCCCGATATTCACAGCATGTGCAGGTAAGTGAATTATTACTTACTACTTCTCCATACCAGCATTAACTGAAATTTCTCCTCCCATTGCATAGTTCTCTGTTTTTAAACCGATGCGTGACTTGTTCTTCCTCTCCTGTTCAAGAATAAGAACGTGCTTTTGAAAATTTGATTTCCTTTATCATTTCGGAGAGAATGAAAAATAAATAAATAAGAAAATAAAATTAATAAAATAAAAAATGAATAAAAACTAATAAAATAAATAAAATAAAACTAAATAAAATTAAAATTTAATAAAATATATAAAATAAAGTAGAAATAAATATAAAATAAAATAGAAATAAATAAAAATAAAAATCAATGAAATAAAAATAAAACTTTATGAAATAAATAAATCAGTAAAAATATAGAAAGTCATTAAAAAAACTGAAAACTAATTATACCGGAACCTACTTAAAACTGTTGTGGTTTCTCAACTTTAGATAAGTCTTAGGAAACACGCAATAAACATTTCTAACATGAACCTTAGAATTTGCTTCTAAACAGGCTATTTTTATGTGTTTCGCTTCATATTTGACCGCGTGAAATGTTTTCAAAGTGTAAAACACACTTTACATACGTGGCACTTTGTCATTTATATTGACTTTGACACTTTATATAACGTGGACCACAAAAAAATAAATGAATATAAAAGATTTGATATAAAGTGTAATATCCAGACGAGAGAACATCCCGAATATTAAACACTTCTTGTGCTGATGTCACAAGTTCATAAAATATTTATTACAAATCAAGTGTTTTCAGAACTTAATTTATTTCCGTAAGAAACCTGTAGCTATTAATTGCATATTTGCATAGAACTTTTAAAAAAACGCAATTTATTTTCCTAACCTGAAAAACACTCAAAACAAATTTTACACAAAATATAAAATATAATATTTTATAAAATTTAAAAAGAAAAATTTCGAAGTAAAAAATTAAATTGCACAAATTACAAGACCATTTGTTTCCTACCATTAGTAGTAAAAAAAAAAGAAGAACAAAATATAATTAATTACCAAATAGTGAAATAGAAATTTATTCAGAAAAACCACTTCTAATAAGATGATCTTTTAATTCTTCTTTATTCAAAAAATTCTAAGACATAATCGCAAGTAAAAATTAAATATCCAATAAAACGTTAAGTCGAAGCGAGAGCAACGTCTGTCTCTAGTCAATTAAAATAAAAATTCCGACTACTCCATTTTACAAAAGAAAACATAACATCTTTATTTACACAAGTTATTCCATCATATCGTCATAGCAACCTGAAATCCACATCGTTTTCATTTTAAAATAAAACGAGACAAATTCTAGCTTATCGCTCACATACTATTAAATAATAAATAATTGGATTCTACTTATAGCAGTCTCTACGAACTGAGATGCTGCCACTCATCAAAGCATGCTTGAGCAAAATTAACTCAAGTATTGCTTAAATATCTTAAACTCAAGTTCGATTTAAGGCAAAGCAAACGTTTGACTCAAACAGATGTGTATTCAACTCAAGTTGAATTTAAAAAAATTCACTTTTTCGAGAAGAGGAATTAACTCATTCATTTTAAGTGAATAGCTCTCCATAGTCGAATGGAGTCAGAGCTTGT
The DNA here is from genome assembly GCA_949128135.1 of Parasteatoda lunata. Classification (NCBI taxonomy): domain Eukaryota; kingdom Metazoa; phylum Arthropoda; class Arachnida; order Araneae; family Theridiidae; genus Parasteatoda; species Parasteatoda lunata. The sequence goes on along the minus strand of OX421973.1, from coordinate 74,477,054 downwards.
ACATTTGAGATTTTTGTTAAGTTCTGGAAATCTATCTTCATATTTTACTATCTTCAGTAAGTGTGGGATCTATATTTTACTATCTTCAGTAAGTGTGGGAGGATTATTTTCTTTAAAACAAGACCAAGTTGGCTCAAATCTTTTCATAATGTGTTTTAACAGCAGTCTATGATTTTAAACGTAAAATGAACTATCTTTTTTTAAAGTGTAAAAAAGTTTTTTTTCGTAAGATATGCGTGAATGAAAAATTATTTTTAGTAATAACAGTTTTTTTTTTTAAATGCAATAACAGTCGGTTAGTTTTCTATCTTCAACTCTGCATATTTATAAACTACTACAAATCATACATTTTTTTATCGTAATCTATCTTGTAAAACATTTAGATCATCCAAATATAAATACTTATAATTTGATATTTTTAACTGTAAATATCAAGCGTTCGATAGATAACAGAATAATGTCCCTAAACTATAAATTTTTCGGTTCTTTCAAGTTAAACAGTTTTCAAGCATGGTATTTTTAGTACATTTCCCGACATTTATTACCAATACATGCAATATTATTAAAGACTATATATTGGCTATTAATGGGTCAAAATGAGAAATATTAACTCTAAAAGTGTTATTAATGTAATTAAATAGAAATATTTGACATTAGGGGACGCAAATGTAGATTTAAGTGAAGAAGAAACAAAAACACTATCAAAATCTAACGAACCATTAGTCAGGAGAGAAAGCATTTAAACCATTTCTTGCTTGATGAAATTCGGAGATGTTTCTAAGAATCACCTTTCAAGTATCACTCTGATACCTCTTGCTTCCTCAATCAATTTCCTCAGTAGTGATTCAATATTTTTTTTTGTTTTTGCTTTTTTCTTAGTTTAAATATTAATTCGTGTCACTAAATGCATACTTTTTTGACTTCACTTTTGGCAAGTAGTCTAAATATGTATATTAAGGGTGGTTGCTGCGAAACACCCTACATATCATATATGAGCTATGAATGAGAACTAAGTTGGAATAATTGATTTGCATTTATATTTAAAAATGGGCTTTTTTGTTGTTATTTTAGTTATACGCTTTTGTTTTCTCATGTAAAAGCAGCATTTTAAAATGTTTTCTTCTTAGGAATAAATTTAAAAAACACACGAATAAATTTAAAAAAATTTAAATCAATATTCTATTTTTTTTTTACTGAACACTACGAATCATATGGGAGTCAGAAAATAGTGAATTCTCTCCTTTTTATGGACTCAAATTATTTCCCATAGTTAATAAACTTGGAACTCAATTACTGAACTATTTTGCCAAAGATCGAAGTATTATCTTGACTTAAGACACTAATAACACTTAATTGATTAAGTAATCATTTCTCCAAAAACTTTGCAATTCCCTTCATTATTAATCTCAGGTGTTTGTATTCTAAAAGTCACCTTGGTAATCCGTATAAGACTTTTTTGAAATCTTTTTTTAAAAAAATCAAGAAAAAAAGTATTCAAGACAAGCTAATTATAATTAATTAAAATGTGAAGGATTCTTTGAAAAGAATTTCTGCTAAAAATTTTCAGATTTAGTCAATAAAATGTAGTAATAAACATTTAAGTTATAATATTTTTAGTTAAGTGTATAAGTTACAACATATTAAGTATTTGTTTTAAGTATTCGTACATATATTAACCTCTGAGTAACTGTAACGTACTATAACGTTCGTAATATATTAAGTATAGAATTTGTGACATAACTATAACGTACTGTAACGCTCGTAACATATTAAGTATAGTATTTGTAACATATTAAATATTATTATGAAATATAGTAGTCGTAACATAAGTAAACCAAGTGAAAAAATTTTTTGATTAAATTAAAAAATACCTTAATATCATGATGTTTTATAAAAACATACTTCAGGGGATACTTATTTAAAGAATAATCACTGATGTAATTAATTATAATTAAAATTAATGATAATATAATTATAATTATGATTAATTGACTTGAAATTCTCTGTGTCTCTGAATTCTCCGAATTTAATAATTTACCGTCCGAAAGGATTGCTGTATTTTCTACACTATGAGAATAAAATCTCTTACTTTTGGAAATTCAGCTGAACTGAATTCTGTTAATTTTTACTCTTACTTCATCTCAAAATCCTGTCGAAGCACAAGCTCACAAAAATTTCACAAAATCGCTTTTTCATTACATCTATGAAATATATTAGTGCAAAATGTACGCGCATTGCTGTCTCTACAATAACATTTGACTTTTACAATAAACTATACGAGTAATTTAGTTTAGATTAACGTTAATTGAAGGACATGGTAGTTTTGTTTGATCTACTACAAGTTCACGATCTGTTCTCTAACATTTTTCTCATCTATTTTCAAGATCGTTTGCGGTGTACGCCGGGATGGTATAGGCGTTAGCACGCTTTTTTGTTAATAAAGTTTCCCGAGCTCGAATCTCTGCTATGGCTTAGTCCTCGTTTGTTTATATGCTTTTCATTTTATTAAAATTAATTGTGCTAATCAAAGTGTTACATTAAGTCTCCTTTTTTTGTCGAAATTCGTATCTGCTAATAAGCTTCACTTAATTGTTTCAGCTTGGTGAAATATTCACGGGGAGGTAATTCAAGAGAAGGTTTTAGGAAGAAAAAAAAATTCTGCGGCCATTTTTTACAAGAAGAGAAAGCTTGAATTTGACGAAATTCGTATCCAAACATTGTTTTGAAATTCGATAAAATATTCACTCAGCGGTAATTCAGGAAACGGTTTCGGCAAAAATGAAAACAAAAAAATATTTAATTTTGTGTATCCATTTTTTATTTACAAGATAAGCCTTGATAAATAATAGTACTTCATTTATGCAGTCTTTAGCTAAAAACCATTACAAAATTGATATCTTTGTGCATGGTTAAGATGTTTGTTACATTTAAATTAAAATTCTTTCGCCAACTGTTTATTTATGTTATTTGTATATTCTTTTCTGTTTTAAAAGCCTGAATTGCCTGAATTTGTCGAAATTTGTATTCCTAATTTTTTACAATTTGACAAAATATTCACGTAGAGGTAATTTGGGAAATGGTTTCAGCAAAAACAAACAAAACAAAAAAAAATGTGAAATTTGAGAATGTATTTTTTTCAAGGTAAATAAAACCTTGCAAAATTATCTCACCTCATTTATGCAATCTCTAGCCGAAAACTACTGTAAAATGTATTTCCCTGCGTATGGTTAAGACGCTTGTCACCTTTAAATTAGAATTTTTTGGCCAATCTTTTATTTACGTTATTTATATATTCTTTTCTTTTTAGGGCAAACTGCTTTAAGAATTCATACTTCTCTAAATGCATTGATGCCCTTCTACTATCAGGTGAACAGGAAGAATTGGACAACTCAGTACGACAGCTGTACGGAAAACGAAAATGAACAAAATCAGTCACAGAGAACTGAGAAGTGTTGTACAATGGAGAGCTTAAACTCGATTTAATTTATTCTATTTTGTTTCATTATTGTTTCTGTACTTTTTGTTGAACATAATTTATTAATTCAAAAAGACAACTGCCAACCGCGTAAGTACTTCGTCGCCAATATATTGTTCGTATGAAGTCAATGACGTCAGCACTACTCACGCGTGTTGCCAAATACGTTTTTATCTGTGTTATTTATTGAATCTCAAGACATATTATTCGACCTTACATCGTTATTGATGTACGATTTGTAATATATTTTTATTTACATTTGTGATTTTATTGTGAAATATAATAATTTATTACGGCATGATTCTCTTTATTTCTGTGATGAAAACACTCGACAAACATAATTACTAAAAAAATTAAAATTGAAATAATAAATAAATAAATAAAATCGTTAAATGCCAATAAATCATTAAAAAAACTTTTTATACATTTTAACTATTTACTATTGGAATAAATTATTTCAATCTCTTTAAGAAACAACTCTATGAAAATTTTTAGGTCATAATTCAATTTGTTACTTGTGTAATTCGGAATTGAACGAAACATTAGTTTTTTTTATTACGTGGTTTCTAAATGTTTCCCAACTTCCTCGCAAAGAAAAAAATGTTGTTAAAAAAACATTTTCTTTTTACAACAATATTTTTTTCGAAGTTAGAGTTTGAAAAAGCTGCTTTGTTGTTTGGCTGATTCTATTAAAACTGTAGCAAAACTTCTTTATTAGTACTCCAAGATTTTATAATTTCATTTTGTTTTCTTTTTGCTTTTTTAGATCAGTTATGTGAATAAAATGAAATCATAAATTTTTATTTAAAACCGAAAGCAGTAATAATTCTCTACTATTAATCAGATAATTATCACTGCTGGATTAAATCATACATTTTATGATTAAACGCTACATGATCCCTCAACTTTTTTATTTACCTTAAAGGTCAGGAAGAGTTATTCTACTTCTTCTATGTTTACCTACATGCTACATTTACGCAGTTTCCTTTAAGTATCAAATTTTTGTTTAATTTTATTCACAGCGATACGTTTTGTTGAATTTAGTAACTGAATTCTTAATTTTAAATTTAATTTAACTTGAACTTTGAAAACCATGAACCTGCATGGAGAAAAAAAATTCGGGTAAAATTACTATAATGTATGGTAATTGCATTCCTGGTAAAAAAAAAACAACAACAACATAATTCTAGTTTAAAAAGCCGGAATATACGATATTTAAACAATTTATTGATAATTTTTCTGTTTCTATGGTAACGGTTTATCGAAAATTCTTGTTTTCAAAATTATAGTTCCTTACACTAAGCATTTAGTAAAAAATATATGAAAAGTAAATTTAACCGTATACATGGGTTTTACGTTCTAAGGTACTCCGCGTTTTAAGGTATTATGATAAAATTATCGTCCACGTTCTAAGGAATTATGATAAATAAATTATGAGGAACCATCTAGCTTATTTTATAAAATCTATGGCACGGTACTTTACGTAGTTTACAACTTAGTAAATACTTAGTAATACTAAACTTTTTCTCAATTTCAATTTAAACAAGCGTTTCTTTTTTTCAGTTTTTGTTTTCTTAATATTAAGTGTAATTAATAAATATGCTTCGTACAACATTTTGCAATAATATTTTTTTTTCAAGTTCATTTCTGCAGTGCATCTAATTTTCTTTCAGATCAGAAATGATTTTCCTATGATCTTAATGAAATAGGATTACGAGTTCTTGAAAATTTTTTTTAACATTTACAGAACTGACGGTTAAAAGTTAATTTAATCAATTATCATCATAAGTTTTAGCAACTTATATATTAATTTTTGCGAAATATTCGAAAACTATATTCATGTTTTCAGTTTTCTGTTAAATATCCAATAGACTGAAAATGCTTGGAAAGTTTTTTTTTGTATTAATGCTGGTTTAATTTCACATTTTTTATAATATGCTTATCACAATTAAAATCGAAAAAATATAATGAGCAATTATAAATTTTTTTATAATTTTCAATTTCAAACTGACACGTGTTTTTTTCATTGTGAATAATAGTAATTAAAATTATAAATACGTTAAAATAAATTCAAATTAAAACACTTTACATATTTGTACTTTGCCAATTTAATCATTCACAAAATAATCTTTAATGCTAAAGAAACTATATATTTTTAAGACAACTTTCTATTTGCAGCAAAATGATAATTAACAGTTTAAAGAATCAAATATTTACTTAATGTCAACGTACTTAAAAGAAAATATCATTTCCCCATGTCATTTAAATTTAAGCATATAGTGTTTTAAACTTTAATATCAAAACTCAAAGATAAATATTAATGTTACGAAAAATATGAAAGTAATTATTTATGCCCAAGTACGTTAACTTTATTTTTAGTAAGATCTTAAAATTATGTTTCATTTTTATTTTTCAACTCAATCTTTGCTGAAGTATCAATTATTTATGTCACACATTTTGTATAATTTTATTCAAAAGAATGATAAGAATTTATGAATGAAACTTAATAGTCAAATCATTCTTAGAACAATGAAAAATTGCAACGCATTTTATCTTGGCTGCTATTAAAAATATTTCCGTTTATTAAATAACAGATAATTTCAAAATAAAGAATTACAATTTGTTTAATATAATTGGTTATTGTGCAAAAAAGCCACAACTCAAAAAACTCAGTATCTCTTTAAAATAAATAAATGCAAAAGACAGACGCATTCATTGTTTAAACTACATTATAACTTCTGAGCAGCGAGTTGTTGCTGTCGCTGTGTAAAATGTAGTTCCATGTCTGTCAGTGACCACTTCAAGTTTACATAGCTAGATGGTTAAAAGGATGGTTAAGATTTAATCTATATTTACTGTATCAATCCCAAACTGATACTATAATGAATGAATTCTAAATCTAAACTGTATCAATGCTCAGTTACAAACTCTCTTTTAATGGGTTTGAAAAACAACTGATTCCAATTAATATGAAATCAGTCTGAAGAGTTTTACTGAATGCATCAAAGTTGTTAATTAGTAATCGTTTCTTCCTTGAGTTAGCTCTTAGTAACTGATATGAGCGAAACTGTTCCTCAATTAAACTAATATTTGGACTAATTTCCCAAGGAGTTATTTTCGATTGACGACGGATACAAGTTAAAGAATTATGCTGTAATTTATAAGTTGAATTTAAATAAGAAAGATTATAAAGATTAAATAAGATTATAAAATTAATTAAATTTTTTTCTTCAAATTTTAGAGTTTTTACTAAACTTTAGGTACTGGAATCAAATTGATACGAAATCTACTCGTTAATTTTGTTATGCATTCATTTAAGGAAATTTGTACTTTTATGTATTCATTGCAAAATATCAGCAAAATATACATTGATACCAATACAACACCAGTACCACCTAGTCTGGTAAGTATATTAAGGAGGCCAACATCATCATCCAATCCTTGAAGTTTAGAACCGATTACTTCTCTCACCCACTTGACCAACAGTCGGCTGTTGAGGGGGTGCTTTTTTAAACCTGTATTTTATACAAACAAGCTAAATTTTTTTCTCCAATACCCACCTGGAGAATGATCATACAGACATCCATCTGAAGGGCATATTTGTTGGTCACTCTTTCAGGGGCACCATATGAGATGGGCTAACGTTGCTCCCACAGTAAGAACAGAGTACAGAGAGTGGAAGAACATTCATGCCTTGCCCGGGATTCGAACCCAGAACCTGCAAGGCTAGTTCCCTGACCTCTACACACGCCGGTCAGTAACAACCTAAAAATAAATTATTTTATTCATTAAAATTTTTTATAGCTAATCTTTTAATAAAATATACGTTAATTTAATAAAGGCTGCAGGTTTAAGTCTGTATGTAGTGAACAGCAGGTAGCCCAATCTTATAACATTAATTATAATCTTATAACATTAAAATAATTCAAAAAAGGCAAATCAAAAACATCAATTTAAAGAGATTTTCAATTTTAAGATTTTATTATCCGAACGAGCATTATTAGACACTAAGGCGACTTAACATGACTTCATTTGTTTACTCTTAAAATCATTTCTATGATATTGAAAGAAAAATATGAGATATTTTTTTTTATATTTCTTCTTTGCCTGTTTTCTTTCCGCGTTCATCTCTCCAGCATTTGTCAAGGTGGAAATTTGATTAGCGTCCTTAAAATTCGTTTGTGGATTGCATTGAAAACCTCTCCCATGCATATGTAAATGAGGGGGCTTATTTCTTATCTCCGTTGGCAGCAGAATAAAATTAGATCATTTTCCGGAGCATGACACCAAGAATAATGACTCTCTTTTTTGCATGCAAAATTTACTAAAGCAAAGAATGGCCTTCTATGTAAAAATTCATCCTATCTCTTAGCGATGAACACTTATTCAAATTTTTTTACTAAGTAAAATAATATTAGGATTTTTTTATTTATTTATTTTTTTTTTTGCTTTATTTGTTTTGCATGGAGCCCACTGTTTAATACAATTTCGTAATTCTCCGAGGAATGCATATTCCATATTTATTTAATATCGTACTTGCCTTTTGCGTTTTAATGTTTCATTTTATTGTTGAAAAATTAGTTGTTGCTTTGCAAGTTGTTGTTGACAATGGTGTACTTTAGTATTATGCATCTTTTGATGAAATTCCGGGTTTTGAATAATGAATTTGATATCTTTTTGCTATTATTACTTTCGTATTTCAAAAATTTAGAGAAAAAAAAAGTTTTTAGAACTGTTCATTAAACATGTAGCAGTTCATATACGTTTCTGCGAAAGACCGAAATTAAAAAATTTTGACATTAACTTTGGGGAATGTTCGAAAATATTTAATGTATTTAATTGTTCTTCTTTCACTTCAGGAAATGTAGCTATTCCACCTGCATCGATGAAGAAGGCTGAAATTTTCTTTAAAAATAATATTAAAAAAATTTTTTGTGCTGACATTTGCTAATGGCGATTTTCAGCATGCACCGTGGTGAATTTAGAATAAACTATTTCTGATAAATATTATTATTTTTCACTTATATTCGCTAATGTCGACTTTCAGCATGCATCGAGGATGAATACAGAATAAAGTATTTCTGTTAAATATCGTTCTTTTTTCACTTATACTTGCTAATGCAGACTTTTAGCATTCAGCGATGGTGAATGTTCAATAAATTATTTTTGTTATATATCTTTTTTTTTCATTTTTTTTTTCATTTATAACGTTGACTTTCAGTATGCGCCGATAATGAATGTTAAATATATTGATTTTGTTAAATGTGACTTTTTCTCATTTATGCTTGCTAATGCCGACTTTCCGCATTTACCGATGGAGAATGTTGAATAAATTATTTCTGTTAAATATTCTTTTTTCCCTTAAAATCGCTAATGTTAATATTTAGCACAAACAGATCAAAGGATTACAAATGGAAAACAGTGTAATTATTAAATATACATTTCGGGTGTAAAAAAAATAATGACTTAATTTCAACTGAATAATGACTGAAATCTGGCCAAGCATCAAATTTACTATGTGTATGTTGACATTGGCAGGATATAAAGGTGACGTTTACCGTTTTCGGACATACACGTTAACGCGTATGACAACTATCATAGGAGCAAAATATTTTGCAGAGAATTGAGTTTTTTTTTTTTTTCCTTTCTTTTTTGAAAAAGACGCGATTTAATTTTTTTAAATTTAAATGCTCTTAAATATGAAATTGATTTAATTTTCCACACTTTTAAAAGTTACAAATGATTCAGTATATTTTAAGCAGTATAAAATGTAGTGTTATCAGCCAATATCGATGCTAAGCATTTGTTTTAAGCAAGAGAGCGTGTTTGGCGCTTTGTGAATATGCATCCATATGTAAGAAATATATATGCATCCAGAATGTCAGAAATAAAATAAGTATAGGGAGCACCGAAATAATCATAGTAAGTTCAGTTAAGTTGTTGACTTGTATGTAGATTAGTACATTTCATCTTGATTTTTCTTTTTTTTGTTGTTGTTTCTATTTTATTGTTTTTTTATCTTTTTATTTTTGTAAAAAATATTACCTGTTATTTTTTCTCTGTACACGTGTGTACATTTACTTAGGAACAACTGGTGCACATTCAAAAAGTACCAGACAGAATGATATATGCTTAAGAGACACGGAATATATACTCACAATTGCTTTTGTTATTTGTTTTATTTTTATTAATTATTAGAGGTATAATTTCATTTATTTATTTTTTAAATTCTGTTCTACACATGCTGATTTTGTTATTTTTAAACACTGAATGTAAAAAAAGAAAACTTTGAGGAAAGGAAACACATGATTGAAATCCATTTCTATTAGAGCATGTTACGGAATAAAACATTTGATACATCGTAATTGTTACAGTTATAATTATAGTAAAATCACTGAATCACTCTAATTCAATACAAATTGCTAAAAAATTTACGGTAAAAACGGTAATTGCGGTAAAAACTGTAAAAATGGATTTTTCGGATGATGCACCAAGAGTTTTGATTCTTAATATCGTAATTTGATCTGAAATTTTTTTATGGCATAACTAAATAAATAATATACAGTATATACTATATAAAAGTATTTTGATGGAGGAAAAACTAAGGAAATAATTTATTTCCCAGTGTTTCTAAAAACTGTTTCATTTATTTTTTCATTTTAGTATGTGCTGTTGTGGTGTATTTACATATTTTTAAAACTAATATTAACTATATATAAGATATATATGACGAAAACAAAGTACTATTCCAACCAATAAAATAAATAATGAGATTTTAGTAGTTTGTGGAAATGTGGGTAAACTTTTTTAAAATTTAATTAAACTTTTGTTTATTTGTTTTGTTTTCCTCACATACGGAAATCAAAATCAGTTTATATTATTCGAAAGAGTATTCTTTCTTTGAAACTGTCATATTTTATTCGAAAGTTTTTAACAAAAAATTCGCATAAGTTTAATTAGGCAGTTCCAGTGATCAATTCTTTTGGGAAATGAAATTTTTTTTTTTAATTCGAGGTTTGATGTTTGAAAAACTAACTTGATTTCTTGAAATAAAGTTTAAAAAACAAGTTATTTATCATGTATGAAAGTACTATTTTCTCTTACATATATTTTGTACTTTTCAAACCATGATGAAAATCTTCAGTTTCTCTTTTTAAAAATCAATATTTGTAGTTCATGATAAAATTATTCCAAAATAATTTCATGATAATATGTATAAGGGTAGCGTGTGTTTTTAAAGTTTCTCAAATGTATTTTAGAAATTTTTGTAAAGACTTAAATGTGCAAATAAGTTTATATTAAGTCTAAGAAGAAATTAGATGTGATTTAATTGATTACAAATCACTGACAGGTTTGTTATAATTCTTGTATAAATAAAATTAAGATTTAAAGCAGAATTATTTTCTTTTGATAAATTTTCAACGAAGAGAACAAGGGTTAGTACGAATTTCATGGCTTTTTTTAAATTTTATTTTTTTATTTTAAATGTTTTCGACCTTTGCTTTAGATGAATGTAGCCAGTGACCTAAATAGCACGCAGCAACACCTGCACGGGGGTGGGGACGCACAAGGTTTGAGGGAGCAAGCTCCAGAAAATATAACACTAACAAAAATATTTATCATTTATAAGTTATCTTTTTAATTCACTTTATACATAATAATAATCCTTAACTAAACTTTGCATATAATTATTGTAAGATAGCGAGTTCTATTCTCGTATTATTAATATTAATTTCACTTCAAGTAGTAATTGTATACAATGTTTCAATTCTGTAAGTTTTCTAAATTTCGTCTTTTCATCATAATTATGATTTTCACTATCTTAAATTGAAATAAAATCAATTTTTATAAATACGCGTAGGTCTCTTTGCCTCTGTGTTGGTGTTTCATATTATAATTTTTAGTTTTTCGCGATAAGTGAAAGATAGGGCGGAACTATATATCTTGTAGAGGGGCGCATCCAAGTCTATACACGCCACTGACTGTAAGAAGGATATTTTTTATAAGTAGTATTTCGAACAAAGTAAAATCTCTAAAAGAAACTGTAGCAGAATACATTTTACTAATTATTTTAGATCAAATTATCTAAATTGATAAGTTTAAAGTGTATACTTGATTTCTACGTTTCCAAAACAAATAAACTTGAAGAAAAAAAAAAAATTTTCCCTCTCTCTAACAAGTCTCTGTCACTTATAAGACTATGATGAGGAGACAGTTTTCAGTGAGATTGTTGGGAAAAGTTTTTGTTGTTTCCATTGGGATTTTCTACACGTACTGAAATTAGACAATAATTGCTTTTTATTTTTCAGCTACTTTCTTTTGCTGCAGCTTTTTTTTATCACTCGCAGCTTTTATTTTAAGAGTTAGCTTCAAATTTTAGATATTTAGATAGATTTGTTGAAAAGTAATTTCGAAAAAAAAAATTTATATCTATGCATTAAGTTTTAAGGAAACAACTGTTTTAAAAAATTTACGTAATTTGGTGTTAAGTGTTAATATTCTCTTAAAAAATGTTTTTTTCTTGATGAGCAGTCAAGAAATATTCTAAATTTTTTTTTAAGAACAGGCAGCTCACTCTGAATAATGGTACACACGCTGCAAGAGAAGTTAACACTGTTCATTTGATTTAAGCTGCCGAGACATAATCAAGCTTTTAATTAAAATAACTAACTTCAATTCACATCAAAATAAAAATTTATGAGTAATTTATGCTTTTTTTTAGCTTTATCCAGGTGAAAAATAAATTTGACACATCGTTATAAAATTTATATCATATTATTATATGATGAACAAAACTTGGAATTTTACAAACCTCGTAATTTTAATATTAGAGAAAGCTTTAACCATATTGTAATATTATTCTACACGGAGAAAAAAATTCTGATAAAACTACTGTCTTTATTGTAATGCTATTTCTAGTAAAAAAGCAACATAATTTTGGAATTAGAAACCAAAATATACGGTACTTAAACATTTATTTGGTAATTTTTCGTTCATATAGTAACGGCTCACCGGAAACTCTAGTGTTCAAAAATATAATTCCTATTACCACACATTTAGTAAAAATATCAAAAAGTAAATTTAACTCACTAAAGGATTTTTATGCGTTGGTCTAAAATATCATGATAAAATTACCAAAGTTTAACACATATCATAAAACGATTCTAAAAATTAGTTAACAATAGAATTAGTTAAATAAAAACAATAGAGGATGAAATTAAAAAACGAAGATGGAGCTGGCTCAGACATATCCTTAGAATGCCCAAAGAAAAAATTACATCTGTTGCGCTTACATGGGCCCCTGATGGTAAAAGAACAAGAGGAAGACCCAGACTGACCATCCAGCGCATGTTTTTGGGCGAATTAAAAGAATGTAGAATATCTGGCTGGGAGGAAGCAAGATCCATTGCTAGGGACAGGAGGCGTTGGAGAGATATGCTAGAGGCCTTAAGTGCCCAAAGGCACGTAGAGGATAAAAAAAAAAAAATTTAAAAAAATTAGTTAAGTAACTTCACCTCTTGTTCTCTTAGCTTATTATCCCCCACGATTTTCTGGCAATCTTTTTGTTTCTAAATGATAGACCGATTGTTACATCAAATTTTAAAATTATTCGAATAAAAATGCACTCTTTTTATCTCACTAACACTGACTGGATTCCACAGACTTATCTTCGATTCTGTTTCCGTTTAAATCATTTTATTCGGTTACAATTGCAACTTCATTCCCTTATTGCTTATAAACAAAGTTTTGATTTAACTTCTTATTAATATAAAAACTAATTAAATATCTTTCGCCAAATGACGAAAAGGTAGTTTTTAACATTGCTTAAAAATTTTAAATAGTTATTTCGAATTCTTTATTTTAACTGCATACATTGATTGAGTTAAGTTTTATATAAAATTTATTATTGAAGTACTAGGGGGCTAAGACCCCAGTTCGCTGCCATGCATGAGCTCGAACTTCTTAATCTTTGCTGTTTCTTGGCATAAAACAGTTTTTTCTACGAATATTGAAATTTTTCAATTAAAATATATTTACTAAAAAATGTTAGCTTGCGTTTGTGCTCTTACTGCCTACGTCTAAAAATTTTCTATTAAGATCGATTAGTAAGCATAAATAATTTTGCTAAGCTATAAATTTTTTAAATAAAATTTAAAATTAAAGATATATTGTTATAAAAATTTTGTGAGTTCACAACTGTAATTTAACATTCTTGCTTAGCAAATAATAATTACATTGCATTGTGCGCGAATGAACCTGATCGTTAAGTTCTGAATCATTTAACGAAACTCTTTATCTGAAATTTAAAATAATATAATGTAGTTGACGCTAAAAATAATGGTTGCGAAATAGGTAATAATCTTAAACAATAATTTAAATAACTTTATCTTAAAATGCAGCGTAATAAAGTAAAAATCCTAAAATTATGTTCTAATAAAAAAATAACTCTTTTAGTTTCAAGCTTTCAATTTAGAAAACAATCAGAACGTAATACAGCATTGTAGAAAAAATAAAAAATAAATATTACTGGTAAATGCCTTCAAATTTGGGATACAAAAATATATTACAGGAAAACAATACCTTTATGACTTTCATTAATTTTATAAAAAAAATAAAGAAATTAATGTGTGAAAACTGGATCTTACCATGTGATTTTCCGGGTAATAAAAAGTTAAAACAAAAAACAATTTAAAACTGCAAAACTATCATTAAATTTTAATATATAGTTAGAAATATAACTTGTTACAAAATTAAATATAAATTATTTACCATTCATCAATTACAAAATAGTAAATTTGTTGTGTAATAAAAGGTATATTATAGAGTTTCTTTAAAATATAAGGAGAAACTTTTAGTTTTAAGCTTTTAATATAGAATGAACAAAATAACAGACACTTGGATGGAATGATAAGCAAATAGTACTAGTAAATGCCATTTAATAAAAGATAAGTAATTTAGGAGTAAATATCATTATAAGTTTTATTAACTTTATGTTAACGGCAGATAAATATTTTAAAATTATTTTTGTTAATTAATGATTTTATTGCATGATTTTTTCTGGCGCGTGAGAATGCGTGGAAATTGTTTTAAATCATTATCTTTTTAGTTATACAGAGTTATATTTTAAGTTTTATACCCATGTCATTAAGTCTCGTATCCAATTTATTCTCGTGTTCTTATATGAAGATGTAAAAAACATATACATTTGTATATGTTTTTTATATTTGTATATGTTTTTGTATATGATATGTAGAAAAACAAGCTTCATTTGAAACAAACAGTTATATCAGGTATAGTTTACATAATGAGTTCAATTTCAAAAAATATTTTAATGACTGACACGGCATAAAAAAAAAGTTTGGTATTGGTACATTTATTAAATTCAAATTTTTTTTTTAACTTTAAACATATCTATTTCTCAGCTTATATTAATTAATTGAATTATTTAGTGGCCTGATAAAAGAATTTATTTGTGTTTTGTGTGACTGTACATACCAAAAATAATACTATAAAACATTGGCGAAATCGAAAAATTTGCGTGGATAGTTTATTACTCAAATTTTATACTTCATCTAAAGAATTTATAGTGTAAATCTTTTAATTTATTCTCTTAAAAAGACACTAAATATGTGAGAATTTACGACCTCTTGCATGTAGTTTTTGTTTCCTTTTTGGAAAAACTCTTGACACTTTGACAACAACTGTCGAAGCTCTTCTTAAAATGTTGTTTTCCTTCATTAAATTCTTTCGTAGTTTCACAACTTCTCTTCCACTGCATTATATTATAATATTGTCAAAAGTGTAACGAATTCTATTTTTCAAAATAGGTTATATCTTTCTTTACAATATTTTTTGTTCTTTTCAAACGGTGAATTTTTTTATTTCATTTACTTTATTTTTTTAGTATTTGTAATAAGATCCAGAAAAAACTACCTTCAAAAATTTCGAAGGTTCGAACATTCAAAATGTTATTGAAAATTCGTAATTTTTTTATGTCGTTGTTGGCACGGTGTAAACAAAGTGTTTATGATATGGTTTAAACTTTGATCTTTTAAAATTGATTTTCTGGAATTGTGTTTTAAATCTTATAAACGCGACAATTCATTTTGAAAATTCCAAGTTTACTATATTCCTCTCAATTTTTAAAATAAAAATCATAAGAGAAGGGTTTATTTGGGCTTCAACTTTACGTTATATTATGTAGTATTTTTACAAAGCTTTTAAAGCAAAGCAACTTATGAATATGATATGCAAAAAAAATATGAAAGCATATAGATAAACGTACCAAGAGTAGGATTGAATAAAAAAATTCTAACATTCCATAATTAGTTCCAGTTTTATCTTAACCCCTAGCATATTTCAAGATTTCAATTTGTTCGAATGTTATATCAAATTTAAATTGCTTTGCTCTAATAAAATTTTTTTCCATTTTAATTTTAAACAACAACCATTTATCCGTTGTTCCAAACAGAAGTTAGAAAATTTACTTACCTCTTGAGATTTTTATTTCAAGTTCATTTTTCTTTGTTGAAGTTTAAAATAAAAATGAAAGAAATAAAAAAAATGGATATAAAAGAAATGGATTGCTCTAAAATTGTCAAAGTTTTATCTCAATCATTATTTTCACTCATTCAATCCACAAAAATGGATTGGACAGTAACAATTTCAATGAAATTATATTCTTAGTCCCATTTCTATTCATACACATTTTAAGGCTTTTTAAAAATTGCATCTGGAACAAAGAATCATAGAATTTACCTACATAAACAATTTTGTATCTCAGTGTTCGGAAGCACAATTTCTTTAAAATTCCTATACACGTAACAATTTCTATACAATTATATCCTTAATTCGATTTCTATTCATGCACATGTCAAAGCTACTTAGAAATTGCATCTGGAAAAAATGAATCATAGAATTTCCCTACATACACAATTTATATCCCAGTGTTCAGAGGCACAATTTCTTCAAAATTCCCAGTTGCACGTTGTCGGGTTCTCAAATCAGTACTACAATGTATTTCTTCTTTAATGTTCTGATAATCGTTCAATTTATCATCAGGAATTGTACACCTATGTAGCGCACTAAGTAGCAAATGTAATAGACAGAGTGCGCAATTTTCACTGTTAACTTTCAAACCCATGGCTTCTTTCAGAGAGATAAATAATACAATAGTACTACCTATGTTAATTCTGTACATATGATCCAGAAATTATTTATTCCATCCCATTCTTGTTCCTGTTTAATTTCTTCAATTTGACGCTTCCTTTCTACTTCAAATTTGATTCTTTCCATTTCATATTTTTCATGTATTCTTTTTTCTTCTTCAAACTGCCTTGCTATCTCTATTTTTCGTTCCGAGCGCTAAATCGTCATGTCTATTTCGTTCTTCAAATTCTTCTTGTCTTAGTCGTTTTTCTATTTCCTCTTATCGTTGTAACTTCTTTAACGCGTTTGTTTTCTTTATTGATACAAGTCTTGCCGTTATCCTCGCTTCATCATAATTCTTAGATTTCTTAGTTAAATTAGTCACATCAATACTAACTAAATTTTTCGTTAACGGAGTCACTCAATTCTGTTGCTAACTCTTTTAAATCGCTAGAGCTATGAAAGCCATAATAATATTTATCGCAGAGTCCTATCTTAGTATTTAATAAAACATTTCTAAAGCAACCACCAGTAAAATATATTTAGGATGTTGTTGTTGTTGTTGTTGACTTATTCCTCTTGGTTAGCCGCAGGCTAGACCAAGTCAATGAGGTCGAAAGTCCTCAGGAAATCAAAAACAAGCAAGGGGCCAGAGTACAGGTCTTTCTTCTCCAGGCCAAGACAGTGTAAAATGTGATCGGGAGAAGCCTGTGCAAAGTTACACCTCGTGCACGTTGAATAGGTCTTTCGTCCAAGCTCAAAAGAGAGACACCTGATGTGCCCACTTATGAGCCTACTTATAGTGGACTGTATGGCTCTATCAGCCCCCATGGTAAGTGCCCCACCAGGAGTCCGTCCATTGTACCAAGAGTGGGCCGGAGGGACATTTCATAGTTGTTGGTTAGTGGTTCTGATCTTGGAGCAAATCTCAGGGAAGGTCAAAGGTCGACTTGAAACTGTGCTATCAGAAGCTGCCTGCTTGGCCAAAAGATCAGCATTTTCATTACCAAAGAGGCCTATGTGAGAGGGAATCCATTGAATGAAGATTTTACGCCGATGAGAGAGTTGTTTAATTTTATTAAGTATAGAGACAGATGTCTTGTCGCCAGCCTTATTCCAGTTACTTAAGTAATGTATGGCACTACGACTATCGGATTAGATCCAGATATTAGCGGATGATGTTATAGACCCAATAGCGTTGAGTGCCTCTTCGATGGCAATTAGCTCAGATCTAAAAACAGAGCAGAAGTCTGGATTCTTAATCGTACTCTAATCAAGCATTACTGAAGAGACAGTTTTTTAAAAAAATATTTATTTAAAATATCAGCAAGGCAAGAGTTTTGTCATTTCCAATTCCTGTATAACGGGTTAGTATAGATGTGTTCGGGCTCGCTTTTGGAAATCTGATTTCAAAGACTTTTAATCCGAGCCCGAGATACATAGGATTATTTAGAGCCAAAGTCCACCTAAGCCCGAGATATATGTTGGATAAGGGGCAAATTTTGGGATCTCGTCACTCGGTCTTTGATGTCTAAGCAAGGAAATTAATATATTAAAAACTCGCACTATAAAGCTAAATTAAAGTCATTTGACAAGTAGTGATAGCCTCACAAAGCAAAAGCACCAATTAAAAGAAGCAGATCTCTTAGCTTTTCATTACTTATAAATGTAACATTTTTATACTTAATAACAAAACTAAACACTTGTTGAAAAGTTGTTAGAAAATTATATCATAAATCCGAGCTCACCCGAAGCCGATACCTTTCAGTAATCGAGCTCGTCTCAACTCTAGAAAGTACACACCTTAAAACCAGAAAAAAAGAACTAAAAAAAACATTTTAAAAAAAAATTTAAAAAAAAAAATTAAAAAAAAAAAAAAAAAAAAAACTCAGAGAAGAGCCGAAACTACCTGCTTCTTTTTTGTTTTATTTCGTTGTACTGCTTTTCTTTTAATGCGTGTGCTAGCTAGATATTTTTAGAATATTCATCTATTCATCATTTTGTACTAATATAAAAAATTATATTAGCACAAAAGTGCATTACATCACGTGGAGGTTACTTAGAAATATATTAAATAGGTATGAAGTTCACATAATAGTTTCAAGAATTATTATATTAACCTTAGTTATTAACAGTCATACAAACAAGCTAAAAAAACATTCTTAATCAACAAATGCGTATTTAAACCATTGTTTTGGTTGTATAGTCTATTTTTTTAAAAGGAGATGCATTTATTTATTTTTCGCGCTGCAGCTCATAACTACAAAAAATTTATATTTGACTGTTTAAATAAAATATGATTTTCTGAAAGAGAAATTTCCTACTTACATTAAGCTAATAGTCATTATTATTAATGCATTTTAAAAAACATGTTTTGATGCATTTATTTTTGAAGAAAGTTGCTTACATCATAGTTGCCCAAAAAATTACCGATAATTTAAATTAATTTAAGAAATTAATAAAAAGTTAATTTTTCTCTCTGTCGTGCTTAGGAAATTAGTTATTTATTATCATCAAGTTTCACAGTTAGTTACTAAGTAGATAACAGATGGCACTGTTAACTGTTTAATGTTGCTTACAGTTAAAAATGTTCTCAAAATAACCACCATTTGCATCAACAATTTGGTGTTGTCTGAAAATATAATCTATTAAATAAAATTGATTTTAAAGTTTCTTTATTCAACTGAGCAAAACAAACTGAGCTTTCGACATACATTGTAACTTGCTTAAAAACTTGTTGAGATTAAAAAAAATTATTTCATATGCAGAACGTACTAAACATTATATTTCTATTTACCCTTTTTTAAAAACGATTGTCCTTTTTGAGACATATGCTGTGATTCGATCAAAATAACAACCATGAAAAAAGACCCAAATAAATAAAAAATAAACTTCTAAACATCTGTTTAACATTAACGAATGCATCAAAAATGAGTTAACTTGTTATTTAGGAAATAATCTATATGCGTTAGCAGTCACTATAAATCTGCAATTGTTCAGAAATATACGTAGTTTTAATAAATAAATTTACATCCATCTTTAAAGATTCAAGTCAGATGTTTACAATTCAATTAAAAATTCTTCAAATGATGGTCTGTGTGAGAAAATATTGCAATTTTCAGATAAAATAATTTAAATTTTTAGTTGTTCTCAAAGAAATGCGACGTAAATATTCCTTCCTCGATTACTGTCACAAAATCTCACGAACTCACAGCCGAAATTAAATGTTAGTGGAGGTAATTACTTGTCTCTTTGACAATAAGGGACAGACAGTAAGTTTCATTTTTTCCCGTTGACGGTTCGTTTATAAAATGTTTTCATTGCACGTACATATGACAATAAACTTTCTCTAGTTAAAATAATTTAATTCTCCTCATCATACATGATCAATTTTAAATAAAAATTTGCTTCTCGATGGCGCTAATGAATGCAGAATGGATTTAAGACTCTATATTTTAGACCGAAGTATGTAAAATAGATATTAATTTCTAATTCATATGAAACACCCAACTGGTTTTTCAATTAAGACATCAAAGAATAGTTTTATTAATCTATTGTTTAATTTATAATTAAATCACAATAAAATACAGTGTATTTAAAAAATTCTGTACTCCAACTTTTAAAAAAAAATGTTGCCTGGGGAAATTTTTTATTTATTTTTTATATTCTGTAATTTCCTAATTCTTTAATTTTTTATTTATCTGCTAGTTTTATTTTGTTCTATTTAAAAACAAAGTTGCACAGTAATAAATTTCTACATTATTGTGTTTTTACTTACAGAATGTAAGAAAATAAATTTCTTGGGGCTAATTTCCTAACTAATCATCGTAAATCTTTAAAAGCGAATATTTTTTATAAAGTTTGTTTAACTATCTATTTAAAAGATAATGTTTTGATAATTTAGAAATTTGTTTTTAAAAAATATGTTTAAAGTGTTATTATAAAGACATCTTGGTAATGAAAGGCTGTAGAATTGGATTTTAATAAATTTACATATATTAAAGCTTGAATTATTAAATATTGAGGTGATAAAAAACGAAAGAAATGAACAAAAATAATTTAGAATTCTATTACTATCGTTCAACAATGTTATAATTGATAGCTACTTGGCATACCATTTTTATTTTAAGGACATGAGCAAAGTTATAGATAAATATTTCTGCAGATTTAAATAAATAATTATTTTTTCGAGAAAGTATTATAAATAAGTATTTTAAATAGATAAGTATTCTTGCTAACCGACACAAAAGAAACAGCAAGTACTAAAAAACACCAATTATTTGACAACCATAGGACCTTGGTTTCTGTCGAAAAATTAAAAAAGATAATCGGAGAATTTTTTGAGTAGATTTTGTAATATATAAACATTAAACTATGAGCAAATCAACTATGAATAATTAAACTATGAATAATATTACACTAACTACATTAAGTATGAATAATTTGCGATTGTAAGAAAGTTGAAGAAAAACCTTTATTTGTGCTTTATTTTTTTCAACCTCTTCACTACTGAAGTATAAAGGAATATAACATAAACAAATTTACAGTTTCGAAATTCTATTTTACTGCCATAAGTCATAATAAAATAAACAAAATATGAATTTGCCTGGGAGAAAATAATTTTATGTACTCCAACGTGGACCGCAGGTTTTAATTAAGTAAAAGAATATAAATATTTCAAATGCTAAATTGCACCTAAAGTAATAAGCAACATCAACAATAAAGTAATAATAAAATAATAACAATAAAGGAATAATAAAGCAATGAACAAACATGCATATTATTATGGTATGGTCTATTTAAATGCAATAAGGAATAGATTTAATAATAATTTATAAATTTTTTAAAAAAAATATCAAAGTTCAATGCAATACTGCTTTAAATCTTAGTTTCAAAGCTATTTTAATTATGCAAACTAATTATAATAAATAACTATTGTAAAGAAGCAAGCATTAATTATGAAAAATATTAAATTCATGGGAGTAATATCATCAAAATTATGAAAAAAGAACACAAAAAATTTAAGTTCAGTTTTGCTATAAAACAAATAATTAAAATACGTATGAAATTATTACTAAATAGATATAAAATTAAATACTCATATTACTATGAGATTTCACTTGATTACTACACTGTCATAAGGTTAGCCATGCGTACCAAGGAACACATACGTGGACTTGTCATGTTCTTGACTGTATTATTTTTAAATATGAAGTAAATATAAATTTAAAAGCTTCATATAAATCACAGAACTAAATCAAAAGAAAAAAAATTATTTTCAGAATAACTTTGTTATATAATATTTAAAATTACTTACGTTTTTGTGCAACCGGATTTAGCATCATTTTTTGAAAATCACTTCTCTTTGCGTCTAATTCTACCCAAATAACTTACATGTTTTGCATCTATTATGGAATCTCCAGAAAGCTTAAGTGTCCACGAATGTTTCAGGGAGGATAAAACTATAATTTTTCTTATAGCGTGTTTTAGAAGCTAAGAAGCGATAGTCCACATCTGTAAACCAAGGAAATGAAGATGTTAAAAAGAAGAAGGAAAAAAAAAACGTCACAATAACACAAAAAGTTCATTAATATATTTTTGTTTTCAAATTTATTGTCGTTTTCTAGCAATTAAACTTCGAAATCATCGTCAAAACAGTAATTGGGTTAAAATGAATTTCATGTGGTGTTTAATTGCAAGGTCAAGAAAATGAATTACTTATTGAATAAGACTAGATGCAATAATGATGAATCGGGTTTCTGGACGCTCTAACGTCAAAAAGGAGGTGTCGGATAACCGAAGGATTGGTTTATCCAGTAACGGAATATCGGGGTTATATTATACCGGGTATTAAAAGAAACACGATTAGATAAAGTCAGCATCGCAAATTTGAGTCTTATGGTGTGTTTTAATTTTTTTATTATGGTTAAAACAGCATAGAATTGTATTGAAAAGCATATACTAAGCAGAGTCTTATAGTCTGTTTAGGGTAAACCTTATAACCTGTTGAGCCTTATAGTCCGTTTTTGTTCTGGTTAAAACAGCATAGACTTGTATAGAAAAGCATATACTAAGCTGAGCCTTATAGTCTGTTTAAGGTAAACCTTATAACCTGTTGAGCCTTATAGTCTGTTTTTGTTCTGGTTAAAACAGCATAGACTTGTATAGAAAAGCATATACTAAGCTGAGCCTTATAGTCAGTTTAAGGTAAACCTTATAACCTGTTGAGCCTTATAGTCTGTTTTTGTTCTGGTTAAAACAGCATAGACTTGTATAGAAAAGCATATACTAAGCTGAGCCTTATAGTCAGTTTAAGGTAAACCTTATAACCTGTTGAGCCTTATAGTCTGTTTTTGTTCTGGTTAAAACAGCATAGACTTGTATAGAAAAGCATATACTAAGCTGAGCCTTATAGTCTGTTTAAGGTAAACCTTATAACCTGTTGAGCCTTATAGTCTGTTTTTGTTCTGGTTAAAACAGCATAGACTTGTATAGAAAATCATATACTAAGCTGAGCCTTATAGTCTGTTTAAGGTAAAGCTTATAACCTGTTGAGCCTTATAGTCTGTTTTTGTTCTAGTTAAAACAACATAGACTTGTATAGAAAATCATATTCTAAGCTGAGCCTTATAGTCTGTTTAAGGTAAAGCTTATAACCTGTTGAGTTAAATGTGTACCGCGAGTTAGTACTTTTTATCACCAATGATGAGTTTTAAAACTGATTGTCTTTAGATAAAACCAATAATTCATAATTATATTTAAAATTTCGGTTGTCTTTAAGAAATTATTTTAAATAAAATGCCTAGAAAATTATAATGATGTTTCGAAAGGAAAATATAATATTTCTAGTAACAATATATTGAATAAATTATTAAAAGAACAAGCATTTATGGAATAATCCATCAGTATTTCCTAGTGCGCTTTTCAAACAAAAATTAAAATAATTAAATTCATTAATAAAAAAAATATGTTTCCTTAAAAGAACTGTTATAAATGTGAAAATGGATATTAAGTTTTCATCTCTAAGTACACCATAATTCGGCGCATTTTAGTTATTTTCAGCTTATGTAAATGCAATAAAAATAAATTCATATCTAGACTAGATGTAGCAGAAGGGCAGTTAATTTAACTTTTGGGCATAAAACCTAATTTAAGATTGTTAACGATAAAACAAGGAAAAATCTTCTTTCCTCTAATTAAGTATTTTAAAAATAGTTATCTATAGGTTATAACTGTTAAAATTACCTTAATAAACTTTATTTTTAAAGTATGGGTACTCTATCGAAGGAATTGTTTATTTAGGATTCCGTAGTCGAAAAACATTGGGAACCGTTGGGCTAGTGAACGGTTTATAACGTAACCGTTCACTAGCCCAACGGATTTTAACGTAATTTTCCATATTAAACTGTTATTATCCATATTAAATATTCTTTCCCATATGTAGGGGAAAGTGGGGTCAATTGTAACATTTTTTATTTAACTATTTTTAACTAACAAAAAATCCAATATATTATTAGTATTAATTGATAGACGAGTAAAGTAGACTATCCTCTACTAGAAAGAAAAATTAATTCCTTTTTTTTTAAATGTTATTATAT
This sequence comes from Parasteatoda lunata, assembly GCA_949128135.1. Lineage (NCBI taxonomy): Eukaryota > Metazoa > Arthropoda > Arachnida > Araneae > Theridiidae > Parasteatoda > Parasteatoda lunata. Next base: position 74,452,832 of record OX421973.1, on the reverse strand, counting down.
TAGTTATTAAAAATTTTTGACAGTCGTGCACTTGTTACAATTGTCCCCACTCACGGGGTCAATTGTAATAGTTCATAAATTCAACTAAAACATAGTTAATTATACATATTATCATAGTTGTGATATATTTTTTTATTGATCAAAATAGTAGTGATATTTTAGGAGTAAAAATAATAATGAGCAGAGACCTAAAGGGTTAAACTTTTAACTTTAAGGGGTTAAAAATTTTAATTTAAGCTGTGAAAGGTGACAAATAAAATAATGCACGTGCAACATAATATAAATGATATAAGAAATTATTGGTGGTTCTTAAAGAGTTAAGTAATGGTTTGTAAGCATAAGATTATTTATTTTCAGCTGTTACATTCGTCCCTTTACTTATTGTTACAATTGTCCCCAAGACGCCATTTCAGCTTCATTTGTTAAAAACAATGCTAGTTAATTAACAAAACTAATCTTTTTTTTTTAAATGTTAATTAAGGTGTCCACTTACATATTCGGTTAATAATTTTTATTTGTTTAAACAAAATTACTTTCTTACAATATAATATTCTAATACCAAAAAAAGTACTTACGTAGCGTGAAAATATCTTTTGTGATGTAACTCTTTCAAAAGTAGATAAAAATGGTTGCCAGCAGGGGTGTACATGTAGATTTATTAAATACACCTTGTGCGCCACCTAGGAACCAAATCTAGAACCCGACATTCGAAATTTTTGCTCTGTTACAATCGTACCCTGTTACAATTGACCCCACTCTCCCCTACTTTATAACTGATATAAACCTTGGGAAAATAATATTAATGTAAACGGTTAAATCGAGAAATTTCTACGATGTTAATTACAGTTTAATAAGCTGGGGCAATTTTTAATGAATCCGCTCAGCCCTTTATAAGTTACAGTCGTATCTCATAAACATAGTTGCTAGCATTAACGTGAATTTGCAGCTATTATTAATTTTTTTCTAAAACCCATCGGAACCCAGTTAATTGAAAGTCTATGGTCTATTCATACGCTAACCACATTAGTCCATGGAGTCATTTGTTCATTTAAGCTCATTATCGTTTATTAAAAAAAGGTTAATTAACCAAACAAAAATTAACACGTAGCCGTGGTTACGAATATGAAGATGAAGTTTCTATATTTATTTCATATTCGCAGAGCTGCAAACTTTCTACACTTTTTGGCAAAATGTCCTCGAGTAGTAGATAAGTTTAATGTATTACTCTATGTTTTGTAAACTTAATTTAAAGTAATTTTCCACACGTAAAAAATTCAAAAGTTTATATCAAAGGCCACTTTGTAATAGCTTTCTCGTGGCTTCTAAAATGTTAGCAAAGCCACGAAAAATTCTGAATGCTTTAATGTTTGTTTTACCATTCTATAAAATATTTTGCAAAAAGCATAGTAGTTAACATCCCTGTATCTGTTACTGCTTTTAAGGCTTAGGGTAAGCACCTTTCCATGAGCCTTTAAAGCCTTACCATAAGCCTTTGAAAATCGAAAAACAATTAAACAGAGATAAAAAAAGGCATTGTTTTAATTAAGTATTTAGCAACAATAATAATGTAATATTTTTTTCAGTTAAGCTTACCACAAGAATAAACCATTGTTACCAAATACAACAATATAATCCTTTATTATAAATTACCTTTTTTTCAATTTGGTTGCCTTTAAGTCGAATCTTCCACTTCCAGTTTTTTGATTTATTTCTTTGATAACTAGCGTAAAATAATCTTAAAAATGAAAAACTTTCTAAAATACATCTGGACAAAAGTGTAAGTAACATTATGATTATTTTAAAATTTTAAACAATCTAACTTATTGCCCCATGGCACAGTTGAGGATGCATATGCTAAACTAAAAGTAATATATCGAGCTTTTATTAATAATAACCGGGATTAATAATAATTACCAAGTTTTTGGTAAGTGTGATAAATAATTCTGCACAATAGTCACATTATCCAGTTATTATTACTAATTGTCAATAGAGTTTGGTCAGTTTGATTAATTATGTTTAATTTTAATGAAACTTCAACTCTTAACTAATTTCCATTTGTCTATGTGCTGTGATAATTAATCTATCGCCGTAAAGATTGCTATAGTTTAAAAAGAAAAATCTTCCATAAAATGAGGATTTTTGTTTTTGTTTTAATTTAAACTAATAACTTTAAAGTTCAAATTGTTTTTCTTTTAAATACTAGGGGATTATGCTCCCTTTTCGCTTACTTTCACCATCCACGATGTTTTCTTTGTAATGATAGTTTCTTCACTGCAAGAAATTCCGAATAAAATCACGATAAAATATACTGACTTCTTGAGTGTAACATCCGTAGTATACATTTTAATATAAAATTCATTTCTACCGGAAAATTCTATATTGTAGATTTTACAGTAATATTAATTTCAATTCTAAAACTCAGGTAACGGCTCCGGCTTCCATGGTAAGTCCATGTTTCACGTCTTTGTTATCTCGCATCATTGCACGAATATATAGTATATTCTCATAGATTAAAATTGTCAGGGGGGGGGGACTAATAAAATTTAACTTTTAAAAAATACCCATGAAATTTTACGTAAATGAAAACTACGAGCCTTTTAGCTACAAAAGATTTTTTCTTATGGCAAAGATTCATCTTGTTCTTGCTTCTTCCTCTTTATGATTTAATATCTGATGAAAAGTCGATACAAAAGCAGTTATATTCGGAAAGCCACAAAGTAACAAAATGCAAATATACCGTTAGTAACTAACTGGTTGTTTTCACTTAAATACACCTTTTCTCTACCTGAGAGCCATAATACAAAGCTAAACATTGGAATGTAAGCTAAAAAAACGACTTGTAACAGAATTTGTCTGGTCTAGGAAGTTTACGTGTGATAAACGTTGCCTTCAATTTTGCTCATTTTGAAATTTCGAAAATGCTTAAAAACTTTATTTTTATCGCTAACACCCATCTAAACAAAATTTTTAGCATTTAAATATGATCTAAATGTAGGTGTAGAATTAGGAAAAATACATACATTAAAAAGAATAATTAAAGAATATATATATATATATATATATATATATATATATATATATATATATATATATATATATATATATATATATATATATATATATATATATATATATAAAACCTTTCAGATTCAAAAAGGACCCAAAAGAGCCTCAAATCCACATTCTATTCGAAAATGAAAAGTACTGTAAAGAAACTTCAGAAAAAGTACCCGAATCAGTTGCTTACAATCACAATAGCAATAGTCTTGATCTAACATCATCACACGAATTAGTAATGGAAAGTGTTAAGGATGTAAACAAAACATCAAGTGACAACCTTAATAGTTCCACCGATGTTCCATCAGAAGAACTGGACGTAGATTGGAAAGAAATAAGAGAGCCATTTTTCAAGTTAATTCCCTACAAGAGAACATTATATCAGGAAGCTGTATATTCAAGCGAAGAAATTTCCTACAGTACCATCATAAATAAACTTGAGCTAACATCCCCTCAAGAAATAGAATCAGTTGCCTACAATCACAATAGCAATAGTCTTGAACTAAAATCATCACAAGAAATAGTACTGGAAAGTGTTAAGGATGTAGACAAAACATCAAGTGACAACCTTAATAGTTCCACCGATATTCCATCAGAAGAACTAATCATAGATTGGAAAGAAGTTCGCGAGCGATTTTTCAAGTTAATTCCCAGCAAGAGAGCATTGTATGAGGAAGCAGAAGATTCAAAAGACGAAAATTCCTACTGTACCATCATAAATAAACTTGAGCTAACATCCCCTCAAGAAATAGAATTTAAATCATCAAATGAATCAGCAAGTGATATTCTTAATAGCTCCACAATTCAAATGGAGGCATCCCACATAATACCCAATAGTTCCATTTATAACGATGCAATATATAGAGACTTTGGATCTACCGAAAATCTTAGTTTCTACTTCGAGATTGTTACTAAAGCTAGACAAGTTGATGCGGAATTAGAAAAAATGAAAAGAGAAAATCCATCAAACATATTCGTTAAACCAGTCCAAGTTGAAAACACCAACAGCATAGAAAAAATAATTGAAACCAAATTTAAGAAAAAAAAGTCTTTGAGACAAAAGTTCGTTTCCTTGAAAAATTATTTTCAGTTCAAGAAGAAGTAAAAGCAATGATATAAATCCAGATCTACAGTTACATACTTTTCTTCTTCTTTAACTTTGTGTGCTTGCATTTAAAAACTGTGTGTACAGAACAAAGGTTTGAGTCTATCACTGAGATGAATCCAGTTTTGTTAAAAATGTATTGTTATTAGAACGACAAAAAGAATAAAGATATTTGTAGGGAAAGCAGATGTTTGAGAAAAAAGAAATAGAAAAAAAATATGGAAAGATCATAAAGAAGGGAAAAGTCATGAAGAAAATAAAGAAAAGAGAGAAAAGAATAGATTTAAAAAATTGGAGAGAAAGGATCTGAAAGGAGAAAGATCAGGTTTAAGAAAATACGGGAAGGAAACAAAGAAGATAAGTAAGAAATAGATGATAAGTAAATTGAATTAAAAAAGACTAGGGTTAATATAAAAAAGAAAGAGAATTAGAGGGAAAATGAGGAAGGAACAAGGAAGGAAAGAGGAGAAACAAAAGGAAGAAGACTGTAAATGAGAGACTGTTAAGACCTATGAGTTAAAGTATAAAATTGAGGGAAGATCAAAATTTTAATTCTAACCCTCCAGTAATTGCCAGATTTTTTTCTATTGAAATTTATGAGAAAATTTACGTCACCATAAAAAAAAACTCAGAGCCAAAATAAAATACTTTTTATAGGTAATTATTACCTAGCTTTATGCATCAGGTAGTCCTGTACCTGACTTTTGGAGTCTATTCATATAGATGAGTTTCTATAGATTTAGGTATATTTTTACCTATGCTGAAAAGGTATATCAGTACCTTATAATAAGAGATTTTTTAAATTCGAAACAATTGGTGAACAAAGCATCAGGTTTGGTAAAAGTAACATCTGGTTTGGTTAAAGAATTGTTTTGTTTGGTGAAAGTAACATCTCGCTCGGAGTTAATAAGATCAGGTTTGGTGGTACATAACATCAAGTTTTAAGAAAGAACCATCTACATTTTGAAAAGGAACCATCAAGTTTAGAGAATGAACCATCAAGTTTTTAGAAAGAAAAATTAAGTTTTTAGAAAGAAAAATTAAGTTTAGATCAAGAACCATCAAGTTTAATGGAAGAAACCATCATGTTTAAAGAAGGAAACCATCAAGTTTTGAAAAAGAAACCTAGCTTTGAGAAAGAAACCATCAAGTTTTGAGAAGGAAACCATCAAGTTTTGAAAAAGAAACCTAGTTTTGAGAAAGAAACAATTACATTTTGAAAAGGAAACCATCAAGTTCGAAAAAAGAATCTTAGTTTTAAGAAAGAGATCATCACGTTTTGAGAAAGGCACCATCAAGTTTTGAAAAAGAAACCTAGTTTTGAGAAAAATACCATCCCGTTTTGAGAAGGAAACCATCAAGTTTGAAAAAAGAAAGCTAGTTTTAAGAAAGAGATCATCACGTTTTGAGAAAGATACCATCAAGTTTTGAAAAAGAAATCTAGTTTTGAGAAAGATACCATCAAGTTTGAAAAAAGAAACCTAATTTTAAGAAAGAGATCATCCCGTTTTGAGAAAGACACCATCAAGTTTTGAAAAAGAAACCATCCCGTTTTGAGAAGGAAACCATCCCGTTTTGAGAAGGAAACCATCAAGGGACATGAAGTGACATGAGTCTTAGAGAAAGTAACAACAAGTTCGATTTGAGAAACACCTGGTTTGAAGGGAGGAACACCTGGTTTAGAGGAAGAAACTAAAGTTCAGGAGAAAGAAACATCCACAGCAGTATTGATTGATAACATTGTAAAAGTTAAGTTTTTAGTTCTGGTCGCTAAAGCGAAGTGAAAGACATCGAGGGATATGTAAAGAAGAAAATTTGTTCAGTGCACTCAATGGAAGAAAAAAAAAAACAGCTATAAGATGAAAAAACTGCAAAAAAAAAAGTTTAAAAAAATAATGGTCCATTGTGTCGAAAACTGTCGTAAGTCTCTAGAAAAAAAAGCAAATAAGAGTTAAAATGAAAAAAAAAAACTTTAAAAAAATTCTTCTACAAAAAAAAAAAAAAAAAACATCTTGATTTTTGGCTCAGATCAGATATTCCGATATGATTATTTACGTAAGATAAGATTTCACTTAAATTCTGTAACTTTTCGGCATGAATAAAAAATTCAAAATTCTCTTGCGTATAATTTTCATTAAATATTGTTTCAGTTATTGAATTACGCATTATAATTATATTTTTTAAAAGGTTTAAAATAATGCAATAATGTTTGGTTGAAGTTCGCTTCATGTTGTGTTCAAGTGCAGAGATTGTCAAACTACATCGCAACTGTGACTCAATAGTCTGTTTTGATAGCAAAAGAAGCTAGTTTTTTTTTTTTTTTTGGTATGCTTTATTTATTTTATTTTATTTCTTTTTCTATACCTTTTCTTAACAATAATTTCTCCGATCAAGGATATTGCTTAAAATCGTAGTTAGGGAAATTTATTTAGAAAATAGTAGGCAAATATTTTTTACATTAGACAATGAAAAATAAAATGGTTACAAAATATATACAATGCTATCTTATGTTCTTTTGAAGGGATTTTATATCATATTTATGATTATTAAAATAAGATAATATGCTCGAAATTTCATTAAGAAATCGTAATCAATTTTTTTTTCAATCTTTCATTTTGTGGACTACTACCATCACAGAACAATTTTTTCTCTTCTTTATAAATCTGCTGATTTTTTCCTCTAAATTTTTATTTTGTGTCGTAATCGATTCTTAATAAACGAAATTTTAATAAAATAACAGCTTATAGAAATTGAAAAAGCCGGAAATAACAAATAACTAATAAATACATTGTTACACTATTTAAAACTGTAAACTATAATGGCCATGAGTTGTCCTCTGTGAATTCTACCAACATTAAAAAATAGTCTTTTATACACAGAAGTTTAAAATACACAAAAAAATCTGCTAATAATCTAACACATTCTTAGTAACTATTGGACTATTTTTTGCAAATAAAAAGTACCAAAATATATTTTTACTAGTAATTAGAGGGCCAGAAAAAGATATATAAAAGGGAAACCAGTGTCCCACCAGCTCCAAAGGAATATTGCTACTTAAAAAACATGGCTTTAAAATGTTTATTTATTTTATTATTTACTTCTTTTTTAATTATGTTTTAGTTTATGTCGGAAAAGAGTTGACATTTCTCTTGAACGCAAAATGCATTTAAATTGAGTTTTTAATATTTAGAAAACAAATAAAATTAGTATTGGCATTGGGCATGGATGCCCATTTGCAATTCCAAGAACCCTAGCTAGTCAGAAATTAGGTAAAATTGATTTGATGTCAAAATATATTTTAGTAGTAGTATTCTGAATATTAGTACGCAATATTTCCAAAGAAATAATCTAAAAACTATTATGCATCGGAAGACCAAATTGGACAAAAATCTGAAGGTACCAGGCTTCGAAAGAGCTTAAAAGTTCGGGCCATGAAGAAACTAAACTTCAATTATTAAATAGCAGATTTGCACTGAACCTGCAGTTTTCGGACTTAATATAAATAAATCGCTCATTATGTCAACACATTTATAAGAGCTTAATTATTTAATTATTAGACCAATACTGCCAATTAGAATTAAACTGCGACAAAGATGCAAGTTTTTACACCGAAGCCATAAGAAAAATCTGAGATCTTTAAAGTAAATACAAACGATTTTTTAGAAAAGAACCAACTTTAAATGTGTTAAATTGGCCGAAAAGTCAACAGACTGTTATCCGTGATCGAAGTTCCTTCGTTTATATTTTGACCTCATGCTTCTGGAAAAAACAGCGAATAGCAAAAATTCATATAATTAAGAAATATCGGATTTACATATTACGCATCTGAAAGATATCGTCTTCCTTATAAACCCTCTGAATCGTAAAGATAGTAGGTTCGAATCCCACTGTAATTTTGGAACTATTTTTATACCGTTCCCCACTCATTTATTCTATATTTTTCTGGTTTATAAGCCATTCTTTGTCTTGAGTGCACAAGTTTAAAATATATTCTAATAAATATAGATAATAAAAATAAATCAAGAACCAAATTATAAAGATAAATTATAATCGCTTTAACACAGTTAGATCCAAAAGACGTAATATTAGTTATTTATTTTGAATTTTTTCTACGTGTATCAATGATAAAACTGACGCCATGAACTATAAAAACTGAAAACATAAATTTTGCTGTAGTTTGTTTTCATAAACGAATAGACTTTTTGACCAAACAAACGGCAGTTTAAAAATTAGTTCTGGGATCTGTGTTTTTAAGTCAGAAATAGTTTCTGCGAATGTTTTTAAAACCTTGATTTGTTTTTAGTAAAATTGGATGTAAAACAAATTTAATTTATAAGTTGAAAACAAAAGATGGCATACAGCTCTCTGTCAAATACAGAATAGATTAATTTTTATGTTTCAAAAATACTTTTAAAATTTTCTTAGATATTTTTTTAAATATACAGGTAGCTTTTAAATTTTTGTCTTTATAAATATGTATTTATAATTTTTTGTAAATACTAAAGTGCAACTATGCTTTTAAACAAACTATGAACTAAAGATTACAAATAAATATTTAAGAGAAAAAGTAATTTTAATAGCTAACCAGGCACCACACAGGAAAAATAAGGGATTTAAAGAAGTTTACCTGAGTTTGAAGCTTAAAAGTGGTTTCTTTCAAAACGGAATTTCAATTTTCTTAGAAAAATAAACTGATCTTTGATTGTTTTGATTTTTTAATGTTTTTTATACCTAAAAGCATTTATCAGAGCATAACTTTTTTTCTTGCTTAGTAAATATTAATTTATGACTCCCTTAGTATATATATTTTTTATTTCATTTTTTCAGATATTTTAAGATGCATATATATTAAGTGTAACCTTTACAAAAGACTTTTAACATTTTTTAGTAATTCAGAAATAGTAGTTCATAAAGTATGTCATGGGTGTTTCCCAAATAGTTTATTTTACTTGCAAAGGCATTTTTGAAGTTTTCTAATATTATTTTTCTTTGCTAATAGTTAAAGGGACAATGTGCTTACTATGATCAATAGAATTACAACAACTCTATAAAAATTCAAAAATGAAGGTTTGAAATTGTCTGAAATCGAGTTAGTTTTACTTCATTTTTTTGAAGATATATTATTTTTGAAAAAGAAGTTCAAAGAAATATTTGAGAAACCTTAATAGGGTATTTTTTCTGTATGGGCTTGTATGAACAAAAAATAAAATGAATGAAATAAAAAATAAGGTGCTAGGCTGTTTTAAAAATAAAATTATTTGATAGTGTAGTAAGATTGAAAAAGTCTTATCTTAAACTGCGCTCAAAATAAAGATAAATTGTGATTTAAAGTTAATGATTTTATCCAGTTTATTCAGAAATACCGCATTTTGAAAGAAAAAGAAATTTTTTCCCACAATTTTAATTTAAAGTCTCCTCCTTTTAGAAGACGTTATACCATGAGAAAAGCTTTTCATCGCTATTCTGTTTCTTTTCATTTAGTATATTAAAAGTTGAAAGTATCGAATAAACTTCATGATTTAATTTAGGTTTGCCGGAGAAAAAAAATTTTCTATATTTTTCAAATTACTGATATCGGTAAAAAAGAATTTGCCATGAAGATTCCCTCCCACGATATAGCGTCCTATTCATAAACAACTCTAAATGTTATTAATTCCTTATTTCTGATCCAAAATACACACACCAAAAAGAAATCGCTGAATATTAACAATAACATTTTATTTCATATAATTTCTCGTGTTCGCCAACAATTAATTTAACTTAAGGAATAAATAATTCTTTTCAGATGTGAATCTTCATTGGTTTTTTTTAAATTCGGTTGAAATGCTCTTTAACACATTTTTTTTAGAATTAGTTGTATTTGCAAATATTTGACTCCACCACTAAAATAAATAAATACAGGCAATACCATCTGTACGTTAAGGTGCAGGGTGTTGTACCGTGAGATGCAGGTTATTGCGTACCTCGGTACTAAATTAAAAATAATCAAAATATAGAAAACAAATCTTATTTAATGAATATAAAGTACAAAACATTATAGAAAAGACCTCTTTATCTACAAGACTAGTCTAAAGGCATGTTATATGCCTGAAAATTCACAGGGAACTTCGGTGATTGCTTCCGACGCACTAAGGTCCCTTTGTGAAGGCAATTTACATGTTTCTTCTTCATCTGTTTCAAATAGAGTTTCAGTTTTCTTAACATTAAAGTCTTCGTTTCAGTTTAGTCTCAAGGAACAACACATTGAAAAACACATAAATATAGTCCGTAAAAACATTTGCGATAAGTTGTTCAGATTAACTAACCATGCCATTAAGTTGGAACATAATTAAAAGTTCAATACACTATCTTAATTTTTAACACTAATAAATTAGGAAAAAAAAGGAGAAAAAAAAAAGAGTAAATAAAATAATTAAAATTTACTTCCCGGTGAAAATTTTTCTAGCATTTATTATATTATATTTTTTTTTGTATTTATTTATTATATTATATACTATAATATTTTATATTATTATATTAGTACTTTTATATTTTTACAGCATTACGAAATTTTTAATCTTTTATTTTCTAGTTCCCACAAATCTCACTTTATTAAAGTTACTAGCTACTTTGTACTAACTCTTGGTGGCTAAAGGAATAACTTTGTAAAGTCAGTTTTGTCAGTCGCCAATCGATGGCAGGGATATGCTGTTGATCCCAAACGCTCTTTCCTATTCCCTAAAGTCATCTTTAACCTTCAACCCCGAAACTTAAGTTAACATCAAGCGGAAAAGTTCGAAAAAATTCCTTTGCGACCACTAGGACTGCGCCACAGAGATCCCAGTCGGTTTAGAAGCTGGCTGGTTACCTTGCACGCATTTTTTATAATCATATTCGGACGTATTTAAACACTTAAAATTTGACAATTTTTGTGCGAAATGTAGCCACACAGAATTGTTTTTATTTTCATCATCACCATAACGTAAGAACGAAGAAAGATAGTTCAATATTTTAAAAATTGTCTGAACAGCCTTTTGGGAGTCAGAAAGATAATGAAGTTTAAGCCCACAATTTCGTGACCATCAACGGCATATGGAGGCAATGTGGTCAGCATTGCACATTGATCCCTTCGTTCGCTTCTGCGAAAGGAAATGGACACTGCCTGTAAAATAACCTAATAGAATATAAATGAAATTCGTGACCAACAATATAATACAATTTTGAGACCAATAACATGATTGGAGCCGCGATGGCTCAGGGGATAGAGCGTTCGCCTTCCAATGAGGCGAACCGGGTTCGAATCCCAGTCGATACGAATTCCGCATCCGGCTTGCACTGACCACAGTGCTGACGTGAAATATCCTCAGTGGTAGACGGATCATGGGTTAGAGTCCCCTTGCCGTCAGGCTAACCGTGGGAGGTTCTCGTGGTCTTCCTCTCCATGTAACGCAAATGCGGGTTAGCTCCATCAAAAAGTCCTCCACGAAGGCAAATATCTCCCAATACTCGATCCAGGAGTTCCCTTGTCTTCTGGATTGGGTTCAAAATTACAAGGCTACGGAGTTGAACATTAGTAGCCGTAAACCCATTAAGTTGGGTCGGCTGTTCAACGACGGTTATAAAATAAAATATAAAAATAACATGATTGCGATATTATATTCAATATAGGCCTCCTTCACTTCCTTGACAAGCTTGTGTCCGTCGATCTGAAGCTGGGTGTACTTCAAACTGTCTCCAGAGATTGAACCCCAGTCCTTTAAAGTAACAGTTCAGTGCATCAACCACAGAGCAATTGCAGGCATTGAGTATCAGAAGTAATAATCAGATGATAAGATGGAGTAGATGGACTTAAGATGGAGTAGATAGTTTTATTTTTCTTGAAGTTTTCAAAAATTTTCAAATCATACAATAAATATAAATTTTTAACATATTTCAAAGAACATTTTCCTATGCATTGAAAAAAACGAAAAATAAATTTGAAAATATTTTTTTAGAAACAACTATTAAACATTGAAAAATTAAATAAATTAATAAGCTAAAAACAATCTGTTTTAATTTTTATGTTTTAAAAGAGCATCGGAATTGTCAGATTATAAATTTATTTTAAGGCATTGCAATCGAAGCTAAAAATGCTTAAACAATATAAACGAATTAAGTACTCGTATATTATCAACTCGTATATTACTCGTATATTATCAATTCTTCCATACATGCAATGAATTCAATGAATACGAAATTTGTGTCCTTTAATGTTGTGGTGTAAATATATCATTAAGAAATAGAGTTTTTGTAACAGATAAATACTGAAAAAAACTAAATAGACAACAGTAAAAGCGCAAAGAAAATTTATAAACTAAATTTTAAGACAGTTGAAAAATCTTTCCTAAAAAGAACAATTTTAAAATAAGTGTTTTCGGGGCTTAAATTTCTTAAAAGCAAATACAAATATTGCGAAAGAACAAACATTTGACAACCGGGAAAGGCAAATTTATTGAAAGTCTAAAAGCAAAACAAAAAACAATTTTTAGGAAGAATATGTAGTTTGAAATGAATGGATGAAAAATAAATATATAATTTCTGTTAAGTAAAAATTCATATCTAAACTTAATATTACATAGCCCCAAGGAATCATCACCTAGGAAATTCAGAAAATTGAAACTGTCTTCTGCATACTATTTATTCCATGAATGGCTAATAATAAATTCTTAGAGAAATAATTTCTTTCTTGGGGGTAGTTTCGATAGTTTTTTCTCTTCGATTTATTAAAAATCTAGAATAATTAATTAATCTAGAATAAGTTTTGTTTAAAATCTAGAATAATAGTTTTACTATTGAAAACTTTTTCAGTAGTAAAACTATTATTCTACATTTCAAACAAAAACATCACTTTATTCTAATTAAACTGGAAAAAAAAGTCAGCGTGGTGTTCCAGTTTTTGGGTATTGTTGAACCCGAGAGCTGGGCGGATGGTAGCTTAGCTACTAACAGGGTCAGCGAAACTGGACAGGTCAGAGGGGAGACACCAGACCTAAAGAGACACCCTGGATCTCCAGATTGGGGATTCAGCTAAGTTACAGCCTAAGTTACAGTCTTTATGGTGGTTGACAGCCCTATTTCATAAAAAAGCTAAAATATATTAAGATAAAATATATTGTTAAAATATATTATAAAGTTACAGACTGACTACATGTAAATGATCTGGTCTGTTTCCAAGGTTAACAAAAGAAAGGGTTGGAACAACATTTTTAAATCCAAAGTCTACAGTGGGCTGTAGAGCCATGAACGAAAAAGAAGTGGCTTAAAGAAGGAACTAGTGAGCTAAAGAAGGCACTTCAATCTTCAATTACTAAACTAATTGCCAGTTATTTGTTATGACTTCATTCAGTACACTATACATTAGTAAAAAAAGCTATTCAACGATTTCCTCTTGCGCAAAGATTGGGTTTGTTTTTTTTATATTAAAATAAATAAATTTTAATATTTACCTGCTTATTTATGAGTTTCAAGACCTTAAAAATTGTTCCGGGATATTATTTTGAAAATTATATTATACTCGTAAGATTAAAAATGAGATATTTTTTTGGAAAAACTGTTTTATCACTCTCTACCCTAGCCTGTAAGACCATCTTATTGCACATTAAATATTTTATACTAAACAGATAATTGATATCAACGTAAATTTAAACACATAAATACTCCGAATTAAAACGCGAACACAACTACATAACAATATTAATTAAATAGTTTAAATGAACAAAAAAAACTATGATTTTGCACTGAAAATTATTAAATTATTTTGCAAAATTTCAATTACTGTGGCTTTCAAAGTATTTAGTTTTATGAAAACAAACACCTTTCAGAATGGTAGGTGTAAACAAAATAGACGCGTGATTTAAATAACTTTAGAAATACCGATTCGGTGATTAGCTCTCACATACTATTCAAGTTCATTATTGAGCAAGTCATCGTGAATAATAAAGAAAAGTGATTTTAATAAATTGTTTAAATAAGCTCCTTCAATTTGATTAAATAGATTTTTAATTAAATAGAACTTTAAACTAGCAAGCATCATTGATAATACCTTTTATAATTTGAAAAGAAAGGGAAAAAAAAAAGAATCACCAACAGTTTAATTTATAACACTGACTAATTCTAAGCAAATTAGAAAAATTCATTTTTTATAAAAAGTCTCTCATGAACGATCTTATTTAAATAATCGAGAGATTTTATAGAACCAGGAGCTAAAATTTCTTCTTTTACCTATAATCCAAATATCAAGAACCTAGCAGAAACATAAATATAAAATAATGTCTGTGTAGGAACTTCATTCTGATATAATGGGCAGTAACCGTGTAAAAAATATTTTCATATAATAAATTAACTTTTTTTAGTTCATTAGCCACCTTTCTACGCTTAGTCTCAGATTTAGACTAATTTTAAAGCTGGTTTAATGGGAATAATGTGAAGATAAAACATTTTAAATTGCTACAAATTAGGAGGAAACAACATCAGGATAAATAATAGCACTTCCGCTTTTATGACTTATTAGGACAAGAAATATGGTTGTTAAGAAAAGACACTCAGCCTCTCGCTGCAAAAGAATTTTTTTTTTTTATCGATGATGAAATTATACCTATAAATTTTATCCAATTTCTAAACGTCGTAAAACATAAAATAAGTCCAGCTTCTTATCTTCCAACATTTCGATAGATTTATAGATAGCGTATCCTTTCACTTCTAAAACGAAAAGATACAATTTTAAAATTAGAATTATTCTTTTATAATTAAAGAAACTATGTTGGGTGTTCTATAAGAAAAAAAGTTGAAATCTTATTAATCACTACTGATGAAGGTTGGGCTGAAAACACCAAAACCAGTTTGATTGCTGAATGAAACTTGTGCGTGTTTCTGATGATCAATTTTCAACTATTTCCAGTTTCCTATGGCAAATAAACTTAGCGTTTTAAGTCAAAGCATCAAAACCTGTAAATCCCGAGTTCTTTATTAGTGATCCGATTGATTAAGATAGCGTGTTTGTCTCTTCTTAGTTTTATTATTAATTTGCAATCCCTAATGTGTTGAAAACGTACTCAAACAATTGCGCATTGTTTAAAAAATTATTTTTGCGAACGCTAAACTGCACTTTAACTACACATATAGCTTCAAAATCAAATTCAATAAGTAGAAAATATATCTTTACATAATTTTTAACCATATAGTTACGCTTTTGAATAATTTTTGAGTTTAAAGAGTTTTCTTTTGAATTCCTCTATACTGTTATTCTATCATTGTTTTTGTTTATAAAAATTTAGCGAGACTTCTTTTAATAATTTAAAATTTAAATATAAACAAAGGATGTTTTTAATATCGTCCATTTATTTTGGAAAACTTCGCGAAATGTTGCTTTTCTCTTTTCTAGCTGTCTATTATGCGACTATCATTAAACTATATTTATGCTTAATAAAAAAAAAAGAAATAATAATGAATAAGTTTTTCATGGAAAGTCAAAGGGCTATTCGAATTGAGCACTGGTGCCACTTAAAGCTGTTGAAAACCCCAATAGAGTTTATTTCAGTTTGGTTCATTTTACTATTGCTAAGTGATATTTTAAATAAAAGGTTTGAGACCCAATAAAAAAAATGCAATAATATTGTACATAAAGTTAAACTTTATTTCTTCTCGGATATTCTTCTATCTTATGGCACACATGCAGCACGTTACTCTGTCTCGGAAACATAGTTACAAAAAATATTTAAAAAATTGCAGAGGACAAAATTAGAGAAAAAAAATTAAATTCCTAATTAAAACTTGCTAAGCTTATAGATTAAATACTGAAGTAAATAAGTTATTTTCCAATGAAATAGACACCTTCCTCCTGAAATAAATTCAAAATTGAATGCGATAAACATTAAGAAAAGATGCACTTTTTTTAACAGGAAGACAAAAGTTTATTACATTTTCTTTTTAAATCAAGATGGTTTGAAAATTAAAACAGTTAAAGCTCTTATTCACAATAAGAGCTTTCTTTTGACAATTATTTCAGGTTTACACAAAGGTACATTACACATTTCAACACTTTATTTACAATAAGCGAGCAGAAATAATGTACAAAATTATGCAAACACATAAATTATGAACTTGAAATCTATTTCTGCTAGACTGTTTTTAAAACAAATGAAACATTGAAAAAGTTTGAAAGCCAACAAACTAACAAGGACTCAATTTTACACCTTGTTAAGTTCATACATACTGATAAGAATTTTTTCAGTAGACCTTAAGCTGGATAATTAAAGATTTTAAAGGAAATCTGCAATTTTACCCAATTTGTAGATTTTAAACTTTACAAATCGACAAAGCCTTAAGAGAACAGTTTTGTTGAACAACGTGTTACTTTGCCGTGGTGACTGAAAGTAGTGACATGGATTAAACTCAAAAATTGTTTGATGGCCAAAAACAGTTATGAGACTACAAAGGTATAAATAAAACTAAGTTATGCTTTTATATCGATAATTACTTCCTATCATAAGAAAATGTATGCATAAGTGAATAAATTCAAAGCATCTTATTAGTTCAAAATCATTAAAACTTTTCAGATTTAAGTTCATTAGGAGTGTTTTTATAGTTAACTACTACATTAATAGTCTAGAATCTCAAAACCCTTAAGCAAAACTCTGATGAAGCTTGTTTAAAAGTAACCAATTAGTAAATAAGTATTATGAGCATTAAAAATTTATGAATTCTATTAATGAGTTTAATTATGCTTATCACAGTAAATCCACGCCTGGCATGTTGTACCAGCATATTTCGTGGTGTAACGTTTTAAATGTGTTAAAATTACAGGATCGCATAATGAGAACAGCTAATGGTAGCATATTCTCCAAGTGCAAGATACTGTAACACTGAGATTCAAAAGCTTTCTACATACTGCGAGGGCATTGTTCATAGCAAAAGCGTGCATGCATGGTCCGAGAAGTTTCAAAAACTGCTAGACGAGTATGAAACACGAAGCAAAAGCAGAACGGCCGTCTACCACTTCCACTTCGAACTCCACACGCGTCTAAACATTTTGAAACTTCCGGTCCATCCTTACACGTTTTTGTCTAAGATTATGTGTCCGTATTACGTAGATTCTCAGCAATCAGTCTCCTTTAGTTTTTATAAAATATATTTTCTCAACTTTCGGCAACATCTGGAACAAAGGATTCTTTTAAAGTTTAAAAGTTTTTGCAGCTTAAGAGTTTTGAAATGCCTCGTTATCCCTGATTATTATTTATCCAATTCCTACTATTTTAGTCTAAACTCCTTAATTTTTTTTATATATGTTCTAACTAACAATTTTAAGCAAAATACTTCTAACTTTTAGATGAGATGTTAAACCTGAAAGAAAATTTGACCAGATTGAGAATAAATTCAATTAAAAATATGACAAAAGATTCCAAAATGAACAATCAATTTAAATCATTTTCATGATTTGCTATTTTTAACTAAGGCGATTTTTCCTTTTATTTAAAGCTTGATGTTTTTTCATATCCAAGATTTAAATTATTTAACCAAAAATTGTTTAGATTTCAAAAAGTTGAACGAATATTTTTGCTAAGAATTGGTTATGGTGCGTGATAATTTTATTGATTAAACCTTTCGACCAGTTTCGACGTCCTCACTAACTTTTACATGATGATCACTTCATTTAATGAAATTTAAAAAAATCTAGTATAGCTATGCAGAATTCTAAAAACTTTCAACTTTCATTGAGTAGACAGGAGTTGCTTAAGCACTTTAAATATCAAATATAAAAATAAAAAGTAAATGTTCGTAAAGATATGCTCATCATGAAATTTCTTCAATTTTACGAGAAATTTCAAAGTTTAAAACTCTCTGCAAAGCAAGGTTTCATTTCTAAGTTATATACCTTAAGAATAAATCTGCATCGCTTCACGCAAAAACCTGTAATAAACAAACTTTGGACTTATAAAAAAGAAGTATTACTATAATTTAAACAAAGGTTATGACTAGTTACCTCTTTTGAAGTAATCTAAAACATTCTTTCAATTATAAATATAAGCCTTAGTTTACACATAATTCTTAAACTGTCCAAATATGGGTAATAAAAACTGATCTCTCTCTTAATTTCGATGCCTACCATTACCGTGCAACTGATCTTAATAGATGCTAACTTCGTTAAATACCCGCAATTTTAGAGCCATGAAAACAAATGCAGAATATATAACTCACCTTCGGCTGGAATTTTAAAGCAGATGTTTTCTCCGCTTCGTGAAGTGTTGAAATTTAACCATATTATATTTTTAAAGGAAGAAATATTTCACTATCTTTCTTTGAAAACAAATACACATTTTCATCTGAAATGTAATTACACTGCATGCTCGCTTACAGTATCCATTGATTACTTCCCTTAAAATCCAATTGTCATTTCTGCAGAAGTATCTAAAGTATTGCATTTTAATAATACAAGTATAACATTTAGCAGTTTAGCTACGTATTGCATCGGTAAATGAAACTTCATAAAAAATTTAAATCCACATTTAAGTTCATGCTTTGAGACTCAGAAAATCTGTTTTTTGTGTATTAAAGCTTAATTTGCAAAAAAAAAAAAAAAAGAGATATTTTAATTTCGGATTTTAGAATTACTCTCCCATCTGAAGCCACGACTCTTTTGCACGGATTTCAATTTCAATTTAAGGACATCTTTAGGACCACCACTTTGGTTAAAATCTTTCGAACACTTTAAAACTTACGGAATGACGTTTAGTATAGTTCAAAATACACGAAAGAAAATTTCTTCCTCAGCTATATAAACAGCAATCAACTACCCATGCGCATAATGGATGCACGATTTTCCCTGAGAATCAAATTTCGTAACTTCGGAAATTCAAAGGATGGAACTCGAAAGTTTAAAATATGGGCAAACACTTGAAACCAACTAATCCACTGTTTGTGTTACAATTAAAATAAAGATTCATGAAATCCTCCATGCGGAAATGAAACTTATTTTTAATAATATCGTGAAAAATCGAATCTAGTTCTGAAAACGATTCCAAACTATAAAAAAAAACGAGCGTGTTCTCACCTCTTACTGATTTGAAGGTTCCGAATATTGTAAGCAGCCGGGAAAGCTTTGTTTTGTTTAAAACTAAACAATGCAGTAAAATCGGCGTTGGAAAGGAATGACCAATAGAAGTCTCCATTAGAGGTTTGGTAGACACTGAGACTCACTAGAAGCTTTCTATGTAGTACGAGGTCATTGCTCCACAGCAGAAGTTTACAAGTCTGAATCGAGAAGTTACGAAACGACTGGACGAATGTAAAACGAGAACAGAAAGCAGAACGGCCGTCTACCACTTCACGCTCCACACTCGTCAAGAAGTTTTGAAACTTCCGATTCACACTGGCGCACTTTGTTGTAGATAAATGCCCTCTCATAGCGTAGCTTCTGATTAATACCAGCAAAACCATCGAACGAAGTCGAGATGGCTCAGGAGAGAGTGCTAGATTTCTATGAGGTGACCCAGTTTGGAATCCCAGTTATGGCTGATCGATACGAAATCTGCTCCCAGCTAGTGTCGACACAAAATATTTCCAATGAAATAGGGACCATGGGTTAGAATCACCTTGCCACTGGACTAACCATGGGAAGATTCCCTCCTAAGTAACGCAATTGCGGGTTAGTTGCATTAAAAAATTATCCCGGCTAATTTATATTTGTCCCACTGTTTAATTTAGGAATTCCCTTGCCTTTTGGGCTAAATTCAAAATTAAGAGGCTACGAAATTCAATATTAAGAGTCGTAAACTCAAAAATTGGTCTGCTATTTAACCCCGTAAATGTAAAAAAAATATACGAGAGGCTTTTAAATTTTTATTTTTCAAACATAATTATTCAGAGCTGAAAAGTAATATGTTCCGATATTATTAAAAAATTCAAAAATATGAATTGTCCATGTAAACAGAGACAAGCCTTTTTAAGTCTGCTCTATTTTTTTTCTTCTTTTTTTTTCTTCTTTTTTTTTCTTCTTTTTTTTCTTTTTTTTCCTTTCTTTTCTTTTTTTTTCTTCTTTTTTTCCTTCTTTTTTCTCTCCTTTTTTTTCTTCTTTTTTCTTCTTTTTTTTTCTTCTTTTTTTTTTCTTCTTTTTTTTTCTTTCTTTTTTTTTTTCTTTTCTTTTTTCTTTTTCTTTTTTTACTCTGACAAGCATTACTATTTTAATACAATTTACAGTCAAAATTCTCATAGGGTTAGTTTTCAGGTCAAACCTTTTCCGGGATAGCCCTGCAAGATTCTAAAGTTCAGCGAAATAAAGCTCGCGTGTACCATTAAAATGTTCATTCAATCCATAATATTTTTCAAAAACTACAATAATGCAACAATTCGCCTAGTCAATTGAACAAAATATTTTACGCAATGCATTTGTATTGTAAAACGCAACCTGTTGGAGAGTAACACTGCTTACTTTAAAATTGTGCAATACTTAATGGAAAATTCTTAGTAAAAAAATACTTAATGAAATACTTAATGCAATACTTAATGAAAAAAGTTAATCTGCAGCTATGAATAGACAGAAAGTGATGGCAAAATTTACAAAAGTTTTTAAAATGAAATGCTTTGAAATTTTTTTATTTCGGAATTTAAAGCACCAAATAGATTTATAAGGATTAATTTATAAGGATAATATGTTATAACAAATATAACTAAAAAAAAAAAACTAACAAATATAAATATGTTTGTTAATAATACTAGTAACTGAAATAATCCTAAATGCGCCTGTAAATTTAGAATTTTCAGGAATGTAAAAGAATGACAAAATTCGTATATTTTTCTTTCAACTTGGCAGATATTCAATTTTATACACGTTTTCATGCCACGGTATTTGGTTTAACCACACCTTAAACCTGAGATTCTGGTTTGAGTTGAAGCTAAAATTCTATTATAATTTAATATTTCTTTAAGCACTTGAAATATCACTTAACATTCTAGACATTCCTTGTCAAAATGTGAGATTTTGAAACTCATCGGCCACAAGAATATATAATCAATTTCATATTCATTAAAATTTACATAAATCTGAGTTCATTTTCAAATAACGGTCTTATTTAATGAAACTGAATTTGCGAGAAAACTACACATTTTAGACATAAATTTAAACTAAGTTTTGCTACGTCTTTTTAAGTTTAAAAATATATATTTTTAATCATATTCATAAATCCAACTTTATTCCAAAATTCTAAGAAATTATATTCTCCTATTTAACTTCTGATGTCAATAAATTGGTGTTAGCATCTTGTTAAGGTACCTCGTTAAGTAGTTAGAGTAAATTAGTTGGAAATTGTTAGTGTAAGGAAATTCCTTAATGATTCAGCAATTGTTTATTTTATTTTATAACCGTCGTTGAACAGCCGACCCAACTTAATGGGTTTACGGCTACTAATGTTCAACTCCGTAGCCTTGTAATTTTGAACCCAATCCAGAAGACAAGGGAACTCCTGGATCGAGTATTGGGAGAAATTTGCCTTCGTGGAGGACTTTTTGATGGAGCTAACCCGCATTTGCGTTACATGGAGAGGAAGACCACGAGAACCTCCCACGGTTAGCCTGACGGCAAGGGGACTCTAACCCATGATCCGTCTACCACTGAGGATATTTCACGTCAGCACTGTGGTCAGTGCAAGCCGGATGCGGAATTCGTATCGACTGGGATTCGAACCCGGTTCGCTTCATTGGAAGGCGAACGCTCTATCCCCTGAGCCATCACGGCTCAATTGTTTATTTTAGATATTTTAGAAAAATATTTATAAATCAGTTTTGCAAGCTATCTTATTGCTCTTTTATTCTCTGTGTGCACTGATATTTTTTACGCCGAAGCATAAAAAATTTCTTGTCGCCATTTTTAAACACTTAATATTACAAACAATACACAATTTGATCTTAAAAACTAATCAAAGCAAATGTTGGATGAAAAGGAATCTCTTTACAAATTATATTGACATTAGTAGAAAATAAGAGGAAAATTTATTTTCTTCAGCCATCGAAACTGAAAAGAGTAAGCAGATCTAAACTATTTAGAACCACTGTGTCAACCGATTACGCTAAAGACTACTTGCAAAATAATGTATATTCTGCAGTAATAATTTCTTTATTCATTGTAAAAAGGTTTAGATCTTTTAAATTATTTACTGACAATTTTTACCTTAATGCGTTATATTTTCTCCTCAAATTTTTAAATTCTAAAGTTCAACTAAGATTTAAAATCAGTTAAACTAATTTTTATTTATTTAAGAATTAATGGATTTCATTCTAATTTTAGCTATACATTAATTAGATACGAAATAATTATTTTGGATTTAATTTTTCTAAAGTTATATCATACTAAGTGAAATTTTTAAGTTCTACACAGTTTATAAGGAATGTGGTCCAAAAATCGGGAAGATTACGTGACATTTCCTACAATTGGTTACAAGGATGTTTACGGATAGCTAAAATGTTAACTAAACTATTATTAATAATGAAGAAAGTAAGATAAAAGTAAATTTAATTAAAATTTTTCCTTCTCAAAATTCAATGAAAGGAGCTCTAAATTTTGCAAACAGTAAGCACATAGAATTTGATCTCACTCTTTGTTCATCCTTAAAGACTTATTTACTGGAGTGAATGGAGATTTCAATGGCACAAACTTGTTGAATGTATTTGAAGACAAATATCTGGCGGAATTTCTCCACTAACATGAAAATTTGAAAACGCAAACAAAACTTCATTAAGTATTCACTTTATATTCGGGTATTCGCAGTAGCATAAGTAATTAAATTAATTTTAAACGCACCTGAACTTTCGTCGTTAAGAGGAAAACCATTTAAAGTTCTTGCGAACGCAAACAAAATATTAACTTTCTTTTAGCTTATCTATTCTCGCATTTATCTTATGAACCAAAATCGCAGGTATTTCTAAGTTGTCAACATTAATCGTTCGTAAATGACGACGCGATTTTTTAAGTCAGGATAAAATACGGCAACAATAGATCGTGTAAACAATGTCACCTCAACGATTTTAGATTTGCGAAGATAGCATGTACTCATAGATTAGTGTAGCATTATATATATGCACAAACTATCAGATAGTTTCGCTAAACATCTGTAATTTTTTTAATTCAAATTTAAACCTTATAACAGTAATTTACAACTTCGTTTTGAAGCTCAAACGAAGTTACGATTTAATTTTCACCGAAATTTTTTTATTTAAATCAAATTTTACTTTTATATGAATTCAGTAAGTTCAATCATGCGTCCTTTTTATAGTAAATATAATAAATATAGTTTTAAATATATAATATAATAATATAATAATATAATTTTAAATTTTTATAGTCTTAGATTTAAAGAATTTTTCCAATTCTTTCGTGGTTTGTTCAGTATCAGTTAACACTAAAAATAAAGTTCGAATTAAAGGGTACTTTTATTTATTTCTAATTAAAATGGCAAAAATGACTTCACGCAAGGAGTCGCAAAGTAACGATTTCGTAAACGCGGACAGTTAAAATTTTTTTTATCCTAATGATAGCCAAGGATGAGCTGATAAAACGCAGGTGAAGTAATTAGGTTACGCTATAAAATATGAAAATTTTTTGTGTTCTTAAAATTTCACTTACTGCAAAACTAATTATTTTAAGGTGACAACCAATACAATTTAAATTTTAATATTTCAATTTTTTAAAAAATAGTTTAAAACATCTATGTATGATAAATGCCATTTAAATGTTAAAATTTTTTACAACTGTCTCGACGCATGAAAAATTTAACTAATAATTCTGTTATGAAATTTTAAAAGAAAAAAGAAAACTTAGAATAAAAAGTAGGAATTCGAGTTAATACCTTAAAGTGAAAATAATTTAAAAATTACATGAAAAGGTTCTAGATATGTGCTATTTGTTTTTCGTCTTTACGAAAAAGTCTAGTTATTGTATTCAGAAAGTTAAATTACTGATAATTAATTTTTTTTTTTTTTTTTTTTTTTTTTAATGGCGGGCACTTGGAACTATTGTCCATTGGCCACAGAAAGTGCCAGAACTGCTAACTCTCTTTTCGTTACCCAGTGGGCACCTGTGGCGAAGCCACGGCGGTGGAGCAGCGTCGCCCACGTGACACTACCGCGACCCGTTTATAGGGCGGGTCACATTCACACACAAAGGAGAAAGTACATAGAACACAGATAGAGAAAAAGAAACATCCATGCCTTGCCCGGGATTCGAACCCAAAACCTCTTTCATGCAAGGACAGTTCCCTGCCCCCTACACAGGCCGGTCGGCAATAATTAAATTTTTATTCAAATTCAAAATGGTTTACAGTAAATGATTTTAATTCAATAATTTCATTCAATAATTATTTAATTCAATAATATTGTTTTTAATTCAATAATTTCAAAATGGTTTACAGTAAATGATCTAAATTTAAATCTAAATAAAACTAAATATATTTATTTCAGTTTAAGAAAATCAGAATTTAACTTAAATCTAAAATTTCACTCTCTCTCCTGTAGAAGTACTAATGAAAATTATCAATGCTACATTCTACAATCTGTAAATAATATCAAATATTTAGGACTATATATTGATTCTAATTTGAAATGGAAGACACATATTACCAATTTAGTTAAAAAATTACGTTTTGTTTTAGTTAAATATTATCACCTTAAAAATAATATTCATTTTAATTTTGTGAAAGTACTCTATTACTCCTGGTTTTATTCTTTAATTAATTATGGTGCAATAATATATGGTGGTGAATATAAAACTATTCTACTTCCTTTAATCTCAGTTCAGAATAAATGCTTCAAGATTATTAATTTTCTAAATATAATTAATTCAAGTTCTACTACCAATACATATACAAGTATTAATCTATTACCATTTCGCCATAATGTATTTTTTCGTATTTTACTTTATTTACACAACAATAAATTAATATGCAAATTAGAAACCAATGTGTCTGAAAGAAGACCAACTGAAATATATGAGATTCCCCACTTAACAAAAGAAATTTCACGAAAACAGTTTTTTTACTGAGCTCCTAAATTATATAATAAATTACCATTTCAGTTGCAAAACATCCAAATTTATTCTTCTTTTAAGCGTGCTTTATTTCAATTTTTGATATACATCGACGATTTAGATCTTTATTTTTCACTTTAAATGAAGCATTTGATTTTTTATACCAGTCTTGTGCCAATTCAAATAATCTTCTTTTGTTACCTTTGTTTATATATATATATATATATATATATATATATATATATATATATATATATATATAGTTTCATGTATTTTTATTTATCTTTTTCTCTTAATTTCTATTTTAAATTTATTGTATCACCTTTCGTTGTCGCCTGGACAGGATTTTCCTCTTGGTGACGAATATATATTTTTTGTATTTATGTATTTGCTTTTGTTCCCAATAAAGTTTGTTTGTTTGTTTAAAAAAAAAAAAATATGCTAATTTGGCTTCAAACTAATGTATACAAATGAAACAAAGAAGGGCAAATTTTCCTAGAGTGACAAATTTGCAGATTGATTTAAAAAAAAACGTAAAATAACCTATTATGGTGGCTATGATAACAACCGTCGTCAAAAGTGAAATCTTCGGCGAACTGTCGACTGCTGTAGACATCGCTCAATATTCTGCTACTAGGATAATGAACTGTAGATTGATAGTGCGGATACTGTAAACCCATAGTTCACGTTTGAAGATTCATCTTCAGATATCTAGAAGAATAAAGACATTCATAATTCTCTGTATTTAAACTCCAATTGCTCTTTTAATGTTTAATGAAAAAAAATTTTTCTCCTGTATCAATTTATGGGCAAATTCTGAAAGTTTTGATCTGGTTACAATTCGAAGAGTTACATAATTCTAGTTTAATAAAATATTTAATATCAGCGTTTTTAATGTAAAAAAAAAGTATTAATTTTAAAAACTTGTTATTGTAAAAACTTAAGATTCTGAAAAAAAAAATAATTGGAAGTTCTCAAAAATTCCAATACGGAAAGTTATTAAAAATGTATAACTTTAGCATTAAATTCTTTTTTAAAAATATTTTTTTAAATTGTATTCTACATTCCTAAAATTTATGTCTTGGGATAGACAAAGTTTATACTTACATTTACATAAAAGAAACTCTGAAGTTACATAAAGTATCCAGTTCTAACTTTTAGATATATGATAACTTTAAGATCTTCTGAATTTACATCTTGAAATTTAGATTTCCGAACATTTGTGATGCTAACGAGTGGCGAGTGCGAAGAGTCCGCATAACAATTAAGATACTTAAAAATTCCAGGATTTTTAAAAATAAATTTTGTTCCACAATTATGTGTAAAACTTTTATGTGGTCTTCAAAGTTAAACAATTATATACGTTCTCTTTAAAAGTTTTCGTTCACATGACAGTTTTCTTATTCTCGCACAGATCTTTCTTACAGGTAATATAAAAACAAGCGAAAATAAATGAAAGGGATTTCCTTAATAATGCAATTTTATAAACACATAAACTAAATTTTAAACTTATCTATTTATATATTGTCCATATGCATACGTTATGTAGAAGTGTTCCGAAAAAAAGAAGTGTTTAATTATATATTTTAAAATCTTCAAGAATGAAAGGTTGCAAATTATTTTAGCAAAAAAGCAGCAAACTATTAAAATTTGTCGAACCGTGAAAAAGACTAAAAACACAAACTCAATTGCTGGGGAATTTCGAAGGTTTTTTTTAACAATCGCCTTTGAATTCCCGTTTCTTCAGTCATTCAAACAGATTCAGATATTTTCAGTTTGCTTTCCTCAGTAATGGCTCGACAGATTACAATCTAGATTTATTTTACATTCACTTTATTTTAATTTAAGTCTCCGAAATGTGTATGCTTACTTCATTTTTTATTTAAAAAAAAATTCTAAAAATATTCAGTGTATATACAGTACTTATGCATACGTTATATTTATTTAAATTTCTTAAATGTCATTCGTCTAAAATCATAATTAACTGTAGACACATTATCCTAGCATAAGAGAGAATTAAAATGGAATCGAAACTTATCAGAAGAAAAGAAAGGTAGAAAAATATTACAGATTATCTTTTAGTAAATATCCCCCTTAAGACAAATATTTTTCAGATATTTCTTGCTCTAATTTAAAAAGGTTATTTAATTTCATATGAAGTAATAAATTTTGATGCCATTAAAACTTATTTTTATGATGATAGCAACTAAATTTGGATTTTCATTGAGATTTAACAAGATTCCATAAAACTTTCTGGCTAATAAAAATCATTCATTAACAACAAAAAAATTTTTTATACACAATGTTTCTATGTTATTTAGAGATTGTAAAATTTTTTATCAAAAATTTAAAAAAATAGCATTCTTTGACTGCTAAAATTTTTACGCAGAAAATTTTAAATCTTTTCTTTTTAAAGTTAATAAAATTATTATGGCTAGTTAAAAAAAAAATAAAAAATTCGTAACAAGCTAACGTGAACTAAATTAAGGAAAGTTCAAATCTTAAAATTTTAACATTTAGAACTGAACGTTTAAAATGAACCATGGAAACAAATCTTATATATTTCATTAGCATTTGCTATTTTTTAAATTTAGCAAACGAGTTTATTGATTTAAACATTTTTGTAAAAGCTTGAGAATAAAAAAGAAGCGACCAGTCTTTATACACGTATTAAAAATAATAAATATAATTACACTTTATTAGAACAACCATATTGCTACTAGTTATACTTATTCTTAATAAAGATATAGAAAAAAGTTTTTAAAATGTGAATTTTACACTTACGTTGAAAATCATAAGCTAGTAATGCTTAAATTGTTTCTAAAAGACTGAGGAGATTGCAGCATATTGACAAAAGTTTCTTTATCATTCCATTATCAGCAATAGGTATTCCGTTTTTCTTTAGTTTCTCATTAAATTTTCTTCATCATTTTCTTTAGCAATTCAACAAACTGAAGACTGCTGGGATTACTAGACTAATAGAATTTTGAGATTTGGTAGATATTCACCATAATTTATTTATTTTGAAATAAACAGTGAATCAAGCTCTTAAACACTTATTTTAGAACTGGAGTCGGAGAGAGCTCGCGGCATTCTGGTTCTGGTTAAAGTGTAGTAGAAGATCTGTGCTATCCGCTTTTATCCTCTTTGGTGTAAGATAAAGTTTGGCAGAAGACTCGCGACATTTAGGAAGCTCAATACTTTTATACATTTTAACAATAACCGATATCAATTATTTTATAACTAGTATTCATACTTTCAAAGATAAAATATATGAAAATAAAAGATGCTTCAATTGTAGACCGGGGTGTCCAAGTGTTTGAGGTGGTCAAGTTTCGCATGCCTGCATTGGGCCCTGTCAGGTCAAACAGAATCGCTGTCTAATCAGAAGCTCTAAATCATGGACATGGCAGGTTCGAATCTAGCCATAACATTTTATGAATATTTGTGCTATCCTTCTAGAACTTTTACCATAGTTCTATTGTATTATTGAACAAGCCTACATGTATGTGTGTAACAATAAATAAATACAATCAGCTATTCTTCAAATTGATAAGAACTTATTGGCCCTATTAGTAATGAGCACACAAGCCTACATTTGCCTGAATCTACCGGTGTCATCGTTCCACAGTGCAAAATCTTCTTTGGGGGCCCCCTCTGATTCACTACTTCGGTAATGAAGAAACGAACTTTACGAACATAATTTTTCACCTCATTATAGATAACAAGAAAATTGACTAGATTCTAAAATAGTTATAAAGTCCCTCCCCCTCCAACGATCAGACGAAATATCGTTCTGTGCATTATATTGATTTTCTGGCAATTCTATGTCCATCATGCCGAATGTAGTTTTTTGATTGTTAATTTTGTCATCTAGCTACGAAAAATTCATATCTTTGCTGACATTAGGGTGAAATTCAGCTAGATTTACGCAATTACGATTGCTCAATTAAGCCAATAAGAAGCCTGTATTTTTGTCTATCGCATTTTAAGATATGTAAAAATACAGATTTTTAATTGGCCAAATTTGTCCATCGTAATTGCGAAAATTTAGCTGAATTCCTCCCAAGAAAGCCGTGCATTTACGAAATGTAAATTGTGTTCATACGATAAATTAACGAAGAAGCTAACATAAAACTGACGGATTTTACACTGTACTGATATTTTTTTTTTTTTTTATAAAAAAAAGTTCATTAACGAAGGAGACGTAAAATAAACTTTCTATCTGATTTGGGGGCCCCATCTGATGTGGGGGCTGGGGTCAACTGTCCCGCATGCCCCTGTCTTAGTAAGGCTCTGGTCACGTGCCTAAAACAAATTTAAGAAAAATAATATCACAGCATAAATAAAGTGTAAGGTTTGCCTTGTTTTAAATGTTATCCCGTATGTGGTGATATTTGAGTAAAGTAGCACAATGTGTTATTTTTAGGGCAGCATCATAAGCATGCTTGGTGAGTCTTTCAATTTCATTTGTTGTTTGTATCTTTGAAAGTTAAATTAAAAGAACGCGTTATACTGAAAACACTACTGGTATAATAATATTGGATTGAACGTTGTTTGAAGCTTAGGCATAAAAATCATTCGGAAGCAGTAACCCAGAAGTCTTTCGAAGAATTTCAACGCTCAGCGCCATCTTTGCATAGATTAGTATGCTCAACAAGTGTCCATAAACTACTACTTCAACCAATATCACATTTTCCTCCAATGCACTCCAATGTAAATAAACAAACTGATTCCTTCAAGAATAAGGCGGTTCTTCGTCGAGAATATAACTACTTTAAGAGACAATTAATTGTCTAGATATCTTCCTTATTTGTAGATTTTCTAAGTATCTATTTTTGAATTACAATCATGTCTGGTATATGCAGATTAAGGCAGTTAATCCCAAAAAATACAGCTCTTTTTTTATGTGATATGCAGGAGAAGTTTGCTCCAAATGTGCAATATTTTCCTGCTATTGCTAATGTTGCTTCACGTCTTCTTAAAACAGCTAGAATTTTAAAAATGCCTGTTGTTGTTACGGAGCAAAATCCTAAAGGTTTTTATCTCTGCTTTCTCGCATTCATAGTAGTTGTTCTTTCTAGTTTCATACGTGTATTAATGAATCTTGTATAAATTAAAAATTAATTGCTTACATATGTAAATAAATTTGCAAACATATATTTGCATGTTATATATCGTTTAATTAATAAATGCTTTGAATTGTTGAAATTATTTTTACGACTAATTTATGCATTATATTAAATTTCTGAAAATCTATTTTTGAGGTTCAAGCTGTTTTCGTTTTCAACAGAAAGTTGAACAAAAATCTCACATTCACAATAGGAAAATTTGAGAATTTAATATTAAAAAATGGTTGTTCTACAATCTAGTCTATTAACGTAAAGAGGTTTAATTTAATGTTCATTAATTAATGAATTTTGTTACTCTGTCATTTCCTGCTTTGAATGTAATACTATTCCAAATGCAAAAAATCTCTTCCACAGTGTTTATATTTGGTATCTATTACCTAAATTATGTATCTCGGGCGTAATTAATGGCGAATTTTTTTTGCCCCCTAGATATCGAAGACTACCATAATTTAATTTCAAATGGTTCAAATATATTGATTTAATATTATGTTATGAACAGGAAAGGAAGAGCAAATTGGACTATTAAACTGGTGCCTGTAAGTCCAAAGGGCTGGACATCCTTAGTAGAACAAAGTACATCTTCATATTTATTTTGAATTTTAAAAAATATAAATATTTTGATGTTATAAGGGTTTTTTTTTTAATTTACGTCATAGAAAAAGAAGTAAGTTCTTAATACAGATGGTAAAAATGTTATTTAACTTTATTTTTTGCAGAATGCAGATTTTTTTTTCTTCATCAGAATGCTAATTTTTAACTCTTAAATTTTCTAGCATGCTTTTCATAACTCTTGATCATCTAAAGTGTATGCAAACATTTGAGCATTATTTTATGTTCTTATAAAGTTAAATAAAATTGCAGATTCTGTGACTGCTTAAAAATTAATGCTATTATGCAGTCATAAACTATTATTATTATTTTTTTATTTATTTAAAAAGAAAGCTTTTCTTTTATATTTATATTTATTTTTTGAAGTTTTTTGGTAGCAGAAGTTTGTAGCTATTATTTTAGAGCAAATAGCTTAAAAAGGAATGATAAATAACATAGTTAGTCAAAGAAAAATTATGTTAAATCACAGTTATTTATTTAAACTTTTTTTTATTTTATTTTAAACAGTTTTAGAATAATAAAATTTGGTACTTATTTGTTTCAAGGAATCTTAAAAGCCTATTACCACTATATCTATCTTTGATACCTTCAACCACAATTAATCAAACACCACTTGTTTCAATATTAGTATTTCATTTTTAGGGTCCTTCAAAAGAGAGTACAACCTAAAATTATTAATCATTAGATAATAATGTATTTTTTAGAGTAATAAAAGAGTTCAGTGTGATAGATGTGCCTCAGCTCTTGTCCATAGGGTAACAGTGTTTTCATTACAGAAAAAAAAAAAAAAATGGGAGAGAATTTCTCACTTTTTCTCAAAAACAGGGGTGAGATTTCAAAAAGTTAAGTAAGATTTCTAAAAATCAAAAAAACACGAAAAGACTTGGAAATTTTTTTTTTTTTTAATTTATAATACATTTTTAACAACTTCTAATTTATAAACCATTGAATATTTTTGCTGCATCATCATATGAAAAATTTTTTATATTTACTTTTTCATCAGCTATTCTCATTAGGTTGCTCAAATGCTCATCAGTCAATCTGTTACGATATTTTGTTATAATTCGGTTTTGGGTGCTAAATGACCTTGCAACAGATGCTGAACTATTCGGAATCAATAATTGAATTTGTAGCATTGTGCACACACTTTCCTATCCTCTACATCTGCTAGCATTATTGAATTATTTCTGTTATAGAATAATGAAGTTCGTTGAAGTTATTTCCATGTTCATACTTCTTGTTAGGTCTTCCAGCATAGTTTTCACAGATTTCAACTTTTACAAATTGCTAAAAAATTGTCGATGAGGGAGTTTGGTAATTCATTATCAGCTAAAAATAGAGCTAACTTTAAACAACTTATTATACAGGACTCATTTTTTTCTCTCAACGCTTGTCGTAGCTGTTTTCATGTCTTTCAAAATGGCGTAAGACAAAATTGTTTCCAAAATTCGCGCATTTTAAAACTGATTAATAGAGTGTGCGAACTTCTCGCGTTAATAATTTTTTAATGCGAGAAAAGAAAAACAATATGCGAGATTCTCGCGCTGTAGTGAAAATACTGGGTAATTTCTTTTAATCTCTTCAGAATCATGATCACGAGATTCTAATTTCTTCTATTAGAGAAGCCATTCAGACTCGAATAGTCCCTGATTATATGAACATGATTTCAATTTAGTGTTGACATAATATGTTCTCATTAGTATGTAGGTATACTTTAGAAACATGCGTGTCTGCAGACTCAGGGGCCGATTAATCGTACACGGGGCCCTAGGCCATTCAAATTTTTGGGGCCCTTAGATTAAATTTTTTTCTTGTATATTTTTTTTTTATTCAAATATAAAAGTATTTATATGTCTTTTCATGTAAAAAAGCATATTTAAAATTAAAATAAATAATATCCTGGACCTCTTAAACAGTGACAATTTCAATATATAAAATTTGATTGAAAGTGAAAAATTGTATGAGTTT
The DNA here is from genome assembly GCA_949128135.1 of Parasteatoda lunata. Lineage (NCBI taxonomy): Eukaryota > Metazoa > Arthropoda > Arachnida > Araneae > Theridiidae > Parasteatoda > Parasteatoda lunata. The sequence goes on along the minus strand of OX421973.1, from coordinate 74,419,936 downwards.
TTTCTAGAGTATATAAAACAATAAACAAACACTTACCTTTTAGTAAAATATTTTGTAATTATTTATTGATCAAATAGAATTACGGACACTAAATAATTATAAAACACTAAAAAAATTATGAGACACTTCAGTTGAGGCACTAAATAACTTCTTTTTCATTTAAAACATCTCAATAATGTCAACAACATTTAATTCTTTGTTTATTGTTTAAACAAGTCTCAGCTCGCTATAGTACTGCTTTCAATTTTTTCGCACGCAAATCAAAAGGACAAATTTGAATTTAAAAAACATTGATGAATGCATAAACTATAATACTTATAAATAATGACTAAAATAAGTATGCAAAAAATTATGTAATAATTATGTACAAAAATTATCGTATTTTATTAATATATATTTGAAATTGATTTTTTTTTAAAAAATCATTGTTTTTCTTAATTTTTTAAAATTTATTTTCAAATTTTTTTTTTAAGGGGGCCTCTAATCATTGGGGGCCCCTGGCCATGGCCTAGTCTGGCCCAATTGGTAATCCGGCGCTGTGTAGACTTCTTTCTTTTACCTCATTCCTGAACAGGTTAATGCTTGAGAAAATTATAGCTATTAATTTTCATTGTATTTAACTCTATTTTTTCTATGTAATGTTATATTTTACAGGTCTTGGCAACACTGTCAAAGAAATTGGACTAGATGATTATCCTGACATAAAACCTTTTAATAAAACTTCCTTTTCTATGGTGACTCCAGAAATTGAAGATTTCCTAAGGAAAGAACATCCTAATGTGAACAGTGTCATCATTTGTGGGATTGAGTCTCATGTTTGCGTGCAATGCACTGTTGAAGCACTCGTCAATCATAATTTCAATGTTCATGTTGTTGCTGATGGCTGCTCATCTCGTAGTATGGTAGATCGGTATGTATTTATTTTTGATAGTTATTATAATCCAATTCAAATAAATTAAAGGAACTGATTTCTTATGTATATCTGATATTTTGTGATTCTTTTTTCTTGGCAACAACTTCTGTCCCCCCCCCTTTTCTTTGGCATTTTTGTCACATGCTGAAAATGGACTCAGATATTGCAACTTTTTTAAATTCGAAGTTCACTTGTATTTGAAAAACATATGCATTTCAACAATTAAAAAAAAAAATGTGCAACATGTAAATTTTAAAAAAAATTTGCAACATCTAAAACGCATTTAATTTAAATTTTTGAATGTGTATACCTATTTGTATGATTGTACAGCTTATAACAGATTTTTACTGCATTCTATCTCTACTGTGGTTAATATTTTTAATGTTTGCATATTTTTTTAATGTAAATTGCAAACAACTAAAGTTTAATTACTCTAAATTAGATTGAAGATTCTATTGCATACAAATTAATTTTAAGATTTTTTAATTTTTTTTTTTTTTAAGTTTGTTATTATTTGAATAAAGTTATCTGTGTTTCTCTTTCTTCTAATTTATAGAGCTAACTATCAATTAAAATTTCATGTTGATTCTTGTAATTTATTCTCCATTATTGAATAACTTCATTCTAGATATTTAAATATTTTATTGTTACAAAAACAAAAAAGAAAAATCAGGGGAAGAAAATAATATTTTCTGTAATGTAAAAATTCTGGCTGAGCATGTATTTCTTACTCTTACGTGTCTAGACAATCTTGTAAATAAAGCACATAACAGCTATAAAATACAAATTAGAAATGTGCACACATTTTAATGCGATGATACTGGATTTGGTGAATAAACACTGCCAAAGAGAAATAAAAAAAATTAGCCTTTTTGATCTAACCAAAATGTTACTGAATCAAACTATATAAATTAGAATTCATAAAACAAAGTTGCTCTTTTTTTTATTCCTTGCCAAGTTTTAATTTTTTTAGAAATTCACCTCAATTACTGTGGGTAAAAAAAAATATAAATATGAAATGTGAAAACAAGGGATAAGGATGTCTTTTTCTTACAACTGTTACGGAACTCTCCATCTCTTCCTTCTCTTATATAATTTTAATCATTTTTGAAATTCAAGCATTCTCAGGGGTCTGTCCAGGCCGATTTTACTACCGTTTAGCAGTACATTCACAAATTCAACTTTAGGAAAAATTTCACAAAATACTTTTTCTTAAAATTTTATTTGTGTATCCCGTAAAAAACGATAAATCCATATTTTTATGTTGATTTTTTAATATAATTTTTAATTTTTCACAAATTATGTCGAAATTTTCACAAAATAGGTACCTCTCAGAAAAATCTAGACAGACCCCTGTCTTAAATAACTTCAATGATTTGTTAGTGCTTAATATTTTTTGTTAGTGCTTATATCAGAATTGAACTCGTAAATAAAAGTGGTGTTGATCCAATGTTATATTTTTAATGGACTAGTAATAGGTACATTCATACCTTTTCATTAATATATATTTATAAAAGATATTTTTGGAAAGGAAATAAAAATGTGCAATAACAAGTGTCTTTTTTGCAGAGTAACATGTCCAGTAAGACATGCAAAAATTTTATTATTTATTTTGTACTGTTTTAATTTAACTTTCGTTTTGTCATAATTTGACAGTCAGAATTTTTCTGAAAAATATTTAGGTTTAAATTTTTATTCCCTTTTAGGCAATAATTTTATTGTATTAGTAGTTTAAAAAATAAGCAGTTGATAATATCAAAAAACAGTTCTCTGTTTTTTCCAACTATGGAAACTTGTTTTGGCAAAACCATAGATTTATGTATAATGTTAATTAGCAATTATGAATATGGGATATATATTAACCCAAGAAAGACTTCTAATTATGTATTTTGAAAATGCTTGCCTTGAAGAATGAATTTTTTCTTTGTTTTTATCGATAATAGTCTTAAAATAAGGTTTTTTGTCAGACAGTTGAATTTACAGGCTTGGAAAGGCATCAAGTCTAGTTCAGAATGAGTTTTTGATGAATGTGTAAACTGAAAATAAATAAAAGAAACGCTAATTATGGTTTTTATTAAATTAAAAACAAAAAAGATCTATTATAAATATAGATAATGGTTATCTGAAAAAAACATATTTCTTTATTGTTGAATCTGGTTATTTTCTTAAAATGAATACTAATTGAGAAACCACAGAGAATACTAATGCCTACTTTTTTTTTTTATAAATGCATATCTTTTCATGATTTATTCAATATATTATTATTAGAGAAAAGTGATATTTTTAATTTTCCTTTTGCTAAAAAATAATATTGCAGAAATGATCAAAATGTTAAATGAATAATGAATATAGTTACAGATTTCAAAAATCATTAATGGTTTAAAAAAAAAAAATGCTATTTATAAATCCGTGTCACCCTACCTTATATTCTTAGGGTTCTGTGGAACACCTTTTGGGAAATGCTGATTTAGAATATAAATTGATAAATTCAAATTTATGTATAGATCTATATTTTCTTTTCTAGAATGTATTCTTTTCAAAGAATGAAGTCAATGGGAGCATGGCTGACAACCAGCGAAAGTGTCATCCTTGGCTTAGTTGGTGATTACACTCATCCTAATTTTAAAGAAGTTCAGAAATTGATTAGAGAACTGCCTCCAGATAGTGGTTTACTCTCATTTGTACCACATTTAGGGTAAAGAAGGTATATTAATTTTTACTGTTGGGTGTATTTAATTTATTTGTTTCTAAATTCACAACAATCAATTAAAGCATAATAATTTGAAATACTAATTTGTTTTTTTAAAGTAATTTTGCCCATCATCATATTAAACTATAGTGAGTTTAAATGGGCAATCTCTATGAAACTTGTTAGTTTTCTAGAAACTTGTTAATAAATTGTATTGGTATTTTGCAATTATTAATGATACATAATACAGATATCAGGCATATGATTCTTCTGATATTTCGAGGAATTCCACGAATCTCAAGATCATCAATTTACAGACTTCCACAAATCAATAATTTATTTTCTGACGAAAAATTATTGGAGTTCTGCTTATCTAATATTTAATTTTTTTTTCCTTCTCAAAATCTTGTTAGGGAAACATTTATTAAACTCTTGCAAGCACTCCCTTCTTTTTCTTCCTAAGTTTTCATTCAGACGCAATAGCTTCTTTTTTTAATGCAGATTTGCTAGAGAAAAGCGAAACTTTAGCAAAACTTCAAGAAAACAACACTGAAAAGAAAATTACATAATAACTCGGCTAGAGTTAGTGAACTGCTAAAGTAAATATAAAAGTTTAAAACTGATAATTTGAAAAGTAATTCTGAAAAGGCAAACATTTAAATGATTGTTTGCTAGAAAAAAAAACATTTTTTTATATTTTTCTTTAAACTTTAATTTTAATAAGTAACAGTAAAATCCTTAAATTAATATGATATAATTGCCCTCTTTTTTAATTGGCCACATTTAGTTCAAATTTTTAATGTGATATTATTACAACACGGAAATTTCGAATCCAGCATTTTAACATGCTTGTTACCATCCTAAGTTGGTTTTTCGATCTTTTTTCTTTTGCAGTTAATGCATTAGATTTTCCCATAGTTTATAAAATTCTGATATTTTTACGACATACAAAGTTGAATTCTTGTCTTAATTAGTTACTTTTAATATGGTGATATGGTTTTTTTCCGATCTTTTCTAGTTATTGCTACTGATATCCACATGGTTTTTTAAGTCCTAATATTTTCATACAATATTATTAAGAAACGAGAAATTCGAATCACACATTTGTGCAATTACTTTTTTACACGCTTGATTTGCATTAAATCTAATATAGCGTTTCGATCGAGTATTTTCTATTGCTTATTTCAATCAATTTTCTGGCAGTTATTACCAGTGAATTTTGCCTTTTTTTAGGTTTCCATAATCTCTTTTCCATGATTGACTTGGATTTGAAGAACTTTAAAATTATTTTTTTCTCAATGTAATGCAAAGTGGGAAAAGGAGGAATATGTATATTTTTAATATATGTATTCTTTTATATGTGGAAGCAAAAAAAATTATTTGATAAAAAACCATTTCTTTTTCTTTTTAAATATTATTAATGTTACTTTTTGCGCAAGCATTTTTATTCATCTATGAACAAAAGAAGAAAAAAAGCATAAGTGCAAAGGAGAAAAAAAAGCATTGAAATGAAATTTCAGATAATTTCTTCTTTCAGCAATCACATATTTTTGATTTATATTACATCAATGCTCAGTTAAAGCCCATATTATAAAAATTTTACATTTATTAGCATGTTTGTACTTTTTCACATTATATTTATTATTAAAAAAAATCATAATGATTATATTTTCAAGTTTCTCTGGGATATCTTAGGCGACCTTTGCTTCTTTAGAAAATCACCTCCAAATGGATCTTTTGTTATTTTTTATTATCGTTGTTATTATTTTTCTTAATTTTCCCATCATATGGTAAAGTTTTAATATTCTCTGACTCATTGAAATTCTAACACATAACATCATTGCATTTAAGATGTTCTGGAAGTTTTTTTTTTCTTTCTTTCTATTTCAGCCACCCAGATAATTTTGAGTAATACTTCATATTACTCAAAGCCGAAATTAATCTATTTCAATGGTCAATATACAAAATAGATAAATAGTCAAAGTAGTTAATATCAAAGTACATGAATATAAAAATTTTACACTGAATAAATACAGTACTTCATGATTGAGGTTAACTTATAAGGGTGGTCAAATTGACAAGCTTTACTATACTAATATTCTTCATTACTTTTTATTTTTATGATTAAAAAAACACCTAAATCACAAAACATTTGTTGTTTATATCTTAATTACTGATCTTCATAAAAATCATTTCAGTTAATGTCAACAGCTTTCTTTTTAATATAACTGATAGTATAAAAGATCTTGTTTTTTATTTCAGACTTAGCAAAATTTGAAGAATTGATCGGAAAAAGTACAGGATGCTTTGAAAGGTTTATGAATTATTCAAACTATGTATACTATGATTAGAATCTTTTACTGGTACACTACCTAATATAAGAAATGTGTTTTTATTTTTGTTATTAAATATGTTGTTAATTTCCTATAGAAAATTAAAGACAATGTTTTTTCATATATATATCTGTGTGTGTGCAAGTGAGTGATATATATATACAGTGAAACCTCCTGTTATGGACACTTCTGCAAAACCAACGCCTCTCAATACGGACATATTTTTAATCCCCTGGGAATCTTCTATGAATAAACCATTATGTACATTCTCTGCAAAGAGGACACCCCCGTAACCGGACGTGGACAGTCATTTTTGCCCTGAAACATTGTTTTCTATCTCTTCAAACCGGACACTTCTTTTTCTAAATTTGAGAAGAAGAAAAAAACTTTCTGCTTTAAATTGCAAGGAAAAAAATGCAACTTTTCCAACATTTTTAAAGAATGTAAATTTTTTACCTTATCCGTAACTAAAAATATTCTTATGCTATTTCACTACTAAAGAATCAATCTTTGCCTGTCACCTTGCCTCATCTTTGTAAAGAAAGGAGAGAAAATGATACTGCTTTTATGAAATAATTCGGACAGTGGCATCTTTTGATCTTTTCAGCTGGATAACACAGGTTATGAGACCCCTCAAGTTGAAATGATGTCTTAAATGCTCACAATGTTTCTTCCCCATTGAAAATTTCTTTAATTTTCTTATCAATTTGAAGACAGTACTTAATGCAGCTGGTGTAAAAAAGAGTGCAGAAGTATAATCTTTGAGGTGTTCATATAAATGAAACATTTATTCAGACACTTGATAGATAATCAATTGTGAATAATCAACTCCATAGGTCCTTATGACTTACAGGTATGCATTGCTTTTTTTTTCTTCTGTGAATCATAAGAAGTTTACTTTCGAGGAGGTATTAACCATGTTCCCTATCAAGTGGTAGGTAGGTGTTAAGGGATGTAAACCTAATATTTAAAACTAACTAAGGACTAAAAGCTCCTATTCAGTATCATATGCCTAACTTGAGTATCTGTACTAATAGGAAAATAATATTCATTTATCTGTAGCTACATCTAGAATTATGTATTTATATCAAACTTCTTTATATATTATTTTTTTGTCTTTTTTAAAGTTCCATGTAAATTTAGGGGCAAAATTTCCCAAAAGTACATTTATTTAACATCTAAAAATACAGATATGCAATACTTAATTCATAAAACTTAAATCATCAATTTCTAGAAATCTATATTAATACAAGTAAATTTCTCTATACACTTTTGAATCAATTTAATGTAATTGACAATTTAATTTTGATCAATTCAGAACAAATTTTAGAATTAGATTTCTGTCACAAATGAAAGATACTTTTGTGTTTTATATTTAATCAGACATCTGTGAAAAAATAACAGAAATTACATTTAAAAAAATTTAATAGTGCAAACATTAAATCAATAAATAAGAATATACATTAAACTCTTGGGAAATAAAACACCATTTGCTAAATATAAATTATTGATGCCAAATAAATTTAATGTAGTAAAAGTATTCATTGTCACAATATTATTTATTATTTAAATTTTCTTTATCTCAAACTTTGCCTCAAAAATATTTTTAGAGTTTTTGTTTAATTAATTTTGTTATGGCAATTTTAAACAATAATAATTAGTTAGGAAATGTTTGTAATTGATATTTTAAAAAAAAAAAATTTAAATTCAAATATCATCTTTTAAATAGTATTTGAATAGAGTAGAGTGTAATTAAATAATATAAAATATTTTACTTGCTCTAAATCCCAAATTAAGTATTTCTTTTTTTTTTAAAAAATCAGTTTTTAAATTCTGGTAAGTTAAATTAATCCCAGTTGTCAATTTCTCATTAATCAGACATAAGGTAGCTTTGATCTCTGGGGCAGCTAAGAGAATTTATTTTTAATCTATTAGAAATATATTACCATTACAGGAACAAAATAAATTTGTACTCTAAAAAAAGAGCTGAATTACACAAACATTTGCAGATGTTTTTTTTTTTTTTTTTTCTTGCATAAGTACAGAAATCATTATAAAATATTTAACATCAAATACTCATTATTACGAACATCAATACCTCAGATTGAATTCAAAATATTTATACAAGGAAATTAAAATGATTGAACCTAAAAGTTTTATTAATGACAATGCTCTTACTAGCTAAAATTATTCATGTTATATTAAATGTGATAATTAATATATATTATCCATGATATATTTCCATGACTTATTTTTCTTTATGTTGCTAATTATATGAACTCTAGTATAAAATTTCAAAAACTAATAAATACAATTTATTTTTGGAAAAAAATTTGCAATTGGTAGCAAAAATACAATTGGTAGCAAAAATGTAAAAAAATAAATAAATAAAAATTTTGAATTCTTTATCACTTCAATTTTATTTTCTATTGCATGGTAGTATTTTGTGCACTAATATGCAACAAATTTTGTTGAATATTTAAAGTTGTTTAAAATACAAATATTATGATTGTTAATATAAAGATAATAACTCTATATAGTACCTATCACTAGCTTCATCCTCATCAGAAGTCAAATTTCACTCCTCACACACTATCTCACCCTCAACCTCCAGCATTTCATAGCTGAGAAAAGATAGAAAATTATATGTTTATAAATTAGATATTTTAGATATTTATAGATAGAATATTTAATTATGTCAAGATGGCCATCTTTCATCAGTTTCTTGCTCATCTCATATTTAAGCCATTATAAAGACTAGTTTAATGTAAAGTTAATATTAATGAAATAAATTTTGTTCAAACCATATCTCCTCACATATTTTTCATTTTTATATCAACATTTTATATCGATATTCACATTTAATATTTCCTCTCCATATTACAGATTCTAAAGTACAAACTTTAGCTCAAAATTTTTTTCTCCAACCAATGATATTTAATCTAAATTATTCAAATGAGACGGTTTCTATACACGTCTTGAAAAGGATTTTTTCTTTGTATTTATTTTTTATTTCATTTTTTTTATCTATTTATTTTTCAAACTTAAAAAAATTACCATTATTTTCCTTAAAGAAATTACACTATTTGTTAGTCTAAATCAAATACTCACCCATCTGTTGCAGATGAACTACTGCTAGAGTCCTCTGCAAGAAATCCAGGAGCTAAGAATAGATTATAAATTTCAATTTAGCTTATTTTTGACTAAATTTAAATTTGGGTAACAAAAAATTTATTATGATTATTAAACATATAATAGTTAGATAATCAACCACAACTGAATCATTGTAACTAAATTTTCAAACACAAAGGGAATAATAATAACTGAATAACCTAACTCATTTTATAAAAAAACAACAACTATTTAATATAGTTTTGCATTTAATATGTAGTTAAAATATTATAGTTTTTAACTAAAATGTAATTGTTTCAAATTAAAAAGGAATGTAAAAAAAAAAATATTTGAATGACATGCATAACAACGTAGTGATTTATCTGAATTTATTTAAAAGTAAAGAATCTTTTTTTATGAAAACACATACAACAACATTTTCTTTCTAAACATCATATTGATGAGCTTAATTTTGTTTTAAAACTTCGGTTACAATTCGGTTAATACAAAAATTTTTTATGATTATTAAACATATAATAGTTAGATAATCAACCACAACTGAATCATTGTAACTAAATTTTCAAACACAAAGGGAATAATAGTAACTGAATAACGTAGCTCATTTTATAAAAACAAAATATTTAATATAGTTTTGCATTTAATATATAGTTAAAATATTATAGTTTTTAACTAAAATTTAATTGTTTCAAATTAAAAAGGAATGTTAAAAAAAATATTTGGATAACATGCATAACAACGTAGTGATTTATCTGAATTTATTTAAAAGTAAAGAATCTTTTTTTATGAAAACACATACAACAACATTTTCTTTCTAAACATCATATTGATGAGCTTAATTTTGTTTTAAAACTTCGGTTCACCAAAAACAAATTTCTTTATTTAATGTATAATAATTTATAAATGTTTTTCTAATAAAAACATTAGAAATACTAGTACTATTTCATTTCGGGGGCCTCAGAAATATCGTCCAACTATTAGTAATACCAATCATGCTTAATTAATGACAATGTAATTATTTAGATTGTTGTGATAGGTTCCTATTAACGCAGTATAGATGTATATTATAGATTGAGTTCAAACCGGCTTTTATGGCTTACGAAACGATTAGTAATGAAACACTCTTCAGTTTAAAATAAACTTACAATTTACATAAATTAAAGTGGACTTAAATTGCTAATTTCATGATAATTTTCAAAATGTATTTCAAATGTACCAAAAGACAAAAATACAGTTTTTATACTTGCGAAAAGTTCTAGGATATTCTTTTAACCCTTTTTGCCAGTTGTTTAACAAAGCAAAAGTATAAAGTTCACTCATTTTAGCAATTAGTAAGAAAGTTATCAGAAAAAACACTAATCACTTACAAGAGCTTAAATAAGAATGATAAATAAAATATTTTTAATACTTTGTTGCAGTCGCTAGACGATTTTTTTAGGAACAATGCTTTAATAAGAGCTATTATAACAATACATCTTAATATAATTTCAAAACTAGTGCCCTAAAGAATTGTTGTAAATATTTTAAATACTTAGTTATTTATATAGTACAAGAAAACTGAAATCACAATAATAAGTAAATGAGAATCCAAAAAGAAGTTTAAAAAGTGGTGCATCATTATTTAAATTTTAATTGTTTAAATAATTTAACTGTTTAAATGTATTTTTTAGAGTGTAATGTTAATCATATGAGCCATTAACCAGAAGTCTGAAACATAAAATGAAGCATGGTCTTTCGAGGCAGACATTAGAAAAAAATTGAACTTCACAGTTATTATTTGAAATACCAAACTAAGGAAAAAAAACTGCTGCTTTCAATTTATCTAAACTTACATTGCCATAGATAATTTTCAGAGTTTATTAAAAAAATATATATAAATGCCAAATGTACATAAAGTAGATTTATATGCTGAAATTACAAGTATAAATTTAAATATAAATTCAAATATAATGCTAGAAATATTCAATTTCATCTACCAAAATATAGAGATAAGCGTTATCATAATTCCACAGATGCTGAAATGTGTTGTTGGTAAGGTCAATTTGACTACAATAAATATCGATTGAGTTTGTAATTTTTTTGGGTGAAATTCTTTGTAATTTAAGCTCATAATAAAAATAACCAATGAATGAATAAAAATGAGAATCGTTATACGGCAAAACAGTCATAACTTTTTTCAATCACAGTGTGAATGAATGTAATAATTAATTTTTGTTCATGTCATTCATTTTTGCAAATGAAAAAAAAAAAAAAAAAAATGTGATATTCAAATTTACAAAAATTAAAATTTGGACTTGTTAAGGATTGAATACTTAAAATTTATTATTTTTAATGACAAATAGATGAAGAAATAATTATGGGGAAAAATTATCCCATCATGGTACTCCGAAGGGAAAAAAGCTCATATGTCTCATATTTGCACGCAACGAATAAGGTTAATATTAAATACTGTTATTATATAGTAAGTGATAAGCATTAAATATTGAGTAGAATGTGTCTGGAGTAATCTCTCAGAATATTATTTTCGGGGTAATTTTTCAATCCTAAATTTTACATAAATATTTTTAAATGTTTGATGCGTTTGAAAGAATTTTACTCGGCAACACTATACAATGGCGTATGACGCGTTCTTATTTTTAAATTGTAATTTAGAGAAAAAAAACATGTAACTGAAGTTAAACCTTACTTAATTTAAGAACAAAATAAGAAAACTTAACAGCTGTTTTTTTATTTTATTTATTTATTTTTAAAGAAAACTAAATGAGCAATATAACTCTGCTTTGGTCTAAAAGAACAATATAGTTCTACTTTTTAATTCTGGTGGGAGAAGGCATAAAATAATTTAAATATAAAAAAGTAAAACTCAAATTAGATTTTTGATGCCTTATTACAAACAAATTCTAATTGAATAATATTTTCGATTGTTTTTTGTTTAAATGTTGTTCCTAATGTAATGTTTCTTTTCTTTTTTCATAAAGTTTGTTTTTATCTGGTAAGAATTTTTTCCCCTCTTACAAAGAAAAGGTAGGAAATTTATTAGAAAATGAAATCTTTTTGATAGTTTTTTTTCTTCTTTCAATCACATTATTTATTTATCCAATTAAGTTATGTAGGTATTTTCTTGGAAAAATCTCTTTTGGTCTAAAATCTTTCCTACATCTGATTCCAGTGTCCTAATTAGAATGCCTTACACACCTTTACCGTTACGTAAATTGAAAAATATACATATTTTTTATTATAATCAATATAATAAATATAAAAATATAATAATATGAAAAATGTTCATTTACTGTTGCGTAAATGAAATAAGAAAATACAATATTAAATTAATAAAATTTCAAAATATTTTATAAAGAAACGTGTTTTTCCACTATACACCAATACGGGTGTTTTTTTTAATCAAAAAAGGGAAATATTATGTCTGAAAATATTCTTGAGAAAAATAACAAATTTCAAACCTATTCGACAAATTTAAGAAAATTTAATTAAAAATATCTTTAAAATTAAATTATAAAATTTGGTAGAGTAAAGAGAAAAAGACAAAAAATAAAGATTCAATATAAATCTTAGTTTTATACTTTTTTCTTTTATCGTTTAAGGTTTGATTGAAATATTGTTTTTAGCTAAAGGTGATAGGTTTATATGGTTAGATGATAGTTATCATAATTAAATGGGGCAAAATGTCACTTTTAATAATAATTGCTGATTGCTTTTTGGTATTTAATCTTATTAATAAAATAAAAATGTTATTTTCATATTCTTTTAGCTTATAAAATCATGTATATAATCTAAAAATTCTATAACTTTGTTTTTCATTAAATAAATTAGAATATGTTTTCTTTTTAAGACAAATAACATTTTTCCTACACTGAAAAATTTCGAATAAAATTACGGTACAATGTATCGGTACTTTGAGTGCATTAGCCAAAAAACACATGTTACACTGGAGTCCATTTTTACCGTAAAATATTATGCCGTAAGTTTTACAGTAATATTTATTAAATATAAATGATTCAGTGATTTTACGGTAATAATTAATTGCTATAAAAATAAGTGCCACTCAGGTTGTCATGTATTTTACACATGATGCACCCAAAGTACAAGTACTTTTTACCATAATTTAATCTAATGATTTACAGTTTAGTGCAATACGTGTTGCAACATTTAAAACCCTTATGAAATTGTATTATAAATGTAATTTCTAATGAAGAAAAAATAATATGCAGCGTTAAAAAAATTATCTTCATTCTCTAGAATATAAAATAGTTAAAAAAAAAAAATTCAAATTTTGGACTATTAAAATGTAATAATATATTTGTATTTGTGTAAATAATAGCAGTTATTTCATATTTTTCTTTTCAATTTCCCATTGAAGTTTTTCATTTTGTAATACTTTTGTATACAATTTACGGAAGAATTTTCGTATTTTAATTCAATTCAGTTTCAACGATTTTCAAATAAGATTAAATTGAAACATTTATACAATGAAATTGCAAATTGAAGAAGTTAGGGATTGTCTGACACAAAATAATGAAGACTTCTATTATTGTATATCACCACTTCCTGCTTAGTTCCAAAAAGTCTCAGATAGATCTTAAAACAAAATTTGGTGATTTCGAAATTTATCTTTTTCTTAAAATTTATGAAATTAATAGTTTTCATGCTTACGATAAGGCCATGGATTCCTTTTCAACTCTTTTTGCCAGTGATTAAGCACAGCAAAACGAAACAATTCACTCATTTTCACAAATTATAAGTCACTTGTCAAAAAAGACATTATTCACTTATAAAAGTTCAAATAAGAATGAGGAATTGATATTTTCTTTTATATTGTTGGAGTTATTAACAACAGTCTTTTTCGGCAACAATATTTAAGAAGAGGTATTAAAACAATGTACAAACGAATAAAGTTTTATTTAACTCTCTTAAGTATTGTTGTAAATGTTGTCATGTTTAGTTGTTTTAAGGGTTTTCAAAGCAATGAAAAAAACAACAACAATGACTTAAAAGTTCGGAACTGCAATTTAATACTTTGTGAGAATTCAAATGAAATTATATGTTTATAATATGAAAATGACATTGTATTGATTAATTTTTACTAAAATTGTAAGTGAAATATATTGATATTAAGCTGGAATTTTTTAATATCAAGCAAATCAGAGTTACTCGTTTTTATATGAGGACTTGTAACTTTTTATAATGAGAAAAATATCTATTGCAAAAGTAAGAATAATATTGAGAAGGCGGAATAAAAAACATCAAGATTGTATAAAAACTCAAGAAAATGGAAAAGAGTTAAAAAATAACACTTATTAAGAAACCTTTGCTAGTTTCTTCCAGAAATAAAACAGTTTTTGATGATTTTTGATAATTAATTAAATTTACATACCATTTTTATTGTTTCTTAGTTAAAATATTATTCTTTGACCCCTAACATATACAACATTTTTTAAATTATAACAAGGATTCCAAATGTATAGATTAAGGGTGGCGATTATAAAACCTTGTGTAATATAAAAATGTTTAATACAATGATAGTAAAAAGTTCAAGTTGTACTTTAAAAAATCTATTTGAAATAAAATGATCACAAAATGCTTAATTGTACATTATAAAAGTATGAAATACACACACAAAAAAAAAATTTCAGTATTTATTTCTTTTTCCGCTTGATTTATGAATAAATATTTTAATGAGTTTTGAGCTTTTCTCAATTCGAAGAAAAATAAAATGAAATCGTACAAGCTTATCAGATTACATCATGCCTTTAACAATATTTAATTAAAAGAACGCAACAATTTATTAAAAGCCTAGTAATGAAGAAAAAAGTATTTTTTATTTTAAAATAAAAGTAGATAGCCATTTTCCTCATGTTATGATAATATTTTCATAATTGTATCCTATTTTTTCTATAAAAACAGTAATATTAAAAAACATGTTAGGATGTTAAAATATTCATACTAAGTAAACATATATGTATTATGACGTGCTATAAAAGTACAATTTTTTAAAATTATTTTTTATTCGCAATTAAACAAAGGAATTCTTCTTGATCCTTCCAATAATAAATGTAAAATATAAGTGGAGCGATAGTACATAATAGAGATTTTGATAATAGTTTCTCAGGGAGCCGCGATGGCTCAGGGGATCGAGCGTTCGCCTTTCAATGAGGTGAACCGGGCTCAAATCAACACCTAGAAGTAGGAAGGCCTCAGCACGGATCAATATTAGTAGTCCGATGTGACGAAGTTAACTGCGCAGTAGATGAAAAATAAGAAAGATGTCATTACGTTCGGGGTACTAAGCTGCGCAGTGGTTGAAAATACGAAATATGTCATTACGTTTGGACTACTAAAGGATAATTATGGTAACCCGTGCTGAGGCCTGCTCTTATCTAGGAGGTGTTGCTCAAATCTCACCGATGGCTGGTCGATACGAATTCGCATCCGGCTTGCACCGACCACAGCGCTGACGTGAAATATTCTCAGTTGTAGACAGATCATAGGTTAGAGTCCCCTTGCCGTCAGGCTAACCGTGGGATGTTCTCGTGGTCTTTCTCTCCATGCAAAGCAAATGCGGGTTAGTTCCATCAAAAAGTCCTCCACTATGGCAAATTTCTCCCAATACTTGATCCAGGAGTTCCCTTGTCTTCTGGATTGGGTTCAAAATTACAAGGCTAGGGAGTTGAACATTAGTAGCCGTAAACCCTAAATAGGGTCGGTTGTTCAACGACGGTTATAAAATAGTTTCTCAGGAGATTATATAAGAGGAAAGCTTACATGGTTCCACAATCGAAGGTTATATATTTATTCAAGTTATTCACTAATTTCTTTTATTTTAAATCTCTAGTTTTTATGATTAATTATTAAAATAGTTTTTATAAATTTTATTGAAATTAACTGAAATTGAAAAACACTTTCTGTTTCAAATTGGACAACTTTTACGTAACTTAACGTGAAACTTTGTAGTGATCAGGCCCGGGCTGGGATCTAAAATCGGCCCGGGCATTTTAGAGATATCGGCCCTCTACTTCACATCGGCTCCTAATGTATCATTTTTAAGCATTTTTTACTCATAAATTCTTATGAACGTAAGTTAATTTATCGAAGTAAGAAAGTAGATAAAAATTGCTTAATAATCCTTTATAGAATATATTTCAGTTTAAAATACATGGTTCTTATGAGGAAACATAGGTTGATAAAATCAAAGAGAAGGTGAAAGATGAAGAAGTATGTGTAGAATAGTAAATAAAAATATTTATTATAGTACACATACATGAACGATTTATATAAACATTTTTTTAAAAATAGATTTAGTGTTTCTTCAATAGTCATTAAATTAAAATTTAATTGAATGACTTTTGAAGAAGCTCACTATTTTCTGCCACTTTATCGATCATGTCGTCGCTATCTAATTTCATTAATAGATCTTTTTCTATTGCCATTACCATGAGAGCATTCAAATTATCCGAAGATAAAGTGCTCCTCCTTCGATTTTTAATTACTTTTAATGTGGAGAATGATCTTTCACAAGCCACCTGACTTATTGACAATGTTAGTAAAACTTTTAATGCTAGATCAATTAAATTGTAAGAATTGGTAAATAAATTGAATCTCTGTAATATCTTGTAGCAACAAATAACACAATTTTTGCACGCACTGCGTGTCTCACATTTTAGACTTAACTTTTTCTTCTGTTTCCAAAGTAAAGTCGTTATTATCTTGATTTGAATGATCTTCTCTGATTATTTTTTAATCTTCTAAGTCTAAATTTTTCAGTTTTTCTCAATGTAAAGCTAAATTTTTTAGTTCAATCCGCAAATTTTCACCTATAGCTGTTTCATCAAATTTTAGCAAGAGTTTGCTTAACTCATTTAATTCGCCAGATTGAAGCTTGTTAAGACGTATTTCAGGGAAACGTTTCGGATCCAGATAGGAAAAATCGGCGTACAATTTTCCATTTGCGGGAAACCGGCGTTACATTGACGCTACAACTGTGCTGACACTAATGTTATGGACGTTTATCTTAAATGCAGTTGTTTCATCATCAAAAACTGTTACATTCGACGATATCTCACCCGGCATCAATTTTCTTTTCTTCAATCTTTTTTGTGGAAACTTTGTTTGAATTTCAGTTTCTTCAAATTCCTTATTTGCGCGAATAATAAAATAATCTGAAACTTTTTGTACACCTTCAAAATCTTTCACTATTTTTTTTTTTTTTTTTTTTATAGTTCTGAAGACATTTGTGATACCATTCCAAAAGCTTTTAAGATGTCTAAACCGGAGGTTTGCAAATATTGGGAGAGCGGTGTTGTTAATTCAAATATTCTTGAGAATATTTTGGCGGTGATTACTGTTTCATATTTGCAAAATGATTCTAAAAATACTTTTGCCTTTGCACGGATATCTGGCTTGAAATTCGAATTTTGTTGTATAGTCTCTAAACTTGTAATCAATGTGGCATATAACGTCTTTATAGTTAAATCTGTGTTTGAAAATGACCCAAAAATTTTCTTTAATGCAGAATCTTTGGACCACCAATGTGTTTCTCTAATAGTTGCGAGCCTTTTTTTATTTCCGTGCTCGTTACTTTGTTCCCAGATGTTCATGCGTTGGTATGATTCAAGGAGAAATACTGCGACGCTATTTAGTAGGCTGAAAAACGATGCACTTTCAATTAGTGCCTTCGTGGTATCTCCTAAAACTAAATTTAAGACATGTGCATATTGTTAATTCCCGCAAGTAGCTGGAGGTACCGGAATTTCAACACAACTTTGATTTTTAAAATAGAAACCTATATCTTATTTGGCATCATTGGAGAGAGTTTTCGATAAGAAATAACTTTTACTTAAAATATTTTTTAATATCTCTTACTATTTTCAAGATAATAGATAAGAAAAAATACATATTAAATAGATTTTGACATATTAACTAAAAAAATTTTCTTCGAATGTCTTATACTTTCATTAAAACACATTTGTGCTTTTCTTCCCATGCTTTATAAAAATTGAAGTGATTTTGATAATTTAAGTTAATTATTTTTGGTAAAAATGATAAATTGAAGTAAATAATCAGATTTTTTTCGTATCTATTACCTTGAGAACAGTAAGAGATATAAAAAAAATTTCAAGTAAAAGTTACTTTTTTTCGAAAACCCTCTCCAATGATGCCAAATAAGATATAGGTTTCCATTTAAAAAATCAAAATTGTGTTCAAATTCTGGTACTTACGGGAATTAACAATATCACTATTGAATTCCTTTGGGGTCGATATAGTTATTATATTGTTTATTTCAAATCGATTATTTGCTCCATTCTCGAAAAAAATGGGTGGCACGCATGGTCTGAATCACCCCGAATATTAAAACAATATTATTACTACATATATCATATATATGTTATTTAATATTATTATTATTTGCGCAATATTATTTGAAATTCATGCAATGTATAAAAAAAAATGTGCTGCTGGCTCGGCCCTCAGGCTAGACCGGCCCACCGGGCATTTGCCCGGTCTGCCTACTGGCCAGTCCGGGTCTGGTAGTGATGTAGCATAATACTAGTAGAAAAATTAATTTAAAAATTTAGTGTTAAGTTTGTTTTAATTAAGTAAATTATACCAATTTTAGTGCAAAAATGCAGATTAGATATGTATAACCATGAAAAACAAACATATTTGTATGTAAGAATCCATGTAAAGTGCGCAAAATTAAAAAACGGACCAAAATTAAAAACCTAATTATCGGATCCTCGCGTTCTATGACTCAATCTCAAGCGTTCGAGAGTGTGACCTCGAATATGTTAATTAAATTGTGCAGACGATATTTTAAGTTCTGAAATCTGTCACAAAAACGTACTTTTACTGAATAAACATACTTTGTCTCGACGAATTCGGATTTCTTACCCCCTAAATATAGCAGTTGGTATAGTGTGATCAGGATAGTGGTCCAAAGCTTAGATCCCTTAATGTTAATTTTAATTTTAGCATATTTACCCATATCTCGAGAATGTTTTAGACCAACTGAAACAT
Organism: Parasteatoda lunata; assembly: GCA_949128135.1. NCBI lineage: Eukaryota > Metazoa > Arthropoda > Arachnida > Araneae > Theridiidae > Parasteatoda > Parasteatoda lunata. Next base: position 74,400,843 of record OX421973.1, on the reverse strand, counting down.
TTTTGCATACAATTATAAAATTCGTTTCACTAAAAATGCAAAATGTAACCATGCACTCATTTCCATACAAAGTGAAACATTTAGTAAATATTTTTTTTTATTATTATTTTCTTAATAATAGTCAAAAGAACTTTGAATAGTAAGGTTAAAAAAATTTACATCATATTAAAGAATGCTGTTTTAAACAGCAAAATACAAAATTTCAGCGAAATTGGTCGAATTGTTCTTGAGAAATCGAATTCTGAAAAAGTCGTATTTTTAAAATTCCATTTCTCAGTAATCGTTTGACCAATTTTGCTCAAATTTTGTGTTTTATCATGCAAATTTACATTTCTTTAAAGGATTTTAAAAACTGTATGCGTTTCAAGTCAAAATATTTTTGACTATTATTAAATAAAATTAAAAATAATACATTTTACGGACTTTTTACCGTAACCTTATCTATATTTTTTTGGGGTGTACTAAAACTAAAACATGTCTTTAAATTACAAGATTTCTTTAATTAATTACCGTTCGTAATAAACATAAAAACTTCCCTTGATTCATGCATTAATAAATTCAAAATATAACGAAATCTATGCAATATTCGATAGAAATTTAGACTTTGAGGTTTCGACTCTAAGCAAACTTCCTGTGAAGATTATTTATAAGCCTTAAAAGAACAACTACCACAGAATCCCCAAATAATGGTAATTAAAGATTATATTTTTATGTAAATGATTCTTTCCTTTTTTAAAATTATTATTTTTATGAGATCGGCCTCGTAAAATTTAATGAAGCAGAAAGCGAGCAGCTTAATATTGTAGAAAAGAATAAAAAATAACATTAAACCAACGGAATTCTGGTACTCATAAAATATCTAAATAATACCATAAGAAATAATAGCTAGCTTCTTAACCATAGGAACCACTAACTCAAGAGTTGTTCAGGGGCTCATTTTAGGCCACACGTGCAATATGTTTCGCGCCATTCGAATCTTTTCATATTCGGTCAGGGGATTATTAAAAAAGAGAAGCTTTCTATAAGATAAAAAGTGACGAACTATAGAAACTTTTAGCTAGCTTAAATAGAAACTAGTCAAACTAATTTTGATAACAAGTATCATTTTATTAGTTTCTATATGTACGTTTTTAGAATTTTATTCATTGTGGTCATCTCTTTTCGTAGTTATAACAAGTAATTTTCAAAGTTATTTGAATATATATTTTTTATATTTTATTATTTTTTTAAACATTTGGAATTGAAATTTTAGAGACTAAAAAGTTTCCTTTTCATAAATTATTTAATTCCTTTTTTGCATAATTATAGCTATCTCTAAAATACAAATTGATGATTTAAAGACACTTAAATCTAACATTAATTACTATACTATCCATTTTTTTAAAATCAACTATCAGTTTATTAGCATTTAAATTTATGCTTTTAGGATTTTATTCTTGCAGTAATCTAATTTCGTTATTTAGTAAAAGTAATTAAGAGCTTTATGCTATTCAAATTATAGTTATTTGTAGATAGTGGTCCTATCAATTTTTGAAAAAAATATAACGCTTGAAAAATAACAAGAAATGTCCGTATTTAATTATAATTATCTTGATTTTTGTTGATATTGTCGAATAGAAAATATTTCATTTCCTTTTTTATTTATAAGTTTACATAAAGTTTTAGATTGAATAAAAATTTAATCTTCGACCAGGGAAAAATCTTTATCATGTCAAAGGTATGAAGAACAAGATATGACCTACAAAAATTGCTCAAAAATGTATGTTTTTTTATTTAGGTTCATTTATATAAATGAAAAACACTTATTTTATTGAAAACTAAAGTTGAATCAGTTTTATACAAAATAATTTTTTATTATTATTAAGGAAGCTGAATATTCGTTAAAGGTTTCCATCATAATTATATTTTAATGAGATGCTTTCTTTATATATTTTTGATAGCAGTTACAAATAATTCATAAGCAAATATCTCAATTTCCGATTTCGTTTTTTAAAAAAAAAAAATACAAAATATTTCTTCGCGTAGTTTTATAGGTTAAGAAATTTGACAACAGTAGAAACTTTTGCAGTAAACAATAAATGCAGGTAAGGTTTGTATTAAAATGTCGAGGTAACTTTTTTTCAACTGATATAACGACAATTTCGGAAATGAAAATTCATATAATTCATTTTTTATTTATTATATTTATTTTACTGAATTATTCAACATATGTTTAAATTTTATGTTTTTCAAGTAACTAATGCATTTTTTTCTGAGAAATATAAATGTTGCGAAATTTTATAGTTCGTCCCTTTTTTTATGCCATTTTCAAATTAAATGATGATTTTTTTTGTTGTAATTATAAGAAATTATTTTTTGATTAATTTTCCTTTAGGTAAGAGAGTTCCAAATGTGGTTATTAAACTTTTTTTATTTGGGTAATTAATTTTGAAGATATATTGACAAACTCTTACGATATAGCAAACTGAAAGCAGCCCCTAGAGATCGAAGCCAAGCTATTCGCGTTCACTCCGCTCTTAGAGCTGAAGCTACGATTTCCCTCCTCATGACGTCACTGTGTCCCCAGATCTCGGACATGGCAAGCAAAGATATTATGATAACTTTGCATCTTTCTCTTTGTAAAAAAAAGTTAGACTTTTTCTGGTTATTAGCTTTCAAACTTTACTTTATTAACACATTATTTCCGTTCATAAACATAGTTCAAAAAGTCTTTCTTGGCCATTATATTAAAAAAATACCATTTTAAACTTATAAAAATATTTTACTAGTTGGCGAAAATGACACTATAAATACTTTATTTTAAAAAGTTCTGTTTTAACTTTAATTATTAAGAAAAATGAAAGCATATATCGACACTTTTTTATCTCCATATTCTTTTTATAGTAATAAGTTGAGTTAAATTTAGAATCCCTGATTTTAAAATATGCCGTTAATAGCAACTTGTTCATACTTAATCATTAGGAAACATCAACCATAAATGCTAATTACTGAAACAAAATAATAATTTAGGTTCATAATGATATTTGAAATTTTACAATTGTTTATAGATATTTAAATTTAAGATGATATAATTTATAGATATTTAAATTTAAAAGAATATAATTTTTAAAAAATATCATAAATATTTAGAATAGCTACATTAAAAAATATGTTATGAAATTAGGAGAATTTCAACTATACACTATATATTTTACTTATACTTTTTACTTACGTTTTAATTTTCCTTGACTTTATCCATTTTTTAATTTTTTTCACCTACCTTTCTTTTTGAAGTAACGAGGCGGTTTCTATTTAGATAACGAATTTTTATAAAAGTTCTTAACGATATAAAAAACGTATTTCTGTTTTATATTAATTGTGTCGTTTCGGAATCCATTCTTTACATAGTTGCTCATTTACTTTAGGGAACACGCGGAAAATTATATTTTTTCCATTTGTTTTTCTATCAGAATTTTTGCAAGTTGCAATCGCGCAAACTGGCATTTCGTTGATAGTTTTAAATTTTTGTAAATTCACTGCAGAAACTGAGGAAAGTCTTTTCAGAAAATAACAAATGTCTTAGAATATGTCACAAAACGAAATGCTCCAATATTAGTTAGAGCTAGTAAGGCCGAACGCTCTGTTCTTGAAGTAAAAGTGCGAGCTTTGCGACAAAGTGACGTCACTAGAGAAAATTGGAGGATTGGCGCGGTGAGAGTTTCTTCAAAGGAGTGAACCAGCCCTTCTATTCTCTTTAGCCCTGATTCGCCCTAGTTAATCTTTAATAGTTCTCTATTTACATTCGAAAAAAAAAAGTTTATAGATTTTTATACGTGTGTATTTGTGAAAGACGAGTATCATGTCCTAAGTGAAAACAACAACAACATTTATCAGTCGTGATGTGTCGAGGAAAAAAAGGCTTTAGAGTAGGAAATTTCAAAGAAAAATTGGAGCAAATTGATTGAATTTATTATATTTCTTTTAAGAGTTTGATTTAATGTATTTCTTTATAATTTGCAGGTTTTTAAGCAACTGTCGTCACAGCCTCCAGATATTTTTTAAAAAAATCACAAGCCGCACAACTTCAAAACTATTATATTAAGCATGATGAAATTTTGTATATTTCTAAGTAAATACTTTGATATAAAAATGTGACTGTTACCGTCATAATTTTTTCTAATATTAATGTTGAAGTTTTTCACTGCACCGCGCAATTTAATTTTGGAAAACTATCACCCATCATACAACTTTTTTAAATATGATCTTTTGTAATTACTTAACTCTTGTCTTATATTTATAGATGGACGATCAGCTTAACTTTTTTTAAATCTCTAATTTAATTTGATTTAATTAAACTGTAAAATTACGTTTGCTTACGAGCGAATATCAATCCATGACTTGATTTTTTTGTGAATCTATTGGTGCTTCGTCCTGCTACGGATAATACAGATAAAAGACACAAGTTATCTGGAAAGAACTGAACAAGCAGATCTGAGAATTGACGAACAATACAAAGCAGTTAGTAAAAATTTTTTAAAATCAGCTATGAAATTCTATAGCAGTACATTTCATTGTTTATAAAAAAAACTTGAGACAAAAAGCATTACTGGAATTATGTAAGTGATATAAATTGAACTGCGTCGGCAATTTCTAGTTTTAGCGATTAGTCGAAGAAGTCCCTGTGGTAAATAAAATCTGTTCGACTTATTAAATTATTTTAGTACCCACAGTCATGACATACATTTTTAATAAAAATCAATTTCAAAAATCTGAATAATAAGAGGAATAAAAAATAAAAAAGCTTTAAACATATTCCATTTATTGTTCTTAGTGATAATTGTACATGCATATAATAATTTTCAATAAATAAAGATAAAACTTGCAATCAAAGGTGGTAAAATTTAGTTGTCAAGCAGTTAATCATCAAATCGTTTTGAAAAAAATCATAAAAATCAATAAAATAATTCTCAGTGCTGCAAATGATTTTCATTATCAAAGTATTATAGAATTTTTTATTTTGAATTTTTGTAGGATTTTAATAATTTACATTGAAGGCACAGCCTAGACATAGACAGATTTTAACTTACAGTCATGAATAACTGTTTCTAATAAAATAGTTGTAGCATATTATTTCCTCAATGGCATAATTTTATGTTTCCAGAAAGGTGCAATTCTTTAGAGAACAGCCTTTATTTATTAAACAGTTGTGATGCATAAAAACTTACTTTTATGCTTTTTTTGTTATTTAATGAAAATAATATGTAGTGAGATAAAATTTCATTACATACATGCCAATTTTGCTTGGTTATTTAATGAGAAGAGAATGATTTGCAAAGTCCTGCATACAACTACTTAACTTTAGTTGTAGTTTTATCTTTACTCTGTCACTTTATCTTACTACGTGGTTTTATTTTAGAATTGTTTTGTAGATAAATATCTAATTTTGGTTGTTTATTTCTTAATAAAATATATATATATTGATATAAATGCTTTGGCTTAACGAAAAAGCAATTCTGTTTTCACAACAACCTATTCTAACTTTTAAGGTTATTAAAATCATAAAAATGAAACAAATTAAAAATTTTTATTTAGCAAGCCAAATAGGAAACAAAATTTAGTTTTGTAGTTAGACAAGAGTTGGAAAAATGAAATTTAATCGCAAATTTTCTCAAAATCTTGTGTGTTTATCAGTGTTATTTGTTTCTTAATAGCTTCTAATTATAGTAAAAACAAGAACAAAATCTCATTATCATTGCATAAATTTGTAGTTTTATTTAAAAGAAATTCACTTACCTCTAAATAAACACTTAATACCTTTAAAGAATCGCTTTTTTTTCTTAAAAAGTGTAAAGAAAACAATTAACGTTTTAATTATATTTATAATTATTAATTAAACTCGTGAGTTATCTTTGTTTTCTAAAAGATATGAATTAAATACTTACTTTGAATAAGTATTTCTCATTTAATTACAGTTTAGTAATATTTGTGCCATTTATTAAATTTTTTATAAATGAATCATGAATCTTTATTTGTATAAGATTTATTGCAAAATAGTTTGTACAAAGTTTTGCGAAAAATTGTAAAAGAATCAAATCCTAAGAATAAATATCCTAATTACTAAAAGTTCATGAGCTGCTTAAAATCTTAACACATCTTGGCAACTTCAATGCTTTCTGAGAAGTCTACTGCTTTTGTTTCAAGTTCTCCCAGAATCCTTCTCTTGGATTCAGTAACCAACTTCCTGGCATGGATATCTTGTTTTGGCAGGCAATGGAAGTCAACTTGGCGTGATTCAGTCATGGTGGGTTGAGCACTGTTTTCACATACTGGGACTGGTTTGGTGGAAAAGCAGAGTTCGCTACCTCGTGTGGTCACAATGTTCTGTTTTGTTACTGGTTCTGGAATGTTAAATTTTTTTTTTATACAGAATTTTTTATGCATTTTCATAGTTTTTTTAAATATTTCCTTTTGTTTTTCAGCAATTTGTTTTGTATCAGGTTACACAACAACATTATTAAACTTAGATACGTTATTAAAAAGTTCTTTTGTATTTTTACTCAAAATTCCTGGCCAATTACTTACTATTTAAGTTTAAGTTTCTTTTTTCTTTTTTTTTATAACCGGCGTTAAAAAGCCGACCCAATTTTTGGTTTACGACTGCTAATGTTCAACTCCGTAGCCTTGTAATTTTGAAACCAATCCAGAAGACAAGGGAAGTCCTGGATAAAGTATTGGGAGAAATTTGCCTTCATGGAGGACTTTTTGATGTAACTAACCCGCATTTGCATTACATGGAGAGAAAGACCAGGAGAACCCTTCACGGTTAGTCTGACGGCAGGGGGACTCTAACCCATGATCCGTCTGCCACTGAGGATATTTCACGTCAGCACTGTGGTCGGTGCAAGCCAGGTCTCGATTTCATATCGACCTGCCATCGCTGGCACTCGAACCCGGTTCACCTCATTGCAAGGCAAACGCTCTATCCCCTGAGCCATTACGACTCTAAGATTACGTTTGCAAAAATTTTTATTCCTTAAATTTCAAATTATTGAATGAGCATGAAAAATATTCTACATTTTTGATAATGCGTTGGTAACATGGAAACTGCAATTATAAATAATTTTTATTCTCGTTATTTCAGATTGATTTTGTTTTATTGCCCGGCAAATCACTATAATGCAGTTGGGCCTTTATCGTAATTTTGGAAATTTAGATAACACATAATATTTAACTTATATAGAAAGAAAATAATTATTTTATAATTAAAGCTAGTTGTTGCTTTTATCATAAAATGTTGCTACGTTATCAAGATACTTTTTGTTCTACAGTTATTCAATTCTGTTAAATTTATGTTTCGTAAAATATTTGTAAATTATAATTTTTATTTTTTTAAGTCTTTTATTAATTTTTTAAAATTGAAATCACAAATTAATATGTCTAATGATATTTATGTATATTTAGTGGATATATGTAATAAGCATACTATTTCCCCTAAGTAAAAAACAGTTATAATTTAAATTTATTTTGTTTTTTGGGAATTTATAACTGCAGAAATTACAGTGTTTGGCCATTTCATTAAAATTGATAAATTTAAAAAAAATTCTGTTATATTAGTAGGTATCTACCATTATATAGTGTAGTGTTTTTTTTTAAATGAATTTAGTAGCAAAAAAAAATGATGACATGATTTTTTTATGTGAATTCATAGCTGTATGAATAATGTTGTTAGGCTTATTCTCTAAACAGTTAAGAAGATACTATGCCACTGTAAAAACCCTACAGGGCAAAATTTCTCTCACTTACAGAAATAAAGTATAGAAAAAGTAATTTCAAATAAACCTAAAATAAGCCATGAAGTTTCAAATGCCGAAATTTTTTTTCAAAATATTCAAATTCAAACAAATTATGACAGAACTACACAGGGAGGAAGCTGTCTTTCAATAATTTGTTTGCTGTTTGATATTTTGAAATTTTTTTTTCAGTATTTGAAACTTCATGCTTTGTTTTTGGTTTTCCTGAAATCCCTTTTTCCACACTTTAAATTATTTAGGTAGGCGAAAGCGAATTTGGCATGAAAGATTTCTTCAGCCACATTGTCTCCTCTGAAAAAATTAATCTTACCCTCTTCATCCTCATCTTCATCCGATTCACCATTTCTCCGTCCCCATAGTGTAACGTCATCACTGTTGCAGAGGACTTTGAATTGTGGTCTTTTATCCCCACATTGACCAACGATAGAGGATTTAGCAAAGTCCTCTTCATTCATGTAGAGGCATCTCTCCACTCCTCTGTATTCTCTGGTGATTTCTCCATTGAACTCACTGCAAAGGCCACACAGCTCTCCTTTATATCTTGGATCAACCTTCCAAAGAAAAGAGTCTATTAAATCAAAGTATTTTATTTTATAATATGGCCGTCGTTGAACAGCCGACCCAATTTTTTGGTTTACGACTACTAATGTTTGACTCCGTAGTATTGTAATTTTGAACCCAATCCAGAAAACAAGAAAACTCTTGGATCAAGTATTAGCAGAAATTTGCCTTTGTAGAGGAGTTTTTGATGGAACTAACCCGCATTTGCGTGGCAGACCACGAAAACCTCCCACGGTGAGCCTGACGGAAAGGGGAGTCCTACCCACGATCCGTCTACCACTGAGGATATTTTACGTCATCACTGTGCTCAGTGCAAGCCGGATGCAGAATTCGTATCTACCAGCAATCGCTGAGATTTGGACGCGGTTCACCTCATTGGATCACCTCTATCCCCTGAGCCATCACGGCTTTAAATCTAAGTATAGCAGAAGTTGCTATATCTGAAATTAAAGCCATGCTCCAGGGGGGGGGGGAGAAGGACGATTGTGCCTGGAATTGCTGAAGGCCCTTTTTATATTTCATATAAAAAATGTAGTGCTTTTTTTAAAATAAATTTTTTAAAAAAAAACTGAAGATTTGCATCAATAAAAACTGCAATTTTGAAATAAGGGTCTACAAAACATACAAATTATATATATATTTTTTTTGTATATTGAGGAAGAAGCCCTCAGTAAATTCTGCCTTGAACCTGCAAACCTTTGTTCAGCTGTTTCACTGCTTTTAACTCTTTGATGTATATGGGATAACAGTAAACTTATATTTTTTTTCTGACGCTCTAAAATACAAGTAAAAATATATTTTGATATTTTTTAATTATAAAAAACAGTCTATTAGTTACTAAAATATTGTACTAAAATATAAAATCCGAAAAAAAAAGTAGATCCAATTTTTTTTTCTTTCCTATTCAAAAATTTATTAATAATTGATTGTGTAAATTAAAGAAATTTCAATGATGAATAATCGTGTCTCTAAGATATAAATATAGCTGCAAATAAGTGAAAATTTGAAAAATTATTGCTTGGAAGTGTGTTGTGTCTGCTAGATTTTACTTTTAATACAAAAAAAGACATCAGTGTTTCATGCTGTATCTCATAACCAAACATTATTAAAATAATTTGAATCAATTATGATTTCAAGTAGTATGTCTACGCAATGGTGTATATCTACACAATAATATAATTCATTTACTTATGCTTGTAGTTTTGAAGTCTCATATAATAAAAGATGTGAGTTAAATATGAAAAAAAAATTCATCTTCATGGGGTACTTAGTGAAGGCAATAAAAGTCTACTCATAAAAGTTAGTGCTAAAGCTATTTTTTTTCAGTGTTTGAAATATGTTTAATGACTTATAAACTTGAGGTTTCTTATTTTATGTGCATTTTTAAGTAATAAATAAATCGTTCCTTCGTCCATCAATGCAGAGATTTGTTTCGTTAAGCAAAATAGAAGTCTCTACACCTCGTTGTGCAAAGAATCAACTCAAAAGTCTTAAAATTGAACTGACTTGCATATCAGTCATCTTTTATTGGTAAACGTTGAATAACAAAAAAATTAAGGCATTTATAAATATGCATCTCAAAATCTATTTAGTTAAATTCGATTTTTTTTTTGTATCTTCCTTGTCAACCACTAGATATAAATATTTATTCAAAACATTTTTTTTTCTTTGATGAATTTTATGGAGAAGTTAGCTTATGCGCAAACTAATTCTCCTTTTAATTGAGTGAGCAGCCTTACTTGTATAATGATTTGTGGAGTCTTTCACTTGTGTGCTTGAGCTGCAAACTCTTTAGCGTGTGCCTAGCAATTATCTTTTTGGGCTGTAAGTGTGACTTTATGCTGCTTTTCAGTCATTGAGCATTGCTCTAGATTAAAAGATTTGAACTGAGAATTTAGGAAAAGTAATGTGATGATTATTTTTTCAAAAGTAAGATTTGGGTATTTATGTGGTTATTGTTCCCATAACTTGTCCTTGTACTGTGGATTGTATATTCGACCTTTACTACTCTATGCTTTATTTTAATCAGATTTTAGAAGCCTTGAGTGATTTTTGGGCTGAGGGTTATTTATAATTCTTTAAAATGATATATTTTTGAAACAAAAAACTACCTTAATTTAAAAGAGTATCAAAATTGTTTCTACTTTCAGAAATAAAATGTAGAAATCATCAAATAATTGATTTTATTGAAAATTTTTAATTGATTTTTTTTTAGTTTTAACTTTTCTTTTCTGTACTTTTTTTTAAATATATCATTAGTCTTTATAAACTGTGCAGGCGTTACTTCAAAAAGTATTCAAAGCAGTGAAGATTTCGTTACCTGTACTTTAACGTGCACGCCATCGTAGAGGACTTTAACACCAGCTTCTTTGGCTTTAATTTCGATAAAACTGTCTCCGTCACTTGTTACGTATACCACAGCAGTGAGACGAGATTCTTCATTGAGCACTGCAGGTGCTAAATATCGTGCAGTCAGGTAATGACCATTGTATTTAATTTTATATGAATTCCTGGTTGCTGGTACCAGAACAATTTCATCCCGTCCGAGATAAATTTGAATTTCCTGCAGACAAAAATAACAAATTATTTTCATGTAAATTTTCATAAATAATTCATACTGTAGAAGTTGTTCTTACCTCTGTACCAAGAGAGTTAGGATCGTGTTTGACTAGAACAGAGAATTTCTTGTTCTCTGTGCAGTGAGTTGATAGAACATAACTACAAGCTGGGGTGCTTCTTGGCATACGATAAGTTTTCATATCGTATGTTTTAACATAGTTACCAGTCAATGAACAAGTTGCTGCAATTAAAGTAAATAATTAGAAAAATTTGCATAAAAGGTTTTAAAGTTAAGGAAAAATGAAATATTTCAAATCTGTGTCACAGAGTTTAAATATCTTGGGACAACTGCCTATAACAAAAATGAAATGAATGTTGAAATTGGCCACCGATTGGTGCTGGCAAACAGATTCCACTTCTGTTCTAGAAAACCAAGATCAAGTCTCATTACCATTGGAACTAATATCAGTATGTTGGATGGTCCTCTATGGCAACGAAAGCTGGACATTGAGTAAGAATAACATAAACAAGATGCTAATTTTTAAAACAAAAATGCTACATAAAATTTTCGATGCTGTCCGAAAAAGTAATTCGGGTGAATTCTTTTGAATTTATAATCGTTATAAGCAATCTGATTTTGTAAAAGTTATCGAATCGAACAAAGTATCCCGGGCACTTATTTATATCAGTGGATAACTGCTCTAAGCTGTTAACCCTCAACAGGACAGGTGGCATGTGAAAACGGGAAAGACCTCAACTCAGATTACTTGATGGCGTTAAGAAAGATCTCAAAACAATAAAGGTGACTAATTGGAAATAGCATGCATCTGAGAAACTGATAGGAAAACAAAACTCATTGCGACGATTCTGGTCTGCTCAAAACTGTTGTGGCAAGAATAAGAATAAGTATTGAATTATCTTTCTGCACTTAGAAAAATAATTTAAAAACAGTTTGTCTTTATTTAAAAACAGTTCTTTGGACAAATAAACTGATATGTCAATTCTGATAAACTGTTTTATCAATTCTAATAAACCAATTTATCAATTCTGATCAACTGACATATCAGTTCTCTTTTACAAAAGTAAAAAACAATTTTAATGTTAGTTTATAAAATTTACGAAACTATTTCAATCTTGGTTTACAAAATGTGCAGAAATATTTCAATATTCTGATTTACCCATCTGATTTTGCATTTTATTTTATATTTTATAACCGTCGTTGAACAGCTGACCCAATTTTGGGTTTAAAACTACTAATGTTCAACTCCGTAGCCTTGTAATTTTGAACAAATCCAGAAGGCAAGGAAATTCCTAGAACAGTAACCCCAGAGGTATGATTTGTTATGGGAACATGGAGGATTTTATGACTCGACAGATTTAACGTGCATCAGTTACCATTTACTACACAGGGAATCTTCTGTCGACGGGGATCGAACCCACGACCTCTTGGACACAGTACCAAGAAGGCTATCCCTGTCATTCTGATTTTGCATTATCTGATTCTGATGTGCAGAGAAATTTCAGTGGTTTATAAAAAAAAAAATTGTTTCAAAAAATATCTGGTTTACAAAAACCTACGCAAAGATTTCAAACCTTATTTTCACTGGCATAAAGATTTTAATTCTTATTCTTACTACTTACCAGGATACGTATTGTTTGTGAAAGTGGCGGAGTAAGACTCGACAAGGCTTTCGATGCTAGAGACTGGCCTGAATTTTCCTACACTAATCTTTGTGAAATTGACCGTTTCAGTGGGTTTCTCCATAACGATGTCAACAACTGGTCTGTGTGTCATCTTGTCGATGTACGTTGCTTCGAGGTTGAATGAGTTTGAAATTTCTTCAGTTCGTGGTAAGTTGAATTTTCTAGAAACATTCATGTGTGTGAAGAAAACGTATTTCAAAGCGGAATCGATTTTCTGACCGATTTCTCTAATGCCATTGGAAGGTTCCTGAAACATGAAAACAAAATTTCACTGAAATTATTTTGCGTATTATTGTGATAAGACTAACAATGTTGTGCTGAAATGTTTTTTTCCAATATAAGATGGTATATTTTTTATCTGCTTTGAAAATTAGACGAATTCTAATTTTTTTTTATCCCTTCAGCTTTTTAGAAGTTAAGTTATTAGTATCAAACCGTTAATTTCGGAAAGTGTTTTCTCTCAATTATTCTTTAGAAAATTTATCTGCAACTTTGAGCGGTCTAGAATTTCCGATAGTAGATTTTTACAAATTTAAATAGTATCACTTTCTTTAAAAATTCTGACTTTAGTAATAAAAATATACATAGAACAAATACTAAAATAGTAAAATCTATCTTATCTTAATCTAAAATATCTAAATCTATCTGAATTATCTAATTTATCTAAATAACTTTATTTATATCTTTAAATTTGTTAAAAGAATGCATTTTAAGTTATGGAAGCTGTGATATTCGCCAAAAATGTCAAGTCAATTTAGATTGTTAAGAAAGGATCGAAAATTTCGGTTTTGCTGCACTTTTTTTATGTATTTTTTTCCCTGTGTAGATAAAAATATATGAATGTTTCTTTTACAACTTTTCTTAATGTTCTAATCACAGCATTTTACTGTGCGACCTGCAGACTTAACACAATTATTTACAAACTTTACAAATAGTCTTAATAAAATAATCCCGCGGAAGTAGGTATACTAGTCTCCCGATTTTGAGTTGCCCCATCATTTTTTCATTTTTTTTTTTGTATTTTTATTTATTAATTTTTTTTTTTTTTTTGTATTAGACAGTTTTACTGTAACTTTCGATCTAATGATCGGATCTTCACGTTCTAGGATTCATTCTTAATGGTTTAAGGTGGTGACCACAAATATGCTAATTAATTAGTACGGACGATATTTTAAGTTACGAAATTAGACACAAGAACGTATTTGAATTGCAAGGTATACAATATTTTACATCATTTTAAAGTATGTAACTAAACATGGCAAAATATAAAATGTGAGCGAAATCGGTTGAATAGTTCCCGAGAAATCGAATTTTAAATATACGACTTGGTTAGAATTCGATTTCCCAGGAGCTGTTCAATCTATTTATTTCACAAATTTGTATTTTTCCATCTAAAATTACATACTTTTTAATGATGTAAAAAATTTTATACCTTACGATTTTATATTTTTTCGACCATTTTTTAATGAAATGATAAGTATTTATTAAAATTTCTTTTTTGCATGGAATTATCTTTGGATAAACGAATTTCATACTTGTGTTTAAAAACTTTTCACTTCGTTTAAAAAGTTCTCGGGATATGGCGAAACACACAAAAAGTAAAATTAACCTTAAAGTGTCCAAACTTTAGATCGCTCTCTTGAACAAGCTATTGGAACCATATTTCCATGATTGCGGTTACCCCTATAATTATGGGGTCAAAAATCAGAATATGTAGAAAAAAAGGTATGTTTATTCAGAGAAAGTGCGTTTTTGTGTCTGATTTTGTAACTTGAAATATTATCTGAGCTAATTAATTAGCATATTTGAGGTCACTCCCATGAACCATTAAGAATGGTAAGAATGAGTCCTAGAGTGTGAAGTTCCGTTCATTAGATCAAAAGCTATTCAGTGTCATTAATTTTTTTTTTTTTTGGCGCATTGCTCATCTACGGAAAATTGATTTACCTGTGTCCAGATCGCTTGCATCCTTAAATTGTTAAAGATTGACTTCTCTCTGATGGCCTTCACACAAGCAGGAGATTGGTAGTTTCCGTTTTGTTTATCTTTTATGCATTCCTGGTGAGTATCCGGTTCATATTTATTGGAATCTACTTCCAAGCTGAGAACTTCCTGTAAAGGTTTGTACTGGAATACGGCCTGGGGAACAATAAACATGTTTTAGGGTTAAACTTTTTAAGTCATTCAAAATGATATAAATAATAATGCATTAGAAATAGTGTGAATTTATTTTTCTTTGAATAAAGCATTCAAAATTAAATATTTCTGTCGATAATTAATTTCTATTGTTTAAATCTCGGGTAAAATTGAAAACAAATAACCCTTTTCCTCATTTATATTTTTAATAAAAAATTTTTTTCTGAATCATGATTTGAAATTATTTTTTGTCTCGATCGTTGAAAGTATTCTTCAGTGTAAATCTACAGGTATCATAATTGAATGAATTAAGGACCCAGTAGCCTTAACTCGTGTTATAAAAATTTTGAATCTTAATTTATTTTGAATTTTTATATGCTTTGATGGTTTTCGTTTTGCCAATCTTTTTGCTAATCCATTGGGGAAGTATAAACACCGTCCAGTCATTTTAAAGGGACCACCACTCAAAAGCTGGAATATTCACTTTTCACAACGTGGATCTTTGCGAGACGTGCAAAAAGAGAATAACTGAAGTTCCGGAAGGTACTGAAGGTGTGTGGAGCCATGGCAAACCAATGTTTTGTGGCTGGTTGCTCTAGGTTTAGCGGTTGATCAAACAATGACAAAATTACTTAAGTGAGGCGGTTCCACAGATTCTCAACAAGCTTAATGTCTGATGAGTACGATAAACTCGTGATGATGCTCTTGAAAAAACTCGCATATGCACAACCAGGCATATTCTGCTGATAGACATCAGCTTGCTAAAGATAAAAAAAAATTCACATGCAGGTGTGGACAAGGTTCATAAGGCTAGATGTGTACTACTGTTGATTGATAGTGAATTTTACAATAGCTGTATCTCGAGTCAAAATAAATATCATAGCAAAAATATCCCCATGGTGAGTCTCTTCCTAAAACACTGCAGTGTGTTTGTTAGTAGATACTTCCTCCCGTAGACACTAATTTCCATCTGTCCAATGGGACAAAAAATAGAAATCCTCCAAAAATCATGAAGTGACGACTACTGGACGACTGTAGCGGTTCTGCCTTGTAAAATCCCTACTTAGTGAACGACAACGATTGAACTGCAATTAACATAAATGCTTTACAAGGTATCCCTTGTGGAGGTTCACACAAACAACATTCACTGAACGATTGGAGGTTCATACAAACAATATTCAATGTTTGTAGCCCTCTTGCTCATTTGGGCTATAAGTTGATCACCGGTTGCATGTCTGTTTCGCATACTACGAGACATTGATGACAGAAGCTGCCGTTATTCATCTTTTTCATCCGCGGCCCGTGGTGTGCGAAACATGCTGTGATGGCTCCGGGGATAGAGCGTTCGCTTTTTACTACTTTTTGTACTTTATGTTCTAAAAAGAAAAAAACAATCCCTTACCTTAGCAACAACAAATGGATTTGTGAAGGGTGTGGTCTTTCCGAAGGAAATTCCCCCAATCGCCACTCCTTTCTGTTGTCCATATCCCTCATTGTATTTGAATTCATTTGGTCGACGGGTAAAACCAATTGCATAATCGCCAGTAACCTTAAAATATAAATAGTAAAAAATCAATAACGTGCTTATTGAAATTCGGCTGACATCACAGAGAATAATTATTTAGAATTTTACTTGGATGGGAGTGGAAGGTTTCGAGCATGAAGTTTGGAAGTGAATGAAGTGTAAGAATCCACCCGGTGTGTGAAAATATTCCATGTTCAACTCGGCTGCTTTTACTGACGATGATCCAGTTTTCTGTACTGCTTCAACCCTGATGCTGTGCTTGCAGTGGCTCAAACTTGTGGTTAATGTTTGGTAAATTTTTTGTCCTTCACTGGCGTAGGAAGTAGCGTCGTGTTTGTCCAGTCGGTCATCGAAATCCAAATACCTGCTCCAGTCGTTCTCTGAACCGCTTTTTCCTTGTGAACTGAAGGCTTTCGAGTATTGCACATTGAATAAGACCTGGATATACAAAGTGTTTGTTTATTTACATTTGTAGATAATATACAAAAGAAAAAAAAACTTATAATCTCAAACTAATTCGGTCCATTGCCTGCTCGGATCATTCGATCGAAAATACGATAATGATTGATATTTACGTAATTTTTTCCACTCGGACTTATTGAGACGAACGATGTCAAATTTTCAAACATGTTTCATAGCAATGTATATTTGCATATAATCATAATTTATTAATCGGAGATATTGGCTTTCTTATATCATTTCTTGCAAAACATTGGTTATGTTCAAAAGTTTGTAGAGTAACA
The DNA here is from genome assembly GCA_949128135.1 of Parasteatoda lunata. Lineage (NCBI taxonomy): Eukaryota > Metazoa > Arthropoda > Arachnida > Araneae > Theridiidae > Parasteatoda > Parasteatoda lunata. Next base: position 74,383,825 of record OX421973.1, on the reverse strand, counting down.
TATTTCGGTTATAAAATTTCAAGACTAATGTGTGCATGATAGCTCTCATGTTCTTTTATACCGATCAGTTTTGTCACAATTTATAATCGATTCACATCGTGGCATGAATCTACATTATATTAGTCATCAACCTATATTAAGTTCTATACTCTTATGATTTTCGAATTATTGCAATTCGAACAAAATAATAATATCCGAATTATTAGAACTTGTGCTCGAAAAAATAGTACATCTAAATGCCCTATAACTGAAATTCTTAATAAATTCACCTTTTCTATTGCATTAATATTCAAATGGTAACTTCGCAGTTTTATCATTATTAGCATTTTTATAAATTTTTGTATTCTTTGTGATTTTTATAAAAAGGAGTGTAACAGTTAGGACTATCTATAATTTCGGATTAGTGGAGTTCTTCTGTAACAGAACACAAACTGTTAATAATCATATAAGTTTCTTATTTGAAATTTTCCACGGAAAGTTGCGATTTTCCATTCGAAAAGTTTTTTAAAGCTGGAAAGAGAAACCCTTTAAATACTCTTTGGTCTAATCAGTTTTTTAAAAAATATAAATAACTTATTGACCCTTTAAATATGAAAGTTTGTGAACTTGCTTTAAAAAGCCCATTCACGAACTTTTTGATGGTGGTATTGTATGCATTTATTAATATGGTATGTAGACCACAGAGCAAGACAATTTTATAATTTAAAATAAATGCAAACATTACTGGAAGCAATATGTATTATAATTTTGTTGAAAAGTGAAATTTTTATGGAATTCAAAACATTTGTAATATTTTTTGTTCAGTTTCTTTAATTATTTATTTGTGTTTTACCTCTGTGCCTGGTGTCCATGTTTTGCTGTCCCTTGCTCTAACAATTTCTACTGATCTTCGCCTCCATCCAGCGTTCAAAACGTGTCGTGAAATGTATTCATTAATTTCATTCCATGTGCGGGGCATAGAATCCATTTCGTGTTCAATATCCTCCGTTTTATACACTCCGTTGAAAATTGGTAGTCCTAAAACCTTCCATGAGTAAGAGTTCTATAAAAGATAATTAAAAAAAATATTTTCTTTTGAGGAACAATATGGGTAAATAAGGAAAGAGAGAAGGTACAGTATGAGCTAAAAATACTGTTCGGCTTTCACGAGAACTCCTTTAGACATTAGACTTGCGTACGGGTGGTTACTGTGGTTACGAAACTAAGTCACTAAGAATAGCTTGGGCTTAACCATTTTACATTGGTTTAGGGTGAGAGCGTCCTATAATTTCTTCATTTACTCCCCCCAATTAAAAATGGTTTTATTTTTTCTTCCATGGCAGCAGACAATTCGACTCTTAGTCTGGAAGAGTTCTCGTTAAAACTGAAACGGAACTGTATATATATTAAATATAAATGAAGAATTTAGCGGAAGAGCTTGTCAAATGATATTTTGAAAGGTTCAGAACATATGGTCTGCTTTACTCTTGTTTCCATGGTAGCAGGCAGCCCATGACTCTCAGTCGGAGTTCTCGGTGAATGTGAACAGTATGTATATTATAAAGAAGTGAAGTATTTAGCGGGATGACATATTAAATGATGTTTTAAATTTGGTTTGTTAAAAAAATATTGTCTGTTAAAAGCACGGTTTTTTTATGCGTAAAAATTTTTCTAAGCAGTTCTATACATTGTAAAGTTGATTTCTCAAAGCTCTCTGAAATATCGCTCATTAAGTTCCTCCATTAATATCTTTAAATATCACAATTGGAATAAAACTGAGCCAATCAGTATATTTACCACAAACTGAGAGGGAATTGTTTTGATGGTTCTTCTGTCCTCAGTGGAGGGTAATGGTTCCAGATGATTCTTTCCAGCGTAGGTTCCAGCTTCAGAACTGTGAGAGAAGATGTTTTTGGGAAGTTCTTGGAACTGATATCCAAAACTAAACCTGCCATTTCTTTTGACTTCTATGCTGATGGTGACTGGGTAAGTCGCTACCGTCTTATGCTCGTGGTACACTCCAATCCTCTTGCAGTCTCCCACGTTTAAGATCTCATTAGTGTGGATAATTGAACTGTAGACGCTGAAATGAATAATGTTCAAAGTGTTTTAGAAAATTTGATTTCTGAAAAATTTTGCACCCTAGTTCAGTGACGTTGAATTTTATGTAGTGGACGGAGCGTACCTTTTGAAATGCGTTTTACAAAAGAAATACAATTGCGCATGATATTGTAAATAATTAAATACATATTTCACATCTTCGTAAGTTTTTATTTCATTATTTAATAGTTTATTGGAGAAAAACTCTGTTTATCTGTGTAGTGGAACATGAATGCATTCGTCTTTCGCCAGGAATCACCTTCAATCTTTATTCTTTAACGAACTAGTTTTAGATGATTTTAATCTTTCCTTTGCCTTATTAATCTCAATAATAGTTGGTTATACTTTTGAAAAATAAAAAAAAGACCCTCACTTAATATTAATTTGTGGCATAGTTTTATTTAAGATTCTCCTCTCGATTCTCGTTTCTTTATTAAAACTCTCGTTTCTTTTCTTTAAAAAAAAAAAAAAAGATTTGTATAAATATATACTAACAATGATTATTAAACACACTGAACATACGGCAGGACATAAAAATTTCACCTCTTAAGATACTAGCAAAATTAAAATTTTGGTAAAATCCTGGAATAGCCTACCTCTTGGAAATTTTTTGGAATCTCGCCAAGTTGGTGATTATTACTGAGATCAACGTTGCTTTTTGATTAGTGAAAAAAAGCAATTTTAATTATTACAAATTCATAAAAATATCTTTTAATAAAATAACTAAAAAGGAAATAATAACGGTAAGTAATGAAATAACGGTTAAAAAATGTAATAATAACGATGATTCTAACAGCAAGAGATCAGAAGCATAAGTGGCGAAAAAATAAACCCTTTTACCTCCTTTCTTACGAAATACAACTTTCGCGAAGGTATACAAATCAAATAACCAATCAGGTTTTAGAATTTTGGTGTTGTGATCGGACGTTCAAAATATTCTTCCCGAAATATCTTCCGGAAATTTAGTTTGGCGAGATTTAAAAAAATCGCCATGGGGTGAACAATTCCAGGATCCACCCAAAATATTTTCTCACCATGATTTTCCATCTGCAGCTCTTTTGTAGCCCCATTGTCAAACTTTGTAACTCTCAGACTCTGTTATTCTCGAGTCAAAATCTGTTACACTAGAGTCATACTCTATTGCACTAGAATGAAAATTTGTGGCTCACTCGCTAGTGCTAAATATTTGGTCGCCAATGGTTGAGCTGACGATCAGAAATTTCCCACCATGATATACCAAATTTATAAAAAACCTGTTTAAAAGGTGAGGTATATTGGAAAAAATAGAAAGGGTAAAGATACAGTTATATATCTAGAGTATAATATTCTAACCATGGGCATTTGTTTTCGACAATAGGAAGCTCAATTGGGCTAATCTATTTGAAAATATCAGCAGTGTAAATTTCAAATTGATTGCTTATCAAATTGTTTAATTTCTTAAAGTATTAGAAATATATGTATGAAAAGAATACCTTGGTGTGACGTGTACTTTGTAGCCGATTTTATCTGATCTGGTTTTTTCTGATTCGACTTTCAATGAAAAGAGGATGGGGTGTTTCTTTTCAAATTGTACTGGGTATGGGATGGATTGGGAAATGGTTTTTGCATGGAATGAGGCGGGGATGAAGAGTTTGGTGAAGTGTCCAGAATATCTGCCCTGAGAGTCTTTTTGAATGTAATGATCCAATACATCTTCCACTGTAATGAATAAATATATTGCTGAATACATCTTCTCTTAGTATAGAATAACTCGTCGTAGAACTGTTTCTTTAATATAAATACAAAAATAGAAATGAAAAACAGCTTATAATGAAATCAGAATAATCTTTGCAACTTTGGCAATCAATATTGTTCAAGAAAGAAACATTTTTCCCCCCATAAATTGTTTAATTAATAAAAAATTAGTAAAATGTAATCGACAGATAATGTAAAAGATAAACCTTCCCTGTAAGTCTGGAAGCTGAATGAATATCTTTAATGCAATTCAATGATTTGAATTAGGTGATTGGATTTGAATCGCTTATCAGTTTTAAAGATTAGCTCTAGTGAAAAGTGATTTCAGTAATTTTATTTTAATTAATTGCTTAGGACGAGTTGGTAATAGACGTCGTGTGTCCATTCATTTTGATAACATGTTTTTAATTTTTTCTGTTAATTTTGATTGATTGATTCAATCACGATTTGTCGATGGATTTTGACATCACTAAGAAGTATTAATTTTAACCGATAATTAAAATCTTTTAATTTGAATCAGTAGATTTAAATTAAAATAATTTCATTGTTTATTAGTCGCTTAAAGTTATAAATTGTTAATAAAAATTACTTTCTGAATCTTTTACATTTTTTATTAACAACTAATTAGTATGAAAGTGTGAATCGGAATTTAAATTAATAATTATACCATTCGTTTATGAGCAAACATAATTATAAAAACCGAAGAGGTCATTGTTAGATCGAAATATTTTATTCAAGTTCAGATACATGTGACTTAGGTAAATGAAATATTTTGTGATATTTAATTTCATACAAATATACCTAATAAAAATAAAAATGTTTCCATTATTTTATTGAGTGCAGAAATCTTACTTACTCAAGGACATGATGTCACTTCTGTGACTGCTGGCTTCTTCCTCATCAAAGTAATAAAAAGAGGAGGAATAAAATAGCTTGTTGTATGCAAACACTCTCCATGGTTCAGAGTTACGTGATACAATATTCATCTGCAAAAATATTTCAATATTTCAATGACTTTTTTGCCATTTAAAATTGTATAATATACCATTTGTACACAGGCATACTATTCATAATAAACCACACTTTTTGTACTTTATTAGAGTACTTACAAAATAGAAGTGCCGGTAGAACTGTATAAATGTAAGGGATGACTGTTATAGATGAGCTCGCAGTCTCCTTTGGACGCACTCTAGCAGTCCAAGCTCAAGATTTAATTTCAAATAAAGCCAAAATTTCTAAAAATTATATAACTGAATTTCGTGGAGTTTCAAGATACTTTATTCGAGATATCCTATTTTCATGTCATTTGATACTATTAAATATGACATTTTTCTTATAGAATATGGCATTTATAATTATGACATTTATACTTAATAATTGAACTACGTATTTTTATACATCTGTTAAAGTTTGAATATAGGGTATTAAATTTATAAAATCCTTTTATAAACATGTTGTCAAATAAGATTAAATTCACGTGTGAGTAGATACACATTCATGTATGCTTAGAGAGTGCAAAGTGAGTGTTGTGTTATCAAATTTTTATCTGCTAATGAATTAAATCAATAAAATAACAGATTTAACTACATGTATCAGCATTATTGTCAAAATTTAACTTTTAAGAGCGAAGTTAATGTGCATAGGAAGCATATTTTTCTGTTGCAAAAGTTTCTAACCGTTTTCTGTAATCAACAACTAGCATTATCTTCGTGATCCAAACATCTAGTATAAAATTAAAATTTTTTATGATCATCATTATTAAATCTTAAATGTTGTAGACAAAATTGGACTAAAGTTTGGGTTTTAATAGAAGAATGGGCTTAAATAAAAGAATCTACAATCATAGCTGGGTGCAAAAAGAAGAATCTACAAGCAATTACATGAGAAGTTAACTGAATCTCTATTCGCTTTTACAATTTGTTTAAAACGAAAAATCTTAAATGTTAATTATAAAAAAATTATATATTTCATTTTATTTCTATTGCATTTTCCGTGGAACTTTTCCAACATCCATTGGAAGAACTCCGACCATCTGAAATTTGGATCTGACTACTCGGTTGGTTGAGACCCGCTATTTTAATTAATCTCACACATACTTACATCTGAGAAAATCTTGCTTTCAGAACTCTTTGGAATGTCTTCTGCTGGTGAATTGAATATTTTCATTATTCTGTCAAAAATCTTGGGAGCCGACAATCCTTGTGGCACAAGTGCATACTATAAAAAATCAATAAATAAACAAAATAAAAATAAAAAAAATTTAAAAAAAGCGGAATGATGATTTTACACATTTTTGTCTTTTAATAGTTCAATTGTTTAACAGTTTTCTTACAAAACACATTTACATAATATTGGTAATTCGTTATTCAAATATTTTTGACCAAATATAAAAGTTAAGTTTCATAAAGATTACAAAGAGAATTTTTTGGAATATAAATTTAATTGAATGCCTACTTTTTCGTAGATAATGAATAGATATTTTTTCAATTGATTTTAATACTGTGTCCAACCAAGCATTGTGATCTTTTACATAAAAAATTTAATACTTTTTTCCATTCGAAATATCAATGTTTTTTTTTTTTATTGTATCACTGGCTGGGCAGAATTGCCACTTTTGCCTTTCAAACGCTTCCTTGTTCATCAATTATTTGACTTTTCTCAAAATGTTTTTTCATGTAATTGTAATGTAAATGTAATCTCAAATGTAATTTGTTTAATCAAGAATAAGCATTTATCAATATCCATACAACGAAGCTTTAAATATTAATTGTGACTGCAATGATAGTACAGACCGAAATGATTACGTTTAATCTAAAGGAAATTGACAAAAGCGATTTTGGACTTTGAGAAAAAGCGATTCAAAATATGACTGCAAAAACAATTTTTGCTTAACTCTTAGAAAAGTTTCAATTTCAAACGCTAATCAAAGTAAGCAAAATAATGTAAAAAAAAATAATTTTAATAAACAGTTCTTCTTGAGCGAAAATAAAATAATTTTGACAATTCTGCAATTCTGGTGGTTTAGTTATAAAAAAAAAATATCCTGCCCCTCTGAGTGTCAAGTAAATAGAAGAATATAAATCCCTGGTAAATTATTTATTTAAATTAAAACATGATTTTTTTAAAAAAAGATATAAGGAAAGTTAGCTAATACCGTGTAAAAAATGCATCTGCACTTTTATGAATTCACAATTTTTTATTTATATCGCTGTAGAAATATTGGTTTTATGTTGAATATTGGTTTAATGTATCAACCTCTGTAATGTAACAAGTTTAACATTATTATTCGCGCAAATAAATTATTTTATGTTACTTTAGGGAAACATGGTTTAATTTAGTGCCTTATTCATGATGAGAACAACTTCGTAGTATATTGAATATCAATATACAGAAGTCAGTCTTGATTGATTTTGCTAAAACTGTACTTTTATAATTCTCTATGTTGCAAAGTTAGAATAGGGATTGAATTTTTTTCAAAAGTTGTTTTCCATTCTTTTAAGTAAATCATATATAACGAAAGATTTAAAACAATGATCTAAATTGTACCATAAAATACACCATAAATACCTCGAAATAATTATCTTTTATACTGTCCGTGTAGTATCCTAAATATCCGTACATCGCACTGGGAATGATAGATTCGTTGCTTGGCATGTAATCAATTTGATGCAATAGCCCGATTCGTCGGACATCTAGTATAAAAAACAATAAGCACTTTATGTTTAAGATTGAAACTGTGTGTAAAAAAAGACCAAAACTGTGTACACTTACCATTCCAGTAATCAAAGATAGCATTCTTAGCTTTGTGCACACCAACACTGAAGCGTTTTACTTGTGGAATGACTTTCTTAATACGCTGTGCACTAAAAAAAACATAATAAAAGTACTTTTTAGAATGGAATAATTGAAATTATTGTTTTTAATCAATTAAACTGTAATTATAATTTTGTATTTAATATTGTATGTTATGCGTATGATTTTGATGAATTTATGTTAACAATTAGTTCCGGAGTTTGGCATTTTAAGAAATGATACCGATCAAGCGCCTATTTTTGCATGAACAGTAAGTATGCATTTTCTAAATTACTGAATATTATGAATTCAGGAAATCTAATTTGTTGGAGAAATAACAGCGGAAAAAAACTTTCAATGGGTTCTGAGTAGTCGGTGAGGAAAGGTAATCCAGAACTGTAGTTCACAGATCAAGATATTCAATCAATCAAGTCGCAAGAACGCAGTATTTGTTCATTAGAGGACAGATTCCCATTAATAAGTAGGCAGATAAAAGCATAGAGCCGCGCCTTCTCTGATTAAACTTATAGATTCTGATTGTATTTGTAAAAAGAAAAAAAAAGGGGGGAAATATATTTATGTTAAATATTTGTTACTAAATGCGCTTCTAACAGATTTTCATATGGTTTACAGAACTCAACTAATTTAATTGGCACAGATTGACAACGTTTTCGGCAAAAAGTTTAATTTGGCTTCGAAACTGAGGGAATTTGCTTTTTGGGTAGGTAGATAAACTTGAAAGATGCAAAATCATACCAAAAATGTCAAATAAAAGTATTATGGAGCATGCACACTGCATGCGATTCGCGCATATGCGGACAGTTATTCTTAGAAGTAAACATTCGCACGTGCGTCTAACGCAATCGCATGCAATGTGAATGTCACTTTATGAGGATGTTATAATTTGTGGAAAGATAATTACGTAATTTTGTGGCAAGGTATGGAACTGTTTCCGAATGTTTCCAAAGAGGAAGTGACGTAACTACCAACTTCTTCACTTGGCTCTTCCCAGCTGTGGAATGCCACGAGTTCCAACAAACTCAAAGCTGGTTTTGAGTGTAAAATGACGCTGAAAGCGGCAGTTCTGATTTTCGGGGTTTCGGTAGAGTTGAAGAAAACTGGTACGAGAATATCTTGAACCTGCAGTTAAACAAAATAAAAATCGAAGACTTTAAATGTTTGAATAATTTTCCACTTTGAAAAAATATGAATCTTAAAAGAGAAGCATTCTTACGGCTTTTGGAGATTTGTGGGCAATGTTGTGAAGAGAATAAATGGTAGTTGTCTTCAAGTAGTCGATGTAGCTGTGACTCAGACCATGGAAGATATCCTCGTGTGGTTTACCATGAATGAACATTTTCAGAGTTGGTAAAACTATTTCAAGTCCGGTTTTTGATAATGTTTCTATGTAAATGATTCGCTTGGCTTTGCTGTTTGTACTTAGTAAATCATGAGTTACTTCCTGGTAAAGAAACCGTTACAATACGTAAATATGTATTAATGAGCAACCGTTACAATACGTAAATATGCATTAATGAGCAACCGTTACAATACTTAAATATGTATTAATGAGCAACCGTTACAATACGTAAATATGTATTAATGAGCAACCGTAAAACAGAATACTAGAGTCGTATACAATTGCATCGAAATATAAGTATTCCATATCGCTGATAATAAACGAATTCGATTATGGTAGTTTTTTGAGAAGTAGTATTTCATGATTATTTAGGAATAAAACTTAATTGTATATTTTAATAGTTTAACAATAGATATATTTTTTAAAAAATGCACATAATAGAAAATGAAATGCATTTTAACAGTAATTGCTGTGACAATAAAATGCATTTGCGTCCATCACTAAAGTCAAAAGCCTTTTTTCATGAAGAAATGATAATAGCTTTCTGCAGTGTTTTCTTTTATAAATCATGCTAAATTTTAAGAGATTAAGAACTTCAGTAAATAAACATTGTATTTTTTCCCCAATGATTTAGAAGTTTCTAAAATGTGACAGATTCAATTTTTATTAATAATCATATTACAAACTGATATTAATAAAGATATGTATAATTTATTAATAAACATATTCGAAAAATCTTACGATAAAATAGTGATTGCTTCTTATTAAGTTATTGATCAACTTTCTTGCATCCATTTTACTTTGAGAAAACACAAAAATAAGCTACACAAGATAATTTTTAAAAATTTACACTCATGTCTGAACTTACACCATGCTTTTGAAAATTTACATTATCAGGGAACTGTTTTAAAACTATCATACTACAAAAGGCTCATAACTTTAATAGATCAAATTCACTTAAAAACTGTTACAATTCGTACAGCAGATGCAGCGCATACCTAATCCATAATACGTCTGTCATGAGACTAAATGGTTGTTGTTACTGTTACTAATAGAATGGAGATAAACTTTCACTATTATAGTTTTGTGATCTTTGTAATGTTATTATATTGAGAATAATCATGAAAATAATGATCAATAACTGAATATGCGCCAACAAACTGAAAGCATAAACTTTTAAAGTGAAAGAATGTTTTCTTACGTCGACGAATTTCCTGGCCAACGTTTCTGGGCATTGTCTGTTCATGTTGAACACGAACTTATTGTCCTCGTCTGTTGTCTTTGGAAGCACCCACCATCTCCAGGATCGAGAAGATTCGCTTCGCTCGTCGGAAACACTAAATGTTTCTGAGCACATACTGCTGATGACTTTGGCTACCACCATATGAGCAGATGCAAAGAACATATGTCCAGGTGTGTCTTTTTCTTTTAAAATCTCCAACAAACCCTGTATTAAAATATTTATAATTCATATTTAAATTTAAAATAGACATGCTATTATTTGACTTTATCTGTCTGAATACTCACGCTCAACTCGTTGATGGTCTTTTCAGTGGGTCTATGAATGTTTTGAGGTAATGAGTCCAAAATAGATTTGGATTCCCATAACGATATATCTTGTTTCCCTAAGTTAATACCTTCCTTGATGTAAGAAACGATGAAAGACACTGATTCGGACGTTCCAATGATTGGTAGAAGATCAATCCAGATTTGCCTGTGCAGAAACATTGACAAAATGACATAGCATATCGATAATCATAAAAACATTTTAGGAAGAAACATTTAAAGATGGTGCTGAAAGAGCACGTGGAAAGTTATAAGCAAATACTTTTTGTGCATTGATGATTAAGTGGATGACTTTCTAAACCGTTTAAGGGTTATGATCATTTTACTGCTATACTGAAATGACCATAAAGTCTTACAGAGTTCAAACTTTTCAGTCTCAATATTCAACAAAACTCCACTGGTCACCATAATGCGTAAATATTTGAAGATGTCATCGCTGTGATGTAATTTTAAACATTGCCAAAAATTAAATATTTGTTACAGATAAAGAAGGTTTGTGTCAGCTCTGTTTTAAATCATGAACTTAATAGTTTTAAAAGTTAGTTTACAACTCAGATAATCTAATAGAAGTAATATGTAAGAATATGAAACATTTTAAAGTCAGTCATCTAAAAAAACTGGTATTTAGTTACATTCCTATTTTATCCACTTACACTTTCAATTATTTTTTAAGGTAGTCTTTTGAAATATTATTTTCAGTTACCTTTTGATCTTTTCCTTTTCACTTGATTGCTTCATTTCGCTGTAGCTTACAATAGATCGCTGTGCAGTTCTGAAATTACCTTGCTGGAACCTCTGCATAAGCTTTTGTATGGTCACCAACATTTCACCCATTCTCTTCGATTTTTCTTCCTGTACATCATTCTTTAGAACTATTTCTGCAACCGTATTCAGCAAGCTCTGGACTTTGTTGATGGAAGCGTTGGTGTCTGGATACTGGCAAATGTGTTCGATTTCTAGTAAAGAGAAGAAACAAGTCACTACGTAACTATAATCATAATTTATGATTTGAAAATAATAAACTTTGAGTTTAGAAATTATAATTGTATTAAGCAGAGGTTTTTTTTTAAAAATATAACTTCTTACCTTCTTCGTTTATGTCATTATTTATGTCACTTATGTCTGAAGTGATTTGCTGGCCAGAGATTGTGACCGGAATCGTGTCTCTAACAGCATATCTGAATTTCATTTCAGTTCTGAAAAATAGATAAATATATTTTATTTGAAACATACCATGTGCATACGAGGCAATAATTCCTGTAAATATTTAATTTATATTAACTGCACTCAGTTTAGAATTTCATAGGCATACAAAGTTGAATCAAAAAGTAATGTAGCATTTTGGTAGATAGACAGAGATACAGAGGTGAATGTGTGAAAATTTATTATGTTTGACAAATCGTATCACATTATTGTTGGAAACAGACACCATAGATGTTTAAACATTTATCACGATGTGGGACCAAATCATTCACGCCTTTTTTTTTTAAAAAAAAAAAAGAAAGAAAATCTTGTATTAGGTTCTCTAATCTATTAAACGTTAGTTTGTTGTACTTCTTTCAGTTAAACAAAGCAAAACTAATGATGGTATTTCTTTCAGAAAGTCCAACAAATGGCGATGTGAAGAGGCTAAATTACGGAGACATATACGGAAGGTAATGAAGAATTTTTATTTTAATACCCTGTAGGTACATTAAAAATTGATGTTGGGGGATAATGAACTCGATTGGCTTCTTTAGCATGCTGGAAGCTCTAAAGTGGATAACATAAAAGAATGTACAAGCCATCAGACTTCTATCATCTTGTATCCAGCAACTTATAAAATTTTTATAAAAAGCTGTGTTATCATATGAAAAAAGTCAGCTTGCTTTTTGATATACTTTTGAGATGATGATTGATGGCCTTAATAGCCATAAAACAGCCACTTCTGTCATAATATTGTCCGAAACATACATTAGTTAGCTAAACATAAAGTTCAGAATTTTCTTATGGACAAATTCACCTTCATATAATCTTGTAACGCTGACTGATTCTCCTTATTAGAGTAAATCAAAAGTGATCATAAAACTATCGATAGATTGCTGATTCTGATGGCATTACTTACTGAATAGTGACCTCCATATTCTGGTCATACACATTGGCTAGGTGAGTTTCTTTGGTGTGAATTGAATCAATGATCAAGGTGGAACCAACTGTTAACAAATTATAACGTTGAACAAAAGATCGTTTGATTGGAGAGGGGTGCTGTAAATAAGAGAAGAAAGCATGTTTGTATTAGATTAGTACTGAATAACATTGTTCTATAAGCATCCATACTTCTAAAAAATCTACCCTTTTAAATACTTTAAACAGTTGCGCAAATTTATAGAAATTTTTTTTAGTACAATAGTTCCAAAAACCTATCCAAACCCTTACACTAATTTCCAATCAGCATACATTAGAACAACTTTGGTTCTTATTAAAATATTTTTGTACAGTTTTTGCACCCCACCGGAATTCCTTACTTTTACTTTTTAAAGAATTGAACTTAAACTCGTCAGTCTCGAACTTTCATTTACGTTTTGCACAGAAAGAGTCATATTCAAGTCTTTTTCATAAGTCATTTTTTTGAATAACAACAGCTATAATTTTTTTAAAGCTGTTGTTATTCAAAAAATATAGAATGGTTAAATTTTGCCACAAGTAGTTTTTTTTATGTGGCTTTATTTTGCATTTAAATAAATACTACTACTTCTGAAAGCTATGAAAACGGTATTTCAGAACATCTAAGTGGTTTTGAATTGTAAGAATTTCTTCTGAAATTGTAATGAACAAAAATAAACGATATGATGCAGGTACATACTAACTATGGAGACTGATTTAAAGATACTATATTATTGTGCAATTTGCGGTTATTAATTACCAGGATTAATCTAATAATTGCAAGAAATACTATGAGTTCTATACTTATTTAATATTTTTCGAAATAACCCCCACCTGATTATTTCGGAACTCAGTTGAAACTGTTTCAGAAACAACTTTTAAAGGCCTCTTTTCGAAAGTTCTTCAATTCTGACGTTATTGATGTTTTTGACAACAAAAAATTTCGTACTTTAAGCAAATTTTTCAATTTAAGAAATAAAAAGTCTTAAAGATTTGAAAAGTAAGTCAAAATCTGAAAAAGTATGCTAAATGATTCATCACCCCAAACACCGAAATCGAAAATTTTGCTAACGAAATTGTTCTTAAAAATGCCAGAGTCTTTAAGAAAACTTAGACGCCGAAATTAAAGGGCATTCCGAACAGAAACACAAAACAACAGGTGGAGGTTATACAAAACATATTAAATTGGTATATGTATTCCAATTAGTATTTTCAGGAGTTACTAGATCAGTCAAGGAAATCAATGACCATACCTTATATTTAAAACTGTATCATTTGATAGTTAAAACTGATAATAGAGAATCAATTATCGATTACTTTAGAAACATTACTTACTGGTTCATGAGCGGGTGAGCATCCTGCGTCGTATTTGTTTTCGGTGTTGTAGACTTCTGGACAACCCTGCTTTTCAAAATTGTGATGTGTCTTGTAGGCGATGTATGGAATTCCTTCGTAGTTGTCAAAACGTGAAATGTTGAATACATTCTTCTCGTATGGAAAATCGTAATATGGACTTGAGGTTATTATGTAATGAGATTCGTAGCTACCTCCTGGTGAGTTCTATAAAAGAAAATAATTTTAAAATAAGGAACACATTCTGATTTATAAATGCAGAGTGTTCGGAATACTTTTGGGGGGGGGGGAGATAGGTCACGTGATGAGGAATAAGAATTGCAAAGGAACTCATGATTGGAAATGTCATTGCCACTGATGGTGCTTTTTCATTATAAACTTTTTTTCGTGCGTGTGTAAATAGTTACTTTTATTAATCTAAACTAACTTAATTTTACGCTTTTAATGAATAATATAGAAAATGGAATTTAAATTGGTTCGGTCTTAGATTTTTAATAACAATTTTAATATTTGGTGATTAATTTGACAAGCTCGTATTACTTTCTATTATTCTTTTTATTACTTTTTTTTGTATTCTTTTAATTCATTAGTAATTTTCAACAGTATTTCTATCTCAAATTTTACCATAAAATTTTGCCCTCAGTTTTTAGTTTAGTTTCCTGAGTGATGTTTTATGGATACTCAGTTGCATGTTTTTGTCTCCTGCAAAGTTCTTTCAAGACAGACTTCTCATGCATGCGATTTGCTATTTTTGTTTTCTTATTTATTATTATTTTTTTAAGTTTGCACATGTTTATTTTGTGCAAGAAAGGATAAATAAAATAGCATGCTGAGTGACCACAAACGAATTTCACACCGATGCCATCTTTATCTTGCGAATATATTTAATTTCTTAATAATATCTGTAGCAAATAAATTCGTAATATGTTTACTGCTTAGTGCAATTATTTTGTAAAAAAGTGAAGACATTTCAGATCAAATAACTTACGTTAATTTGTATAAATTACACTGATAAAAATTATAGTGATTATAAATAAATAACAAAGTTGTGGCTAATGAAATAGTTAACTAAACGTTAATTGCCTGATTATTAACCTATGTAATTTATACTGATTTTAAGTATTGTTAGTTTTTTCTACACATAATGTAACAATAATATTTGTTGCATTGAGTTTTCATTTTTATGCAAATAATGATTCTCACAATTCTATTCAATATTCTTTAAAACTTATAAAAATTATTGTAAATTTTCATTGATACGAATAGGATTTTATTTAATAAGGTGCCACTTTAACTTTTAGAAACCAGACAGAATAATGTTCTCATGCAGATATATATTTATAAAAAATAATTGTACTGGTGGTCTCAAATGTAATGAGATATCGACGTTTGTTTTACTTTCGTCACTGCTTTTGAAGCTTGTAAGATCCGTTTGAAACCTCTGCTACTTGTATTTAAAAAAATCATTACTTTGCTTGCTTCGTGCTTTACCTTTTTACTTGTTACTTTTCAATATCTACACTGTAAAAAAATCCGGATCAAATTACGATATTAAGTACCTGCACTTTGGGTGCATCAACCATAAAATCTATTTTATCGTTAAATCCATTTTACTGCAAAATATTTTACCATAATTTTTACAGTAATATTTATTTAGTTACAGTGATTCAGTGATTTTACGGTAATTATTACTGTAAAAATTACAGTATATAAAATCTTTTGTTTCGTAACATGTTCCGGTAAAAATTGATTTTATGCAAAAAAAACTTCAGGTGCCTTGAGGGCTTGTACTTTGACCGGAATTTGATCTGGAATTTTTTACAGTATATACTGTTCACCTAAAAGTCGTTTATTTAAAATGTTAATTTTTACTTTTATGTTATTTTTATGATATGTTACGTTTTTTTAATGCTGCATTTCCTTGTAGAACTATAGATAACATGTTGTTTTTCAAACACTAAAAAATGCTGTTATTGCGTTTTAAAGTTCCCGTCCAATTAGAAAATCTGTCCGTTATCCAAGAAAAAATCTAGTGAGATGGAATGCGACGGCTTTACCTTGGCGACATTGTAAGTGATTGGCATTATCTCATCTGGTTTGCTTCCTAAGTATTTCTCATCTAAGTGAATTTCTAAACTTCTCAAAATGCTCTTCCTGATCTTTCGAGCTTCTAAGCTTTCTGTTGGGATAACACTGTACTTTGTGATCTAAAAATAAGCAAAATTTATTATTATTTTTATGAAAATGAATGAATAAACCTATCTAAAAACAAATAATAGTTTACTTAAAATAGAAGCTATATGTTAGGTTATAACAAAAATTATTATTTGTTTTTTTATGCTCTTAGGAAATATATTTTTAAGTGATACGCTAAGAAAATATGTCATGCATGAGCCTAATCTGTCACGTTGTAAATATTTTTATCACACTTACAGAAAACAACTAAAATTACAAAATAAAAGCAAAATTATTTTTGTGCCAATTTTATATCAAATGAAATTATTTTATTTATAAATAACAAAATTATGCCAATTGAAAAATTTTTTTGTTAACTAAACGTTGAAATTTATTTATTCTTGACAGTTCTTATAACACGCTTGTTAATTTTTAATTAATTTAATTAAGGATTATGAATTTTTACGAAACGAAAGTAAATAAGTAAAAAATGCAGAATGAGGAACAATTTATTCTATAGAATTTACAGTGAAAAGAGTCTCAGAAGGCTGTTCTTCGAATGTTCGGTTGTTATATGAAGTGTTGTCGTGTGAAGTAGTATTTAAAATACGTATATAAAATGTTGCAAGTGAGATTTGTGAATAATAGTAAGATGTTATTATAACTGTTATGAGTTTGTAACTGTTATTCATGTCTGTTAGATTAAGTTTTGCCTTCAGTGCCATTTATGAAAAAAGGCGGAAAATTTAAAAATGAAGAAATGTCGCTTATTAAAAATGAAATGCATTTGTGATCTAATTTCCAACAACAACGAAATTTTCTAGCAACAAAATATACTGCATTATTTCCGTTTTTTTTTTTTGGAAAATGAGAAAATTGAAAATTATTTTTTGATTTTATAATTTTCATTCAAATAAGTAATTCTCACTGAATTGGCAATATTTTAAAAAAGTTTAATGGTCTTTAAAATAATAAATTTATTTACCCGTTTGAAACTCCAGGCTATTCTTTTCATAAAAATATTACACGTAATTTGAAGTTCAGACTCTATTTTGAATTTATAGCATTCAATAACATTTTTTATTATTTTTTCTGGAAAAAGAACTTTGCAGATACATATTGTCGCCCATATGTTTAAATCAATTCATTTTGTTATTATATAAAAATTGAGAGTCTTCAATTTTCTTTGAATTTAAAATTTTTCTTTCGGATGGATAAATTTAGCTTTAAAACGTTTAATATTGTTTTTTAAATAACAAAGATATTTTCCATACAGTTCTTTTCAGCAAAATATTATACATAATTTAAAGTTAAGGCTTTATTTCTAAGTTTAAGTTACTCAATGTTTGTTTTTTTTCTTGTTTAAAGAGCTTAGAAGTACTATATCTTTAAAATCTGTTGTTATTGTCGCACGGGTTGTAAATTTATGTACGTTGTTATTAAAAGTGTTAACGAACATTAAATGTGTTTAACAAAAATCTCAATAGATTTAAATGCATCGGTGCATAAATAAGATTTGAGAAACGCAATTGCTCACCTTTCCATTTTCGTATACTGCGGAACTCGGAATTCTCAACTCTTGTTCTAAGGAACTATTTTCTGACCAATTCACATCATCTGTGGGACTTTCTACTCCTGGGTGTGATTGGCCGACTCTCAAACTTTGCATCTGTGTCATTGAAAAAAAAAAATTTAACATCATACTTTTGAAACTTTGAAAAAATCAAGCATTGTTAGAAAAGGAATTTGAAAGAAAGAAAAAAATATTTTATTACATGAGTAATAAACTTTGTCAAACAATGCACGAACACTGATATTTTAGAAATCAAGAAGGAGGGTAAATATCAATTCAGTAACTTCATAAAATATAGTTTGTAGAATATCAATTAGCATACATTATAATAGTAGGAATTTTTCACTTTTTGCAATTAACTCTTTTAGTAATTATCCCCATTCTAATAAGATGGGATAATTTAAATATAGATTCAAATATAGTTTGTGGAACATTAATTGTTATATATTATAATAGTAGTAATTTTTCACTTTTTACAATTGACTCTTTGAGTAAATATCTCCATTCATAATTAATGTAAGATGGGATAATTTAAATATAGTTTGTAGAATATTAATTAGTATATATCATAATAGTAGCAATTTTTCATTCTTTACAATCGACTCTTTGAGTAAATATAACCATTCCTAATTAATGTAAGATGGGATAATGTTAATACAGACTTAAATATAGTTTGTAGAAAATTAGTATATAGTATAATAGTTAAAAATTTTCAGTTTTTGCAATCGACTCTTGGAAAAAATAGCCCCAGTCATTAATGTAAGATGGGATAATTTAAATATAGATTTGAATATAGTTTGTGGGATATTAATTAGTATATATTATATTAGTTGCAATTTTTCACTTTTTGTAATTGAGTCTTTTAGTAAATAGCCCCATTCCTAAGTAATGTAAGATGGGATAATTTAAATATTGTTTCAAATATAGTTTGTGGAACATTAATTATTAATATATTATTATCTGCTTAAAGTCGGAATTTTAAAGTTAATTTATCAAGTTTCCTGTATTTCCTCCATATTCAAAAATAATCTATACATGTAATGAAATAATGCATTTGTGTGTATGTCTGTCAGCATACAGGATTTTGGGCATACCGTAAGCGCTAAAAATAACAATTCAACATGAAGCTAAATTACTGCAATTGTAAACAAACTACGAAGCCTGATTTTCGACTTTCTATTTAGATTTTAAATTCAGAGACATTTAAAAAATTGAATTTTCATTATGGTTTAGCGGAAGCCGGATTAAGATTTCTTATGTTAATCGGATAACGCAGATTAAGACAGCAGATTAAGATTTCTGAAGTTCTTATGGTTTGACATATGCGAGTGTTTACCAATTATACTAATTATATTATACGGCTCATAATATACATGAAATCGCTTTTATCGATGGTATTTGAAAAAAAAATTATAATCAAAGGAGTTTCTAAATTCTTAAGGCGTTGTTTTATTTTTATATTTTTTATTTTTATTTTCAAATTTATGAACTAAAACAAATTTAAAAACAGAAAGCATTTTTAAAATGCACTATCAAAAATAGTAAAACAGTGATATCCAATTAATTGTATCAACTAATAAAATAAATAATAACAGGCAACATCCATTCCAATCTCATAATCTTTTTAAATGATTTTAGTTGGTTACCCGAAAAAGTTGAGCACAGGTGGTGCTAGCGAATAAAATTAGTAATGAGATTTCAGAGTTTACTATTTCTAATTAATTTTTTCGTCTAAGCTTAAAAAAATATTTGTGATCCCATATTGTTATTGTACTTTTACATGTTTTCAATATGACATGACTTAACGCTATTACTATTCATTTTGTTTATACCCAATCATTGTAATTTTTCTTTTTTTTTTCTGTCAAGAATTTCAAGATTATTAACACATCATTTCCTAAAAGGATAAATCGGAAGTTTTCAAGATTGCGTCCTGGTTTCAGAACATTGTTATTGTTGTTGTACCCAATTAACCATCCTCAAGGTAAATGTTTTTAGAAGTTTTTCGATTTGACATCGTTTTTCTTGATAATGATCTGTTTTATATAGATTCAAGAACTTGTCAAATGGCCAAAAAAATATACGTATTCCAGTTAACGATATTTAATATAGTTATTTTGACTTACTTGTATGATCAAGTCTTTGCTAGTCTTTGGATAAATTTTTAGTTCGAATTTAATGACTGATTTGGCAACTTGAGAGCTCATTCCGGGAACTCCAGATGTCATGTTCATCATCACATCATAATGGTGTACCTTGCCTGGGTAGAATTCTAGAAATAAATGGTTAAATTTTTAATCATAAACGAATCACTTAAAAAAATTTTACGGTTCTGTTTATATAAAATAATTATGCTATATATAAAATATATATAAAATTAATAGGGGGGAGTGGGGTGAATTGTAACATTTTTTGCTTAACTATTTTTCACTAACAAAAAATCCAATATATTATTAGTATTAATTGACAGGCGAGTAAAGTAGACTATCCTCTACTAGAAAAAAAAACCTTATTTTAAATGTTATTATATTAGTTATTAACAATTTTTGACAGTCGTGCACTTGTTACAATTGTCCCCACTTACGGGGTCAATTGTAACAGTTCATAAATTCAACTAAAACATAGTCAATTATACATATTATCGTTGTGATATATTTTTCTATTGATCAAAATAGTAGTGATATTTTAGGAGTAAAAATAATAATGAGCAGAGACCTAAAGGGTTAAACTTTTAACTTTAAGGGGTTAAAAATTTTAATTTATGCTGTGAAAGGTGACAAATAAAATAATGCACATGCAACATAATATAAATGATATAGAAAACTATTGGTGGTTCTTAAAGAGTCAAGTAATGGTTTGTAAACATAAGATTATTTATTTTCAGCTGTTACATTCGTCCCTTTAGTTATAGTTACAATCGTCCCCAAGACGCCATTTCAGCTTCATTTGTTAAAAACAATGCTAGTTAATTAACAAAACTAATCTTTTTTTTTGAAATATTAATTAAGGTGTCCACTTACATATTCGGTTAATAATTTTTATTTGTTTAAACAAAATTACTTTGTTACAATATAATATTCTAATACCAAAGAAAGTACTTATGTAGCGTGAAAATATCTTTTGTGATGTAACTCTTTCAAAAGTACATAAAAATGGTTGCCAGCAGGGGTGTACATGTAGGTTTATTAAATACACCTTGTGTGCCACCTAGGAACCAAATCTAGAACCCGACACTCAAAAGTTTTGCTCTGTTACAATCGCACCCTGTTTCAATTGACCCCACTCTCCCCTACTATATGTAAAATAATTTTACAGCTGAAACTTTATGAAAATCAGATATTTTCTTGCTATCTTCAATTTACAATATTTAATCATACAATTATAGAATGACTTAACAAATTAAGAATAAAAACTCATATTCCATGTTTAAAATAGTAAAGAAATTTTGGTATTTTTATTTCTTTTTTATTTCATTTTTTAATCTAAATTGGCTTCTCCAGAATTTTTTTAATTAACTGTATTATGGCATTTATCTAATAAGGTTCGTTATATTGAATGTTGCAAGTTTTGTAGAAATAAAATGTAATGAACATCGTTTGCAACATAAGTATATTTTTTGAGGGAATTATTTAAGTGAGCAAAAAGATCAAAAATAATTTTATATAAGATAAAAGATCTATTAGCTTAAAAACTTTCTTTAAATAAAAAAAAATATTCTTCTAAAATATTTTTCATATTCTTCTTTAAATAAAAAAAAAAACTTCTAATGAAATATTTTATAATTATTCGAAAAATTAATGATCAAAATTCAAGCATATTGATTTGTTTCATGATGTAAAATTTAAAATTATAAATGATATGTGTTCGAAGAATATGAAAAAATTTTTGAAATATAATTGTATGTTTCAATATTTTGCAAACAACTTACGTGGCTGCCTTAAAAGATGTTCAGTTCTTGGTTTGGCATCTGAAATAAAAATGGAAACATGTTGAGTAGATAATTTTTTCTTTAATAAGTCAATAACATTTAAAGAGATTTGAGAATAAGTTTATTGAAAACACACAAATTTTCAGGTTTAAAAAAATATTTCAGTTATTCTAAATTTATAATTTTGACCTATTTTTCATGTAGGAGACACTGAACCAATACAATCCTAAAAATTAAGATTATTTTTATTTTGTTTATACTATACATAGACAAGATACCATGTATTCCAAATCTCATGGAGAAAAAAAACTGGGGAAATTTTCTAAGATATTTATTGTTTTATACTTTATTTTATATTGATTAATTCAAGGCATTTATTAAATGACATGTACTCGAAGGTACTCCACGCACAATATTTAATTTTTTTATAAATACTTTTAGTTTTTAAAATTTCTGGTCACAAATAAAGAACAAAATGTTCTATGAAATTATTTCAATATTTGAAATAATTTAAATCTGAATTGAAATAATTTAATAATTTGAAATAAAGTTACATGAAATAATTTAAATCCAAATTTTTTGAACTAAAAGAACTTTTAATCTCTTAAAAATTTATGGAAATCTAATTTTTTTAATCTTTGTAATTATGTATTTTTGAAAGCATTTCTTGCATCATTTGTAAGTTTTATTTACAACCAGAATTTTAAAAATCGGAAATAGTTTTAAATAATTTTATCGCAATTAATTTTTTAAACTGGTTACAATTTAAAGTGAATATTTATTCAATTTTTAAATTTTTTTAAAATTTGGTACATTGAGTGTCTAGTATTTGCATAACTTACACAAAAATCGCAGTAATAGGTTCTGTGACAAATGTGAATAGAAATTTTACTATTTATACATTACTCATTCTTTTCCGTCTTATATGAATTTAATTTTATTTGATACTCACACAAGTAAGCAAAACAATTTATATGTACTTCATTTTCTGCCATCATCACCAAGGTAATTTCTCAAGAAAAACACTTTCTGATTTTCCATTTTATTTTTGCAAAGTGTTTTTTCAAACCTACGCAAGTGTCCTATTAACTCTATCATAATAATAAAATTAAAAAAATGTAGCCCAATACATGTTGGAGAATATTGTTAAAAAGTGAAAAACGTCTCTCTGTCCTACCATCAGCCTTATTTCGTAGTTATGGGGTGAAAATCGCCATTTTGACCAGAAATTAATTTATGTTCAAATGAACTTCCTTTAAAAAAAAAAAAAGAACGAATTTTGCTCTTTTCTTTTAATTTTTCAATGTATTCAAATTATGGATATTAGTGACAAGTTAATAGTATTTTAGTTGTAACTGATAACACTCAAAACTGTGTTAAATCAGCATTTGGCCATATTAACAATGATAATGCTTTGTTATAACAGAAATTGCGAGATATTACATTTCGATTGCCAACTGGTGATTCCTCATAATAACATTATCAGGGTTAGCATTGCGCGAGTTAAACAAAAAAAAAAAAACAAAAAAAAAAAAAAAAAAAAAAAATGAAAGCATATCGTATTTAGTAAAAGCATATCAGGAGTAATTAAATCTGAACTAGATGATATTGGAATATATTCCTTCTAGATCACTGTACTCGAGTTGAGAATGACTCCGGCTCGTTTACTGAAAACAGGGATCGTGTGGATAGGACTAATGATAAAATTTTCATTAACTTTTTCGCTACTTTTACGCAAACTTTCAGTTCAGTTATTCAGTATAAAATAATGTAAAATTTATAAAGTTAAAAATATTACAGCGATCTGCTACTTCTGTTCGGTATATTTTAGCTTTTTTTGCTTTTTTGTTTTAGTCCTTGTGGTACTATGCCAGGCATTGGACGCCGCTCCTTGATGGGTCAACGTGAGTGAAATGTAAATAGAGTTAGTGGGGGTGAACTTCGGTGTTCGAATGACACAGTGAAAGATTCTATTAAATCTGGTATTAAAAATTAATATTCAATGTAAAGTGTACATTTGTAAAGTGAGCTCAGTTCTGTAGTTGGCAAGA
The DNA here is from genome assembly GCA_949128135.1 of Parasteatoda lunata. Taxonomy (NCBI): domain Eukaryota; kingdom Metazoa; phylum Arthropoda; class Arachnida; order Araneae; family Theridiidae; genus Parasteatoda; species Parasteatoda lunata. Next base: position 74,360,072 of record OX421973.1, on the reverse strand, counting down.
GACAGCAAACAGAAGTCGGAGCCCCTAATATATCTCAATTCTCGTGCGTAAAAATACTTTCTTACACTATTAAACGAAATAACAATCGAGACTACGAAAAGGATCATAATCTAAGTTGAATTAAAATACTTTACTTCATAATATTTTAAACAATAATTATCAGGAAATCTAGAAAGTAAAATGTTTCCACTTTGTTTTATTAAAGCCATGTTTATTTTCATTTATTATATACACGTTTACAACATTGAAAATAGATATTCTTAAATTACGCAGTAGATGAAGCAGAGCGAAATTCAATTAATTCTTAAACCAATTGGCTTACAAAGAGGGTTTCTGTTTGGGAATTTTACAATTGGTGAAGAGCTTGGCTGTTTGTTGTTGACGATTCTTCATCGTCATTTCTAATTCATATTAATTCTAAATTTTTTCTCTTTGCTTTTAGATTTATACGTTAGTGAATAAATAGGTTTTGAACACTAATTTTCTTACTTAGACATCAAAGGCCTCAAAACGACCACTTCTGGGGGGAGACCGCAAAATTTGGCCTCTATCTAACATGTATCTCGGGACCTCTAAAAACGGTACCCAAATACATCTCTATGATGTATATACTCCAAGCATCTCGAAGCATTTAAAATCACTCGAAAATCTTATCTTTGATTATGCTCTTTGGTTTTCTCTAATTAACATAGGCTCATAATATTTTTATATAATTTACTGACTTATATTAAGTAGATGCTTTATTCGAAAAATAATTAGCTACCTTCTTAACCATGGAAGCTCCCAATCCCAAGGAAAGCGATCGGTTGCCTTCATTAGGTCTGAAAGTGTGTATGGGTAAGCAGATAGCTATTTTATGAAAACGTCTATGTTTGGGTATGTATAGTATGGTAAGCATTAATAGGATTAATCTGTACAAAACAAAATTTGGGGCCAAGATAAATTGTTGAATTTAAATTGCCCAACGACAGAAATCATACTCTAATTAATAATGCAACATTGTTTCAGGCACATAAGCCTTAAATCTGGCAAAATAAAGTAAATGAGCATAACATGAATAATAATAGTAATAGTTTAAAAAAATGAAAAGTGGAAAAATAAAATGCCCTTAATTTGTCTTAGGTCCTATAATCCTACATATTGATGTATCTTAAATGTATCGACATGCTGGAGTGGAAGAGTTCATTTTTTAACATATTTAATCGATTACTTCATAGCGGTCGGGGCGGATTTTAAAAAGTATTATTTTTAAAAGCTCTTACTTTCTTATTTATTTATGGCTTCTTGATTGCGAAAATTCCTCTAAATAATTACCTTGGCAAATGAAATCCCCATGCTAAACTTAGGCTATCCTTGATTCTCCTACGCTGTTGGTTATCAAATTCGGTCTCTCCCTTTTTTCCCCTTGTAATAAAGCTATTATTTGTGTTTCGGAGAAACATTAATAATGGAAGTTGCTCCGCCGAGTCCTATAATCGTTTATAAGCTCCCTTTGCAGTTGACATATTTATTTATTTGTTATTATAATAAAGGGAAACAGGAGAAATGTAAATACTCCACCTGTGCCTGCTTCCTCAAGTTTTATGGCCAGTTTATTAGTGAAAATAAATATGTTAATATAAGTAATGAGTAAATTTTTTTTTTTTTTTTTTTTTTTTTTTTAGTTTCTTTCTTAGACATCTTTCCTTTAAGTAATCATATAAGTTTTATTTAAAATAAATCAACTAAATACTAAAATAAGTGAACTAACTAACAAAAATAAGTCCATTTGCACTACTGACAGAAAATTCAAATAACGTTTGTTTTCGAAACATTGGCATTATACACTTAAAAACACTTCTTTATATCAATTCTTATTTTTTCTAATTTTAAATTTTGAATTACATTTTCTTAAAAAGAAATAAATAGATGAAATTATAATTTGATGTAGGTTTTTTTTTTTAACTTTATGGGAATACTTCGATGATTTATGCGGCCACCTTTTTTCATAAAAAGATATTATTTGAGTGCTCAAAAAATGCTTTAGTTTTAAAAATTATTGCATCTTATTTCAATTCCAAAAATTGTAAGTTCTGAAAGTTTTGAAATCAAAGCTTTTTCTAAAAATGATAACGAAAACCTTCTTTTTGTTTTGATTTACAAATTAACGAAGTACCAGGGTTACACGCACGGTATAATTTAAATCATATAACCTCAGAATAATTTTGCTAAAAGCGTCTACAACCTTAAAGCCATTTAGGGTGCATTTAGAGTTTTAAAAGCTATTTTATTGTCCTGAAGTTATAAAAAAACTAAGTTTTTAAGTACCCATCTGGAGAAAACAATTCTGGTAAAATTACCATACTGTATGGTGATGATATTTCTGATAAAAAATCATAATTCTCGTATTAAAAACTAAATTATACGTTATTTCAATCATTCATTTGGTACCCATTCATATGGTAGCGGTTTACCGAAAGTCCTGGTTTTCAAAATTATAGTTTTTATTACTACGCATTTAGTAAAAAGTACAAAATGGAAAAGTAAATTTTACCGAATCAATGGTTTTTGTGCCATGCTCTAAGTTATCATGATAAAGTTACTATATTTTACCACATTTAACACATTTTATCGCAAACTATAAAATCATATTTTATCGTTAATTTTACCAGAATCATTATCAAGGCGCTTTGGTAAAAATTACCGAGCTTTTTGGTTTTCCCATAAACCGAAAAATACGGTAAGTTTTGCGATATTCTGGTAAGCTTGACCAAACTTTTTTTTCTCCATCGTATATTACCTTTATCCAGATCAATATATGGAATTAAATCCATCGACATCATAAATTCATTCATTCGATAGAAATAGCATTGCATAATATTAATAGTTACATTTATTACTTTAACTTATTTTTTACTGTGGCTGACTAAAATATTTCCTTTAATTATGATTCAGAATCTAATTAACTGTTTCCATTTGGAAAATATTATTAAAAAAACATCCAGGCATTATTTAAACAAATCCTATATAGCATTTCTTAAACCATTAATTACTTTCGAATTTCAAAATATTTAAAACTTCGTTTTTTTAAAAAGTACTTATGTTTTAAAGTTTTAAAAATTAAAAAAAAAAATGCTCAGTGCATTTAAATCGGAATTTGTTAGACAGTTTCATACAGATTGCTAAACGAAACATATTATCATTATTATGTACTGATTTTTCGGGAGTTAGTTTTGCTTGCTTGCTTTTAATGTTAATTATTTTAAAATAATTTGAAAGTGCTTCATATAGAGTCATAGAAGCTCAGGGGATGAGGGACACAGGCTCAAATCCCAGAGATGCAACCTGCTCGCAAAGACCTCTGGGATGACGTAAAATATCTTCAGCGGTAGACGGATCAGGTTAGGTTAGAGTCCCCTTCCTGTCAAGCTATCCGTAACAAGTTTTGGTGGTTTCACTCTTCACGTAATGCAAATGCAGGTAAATTCCATCAAAAAGTCCTCCACAAAAGCCAATTTCTCCCAAAACTTGATCCTAGAGTTCCCCAGTCTTCTGAATTAGGTTCAAAATTACAAAGCTACGGAGGTTAACGTTGGTAGTCGTAAACTCAAAACTGGGTCAACTGCTCAACGCCGATTATTATATTAAATATATAAAAAATAAAATAAAAGTGCTTCACATTAATTAGCTAAATATTTAAAGTATTGCTGCATCGCTAGTTAAATTATATTAAACAGTTCTAATTTATAGGTAATATTAAACTGTTTGTGACATATTCCTTAACTGCTGCTCATTGATAATCTAGCTATCAACGGTAGTACTGGTGTAACACAATTAAACAGTTATTATTTAATGAATATAAAGTAATTGGTGTGAATAAAAATAGTAGAAAATAATAATATTATTATATTTCTTAAATTTAAAACAAATACACTAAATTTAAAATTATTAATTCTGTTAAGAAGTCAGTAAGTAGTAACTATTTAACTTACAAGTCAAACTGAAAAAAAGCATAACGACAACTGACAGAAGCTTCATCTTGAGACAAAAGCTTGTATCCCCTAAAGCTTTGAAGCTACTACCAAGATATTTATAATCAAAAAAATTGTGTACATGGATTCAATAAGATTGAGCTGAGTTCTTAAAAATACGTCTCGTTGCCTGATAAGATAATATATGGCAGACATAAGGTGCTCTTTTGATTTATTCTTTAGTTTAAACATTGCTGTTTTATGTCTAAATATTTAGCGTAGTCCAACATCATTCGACTAACCTGTAAACCTGCTGTTTTTTTACTTTTAATGACCGATATTGGTATTGAAATTGATATCGTTTTTACTGATGAGGTTTCATTTTTTTTCGTATCATATACGAATTTTTTAAAAATTGCAAGCGATGTACTTATAGAAAGAGCTTAAATTTCAATTTAAAGAAATGTTATATAAGGTTTGCTGTTTTGAAAAATATATTATAAGAGTGTTAGTAAACATTTTACACTTAAAAACATTTTACTAATGATAAGTTTCTTATTGAAGTATGTCTGAATATCTCTCCAAATAAAGTCTCTTATCTTTATTAATCGTTTTTCTAATGAAAAAGTTATTTGTGTGAAAAGTTCAGTTAATTTATTCGAGAAATTTAACATAATTATTTGTGTTAAAAGTTCACAAGATAGTTTATTCGAGAAATTTAACATAATTATCAATTTTATCAAAAAATGTCGTAATATTTCAAGAAAACTGCATTATTTTTTAAGCAAAGAATCTTTTAGCTTAATATTTCTAAAATTTTAATTATATCTATTTACTTCATTCTTAGCTTCAAATTCTTCAACTTCTATTTTTGTGAATCGTATTTTAAAAATTTGTACAGTTGAAATCTGTTTTAAATTTAAAAAAATTTAATTTTATATAAGTTTTAAATTAAAAATCAATTTTATAAAAACAAATTTTCCTAACAAATAAATATGCTGTCCCTTTTACCGATTGAAGGCTGAAATGTACTAAATCAGTTGAGACTATTAAAAATACATATTTTTGTTATGTTTTCCAAAATCGTGGAGGAAAGTTTAAACTCAATGCTTACAGTGAAATTTAAAGTTTCATTTAATATTTCTTTCACGTTTTTAGAAAACTACAATTTTAGTTTTCACAAAAATATTTGCAATGATTTTTAACCTCAAGAATAATGTTAAAAGTTTTATGACATTCGAATATTTGACCTTTAGGTATTCTTTTTGAACAAATTTTACTATTTTTTAAAGCAAAATACGTCATTTGTTCCTTTATATATATAAAAAAATGGTTGTTACATTTTTCCCCCCCAAAAAAAATATATCGATTGTAAAATATTGAAAATATACATTATATGAAATTATTACTTTCCAAGCCTTCAAATATGAATTATCAAAAAAATTTTTAAAGGAGTTTTTTTTTTTTTGGTATTTTGATGATGAAAAAAAAGACATTTCTAAATATTTCAAACCAATTATCAGAAACATTTCAATTAGTTTTGTTACTGAAAAAGGCTATAAATTTGTTTGATATGCATTTTTGTTTAAATATTTACCCATCTCTCCTCATAAAATTTCTGTTTCAGGATTTCCATTTTTCCTCTTGAGATAAAAAATAAATTATTTTATTTATAAGAACATATGCATTGTAAATCTAATTTTTAGGAACCTTTTTATTACAAAACTTTTTTTTCAGTTTTATTACAGAATTAATTTATGTATGTCTTTATGTGATATTAAATATTTAATGACCAATTTTCAAAAAAATTTCTATTTAATTTATTACAAGAACAGGCATTTATTTAACAATGCATGCGTGAACATAATTTAACTATTGCATAAATGTTTAAAAAATATTTATCGTAAAATTATTATTTTTTCTTTTTCATTTTTATTTCGAGTTGAAGAAATGTAGAAAAAATGATGATTTTTTTTCTATCAATAGATAATTATAATAATAAAGTTAATAATTTATTCAAAATTTTTAGATTTTGATATGGATGTGCCATGCAAAAATCCATATAAATACTTACATGCCACCCCAAGAAGGCAGAGTGCGAAAGTTGCAAGAAACCTCATTTTTTGAAGAAACCGAAGTCACTTGAATTCTAAAGCAGATAAACTCTGTATTTATGCTCTGAAAATTTGGTGCTTTACGCAAAAAATATAGCTGAGCATAAGGGAAAAAGTTGTCAGGCGATAAGATTCGCAACACAAGACCTAAATTATCGTAAAAATATTTTTTTTAAAAATTTAATCTCAAAAATGTGCTGTGTTTGATACGTAATCCTTTTTTAACTATTTTTTTTTCAAAAACTAGTTTTTTTTTTTAAATACTACTTGGAGACTTAAATTCTAAGCTTGAGAAGTTTTTTTTTAAATAAAAAAGAGGTTTCAAAAATTAATTATTATTATTTTAACAATATTCTAAAAAAAAAACAACAATTTTGATAACGCAAATAAATAAACATTTAATTGACGTAGCAGAGAGTTTTCATATTTTCTTCATCTAAACATTATGTCATATATTCTTGAAGATTTCATTATTACCTGTAGACAGCGTTCGGGGATCTCCCCAAGAGATTTTTTTTAAAAAACCCCAAGATTAGAAACTTTTGCACACAATATATACTGCTCTGAATTTAAACTGTTTTCTTAAAATAAATGTTATACTTTGACAACTTTTGTCAGATTTATTTTTATTTTCTTTTGGCATTTAGTTATATATGATTTCGCTATAGCGTTTATGTATATTGAAATTGCAGAATTTCAGATTTAAAATTTAAGGATTCAGCTATACGAAAATACCAAAGTACAGTTCTTCAGGTACGTAATCGTTATACTCGTACAACTTTTTGAACGATAGTTTTAATTTTTTTTAAAGAACAAACTGAAACATCACATTCTTTTCGTTATTTTGAAACCATTTATTTCGTTAATTTAAAATTTTTTTATCTCTGACCATTTGAAATTTCTTATCTCTGACCATCACTCTATACAGTAGACCATCATGTATTAAAAAAAAATTGTTTTACAGGGGTTGAACATGTGCATTTTGCATAGGCAGAAATGATTTTTTAAAAAAACTGAGCATACTAGTGTTAAGTTAAAGATAATCTTTAATGACCATTTACTCATATATTTTAATCGAGTGTTTTTATAATAAAAAAATTGAATTTTCTAGTGTTACAGTAAAGATAATCTATAATGATCATTTTACTCCATTTTACCTGTATTTTGATTGGGCATTTTTAAAATAAAAAACCTGAGCTTCTTTGTGTTAAGTAAAAATAATCTAAAATGACCATTTCACTCCATTTTACCTGTATTTTGATCGGGTGTTTTTATGATAAAACAACGTAAGCTTCTTTGCATTAAAGTAAAGATAATCATAATCTACACTGACCATTTTACCCCATTTTACTTGAATTTTGACCGGTATTGTATTTACTTGTATTTTTTAAAATAAGAAGAAAAAAAAATCTGGCTTTTTTTTTAATTAAAGTAAAGATAATCTATAATAGCCATTTTACACCAATTTACCAATATTTTAGTCGGGTGTTTTTATAATAAAAAAAAAAATACCTGAGCTTCTTTGTGTTCAACTAAAGATAATCTATAATAACTTTTTTATTCCTACTTATCTGTATTTTGATCAAGTGTTTCTAAAATAAAATTTAAAAAAACCCTGAGCTCCTTAGTGTGAAAATAAACATAATCTGTAATGACCATTTTACACCATTCTACCACGATTTTTTTGGCACATACAATAATTAATTCTTTTCAATTACTTAATAATTACTAAAATTTACTAAAATTAATAAGTCACTTTTATTCATCCAGAATAAGATGTTGTAATCACTCATCGACCGATTAAATTATTTTGATGAAGCCGCGAATCAATGATGTTTTTCAATAATCATCTTAGTTGTGTGGGGCTGAGCAACAACATAAATGCAAAGTCAGAAGTTTTATTACTAGTTCAACTTAATCAGAATATTCTTAATCTTTACTTCCTTTGTATATATTAGAAGATCATTACAGATTGCAAACTTCATGTCTGAATGTTTTTTTTTCTTCTTCTTCAAATAGCTGCATTTGATCTTTTGTCTTTATCACACTATTAAAGATAACGTTATCGAAACTAGATCATTTATAGGTTATGATAATGTTAACGATTTTACTAACGTATATTTAATTTTTAGAGTAAAAAAACTGAACTAATTTATTTATGAATAATTAAATTTTAAATCAATTCACTTAACTTGTAATTTAGTATTTATTTTAACTAAAAGTCCACTGTTAAAAATGCGATTTAACGTTTAACCAAATAATTGGTGTCAAATTAGCTACATCCAATATAATAAGAAACTTGGTGCGTAGTTCTACCAATGCCTTGGTGCTGTAAGAGGTACTACTTTTGATGTTAAACGTTCAACTAAATCCAAGGTTTTCTTTTAATGCCCATTTTTTAGTGAAACAGTGAAATGCCCATTTTTTAGTGAACAACCAAGTTCAAGGTTTGACAGTTAAGGAAATTTTAGGTGAAAGATTGAACTAATCTTAAGGTTTTTTTTCACACTAATTTTACTGTGAGAGGTTCAACCACGTTTCAAATTATAATGTAAACCAGTTTTAAAGAGATATTGGTCAATGCTTTAGTTCAACGTTTAAGACAATAGTGCCTTGTGGAGCACCTCAACAACGATATAATTTCGCACTAATTTCTTTTATTTCGGTTGAAAGTTGAATTCATTTGGTTAAACGTTGAACCATGTTTTCAAATCCCATGTTTTTATATACCCCATTTCCTTTTACACATCCTGTAGTTTAACGAAAACATTTTAAAGTTATAAATTGCGCAAATTTATCAATCTTTAATAAATTTAATATATTAATCAAATTTTTTTTCATTAAATTCACTAAAAAACATCATATATAATAAGTTAGTTTCAATTTTTATAAAATTTGCCTACCTGATAGGTAGTCGAATATTTGTAAGCTGAAATATCAAATGGAGGAAGGAGTGATGTAATTAGATTTTCGTATTCAATATTTTGTTAGCTGAACTGAAATAGTTTTGTTATTTTTGAAAATCCAAATAAGCTTTTAGAGTTAAATAATTGTTTAATTCAAGAAAATTTATATTTTGGAGCTTTTGAAATAATTTTGACAATCACCATTTCTCTTTCCTCATTATTAATTCATAATCAAATTTATTTTCCGAGATAGCCTGGCTGGCAGGGAGCTGGACTTACGTTTGTAAGAACGGGAGTTCGAATACAGCCAACCGGACACTGTAAATGGTGACTGGAGCACGTTAAATAAGCCCTCCATGTTCCCATAACAAATTAAACCTCTGGGGGTACTGAATTGGCGATTGATCATCATTGAAAATTGATCATTGGTTTAGGTCAAAATTACGATCTGGGATGAATGAAGGGATCTATGAATGGGTCCGCCCTATAAATGGGTGTGACGTATGGGAGTGGAAGTAGTCGAATTTTTGCCATAGATGATGCCACTGGAAAACAAGAGCAATCGCACTCCTTTCCTTAATGACCAACGATAACAACATCAACAATCAATTTTATTTAATAGTAATACTCATTATGTTGGACATATAATTACCTATATTATTTGCTCATTTTATTTGCAGACTGAGCTTAAAAATTGTAAGAGACAATGCGCTTAGAAGGAAGAACTTTTAGAAGGGGAACCTAAAACTAAGTTTTGCAAAAAGACAGATTTTATTGTAACATAAAGCACATTCAGAAGAAAGAAAACAGATAATTATAGTTAATAGCAGTACTTTATTGCAAGAAACTTTAACAACGTGTACAGCGACAAATTGTTTACAGTAAAATCAAAAACCCGATTGCAGCCATCATATCTACCCGATATTATGATTTTTGAAATTAATTTATTTTCTGAATAATAGTTTAAATTAGTTCTCACTACTCTTTTTATTTTCTCCATGTTACAATGAAATTCTCATCTGCGAATTAATAACAATAATGTTACCTTTCAGATGCTTTAACATATATTATAACCCTAAGATTCAGCAAAATGAATTAACACAAGATTTGACAAATTTCTGCTAAACCCATAAGAGAGCTTTAAATTCAGGTTACTTTACAATTATTTCCATATACTTATAGAGTTAACTGCTGTAATGCTTATGTGCACACTATTCGTTCACCAAGAGCTTATACCTGACGATAATTTTCGCTGTTTTTGTAGATTCGAAAGGTTAGATTGCAATATTTATATCAGACCTATTATTTTAAAAGAAGGAGAAGGAAGGAAGAATTCAAATAGTGAGTTGTTTCACTTGATTAGAATCACTGATCCGAATCACATGATTAAAATCTCATGATTCGGTGATTCGAATCAGTGATCCGAATCACTTGATTCGAATAGTGATTTGAATAACTTCATTTCAATCATATGATTTGAATCACTTGAATCAAACCTCTTACTGCTTGATTCAAATCATTGATCAGAATCTCATGATTTGAATAAGTGATCAAAAATTACTTGACTCGAATCAGTGATGATCACGAAGATTGTAGCTTCTCGTGAATAACTGTGTGATTGGGGCATTGTGGTCATGGGCGTTAGCGTTGTATAGAGAAAAAACAATGAAAACCTTCCTGGGTCATTTCATTGGCCGGCGAGAGCTGTAACGCCTAAGAATACTCGACGTACTAAGCAATTGCTATTGACGTTATGGATTCTTAACTAATTGTGGTTACAAAAAATAATATACTTATATTGGCATTAAAGCAATAGGTTTTTTTTTTGGTCCATTCGGAATTTGTTTTTTTTTTTTTTTTTTAAAGAAATGTTCCAATATTGATATAAAGCTAGACTAAAATATTACTTGACTAAAAAGTTCATTCGCTTTAAAAATATATGATATGAAAAAAAAGAAATTAAAATAGTAGACTTGTTTCAATTGCTCAGAAACAGACGTCCATTTTCAAGACATAAATGAGAAGAAACAAAAGGAATTTCAACTATAAAACGTATAGTTTCCAACGAAAATTAGGAAACTAAAGGTGAGAAACGAAAGTAGAAAAACCACAATAGCTGAGAGAAAAAAAAGATGGACAATAGAAAAAAAAAGCCACAGTGACCGAGAGGGACAAATGGAGGTGAAATGCGATTCCACTCGTTACGAAGAGTTTGTGAGAAACTAACGTGATTCAGTATTGCTCTACTTCTTCATGCACCTCTCGATTCATAACTTAAAAATCACATAATATGTATATGCTATTGCTCGAGAAAAGCAAACTCAGTCACCAATGATTGGTATGACAGTATGTAGCACCATAGCACCGTTTATGGTATTATTTACGAAAACTTCGTTTAAATTAATCTTTTCTGTCAATAAATTGTTTGTCCCAAGAAAATCTGTCATTTTCATTGCTATTTTTATTTAGTGGTTTATAACCAATATCGATAGAGCCAGCAATCAAAATCTTATGTTAATAGATTGATTAGATACCCTCCTATTTGAACATGTCTTGTTGCATGAATAAAGAACCAATTTTCTGGTTCAAAATCTATTTCAAAAACTTTTTCAAGGTGAGTAGGTTTTTGTGTTGTCATTTTCCTGGCTTCTTGAAACCATAAAAAACATAAACTACATAGATTTATCTGAGTTATTTTAAGAAATTCTGTTGCTTTCTACAAAATATAAACGTCATAGGCCAAAATATTTAATGAAAGTAAAGTTATATGCTATAAAATGGCGAATTTGTCATTATCCCGGTTGTCATTTTCCTGGCTTATGAATGCCAGGACATTGAAGTGTTACCAGAAATTTCTTTCAACTGCAAATACTGTAAGGAGGGAAAGCAAATATTAACCCAATACCAAGTTTATGTATGATTGTAATACGGGTTGCTATTTATATTTCTGGCCTTGGCAACAGTAAGTGTTGCTAGGCGACCGCAGACGATTTTAATCGAAAATTTGATATTTTTAAACATAAATTCAGCAGACGATTTACCATTATAGCTTCATTTGTGTTGTTGACAGTAAATTGAAAAGTTCTTCTCTTTCAAAAAATGGAATTGAATCGTGAACATTTTCGTGCCATTATTTTTCATAAATTTCGACGTGGATTGTCAAGACAAGAGTGCTTCGATGAACTTAATTCTTTATTCAGCGATAAAGCGCCATCCTACAGCACTGTAAAAAATTGGTATAACGAATTTAATCGTGGTCGATGTTCGATCCAGGACGAATCTCGTGCAGGTCATCCAAAATCCGTTGTTGTACCAGAAAAGATCGATGCTGTGCGTGAACAGATAAATCAAGATCGTCATGCAACATACCGTGAGATAGAGGCGTTTTTGGACATTAGTATGACTAGCATCAATAAAATATTGCATGAACATTTGAGCGTAAAAAAAATTTGTTTGCGTTGGATCCCGCATAATCTGACAAACGCTCAAAAAAGGCTCGTGTCGATTGGTGCAAGGAAATGTTGGAAAAATACGTTCAAGGTACATCAAAGGCTGTGTATAACATCTACACAGGTGACGAATCATGGATCTATGCATATGAGCCGGAAACAAAACAGCAATCAACTGTATGGGTCTTCCAAGACGAGGCAAACCCAACAAAAGTTGTTCGAGGAAGAAGCACATCGAAACAAATGATTGCATGTTTCTTCGGCATTAACGGTCATGTGGCAACAGTGGCGTTAGAGAAACGCAGGACGGTCAATTCTGAATGGTACACGACCATTTGTTTGCCAGAAGTCATCGGAGAAATTCGAAAAAAGCAGAAAAACAGGCGAATCATTCTTTATCATGGCAATGCGAGCTCTCACACATCGACTCAAACAAAGGCATTTCTGACGGAGCGAAAGATCTAACTGATGGGTCATCCGCCGTACAGCCCTGATTCCGCACCCAATGACTTCTTCTTATTCCCACACATCAAAAATAAATTATGTGGACAACGATTCTCGACCCCTGAAGAAGCGGTTGATGCATTCAAAACGCATGTTTTGGAGTTACCTCAATCGGACTGAAAAAAGTGTTTTGAAAATTGGTTCAAACGCATGCAAAAGTGTATTGATCATCATGGAGAATATTTTGAAAAACAATAAAACCAATTTCGATCCTACATATTTGTTTTTTCATTATTAGACCAGAAATATAAATAGCAACCCTCGTATGCTTGGATGTAACCAAAGTTATTTATTTATTTAATGATTGATTATTATACCCACTTTTATTCTGTTTATATCAGCAAAACTTTTTTTAATTCTTTCTACAGTGGATAAAAAGAATTAATTTAAGCAATTTATGGTTCATCTAACATGAGTTACTTACTATTAACTTAAAATGAATGATTTTTAAACTTCTAAGCTATTATGTCATTTTCCTGGCATTCAAGATTTGGTGAATTTCTATTTTATTTTTTTCCCCGAGAAAATGTCAATAAACTACACTGCTGTCTGTAAGATATTAATAAGTGTAACTAAAGAAGTGTACAAAAAAAATTTTAGATTATTTTGACGACTTTAAATTTGAAGAAATTGTTTGGTCCGAATTGTCATATTTCGTGAGAATCACCCATATATATATAGACAGAGAGAGAGAAGAGAGAAAGAGAGAGCATTTCAAGGAACTTTTCTGATAACAAACTATATTTCAATAATATCTTGTAAATTGTACAAAAATGAAATACAAATTTGTATTGATCAGATATCCTTGGGATTCGACTCATCTCATTGGAAGGGAAAATGCTCTATCCACTGAGAAACCAGGACTCTCAGTATATTATTTTATTTATTTTATATGCGTCGTTAAACAGCTGACCCAAACTCCTGGATCTGTACCCCCAGAGGTATTGATTTGTTATGGGAACATAGAGGACTTTGCGACTCGACAGATTTAACGTGCAACAGTCATTTACTACCCGGGGAGCCATCGGCTGGCGGGGATCGATCAGTATATCATTAAAAAAAATCTACGCGTTCGTATTAAAAATAAGCTTAAAAAAACATTAAAATGTTATCAATTGATTGATTAGTTTGGCGAAACGCGCACGGTCAAGTAAATAAAATTTTAATTTGAAATTCAGATTTTTAAAGCGATATATCAGACAATGAAATATTTCAAGACGTCTAAAAATTTTGACTTCATAATTGGCAGCTCTATATGTCCTTTAACTCCATACTCTTTGTCGGGAATTAAAAATATATACTTTAATATTTTTAAAATATAATTTTAACAATGAAAAGAAGCTAAACCGCATTCTATCAGAAACATGGATCTGTAAGACTTGACATTCGTTGAATAAAATATTTTATTCTAATCTTTTCACTATATCAAAAATTATTTAACAGAAAATATTAAGAAATAATATCTTATTCATAATTAAAAAATATAATTAGTAATCCACTATCAAAATTATGAATGAAATTTTACGTTAAATATGCATATGTCAAATTCCTTTTAAATTTACTACTTTTGCGTATTAATCACCCGATTTAAATATTATTTTCGTTTTCACTGAAAAGTAAAACTAAGCTATTTAAAGCTGACTCCTGAAACCATAGATTGTGGCACTCTTATATAATGAAAATACGATCATTAGAACAAAAGTTACTCAGGGTGATTTTTTTTTCGCATTGTACCTAAGAGAAAAGAAGGCATAAATATCTTTTCTAGTGCTCAGAAAATTAATGTCATAATTGTTGCATCAAAAGAGAAATGAATACATTAAATAAATAAATTAAAAGTTTTTTTTTTATATAATGTTTATTGATCTTCTTTTATACACATTTTTGTAAAAAAAAATTTCATATGTTTCAAATCTGAAAGTAAATAACCGATTTAATAAAAGTTCATGAGGTGCTCAAATTCTTAACACATCTTGGCAACTTCAATGCTATCAGAGTAATCGACGGTCTTTGTTTCGAGTTCTCCCAAAATTCTCCTCTTGGATTCGGTAACCATCTTCCTGGCGTGAAGGTTTCGTTTTGGCAGGCAATGGAAGTCTACTTGGCGTGATTCAGTCATCATGGGTTGGGCACTGTTTTCACATACTGGGACTGGTTTGGTGGAAAAGCAGACTTTGTTACCTAGTGAAGTAACTACGTTCCTCTTAGTTGTTGGTTCTAGAATTCAAAAGAAAATCTTTTAATTAAATATATGTTTTGTTTTTATCACAATTTTCTACTTATCACTAGGGGCAAAATTTCTTTTTTAATTTGAATTCATCGTAATTAAAATGGTTTTTTTTTTTTTAAATTTTTTTATCTTTTAATAAAAACTTCAAATCAACCCTTTATAAAATCTTGAGCTTCTTACTTCTCAAATACAATTATTAAATGAACTTGAATTAATATACATAATATGTTAAAAGTTTTTTTTTTTAAACTAGTCTTACCAAGACTGAGTATCTAAAAATAAAGAACATCAACTTAGTTTAAAATGCATTTGATCTGACTTATTTGGCTATATTTTTTTTTTTACTATGAACTCTAATTCACAAATTTATCTGTATTTGTTACCTTGTTCCGTACATTTATTTCCATAGAAATAATAATTTACGATTATTTTCCATTATTGGATCACTTCGTAAAGTATCAAAATATTACTGTTAAGTAATGCTCGTGTATCCTACCGTATCCTTCCCGGCTGTCCTCTTCAGAGTCACCGTGTCCTCTGGCCCAGTGGACTTGGAGCTCTTCATTGTCACACATACGGGGTACTTTGGTTGGTTTTCCTCCGCATCGGCCAACAATGGATGATATTGAAAGACCTTCTCCGTTCAAATATAAGCATCTGTCTGGACCTCTGAATTCCCTGGAGATTTCTCCATTGTATTCACTGCAGAGTCCGCATAGTTCTCCTTTGTATCTGGGATTTACCTATGAGACAAAAAACAAATTTAAAACCAATGGGTCTCTAGGAGGAATTGGGCAAAATCGTGTTCTTGCTACTGCGTTTCCAACATATACTACTTCGTTACATTATTGAAAAAGACAATTCACATCATTTTCGTTATTTTTACGTTGCTTTGACCTAAGTTGTCAGTAATTAGGTTGTTTTGTACTTACTTGTACTTTGACGTATTTTCCGTCGTACAAAACTTTAACACCGGCTTTCACAGCGTGGATCTGAATGTAACTGCTACCATCCATGGTCATGAACATTTGAGCTGAAATCAAGGCCGATTCATTCAACATCATGTGTTGCAGGGGGCTGAGGGAGTGCTGTTGAGAGTTGAATTCTACTGGGTAGGAAGATCCGGATCCTGGTTTCAAAATGATTTTATCATCTCCAAGGTGAACTTGGATTTCCTGTAAATCCAAAAGATGAGTTTTAGTGGCGGAAGTAAAAAACAAATTAACTTTACTCAGCATTTTTTCATCCATAAATGACTTACGGGAACTTTAGAACGACTGCGTTTGACAATAACAGCGAACTTCTTGTATTCAGTGCAGTGGGTTGTCAGGACGTAGGAGCAATCATGTTTTGCCATTTCGTAAACTTTCATGTCATATGTCTTAACATAATTGCCAGTCAATGAGCAAGAAGCTAAAACGAAAAGTTTCATAAATAACTTAAAATAAGTTTTTCTATCAAGCAAGATAAATCTGTAAAAATAGATGATTTGAAGGAATTTTTACAAGATACTAATATGCACAACG
This sequence comes from Parasteatoda lunata, assembly GCA_949128135.1. Classification (NCBI taxonomy): domain Eukaryota; kingdom Metazoa; phylum Arthropoda; class Arachnida; order Araneae; family Theridiidae; genus Parasteatoda; species Parasteatoda lunata. The sequence goes on along the minus strand of OX421973.1, from coordinate 74,343,393 downwards.
CTCATTTGCACATATTTATAGCTTCTTACAAATATTATAATTATAAAGCACTTCTTTCATTTTACATTTTATATTCAAAACTCATAAACTATAAATATTTTTGCAACTGTTCTGATTATACGTAATCTGAAAATATCTATGTTTAAAATTTTACCAAACAGGAGCATAAGATCAGATTTATTTTCAGTTGTTTTCTGGCAGCCTTACTAAGAGAAATTATATTTCGAGGATGGGTAATCGTTTTTGCAGCGAAGTTTATCAAACTTTTTCTTACGAAGAGAAAGCTATGGTGTTCTGTTCTTGACGTTACCATAAGCACCTATAAAACTTCCTTATCAACAGCTTGGACGTATTTAGTCCTTGGATATACTTATTTAATTGATATAATAATAGTTTGGAGCATAAAAAGCTTATCCAAAAACATCTTTTCAGTTTATGCAGCCAGTAAGAATCTTATAATTTGTCAGAAATACTGCTCTGTGATTTAAAAACCGTCACTTTGTTTGCTTCTTCCATTTAAGTTAACGTTTTCGGTTAGTTCTAAGGCTTGAGAATAAATTTAAAAAAAAAGAAATTATGGTAAAGTATTAATACAGTTAATATAAAAGGCTAAAACTGTTTTGCATGTTTTTTTATATCATCTTTTAAATTATATCAAGAATTGCGGAGTGTCTTATATATTGTTAACCCTCAATTTTTAATTCAGCATTTAGTAATAAAATAAATAACCATGCTAATAGCTCTTACTAAAATTGAACTGAAGATTGCTAAAATTAATATTAGATTATTTTAAGATTAAAGCTTATTATACCTGCCTGAATGCCATTAAAAAACTAAATTCGAATATTATTTTTTTGTCTGCTACTCAGTTACATTGGTATAGCACTGGAAATCAATATATGATGGATCATATATTACATACCAGGATATGTGTTGTTGCTGTAAGCATGAGCATAGGTCTCATGGACACTTTCAATGCTGGATAGAGGCTTCATTATTCCTGCTTTGACCATTGTGTAGTTGACCATCTCAGAGGGTTTATCCACTTTAATATCAACAGCAGGCTCGTCAGTCATTTTATCAACATATGTTGCTTCGACACTCATTGAACTTGTGTCTTTGGTTGGGCTGAAAGGTTTCTTAGATACTCTGACGTGTGAAAAGTAAGCCTTCTTCATAGCCAGGTCAACGTACTTTCCAAATTCGAATACGTAATTGGGAACATCCTGTAATTTTAAAATTTGTATCGGTTAAGATAATCCTACCAAAAAATAAAATCAAAATTATCAAACTTATGAAATTGGTTTTTGCATATGAAACATCATTTCTCGCAAGTTAATACAGTGAGAATTTGTAATAGCTTATTATTAAGTGAAAACTTGAAATCGTGACTGACTGGAGACGTGGGTCTCAGTCATACCGAGAAGAAAATTATGCAGAATGGCACTAAAATGTATCGAGACAAAACAAACTGCAGAAAAAAATTTCTAGTACACCATATACCGATAAAAAAAATAGAAAAAAAATCCTAAGCGAATATGAAATGTACAATGCCCAATAAAAATGTTAATTCCAAATTTTGTCTTGTGTAATAATGAATTTTTTCCTTTAATCATAAAGTAAAACTTAGCAATTTAGTCTTAAACAGCATATTCGGTATCTCATTTTTTCTGGCCTGTATTTGCACTCTTTTCATGATAGTTTTAATTCGTGATTTTGCCATAACTGTGGTTCGTATTCAGAGATACAACCTCTTAATATCCTTCTTCAAAGCTTGAGTTATCGTTTGGTGTCTACCAGATATTGGACTCATAACTAATTATAACATATTGTAACTGCTTCATAATTTAAAAGATTATTCTGTTATTGAGACATCCAACTCGGAAAACTTTAATTTGAATTAAAATTACATAAATGACAATAAATTTAATTTTAATTAAAATTAAATAAATGACATTAAATTTGAAATAACAGGAAATAAATATATTTGCATTCAATCTAAACTCATTAGCTATCCCTCAATACATAGAACTATTAAAAAAACATCTACCTTTGTCCAGACAGTGTGCATTCTCAGGTGGTTGTAAATAGATTTTTCTCTGATGGCCTTGATGCATGCTGGAGAATGGATGGCGCCTTCGCGAACATTATTTTCACATTCCTCGTGAGTATCTGGTTCAAAAGTTACTTGTTCCTCCAAAGGTAGCACTTCACCCAAAGGTTTGTGATGAAACACAGACTGCAAAAATAGTTTTAAATTTTTAACATGAAACTCCATAGTTATAACAAAACATAACAATATACAGGTATAGGACAAAATAATAGGAGCACCTGTGAAAAAATTAAAATATTTTATTAATAAGGAGTTGGGCCACCTTTGGCCTGAATGGCAGCTTGCATTCGACGTTGGATTGACAAATAAAGGTCCTGAACAAAGTTCATTGGATTTTGCAGCCATTCCTCTTGTAGGACCGTCGCGAGTTCAGAGAGTGTGCGTGGAGGAGGAAACCGAGCGCGGACTTTTTTCTCTAAAAAAACCCACAAATGCTCAATGATATTGAGATCAGGGGATTGAAGACACCACGTTAGATGTTCCACTTCATCATTATGCTCATTTAACCATGTTTGAACCCAGTGATACGTGTGAACAGGGGCGTTGTCATCTTGGAACACAGGACGTCCTCCCGGAAAGAGATTATGTAGCATAGGGTGAAGATGATCGGCGAGAATGCTTCTGTAATGGTCACCCTTGTCCACCTCCCATAAGACAACGAGAAAACTCAATCCAAGGGCAGATATAGCGCCTCACACCAACACAGAACCAACTCTATGTTTCACGGTTGGAACCAGGCAGTCAACATAAAATGCTTCTACCGGCGTTCGCCACACGAACACACGTCCGGTGGACTGGAATAGTGTAAAAGAGGATTGATCAGACCAGATGACTTGTTCCCATTGCAGTTGTGGCCATTTCAGGTGGTCTGTAGTTTCTTCAAAGGCAGGTGGCACCTCTGTAGTTTCCTCAAATTATTCTGCGCTGAAACTAACGGTTTTGAAATAGCTACTCTGCCATGAATGTTAGCAGCATGCAACTCCCGTTGAATAGTTTTCATGGATGCGGGGTTCTGAAGCTGGGTATTCATCTCTGACGTTATCACCGGCAGTGTAGTCTTGCGTTTTGGAGCGACTATCCTCTTCAACACCCGTCTATTACGGTCCGACAACTTCGACTTCTTGCCACTGTTGTGCTTCAAAGAAGTCACCTTACCCAACTTTGGGTATACCGACAGATTCCTTGATACAGTAGTCCTTGAAACATTCAAAAGATTCGCTGTTCTGAACACGGCCGCTCCAGCGAGGCAATCTCCGATCATTATGCCTCCTTTAAGGTCAGAAAGGTCGATCATAATCTCGCTTTTCTATGAACAGACTTTTCTCATGCACTTTCACACTGCCAAATTCTAGACTGATATCTTTACTTTCATCACCACTAGGTGGCCCGCCGTTTATTGGAAGGACGACTCCATTCTTTCACAGGTGTTCCTACTATTTTGTCCTATAACTGTATTTGTTTTTTATGTCACAAATTTATTAGGGTTTGATAAAGGGTTGAAAAAGGAATCGTTTCAGCTAAACTACATTTTTTATATAAGGATACGTTTACTATGTTTACGTATAACTTTTAACAGAAAGAAACAGTTATTTAGCTTATATTACACTTATTAATCAAACTTAAGTTATTTCATTGCTTCCGCTTTAAAAGAAAAAAAAATTTAAGAACTTAAAACTATGTCTGATAACTGAAGTGGTAGTGAAATATATATTGAAATATTATTCTTAGTTTTCAAAATAGTGGTTTATTAAATACTACCTCTGTAACTATGAAACACCTTTTTTTTTCATTGCGTAGAACATAAATTTTTACGCTTCCAAATTTCAATCTTAATTGTCATATCAATAAATGTCTCACTTAACATGAAAAGTTATTTAAATAAATAGTATTTATTTTAATAATTTTTTTATAAGTTTTTTGTCCCGGTGTTTAATGAAATACCAATGCATTTCAATGAATTTAGCTGCATAAGAATACTCACCTTAGAAGCGATAGCTGGGTTCAAGAATGGAGTTGTTTTGCAGAAAGCCATGCCTCCAATAGCCATTCCTTTCTGTTCGTATTTCTGTTCATACTTAAATTCATTTGGCATGTTAATGAAACCGGTGGCGTAATCAGCAGTTACCTGAAGGAAAAACATTTAAGTTATCTAAATTTGTTTTATCATTTTTAATGTCACAGGAAGTAAATTCAGTGGAACTTACTATAATTGGTGTCTTTGTTAAGGGTGAGGTTGATGAGACATTCATGTGCAGCAAGTGCAAATATCCGCCGAAAGTGTGGTAGTATTCCAACTTGAATTCTGTATTTTTGATAAATTTTGATGCTGTTCTGTGACGTACTTTAAACTCAACATTGTCCTGCATGTGGCTCAAGGACTTTATTTTTTCGTGCATCTTCCTTCCTTCAGCGGCATAAACTGTTGTGTCCTTTTCGGTGAGTTTATCATCGAATTTCAAACCTTGACTCCAATTAGCTTCAGATTGTTTTTTGCTTGAGTATTTGTAATCCCTCCAATAGTTAAGTTCATATTCAACCTATAAAAAATAAGGCACTTATGACTTAAGATTGTGTAAAATAAACTTTTTGTAGAAGTTTGGCTGGTTCAAACCATAACAGTACATAAAAAACTGAAACAAAATGATTGGGGTAATATACTCATAGTCTTATATTGCTTTAAGGTAAAAGAGATTTTTTTTAAAATATTATTTTTAAAAATACAATTTCCGTTTTGCGTAAAAATCATATTTAAGTTATTAACCAGCATCCTATGAAAATGCTGTTATTTCAAAATGTACTTTTAACATTTTCGAAAATTGAATCCTATACAAATTTAACATTAAAATTAATAATCCAATATTTGAAAGTTTTGACATTGACCTCTCAAAATAGCTTATCAATTTTGAAGTACAAATATAATAGAAAGGCAAGGCAGGGGTACACTAAATTTTATTACATACAGTAAGTTTATTTGCTGTTAGATTTTTTAACCAAATGTACAGACCTTCAGCTTAAAACAGACAAATTCAACAAATATTCAAATAGTGTAGGTTTATTCATAAACAAGAAGAAAACCTAAAGTAATGAGAATAAATCAAAAGAAAAATGACAAAATTATAATCGAAAATCACGAAATAGATGACATAGAGGCATTTAGCTATTTGGGTTCTATTATAGATAAAAGAGGTGGAAGTAGTGAAGATATTAGACAGACAATAATCAAAGCAAGAACATGTTTTAAGGGATTACATAAATTTTGGAGAGAGTCAAGTATTGAAATAAAGACAAAAATAGTTGCTTACAAAGCTATTGTTAGAGCAGTACTATTATATGGCGCAGAAACCTGGAAACAGACTAAGATCGAATTACAAAAATTAGAAACCTTTCAAAACAAATGTTTAAGATTTATTTGTAAAATTTTTTGGCCTTACAAAGTATCAAATCAAAATCTATTAAAGAAAGCTAAAATAAAAACAATAGAGGATGAAATTAAAAAACGAAGATGGAGCTGGCTCGAACATATCCTTAGAATGCCCAAAGAAAAAATTACATCTATTGCGCTTACATGGGCCCCTGATGGTAAAAGTACAAGAGGAAGACCCAAACTGACCATCCAGCGCATGTTTTTGGGTGAATTAAAAGAATGTAGAATTTCTGGCTGGGAGGAAGCAAGATCCATTGCTAGGGACAGGAGGCGTTGGAGGGATATGCTAGAACCCTTAAGTGCCCAAAGGCACGTAGAGGATAAGTAAGTAAGTAAGTAGATTTTTTAATAAACCATTGAATTATCCTTATCTGTTTCATTTGTGGGTACAAAAATTATATTGTGGTTTTATGTTTTCACAGAAAAACCCTGGTAAATGCGCACTCATTTATGAGAAGTTATTATAGGTACAATTCGAAGTGGTTTAGTTTTTTAAAACAATCAAATAGTCTTACCTCATCGCTACTGTGTCCGCTAATAGTTTCGGGTACTCTTTTGATTTCAACAGATCTTCGTCTCCATCCTGAATTCATGTAAAGCCTGTGAATGTAAAGAGCAGCTTCTTGCCAATTCTGTGGAAGGGGATCGTATGAAAATGGAAGATCTTCAGTTTTGATTTCTCCAGTGAATTTTGGCAGTCCAAAGTAACTGAATGAAACGGGATACTGAAAATAAAAAGCCAGGACAGAGATTAATTTTAGTAATGAACTCATTACAACTCTACCGTTCGGATATAAACGCTAATAAAAATTTACCTTAAATTGTGTGGGTCGTGTCTTGATGGTTTTCCTCTCTTGAGTTGGTAAAGGTGCCAAGTATTCCTTTCCCGAGTATGTTCCTGCCTCAGATCTGTGTGAGACAATTGTCTTGGGAAGTTTGGGTACCTTGTATGAAAAGCTAAGTTTACCACTCCTTTCGACGTTGATGGCGGCCAAGAATGGGTAAGAGGCAGCTGTCTTCTGTTCGTAATAAACTCCAACCCTCTTGCAGTCACCCAAGTTCAAAATCTCATTGATGAAAATGTGTGAGTGGTATACACTGAAATAATAAAAGCGTGTTCAAAAAATTGAAAACAAAAAGAAAGATTTAATGTTTATATAGCGGTTTAATAATTTAACATTTAAAATCACACCCATCATCTTTTCTTTTTATTTAATAAAAGATTTAAATTTTCAATTCGAATTATAGAGAGATAACAAAGTAACTGTAAGAATAATCTTATGTAATTATAAAATATTTTTTCTAATTTTTTATGTTAAAAAGCTTTTCTTGGATTAATTTTTCAAAAGACTTATTTCAAAAGTATTATTTAATATTAAAATTTATTTTCGTTCAACCTTCATTTCTTAATTTGTTTCAAAAATCAAAAACTTATAAGTCATTAGAAATGTTTGACTAAATATTTTTCATTGTTCATAACTATTATTTAAAAAAAAATTAATCGAGAACTTGATGCTTAGGTTACATGTTATGTATGTGCAACGATTAATAGAGATGTTTTTTTAGGTATCCAAAACACGTTCCAGCAACTAATTTTATGAAGCATTTTTCACATAGGTTTTTTTCCACTTTTTTTCCCAATGTAATTTACCCCTATTGTAACTTGATTTTTAACTACACTGTTAGATAATTTGAAGATAATTGGACCGTAATGTATATCGAATTCACAAACAGATTATTATACTTCCTGAAATTAAATGCCTTTATCATACTTCGATGTTAAAAGAGATAAAACAATATACGAATTTCCTTGAAAATAAGAAATACGTTTTTCGAAAATAATACTTTTAATTTAATTATTATGTTATTTAATTCTCATTTTTCAAGTTCTTGTAAGTTCTCTCGATATAAAACATAATTTCTGATTCAAATTCTTTTGGAAATAGTCCTGACAACAAAGTTCTAATATGCCTTATTATTTCAACAATTGATATTACTGTACTGTACCTCTTTAATATGGTTATTTTAGTGTAATTCACTGGTTAATATTGTTGAAATTAATTTATTTAAAAACCTACAGGGCGTTGAGGTAACTCACCTTGGTTGGACATCGATTTTGTAATCCAAAGTTTTTTGAGTTGGATAAGTTAACTTGAATTTGAGGGACAAGAGAAGTGGGCTCTTCATTTCGAACTGCGTAGGGAAAGGAACGGCCTTGAAGATGCTCTTACTGTGGAATGAAGTTGGAATGAAGAGTTTGACAAAATGTCCGCTGACTTCTGATCCTTGCTCCTTGACGTAGTATGTGAACAAGTCCATGACTAATCACCAAATAAATAAAAATATTTAGTTTAAAAATGCAAGCCATATATACTGAAGAAAGTAAATACTCAACAATAAAGCATTAATAGCATTGTATGCTTATTTTTCTATTCAACAGGTTTGAATTTATTTTTCCTATCTTTTAGAAAAAAGAATTTTTTTGATTCTGTGTAAACAAGAGATGCTTGATTCAAATATCAAAATCTGAAGAGTTCATCGCAAACCGTTTTTGTAAGAAAATATCGCCAAACTCCTAATGAATTTTCTAGTATTTCGTTTCCTAATGCATTTCAGCATTAAAACTTCGGAAAGGTTAAGAAGGTTTTTGTGCATAAATTAGAAATTTTAAAAAAAAATTATGCTTGGTAAACTAAACATAATTACAGATTCGTTTTTTTTTCTACCAAAAATACGCTGGAATCCCATATTTTCACTTAAAGGGAAATTTTCATATTTTACATTGATATTGAAGTTTGAAATCTAAAGCATTAAATTGCAATAAAGCCAATCTTTTCTTGAAATGTAGCAATTTACAAACAAATAAGTCATAAAATATTTGCCTATTTCAACTGAAACGTTACATTTATATGTGATGAAATATTGAAATGGTGCACAATTATATCATGCGTTATAATATAATTATAATGCAACATCAATTTTTGGAACTGAAAATAATATTATGCTAATTTTCATTCACTTTTTTAAATTTTTTTAAATTTAAAAGTGGTTATGATAATTATGAAAAAGAAAAGCAATACCTCCAGCAATCGTACAATAAAGAATATTTTTTGAGAATTTTCCTTTCCGCAAACCTTGGAAATTATCAGCTACAAATTAAATTTTTATGATGCATTTATGAAGAAAACGGTCCCGTACCCTTTTGTGTCACGGCCTTATCGATGATTATAGAGATTTTATTTCATTCAAATTCCCCTAATATAAATGTTCTGTGGAAGAGTAAACGGACGTCCCTGCTTTACATAAAACCGCTCAGCATATGTTGTTTCATTAAAAAAATTCCTTCATTTGAGAAATACGAATATTTAAAATGATAATTTAGTTCTTCAAAATCATTATTATAGTTGTCTAATGTGAAGTAAATTTATCGATCCTAAATCTGCTATTACTTACACATCTTGTAAAGATCTTGTGTGGTGAAATCATTAGCGTCCAAGTAGTAATAGGAAGTGGAGTAGAAAATCTTCTGGAAGAAAATGGCTCTCCAAGGTTCAGGGTCACGTGATACAAGTTTCATCTGAGGAAAAAAAAGAGAACAAAGCAGTTTTATAAAAGTTTAGAACAAAATAATAATATATTTATGAAATATAGTTGAACTACAAAATTATTTCTCCGAGTATAATAAACCGTATATAACTCAATGAAATCCCTCAGGCAGTGTAGTTGTTAGAATACTAAGGATAAGTTCTGGAAGCCAAAATGTAAATTACGAAGATATGAAGTCGAGTGATGTTTTGAATCAATGTGAAGTGCATCTAAGTTAATTGCTCAAGAAGAGCAAATAAAAAATTAATCCATAATTTATTCTTCAATTTATCAAGTGATAGAAAAGTCAATTCTGATTTTTTTTCATAATTTTGTTCAATTTTATCTCCAATATAATAGTTTTTCCCCAATAGACAGCAGCATAATTTTTTCAACATCATGACGCTTTCAGGAACGTGGTGTTTCATAACATTTGACAATTTCTTAGTGTTTAAAAAAAATAGGCATTTAATGGATTTAAGAATAAATAAAAGCCAGCATTTTTAAACACATTTTTTAAAATTGAAATGCTGCAAAAATTATGCAGATACCATAATTATCGCTTTTAATAGAATCCCTCTTTTGTTATCTGTGATAATTGTTCAGTAAATCACCTAAATATTAATTCATGATCTCAAATAATTTCGAACTCTGTTTTTTGACAGAGTACTATATTATTTGTGGGACTAATGACATAGTTATTTTAGTTCTTAAATAATTTATGCTAATGGAATAGTATCATAAAATATGGAATCTTGCTTACGTCTTTGAAGAGAGTAGGTTCAAACATCTTTGAAATATCAGCTGGTGCTGTCAAACTGACACGCTTAAGGATTTCGTCGTAGATTTGACGGAAAGTGATTCCTTGAACATTACCTGCGACCTAAAATAATTTTTTTTTTAAAAATTGAAATATTGAGATTAAACAGTGTTTTATTAAGTACAAGTTGAAGTAATCATAATTAAATAACATTTTCTATTGAGGCTTTAGCTTAGAATTAGTAATAATGTACACAAATAAATATATTAGTTTTTATGTATTCATACCATACTTTACTAAGTATCATTTGTAGCCATGGTAATTAAAAGTTATATTATTAATAAAGCAAAATTTAAAATTTTTAAATGTATTCATGTTTTTAATATCCTAATAAGAATAGGGCAAAAAAAAAGTATAGGAGTGTATCTATAAATGAATGAAAGTTTTGATACATATTTCTACTAACAATGCTTTTATCTCTTCGAAAATGATAAATTTATGAAAACATGCTGAAAAGAGTTCATTTAAGAGTTTATTCGCATCCTATTTTTTTAAATCATTTTTTCATGGTATTTTTCGTCATCCATGGATAGCTTTACTTTTTCTGTTATCTCATGAACCTTTTTTTTGTTTTGAATATTTTTGAGCTAAAAATATTTTAATGAATATTCAAAGAATAATTATTCCTAGTGGGTCACTAACCACTGTGAGTTAGAATTATTAATTTTGCTATTTTTGGCGATAAAATATTATTCCAAATTTGAAACATTAGTCGAAATATTTCTTATTAATTCATCTATTTATTTATCTATGAACTTTTAACAATATAACGTTAGATCTTTCAAAAATGTAATGCATTGATACTCGAAATATAAGAAAAATGCTGTTTTCTTACCTGGCAAACATAGTCCTTAAGGTTACCCACGTTATATCCAACGGAACTGTAGAAAATACTTGGAATAAAAGATTCATTGCTTGGAATGTAGTTGTAACGCTTCTCTATTCCGTAACCAGTCAACTCTGTCAATGTGAAAAATTGAAAGGAATTAGTAACATAAACTGAAAATATCATATGGTGTATCAAAAATTATTAACTTTTTAAAAAGTAATTATTGTTCAAAAGACTTTAACTAATAGCATTGGTTGTACATAAAAGAATCATGTTCTTACAAGCATTTAACGAAGTTCAAGTTGTTTACTAAAAACTGTAAAAGTAACATGAATTAGATTTTTTAAAAAAAGTTTAAAATTTGAATCTGTATACTCACATTTATAAATTATAACACATAATAATTTTATTCATAAAAGCATTCTCACCGTCAAACACGTCCAAAAGAATGTTTTTGGCATTGAATATTCCACCATCATACCTCTTCAGTTGAGGATAAACCTTCCTGATGCGCTGAGAACTGATATGATGGAAAAATAAGTTTTAAAAAATGCATAAATTTTTTGTCGTTATTTTGCAATTTAGTGTTCTAAAATACTTACAGACTCTGGTAGCATGGTAGAGAACTGTTTCCGAAAGATTCGAAAGTAGAAGTAACGTAGCTGGCTACCTCCTCACTTGGTTCTCGCCAGCTTAGTGCAGCAATCTGTTCCAAAAGAGCCAAAGTTGGTTGAGATTTCACAATTACGCTGAAGGCGGCATTTCTGACTTTAGGAGGTACAGTCACATTGAAGAACAGTGGAACTAACATGTCTTGAACCTGCCAAACAATTACATATTTCAATTATTTGAATATAGTATTGTATTGGTGTGTGGTAAAAAAAAAAAACAACAGAAATTTAGCATTCTCTTGGAGACTTAACCATGTAGTACATCCAGGGCTTTCAGGTGTGAATTTTTACAATTAACAGAACATTGTTACGTCTAAATATTATAATCGGTTGATGGATGATAAATTAGTTTCCAATTGTTTTCAGGTTATCCTACTCTTCGTGTAACGTAAGTGTTAATTTCCTTCAAAAATTTGTCTAAGAAAACGAGTTTGTTCCATAAAAGTATCATAATTCGAATTCAATTCAACCAGATTGAGGGTTTGAAAATCTGGACACACATATGGGATGTTATAGATCGAGTATTTAGTGCTGGAGATTATAGATTGCAGTAATTTATTTACATAACACGATTTCCTTCAAAAATTAAATCTGCAATTTTATTTCTGCATTAATTTTATCAAAGATGCTTTTAGCATACTTCCAACTGTTATCAAATTCGACTTAGTTTGATTTCAAAAGTATCGAACCACGCAAAACTCAATTTAGTTATAAAAATTCCAAATAAATTAAGCTTCCCTAAAGCTATTTATATCCCAATTTTACTCTCTTATTTAGATAAATAATTCTTACTTGTCTTGGAGATCTTCCAGCAAGGTTGTGGAGGGCGAAGATGGTGGATGTCTTGATGTAGTCAACATAACTGGTGGTGAGTCCTGGGAAGATGCTCCTGTCTTTAGGGTTACTGTGGACGTACTTTCTCAGAGTGGTCAACACTTTAGGCAGTCCAGTGAGCGACAAAGTTTCGATGTAAATTACCCTCTTGGCCTTGTTTTGAGTTTTGAGAAGAGAATCAGTTACCCTCTGAAAAGGAAATTTTACTTGTAAATTATTTACGAAAATATAAAAGAATATTCACCTTAAACTTACATTTTTCTATTTAACTTAGTTAATGTCTACCAGAAAAGTGATATTACTCTATTATGAAAATATCGGATCAAACATATGGTAAAATTGCTTTTACTTTAAAAGTGAATCATATTTAAATTGGTTAATGTCTACTAGATAAGACATTTTTCCCAATTCCCTTGCTAGAATGTCCTTAATAAATAAATAAGTAATAAATAAAAATTTATTGATGAATTGTAATGCAAAAACTTTAGTTTAGAATCTTATCTTGCGTTTGGTACAAAATTGTTATTTTATATTTAAAGATTTTAAATATTCATCAAAAAATTATGGATTCAAAGGTAAGGAAAAAATTTTTAACCTAAAATTTCATCACGTTTGACTTAACTGACAAATAGAGAGAAATGATAGACCAAATCGAAATAGACCCACCTTACCAAGTTTTCATCCAAATGAGATCTTTAAGATTTTGTCAATAAAATGTAATGCTTCTCCGAGTTTTAGTCGAAAGAAGAAGAAAAATGTGGGATATTAAAATTTTGTTTATAAAATATAATGTATTTATGAGTTTTAGCCAATGATATTTGAGGTATCTATGAGTTTTAGTAAAAAAGTGTGATGTTTTTACTTACATCGATGAATTGGTTGGCAGCTCTCTCTGGACATTGCAGATACATGTTGAACTTGCCGCTACCTTCCTTCAATGGTACCGACTGGGGTTGGGATTGCCAAATATTCCTCAAACTGTGACTCTGTTGTCTAGATTGAAGGTTTGCTTCATCTTGTTCTGGAAGGGGGTATGCGCACATTTTGCGAATGACTCGAGCCACAGCCATGTGAGCAGCGGAATAGAACAAAGTGTATCCAGTTGTTTCTGGGATTTTAGCACTGAGGAGTCGCTGCAAAAAGGAATTCATTTCATAAAAATATTCAATTTTTGATCAATTTGTCACTCTAAACGCATTAGTTTGAATAAAGGGGTGTAGAAAAATAGTAATCTTGTCCATTTTCATGTTCTTCGAAATGTCTACACTAACTTTTTAAGATTTAAGAAATTGTATAGACAATGTTTCATTCGTATAGTTAGTTATTCACAATTTTCAACGCACTTTGATCACATTTTGTTTAAACGGTCTGAAGTGAAAAAAAAAACCTTTCAATACATCTCTGTTTTCTTACAAATGGTCTTTTGTTATTTTATTCATTTTTAAATAAAAATTCGTACATATTAAACTTTATTTATATATTTTTTCATTATCTGAACATAAAACAAATGGATAAAGTAACTAAACATAAAACTAAAGACAAAATTATAAAATATATTTCATATATTTCATAATTTTAATACAATTTAAATTTGCTTTCTGAAGCAATTAAACAATATTTGATTGTTTTGAGGGGGAAAAATTATGCATTTAAAATTTGAAAAGTGAAAAGAAAATGTATTTGATGTATTTGTGAAAAAATATATTTGATGCATTAAATCAAAATCACATTTAAAATATATTCAAACAACATTTAGCAAGCCCAATATGCACGATTAATTAAAATCAACATTAGCTTTCAAAATATTTAAAACAAGTTGATTTAATAAATCTTAGGAAAGAGAATTAGAAATTTTTCAAAAAAAATCTTTTTTATTTTTTCCTTTGTAAAATTATTACTCACCGAGAGGTCGGTTATCGTCTTTTCAGTGGGATGGTGAATGTTTTGGGGCAGAGCTTCCAAGACTGATTTTGATTCCCAGAATGAGATTCCCCTCACATCGACGTTGATGTTTTCATTGATGTGTGTCACGATAAAAGAAACGGATTCGTCAGTTCCAACAGTTGGTAAGATATCCAGCCAGAGTTGCCTGCAACATTATTAATAATTTAAACTAATATACTCGTCAATATCTTAAAAAAAACAATTTAAAATAAAATAATCATTAAGGAAAAACACTAAGATAATGAGAAATTAAGTGACTCAAAAAATAATTAAATTCGTATTTGTTGATAAAAATTTAAATTATTTTTAATACCGACTTGGTATGCTCGTACCAAAAAAGAACACAGTTTTCTCTATTAACCGCACTTCTTCTTGCGCCGAAATAAAATTCTCATTTTTGATGATTTAGCGATCCTTTAGCTGTATTTTGTTGTTTTTAACAATCTTTTTATGAAGAAAACATGAAAAATTTTATATCTCAAGTCTTGGACGGAACTTTTTTCTCACTCACAAGTCATTTCGATGCATCGTCAATCAGGTTTTTGCGGATTTAATTACTGAAAATGACACAATTCTTATCATTTCTTTTTATTGTTTTGCCTTATCAAAGATTGGATCTAGTTATATGTTAATGTACTAAAATTCGTGTTTTCAAACAAGTGGCGAGAATAATTTCCTTAGCTTGACGAAAAGTTCACGCAGAGCGCTTTCGAAGAAATGGTTACGTCAATAACAAAGAAATTTTCTTGAATTGTGTCTTTTTTTCTACAGTGTTTAGAGTCACCTGCTTTTATGTTTAAATCGAAACCCTGCAAATTAAATAAATAATTTTGAAATTTAAACTGAAATGTATTATTTTTTAATTTTGCCTAAGTAATGTATAGGTTTAAAAAATTATTTCTTTACCTGATGATTTTTTCTTCTTCGGTCGCTGTTTCCAATTGGTGATAACTCTTAATGTAATCTCTGAGTGCTCTAAAATCTCCAATCTTGAATCTTTGCATTATTTTTTGAATGGTGACTACATTTCGTCCAACTTCTTTTGATTTTTCACTCTGGAGGTCATCAGCTAAGATGATGTCAGCAGTTTCTCTCAGCAGTCTCTTGGCTTCGTTAATTTTTTCTAACGTTTGTGGGTACTGGCAGGTATCTTCCCAAGCTATAAGAATAAGTTTAAAAAAATTATAAATAAGTTTTTCGTAAGTGAAGATGAGACTCACATACTAATAAGTTTATCGAAAATCTTTTATAATTAAGCTTAACATTATTTTAATAAAATTTAAATTAACCATTGAAGAGAAAAAGTCGGATCGCTGGTTGAAAAGATTCTTTGTTCTTCTTCGAAGGCTCTTTGCTATATGAAACAATGCTTTTTCTTGAATAATAACCTATTGTTATAACTATTAAGTTCTGCCCAGCTCTTTTTGTTGATTAAAAATATGGTCTAATTGTAATCGAATTTTTGAATTTTTTGAAAAATTCCTCCAACATAGTATTATTGGGATTCATTCAAATATGAAAAATTTCGCTAAAACTGTAGCTTTAAAAAATTAGTAATAATTTTTTACATGTTTAAAAATTACTTGCTTTAAAGTCTAAACAATTCAGTAAATTACATAGTATATATAGTTTAAAATTAAAATTTTGCTTAGAGTTTAAAGTATTAAAGCAAAGAAAGTTTCATTTTCGAGTTACGAGTTAAAATTATAATTTTCAAAGTTTAACTTTAATTGTTTAAGAATTAAAAAATTGGCTCACTGGTTGGAAAAAGTTTTGTTGTTCGATAACACTTTTGTAATTATAAAATAAAGCATTTTCGTGAAAAATTAGGCTATTGTAATACTTTGTTAAGTTCTCATAAATTAACAATTTTGATATGTATACTGTTATTCATATCTGATAAGTTCTGTCCATTCATTTATTTTGTTTATAAAAGTATTTTTTTAAAAAATCTTAATGAAATAAGTTATATTTATTCACTTGATTCTCTTAATTAACGAAAGAAAAATATAAATTTTTTTAAAATCTTAATGAAATTAGGTATTCTTATTCACCTGATTCTTGAACTTCTTGTGTAAGATCATCGAGGTCTGTTTTAGTTAACTGCTCTCCATCATAATCCAATTTTTCATCATCATTTGCTATCTCATACTCAAGAGTAGACCTGTAACAAATAAAGGAGACTTTTGTAAAAGACACTTAACATGCAATAAAGACAATGAAATTAGCATGCAATAAATAACATGCAATGAAGTAAATGGCTTACAAATAAGGGAAAAATAAAGAAGAGTTATATAAGGGGAAAAAAAGCGTTTAAGAAGACTGTAAAAATGAATAACGGAGAGAAAAAAAAATTGTTTCCTTGAGATCAAGTTAAAGGGGGAACAACATAATAGCAGCCTGTAAAAAAGAAAGATTTTTTAACAAATTCAGCAATGATTGCCCTAAATTTAACACATTTTTCTTATCTTATTGTATAAATTTCAATCTTCATTTTACCATGTTACAAATATAAAAATTTTAAAATTAGTGCTCTTAATATAATGTTAATGACTTAGTTTTAAATTATGCATACCTTGCTCAAAGGTTAAAAAAATCATTCAAATTTTTTTCTGTTTGATTTTTTTTAATTACAGAGTGTAGTTTTCATTGCTAGTAAGATTTTAAAAAAAAATTCACAAAATGGCGGTGGTTTGAATTTTTTTTTTTTTTTTATAGAAAAGTGCCACAAAATAAACTGCCTTTTTTGTTAATTACTGAAAACCAGCCGAACCAATTTTTAAAATTCCTACATGGAACGAAAACTATCTCTGCTCGACTTATTATGCTGTAAATTTTACATTTTTACGAAACTCGATTCGATATTTCGGTTCGATAATCTTAAAAAGATAAATTATCGAAAAACAAAATTTTTTTCTTCATATTTTAAAATTTTTATTGTGTTTTTCCCCCGTTAAATAATCTTGCTTATATTTTACTTATGGATACTTATACTTCATTGTCAATAAAAGGTAGAGTGATTCGCATATATTTTTGTTTTTAAATAATTATTTTGAAATTAATAACATTTCTACTAGCTAATAATTAGTTTCTAATAATTCTTTGGATCTTTAAATATAGTAAAAGAATCAACTTTAAATTTCAAAACACCTTACTAGCAATTATTTGATTTAAAAATCCGGGAAAATTTTACTTCTAGGCATCTTGAAATATAGAACAATTTTATTTCTAATTAATCATTCTTAAAATTCTGAACACTTTTACTCTAATAAGTCCCTCTTGAAATTTAGAACACTTTTTAGTTACATTTGAACTTCAGGGCAATTATTAATTCTAACTAGTTACTTCTAAAATTTAGAAAGTTTCTCTTTTTACTTTGAAATTTAGGAAACATTTACTTCTACATAGTTACTCTAGAAAATCTGAATACTTAACTTTTAACTAGTTGCATTTTAAATTTAACATATTCACTTGTATTTTATTTTTTACAAACATTTCTAAAATACTTATTAGAAAATTTTAAATCAATTATTTCACACATTTAAAAGTAATAAGACACTGAACAAAGCAAATTTTCTATTTAATCAAATTTAAACCTGAATTCCTTGTCTCATCAAATCAGAAGCAAAAGAGAGCAATGCTTTATTTTAAAGATTGATTAAATACATATGAAAAATATTCTATGAATCCTAGGAAATATCCTAAGAAATTAATGTAAATTACATACCAATTCAATGTGTTTTGAAGTTAATAAAAGCACATCAAAACACATTGAGTGAGTTTGTAATTCATATGATATTTTCTGAATTATTAGATCAATACTGAAAATTATAATAATCACACTTTGTACATTTTTGTTGATATGTACTGCAGGAGTTTTAAAGGCAAAGGAAATTCAAGAATATTTTGATTGCATTTATCTAAAACTTAAAACATAAATTTTTGAGTTTTAAATTCGTTAACTTATTTAATGAAAAAAAAAATTTTCGCAAAAAGTACTGAACAGTTTCTGAAAACTTTCTTAAGTGCAACATTAGAAAACAATTTGAAAAATTACACATATTTTATAACAAGTGCTTAAAAAACGTGTTCCTAACCCCCCGATAAATTTAAGTTACGAATGAAATCAACTTACTCGACGGTAACTTCTAAGTCTTGGTCGTAAACATCGGCAAGATGGGTTTCTTTGGTATAAACAGTGTCGAAAATGAGGATTTTTTTGGCTTGTTCTTCTCTGTCGGAAAGTTTCAAGTTGTGATGTTGTGTGAAAGACCTCTTGATCAGACCGTGATGCTATAGGGAAAATAAAACCATAAAACTACATGTTAAAAAAAAAAATTATAAAATCAGTTAAAAAATAATTTCGCAATAAGATATTTTCCTAATTAAGAGCATTGGATACCTATTTAAATGAAATTTAAATTTTTTAAAAACGAATTTAAAAGTAAACTTTTTAATTCTGTCTCATGCACTACAGTTTGGTTTTGCAGTGCACGAGACAAAAAGTTATATACTATAGAAATTGAAACAAAAGTTTATCGCTGTATTCATGAGTACCAGCGCATATCCATGATTCACAATGATTCAACCACTTCAATCATTAAGTTAGTAATCAATTTTTTCTTTTGAAGGAAAGAAGAACTTGTTTATTTTATTTTTTTCCTGTAAAATAAACCCAGTATATATTTTTATTTTTTAAAAGATAAATTTTTTTCGTTGCATTACTTACAGGTTCGTGTCCATTGGGGCATCCAGACCCAAATCTGTTTTCAATGTGTTCTTTTGTGCAAACTTCTGGGCATCCCTGTTTTTCGAAGTTGTGGTGGTACTTGTATGCAATGTAAGGAATTCCTTCAAAGTTGTCAAATCGACTGATGTTGTAGACATCCTGGGACTTTGGCCAGTCAATGTAAGGACTTACGGTTATTGCATAGTGAGACTTGTATTTGCCTGCAGGAGAGCTCTGTAAAAAGTAACACGATTAAATATTTTTTTTCAATCTTAAAAATAAAAATTCAGTAAAAAAAGAAAGTTTTCTTTTTATGGAAAATTACACATTTTTTATTACACTGTAGTTTATTTTTAATAGTACAATTTATTTAATTTAAGTTGTAAATTACATAAATGGGTATCGGTTAAACGAAAATTGAAGTCTTTTACAGTGCTGGCAAACTTTTAAATTTAAAAGAGTCATTATTTGGATAATTGCTCTGTTAGTAATTTCGCAATACGTTGAATCTTGACATATTCGAAACTTGCAGCAACCTTTCAATACGGTGATAAGTGGAAAAATTGTTAAAATCCTTCATACAATTGCATCGAATTTTAATAGAAACTAAGCTCTTACATAATCAATATATTTGTTTAATGAAAAGGGGATGTCTGTTGGTGTATCTGTGTAACGTCCTTTAACTTGGACACCAATAAAAAAAAATCTGTTACTGAAATATTCTCGCTTGAGGGCAAAACAAAATTTTCAATAAATTTTATATAAAAATATCAAAAAAATAATATTTATGGTCATGTTTAAAAATAAAATCACCTCAATTATTTTTCTTCTTACTTTACAAGTCCTGTGTACTTGTGCACACATCTTATTTTTTTTTAAAAAAAAACTTTTCTATTTTTTTAAGGTACTCACCCTTGTGAGGTTGTACGTGATTGGCCATTCTTTCACGGCATCGCTTCCAGTGTACTTCTCATCTATGTGCACTTGAAGATTTCGCCAAACAGTTCTTCTTATCTTTTGTGCAAGCAAAGATTCTTCTGTATAACTGTATTTGACAATCTGTGACATAAAAAAAGTTATAAGACATAAAAAAGAACTAGTCAGAAGAATAAAGAAAACTCTTATATACTTAAAAAACACATTAATGCGAAGATATTTTGATAATTTTAATTCAAACAATTAATTTTTTTAAAGTTTCTGATTAATTATCTCATAAAATGATTAAGGATAAACCGAAACTGGCAATAAAATGGTAAACAATATATCATCATTAAAAGTCTAGAGATTAATGAAAATCTTTCGCATTCTGACCCAAACTTAGAAGTTTAAAACTATTTGTTTCATTTTTATGTATTAATTAACACGCAAAAAAAAAAGTTTCTTTTCAAGAAAATATTTTATTAAATCGTCTATGATTACTTTTAGTGTTTCTTTTGAGCATGCTTTATTTAAATTCATTAAATTAAATATGTTAAAAACACAAATGAGAAAATATTAAGGTCTATTTTTTCTCTGAATTCTTTTTTCTTTGTTTTCTAAATAGCAAAAATAAATTTAAAAATGCAGCTTATTTGCACTCATTTTATAAATAGCATAGATTGAATAAAATTTGCAATAAATACATTTTCAATCAATTAAAATTATAAAAAATTAATAACATTTTAGAAGCAAAACATAATTTTTAATTTTTTAGGTTTACAGGGAGGTGAAAGTGCATAACATAATCACCTTTGTGAACAACTATGACACATTTTATTTACGGAAATTTATTATTGTTTTTTATGCATAGTTTGATACTTTTCTGTTAGACCAAGTGATTACTTATGTAAACTAATGTAATTTAAAGGAAAAAACAACGGGAATAAAGCACAAATGAAAGTACATAAATTGACAGTCAATTTGAATAGTCAACTTTAGTCAGTTTATGTGCTTTCATTTGTGCTTTATTCCCGTTGTTTTTTCCTTTAAATTACATTAGTTGAAAAAACAACGGGAATAAAGCACAAATGAAAGTACATAAATTGACAGTCAATTTGAATAGTCAACTTTAGTCAGTTTATGTGCTTTCATTTGTGCTTTATTCCCGTTGTTTTTTCCTTTAAATTACATTAGTTGAAAAAACAACGGGAATAAAGCACAAATGAAAGTACATAAATTGACAGTCAATTTGAATAGTCAACTTTAGTCAGTTTATATGCTTTCATTTGTGCTTTATTCTCGTTGTTTTGTACTTTAGTCTACATAGCACAAATTATACATTTTCCTTTGTTGTATAATCTATGGACGATAATTCAGTTTATCCTTTGAGAAAATTTCCCTGCTTATAATTTATATTTTCTTTTAGATTGTTATGTATGTAAGATGATTACCGTAGTTTAGCTTTTAAAAAAAAACTAAAATTCCCCGTCTTATACTTTATATTGTTTTAAGATTGTTATCGTTACGTAAGATGATGACCAGCGCTAAGGTTTTGAGAAAAAATTCTGGTACATAATGCGTATTATATGAGGATTTTTTTCTTTAACTGAGTATGTTAGATAGATTTTTTTTCTTCCCGGTGGAAAAATATTTACCCTTTCTGTCTTGGTTTTCAACATAAGTTGGAATTTGTAACTCTTAAAACTTTTAAAAGCAAGATACAATTTAAATTTTTTAGTTTTACGGGAAGGTGGAAGTGCACGACATGATCACTTTTGTAGACACTCACGACACTAATTATTTGCGGTAATTTATTATTATTTTTGACGCATGTTTTGGTACTTCTTCTTAAGCAGAATGAATTCGTATGAAAACCAATGTCCCTTTGGAAGAAAATTCAATAATTTCCAGCTTATAATTTGCATTTGCTTTTCGATTGTCATGCATGTAAGATGATTATAGTAGTTTTTTTTTTTTTTAAATAAATAAAAATAAAGTCTCCCGTCTAATACTCTATATTTGTTTTATGGTTGTTGTTATCATTACGTAAGCTGATCACCATCGTTAAGTTTTTGAAAGAAATTTCAGGTGCATAGCGCGCAAGATTTTTTTTTCTCTCACTGAGAATTTTAGATAGATTTATACCCCCTGGTGGAAAAGCATTTGTCTTACCTTCCCGTCTTGATATATGGCATAAGTTGGAACTTGCAACTCTTCTTTCAAAGAGTCATGTTCATGGTATTCAAGTTGCTCAGTTTTGCTTGACACTCCAGGCAAAGAGCCACTGGCATCTACTTCTTTGAACTGCGAAAGTAACCTCAATTTTAAAAAAAAATTGCATAATATACATTAAACAAAACTTTTGATGTGATAGAAAAAAAGGAAATTTCCAATAGCGTGGCATAAATTTTAATGAAATAAAAGAAATTTCCTATTAACAATAATAATTGTTTCGTTTCCAAATTATTACAAAGGCAAATTACTTTACTTGCATGATAACCAGATGAATAATTTTAAAAAAATATTTATTTTTCAGCATTATTTTGTCAATTTATGCAGTAAAAATTAAAGTTCGTGTAACTAATTCAAATTATATTTTAGAAATTTTATTTGATTATAAGTAAGAAGTATTTTCTTACACTTAAAAATTAGATTTTAGATTTTAAAATCTGAATAATTTTCTTTTTTACATTTATATTTAAAGAGCCTTTTAAATCAGTTAAAAAAAATTTCTCAAAAATTTCAGTAAGCTTCTAAAAAAGCTTATAGTCTTGTTTGTGAAATTGATAAAAAGTTTGTCTATTTACTGTATATCAACTAAACAATTTAAATGCAAACATCTTCAATTACCAATGTTAAATATATTGATTGTTATTATTTTTTTTATTTCAATTTTTTTTGTTAAGTTTTAAACGTAAAATTATAATAAGATTGAAAATTATAATAAGATTGAAAATTATTAGATTCAATAGCGAGATTTCGCAAATTTATGTTAGCTTCGATACGCTCCCGTAAGTTAGATTTCAAGTAATTGCACATGCTTTCAGTTCAGGTGAGATGCGCATGCCCCCGTGAAAAATATCAATAAATAATTAAAAAAAAAGAGTAAAATAAGAGTAAAAATAAGAGATTTTGCGAAATTCTGTAAGTTAAACGCGCTAGGGCCGTGGAAGATCATTTTAACTTCGACTACAAAATCAAAACGAACATTTACAATGGACGTAGAATTTCTTTTAAAGCTGTGGCAAACTATTCAAGATGCTTTACTAAGTAAAACTCTGTGAGCGGAACAGTTTGGTAGATATCAGATTTTGATGAATTCAGCTATAAAAAAACAGCATATTATTATTATTATTACTATTAATATTTTTCAAAAAATATTATGGAAATTTTATTGATTATTTAACTTTTTTTAATTAAATTGTATCGTTAAAATTAATTTATAATTTTAAAATAGCGAAAATATATTTAGTTTTTTACAAAACTTGTGCAATTAGACAGCTATAACGTTAAACAAATATCAGTAAAATTATTTTTTTAATTCAATGAATCAATTGTTGTAAGATCACATGATTCATTTCTAAATTTCATTTACACGTTTCTTCAAATTCGCGTTCCATGTCTCTGCTTTTAGTTCGAAGAAAGGCTTAAGCAGAAAACAACATTTCACAGCTGTAAACAGCTTGTTGTAGTTTTGTCTTTATAGCGTAAATCATGCCAACATAGCGTAAAGATAGGTAGTATCTAAAATAAAAGCGAGCATGCGCAGTTGTTTCAATCTTATGTACGGGAGTGTACCGAAGAAGTGCGAAATGTTCCAAATAAAAACAAGTCAGAAAAAAAGTGGCTTATTATTCACTTAATTTAGATTTGAATTAGATAACTTGTTATCGAGTAATTTAAAAATCTTAGTGGTTAAGGTATGAGCACATTATAAGATTTCCTCTGCTTCGAAAGTATCCTAAAATCTTAAAATGGTGTACCACAACTTTATGAGAGAGAAAAACATTTAATTAACAGTATACTGAAATTTTGCGCAACTTCTTAAATTCCACGGCGAGTGACTACGAAACTTCATGTTATTGTATTTATTTCATTGCACTTCATTTTATTGTATATTCTTTAATACAAAGCCTTTGTATGTAATTTGTAAAGAGATATTTTGGCGAAATTCGTTATACCAGTATTTTTTGCCACTCGATAGAGAGCCTCTCTATAAACGACTTTTTTTTCCTTCAAGATACGTATATAAAATTAATTTATTTCGCTGAATCTTTAAATAATATTTTTAAATCGAAGCATATGCTATAAACTGTTTCATGCTATTTCTGTACATTTCAAACTCGATATTTCAAATTTGCTAAACCATCACTTAACACGTTTTCCCACGAATTTCAACTTTCATATTTTAATTTTTGCTTAATTTTAACGAAATATGACATCAAAACATCTTACTTTGAGGACTAGTTTGTTTTCGGTCTCGGCGAAAATCATGACTTCTCCGAAAATGACTGCTTTAGAAACTTGGGAGCTGAGGCCTGGAACACCAGCTGTCATGTTGATAGTCAAATCATAGTAGTGAGTCAGTCCAGGATGGAACTCTGTGGAACACCAGCATTTATAAGTCAGAATATTTACTTAAAACTAAGAGTAATATATATATATATATATATATATATATATATATATATATATATATATAGTAAATAAAGCAGATTTTATTAGACTTATACACTATTTATGTCAAAAACCTAATTAAAAAAACTAATTTAATTTAATTTAATTTGATTTTAACGATTCAAAATGATAGAAAATTAAAATAATAAAATTATGAATCATAAAATAAAATATAATAAAACTGTAAATAGTTTAAAAAGAGCTTAAATTAGACTTACGTGGGTATCTCAGTTTATGTTCGACTGAGTGGTGGGCATCTGGAAAGAAAATAATTCAGTCAAAATAATAAATCAGTAAATTTGTAACATTTCAATGAATAAATTTTTTTTCACAATCACAACCCAGTTATAGTTTAAATCTTTTTGAACTAATTCTCAATTTCCTAAAAATACTATAAATCGAATATCTGCATATGTTTTATGAAAGCTTTATTTCATATACATTGAACCTTTATTACAACTCGTGATTCAGTTACTTTTGCTTCATATAATATGAATTCACAATAAATAATTAAGAAATGGATTATTGGAGTGTTGGACATCTGAAAAATAATAGTTTTAAGGAACTTTTTATATTTAAATGAAATAAATTGTTTACATTCATAACTTAGTTATAGCCTTAATATTTTCGAACTAAATCTCAAACCTCTAAAAATAATTAAAATATCCACATTAGATTTATCAATGGTGCAGTTTATATATACTAAAATTTTATTAAACTTTTAATTATTAAATATTTTTCCTACATAAATAATGTGTACTGTGCAAGGAATAGAATAAATAATTAAAAATCATTTGAAGATTAAAGAGTAACAAAATGTAATAACTAAAAATAATTTACAACCCCTATGTTACTGTAACAATTCTAAAGAAAAAGGAATTTTCTAAAAAAACTAGTTAATTACATCATTTTTTATCATATAATTAAGTAGTTTCAGCTTTATGATGTTTCTTTATCCATTATAAAACCGCCAGATTTCAGTTAAGATAGTGTTACTGTATTTATTGCAGTGATTGAAAATTTATAATAATCTATATATATATATTTCTCTTACACGGCACCAAAAAAAAGCCTCATTACAACTTCCCGAATGGCAACGTTAGAAAATCGACTATTAATTGCATCTAAAAATGTCACACGCCAAATCCAGCTAAGGTGGCTCAACATATAGCGCTTTTAAAAACGGAAACAATAACCAGAGTGAGCATTATCAGGTTGTTCAATTCAGCTGCGGCAAAAATAAAAATAAACAACTTAAAAAATAAAAAAGCTATTGCCAGCCATAGAATTTATTCTAAAGTTAACTTAGCAACATAAATCAAAATTATGATACCTGAGCGCTTGACGTAACAAATCCTTCAATTCTATAAGTGCTGTATCGCCAAATGCCCAAATTAACAATTGCAATTTCAAATTAATATTGAAATGTGCAGTTTTAGAATTTTCTGCAGTGAAAATTTTCGGAACTTCAGTATTCAAAAAAGTATACAAAAGCTAGACGCTAAGAACGTATCCAATGAGCGAGCATTGGATTGCGAAGCAATCCGAAATGAACTGCGAAAGCAGTTCCGGGGGTTGGTGAGCGCCAGCGAGCAGGGAGCGAAGCCTCCTAGTTTAAATATATTTAGTCATTGCCTTTACATGATAAAAAAAAGAATCCTAAAAAAGTTCATTAAAAATATATTACGTTTGATAAATCAATTTAATAACCTCAAAAACTAGTTATTATGAGAGTTAAAAGTTAACTAATCTTAATTTTAAAGTAAAAGTGAATATTGAAGCATTATTTAATACAAATAATTTTAAAATTAAAGATAAAATTTTTAATTCTCTAAAATAAGTTTTTTTTTTTTTATGAGAAAATTTAAGTGATGAAAGGTCTAAAAACAGCTTTCGTGGTATTTTAAAGCTACCAAAAACGTCTTGAAACTTTCATTATGATTTTCAATTACAAGATCACTGACAGTTAATTATTAAGATATACTTACAGGCCACTCCAAGTAAAAGGAACGCTATAGCTGCGAGGAACTTCATGTTTGGAAGAAACCGAAGTAAATTCGAACGTTTGAGAATTCGAGTTGGCTTTTATACTGCTCAGCACAGAGATTTGTGTGATAATATTGAAACAGAAATATCAAGCGCTGAGTTTTCAGAAAATTTGAAAAACTCTTTGATTAGATAACGATCCTCAGACGAAAGGTATACCTTTGCTTATACTAAGAATTAATCAAACCCAACAAAATTTATTATAAATTACATCACGAAATGAAAAGAAAATTACAATAAATATTACAGAATTCGCAAACAAATTGCTATAGGAAATGCTTATATGTGTATGTTTGTATCCATGTTTGCATATGTTTATATGTAATGTTTCAAGTGAAGTTGAGCTACAAAAAATTTTAAGTTAACTTGTCATTTCCCGAAGAATTAGATAAGAGTTTAATTAATTTGGCATCGTAAAAAGGAAAAAAATTACTTTATTTTTAAGTGCAGAGAATAGGAATGCAAGTTCGAAATTTGACTCAGTGAAAAATTCCAGATCAAATTACGGTATTTAGAACCGTTTCATTGAGTGCATCATCCATTAAATCCATTTTAACGGTAAAATTTTATACCGTAATTTTTACAATAATGCTTATTCAATTAGAGTGGTTAAGTGATTTTACTGTAATTATTACTGTTAAAATTACGGAATATCAGTTTTTTTGTCCCGTAACATGTTGTGGGGAAAGTAGACTTCACAATACTTTACCGTAATTTTTACATTGTATATAGCCTGCCATTATAAGTTATTAAATGCAGTTTTTATTGATAAAATAACATTGTATACCTTAGAATTCAAAATATTTTTGATTATTATTAAATGAACTTATAAAAGTATAAGAATTATTTATGGCATGAACTTAATTTAGGATAAATGAATGTTATAATTGTATTTAAAAAGCTCTAGAGATATGGTTAAATACGTAAAAAGAAAAATTAACAGTTTAGGGTCCAAACTTAAAATTGCTATCCTGTTCAAGGTACTGGGACCATATTTTGTAGATTGCCATTACATCCCCTACTTAGAAAATCAGATATCCGATTCCGTCGAAAAAAATTTATATTTGTTAGGAGAAAGTGGATTTTTGTGTTTGGATTCATAGTTTTGATTATCGTTTGATGAAATTAATTATCATATTTAAGGTTAGATCCTTGAACCATTTAGCTTGAGTAGTTTGCCATAGCCGCTAATATGTACGTAAAAATCGGATTATTAGATCAAAAGTTGTTCAATGTGTTCACTTTTTTATTTTGATCACTATTGACACTAGCAACATAAATATAACAGAGAAAATTAGAAACTCAGGGGTGAAACGAAAAGAGCCGTGATGGCTATGGAGGCAGACTGCTAGCTTTCCAGTGAGATGAACCGGGTTCGAATCCGTGCGATGACCATTTAAGGTGAATTCCGCATCCGGATCGCACTGACCACAGTACTAACGTAAAATATCGTCAGTCGTAGACGGATCATGGGTTAGAGCCCCTTGCCGTCAGGCTTTGGTGGGAGTTTTTCGTGGTTTTCCTCTCTATGTAACGCAAATACGGGTTAACTCTATCAAAAAGTTCTTCCATGAAGGCAAATTTCTATCAATACTTGATCCGGGAGTTCCCTTGTCTTCTGGATTGGGTTCAAAATTACAAGGCTACGGAGTTGAACATTGGTAAGTAGTAAACCTAAAACTGGGTCAATTGTTCAATGACGTCTATAAAATTAAATAAAATTTAAAAAAAAAGGTGCAAGTCTGTTGATAAAATTTTCATTCGTCTATTTTGTGTTATAATTATGTATTTAAGGCGGAAAATTTTTTTTGTCCTATTAATTTTTTAAAAAAATATCACTCTATTTTCCACAATTTCATCGCTAAATTCATCACCCTTTAATGTTATTTAAACTAGTTCATTTTTACCTCAAAATATTTATTCTACATATGATAATATATCGCTGGTTCAAAACTAAAACGACACATCTGCAATGTTAACTCAATTGGAGATGTGTCGTTTTAGTTTTGAACCAGCGATATATTTTTTTAAAAATTTTGGTCGCCTGGTTCTCTTTTAAACAGTTATCTATGTATTTTGTGTCCTGTACTTATCATAGCTTTTCGCTATACTATTGATTAGCAAAAGTTTAAACATTGACTTCAAACATCCTTAAACTAATATTAATCTTAAATTTTTAATTATATTTCTTAATAGATAATACTTAAAATAGTTTGTGATTGTATAAAATTAATATCTTCTAATTATCTTCTAATTATGATTTTCCATGATTTTTTTAAAATATATCCTTTTTCTTAAAATCATCGGTGTTCTATCACATAAAAAATCAAAATAAGTTATATGAATAAAGATACAGTTATTTTTTAACATTCCATTTCCTAGCTCACTTTTCCTTTGTTTTTTTTTTTTTTAATCAATATAATATTGCAATAGACTAATAACAAGAGATAATGCTTATTCCATGTTAAATAATAATTTCGAAATTCAATGCTTACATTTAGTATAAAGATACCATTTCTTTCCTACATATTTTAGTGCCATGTTAAGACAATTACTCATACATAAGTTTGGGTCATTATATTTATTTCTCACTGTATTTTAATAAAATTATATGACTTAATTTGCTTCTGTTTCATTTAAAATAATTTAACCACTTGCTCCCGACCACCAGACCCTAAAATGAATTTCCAAAGTTTCAGGACCAACCAAATAACAAATTAAATAAACAAATAGAATGGTTAAATTCTCCATTCTCAACATTTAATTTCTGAACCCTAATTGATGAAACTCCTCCACTATTACAGTATTTACATTAATGACATTAATTTCTTCATTAAGAATCAATCCCACCAATCTCTTGTCGTTCTATAACTGTATATTAACACACAATACTCACAATCCAATGTTTACTATTCTTACTTTATTCTTTTCAAGTTCTTACTGATCTTATTTCTTATTTTATTTACATCTTAATCTAAAAGAATGCTCATTCTGGGGGCTTCTTTGGGGGCTGGGATTGACTCATCATCGCCACATTTCTCATTGCATAAAAAACCACACACACAAACCAAATATTGTTGCACTACAACACAGCCTTTTGGCTAAAAAAATGGAATCCAAAAAAAGACTGGTCCTGTTTGGATGACAGAAATCCAATTGATAAACTACTACTTGTAATTATAAGAAGCATCAATCACAGAGTCAGAAGCAAATCTCCTATTCTACCACAATGCCAACGTGAAAACTGCTACGATGCAATTCGTAATATAAAGGATATCTTGACAGAAAAGACACAACAAGATTTACTCATTCCACAATCTGATTAATTAACAATAATTGGGAACAAAATAGAAGAACTATCCCAACAGATTCAAGAATTACGGAATACTACACCAACGTACCGTGAAGTCTTTAAAAGACCTCCTCCACCTTCTCCAATCATTTTACCAGCTAGCAAAGACTGCACACCAGATGACATTATGAAAACAATTACGACCAATGTGAATTAGCCAATAGTAAATAAAATATACAAACATGATAAGATAGTGGAGATAAAATTTTACAGCAACAACGACAAAGACAAACTAACAGAATGTTTTAAAAGCACTTGACTACCATATAAGGATAAAGTCAAGCGATTGAATTCACTCATTTTACTTAACGTACCAACAGCCCATAATGACGAGGAAATATTGGACCGAATCAAGCAAAGTTCTAAATATCACGATGATTTGTACGAAGTAAACATCATAAAATCAATCTCACGCAAAACTGACGAAACCAAAAAACACGTTATCCTTTAAGTCTCGCATCCACTAGCTCTCCATCTACTTGACATAAACTATATATATATATTGGTTTCAACAAATGTTGCATAAAAAAAAAGATAACTCTCCTACGCTGCAGACACTGTCAGCTCATAGGACATCACCAAGAAAATTGTAAAAATCAAGTATCCTGTGAGACATGTGGAGGAAATCATCCCAAAGAAAACTGCACAAGTGAAACACATTCGTGTATCAACTGTTTAGAATAA
Source organism: Parasteatoda lunata (assembly GCA_949128135.1). Taxonomy (NCBI): domain Eukaryota; kingdom Metazoa; phylum Arthropoda; class Arachnida; order Araneae; family Theridiidae; genus Parasteatoda; species Parasteatoda lunata. The sequence goes on along the minus strand of OX421973.1, from coordinate 74,312,767 downwards.
AACCAACGCTACAAAAAGAATCTCAACTACCATCATAATGCAGCGGATCCAGCGTGCACGAGCTACTTATTATAATTTATAATTTTTTCTAACATATATTCTTTATCCTTTACTTCACCATAACATCCTCTTATCAAGTCAAAATTTTCTTCTGGAGTGCTCAAAGGTAAGCTACTTTAAGCTATTTTTTCTCTGATGCATAATTCGTATCTTACTCAAATTAAAAATTTCACTATTTCAACAAAACTTGATAATTTAAAAATTTTATAAATTAATCTTCAGAGGAGTAAGTCAGCAATGGCCGCACTACAGTTACTGAACACGACATTAACATAATTTGCTTCCAAGAGCCATACTGTCCCAAAAATCAAATTCTTGGCTTCCCTTTATCTTGGAAAATTTTTCACTCAACAGACGAAAAAAGTAATATCTTTATTCACAATGAATCAGTAATACCCCTACAATTAATTTCATTGAATAACTCAGTAGCAATCTCAATAAATTCTTACAACAACCAAGATCCACTAATCTTAATCTCATTTTATAATTCCCCTTCGGACAATGAAAATCAATTAATTAAAGATCTACTTTTACCTCAAAATACTCTAACAATTCTACTCTACTAATTTGCAATACAGTAGAGCACTGATTGTCCGAAAGCTGGATTATCGGATTGTCCAATTATCCCGATGATTGAAGTACCATGCGTTTTTCCCACCTTGTCTAAGAATAATTTTTGTTTTTAATGAAAATACGTCTTCATTTTCAAAATATTCGAAAGGAATCGAAAATATCGTATTTTGCCTCTTAAAGACACTAAAAAAAACTCGCAGTCATCCACACAGTTTCAATGTGGGTGGTAGGTTGTTTCAAATAAAGGAACAGATTTCCAATTAAAAACACTTTAAATAAACCTTTTAAACACGTCATTTATAACAAGCTATAATAGGTACTACGACAATCCTGAAATCAGAAAAAGTGTGAAGGGTAGTTACTTAAAAATATTCCTATAGCCGTTTTTTTTTTTAAAAATGTCCAATAATCCGGATTTTTTGTTATCCAGATTGGCATTTGTCTCGATTGGTCTAGATCAGTGGTGGGGAAACTTTTTTTAAGACGGGCCATTTGTAATAACTAGACAATCGTAGCGGGCCAAAGAATAATGCTTAATCGTTAAAAAATTTATGTGTTCTATAAACATATACATATATTATTACATACACTTATTATTTTAATAGTAAAAAAGCAAAAGGTAAGAAAAATTATAAGCACAAAATATAAAATGAATTTAGTGTAGTTCTTGATGTGAAGTATCATCACTTTATTTTCTGGTGTCATTACTGGTTGATGGTGCATGAGAAAAATAAAATTGAGACTGTTTCTTCAAAATTTCATCCTAGTCCGGTTCCATTTGCGAAGCAGAAATTCTTAAAACTGATGAAAGGTGCTCATCTGTAATTCTGTTTCTTAAAGAAGTTTTCCTAAGCTTCATTGTTGAAAAGATTTGTTCGCATATATAAGATGAGCCGAACATTGTCATTATCTTCATTGCATGAGTAATTAGATTTGGGAAATTATCTGAACTTAAATTTTTATAAAATTCTAGTATGAATTCTACTGTATGAAAAGTTTGTTTCAGGAGAGTATTACAGTTCAGTTCTATTAACTCAAGTTGAAATTTTGCATCAACTTCTTCGTAATTAACATTGAATGGGGTCGCAAAAATGCTAAACTATGGTTCCATTTTTCTAAAGTCTTGAAATCTCTTTTCAAATTCTGAACATAGTTTTCTCAAATTAATTTCGTATTTTTTAATCTTATTGTTTGATATAGTGAATTTTAAAGATTGTATTCTTGGAAAATGAGAAAAATCAGATTTAGAGATCTGATTAGCAAATAATAATAACTGTAATTTGAAACTTTTCAGGTATTGCCAAATATCGTGAAGAAACTGATTTTTCCCTTGCAATTTGAGATTAAGTATATTCATGTGTACGAGGAGGTCTGTGAAAAAAGCGAAATCAGAAAGCCACGTTTCGTTTTCTAAGACGTAAAATTGATTATAAATGTCTTTATCAAGAAGAAAATTCACAATATCGTCTTTTAAATCCCAAATTCTTTCAAATACTTCTCCAGCACTTAACCAACGAACTTTTGAATAATACAGGATATCGGAATTCTCAGCATGTACAAACTCCAAAAACTGTTGAAACTGGCGATGTAATAATCCTCTGGAACGAATCATATTTACTAGTTTTACAACAATATTAAGTATATGGTCAATATCTAAAGCCGATTTATAGAGAGCATCCTGATGTATAAGGCAATGCAAAAAAACAACATCATTTTCCGGATACTTAGAATTAAATTTCTCAACAAATCCTTGATTGATTCCAACCATATTAGGAGCACCATCTGTAGTTACATTACATAACTTATCAATAGGTAAACGAAGTTTATCGATGCAATTGTCAGATTCACAAAATATATCGGCACCAGTCGTTGTTACTTTCATTGACTGCAGCCCTGCAAGTTCTTCTGTAATTTCAAAGTGGGCGTTGATTCCTCTTACAAATATGAGTAACTGTGCAGTATCGCTGATATCTGTACTTTCATCCATGGTAATTGAATAAAAAATAAATTTTTGAGTTTTTGTTGTCAGTTGTGAAATTAGATTTTTATCAATATTTTCAATTCTCTCGGTGATTGTTCTTCTTGAGAGAGACAGTGACTGAAAATCATTTTTCTTTTCAGGGCACATAATATCGCACACATCTATCATGCACTGCTTTATAAATTCACCATCTGAAAATGCTTTATTAGATTTAGCAATATTATAAGCCAACACATAACTGGCTTACGTAGCGCATCTTTGAGAATGATTAGCTCTCTGAAATAATTGTTGTTGACTTGATAAATTTTTTATTAAATCTTTTGATTTAATTTTTTTCACCTCTTCACTTAACGATGAGTAGGAGTGGTTTTCATGTTTGCTCTTGAAATAGCGTTGAATGTTATATTCTTTTAAAACTGCAACAGTTGTATTGCAAAGTAAGCACACAGGTTTTTCTTTAAATAAAGTAAAGAAATATTTCCACGTCCATTCTTCTTTAAAAACTCGACATTCTGAATCCACTTTTATTTTTTTAACATCCATTTTAGACGTTACCTACTACGGAGAACAACACACAGAAACGCAAAGCTTTTTGGTTGTGATTGGTCAATTCATTTTCATGTGACGTCCCAGTACCCTCCTCTTTGGATATTCACGGGTAAAATTCTGTATTCATGAAATTAAAATAGTTCTTCAATATTTTGATAACTGTCAATTAATGGCCTATTATATTTTGGAGGCCATACGCAATAAATAATTCACGCCGGCAGAAAAATGAAAAATCCGCTCGTTGGAGCTTAAAATGCGCAGTCTGCCACATGTGAAGCACAATTCACCTACATTAGATTCCGTATTGTCTGCTCCCCGAGAAAGACAAACGCTTCTTGGCGCCATTCTACAGCTATTCTATGAAGAACTTCTGCTTTCAGAATTTTACCAATTGAAAAGCTGTCTGAAGCTATTTCCATCACTTTATGTTTTGTAGAACAAAAATAGTGAAAGTAAAAAGGTCACCAGTACTTTATTAAAAAAGAGAAGAAAAAAAAACTAACTTTAAACAAAGTATACAAATACTACGTATATTGTTTATATTTGCGACGGATCGGCAAGTTAAAATTCTATCCGCGGGCCGGATAAAACCTTCCGGCGGGCCACAGTTGGCCCGCGGGCCGTAGTTTCCCCATCACTGGTCTAGATAATCATTGTCTAATGTACTGTCTGATTTAAAAAGAATATTTTTTATTCACGCTAACTGATATGTAAATATTTTGTTTAGCTGTCTATTTATTTTGAAGATTGATTAGATATTAAGGAACAATTCCCTTTCGCGACGAGTTTTTTTTCTTTTTCTTTTTTCTTTTCTTTTTTTTTACACCAGAACAATTTTGGTAGCATAAACTATGAGTAGGGCAGCATTATGCACGGTAGTGCCATCTATGTTCTGTGAATGAAAACACCTTCAAAAATATTGGCAAGACTGGTGGGAAAGTGTCCCATTAGACAGAGAAGCATTTCTGTCCCAAAAGATTTTTTTGAAATTTGCTTGGGACGTGTGTGTCCCGTTAGGCGCGAAAGGGTTAAAAAAAAGTAAAACTTTTGTTGGCTCGAAAGAATTAAATTTTATTAGCATTGTTTTTTTTTTGTTTTTTTTTTTTTGTTTTTTTTGGTATCAGCAGTGTTCCTATATCAGGTTTTCTCGAACGGCGGCTTTACACTCTTTATGTATATATATATATATATATATATATATATATATATATATATATATATATATATATATATATTTATTTATTTATTTATTTATTTATTTGGAGGTGTTATACCAAGCAGATGAGGCATACGTCATGATAGGACTTATCGTAGAGGTATACAGAAATTTTTTCAGTTTTAAACTGAGGTGTCGGTTATGGAAAAGTGTTTGAAGTTTGTTGGTTGCTGCGTATACTTTATTTTTAATGCTATTTATATGATCAGTCCAGGTGAGTTTTTTATTAATGGTCTAGCGTAAATATATAGCTTTATCAACAATGGGTATGGTATAGTTGAAGAGAACTAGTTGGTATTTATTGCAATAGGACTTTCTATTCTTTTGTATTTTTAATAGTTGCGATTTAATAGCATTTAGTTTGAACTTCCAATTTAGGCACCAGTCATCAACATAATATAACTTGTTCATAGTTTTTGAGGTGCATTATATGGTTTGAGGGATTTCTGCAAGATTCCAGTATCGTCAGCGTGAAACGCCGTGATACTGTTGTGGTCGTCGCGAAATATGGGGAAATCGTGGGTACAAATAATGAAAAGTATCGATCCCAGAATGCTCCCATGGGGAACACCCGCATTTATTTTTCTCCTGGATTAAACAACACTATTGATACGGTTTGATAAGTAGTTATGTATTATTTTTATAATGCCATAGGGAAAGTTTAAATTGATTAGTTTGTGCATGATACCAGCCAAGCACGATCGAATGCTTTGCTGATATCGAGCATGAGAAATACAGTCATCTCTTTGCTGCGCAGGCCCTTGACAATTAAATCAATGATTCGAAGGAGTTGTTTGGTGGTATCTAATTTTTTTTTATGAAACCGTACTGCTTATTAGGCAGACAGCCTAGAAAAGGTTTTATTCTGTTATACAGTATACGTTCTAGAATTTTACCGATAAAACACAGCAAGCTGATTTGTCTAAAGCTCTCAGGTAAGGTTAGGTTTTTATTTGCTTTGAGGATCAAAATAAGGATTGCATTCTTCCAGTTTGTGGGAAAATAATTTAAGTGCAGACAGGCATTGTAAATATCCGTTAAGGTAGAGATGTAAGTATTTGGTAAAAGTTTCACCATTTTATTCGTAATATTGTCCACACCTGGTGCCTTCTTTGATTTTAGTTTCTTGATAATATTTTGTTCTTCATAATTATTGGTGGGTTCAATAGGGGTGAGTTGGGAGTTAGAGACTAGAAAGTCCGAAACAGTGGTATTGACAATATTATGTGTACTGATATCATAATCATCATTAAGGGAGAATTGTTTAGCCATATGTGTGGCAAAGGCTTCTGCCTTGTCAGTGTTAGTACATGCAAAGCCATTATCGGTCTTAATTAGTTTGCTAATTACTTGGTCAGTTCTGAGGGCCTTGGCCATTTTCCAGACTGAATTGTTTTCAGTTGTTAGATTTTTTTATCTTGTCATTTCCACTGTAATTTTTTATACTTTCTAGTCTTTTTGTGAATGATTTTATTTAGTTCAAGCATTTCTGTTTTATAATTCGGGTCGCAGTTTCTTTTGAATTTTTTCCTATGCCAGTTTCTAGTTTTCACTAGGTTTCTAATTTCCTGAGGCAGTTTGAGAAAATTAATTTTATATTCTTTTTCTATGGAAGCTCTCTCGTATGCGCCAGTGATGATGTTCTCAATGCTAGTGATTTGATTGTTGATGTCATCTGTGTTGTTTAACTCTAGATTGGGAGGCCGTTTGGTAGTGAGGTTATTTTGAAAGAGATCCCAATTTGTGGTTTTTATCATTTTGGGTGTGTGAATTACAGATATGACAACATTTAACAGAACAGGTCTATGGTCTGAGGTTAATTCATTAATAACTGAGCTGCTCATCGGTATTTTAATATTGGTGATAGCAAAATCCAGAATGTCTGGAATTTGGGAACTATTATTGGGGTAGTAGGTGGGTTCAAGTGGGTCTATGACAGTGAGGTTGTATTTATTTATGAGCTTTTTAAGATTAATATCATCAACATTCGTACGGTTGCAACCCCAGATAGAGTGCTTAGAATTAAAGTCCCCTAAAACAATTGTATCTTGATTTTAATGAAAAAGTTTTTAACTGCGTCTCAGTGATAATATGTTTGAGGGGGGTGTAGACTCACGTGATATTAATGCTACTATTACCGTGTTGTAAGGTGATAGTGATATATTCTGCGCCGCCGCTGGCATCTTTCGTTGCTTCATGATAAGAGAAATTGTTCTTTATAATAATTGCGACTCCGCCACCTCTATATGATCTATCCACTCTCTAGGTGGTGTTATTTGGTATTTTAACATTCTTTTTTTATTTAAGTGAGGCTCGGTAACGGCAACAACATCAAGGGCGTATCGCGAAATAAAATCCTTTAACTCATGGAATTTCTCGTGAACTCCATTTGCGTTCCAAATAACAACTTTTATTATTTAACTTCTCTCTGAGTAGTTTCAGGGGGTTTGTTTTTATCTTGTCCGAATTTGCTTGTTAGGTCCGAGATTTTAACCAAAAGTTCATCAATTTTATTATTTAATTTAGTGATTTGAGCAGCTTGCTCTTCAATTTCACGATTAGCATTCGCATTTTTACTATTAGCATTTTCTCTTCCGTAAGTAAATTTATCACTTTTTGTAGAGAATTTCGCTCTTGCGTGCGAACTCCATTGAGAGAACTCTATTGTGCCCACCATTGGCATAGCCAAATTGCTGGGCAGTATTCAAATTTTTTTTTCCATAATTTGAGTATTCGTTAACTCTATCAATCCTAGGAGGTTAACTCCAGGAACTTCCACATTTGGCCTAACCATTTTACGAACCAACTGACTCCCCGGCAGCCTCCATATAGATTCAGCGTAGTCGTCACTGCCGGAGACACAGGGGACTCAGAAGGCCACTGGTCGCTACTATTTACAATGTTGATTTCCTTAGCAACGTGTCCTGAAAAGAAAGAGGGGATCCAGACACAGTGGCGGGGAGGCTCCGAAACTTCCGCTGTTGATCGTCGTCATTCTCCGCAGGGAGACATCAAAACCGGTCCAAGAAACAGAGGTCTTCACTCCACGAGGGTTCAACTCAAAAACAAGATGAAAAAAGAAAAAGATTACTTACATTCGAAGTTATACAATCAAAGCAATGAAAATTCCTTCCCAAAATTTTAATTTGAATTCCCTTTTTCATTAACTCTTGGTGATTGCCTCCTTGAAAGATACAAGTTGGTTATATTTCAATTAAACTCTTGCATGCTATTTGCTTATATTAGCTATCTGAAACTTATGACTCGAACCTGCAACCTTCTCAGTTGTTTTATTACGATTTCACTACATCTGAAACGGTAAAAGAGTATTCACACCTCAGATCGCCATCGGGGAAATATGAGAACCTTGTTTGTGAAATACGTTTTCTAGCGAAAAATTTAGGAATCAAGTTTCCTTTTTCTCTCGACAGCGAACGAAGAAAAGCAACCGTGTGTAAATGCTGGTACAATTTTAAACAAGAGCTATTTGCTTTTTGATTTTATTGCAAGTTTTTACACTCCTTGGCCGAACGGTATACCCCGCCAAATGCAATGTGAAGCGTGGAGGTGACGGGTTCGAATCCCGCCGCAACACTGGATGTATTCTTCGTGATGTCCTTCTCGTTCTATATGTCCTTCTACTTGAAATAGGTTTATAAGCCTAAATTGAGCAAACAATCTTGCAAATGTATGTAATTTCAATA